>JAVUPR010000349.1:24071738-25391484 GCA_036785695.1 Gentiana straminea
CGGTTGTCATCACTAATTCGTCACTAACGCCCGTTTGTGACGAATTTGTGACGAAAAATATTTCTGTCACGGAACACCCCGTTGCAAATTTTTGTGTCAAAAGTAACCGCGTCACTACGCTTTGTGAAAAAACTGTGACAAAAGTCAATATTTGTGACAAAAAAATTTGTGAAGAATCTGCGACAAAATTTATATTTTGTGACGAATGTGTGACAAAATTTTCCGATAAACGTGCGACAAAAGGCCACGACAATTTTGTAACCAAATTTACTGATGAAATAGTGACAAACATATGCTAAAAATTTGATATGAATTTGTTACGAATGTGTACGATAAAATTGTGACAAAATTTTAGTGATTATTACTGTGATGAATTCTTGTGACAATTTTCCTATAATATTTAGCGATAAAATTTTGACAAAGTATATTGAAAATTTGTGACATATTTTTAACTATCTTTGTAACGAATTATTGTATCAAATGTATGACAAACGTATTAATAGTTGCAATGACTTTATAAAAAAATTTATATTTCATATTTTTACTATATTTATTACTTAAAAAAATATTCAATAATATAAATGGTCTCTTAAAAAAAATTCAATAGCATAAATAATCAAAACACTTCCAAAATCATGGAAATGAAGACAATCATATAATTGAGTCAAAAAAACATTTCAAACCACGAAATCAATACTATTCATGATTAACAGACAAATTCAAGAGACTAATTGTTTTAACACCGAAAACAACTCAATCTTGTGAACGGGCGATCATCTCTAAAAGTGTCTTGATCCCACAAGATCAGCAAGATGCAACTTTGCACAATGATATTCTTCACTTGTTAACTCGTTTGCGAGATCCTATTAGCCCTGCAGTACCTATAAACTCAAGGTTACTAATGAAGCTGGCTACAATATCTTGTGATGAAATAGTTGTAATGCAAAAGATTAGCATTACCATAACGGTATCGGGTATACGTCATTCGACTTGTAGCCCACTTGTAGCCACTGATTTGCTTCTAGATGATACATCTAGCAAGTCTCTTACCTCTTCTTTGTGAATCTGGACACATTAGTCATATCACTCTGCTGCAACGTAGTTTACTAGCAAGACAATGCAATAGGAACTTACATCAAAAGTTCTGATCCAAAAATTAAGATTACTAGTTTGATGATCATACACAAACAAAAAAAGCATGAGCAATAGTGCAATTGAAGGCCAACTGTAAATCAAAAATAGAATACCTCGACCATGAGCAATAGTGAGAATCCATATAACATCAATTTGGGGGGAACCTTCATGCCAAAAAAAACCCATGAAAAGTGAAAAACATCTTTTTCCATCTATTATCGGATGTTACTTTATCGACATTGAGATGAACAAACAAAAGGCCGAAAAATACTATCTTAAATGGTTCAAGGATATAATGAGTTACTAGAATCTTTATGATACCTTTAACTCATCTCTTCGAACAAAATGTTTTTGATTGCCTCTTGATATAGCTACCCTTATGATAAGTCCGGCTCACTCTATACAGTACACATTTCCGTCCCCAGTTGCTTCACCAGTAATTCAATTCGAGGCCAATGAAAATGTCAGAACCAAGAGAACTCAATGTACAATATCAATTATGAAGTGGAGATGCACAATTCAAGCAACATTAACTCATCAAAGCGATCAAGTAGATCTGTTGGACTCAAGTTGACAAGAGTTAGACGAATGCAGTCAACGAGCACATCAAACCGACCAAAAATAATAGTAGAGCACTTCACGAAGCGAAACACGGACGAGACTCGAATATAAGCAACAAACATATTACATAAAACAAATCCTAGATCATCTTCAAATCCTCTATTATGACACACATCTACCATGATATCACACAAAAAATCGACTTTCATATAGTTGAATGTGCACAATTAACTTTCTGAAAGTTGATTTTCAATGTACTGTTATAGTAAGTTGTTTATGGTGCCTTTAAACTATTATTTTATTCATTATACTACTTTCTCTCACCAATCATTTCTTCATCAACACACATCTCAAAAGAAAAAATCTCAACTCTCTAATCATTATTTCACTTTATATTGGGGTGCTTCAAGAGAACCTATTGTACATGATCTCTCTGTACACATTGTCATCAATCTGTGACCCAATAAAATAAAATAAAAAGATATAAAATGAATATGATGTATAATAGAGTCAAAAGAGAAAAGAAAAAAGAAGGAAAAAGAATTGATGTCAAATTGCAGCTAACTTTTGAACAACAAATAAGGACATGAACTCTTAACATTCTTAATATTCCAAAAGAAGCAAGAAACACGATAACATATATTACGAATTGATGTAAACAGATCATGTACTTAACCAAAAGACGAGGCTTGCGAGAACTCTCGAGGACACGACAAGAAAAACCTCTTCTTCGAGAATCTTACGAGACGCGATCGGTCCAAAGCACACAGGCGATTGAGACCAAAACACGACACGAGAGAAGACCAACTAACAAGGCTTTGAACTCGAGCCGAACATGACACTTAAATACAATGTAAGCGATGGATAACTAGAACTTAAAAACACATGTAACAAACAATAGATTTTCGGCTCGGTGAAAGGCTTGACTGAGGTAGATTCAAGGCCTTGCACTAAACATCCCAGGAAGGGTTTAAGGCATATACAATAGGACTCAATCAAGACTTGTCTTAGGAAAATTCTAAGGATCATTTTCAAGGTTCACTTCAAGCATTTTAGATAAAATTTAGCACAATTATGAAGATATGGGGATTTAAATACCTCAGTAAAATATAAAAAAACACTCAAAAAAACAACATGAGTTATGGAAGAGTTCAAGTTGATCAACATAACAGGTACTATATACTTATAGTTCACAAGGAATCGGGTTTCAAGATCATGAGTCAAAACATAGCTTCACCGAACTTGACTGATTCACATTCTGACTACATGTTTTAACAAGATTTCTAACTTAGCAGGCAGACAAGTTAGACAATAATGTAAGCAAACAGAAGTAGAAGGCTTTTTGCAGACAATCACAAATTTAAGCAAATTGCAGACAATGCACAACGACAGAGCTTCACAATCACAAATCTAAGCAAATTGATTGGAAATTATGAACCTCAACTAACCTTTATGAGCTATTGGAAATTGCTATTTCATAACCACACTTTCACGCGCTGAGAATGGAGGCTGCTGATTGCGATGATGGGTTTAGGTTGGGGGATTGAATGATAGGCGAGAAGGTTTTGATGACAACTACTTCAAATTCTCACCTTTCGACCCGAGCCTGTAATGATCGGAACGGCGATGGGAGCAAAGGATGCGTTTCGGGATATAAGATGTCGATCTCAATCTTTCGCCCAGTTGTTTAACTATAGCAGTTGATTGTTAGGAATTCGGTGAAAGGAAGACCTAGATTAGGGTTTTGTGCTGGGATGAAGGTTAGGGATATGGGGCAGCCGATTGAATTCAGTCAATGGGTTTTTGTTGAGAAGAAGAGTTTTCTGGAGTTCAGATTTTGTTTTGGGATTAGGTTCTTTTTTTAATTAAATAAAAATTATATAATTCGAACAAAAAAAAGTATATAATGTTTACACATGGTTGACCGGATAACTTTTTTTAGTGAATAATATATCCGTTATCAAATTAGCTAAGGAAATTTTAGTGATCAAGTTAGTCCGTCGAGTATTTCTCACAACTAATGGCATCTAAATTGGTACGAAGATTTTGAGACAAAATAGTTAACATTTTTTGTCACGTACATATTTTATCGCATTGTCCTCGTAGTCGCTTGTAAAATTAATTTATATACATTTTGTCACTAATTAATCAGAACATTGTTATACATGAGTGTCATAATATTTTGGTCACAAAATTTAGTCACAAATCTTGTCACTACTTTAATAGTAAACATATATGAGAAAATTTATCTGTTAGTGATAAATTAGCAAGAAATTTTTTGTGACCAAGCTAGTTTGTTGCATATTTGTCACAGATAATGGCGCAAAAATTTGGCACAAAGGTTTGCGACAAAATAATTACTGGTCTTTTGTCACGTACATATTTTCTCTCAATATCGTCACAATATTTGGTAGAAATAATCTTATTATGTCTTGTCACTAATTTGTAGCAATGGTGTCGTAAATTAGTGACGAACCATTTTCGTCACAAATTTTCGTCACAAATCCGAGAAATTCTAGTAGTGATATATTGATAATGATTTGGTTTATGCTAGCAATGCATATTATGGGAGAATTTTATAATATACTATCACAGTCGTCGACGACATCGTGGCCTCATAATTTGTTATTATAATCTGGATCCAGAACCCAAGTCAGTAATAGAGTGCTGGAAGCACATTGACTGGGTAAAAATTAAATAAGCAATAGAGGTTGATCTTGATTAGAATTTGGTTCTGTAATAACCAATTATTGATTTTGATCAATTACATTCTCCCAATATGGATAACATCATGTTCCGCTACTTAATAAATCTGGCAGCAACTAAGGATTTTTATATGACGTTGTGACCGTATATTTATAGGTCACTAGACGTATTTATATGAAAATGTATGATTGATTTTATACATGAAAATCATAACCTGTATATATTGCTGAGTTGCAAATGTCATTATATTGCTTAAAATATTCATGTTAAAGGTAAGAAAATCAATCAGTAAATTGCTTATGAATAAGGGATATATATATATATATATATATATATATATATATATATATATATATATATATATATAAATAGCTCATGCATAATAATACGAGTTGTGTGATATTACATCCCCTATTTTTATTTAGAAGATAATGTTGATTGTGTTGCAAGTGTTGCACAAATGAGTAGTGGGTATGACAATTTTTAGCCCCTACATTTAAATTGGACTCTAAAAGAGATATGGCTTATAAAAAGTACGCTATAAGTGACAATCTAACATATTTGTTCACTACGTTCATTCCAACATCTATTTTGGAGAATTATGTTTATAGTATTGGAATGCGTACATTTGAATGACTGTTGTCTTCAGGGGGAGCGACAACTTCAAAACAATCTTGATGCTTTGGTCCTGAATGAACAATGGTTGTACTCTTTTTCCCTTTAACTAAGTTTTTTTCCACAGGGTTTTCTTAGTTAAAGGTTTTAAACGACCCAGTCAGTGCACCACATAAAACGCATATGTCATGAACTATTTTCCTTGTCTAGTTTTTGTCCCACTGGGTTTTTCTAGCAAAGTTAATAATAGTACATGACATGTACGTTATGCAACATAGATAGAGTATTCAAATCATCTCTATATTCAATGAGCTTTGTCTACTACATATTACATTTGTGAAGAAGATCGTTCATCTCAAATTAAATAATATTAACATAAGTGGGAGAACACATGATCTTCAGAAGAGAAGTGAATCGATATGGGACGAATCAAGTCAAAGTATTGATCCAACTGTTTCATTTACTAAATGAGATCAGAGATGTTGCAAAGCATGTTCAAATCGACATATTTTTACGGACGATTTACAACCAAAGGGCGATACCCGACATTAATATCAAAGAGCTTGGAGAATGTTTTCATCATGAGGAATAATACAAGCACAAGTGAATATGTATTATTTTTGTTCAATAGAGTTTTTTTTTTCACAAAGTCTTTTCTCTAATAAGGTTTAACGAGACATATTCATCGTGTAGTGGACATCCAAGGGGGAGTATTATGAAACAATTATTGTGGATGTCCACTTGCCTTCCTACATCCTATTACTATTCATTATCTCCTAATAAGTTAGAAATCTCAAAAGACTTGTAATGTTTAATGTAGTACTAATTGTAATGGAAGTCACACAATGTTCACTTCCTATATATATGTATCCCTTCTTGGTTGTAAAAAGATAGAGATGAATTTGAGATGAAGTAATAATAAAATGATCCATCTTCCTTTTGTCTAAATTATTTGTTCTCGTAGAATAATTTCATATCAATTGTAAATTGTTTTATAGCATTAATCACTTAGTTTTAAATAAAAATAAAAATATAATATAACAACAAAAATTAATTTATTACCATTTTTTACATAAAATAAAAAATATAAAAAAGAAAATCATCAAAAACATTGATTCACTGTTGATCAAATAAATATAGAAAAACGAAATTAAATATACAAAAACTTAAATAATCATCAAAATCATCACAATCAATTATTTATTATTTTTAATTAATCATCATTAATTTATTAAATAGAAAAAGGAAATTAAAAATATAAAAATTAAAAATTAAAAATTAAAAAAAAAACCTTGATTTAATTCAAAATATAAAAACGAAATTAAAAATATATATAAAAAACATCAAGATCATTGATTAAATATTGACTAATTAATAAATTAATCATTAATAAATTAATCAATGATCTTGATGATCTTAAATTAATTAAATTTTCAAATAAAATTAATAGAACATACACTGATTGATTGATTATAAGTTTTCCCAAGCAAAAAAGAAAATCATTTCAAAATTATTTGATTGACTATTTATTAAAAACCGTAAATATTTATCATTTCAAAAATCAAGAGAAAACCGAAAATAATTATTACTACGAAAATCATTTAAAAACCGAAAATATTTTTCCTAAGATAGCAATTACACCAAACAAATATATACTTTACTCTCTCAATAGCTGTTGAAATCCGGAAACATGCGAACAATATGGTGAAAGTTACATCATCTCCTTTCGACCAATATGCGTGATGTGATTTTTTTTTAAATTTACAATATAGTTAACACAAAATAAAATTTGCATCATACACAAGTGGAAAGATAAGTATATTATTATTCAATTGCATAAACATTCATGTTATTCAAGTCTATTAAGTTATTTCACCAGTTTTAAAGAAGCTGCAGAGCATCTCAGAATGATTGAATAAAGCTATTGTCATTCAAATGCCTAATGCACTAAGAAATTTGTTTGCAACTCTATTAGTATACTGTCAACCAACAAACGACAACTATGTACATATTAAACCAGTGTCGAAAGATTTCATGCGAGTTCAAACAAAGTCGGTCAAATAAATTATGACCAAAACATTGGAATCCATAAATTATTTTCTAGAAAGCATGGGTAAAGGCTTGACATCTTACGACTTGCCAAGTATACATGAAGACTACACAAAATTGTGGAAAATATACTAAGAGTGATTCATGATAAATTGTCTATAGACATTCCCCAAGAAGATTACATTTTAGAAGATATTCTTAATTCTGAGCAGCAAAGTGTACTACCAAAAAATTCTCTATTGGCCACAATGCTAAGGTTTTTATTGATGGGCCCGGTGACACAGAAAAAACATATTTATATAAGGCTCTGCTAGCCAATTTAAGAATGAGACAATAGATAGGTATAACAACAGCCAATCAGGAGTTGCAGCTGAAATTATGCGCAATATTTTAATGTAGAGTGGAAATCCAGAATTACTGTGAAAAGCAAATCTAATCACATGGGATGAAGCACCAGTGCCAAAGGGCAATTGAGACACCTGACAGAAGCTTAAAGGACATCATGAGAAATTCAAACGCTTTGGAGATGATTTTAGACAAGTGCTTCATGTTCCAAATGAACGATGCTACAGAAAATAGAGGCAATCTTGGTGAATTCATATTTTTGGCCAATGATGGAAAAATTAACTCTTTCCAAAATATGAGAGCAAGAGAATATCTGTATTTCAGTCAATATTCATTAAGGGCGGATTGTGGAGAAGAAACAACAAACACTAAATGGGACATAGAGTTACCGAAAGAAATGGTCATTGAACATGATGAAAATGATGATGAGGTTTCCGAATTCATTTCTATCTTTCCATCTATACATGAGAATGCATTCTCAGCAGAATACATTACAAAAAGAGCAATATTGGCCACGACTAATGAACATCTTGATAAGTTGAAAAATTGATATCAACCTTTCAATAGGATGGATATTGTTTCAACATCTTTGATAAGGCTATTGATGATACTAATGATTATTATCAAGAAAATTTTCTCAACACTTTGACACCAAATGAATTGTCTCCTAACAAATTAGTATTGAAAAAGATTCACTGATAATGTTGTTAAGGAACTTAGATCTAGGAGGATTATGCAATGGTACAATGATGATATGTAAATGGTTCAAAGGAAACCTGATTCATGCTGAGCAAGTTCTAATCCCACATGTTCCATTATGAACGCCTCATTTTACAAGAAAGCAATATCCTATACGTCTTTGCTTTGCAATGACGATCAATAAAGAACAAGGACAAACGAAACCATTTGTAAGATTTTATTTGCCTCGACCGATGTTCTCTCATAGACAACTATATGTTGCATTTTAAGGGGAACTTCAATATCAACAACTTAGGTGTTGATCAAACCCAAAGATCAACTAAAAACACCCACAAATGTTCAAAAAATAATACTATACAAACAAGTTCTACAGTCTTGTGCATAAATATTATAGTCCTTTATTATCATTATTTATTTATTTTCATTAAAAAAAATCATACTTATTCATATGAGTTTTTATGGAAAAAAAAAAGAGGATGACCTTTCTTAATGAAGAATGAAAGCACAAAGTTTTTACACTTATTATTGACCCAATTTTTGCTATGAAAGAGAATGACACGTGAAGAATGAGAGAACACAATATCGACAACTGCATCATTATGCATTGAGTTCCAAAGTAGAATTTTGTATTTATATAAATTGATATTGTTTTATTTTATATATATTCAACTTCTTACACTTTTATGTTTATCCTGAAATCCATACTACTATCTAACGATATCTGAAAATTTCAATGATGAAACTGGATCATTATGTGGGTACTTAATATTGGATTTTCAGCACTTTATTTATTTGTTATTTATTAGCCAATAGGAACATTTCGTTTCTGGCCAATAGGAGGTAGGCGCATTTTCTAGTGGGATTTTCTCCCACATTGCTTTTGTCTTTCTAGTTCTTTTGGTTGTAAGCCTATATAAGGCAAACACTAGCTATTCATTCTTTAGACAATTATTATATGAAAAATCAGTTTATTGAGTTTTACTCAACCAAGTCGAGAGACTTGAATATCACTTGCGAGTGAGAACTTTCTTCGTCGTAGAAGGTTCACCCTTTGAGGATTTACCAGCATTGTGAGCATTTGTTGGGCGTTCTCTGCCTACGATTTAGTTGGATTACTAGGTCTAGGATCATTGGCTCGTCATTGTTCCCCTTAGTTACTTCCTGGGCAAAACATCAGATCTGGTTCCAACCGGAATCACATCAGTTGGTAGCAGAGCAAGGTTTCGATCCTCGGACTGATATGATTCCGGTTGGAACCAGATCTGATGTTTTGCCCAGGAAGTAACTAAGGGGAACAATGACGAGCCAATGATCCTAGACCTAGTAATCCAACTAAATCGTAGGCAGAGAACGCCCAACAAATGCTCACAATGCTGGTAAATCCTCAAAGGGTGAACCTTCTACGACGAAGAAAGTTCTCACTCGCAAGTGATATTCAAGTCTCTCGACTTGGTTGAGTAAAACTCAATAAACTGATTTTTCATATAATAATTGTCTAAAGAATGAATAGCTATTGTTTGCCTTATATAGGCTTACAACCAAAAGAACTAGAAAGACAAAAGCAATGTGGGAGAAAATCCCACTAGAAAATGCGCCTACCTCCTATTGGCCAGAAACGAAATGTTCCTATTGGCTAATAAATAACAAATAAATAAAGTGCTGAAAATCCAATATAAAATAAAACCAACTCCTAATTAATTAAATAATATTCATAAATAGCACGAATGATGTATCCTCCGAGCATGAACTGGATCACATCATTCCCTCCCGGTTCGAAAGGATTCGTCCTCGAATCAATAGGACATCGTAAAATTGAGCTGCAACACACACCATTCTTGAACAACCCGCAAAAATCAGCAATGATATACCGGGATCAAATAACGTGCGATTACACAACTTCAAATGAAGGGCACGCTGATATCCTGATCCATGCGTCACTAAAGCAACGTGAAAAGTGTACATCGGGTTGATATAAATGTCGATGACGTTCGGAGTGGCTGAAACATATTCATAACAACTCAATGTTGGATAATCATCAACACGCGCAGCAAAAGGATCATGAAAAGTGTGCTCTGGTTTGCCACTAATGTGATCACGATCAAGATAAATCAAAGGCGAGATACGGGCTGCATTGGATGTATCTAACAACCCGGTGTCCGCTTCATTTGGCGTATCATCATGTACCTGCAAAGAAGATGCAACAAGGCTGGAACAAGAATTGAGTAACACTGCAGCTTCTTGTGCCTCATTCAAAATCAACTCCTCGTGTTCTTCTTCAACAATAGACTCCTCGTACATCTCTACTTTCTCACCCACTAATTCAGTTCATTCACCGCCACCACACTCTCACCTTCCTTCTTGTTCAACTCATCCTCACGAGTACTCACAACCTCCTCGGTTTTCTCTTCAATCAATTCTTTGTCTTGTTCTGATGCAAGTTTCAAATGATCGTTTTCCTCCATTACATGCCCTGCAAAGTTTTTAGCGAACCGAACCTTATCTTTGTGAGCCTCGTTAGGGGATAACGCAACGAGCGTAAGCTTTTTACCCTTATGGCGCAAGGTGTAGTTATTTGCATACCCATCATAAGTAACTCTTCTATCAAATTTCCAAGGTCTTCCAAGTAATAGATGGCTGATGTGCATGAGGACTACATCACATAAAACTACACCATCGAGTTTACCAAGATTGAAGGAGATTAAGGCCTCGTTGGGTAACCCGCATTTCACCAACATCATTCAGCCATGTCAACGTATACGGTTGAGGATGGGGTATAGTAGGAATGGATAATTTACTAATCACATACGTACTAACTAAGTTAGCACAACAATCGAGTTCAATAATCATAGAGCATAGCCTTTCACCAATCCAACAACGTGTACGAAAAAAATCGCTTTCAACATCACCTTGCACACTATTATCTCTTTTCGTCATTGTCTCAAAGAAAAGACCTCACAAACTCATGTGTATGCACTCCCCTCTTTCTAGGTCGTATAAAACACCCTTGTCAAACGAACCGTAAAAGCAAGCGAAAGTAAACAAAGAATCAAAACCGACTCTCTAGACGGTACACTAGGTTTTCGGACCGAGAATAGGTTGAAAGGTATGGGGATGAGTGGAATAATGGGTGAAAAGTTTCTAAATGCGATTATTAAAGACAAGAAAGGAAAGGACTCAAAAGACGGAATGAATTCGGATGACTGCAAAATTTGACGGGTGTGAAAATTTTCACACCCAGGTGTGGAACTCACGTATTTAATGACCAAAATAAGACGAATCTGCCAAAACTCAAAAGACAAAAGTTGTAGAACAGAGATTTTTCTAAATAATGTCAAAATTTCAGATTTTTCGGAGGTCTAGAAGTGGCTCAAACAATCATTTTTTAAAAAACTGGTGCAATCTGTCATAAATTTCCAGAATGATAGCAGTGATTTAAGGTGCCGATTGTGACCAAATTAGAACGAATTTGGAAAAACTCAAAAGATAAAAGTTGTACATCGGAGAATTTCCTATAAAATCACCAAGTTTCGGGTGATTCCGAATCGTATAGACCACAAAAATCGAATTCAAACGATGATTAACAGGTGCAGTTTTTCTGGGCAGATCGTTTGTATTGATCGGCAGTTTTAGACAAGGTATGTGTCGAATCTGGATTGGGTACAAAGACAAAAAGTGTACATCGAGATGTGTTGGAGATGTGGTAAAAATTTTAGAATTTTTGGAGGGTTTTTGGTTAGGGATCGAACTGATACAAAAACGGGTCTGGGAAAAAAAATAGGGTTCTTGGGGGGGAGGGCGACTGAAAAAAAATAAAAAGAACAAGAAGAACGAATTTTTTTTTTTTTTTGGAATAAAGGAAAACAAAAATAAAAGGGATATTTGCTCACCGAAGTTGCTGAGCTCTGCTACCAACTGATGTGATTCCGGTTGGAACCAGATCTGATGTTTTGCCCAGGAAGTAACTAAGGGGAACAATGACGAGCCAATGATCCTAGACCTAGTAATCCAACTAAATCGTAGGCCAGAGAACGCCCAACAAATGCTCACAATCTTTGGTAAATCCTCAAAGGGTGAACCTTCTACGACGAAGAAAGTTCTCACTCGCAAGTGATATTCAAGTCTCTCGACTTGGTTGAGTAAAACTCAATAAACTGATTTTTCATATAATAATTGTCTAAAGAATGAATAGCTAGTGTTTGCCTTATATAGGCTTACAACCAAAAGAACTAGAAAGACAAAAGCAATGTGGGAGAAAATCCCACTAGAAAATGCGCCTACCTCCTATTGGCCAGAAACGAAATGTTCCTATTGGCTAATAAATAACAAATAAATAAAGTGCTGAAAATCCAATATAAAATAAAACCAACTCCTAATTAATTAAATAATATTCATAAATAGCACGAATGATGTATCCTCCGAGCATGAACTGGATCACATCACTTAGGCTTCGTAAGGATAATCCAATTACTTGGCTGATGGATTTTGTGATGAATTATAGCTGAGCCAATGTGACTGACTGCCTACGTACCTAGAGGATTCGGGATCAAGTTATTAGTAGAGTTTTTAATTAATGAGGAATGAATCTTTTTTATACGATCCATTTTCCGAAAAATATGCCTTCGAGTACATGATTAAGATCATGACTGAAATGCTGGGACGGTTTACAGTTTGTGCCGTAATGGAGTGAGAATCATGAAGGCATCATTGTGGCAGTTTTAGTTTGCTAAATGACCTGACCAGTCATCTCGAAAACCAGAATTCAGTGACGATGATCTGCACCATATCGCTAGAACGAGAGTTGGGTGACACTTCATATCGAACTGATAAATCTTCATCAAAGTTATCTAAAGTACGCGGCCTTAAATTAGCTGAAATTTTGCGGCTCATATGGTAAGAGGATATGATACGTCGAGTCATACTCACGTCGAAAGCCTCATTGACCTAAGCCAGAACCGAGGTCATAGGTTAAGTCTGATTGGAGATGATGTGGTACTTTCTAAGAAGCGGGAAACCAAAGGTCTCTAACATGAATATGTTTTTCAACTGTCTTTTGAAATTCAAATTTCCATCAACAAAGTAATTCAATTCTTCTTATGAAACCGAAATTCTCCCCGAAATCTCAAGGACTTCTATTGAAGATTAAGGTACCTCAATTTTAGAAGTTTTTGGTCCATTTAAAAGTACTCAACCAGCTCAATAGAAAGGTACAAACTCATATGAGGTTGTGGTAGTACTTCCTGGGGTGGAGGATATTCGGTCATCTCTTACCGTCGATGCTTCCATGGAGGAGATTTTCCAAACTTATGATATTGACCCAAAAATATTCAGTACTCAATTCCTGTCATCTGATGAGAGGGCCAATAAACCTCCTGAAGGTTTCATGGCCGTTTACAAAGAACAATTGATGAGAGGTCTCCGATTTCCTGTGAATCAAGCCCTCTTACATGTCCGGAGATTTGTCCGGTCCAGAGGTTTTTTCAGTATCCATTCTTTTATGCATTAGCTTGTTTATATTATGTTGTAAAAATTGACATGTTTATAAAGTTTTGTTGTTTAGATTCTGTTTGTATTGATTTCTATTTCACAATTGAATTTACAATTGAAACAATTAAAACTCATACAAGGCTATCATCATACACTATACTATTATTTAATGAGTTATTAAACATGTACTTAAAGATGTATAACGTCAAATTATGCTGTTAAATTTCATATAAATATATCAATTTAACCAACACCAACACGTGCAATGCACGTGCATTTTGCTAGTATATATAAGGGTGTGGTTTAGGGTATGTCATATATGTATCTTTTCAGTACACCACTTGGTGTATGACGATGCTGGAAACCGTCCAAGAATCAATGCGGGTCAACTCCCTTTGTGATAAAGATCTTAAACCCTAGAACCCTAATTCGTATAAAAGAGGGGCGTGTTTTGTTGGGTATTATGAGACTGAGCTCGTGAGTTCTTTCTCTCGAGTTACCTACATATCCAATAGATTAATTGGAATCAAGTCATTCGTAGTTCCTTAGGGTTATTTATATAGCGGGCGTCTTGCCCTAATTATTGCTTTGCAAGTATTCTGATTTATTATTATTCCCTAAGGATATACACACATTAATCCCTATGAATTAGAGATAATTATGGCCATATTTAACTTCAATATTACAATCTTCATGATTGAGGATTCTTCCCTTATTTATATCTAGCTATCCCGCACGTGGAATAACATCGGGGTTGTGCTAAGCGTCCTGTGCTCAGCCCTCTTGGCCACTGTTAAGGGTGATTTTATATGATTTATATCGTTGTATTTTATAATGATTTCCTCCATATTCGTATTATTTGCATAGAAATTAAGGGTTTAATTGAATTATTGAGCAGATGAGTTTTAAAAGTCTTTAAGTGTAAACTTGAGCTAATTTCGTGATTTTATTGGTAATTATCTATGGTTTTACACTTTGCATGTCTTTGTGGTTTTGTAGGTCATAAACATGTCATAATTGGAGATTTAATGGAAGGAGGAAGATGCAAGTTGAGGATTGGAATGAAGATTTGAAGAATCAAACGAGCGTTCACTACCCATGCAGCCTGGACTGGCGTCTGAGGTATTGAACTGGCGTCCAGGGTGGACGGACGTCTGAAGATATGGACGAGCGTCCAGGAGAGGAAACTTGATTCAGAGTTTTGAAGATTTCAGTGGACGAGCGTCTCATTTTACATAGAACGGGCGTTTGAGAAGACTCGGCCCGACTCGAAGAATTTACACCAACTGGACGGGCGTCCAGAAGGAGTGGACGGGCGTCCGTCCGCCGCCATGCTGAAACCGACCTAGTTTTCTATAAAAGCAGCCGCATTCTCAACCCTAATGATCATCTCATCATACACACATTACAGCAGCCGCAGAAAACCCTAAATTCTGAAGCCGAGTTGTGCTCGGTCGGCCAAGCCTTGGTGCTTGGTCGACCGAGGGTTAGATTAGTTGTTTTATTTCTTTTGTTTCGTTTTCCTTCCGATTCATGAGGATGGCTGGAAGCTGATCAAACTTGGAGCAAGCATGTGAAACTTTTCAGCATCGTTTTTATTTCTTCCTTTGGATGATTTCGTGAGTTTTAATTAAGTTGTTTCTTTTCTATGATTTTCATGCTATGCAATTTAAATCGAGAGATGTTTTGCTATTGATGTTTACCATATGATGAGAATCGTTGTAAACACTAGATCACCATAGGAAAGAATAGATCTTTTTTAACCTAAAAATACGAGAGTTGCTAGTTTAGAATATCTAGATTGTTAGATTGAGAAATCTTGCACCTTGGTTTGAAAGTGTTAATCTTTAAGATCGAGAGATAAAAGATTGATAGGCGAACTTTTCTAAGAGATTAGGAGTTCATACCTTTGATAGGTGAATCACAATTTTAGTTAAATCATCATAAGATAATCTGGAGAGGAAATTAGGGGTTGCGGGATGGTGGATCATTGCTTGTTCTATGTTTAATCGCTATAGTCATTATCATGCTTTTATAAGTTTTATTGTTTTTCTCGTTTATAGTTTAGTTATGTTCGCAATGATCTTTCCTGGCTTTGGACTGACAATCCTCTGTCCATTTTACTTTTCGTTTTGTTATTTTAGGTTTTAATAATAATGGTATCAATCTTAGGAAAATTAATGAACTAGATACCCCGATTCCCTGAGATCGACTCCGGTATTAATCGCTATGCTACGATCCCTACACTTGGGGTATACCGGATTTATAAATTTATTACTTGTTTATTTTCATTAGATAAAATCCGAGACAGCCACTATGGACGATCTGAGCAGTTCCTCTTCGCCTGACCTTATCCGACCTGCAGTGGCTGGAGGAGGAACTTCTACCGATCTCCAACCTGGGGTAAGGGACCTGCCCTGAGGTATGTTTCTGGGGCACCTAGCCCTTAACGCCCTATACTTAGAGGGCCGATCATTAATTGCTTGTCTTCCAAAGATGACACGTGGCGCAGTTCGGGTCGGCGATCATCAGAAGTCCCCCAGATCTGATCTTACTCTTATTTGGTCAGATCTGCACTGTTTGGCGGTCTGGCCGAATTTATCCGATCTCGTGTTTTGAATTATCTAACTGCCAGCTGGCAGCTTATTTAATAGGCCATCATTACTCTAAAGGATACGAGGCATTTTTTCTCACTTTCCCATAACTAACGTCTTCACACGTCTAGATGGGGTTATAACCCGTCATTTCACCGCAGGCTTTCCCACTTCTCTCCAATCTGCAATTAAATCGAAGACTTCCACCACTTCAAGATTCTGCACTTTCAAGTAAGCATTTTTCTCTGGTTTTTTCAGAGTTCTTATTTCGTCTTCTTCGTTTCTGTCTTTCCCTGTTGATGAGGGCAAACACCGCGTCTAGCAATTCAATTGAAAAAGAGTTTGAGTCCCATTCTGAGTCTGAAAACGAAGTCTTCCAACCAGTCAATGAACCTGGGGGGCCAATAGATATTCCTACACTAAACATAGTTACTGCTCGTAGTAATTTTGAGCAGTTTATCATAGATCCACCACCTACCAACCCAACCAGGCCCCGTTCTTCTTTCGGATTTACTTCTTTAAGTCAAAGCCTTAGAGCCTTTATGACTGCTAGGACAGCTATAGGTTGTTTCGGTGTTTGGTCCAAAATCACTCAGGATGATATCCTGGAAATCTGTAACCAATACAACATCGATATGGACCACTACACTCCCCAACTGCCTGGGGGAGTAAATCTGTATGCTCATCAGCCCCCTGAGGGGTATTGTACTGTGTACAAGGAGCAATTCGTCTGCGGACTAAGGGTCCCGTTCTGCCCAGCTTTTTAGGCAGTTCTAAGGCATTACACCCTGAGTTCCGCTCAGATCGCCCCTAACAGAGTTAGGGCGATCATAGGCTTTTCCATCTTCTATAGGTTGTTGGATACGGAGTTATCTGTAGACCTTTTTAGGACATTCTACCAACATTAAAATGTGAGAAACCACAGCGGGTGGTACTACTTCTCACACCGTACAGACCATCGGAGGGGCATCCCCATACTGTCTAAGGGGCAGTCATCTATACACGAGTGGAAGAACCATTTCTTCATCCGCCATGACGGACACCCTGAACAGAGGGGGTGGAATTATCTTCAACTTCTATCTGATGTGTGCCCCACAAGGATTGGTGAAGCATTGTTGAACGATATTGCGGGGTCTGGTCTTTTCCTGGATTTTGGACAATGGCCCGCCAAACTTATCAAGGCAGCTCGCCTTTCCGATTCTGGTCCTGAGCCTTATGTGAGGCTCACCCAAGAAGAGTACAACAACAGTAGGAATTTACTTAACCTTGCATATTTTGTTGCTTGCACTATTCTTGTTTGTACTGACTGTCTTTGTTTCCTTTGCAGTGGCCGATTTTGCTGATGTTTTCGATCATGCTCTTGAGGAGGAGGTTGTGTCTGAGCACAATGAACAAATACTGAAGCCAGAGGCTTCTTGGGCTGGTACCGAATAGGAGCAGGGACCAGTTGATCATGTGATCATCCCTGAGGATCCTCATACCGAGGAGGGTCTTCAGCAAGATGATTTAACTACTGCCACGCATCGCACAGAATAACGGGATGATGGCCTGGTCATCCTCGACGTCACTGATCCCGGGGAACAGGCCCGACAACACCCCCAATCTGGGTGGAAAAGGGCTAGGTCTGGCCAGGATGCCTCTGAGGGGGCATCCTCTTCTTCAGCTGAGTTCCTATCATAACTGCCGGACATGTATCTGGCCTCTATTGTATGGTTTTTTGCTTTTGTTTTTATCTTATCTTTGTTCTTTTGTTGCCCCTGCCTTGTATTGACCCTGCTGGTTCTTTGACAGGTTGTTAAGGCCGGGAAAGTGGTCTTACACAGACTCAATGATTTCTCCTCTCAAAAAGCTTCTCAGGAGAGGCGAATCGCAGTCCTCTCGGCCAGTCCCCCAAAAGCTCAAGGAAGAATCTTTATCCAATTATTTCAAACTATCTAAGTATCTCAAATCTGATCATCTGAGTTGTATATTACTTTGGATTTCCAAAACATTTCTGAGTCTGCACAGCATCTCAGTTCGTATTATTAGTTCAGATCATCTGTCTTGCAGACTGTTTTGCCTTTGAAAACTTTTCTGAGTCCGACCTGTGGCTCAGTTCGTAGGGTTTGTCCTGTAGACTTTTTGAGTTTGTCCTTTGCAAAATTTTCTGAGTCCGAATGTGGCTCAGTTTGTAGGGTCTATCATGCAGAATATTTGAGTTTATCTTTTGCAAAATTTTCTGAGTCCGACCTACGGCTCAGTTCGTAAGGGTCTGTCCTGGAGACTATTTGATTTTGTCCTTTGCAAACTTTTTTGAGTCCGACCTGCGGCTCAGTTCGTAGGGTCTGTCCTGCAGACTATTTGAGTTTGTCCTTTGCAAACTTTTCTGAGTCCGTCCTGCGGCTCAGTTCGTAAGGGTCTGTCCTGCAGACTTATGGAGTTTGTCCTTTGAAAACTTTTCTCTGAGTTTGACCTGCAGCTCAGTTATAATGAAGCATAGATAAGAAACAACACACATGTGCTAAATAAAAATTTATTATATCTGATGTTTGATTACATCTTATTAAGGCACAAATTATAAAAGCATAATTAATGCATAAACAAAGTGTAGAACCTGTCCTAGACATAAATTTTTTTTGAGGATGGAGGCATTCCAGCTGCGTGGTATGGTCCTGCCATTGGCATCAACTAGCTAATATGCTCCTTTCCTATGCACCTTGACCACCTTGTACGGGCCCTCCCAGTTCGGGTCAAGTTTCCCTTGAGGTAGTTGCTTGCTGGCCTCATTCTTTCTGAGCACTAGATGTCCCTCTTTGAAATATGTGTGTTTAACTCAAGAATTGTAGTACTGAGAGATTCGCTGCTTATACTAAGAAATTCTTATGAAGGCCACATTCTGAGCTTCTTCCAAGTCATCCTTGGAGTTCCTGAGCTCGATTAACTGCTGATCTTCCGAGTAGAGTGCTGTTCATAGTGATGATAGCCCGATCTCAGCCGGAATCACTGCTTCGCAACCATATGCTAGACTGAGCGGAGTTTCTCTTATGGCCGAATTAGGTGTTGTTCTCTACGCCTGTAAGATGTTAGGCAAATGCTCGGTCCAACTTTCTCTTCTTCCTCTAGGCGTTTCTTCAGGCCAGTTTTGATCTGCCTGTTGGTCTGTTCGACCTGCCTATTAGCTTGAGGACAACCAACTGAGGAGAAATGTTGAGTTATGCGCAATTCGGCACACCATCGTCTGACAATTCTATCTTCAAATTGAGTTCCATTGTCTGAAATTAGGGTTTTTGGTACTCCATACCTGCATACTATGTTCTTCCACCGAAATTTTTGTATCTGTTTCCCTGTTATGGTAGCCAGTGGTTCGGCTTCAACCCACTTGGTGAAATAGTCCACTGCTACGATCAGGAATCAGACATTTCTAGGAGATCTTGGCAGTGGCCCCACTAGATCTACCCCCCATTGATCGAAAGACCAAGGAGTTACCACCGGAACCATGTCTTAGGAGGGCTGATGCGATAGGTTATCGTGCACCTGGACGATTTTCATTTTTCCACCAACTCTTTAGCATCTTCTGACATTGTTGGCCAATAATAGCCGAACAGCCTGCACTTCCTTGCTAAGGTCCGAGCTCCAGGGTAATTTCCACAAATGTCCAAGTGTATCTCTCTGAGAAGGTAGTTCCCTTCTTCACTTGTTACACACCTAAGCCAAGGTGCAATATAAGATCTGCGATAAAGCACATTTTCGAACAATGAATATCTGGTCGCTAAGAGTTTCATGTTCCTAGCCCGGATCCTGTCTTGAGGTAAGATGTTGTCTTCGAGATAGGACACGATGGAGTCCATCCATGTGCTGGCCTGTCTGATCGGCTGTATGACTTGCTGATCGTAGCTTCTCTCCTTCAAGAGCTCCACCAGCCCCCTCTTTTTTGATTCAAAGTTTGAGGCCAATTTTGACAAGGCATCCGCTCTTCTGTTCTCAGTTCGGGGTATTTGGTCGACCTGGACCTGTTGAAAATTTTCTAACAGAGTTCTAGATGCTGTTAAGTACTTCTTCATTGGCTCTTCTTTAGCCTCACATTCCCCGTTTATATGGTTTACAACGATATATGAGTCGTTGTACACCTGCAGGTTATCTGCCCCCAGCTTGCTCGCCAACTTGAGCCCCGTAATTAAGGCTTCATACTCAGCTTCGTTATTAGCAGCTTTGAAATCAAACCTTAATGCATAGGGGAACTCTTCCCCTGTTGTACTAACGAGTGAGAGACCTGACCCTGCTCCGTCTTTGCTCGCTGCACCATCAATATATAAGTTCCATCTCCCTTCTTCCTATTTTGGATGATCGTCTTCTAGCTGCATAGCTATCCCTCCAGCCAGGAAGTCCGCTAAAGCCTGTGCTTTGGTGGCAGTTCGAGGACGAAAATCAATGTCATATTCTGCCAGCTCGATGACCCACTTTGCCTACTTGCCTGAGGTTTCTGGTCATCCTAAGTTCTGCCGTAGCGACTGATCAGTCATCGCTGTAATCGGATGTGCCTGGAAGTAAGGTCTCAACTTCCTTGAGGCATGCACTAAGGCCAATGCAAACTTTTCCGCATTTGAATATCTGACATCTGGTCCATGGAGTGCTTTGCTCACAAAGAACACCGGTATCTGTTGTCCGCCTTGTTCTTTAACTAGTACTATGCTCAGCACTTTTTCACATACTGCCAAGTAAACGAACATCGGTTCTCCTACCTGAGAAGCCGTTAAGGGGGGCAGTTCAGCTAAGTACATTTTCAGTTCTTCAAAGGCCTTTTGAATTTCCTCATCCCACCCAAAAGGGCTAGCTCTTCTCAGAATTTTGAAAAAATGCAAGGCACACTGTGCTGATCTCGACAGAAACCTGTTCAAGGCCGCTATTCGTCCCGTTAGACGCTGTACCTCTTTGATGCTTTTTGGCGGGGACATAGTCTTCAAGGCATCAATCTTATCTGGGTTTGCTCTAATTCTGTCTCTGGATATCATGTATCCTAGGAACTTCCTTGATCTGACCCCAAATGTGCACATCTTTGGGTTGAGCTTCATCTGAGTTTTCCTTAGAACTCCAAACACTTCCCTGACATCATTCAGGTATTGATCAAGAGACCTGCTCTTGATTAGGAGGTCATCCACGTATACCTCCATACATCTGCCGATCTGGTCGGCAAAAATTGTGTTTACAACCCTCTATAGGTTACTCCTACATTCTTTAGGCCAAAGGGCATGGTGACGTAGCAGTACGTCCTGAATTCTGTTATAAAGGCAGTTATTTCTGCATCTTCCGAGTTCATTACGATCTGATGGTAACCTTTGTATGCATCTAAGAATGTGAACACCTCAAACCCCACTGTTGAGTCCACTAGTCGATCGATCTTACGCAGAGCATAACAATCCTTCGGACATGCTTTGTTTTGATCAGTGAAATCAACACACATCCTCCAACTCCCATCTGGCTTCTTGACCAGTATTGGGTTCGCTAAACATTCTAGGTATACAACTTCCTTCATTATGTTGGCCTGCAACAACTTGGTCACCTCCTGTTTAATTGCTGAGATACGCTCAGAGGAAAAGTGCCTTTTCTTTTGGCGAACAGGCTTTCTGTTCGGATCTATGTTTAACCTGTGAACTGCCAGCTCTAGAGATAATCCTGGCATATCATCTGCCTTCCATGCGAACACTTTTTGAATTCTTTCAAGAGGTTTATCGGAGATTTTTGTGTGAGGCTGGGATCCTCGCCCCCACATTAACTGTCGAGTCCTCATGTTCGTCCCATAGACAAACAGCCTCTGTCTGATCTTCAGACGACCAACTCTCTTCATCCTCAGGAAGTAGTTCTTCAACACTCAACTGATGAACCATCATTTTTCCACTTACCGTCGTTGTGTAGCAGCTCCTGGCTGTTTCCACATCCCTTTTAATTTCTATTGAACCTTCTCCATTTGGGATTTTCACGCTGACATGGGCTGGTGAAATTACTGATCGGAGATTTATAAGTGCTGGTCTTCCTATAATTACGTTGTATGCCGATGGTGCCTTTACCACCATATAATCCACCCATTAGGGTCCTGCCCTTGGTCTCTTCTCCAAAAATGGTAAGGAGCTTGATCACACACCCAGCGGATGAACTGGGGGTCCGGTGAAACCGAACAGAGGAGCGGAAACGGGAGTGAGATCGGCATCCCTCAACTTCATCGCTCTGAATACGATGTAATAGAGGACATTTACGGCGCTGGTGTCCATGCATATTCGCTTTGTTCGGTTTTTTCTGATCACTTCTTCTATTACCAAGCCTTCATTGTTAACTACCAATGGTAGTGAATCCCTTGGACCATAAACCACCTCTCCTGACATTCTTTGCCTTTTGTTTGAAGAAGTAGGGGTAGTAAACCTGCTATTGTTCGTGTTTTCAGTTCTGCTGATTGAGCAGTTCGGCATCCTTGAGATCATATTGATCGTGTTTACAGGGCGGTTGTCCAATTGACCATCAGGATCCGGTGAGTGATCCCTTCTTCTTTGATACTCTTCCCTATTATATCTATCTTTGTTATTCCGATGCTTGAACTCACGTCGTCCACATGGTTCGGCCTGGTGAGACCGATCTACGACCTCATCAAGCTTTCCCTCCATTACTGCAGCATCAATGTCTCTGCTCAGATCCATGTAATGCTCTGAATCATGACCAACATCCTTGTGATATTTACATTACTTGTTGGGATCTCTTTTGTCTCTAGGCCCCCTCATCGGTTGTGGGACCCTGGCTAAACCTTTTCTTTCCATGATCGCGAGGACCTGCTCGCAAGATCTGTTCAATGGAATAAAGTCCCTGTCCTACAGAGCTCCTTTCTTTCCTAGCCGATCTGAGATGGGCGCAGTTACCCGATCCCAAACGGACTTTCCCTTTTTATCTGTCTTGTCCTCGGACTTGTTCTTCTTGCCTTCACCTCTTTCTGACTCTCTTTTGAGTCGATTTGCTTCTTCTCCCTGGCAATGTTTATAGGCCATATCTAAGCATTCCTCCATTGTCTGAGTGAGTTTGCTGTTCAACTTTGCATGCAGCCGTCCCTCTCGCAGACCTGCAACGAAAGAGGTGACCATCAGTCGATCATCTGTATCCCGTACCTGTGCGTATTCTTCATTAAAACGCTTTATAAAGTGCAATACGGACTCATCATGCTTTTGCCTCAAAGTTAACAAATGGGTCTGATTTCTCTAGAACGGACAAGCTGCGATTAAGGCATGGACGAACTTTCAAGTTAAGGTCCCAAAGTCAGAGATCGACCTAGGGAGAATCTTATTGAACCACTCTCTGGCTCTTCCTATTAGCAGTGCAGGAAAGGCTTTGCACTTCATTTCATCTGAGGCGTTGTACAAGTTCACGTGTGAGATGTACTGGTACATATGATCATATGGATCCTTAGACCCATCATATGAATCAATCTTAGGGATATTGAACCCCGCTGGTCAGGGATAGTTGTCGATGTGCTCAGTAAATGGCGACGCACAGAGCAGATTGTCTGATCGTCTTCCGAGCAGAGCGTCCAGTTCGGCCTTGGCCGTGTCGTTAGGTTGGCGCGCATTCCCATCCTGAGTACGAAAACTGGATTCAACGACCTCCGGCTTTTTCTGAGCCTGTTGATGGAGATTGGTTTCTGAAACTTATGGGGGTTCCCTTCCTTTGAGGGTTTCATCCAGAATTTCCTTAATAGTGGTATTGTCTAGATTTTTCAAGGACTTAATCAATGCTTGATTGTTTGGGTCTGGAAGGGCCGGATCGGGCTGGTCATCAGTGAGGTTTGCCTTCTTTTGAGCAACTGTAGCCTGGGTTTCTCCCTTGGCGGTTGAAGCTGTTGCCCCCTTCTGAGTTGGATCCGTTGTCTTTTTCCCTTGGTTCTTTGGTGGTGCCATGGCTGCTTACAGTGTTTCTAGGGTATTTTTGATCGTTTACTAGAAAGAGGCCCTCCTTCTAGCGCCAATTGACGATGCTGGAAACCGTCCAAGAATCAATGCAGGTCAATTCTCTTTATGATAAAGATCTTAAACCCTAGAACCCTAATTCGTATGAAATAGGGGCATGTTTTGTTGGGTATTATGAGACTGAGCTCGTGAGTTCTTTCTCTCGAGTTGCCTACGTATCCAATAGCTTAATTGGAATCAAGTCATTCATGGTTCCTTAGGGTTGTTTATATTGGAGGCGTCTTGCCCTAATTCTTGCTTTGCAAGTATTATGATTTATTATTATTCTCTAAGGATATACACGCATTAATTCCTATGATTTAGAGATAATTATGGACATATTTAACATCAAGATTACAATCTTTATGATTGAGGATTCTTCCCTTATTTATATCTACCTATCCCGCACGTGGAATAACAGCGGGGTTGTGCTGAGCGTCTTGCGCTCAGCCCCCTTGGCCACTATGGCCGATCTGAGCATTTCCTCTTAGCCAGACCTTATCCGACCATGGGTGGCTAGAGCAGGAACTTCATCCGATCGGTTAATGCTTACCCGTTAAAATTTGAATCCAACCTCAAGTTTAAGCAGTGTGCTTATTAAAGATAATTCTTCCACCGAATCCGATTCTACATAACTCTAGAATATTGTACATTTATTGTCATCATTCTATTCTCCATAATGGCTGCATCTCATTGCAATATTTAAGAGGGTATTCTTCCAATCATTGTAATCAATGAGAATTTTCTCAACTTATTTGTTCACATGGTATCGGATCAAATGTTTTTGACTTCTCCCTCTCCCTCCCTCGTCCTTCTCTAAACAGCCTGCCATGGCTTCCGACCACGATTCCACGGTGGCCACCAATACAACCACCTCTTCTTCTTGCTACCCCAATTTCACCCCCTCCTCCTCTATCAACATCACTAAACTCACTCGAACGAACTTCCCACTATAGAAAGCACAAATTCTTCCCTACCTCCGGGGACAAGGCGTCTACGGGTATGTTGATGGCACTCTCAAACCACCGTCTGAATCCATTACCGACCCCGCCGGCACCAAATCCTCAAATCCTGAGTATGAAACATGGCTACGCAATGACAATCTCATTCTAAGCACTCTCACATCTAGTCTCTCTGAAGATGTCCTCTCTCAAGTGTACCACGCCACCACTTCCGCGTCCTTATGGTCTGCTTTGCACAGCTGCTTTGCCTCTCAGTCCAGAGCCCAATTAGTCCACCTCCGCACCAAACTCGCATCCACCAAGAAAGGTACCCTCACCGCCACAGATTATTATATGACTGTTAAACGCATCACCGATGACCTTGCAATGGCCGGCCACCCTCTCCCGACCGACGACATTTTGGCCTACCTCCTTGCCGGATTAGACAAGGATTATGATCCCTTGGTTACGATGGTAAGCGGTCGTTCTCAGATTACTCTTGAGGAGTTTTATTCTCTCCTCCTTACCACAGAAGCTCGGCTCCTGCAACATCAGCTGCCGCCGCAAACAGCCCTCTCGCCACTCCCTCAGAATTCACAATTCCCTGCTGCAAATTATTCTACTGCCCACTCTTCTCCCAACCGTGGCCGTGCTCCTGCTTCTACGCGTGGCCGGGGACAAAATTCCCGTGGACGGGGTCAAGGCAGATCGTCCACTCCGCCTCCTCAGTGCCAAATTTGTGACAAATTTGGTCACATTGCACAAGACTGCTTGCATCGATTTGAAGAACATTTTCAAAAACCAGCCCGTCCTCCTCAAGCCAATCATGCCGCTGCATATACAGGTACTCAGCCCGCACCTTCCACCAACTGGCTAACCGATTCGGGTGCGACTCATCACATGACCAACAGCCTACAAAATCTTTCTCTTCAGTCCGAACCGTTTAATGGACCCGACACAATTCACATTGGCGACGGTACAGGTTTGCCAATTACAAATTATGGTTCTTCTATTATTACTAATAATACGAGCCATACTTTTATGCTTAACAATATTTTAGTCGCACCTTCACTCCGCCAAAAATTACTATCCGTGCATCGGTTTACCAAAGAAAATAATGTGTTTTTTGAATTTCATGCGAACTACTTTCTTGTGAAGGACTACTTGGGCCACGTCCTACATAGAGGCTATGTCACAGATGGACTGTATTATTTTTCCCAATCATTCAATAAATTTGCAGCTCAAGCTCATGTCTCCCGTGCTCTCTCTCCCAACCGTTGGCATCAACAGCTCGGTCATTGCTCCTCGGATATTATTGCTCGTGTTTTTCAGTCTTCTCAAATAAAGGCACCAATGCCTCGTCAGCAGTCTATTTGTGCCGCTTGTCAAATGGCCAAGAGCCACCGCCGAAGTTTGCCTATATCTACTTTTACTTCCCCTGCTCCCCTTGATTTAATTTATACTGATGTATGGGGTCCATGTCCCGAACAATCGATCTATGGCTCGCGGTACTATATTAGTTTTGTTGATGATTTTTCCAAATTTATCTGGCTTTATCCGCTTGCTGCTAAATCTGATGTTGAACACACTTTTTATGCCTTCCAATCCTTGGTCGAGCGACAATTTAACACCAAAATCAAATCCATTCAGTCTGATTGGGGTGGTGAATACAGAAAACTCACTGACTATTTTATATCTACTGGCATTCAACATCGTGTATCATGCCCTCACACACATGAACAAGTTGGAGCTGTTGAACGCCGTCACCGCACTATTGTTGAAATGGGCCTAGCTCTCCTCGCCCACTCAAATTTACCTTTACCTTATTGGGAAGACGCCTTCATCACTGCCACTTACCTTATCAATCGACTCCCCACCCGCACACTTGACTACAAATCCCCTTATGAAACTCTCCATCACCGCGTTCCTGATTACTCCGTCTTTCGTGTTTTTGGATGTGCTTGTTGGCCTCACCTCCGCCCTTACAACAACCATAAAATGGACTTTCGCTCAAAAACATGTGTCTTCCTTGGGTACAGTCCCTCTCATCACGGTTATAAGTGCCTAGACCTCACCACTGGTCGTATCTATGTCTCTCGCCATGTTGTCTATGATGAAGAAACCTTCCCCTACACCTCACAATCTTCGGCCCCCACCTCCCCTGGGTCCCCCACTACATCCTTACCATCCTTACTTCAAATATCAACTCCCTCTCCTTCCTCAGAATCTCCTTCTGAACCATCAGTCTCACCCTCCCCACACTCTTCTCCATCTTCCTCCCCCATTCCTGACCATGCACCCTCATCATCTGCACCCGGGTCCACCTCCTCCATTGAAACCGAGTCCACCTCTACCGCTGATCAACCTCACCCTATGACCACTCGATCTCGCACTAACACCCTCAAACCCAAAGCTCTTCATCCGGATTTTGTCCGCTATCCTCCTCCAAAATCCTTTTACACTGACGCCAATCCTATTGAACCTAAAACCTTCACTGAAGCCTTCCAATCACGTCCTTGGCGTGATGCAATGAGGGATGAAGTCAATGCCTTAGTCTCTAATGATACCTGGGAACTCGTTCCGCCTACTTCTAATATGAACATTGTCGGTAACAAATGGGTCTATCGCATCAAACGTCATGCAGATGGTCAAATCGAGCGCTACAAAGCTCGCTTGGTCGCCAAAGGCTTTCACCAGACTGAAGGAGTTGATTATTTTGACACCTTTAGTCCGGTGGTTAAGCCTGTTATTATACGATTACTACTTTCACTTGCTGTTACTAACCATTGGTCTATGAAATAGGTTGACATTCAGAATGCGTTTCTCCATGGCTCTCTTAATGAAACTGTTTTCATGAAGCAACCACAGGGTTTTATTCATCCGGATTATCCCTCCCATGTGTGCAAACTAAAAAAAAAGTCTTTACGGTCTCAAACAAGCTCCGCGTGCGTGGTTCTCCCGCCTCACCACCGTTCTCCATACCCATGGCTTTCAAGCCTCCAAGTCCGATACATCCTTATATTATCTTCATGCAGGCACTCATCATATTTATATTTTAATTTATGTTGATGACATCATCATAACAGGTTCTTCCCCGGCTCTTGTTGATCGCACCATCTCTGTACCGCGCACTCATTTTCCCGTCAAAGATCTTGGCACGCTCAATTACTTCCTCGGCATTGAAGTACTCCATCTTCCTTATGGATTACTTTTGTCCCAACGCAAGTACATCTCACAGCTCCTCCAATGCACTGGCATGGCCAATGCTAAACCGTGCCAAACCCCTATGGCTTCTAACCATAGTTATCGGACCCGGCCCGGTCATTGACCCGGAAAAGACACCGGGTCACCGGGTCGATGGTTCAATGGCATATACTTAAAAATATAATTGAATATTTAAAACATAAAGATAAAATAAAATATGACAACCATAATTATTTTTAAAATACTCCAACAAACACAATTACAAATTAGACAACATAAAATGCTCAAATGCGTTGTGCAAGTTAAAGTGCAAATAATTAGTCTTTTCTTTAGGTAAGTATTGTAGTTCTCGCTACAATTTTATACATTCTAAAAAAACACAAGACATAATGAAAACAAGCTCATTATCTTCACTTCAAGTTTTTGATCGTTAAAAAAAATCAAATCTTAAATACCAATAATTATTTCCTAAAAAACAAAAAAGACCCCTCGATTTTTTTTTTTTATATGTTCTTTTTTTTTAATTTACAAAATCTACTCGATGTTTTGAGATTTATGGTAATATACGAAATTATTTTTTTGAGGTGAATGAAATCCCGATGACAAAAAAAGAAAAAAAAAGAAAAAATTTGGGCCGATGGAAAACGTCCGACATTGCGGTCCGACCACCTTTGGGTCGACCGGTTCAACCGCCGGGTCGACCGGTCCGACCACCGGATTGGACGGGTCGAACGGTTCACTTGCATAAACGGTCGAATGCTTGACCCGGCCCGGGTTTGAACCGGGTCACCGGATCGCCGTTAAACGATAAATCTTACGTTATCTAAGACGGATGGCTCTCTCTTCTCGACCCCTCATTAATCGTAGTGTTGTTGGTGGTTTACAATATTTGAGCTTCACGAAAGACATTCTTTTCCTTGTCCGCATCGTCCAACTCCCTGTGAACCGCTTGGATCGCCGCGAATCTTCGTTATCGACGCTCGACGAAAGACTCTTCCTTTCCGCATCGTCCAACTATTGACTTCATGATTCGCTCTATTGACGATCGACGCTACATCACGCATACGCATCTTTCTTGGTAATAACCTTATCAGCTGGCGTTGCAAACAACAACAGACTGTTTCTAAAAGTAGTACTGAAGCAGAATACAAGGTTCTCTCCCACGCCGCAGCTGAAATGCAGTGGCTCAAACAATTGTTCAAAGAACTCCTCATCTGCGTCTCTGATGTGCCCATATTATGGTGTGACAACCTTGGTGCCACTTATCTCTCTGCCAATCCTGTCTTTCATGCCCGCACCAAACACATCGAAATCGACTTTCACCATGTCCGCGAGCTTGTCTCATCACGTCAGCTTCAAATTGCCTTTCTTCCCTCCAAAGACCAAGTTTCCGATATACTCACAAAGCCGTTGAGTACACTTCGCTTTGCTACCTTGAAGACCAATCTCCATGTTCATGCTATTCCCATGGGATTGCGGAGGCGTATTGAAGATAATTTTTCCACCGAATCCGATTCTACATAACTCTAGAATATTGTACATTTATTGTCATTTATTGTCATCATTCTATTCTCCATAATTGTTGCATCTCATTGTAATATTTAAGAGGGTATTCTTCCGATCATTGTAATCAATTAATCAATGAGAATTTTCTCAACTTATTTGTTCACAGTGCTCAGGGGTGGCTCCACCAAATCAAAGTGGAAAACCGACCCATTAAAATAAATATAATAATTGGTCTCAAAAAAATAATATAATTATGAATTAATTCTTTTATATAAGTATATATAGGTGTAAAATTGATCCCGTAATATTCGTTTATTGTTCCAATAATCAATAATAATTAAATAGAAAATATAAAAGAGAATATTTTTTCATACAGAAATATTCGAATCAGTAAACTGTGGAAGTGGTCAATTAAGGAACAAATATAGGCACGTGATTATCCCCATCTTTGTTTACGGGGATAAATACATCAGCAATATACATATACACCGATACACACAACACTAGAGTTTCAACTTTGAAACTTAAACTTTGATTAGAAAAATCCATACATAATATATGTTCATATAATGGATATAACAATATCAAGCTTATAATATAAGATAAATAACTAATTCAAAGACCCCTAAAATCTAAATTAAATGAATATATATACATGAACAAAGTCTGTTTCTCAATCTAAAAACCTTGAATTTGATGCAGGTATCTAGATGAAATGATGATAAGTTATCAATTTATATAAGATAAATAATAGTAACTTCAAAGATAAATATTGAGATGAGTGAAACTAATTTGACTATATTCGATACAGATCCCTTTGTCAACAAAATAATGTTCCATATTCTTTTACCACAAATGAATATGAGGGCATATTTGCTGAAATCCAAACAATCAGTTTTGCGTGGATTAACAGTCGATGTGACAAGCTTGCTTTCGATTGGACCAAATGGAAGTCGTATCCGATAGACGCTCCTAGTTAGACATATTTGACGATCTCTTTTGTAGATTGTAGTTTACTAGACTGTTGTATTGTTTGGAGTTTTATTCTACATGTACTATCCCTCTCTAGCATCTTGTTAGAGAATTCACATTAATAAAATATTTATTGTCGATAAAAAAAAGAAAAAAAATTGAAAACTTTGACTATAATCGACAATCGACAATCGACATTGACTTCATATTCATTTACCAAAAAAAAAAAAAAGAATTACTTAAGACAGTGATGTAGATCAAAGGGAGTTTAGACATACTACTTCCGTCTCAAAATATAATTCCGTTTAGTTTTTTGGTTTTATCCCATATATAAGCCAATTTAGATAATCAATAAAGGATTTATTACATTTTTCTCCTTTTACCTCTCATTTATTTTTATCCACTCACTTTTCACTGCTACACATTTATTACATTCAAATGTCATTTTAGACTTTTTAATCAAAATTAATGACACATAACATATTTAACCAACTATCTTGATCCGTGTGAAAATACGCAAATAGACTTACATTTTGGGACGGATGTAGTAAATTTTTATCTGTATAAAAAAAAAAAAAAAGGAAGTAAATGTAGATGAAAGGGATGACATTATTGTTTTTATCATTAAAAACATTGAATGATTTGGAGTTTGTGTGTAAAGATTTTTAAGACCAATTATATATACAAATAATTTTCAAAAAAAAAAAAAAAAAAAAAAAAGGATCAGCAGCCGCTGACTGTAAACCTACAAAGCAGATCTAGTAGCAGACTAATTAACAAAAAATTTAAATTTGATAAGCCAATGAATTATAATATACGGAGTATAAAATGAAAAAGTCAAGATGACACAAACCATGGAGAAAAAATTGCGGTAGAAAATTTAAATCCAACAATGAACAATAACCCCGTACTCTGAGGAATGAATTCAACAAGTAAACGAGCTGGCAGTTGTCATTGCTTTGAATTTTTCTTATTTCTGATGCTGATTTACTTGTAATCTTTTTTACTTTTTTGTTTGACTGAGCTTTTAAGTTGCTTGCACTTATACGCTGATTTATATTTTATTGGACATTGTTATTAGCACCACACCATCCTATTGAAATATATTATGGCACCACATCTTTTAATGATACTTTCATAATCTTTATTGGCATCTACACAATTAATTACAATTTTACCACATTTACATCATCCATCCTCCTCCGGCCGCTACCTCACCGCCTCAAACCACCGAAACATAAATGAAAGCAAACATAAACAAACAAAAAAAAAATTATATTATTCCACCTTCAAACATTTTCACTAATCTCGTAACCAGCATTTACCAAAAACTGAGAACAAGAAACACAAAATAAACAAAAAAAAATGTCGGGCTACTGGAGAGGGGGTGCGGAATAGTGGTGCTTGAATATTATTTACAGCTTTTCATTTTAAAAAAAAAATGTTTTTCATAAGAAGATGGTATGGAGATGAAGGTGTACAAATAATGAAAGATGAAGATGGAGAAGGCGGTAGGATTTCTTCACCGCCGCCGCCGGATGAGTTGGGTTTATGAAGTCATCGTTAAGAGGTTAACGGGAGTGGCTATGATTTTATGGAGGAAGATGGGTTAGTTAAGTTTTAACAAAAAGGTTCACTACAAGAATTGCAAGCTGAATGGACAAATTTTAAAAGGACTAAATGAATTCAAAAATAGTCAAAGTTTTGTGTGGATTTTTTAGAGGGAAACTTTAAAGGGACGACAATATCGTCCCAATAAATAAAATATTAACTCCACCGTGCCAGATTGGATTTCCATGTGGACAGGATTATTTAAAGGGACGACATTGTCGTCCCATTAAACATTTTTCAGAAAATAATATGTTATATAAACGAAATTATAAAATTTGGGTTTGTAGAGACGACATTTGTCGTACCTTAAAAGGAAATAATTTTTTTTTTAATATAAAACGTTGTGTTAATAAATAAGATTCAGTTTTTTTTATAAAATTCTCGTTTGAAAGGACGATATTGTCGTCCCATTAAACATTTTTCGGAAAATAATATGTTATATAATGTTTTTTTTTATAAATTGGGTTTGTAGGGACGACAATTGTCGTCCCTTTAAAGGAAATGAAATTTTTTTATTAATATAAAACGTTGTGTTAATAAATAAAATTCAGTTTTTTTTATAAAATTCTCGTTTGACGGGACGACGATGTCGTCCCTTTAAATAAAAACAATTTTTTTAATATACATATTCTAATAAAAATTGCGTTAAAATATAAAATACATTATTTTTTATAAAAATTCTTTTATCGAACGATAATACAGGTGATTCTGATAATACTCTCTACTATAGATTGTCAATTCGTTATCGAGGGATTGATTTGAATCTCGGGGTTCGTTAATGAGCGATTGATCTCAATCCTGAGATCGATATCGATTAAACGATTTCAAGCCGATATCTTTCTTTGTAAATCAATGTGATTGTACTCTCTACTATAGATCGTCAGTTCGTTTGCGAGCGATTGATTTGAATCTTGGGGTTTGTCACCAAGCGATTGATCTCAATCCCGAGATCCGTTATCAATTAAGCGATTTCAAACCGATATCTTACCTTATAGATCATTCGTATAGTACTATCTACTATAGATCGTCATGTCGTTAACGAGCGATTGACTTAATCTCGGGGTTTGTCACCAAGCGATTGATCTTAATCCCGAGATCCGTTATGGATTAAGCGATTTCAAACCGATATTTTTCCTTACAGATCATTATGATAGTACTCTCTACTATAGATCGTCAGTTCGTTATAGAGCGATTGATTTGAATCTCGGGGTTTATTCACCAAGCGATTGAACTCAATCCCGACATCCATTATCGATTAAGTGATTTCAAACCGATATCTTTCCTTATAGATCATTCTGATAGTACTCTCTGTTGGAAGTAGCGCCCGAAAGATAATTTCTGTAATTGTTTTTAGAATTAATAAATGACTGATTTATTCTCATCTTATTATTTGGTTCGTGCTTATAAGTAATACGCTGCTGAAAACCCCTAGTTGTATCATTTAGCCATATAACTTAGTGTGTGTCACACATGAAGATTAAGTTTATGGTGATACATTTGAAATGTTAGAGCTTGGTCAACTTAATCAAAGTATGGGGTCTATTGATTAAACCACCATTAATTAATGCGCCCAAAACATTTTATGGTGTGGCCGTCCTATTGGGACCGTCGACATTGGTTGTCTAAGTGGGGCATTTATATATGATGTAGTCATATAGGACTGGACCGATTTAATCTGAGTTTCTCATATAATTCCGTGATTGAGAAATCTTATTAAATCACAAGATGATCATATATGGATTAACCTTAATCCTGAAGTGATTACAGACTCTACTTGTTTCAGGATAGGGTTTGATGTGTTCCTTAAGGATCGCTAAGAGGTGCGGTCCGAATCACTTTCACGTTGGCACTATTCTGGAATGAGTGAGAAGTGTGTGTCTCAAAGATATAGAATCTATTCCTTCCTGAGGGAAGTAGAAAGACAATCCCCTTATTTGTTGATCCTAGAAACTGATCGATCCGCGGAGTTCGTATTGGTTATAAACTAATTGATCACTAGTGGGTTAATGGTAAATAGGGATTAGATGTATTGAAGAAGGTTTACGGAAATAATCCCGCTTCATTACGGATAGTCTATGGAGGGTTAGTTTACATGTAATGATTATATCAATGGACACTTATCGACTCGACTCGACGTTTTGAGAATAAGTTATATCTATAATCGATAGAGTTCAGTTTCGGATTTATGGTGGCGTAATTCCGGAATTAATAAGTTTAGTAGAAATATTCAGTATGATGAATATTTTATTCATTTTATTGTAGCTACTGGTTATAGGTCCATGGTCCCCGGGTTGGCTCCTAACATGCGAGTGATTTCTTGTTTTATGGAACCTCGAGAATAAATTAAATAGTTGGTCTATTTAATGAATATGCAATATTATTTATTTGATAAATAATATGTAAAATAGAAAAGACATTTTCTATTAAAAATGACAAATCAATGGCACCACATATTATGGATATATTAGGAGAAGAAATTTTCCGAGATTATCTTATATGTGTAATTGATTAATTATCTATTTGTTGGATAATTAATGAAAAAATTAAGAGATTTATTTTTTGAGAATTATCGCTTATTTTTATAGCAAAAATATATTTTCCTTTTGGGAATAGGTAATTGTGTTGTGAAAAGGATATCTCTCTTGACAAGTTATTTTCCTATATAAAGAGAGTTCATCCTAGCACAAAATACAACACAATTTGCGCCACCAATTAATAAAAGGAAGAAAAATAATTTCTTGCCTTAGTCATTTAGAGAAAGAAAAACCTAGGGTTTTTCTTGTACATATTCGAGGAGGTTCTACGTTGAGGATCGACGTCCACCAGTCGTCGCTAGGAGATACAATCCAGAAGATTGTGGCTTCTCCCTTTTTGTCGAATTTCTCATCTCTTTCCGTTGAGGTAAATGTATTAACCTTCTTGTAGATTGTTAATTAATTATGTGAAAAATCGTGGTAAAATCGCATGCGAATTTAATTCGCAGCTTCCGTTGTGCATGATCGAGCGTCTCGATCAGTGCTGTGAATCAGATCTAACGATCCAATTATGGATCGGATCCGGATTCGAGTTTCTGTATATCCGGCATGTGGTATCAGAGACAGGTTAAAGCGATTTTGCGATCTTTGTTGCATAATTAATTAAAAATGAATGGAATTGAATAAATATTGCAACTTTTATATTTTTTGTGTATATATGTGTGGTTGAATGATTTGGTTGACGAGATGGATTGGGGTTGGTTCCTGTTTACCGTTAGATCTGTTGAAAACCCGTTTTCCGAGTATAGAAAATTGTTGTATTTATTTTTCAGGAAATTTTTTATTTTATTTTTTTTGGATCCAAATTGTTTTGGACATATGATGCATAGTTGTATTTTTTTTTTCTTTTTTCCTCGGCGCTGTTGCTGTTGCTGTTGCTGGAAGATGATCAAATTAGAATTGGAACGCTGATGTCATCATGACATCAGCACTGATAAAGAAAAATTAAATTAAAAAAAAAAACCGACATGATGATACAAGGAAGGCCCTCTGAATCACTCGGCTGTGAAGCAATCTGAAGAGTTTTGGATCAACTAATTTATAGCTGCTTCTGTAGATAATTAGTTAACCATTAGCTTTGGTTTAGGACCTTTACTATATAATAGATTAGATACGGGGTACCAACGATCCATCTCAGTGTTTTACTTTTACGCATTTATTTTCATGTTTGATAATTTATGTGAGATAACCATGCCATGACATGCATCATATTCATAAATTCCACTCCTAGCATATGCATACATGTAGATAATTAATCGTTATATTGATTAGGCATGTATGAGACATAATAAATTTAGATTAATTTAGGTAATTAAATTAATTAAAACAAATGGAATTTTATCGGGATATAAAATTCACATGATAAAATAAAATTTACCCGGGAAATTTATTTTGTGATCTAAAAATCATTCGTGGATTTTAATTATGTAGTGACTACATAAAAGAATTTTAATAATTGAAAATTTTGAAAATCCGGAAAAGTTGGACACCAACTGAGCAAAAGGTTCAAAAATTGGTTTGGGCGGTCAACAGGGCTTCGGCTCGACTCGACTTGTCCGTCCAAGTACGGGGTTAGCCACGGGGGTCCGGCAAGGTCAAGCTATCCGGCGAGCTGAGGCTCAATGGGGCAACCTTAGCCCGATTTTCAACCCAGCACCCGCACACGTGCGACGTTAGCGTCGGGGGTCCGCAAGGTCAAGCTATCCGGCGAGTTTTGGCTCAATAGGGCAGCTTTAGCCCAATTCATCCAGCAGTCGTATATGAACCAACGAAGAGGACGGTTCGGCTTAGCCAATCCCGACACCGTTCGGTGAACTCGGTTAAAGCTCAGCCAGGGTTTAATATCGATAAGTTGGTGATTGCTTTTCAAGATTTATTGTTCTCAAATTATTGAGATAAAATTCTACGATCCAAAAATTTTATCATGACAAAATTAGGACTATAAAATTCTTCGGGAATATTAATTGTGTAGTGTCTACACGAAAGATTTCTAAATTTTTGATAAATTGGAAAATCATGAATATAGTGTCACTAGTTAGACGGTATTTGGAACCGATAAACTAGTGGGAGCTTTTAAATTTTATGATTTATTGTTTTGAATTATTAGAAAATTCATAAAGTCCTAATGAATTGGAATTATAAAATTCTTGGTGAATTTTAATTGTGTAGCATCTACACAAGAAATTTTGATAAATCCATAAAATTGGAAAATCGTGAATATAGTGACACTAGTTAGACGGTATTTGGAACCGATGATCTAGTGGGAGGATTAATTAAATATTCATGATTTATTGTTTTTCGGATGATTAAGAAATTCTGAAAATCCTGATAAGACTACATATTTTTCAAAATAACGAGTGGGAGCGGGGAAGGTGACTAACTGACCCCACGGCCTCTACTATTGACACAAGCACCGTGAGAGAATGGTGACGCCTCGTGCCGCTTTGATTTCGGCCCCCTTCGGATGGCCTTCACCGCTATCAAAATTCAAGGCTTGGTTTCCGAAAGGATAGGATTTTGAGTACTCGTCGGGTCACTGACCTACCCTTCGACGGCATACTCGGGGTCTACTTAAAAATCTGAAACAGTAGGTCACACTCAAAAGGGTATTTTTAGAAATATCTTGGCTGAAAAAGGAAGGTAATCAACAATTAAATCGGGATGTATGATTCTCAGTTAATTATTGAGAGAGATTGTCTCAGTTTAATCATCACCTCTTTGACCTACCTGTCGGCGGCACTGAGTTGTGAGATTAAATCCTTGGAATGGTAGGATAAACTGCATGCATGACATCACGTTTATAATTCCTAAAATTTATTATTTGTTGTGGTGTATGATTTGATTTATAATTCTGTCATAATTTATTTTTGCAACTACATATTATCTCATGGTATCTAAACTGCTAAACATGATAAATTGACTGATGATGACTTCGTAAAAGTGGAAAAGTAACAAGAACGTTGAACTCAATAATCGAGAATGCAAATTAATTTTTCGGAAGAGAATGTTCCTCTTAAGCCTTCAAACTTAAGTGACATTGATAAGAATGTCACTACTGTCACTTGTGTTGAACGAGAGATAAAAACAAAATTAGTTCAAAGATGACGAGAATGATTTGGTATCAATCTCACTGGACATCCTACAGTTCACGAGTAGTGTCTACTCAAATGAACTGCTAGTTCATGGCCATTTCCTTTATAAGAAAGCCAAGAATGGGAAGGTAAATGTCTAAAAGTGCAAGTCATCTAAACTAAATAAGTTAAGGCTAAACCGAAATATTAATGTGAGAAATATAGGATAAGAAAAGTGATTTCGGATCACTAACCTATGAGTCCTTAGAGACTTTCTTAACCGAGTATTTTTGACTCGAAAGCTAAAGTTCTTATGCAAGAACAAAGTAGCCGAGCATTCATGATAAAAGAGTATACAACGGGTAGTTATTTCAGCTGAGATAGTGGGAGTGATATAAGGAAGGAAATTTCGGATTTTAGTCCTTGAATATCACAGAAAAATTAATTTTTGTTTTTAGATTCGGTGGAACAAAAGGATTCACTTGCAAACCGATAATATAGTTGCCTTAAAGAAATTGAATATGACATTTGTATACGATTCTGAGACTCGGACTTTTGTCTGATAAAGTCAGATCCACTAAGTAATGCCGAAAAGGTATATGTGACACAACATGAACTATTAAGACAAATGGCTTCCGTATTTAGATGAACGATTCTTTAGCATTTATTAATTAGTGCATATATCCTAAAGATAAGATCTGAATACTGGCTAAGGGTGATTCCTATCTCCCAGTCTAAGAACACTATCTCAAAGGAAAATGACTAAGTAACCTTTCAATTTGAAAAGGGTAATAGAGCTGAAGAAGTATCATAACTTGTTCATATTGACCTTTGGGGTCTTATGAAGATATGAGCTAGTGGGAGCTTTTGAGAAGTGGACAATTTGTCTGATAGCTGCTCGAAATGCCGATTAGTTTATCTAAATATTTAGAGGAATCTCTTATTACCAGAGAAACGAGTATTCCATGCTCAGATATAGGCTATAGCATAGTTATGGCACTGATGCTTGGCCTACCTCCGGGTGAAACGATTTCATTGAAAGGATAAACCATGTATTGTCTTGTATAGTTACTGATATGCCACATTACACTGCTTAACTCAATTAAGATATCGGTTGCAAAATAACGGTTTACATTATTGTGTAACACCGATAAGTCTACCTAGAAGATGCCTGTGAATTTGTGGATAAGGAGTGAATTACATTTACCCCACTTCCGCAAATAGAGGCGTTTAGCACTTATGCTTGAAGGTAGGATTGGAGATTTTGCATACACGTTCAGATGGTAACTGTTCGTAAAATATCTTAATGCAATGAGTAATGGTTGGTTATAAGATTCTTAAGATCGGATAGTGACTATTACTCTGTTACATCCTTTCTAAAAGAATGATTAAATAACAACCGTAGACCTTGAAGAACAAGAGTTACTCAATGAGTTACTATCTCGATTTAATCGACCACATCCAACATTGGTTTTTGGAGACGGTTAGAAGAAATGAAGTTGTTGAATGTGTTAAGGAAGAATGAAAAGGCTTTCGGATGGCAAGTGGGAGACGTTAGAGGGATATCTCACGACATATGCATGCACAAAATCAAAGCTGAAGAGGGTGCTAAGTGTGTTGGAAACGGCCCAGGAAGGAGGCTCAACCCTCGCGTGCGGGGAGGTGGTTAAGAAAGAGATTATCAAGCTTTTGGACATGGGTATTATTTTTGCAATTCTTGACGGTGAATGGGTGTCCCCTATCATGTAGTTCTTTAGAGAAAGGAGGAATTACTATAGAAAAGAATGAAAAGGGTGAAGAAATAGCATTGAGACTAGTAGCGGTTATAGAGTACGTATTGACTAAGAAAACTTAATAAAGTCACGATGAAAGATCATTTCCCTTCGCTTTTCATTGACCGGATGTGAGCGTACGGCGGAGGACATGCGTTCTCTTGTTTCACGGCGATGGATATTACGGATACTTCCGGATACCCATGAACTTGATCGACCAGAAAAGACCACTTTCACTTGCCACTTATGGTACATTCTCTTATAGGCGAATGCCGTTCGGTTTTTGCAATGCCCAGCTACATTCCAAAGATGTATGCTTTGGCATCTTTGATGGGCTTGTTGAAAAGTGTATGGAGATATTCATGGACGATTTCTCGAGTCTTTGGTCAATCCTTTGATCAACATCTTGATAATCTTGATCAAGTATTATCCCGTGTGGAGAAGAACTTAGTCTAAGCGGGAAAAATGCCATTTTATGGTAGACGAAGAAATAGTTTTTGGCCACAAGATATCGGAAAAGGAATGGAAGTAGATAGGGCAAAAGTTGAGGCTATAGAGAAGATGAAATTCCCACTAAAAATGTGCGTGAAGTAAGAGGTTTCCTTGGACACGTTGGTTTTTATAGGAGGTTCATTAAGGATTTTTCTAAGATAGCTAAGCCCACTTTCCGGTTTACTCGAGAGAAGATGTTGTTTTCAATTTTGATGATAGTTGCAAGCATGCGTTTGATGAGCTTAAAGTCAGCGATTTCCGCCTATCCTTATCTCTCCCCGAGGCGGAACCTACCACTTTGAACTCATGTACGACGCATCCAACTACGCCGTTGGTGCGGTCTTAGGTCGGCGAATTAAGGGAAAATTCCAGCCCGTCTCTTACGCCTGTGGGTCACACACTAAGCCCCACGCAAGTAAACTACACAACCCTTTGAAAAGGAATTATTGTTGTAGTCTTTGCTATGGACAAATTTCGTAGTTACTTGTTGGGCGCCTCGATCCTTTGTTTGGTGACCATATTGCCTCTGCGCTATCTTATGACAAAGAAAGATGCTAAACCGCGCTTACTACGTTGGATGCGATCTGCGCAGAATTCGATGTTCAAATTAAGGATAAAAAGGGCTAGGTGAAAACGTAATAGTGAATCATGTTTCTAGAATGCGGAATGATGAAAAGAAAGAACACGAAGAGATAGACCTTTACTTTCCTCTCGAGCATGTTATGCATATAGACGAGTGCACTCCAGATGTTCCGTGGTTTGCCTATACTACAACATTTTTGGCTTTTCACGGCGCAAAATAAATGCCAGGACAATAGGAATTAAGCGCCGTAAAAACAATCACGACACATAAAATGGCGTTTATATAAGTGTCGTGAATACCGGTGTCGGCAATGTTTAGACGCCGTTGTTCCGTCGCTAAAATTTTGTGGCAATTATATGGCACTTAGTAAAAGTGTTGGATTTTTTTTTGCGGCACCTTGTCGACACTTTCCTAATATGTCGAATTTCTTTTATGGCGGTTTTCCGTCACGTTGCACTTTCTTTTGTGGCAAATTTTGCCGACATGTTTATATAGAATGACACAATTTTATGGCATTTTACCAACATTTTTTCCATATGCCGTAGTTTTTTAAATAGTCATTAACCGATTTCATTTTATTGTCATGATTTTTGCAACAATTGTATGGTACATAGTCATTTGTTCCATGTACGCTTGATTATGAATTTTTTTGAAACATAACATTTGTCGGGGATGCAGTAACCAACTTTCTTACACACTTGACAAAATTGTTGGCCATGTTTAGGTCATAGATTACCCATATATGAGTAAAGTACTAAGCATGTCCATCAATGTCATAAATTTCAAGAATCTCACCAAAAAGCGAGTTTACATAAACAACACCACAATCAAATTGATATTCAAGAGTTGAAAACATAGATCGAATTTCTACAGATACATTCAAGAGTAACGGTAGTTGCGCTTGGGGAGTTACCGAACATGAAAAACTAATAATTGGTCAAGTTGAAGGATTCACCCCAAAGATAATTCATAGATTTAGCAGCTTACTCTCTCCATAGTCTTCCTTCATCTTGTAGGGAGTTAACCACATCGAGCATCAACGTTAAGTAACTTTAGCACCTTTTCTTGATCTACTCGCTTTCCTTATTTTGACATTGCTTGCACGTTTACAACTCCAATCAGAGTATCTTATCCATGCGTTAAAACATTTTATAGGCGAAAATCTGAAGAAAAAAACAACAAAAAAAAAACAATTTCACAATTAAACAAACAAACAAACGATGCTTGCATGCACATAACAAGTTGCATATAAATTCCTTAAGATTTAAAGCGAGCAAAGAACGTATAAGGTATTACTACATAAGCATTAAATAATTAGATAATTGATTGACTTTAGACCTAAAACTCAAGAGCTATGTCTCAAATTGTTGATCTCGTAGCCGAGCGGGTCAAAATCCGAAATATCGCGAGTTTTGGATCGGGCGTAAAACCACAACTCTTGTATCACAACTTTTCCAAAATTCTAATGGCTTACTAATATTAAGATAAAAGACTTTTACGCCGGACGACTCGTAGGAGATGAGAATGGGCCAAACATACGGCGAGATTAGAAGAAGAAACTCGTTCAAGAGCGAAAAAAACTCGTTCAATAACTCGAAATATTCATTAATATCTTTAAATAATCATTACAGTTTATCTCGTAAATCATCCTATGATCACTTGTTACATTTGATATTGTACTTGTTTGATGATCCTAGATGCTGAATTTTACTTAACGTGATTATCCGGGAATATTATAAAGGAGTTAATTCCATGAAGAAGAAAAAATCACATTCAAAGGTTTAAGAAAGAATGAAACTCACTTGTTGGTCAACAAATGCGACAGCGACCCTAATTAGGGTCAAGATACTCGTTCTAACTCATTTCGGTAAATTATGTGACCAAAACATGCAAAAATAAACCGATAAAACCAAAAGATCCTTAGCACAATACGTGAACGTTGAGAAATTACCATAATCACCTATTTAATAAAAAAATCCACAAGAAAACGGGGAGAACGAGAGGCTTGAACATTTAACATTACCAAAACCTTGAAAATCTAAAAAAATAAAGATCTTTGAAATCACAATATAAAAAGAAAAAAGGAAAAATATAGAATAATCACCTCTACCTTCACCGAGATCCGTGATGTAGAACGAGAAAACATGAGTATTGAGAAGGGTGTGTGAGGTTGAGGAAACCGACAAGAAAACAAGTCAATAAAAAATGAACTAACCTTGTAATGAGAAAAGGATCACAAAACCACCACAAATGTTAGAATCATCCCCGATGTCCTTGAAGAGCAAGTCAAAAGGACGGATCTTGTTCAATTTTGAGAGAAAACGACAAACATATGTATGGAATGGAATATATTCATAGTATTTGATAGTAAAGAAGCGGAAAGAAGCACGACCCGATACGAAATGGTGCAAGAATTAAATATAAGAGCTGCCAGAATTACCATTTAAGCGAAATAAACTCTCCGTCCCTCATGTTCCATCTCTTTGTGAATACTACATGTAGCAACTTCAAAACCGCAAGATTGGCTATGTTGTTTCACTGACACTGTATATGATGGCATAATTGGGTAAACTAGTAGAATATTTTCTCTATTCACTATAGGATCAAGTCTACTAGTTATTATCTCTTTAAAAGACTCAACTCATTACTAAGATCAAGTCAAATAATTCATCTTGTACCCCCTTTCTTTTTAGAGAAAGCGGTCCATTTATTTCAATCAAGTGGGAAGGCTCCCAAAGGTATATACATCAGCAGGAAAATGATAGAAGCACAAGCATAAGCTAAGATAATGGATAGTGTTCTATATGTTGTCATTGAGGTTTAATATCAATTAAATATTAGTAGAAAAAAATAGTACATTTCTTATAAACTTAAAATAAGCAAGCCCAAATCAATGTTGGGGTGAACCTATGATCTATTGTTAATTGATTGAGGAACAAAGTATTCAAAATACATGTTCCCATATTAGTAGAACAAGTATTGTGTAGTACATATTAATAGAAAAAAAAACTAGTGACCGGGTAATGAGTTCAAAATACCGGAACCCCTCTTTGTGCTCTGAAATTAGAGTAGATGAGATGCGACCTTATAACCGTCTGAACAAAAAGAAACAAAGAAAACCCTCATACGAGATTGAAACAGGTAAAACTCAGCAGCTACCGCATCTCATCAACCCCGTATAAGCTAAATGTATCTGCTCAAGCCTTGACCCGGTTCGAACGCTTCCTTAGACTCAACGAACAAATGTTTTGTACCTGGTAACGGATTGTGGTCATGAATCCCGGATCTCGGGTTGATTCCAGATTCCGGCCATCGGAAGATCTCGGGTTTATCAATGGAACTTAAATACCCGGATCCGAGATCCCCGCCCCGTGAGAGGAGGATAAAAAAGATATACCCGATAAAATCCTTGCTGGGAGGAGGTCGGCGACGTGTAAATTCCGAGTCGGTCGAGGTTTGCACGGTGATTCGATGCGAGGTTCATTCAATTGCAACTTGATCACCGGAGTTTGGAATGGATATATGGGATTTGGAGATTTGGACTTGAGAAGAGGCGAAGAAAGACGCATGCACCTTGTTTACGAACGTGGAAGTAAACATGTGTATATGCATCCGGGGCACTACGACACCGTTTGAGTTATTGGAGGAGAGAAGAGACAAATTTGATCGACCATTCCCAGCTTGATTCAATCTTATCAATGCAACTTTAACAATATGATCAATTTTTTTTTCAAAAAAAAAAAAACAATGTGATCAAGATATATATATATATATATATATATATATATATATATGAAACATATTAATCACATCAATAATTTCCTTCTAGAATGTGCATCAATAATTTTTGAAATAAATTTTTACAAACCAAACATATTGGATTACAATGATTAAGATTGATTAGGACTTTATTGAATATCAATTAGAGGTTCGGTTAACTCGAATAAAATGTCTCTAGTTAATCGGGCTTAATCGATGTTAAAATTGAAGTTAAGCTAACACAATTACAATGATTAAGGTTGATTGGAGTTGAACGACCATCAATTTGAGGTTTAGTTATCCCAAATTATAGTTTTTATGTTTGACCGGTGATCGACCATAAATTTGGTGTTCGAGTTAACCTAATTACAATGTTTGTTGTTGATTAAGCTTGATCGACCGTCCATTCAAGGTTCAATTAACTTGATTACGGTGTTTCGGTTGATCATGTTTGATTTGTCAATATGAGGTTTAGTTAACCCAATTATGATTATTAGGGTTGATCAAGCTTGATCGGCTTGTCATTTATTGTTCCCGTAACCCGGTTACAATGTTTGGGGTTGAGCGAGCTCGATCTACTTCAAATTTAAAGATCATTTAATTAACTCGATTACGGTGTTTGTGGTTGCTCGAGGAGCTTAATTGAACGATCTAAGGTCGATTAACTTTGATTATATTGTTGAGGTTGGTATATCTTCGTATTTGTCAATTTGATGTTCGAGTTAACCACTATTACGGTAGTTAAGGTTGATCGAGCTTTGATGGTACGTAAATTTGAGGTACAATTAACTCAATTAAAGTGTGTATGGTTGATCATGTATGGGTGATTGTCAATTTGATGTTTAGCTTACCCGATTACGGTGTTTGTGGTTGATTAAGCTTGATCGACCATCAATTTGACGTTCACATATCCACGATTAAAGTATCTTTGTTTGATTGAGCATAATCAAAGTTAAAATTGAAGTTCATTTAATCCAACTACAATGATTAAGGTTGATCGGAGGCTTGATTGACCGTCAATTTGAGTTTAGTTAGCCTAGTTACATTCTTTATGGTTGACTAGGTTTGATTGATCATCAAAATTATGTTCGGAGTTAAGCCCATTTTGGTGTTTTAGGTTGATTAGGGTTGATCAATTATCGATTAAATGTTAAGTTACCATGATTTTAGTGTTTCGGTTGATCGTGTTTGATCGAACATCAATCTCAGGACTTAACCCAACTATAATGTTTAGCGTTGATTGGGTTTGATCGACTGTCAATTTGATGTTCACTTAACACATTACAATGTTTGGGTTTGACCAGGATCAATCTACTATCAGTTTAAGGTTCACTTAACCCCGATTGTAGTGTTTTTGGTTGTTTAAGCTTGATCGATCATCAATTGTAGGTCTAGTTAACCTAATTACATTGTTGAAGTTGTTCATGTTTGATCGACCGTCAAGTATAATGACTGTTATGTTATAAGTCTCATGTCAATTAGTTTATTATATTATTATTTAATAATATTTACTATTATTTCTGCACTATATATTATGTAAATAATTTAAAGCAATTATACAAATGCTTTTTTTTAGGAAATTATATAATAAGCGCTTTAGAAGCAAATATGTACTATTTTGAATTTATTACGCTTGATATGTATACATATGAATGATGTGCATGTGAAATATAGTATAATTATTATTTTTATATGTATCATACATGTTTTTCAAATATATATATTTTCAAGATTTGATCCGGGCTACGAGAGTGCCGGGATTATGAGGACATAATGAAACTCCTTCGTGATGCTTAAAATCAAGAAGCGAGAATTTCAAGTTGGGGAGCAAGTCTTACTTTATAATTCCGAGGTTGCATCTTATTTCACTGGAAAGTTGAGGACGCGTTAGTCCGGGCCCCCTTTGAAATTGCAAATCATTCCCGGAGGTGTTTTAGAACTAGGTCATGGTGACCGGCCGTTCGAGTGAATGGTCAAAGGTGCAAGCTTGTTATATAGGACAAACCAAAGAGAAACCTTTGATTGTTCATTTCCATCGACATCCTCGGGTGTGGTATGGTAGAAGTCACTTGAGTTTGATGAATTTTCACCCGACTTGTTTTCCGAGGATGACGGCGGTGGTTTGGTTGAGCAAGTTATTGTCGATAGTTGGGACATGGAAGAGCATGAAAGGGAGGCCAAGTTAAAAGAGGAAAGCTTGAAGAAGAAGAAAAAAGTCGACAATGGGGAAAATTAAGAGCGTTTGGAAAGAAGCAAGGAACCTAACCTCTTGTGTTAGATCTTTGTTTTGTGGCAACCAAGCTAATAAGAATTTAAACGAGGTCTTAAGTGGTAGAAAGTTAAAGTGGCACTGATCCGAAATTTGAGTTGCGGATTGTCGAGGCAAACGACGTTAAACAAAAAAGCTACCGGAGCGGCCCGATAATAATAATAGTAATAATAATAATTTGGATACAACTAGTCTTAATGAAATGTAGAATATGTGGAATGAATAATCATAATGGAAGTTGATAAACCATGTATTGTCTTGTATAGTTACTTGATATGCCACATTACACCGCTTAACTCAATTAAGATATCGGTTGCAAAACAACGGTTTACATTATTGTGTAACACCGATAAGTCTACCTAGAAGATGCCTGTGAATTTGTGGATAAGGAGTGAATTACATTTACCCCACTTCCGCAAATAGAGGCGTTTAGCACTTATGCTTGAAGGTAGGATTGGAGATTTTGCATACACGTTCAGATGGTAACTGTTCGTAAAATATCTTAATGCAATGAGTAATGGTTGGTTATAAGATTCTTAAGATCGGATAGTGACTATTACTCTGTTACATCCTTTCTAAAAGAATGATTAAATAACAACCGTAGACCTTGAAGAACAGTTACTCAATGAGTTACTATCTGATTTAATCAGACCACATCCAACATTGGTTTTTGGAGATGACACTGTTAAATACTACTGAACTGGATAAGAATATCAATCCACCCAAATGCAGTGGGAGTATGGTTTAACCATTGACCCATTGTGATCATGCAGATTTTACAGTTTACTGGGGGTGATTGATCACCTATGGTCTTTTTGGGAAGACTGTATAGGATTCTGACAATAGGAGGTTGGTTTAAAGCCATAAACCTATATATGGAGTTTTGGTACTCCAGTTCTGTTAACGATCTTGTAGAACCACCTGAGTGTCTTAGGCCCAGTGGGAGTAATTGGATCTACATGATAAGAATGAATGGAAAGTTTATCCTTCAAGGCAAAGCTAGGTGGTCTAGGGGTAATTCCCTGAGAAGTAGATAGTTCAATAGGGGTGATGCCCTGAAACTTTTCACCACTCAGCCTTGCTTAACTCCATGAAAAGCTGAAATACTAACAAGGGTGATGCCCTGAAACTTTCTTGCCGTACAAGGGAGCTCGAATTCATTCAGAACAGAAGGGTTTTAGCTTAAATCCAATGGCAGATTGACTGCCCGTGCTTACATCCATTGGAGGATTAAAGCAAACCTCTAGGTCATTAAAATTCACATGTTTTGAAATGTGTGGGCTTGACCATAATATTGATGAGTCTTTTGTAGACTGGAGAATCAATATTGGTAAAGTAGTAGACGTTAGTGTTAATAAAAGATAACACTGCAACAGTTGGAAACAACATGGGTGTGTTATCTGAAATCGGAACTGACTTGCCATGCTTCTCTAATTAGAGAAGTAGACTATATTCTTAGAATTTGATTCGGTCGAATTCATGAGAACAAGTTGTTGGCAATATCCCATCCATCTTATTGGTTAAAGATGATAATGCATTTTCGAATGCAAAATTCAACGAGAGGTTTCCTACCCAACCCCTCACGGAATAATTCTCTTAGTCTTCGGATATAGAGAAAATGGGATAGATTCTCTTTTGGATAGAGAAAGTCAGGTTATTAAAAGTCAATAAAAGTCGAGTCTTGGATTCGGACGTTGAAAGCAGTATAGTGCATCCTCAAGTATCTTGAGAGAACGAGGAATCGTATGCTTGTCCATTTAGGGGAGAACCTGAGTGTCGTTGACTACACGGATTCTGATTTTTTGTCGGATTAAGGATGATCGTGAATCGATCTCAGGCTCAGTGTTTACTCATTATGATGGAGCTACAGTCTGGAGAAATCCACCACTGCCAATTTGACTCTGTTAGTCGAATACATAGCAGCTTTTGGAGCAGTTAAAGAGGCAGTGTGGCTTGAGAAGTTCTTTGTTGGATCAGGAAGTGATTCCAAGTCTCGATGAGCCGATATCATTTTACTGTGAAAACATTTGAGAGGTAGCTCATGCAAATGATCTTCACAATCACAAGAGGTCTAAAGCATATTGAGAGAAAGTACCACCTGGTCAGACAGATCGTGCAAACAGGCGACGTATCGGTCCTAAAGATAACCTCGATCCGACAACCTAGCTGATCAGTTTACCAAGTCTCGTGGCATCCAGTGTCACTGATAAGCGCTTAGCGGGTATGAAATTAGGAGATATGTCTCATCTGCTTTAGAGCAAGTGGGAGAATGTTGTGGATAGATAGAATAAGGGCAAGGTGCTATAAAAACAATTGTTGCTTGTCTTTACGGGCAAGTGGGTGATTATTAGATGTAGAGTGCCCGAAATACAATTGTTGTTAGTCCTTACGGGCAAGTGGGAGATTGTTGGAAGTAGCACCCGAAAGACAATTTCTGTAATTGTTTTTAGAATTAATAACTGAAAGATTTATTCTCATCTTATTATTTGGTTCGTGCTTATAAGTAATACGCTGCCGAAAACCCCAAGTTGTATCAAATGTATCCACATAACTTAGTGTATGTCACACATGAGGATTAAGTTTATTGTGATACACTTGAAATGTTAGTCCGTGGTGAACTTAATCAAAGTATGGGGTCTATTGATTAAACCATCATTAATGCGCCCAAAACACTTTATGGTGTGACCGTCCTATCCGGACCGTCGACATTGGTTGTCTAAGTGGGTCATTTATATATGATGTAGTCATATAGGACTGGATCGATTTAATCTGAGTGTCACATATAATTCCGTGATTGAGAAATCTTATTAAATCACAAGATGATCATATATGGATTAACCTTAATCCTGAAGTGATTACAGACTCATACTTGTTTCATGATAGGGTTTGATGTGTTCGTTAAGGATCGCTAAGAGGCGCGGTCCGAATCACTTTCACGTTGGCACTATTCTGGAATGAGTGAGAAGTGTGTGTCTCAAAGATATGGAATCTATTCCTTCCTGTGGGATGTAGAAAGACAATCCCCTTATTTGTTGATCCTAGAAACTGATCGATCCACGGAGTTCGTATTGGTTATGAACTAATTGATCACTAGTGGGTTAATGGTAAATACGGATTAGATGTATTGAAGAAGTTTTACGGAAATAATCCCGCTTCATTACGGATAATCTATGAAGGGTTAGTTTATATTTAATGATTATATCAATGGACACTTATCGACTTGACTCGACGTTTTGAGAATAAGTTATATCTATAATCGATAGAGTTTAATTTAGGATTTATGGTGGCGTAATTCCGGAATTAATAAGTTGAGTAGAAATATTATGTTCGATGAATATTTTATTCATTTTATTGTAGCTACTGGTTATAGGTCCATGGTCCCTGAGTTGTCTCCTGACATGCGAGTGTTTTCTCGTTTTATGGAACCTCGAGAATAAATTAAATAGTTGGTCAATTTAATGAATATGCAATATTATTTATTTGGTAAATAATATGTAAAATAGAAAAGACATTTTCTATTAAAAATGACAATTAATGGCGTCAAATATTATGGATATATTAGGAGAAGAAATTTTCCTATATTATCTCATATGTGAAATTGATTAATTATCTATTTGTTGGATAATTAATGGAAAAAGTAAGTGATTGATTTTTTTGGAATTATCTCTTATTTATGTTGCAAAAATATCATTTTCTTTTGGGAATAGGTAATTGTGGTGTGAAAATGATATCTCTCTTGACTAGTTATTTTCCTATATAAAGAGAGTTTCTCCCAGCACAAAATACAACACAATTTGCGCCACCAAGTAAATAAAAGGAAGAAAAATAGTTTCTTGCCTTAGTCATTTATTTCTTGTGCATATTCGAGGAGGTTCTAGGGCGAGGATCGACATTCCACCATTCGTCGCTAGGAGATACAATCCGGAAGATTGTGGCTTCTCCCTTTTGTCGAATTTCTCATCTCTTTCCGTTGAGGTAAATCTATTAACCTTCTTGTAGATTGTTAATTAATTATGTGAATTAAAATCGTGATAAAATCGCATGCGAATTTAATTCGTAGCTTCCGCTGTGCATGATCGAGCGTCTCGATCGATGCTGTGAATCAGATCTGACGATCCAATTATGGATCGGATCCGGATTCAGGTTTCTGTATATCCAGCACTCTCTACTATAGATCCTCAGTTCGTTATCGAGCGATTGACTTGAATCTTGGGGTTTTCACCGAGCAATTGATCTCAATCCCGACATCTGCTATCGATTAAGCGATTTCAAACCGATATCTTTCCTTACAGATCATTCTAATAGTACTATCTACTATAGATCGTCAGTTCGTTATCGAGCGATTGATTTGAACCTTGGGGTTTATTCACCAAGCGATTGAACTCAATCCGAACATCCGTTATCGATTAAGTGATTTCAAACCGATATCTTTCCTTATAGATCATTCTGATAGTACTCTCTACTATAGATCATCAGTTCATTATCGAGCGATTGATTTGAATCTCGGGGTTTATTCACCGAGCGATTGATCTCAATCCCGACATCCATTATCGATTAAGTGATTTCAAACCAATATCTTTCCATACAAATCATTCTAATAGTACTATCTACTATAGATCGTCAGTTCGTTATCGAGCGATTGATTTGAATCTCGGGGTTTGTCACCGAGCGATTGATCTCAATCCCGAGATCCGTTATTGATTAAGTGATTTCAAACCGATATCTTTCTTTATAGATCATTCAGATAGTACTCTCTACTATAGATCGTCAGTTCGTTATCGAGCGATTGATTTGAATCTCGGGGTTCGTTAACGAGCGATTGATCTCAATCCCGAGATCCGATATCGATTAAGCGATTTCAAGCCTTTTTATATAATTTTAATAATTTATATAATATGTTATTGAGTAGTGATTTCACACATGTGGCTCGTTAATTAGTCGATTGATGATTTCAAACCCGAGGATCGTTAGTTATCTCAATATTTAATAATTTTAATGGGACGACAATGTCATCCCAAAAAAACCTTTGTCGTCCCATTAAATGTTAAAACCTATGCCTAAATCGGGCAGCCTCCCTTCTCCTTCTTCATTTCATCATTTCTTCACCCTCCGCCGGCGCCCCCTCCTTCTGCGTTTCGACCACCTGCCCCTCCCCTCCTCCGGTCACCACCCGCCCCTTCCCTCCCCTCCTCCGGTCACCACCCCTACCCCCACTCTTCCTCCGGCAAGCAGCTGCAACAAAGCACCACTCTTTCCCGGAAAACCGCAGTCGCAGCAACAACACATCTCTGCCACAGCCGCAGCAACAACACCACTCCTTCCCGCAGCCGCAGCAACTCCTCCGGTACATTTTATTTATTTATTTATTTTGATAATTAACTAGTAATTTTTTTTATAAGTAGTAATTTAATTTATTTTATTTTATTTATACTTTATTATTATATTATGTTGTATTATGTATATGTAATCAATAAAAGTAGATGAATTTTAATGAGTTACATCGAGAATTAAATGAGTCGGGTTTATTGAGTTTTAAGGAGTCCAAGTTGTACCAAGTATTTCTAGTGTGTGTGTGTGTGTGTGTGTGTGTGTGTGTGTGTGTGTGTGTGTGTGTGATTGGTGAATGGTGTGTAGTGAGTGTAGTGTAGTGATAATTTTGTAGTGTGTGTGTGTAGTGAATGGTGAATGGTGAATGGTGTGTAGTGAGTGTAGTGTAGTGATAGTGTGTGTGTGTGTGTGTGTAGTGAATGATGAATGGTGTGTAGTGAGTGTAGTGTAGTGATAGTGTAGTATAGTGAATGGTGTGTAGTGAGTAGTGTAGTGATAATGTAGTAATTTTGTAGTTTTTGATGGATAAATGGATAGTAGTGTTTATGATGGATAAAGGAATAGGGATAGTAGTGTTTTTTATGGATAAAAGGATAGTATTGTGTGTGTGTGTGTGTGTGTGTGTGTGTGTGTGTGTGTGTGTGTGTGTGTATGATAATTTTGCAGTGTGTGTGTGTAGTGAATGGTGAATGGTGTGTAGTGAGTGTAGTATGAAACTTGTTTGAAAAAAAAGCTACTTAGAGTTATGAAACTATAGCCCACAAGAGTTATGAAACTAAGGCTTGCTTTTTTGGTAGTAGATGTACTATATAGTTTTGTCTAGCATGTATTGGTTTTGGAAAAGTGTTGGAAAACCATTATGTATGTATGTGATTGAACATGATGAAGAAAGTCTAGCATTGAAGGTGTTCTTGTGCTAATTTATTATAAATCAAAATTAGAAAATGAACTAACATTGAAGAACTAGGAGTGGTGAGTGTTAAAGACTTAGTTTTATGTCTTCGTGTGAAAGTGTAATCAATGTGTTCAATGAAATAGTATTAGTTTTTAATGTAAAAAAGTATACTACATTAGTTTTTAATGAAAAAAGTATACTAATGAAACTAAGTATACTATATTAGTTTTTAATGAAAACAAGTAAGATACTAACATAAGTTATTGTGGTTTGTCAAGTTATTGTGTATCAGTGATTTCAAATGGATCAAAGACAAGTCATGGTTGTATATTGACAGAATGAAACCCGAGTTTGATAAAGGGTTGAGTGAATTCATTAAATACGCACGACAATTTCTTAACAATAAAGGTAAGATTCGTTGCCCATGCAAAAAGTGTTTCAACATCTGTTTCGAAACTTTGGAGGACGTGTATGATCATTGTTTCATTTGGGGATGGGTAGCTGGGTATACAACATGGTTTCACCACGGTGAAGACGGTGTATCCCGTAAACGTGCACGAACAACTCAATTGGTAGTTGAATCCAGAGACGAAATGGCTCCAGTTATAAATGATTTCCTTGGTAGAGCCCCAGAAGAAGAAGCTTTACAGACATAGGAGGATGACAACATTGATGAACTCCTCTCCAAATTGCACGAACATGTTTATCCGGGATGCAAAAACTCATATGCCTTGAAGTTCTTAGCGGATTTAATGCATATAAAAGTGTTGTATAAGTGGCCAAATGAAAGCTTCGACGTTCTTTTAGCGAAAATGAAAGAAGTTTTTCCGGAAGGGTCAAATTTACCCGATTCATTCTACAATGCAAAAACTCTTCGGAACAAATTGGGTCTGGGGTATGAAAAGATCGATGCTTGCAAGTACGACTGTTGCATTTACTATAAGGAGAATGCTGACTTACAATCATGTCCAGTGTGTAAAATGAGCCGTTATAAGGAGTCTAAAGGAAAAAAGGTAGCTCAGAAAGTGCTACGTTATTTTCCGTTAAAGCATCATTTGAGACATTTGTATGCTTCCCGTCACACAGCTCAAGCAATGACATGGCATAAGACAGGGCGTTCTACGGATGAGGATGTGATGAGGCATTCAACCGATGGTAAAGAATGGATAGAATTCGACGAGCAACACCCTGACTTCACTATCGAACCTAGAAATGTACGTCTCAGTCTGGCTACAAATGGTTTTGGCCCGTTTAGTAATACGAGTCAAACATACATCATATGGCTTGTTCTAACACAAGTGTTGAATCCAGCACCATGGGTTTGCAACAATGAACTGTATAAACACATGTGTTTACTTATCCCCGGACCAAACTCCCAATACAAGGACTTGGAAGTTTATTTGAGGCCATTGATTGATGAGTTGAATTGTGGTCACAAGGGGTAGTTGTGCTTGATGCTGCTACAAATACTACCTTCATAATGTGAGTTGTAGTTATGTTTACGGTGAACGATTTTCCCGTCGTAGTTATCTCTCAGGTTGGAGTGGTCAAGGATATAAAGCATGTCTAACTTGCAATGACGAAACACCTTCGGTACGTTAGAGAGTAAGACTGGATATGTCGGACATCCTAGATGGCTGCGGGTGGACCACCCAATGCGAAAGAAAATGGGTTTAACGGTAAAATCGAAACATTAAGCCCGCCAGTTGAGAAAACCAGGGAGGAAATTCTTCAACAAATTAGTAACCTACCCGAATGTTTGCCGGGGAAATAGAAAGAGTACGGTGGTAAAAGTAATAAGTGTCTAGAATCTTGTTTGAGTTGGATGAAAGACACCATACTAAATAGATTTCCTTATTGGATCCGAAAAAACTCAAGTACAATCTAGATGTTATGCACATTGACAAGAATGTGTGTGATAGCTTATTCTCTACGGTATTGAATATTGATGGTAAGACCAAAGACACTATCAAGGCACGTAAGTATCTAGAAAACATGAAAGTGAGAAAGGAACTACATGTGATTAAACAAGGCAATAAGACCTTAAAACCGCGTGCTTTGTTCACGTTGGAACCAAAAGATCGGACAAAATTCTATGATTTCTTAACAAATGTTCGGTTTCCCGATGGTTTTCCAGGAAACCTACGAAAGAATTTGATTGGTAAAGACAAATTTTGCGGGCTAAAATCTCATGATTTTCATATCATACTCCAGAGACTTTTACCAGTTGGGCTACGGAAATTCTTGAAAAAAGAAATTTCTGATACTATCATTGATTTAAGCGATTTTTTCTGATTGATTTGCGCACGCACGTTGAGGGTTAGTGATTTAGAGAATGAAAAATAGAAGGTTTTGGAAATCTTGTGTAAACTAGAAATGATATTCCCACCGGCATTCTTTGATATTTTGATACATGTGATAATGCACTTCCTTGAAGAAGCGATTATGGGTGGACCTGTTCATTTGACCTGGATGTATCCGATTGAATGTTTTCTAGGTAAGTTAAAGAGGTATATTAGAAATCGGGCCAGGCCGGAAGGATCCATCATGGAGGCATACGTGGCTAACGAGACCTTGATGTTTTGCTCGTTGTATTTTTCAGGAAATGAGACAAAGTTCAATAGGACCGAAAGGAACTGGGTTGAGAACGAAGATACAATCAAGAACCGTATATCAGTATTCAAGACTCCTTTTTGATCAATAGGATCGATGAAATGCTTGACATTCAATACTAATTTGAGAGAGAAGGTTCAGTGGTATGTCTTGCAAAACTTCCATGAGATCAATGAATACCTCATGTAAGTGAGCAATCCAAACTTAATTCTTTTGTTTTTTATAATTCCATTAAAGCTAACTAGTCTTCTACACATGGATCAGTGAACATCGTACAAAACTGTCAAGTTATTGCATGAAACATAACCTGGACAAAATGCACTGTCAAGAATTTCCTGAATGGTTTAATTCGATGGTACAAAATAAAGCTTGATATACTTATTGTGCACTTTTATGTGCGTTATATAAATACTTATGTATGGTACATTCTACAGATGATTGTAATGAGTAAACAGAACCCATCAGACTTGAATGACCAATTGTTAGCACTTTCCACCGGATCTTTTTCTACGGTCGAATCCTATCAGAGTTGTGTGATGAACAGTGTCAGATTCAATGCACAAAAATAGGATCGCACACGCACAACTCAAAATAGTGGGGTTGCTGTCAAAGGGACCGAAGGCACTACATGGTATGGTGTCTTAGAAGTAAGCTATCCAAATGATAACAATGTTGTTCTTTTCAAATGTACATGGTTCAATACTAGTCCAGCTAAGAAGGGTGTCCATGTATATAAGAATAGAACAAGTATACGCACTACAAACACCTGGTACGAAGATGAGCCCTTCATTCTTGCTTCACAAGTAGAACAAGTGTTCTACATAGATGATTTGTATAACGGATGTGACTGGAAAGTTGTTGAGCATTTTCAACACCGTCATATCGTAGACGCACCAAATATTAATGCCGATGTGGTTGTTGATGATTTGGTAATCGACGAAACAACCCACGGAAATTTCCAACTTGTTGTTGAACTGCCACCGATGGAACTGTTATACATGTGTGCAAATGATGTAGAAACACATGTTGATCAAAACGATGAAAATGATCTTGATCAAAATGAAAAGGATGACAATAACGAGTATTCTTCAACGGATTGCGATGATGATAATACTGTGTAGTTGATGACATATACGACTCGATCCCACCAAACTATGCAAGTGATAATGAATGATGCTATAAATCTAATATTCTTTTAGTATGTTCATTCAAATATACTTGAATTAAAAAATTATATAATAGTAGTGCTTTAATTATAAAATGGTATTAACTTTTTCTTGTGCTTTAAGTGAGATACTAACTTAAGTTATTGTGGTTTGTCAAGTTATTGTGTATTAGTGATTTAAATGGTACAAGACAAGTCATGGTTATATATTGACAGAATGAAACCCGAGTTTGATAAATGGTTGAGTGAATTCATTAAATACGCACGGAAATTTCTTAACAATGAAGCTAAACATATCATCAAAAGGGAAAGCTAAACATATCATCAACTCCTTTACATTCTTCCTTTCCTCCACAATAATGCTAGTTTTGATGGGGAAAAATTGTTTATATATATAGTACCTGCATGTTTCCAAAGACTTGTGTTCGCTTCCTTGTTAAGCAGAGAGCTTAACTACTCGGGAATCCAAAACTTCTCGAGTAGTTAAGCCCTCTGATCAACAAGGAAGCGAACACAAGTCTTTGGAAACATGCAGGTACTATATACATAAACAAATTTTCCCCATCAAAACTAGCATTATTGTGGAGGAAAGGAAGAATGTAAAGGAGTTGATGATATGTTTAGCTTTCCCCTTTGATGTGAGACTGCAAGGAGGAGTTTCAGCCGCTGGCATCTTTGCATTTTTGCCCACTGGAATGGTAACAAACTTTCCTTTCATAATTCACTCGGACTTTGTGCTTGCATCTTCTAGAGAGGCGATCCTCATGGACAACAAGTGGACTTGGGGTCCCTGGAACATGTTCCCTTCGCATATGCATAACATCTAGATTGTACTTGAGTTTTTTCGGAATCCAATAAGGCAATCTGTTTGAGTTGGACGAAAGACACCATACTAAATGATGACATATACGACTCGATCCCACCAAACTATGCAAGTGATAATGAATGATGCTATAAATCTAATATTCTTTTAGTAAGTTCATTCAAATATACTTGAATTTAAAAATTATATAATAGTAGTGCTTTACTTATACTACATCAACATATATGTGTTCTTTATATAAAATTTTATTATATTCAAATACTTGATCATATAGGTGAATGGCTTGCGCGGGATCGGCAGGTGGTTCTCAACCACCTCACGAGCATCCGTTTAGGCTACTGGGCCAATGCGAGGACGGTAATTAATTAACTTTCATTTTTTTGTCTAGTATGATTATTCTTATTTCGTTGAATTAACATTGACACCGATACTACAGATAATATAGCAGATAATGAGCATGAGGAATAGATACCACAATCTCCTCCCCCATAAAAGAAGCAGGGTGAATGTGGACCTGCAAAAGGTTTCACCGTCCAAGCCTTCAAGAAAAAGTTATGGGGTATTATTCCTCTTATATGGGATCCTAGATTTCCCAAAGTTCAGAAGGTTTTGGGAAAATACACGAAGGATTTTGAGTCCGAGACATGGAAAGTCGTGAGGTCCCATGTTCCCTGTTGCGTCCCACAATGGCGAAAGGTAGAAGGCCGACATAAAGAATTAATTTGGCAAGAACTTCGGGTACTTAGCTAATCAAATTGTTAACACTTTCAAATTGTAAGTTTCATTATATTAATTTAGATACCAATCGTTTCATTTCTTGTGTTTTCAGGCATCGTTTGAACCCCTTGAGCCTATTCACCGTGATGCCGTGCTGAAAAGCACCGGTACTTTATTCAGAAAATGGAAGACTAGACTAAGGGATGAGGTAGATAAACACAACAACAAGGGGTTGCAGTGCCATGTCCCCGACCCAGGGATGTGGGTTCAAAACAACAATGGGAAGCGTATCTCCGCTATGTTAATAGCCAGACTTTTAAGGTAAAGCTTTTATTCCATTACATGTGTTACGTAGATTCGATTATTATTACTTGTTATTGCTTATATATAATACAAAAGTACCTTTTTTTTTTGCAGAAAAGGTCTGATCAGAATAAGAAGAATCGTGCCAGGAGTAAATGTGTAGGCCGCCAAGGACAAACGCCTATGGCCGTAGTTCGATAGGAAAGGTTAAGAAGGGTAAGTATTAGGAAAAAAATCCCTATCACTTCATTTTTTTGAATTTTCATAACTAATACTTTTGTTTTTTCAAGGATAATCTGAGTCTGCGTAAAGATCCTTTGGGGCATGATCCTATCCATGTATGGGCGAGCAAGCATAATAATGATGACGGCTCGTTCTCAACAGTGATGCCGAGGCTTCTTACGTAAGTGATATACGTTGTATATATTTCAATTCAATACGTTCACATTTTCCTTTTCCTTATCTTAATTGCCAATGATATATGTTGTGTTTAGAGGAGGCTGGAGGAATGGCATGCTATGATTGCACCAGGTCGACCGATGACTTTTGAAGAAGAGGAGACAATCTTTCGGGGCGCCTTAGGAACTAGGCGAGATTATTTGATTGGCCTTGGCCCTATGCAAACTTCCGTATCCAATTCATCACAATCATCCCAGTCTTCATCATCGGCATCTTCTTACCACCAAGAATGAAATATGCAGATTGAACAACTTAGAAAGTCTCATGATCGGTTAGTGAAGTTAACCAAAAAACAGAACAAGAGAAACAAAAAACAAGGGGCTCTTCTCAAATTGTTGCTGACTAATCTTAAGGATAAGGAACCGGATATGCAAATCGAGGTTAGCTCAAAATCTTCCGATGAAGATGAAGATGACTCTGAAGTTGATCTTGACGATGATGCGTAGACATTCTAGAGGAGACTATTGTTACTTTTCGAAACATTGCACACCTTTGTATTTTGCGTAAAAAAAATTCACCAAGCTTCTGTATTTCGTTTTGTTATGAATCCCCATACATTTCTATATTGTGAGCTTCTCTTATGGATTTTGGAAAAAACAGAATTGGTTTGATGTAAATAGTATGGGAGGCCATGCGAAAACAAAAAAATATTAAAAATAGAAAAAACATTTAAAGGGACGACATGTCGTCCCTATACATGCATTTATGGAAATTTTCTCTGTTTAAAGGGACGATATATCGTCCCCACAAATATTTTATAAAAAAATTACTTTTTTCCCCAATGTCTTTGAAGGAACGACAACGTCGTCCCAACAAATATTTGTATAAAAAATATGTTTTTTCGTATTGAATTTTATTATAAAGTTTTTATAAAAAAATAATTTTTTCCTCATAATAATTTTTTAGTAAAATGAAATTAGTCATGTTTATAGGGTCGTCCCTTCAAAGAAAGCCATGTCAGCACGTTGAAATTTCTTAGAAAAGTTCGTACCACTTCAGCATACATTTAAAGGGACGACTTTTTCGTCCCTTCGAAAGAGTCAGCTATTTAAAAAGACAATGCAGAAGGGACGGCTTTATAGGAACGACTTGTCGTCCTTTTAAACCTTTTCTGGGACGACAATGGTTTTAAGAGATGATAAAATGTCGTCCCAAAAAACAGGTTTTGTTGTAGTGGTTGTGGTGGTGGCAATGGGTATGAAGCAAGAAGGTGGGGCGGCCGGGGGAAGATGTGGAGGAGGAGGTGGTTCCGGGGAGGAGGAGGGAGTCGACCTTATATTTTTAGAAGGGAATGAATTTTTTTGTATTAAATACTGTAAAACAAAACTGGATTTAGTGAATGTGAACTAATAGTTGTGGTGGTTGAAGTAGATCCATGTTAGTCAGAAATAACATGTGTGGTGCCGTTATAAATTGTCATTTTAGCAATAGATGGTGTGCCAACGGTAGATTCGGTGCGGTGCTAATAACAGGGCTCGTATTTTATATATAGTACCTCAGTCCCAACAAAAAAAAAATCATTTCAGAAACTCTAGTAATCTAGAAAAATCATCTATTATGATGACGAAATATTGTTGGTTATTGACAATAGAATCCTTCAAGAAGTCCCTAGATATTCAAATGAACTAGATCAAAAGAAGATTGTATAGTAGTTGTACTTGTAGGTAAAACCTTTTCTTTTGCTTAGCCATTGGAAAAACATAGCATATGTCATGTTGATAAAACTTTACATAAGGGAATTGTGTACTAATGACAACCTTTCGTAAGGTAAACGTCCAAATCTATAGTGCCACGACATGTTTTTATCAAAATGATCAATAATAAGTTCCATTGTTGCTCACTTTCCAACAACTCTGATGAAGAATATACAGTCCTTTGCACAAATTAGCTAAACCAATTTTTGTCTTCATCTAGTTGTCCTACAAAACACACATGCATGTTAAAGGTAAAGACAACTGCACTGTCTGAATCCTTGATTTGAGTTGGGAAAGAGATCAAATTAATTTTAAATCCAGGAATATACAGAACATTGTTAGATATTAGACAAATGCTTATGAGACAACCTTCCTATGTGTGTGACAAATTAGACAATATTAGACAAATGCTTAAGAGAGCACACAATGTGATCTATGCACCTAAATCAAGAATCCATTTCGAATTTTAGAAGGAAATGTGGCATTCAATTAATGAACTTGGTTGACCATATGTCTCCCCAATATGCGTATTTGAGTTCATAATGCTCATAAGCTCTACATACTGTTGAGATGTCCACCATTGAATAAATCGAATGCCCATATTACACAATTTCCTTATCATCTTCAGAATTGTGATGTTTATTACAAGTCTGTTCCACCATTTCGCCTTACTTTTGGAATTGTGACCTGGTGGATACTCATGTTTTGTTATTATATTTGTCTACACTGTGACCTCTAAAACCACAAAATGTGCACTGAGGCTTCTTATTATGAATGTCATAACATGGATTCTTGTAACCTGAAGCACTGTTCATGGGCCTTGAGTAATCAGAACTCTTATTTTAAAACTATTTCGAGAAGATCTTTGATTATCATAAGATGTGGCATCTGATTGTTTTGAAAATTCTTCTGACCATTAAAGTAGTAGAATTTTGGTTCTTTACCTAGTTTGATGAATGATTTGTCTGCCTTTCAAACATAATGGTCATGGAAAATGCATCTTTCATTTATAAAAAATGGACTAACATCATAGCCTATGAAACCAAAGGTTCAAACTCATTTTTCAACCCTTTTAGAAATCTCATCACATTTTCAATTTCCATATGATCAAGAATGGTCTAAATAGCATTATATACAATGTCACTGAGGCTCACAAGAACACTGAGGATTAGGTTTAATAACCTTAATCTCTTCCCACAGTGTCATTATCTTGGTATAATACTGATAATTATACACGGATCCTTTCTTAACATAACTTATTTTTTCAAGAAGATCAGAATGCCTTAAAGCATCAACACTATAAAACCTGTGCGCTAGATCATTCCACACATGTTGGGCTTTAGCCAAGTACAAAAGACTTTGAGAAATAATATTATCTACAAAATTCAAGATCCATATCCTCATTATAATATCATATTGTCTCCAAAGAGAAAAATTAGGACAGTTACCTGAGGTTTTGTGACAATTCGTTCGATGAAGCCAATCTTATTCTTTGTGATGAAAGCCATCTTCATAGCTTTGCTCCATGGATGATAATTGTTTTCATTGAGTAAAGGCTAAACTAACACAAGAGAGGGATTCTCATCGATGCAAGTAAAACAAACTGGATGGATTCTGTTGGGATAGTGTATCGTGTGTGGAGTGATTTACGGAACAGATCCGTAATTCACGGATGAAATTAAGGATAATTAAATGCACAAAATAAAACACGAAATTAAAAATTAGTTTTATAATGTAGATCAAACACATCCAAGTAACTATGGTTTAGATCTAATAAATCAACACAAGTAAATGATAGATCTAATGACGATTAAGATCTAACAGTTAAACTATCACAATACAGATCTGACTTGAATGTAAAGCAATATAAAATGCATAAATAAATGACAAACCGAGGCGAGTATGAAACTCTATCCTTAAGACAAATTGCTCCGGTATGGTGCCCACGGTAGTCACAATGTCTCCCAAGATACAACGGCTTTACGTCTCGGATTTAGAGGCACTTCAAAAATCCGAGCTCCGGCGAACTTACATAGTGCTCCGACTTCTCTTCGACTCAATATCTAGATCTATATGACTGACTCTTTGTGGTGGAAAGACACAAGAGAAAATTCGATGCTTCAACCTTCATCATTGGGGTTCTTTATATAGTGGAGAGGAGGAGCCAATGCTTGAATGTGATTGGCCAGAACACATCATCAGTCTTTTCCCCATGGAAAAGATATAGGGGCCGAAAATAATTAATTAAAATTGGCCAACTATTTCCACAATTCTGATTGGTCGGATGACATGTCTTCTGAATTCTGATTGGTCCGATGATTTAACCACTCGACTTTTCCCTCAAGAAAAGCAATTAGGCAAAAAATAATTAAATTAATTTCGAAATTAATTTAATTTGGGGCTGAATTTATTAATTTAATTAATTAATTCCAATCAGAATTCATTTCCACATTATTCTGGAACCTTCCAACCGTCTCACGATTAACTAATTAATTTCTGGTTAATTTCAAAGGAAATTTTGTCCAAAAAATTAATCGTAACACCCGAACCGAACCGAACCGAGCTCGAGCCGAGCCGGACGGACTGCGGCGGCGGCGCGCGCGCGCGTGTGGAAATATCTAAGTCCTCCCTCCTGCACAAAAGTGCCTTGCCCCTTGGGGCACATTTATAAGAGCATACACTAGCCTTATATATGGAGCTTAAGTCTCCCATCTTTCCAATGTGGGATATTGAGTTGAGGTACTCCCTTCAACTCTTATCTCCAACACATTTTCAACCAACTTTAGGCATTAATTTCTCATTCACCCGACATTCGAATCGAGTGATTCAAAAGCCCATCATCAACTACTTCGTATGGAGTATTTAATGATATCATTAACTCTCGATGACATACATCGGAGTCTATCCGTAAATAACGCTAAAGTTGACTGTTCAACCCTTTAAAAGGGCTTTTTCCCCAACAATCCCCCACATGAATGAAAATTAATGCAAATGCAGACTCTGAAGAGAAGTCAGACGGAAAAATATTGCATCAGGAGAGGTGGCTTCTGGCCTTGAACCTGCCTTAGTGAAGTACTATCGGATTTACTCGGCTAATAAGTGAACTAGGTCTTGAACTGTTTAGCCTTTAGTGTAAACCAAGACAATAGCACTCACACAATATTTCCCCTAGCACCTTTCGGTTCTCATGGTTGTGTCCGTCTCGGCCCTGGACAACACTTGGTTTCAGAAAGTGCTTTAGAGAATTCAAGCCTCAAAATTCTCATAGAAGCGGCCCCACTTCGCACTTACATAGGTGACCTCCTATCAAGGGTATTCTGCCCTACCCCACTTGAATATCAAGATATAGGAATCATTAAAAGCTAAGCTTAACCTCACACCCTCTGCAGATAGCACTTTTATTCTCTCAGAATGGGTAAGTGCTGGACTATTCCTTATAGCTTAGTTGTCCCTTTTGAACCATGATCTTGGGATCTCCAACATGGCATGGTTGGGTTGCCACTACAAGGAAACATGCGTAATAGGCTTCAGTCCCACTCCGGTTGTCAAGATTGACATATGATCTCTAGCTAAACCTTTTGTATGCGGATCCGCAAGATTCTCCTTTGATCATACATAATCGATGGAAATCACACCTTTAGAGATCAATCATTTAATGGTATTGTGTCTACGGCGTATGTGTCGAGACTTACCATTATACACACTACTCTGTGTCCTTCCCATAGCCAACTTACTACCGTAGTGTATGCTGATAGCAGCCACTAGTATAGAATATCCTCAAGGAAATTCCTAAGCCATTCAGCGTCTACTCCAACCTTATACAAGGCTATAAACTCAGCTTCCATTGTGGAATGAGCTATGCACGTTGGTCTTGTAGACTTCCAGGACACAACACCACCACCAATCGTGAATAAACATCCACTGGTGGACTTCGAATCTTCGTATCTGATATCCAGTTGGCATCACAGTATCCCTCTAATACTGTTGGATTTCTCATATATCGTAATCCCAGACTCAAGGCTTTCCAATGATTATGGTCTGGATTACTCGTGAACCTACTCAGTTTATTCACTACACATGCTAAGTCTGGTCATGTACAGGTTGTAATGTACATCAGACTTTCAATCACTTGAGAATATCTCAATTGATCCACAGGTTCACATATGTTCTTGACTAAGTGCATACTTAGGTCAACTGGAGTGCTCACTGGACTTCTATCTAAGACATTAAATCTTTTCAAAACAGACTCAAGATAATGAGTTTGTGACAACACAAGTCCACCAGATACACTAGAGATCTTAATCCCTAGTATCACAAAGGCAACTCCCAGGTCCTTCACATCGAAGTTCCTTGCCAGAATCCTTTCCGTATTCATGATACTCTCATGAGTACTTCCCATTATCAGCATGCCATAGACATACTATCACAAAGGTGTGTTCTCAATGTAGACATATATATGTCTTACCCACTTGACAAAATGACATTGTCAAACTTGATATGCCGTTGCTCTGGCTATTATTCAAGCCACAGAGAGACTTAACAAGTCTACACACCTTACTCTCTTAGACTGGAACTATGAACCTATCGGGTTGTTCCAAGTACATCTCTTCCTTCAACTCACCACAAACATCCATTTGATGGATTTCCAGCTATACCTTATATAAGTAATTCTCGTAACTGGTGAGTAAGAAGTCAAGGCCTTCTTTCTGTCGATACCTTTAGGAAAATCAACCAACTCCCAAATGTGGTTTTGCATGATGGATTTCTCTATTTATAGCCTCTTTCCAGAAATGGGCTTCTGGAATTGACATTGCCTCAGCATATGTCCTGGGTTCGTTTTTTACCATATAGGTCAGAAAATCAGGAGCAAAGGACTTTGGAATCCTAGCCTTTACACTACAACGAAGCTCCTCAAGTTCTTGAGGTTCACACTCTAATTAAGACTCATATGTCCGCTTAGTCATGCTTGCTACTTCTTTAACACTTTCCTTACAAGGAAAGATACCCGCAAAGAACACCACATTCTTAGACTCGATGATGATATGTTCATGTACATCATTGATGTCTGATTTATGCACCAAAAACAATAGGCACTAATGATTTTAGGTCCTATTTCTACTTGCTTTGGTTTAGGTACTTCTACCTTAGCCAAACACCCCCACATTTCCAAGAATTTGTAGCTAGACCTCGGTCTTTCCACAAATCATACGGAGTGTCATCCTTCTTCTTTGAAGGAATGTTGTTCAGAATGAATTCTGCTGAGAGGACATCTTCCCCCCCCACAAGTTCTGATGAACTTATCAACATAGCATCCATCAAATCTTTAAGAGTTCGGTTCTTGCACGTAGCAATACCACTTGACCGAGGTGTGTATGGTGTAGTTGTTTGATGAATGATGCCGGGCCCTTAGCAAGACTCGTGAAACAATACATCATATCCACCATCACAATCCCTACGGATACATCTCATCTGTTTGCTATGTTTATTCTCACCATCATTCTGACAATCCTCAAGGCATCACGAGCCTTATCTTTGCTTTTCAGCATATCAATATTACAATATTTGGTGCTTTGTCGGCAAAAGTAACATATACTTTTATCACCTCTAATTTGCATGAATCTAAAAGTTCTGTGTTCCTTTCTACCGGTTAAACGGTGAGTTAGCCAGCATGGCTTCAACACATATCAGACACTTGTGATTAGGATCAAATTTCAAATTTGGTAACAACACCATGTTAATCAATGGACGAACGGGTTTGAAATTTACATGTCCTAGTCCTAAGATCACTCAAGCATGTAAGCAGATCTTAAAGCCAATCTCACTGGCTTTCTACAGAGCGTCACTTTTGTGCTCAACGGACAGTTTCACTGTCAACATACTGATCAACTTGGTTGATCATTTACAACATCGTTCGTTGCACCCTGGACCTTATCAAGTCTTAGTCCCTCTTCATCCAATGGATGAGATCGAGCACTTACAGGTGCAACATCATGTGCTACAACAAGCACATACACTTGTGTCATAAAAGAAACATCACATTTGGATTCACCTCGGTGTATCCTTTCATTTCTGTTCAGCGAACAGAAGATCGACAAATATCCAGTTTGTTTCTGCACTAACTATACTCATCACGATCCAGTGCACAGAAGGTATAAAATTTCCATGTAACAACAATACTAAGTGTATCTCATTCACATAAGAAATGAATAAGTAACCAAAATTAGCACCTACTATACCTTTAAAATATTGTGCACACCTAAGCTGTTCCAAAATTCACAAGGCACTAACTTGTTTAATTCCCAGAATTATCAATACTGGTAGATCGAACAAACAAGTAGATAGCAGTTTAATTTAATAAACTTGAGCACAGAAAGCCAATACAGTGCATGTAATATATAGCTACTGACTATACACATAACACGTTGAGTAGTATTTAAAGACCACACACTTAGTCATATGTATCATAATTCCGTAGCAGCAAGGGGAGACATAAATTTTTGGTTGAACAAATCAATCCATCTATATACACCGTAGGACTTTTTACTTGTACAGACAGAGTTCACCAAACTCAACTACAACCACATGAGCATATTGGAACAATAACAGCTATAACAACCGAATCATCGCATAGATAAAGTCATAACATGAGTCACTAATGGATAAAAGCTACTGTCCATTTTTTTTCCATTGTTGAACCCCAATATCTAATATCACCGGATCATATAAAAAAAAAAAAAATTACCCACATACTAGGCATCAAACCCACGGTAAACAAGAATTTTTTATTTATTATTCACACAACATTGTTGATCTGTGCCGTGAGCAACAATTTAATGTAATTAGTAATTGCAGACATCAAGGCAATTAATCCGGTTTAGTAGCACAAGCATATAACAATTGACTGATACAATATTGTTATTAAGGCAGCACAACAAAAATATATAAGTATCAATTAATCTACACCATGCTGAGACAAGTGCCAAACTAAATCACTATTTGACCCAAAAAGCACTTGCACGGTTCTGAAACAAAAAGAAAATTTATTCAATGAACAACAATTAGGTTTCGGTTCATACACAGAATTTCCAGATACAAAGATGAGTACACATTCACCTAATTATTTTTCTCTATTCAGTCAACGCCATCATTACGATCACAAGAAATCGACAATTGTATATAAGATTGTACACACCGGCCAATTTTTCTTAAGCTTGTTGGGATAGTGTATCGTGTGTGAAGTGATTTACGGAACAGATCCGTAATTCACGGATGAAATTACGGATAATTAAACGCACAAAATAAAACTCGAAATTAAAAATTAGTTTTATAATGTAGATCTAATACATCAAAGCAACTATGGTTTCGATCTAATAAATCAACACAAGTAAATGATATATCTAATGACGATTAAGATCTAACAGTTAAACTATCACAATACAGATCTGACTTGAATGTAAAGCAATATAAAATGCATAAATAAATGACAAACCGAGGCGAGTATGAAACTCTATCCTTAAGACAAATTGCTCCGGTATGGTGCCCACGGTAGTCGCAACTGTCTCCCAAGATACAACGACTTTACGTCTCGGATTTAGAGGCACTTCAAAAATCCGAGCTCCGGCGAACTTACATAGTGCTCCGACTTCTCTTCGACTCAATATCTAGATCTATATGACTGACTCTTTGTGGTGGAAAGACACAAGAGAAAATTCGATGCTTCAACCTTCATCATTGGGGTTCTTTATATAGTGGAGATGAGGAGCCAATTCTTGAATGTGATTGGCCAGAACACATCATCAGTCTTTTCCCCTTGGAAAAGATATAGGGGCCGAAAATAATTAATTAAAATTGGCCAACTATTTCCACAATTTTGATTGGTCGGATGACATGTCTTCTGAATTCTGATTGGTCCGATGATTTAACCACTCGACTTTTCCCTCAAGAAAAGCAATTAGGCAAAAAATAATTAAATTAATTTCGAAATTAATTTAATTTGGGGCTGAATTTATTAATTTAATTAATTAATTCAAATCAGAATTCATTTCCACATTATTCTGGAACCTTCCAACCGTCTCACGATTAACTAATTAATTTCTGGTTAATTTCAAAGGAAATTTTGTCCAAAAAATTAATAGTAACACCCGAACCGAACCGAGCTCGAGCCGAGCCGGACGGACGGCGGCGGCGGCGCGCGCGAGTATGGAAATATCTAAGTCCTCCCTCACGCACAAAAGTGCCTTGCCCCTTGGAGCACATTTAGAAGAGCATACACTAGCCCTTATATATGGAGCTCAAGTCTCCCATCTTTCCAATGTGGGATATTGAGTTGAGGTACTCCCTTCAACTCTTATCTCCAACACATTTTCAACCAACTTTAGGCATTAATTTCTCATTCACCCGACATTCGAATCGAGTGATTCAAAAGCCCATCATCAACTACTCCGTATGGAGTATTTAATGATATCATTAACTCTCGATGACATACATTGGAGTCTATCCGTAAATCGCGCTAAAGTTGACCGTTCAACCCTTTAAAAAGGCTTTTTCTGCAACAATCCCCCACATGAATGAAAATTAATGCAAATGCAAATGCAGACTCTGAAGAGAAGTCAGATGGAAAAATATTGCATCAGGAGAGGTAGCTTCTGGCCTTGAACCTGCCTTAGTGAAGTACTATCGGATTTACTCGGCTAATCAGTGAACTAGGTCTTGAACTGTTCAGCCTTTAGTGTAAACCAAGACAATAGCACTCACACAATATTTCCCCTAGCACCTTTCGGTTCTCATGGTTGTGTCCGTCTCGGCCCTGGACAACACTTGGTTTCAGAAAGTGCTTTAGAGAATTCAAGCCTCAAAATTCTCATAGAAGCGGCCCCACTTCGCACTTACATAGGTGACCTCCTATCAAGGGTATTCTGCCCTACCCCACTTGAATATCAAGATATAGGAATCATTAAAAGCTAAGCTTAACCTCACACCCTCTCGCGAGATAGCACTTTTATTCTCTCGGAATGGGTAAGTCTTTGGACCCATTCCTTATAGCTTAGTTGTCCCTTTTGAACCATGATCTTGGGATCTCCAGTCAGCATGGTTGGGTTGCCACTACAAGGAAACATGCGTAATAGGCTTTAGTCCCACTCCGGTTGTCAAGATTGACATATGATCTCTAGCTAAACCTTTTGTATGCGGATCCGCAAGATTCAAAAGCCCATCATCAACTACTCCGTATGGAGTATTTAATGATATCATTAACTCTCGATGACATACATCGGGAGTCTATCCGTAAATCGCGCTAAAGTTGACCGTTCAACCCTTTAAAATGGCTTTTTCTCCAACAGATTCATCTCCTGACTTCTACCAGCCATTATTCTTTCTTGATCAAGAATCTCTAAGAAACTTCAAATTCTCTGTGATTAACGCCGCAAAATAAAATAAACCCACATGGAATATATCAAGCACTACAACAAAATAAACATCTATAGAGACACACCTATAAAGACATTTTTTTTCAAAAAAAAAACGCCACTAAAAACAGGATATGGTGTAAATGTGTAAGACCTTTGTGGAGGCATTTTACTATGTCTTAATTTTATTATACCTGTAAAGACATTGTAAAGTGTCTTTTATATATAAAGAATGACTTTGTGGAGACACTTTTATATGTCTTAACTTTATATCAATTGAGAGAGTTTAAAATGTCTTATACATTAAAAAAAAAAACTAAAATCAACACTGTCCGAAAGTTTTTTTCATCCATAATTATTTTGTTTAGTAAATATGCTTGGCTCTCTAAAGGTGGCAATAACTTGGCATCCATAAAAAAGAGGGTGGCATAGCTGTATTCGCTTGACACACATATATGCATCCATTGTTTCTATTTATATAGCGGTCTATTTTGTTTTTATCTTTATGCTGTAATTTTATGAGACCTGTGGAGACACTTTCATATATCTTAAATTTATTACAGTGAATACACTTTAAAATATCTTATGTAACATTGTAACTTTGTCCATATTTATTTTTGTTTTCCTCCAAAAATAAATGTAATTACTGTTGATAATAAGGATGCAAATGTAATTAGTGCTGATAATAAGGATACAATTGTAATTAGTAGTTTTATTACTGTCCTTTTATATGTTTTTTTTTTTTTTGAACAACAAGTTAAATTTTTTATTGCAGCTAACAAGAAGCTAGCATGAACCAATCCAAGTTACACCAATTCATACACATATGCCGAAATCAATATAGGTGAACCAAACTAATCAAAACATCACCAAACTAAAGCAAGTTACCACTCAAACTGAACAACTAACAACTCGTGACTTGAAACGGCTTAGATTTCCAATCCTCCAAGTTAACAGCACCCCAATCTTTCTATTAGAGATCCACTGAAAGGAATATCGTTGAATATCATTAAAGGTATTCTCATGGGACGGAATGACTGAATTAAACACCATGTTATTCCTTTGAAGCCATAGAGTCCACAACACCGTTTTCCTTATTGCATCCCAAAGTTTGAGCACGTTTTCACCGTAAGATAGATCGGGTTGGAAATAGCACAAAGTACTCCAGCTACTTGGGCATGGACAACTGAGAAGGCACCGTCCAATTACGTTGTTACATATTTGTTGCGCAAAAGGACATAGTAAAAAATTGTGCGGAGAGTCTTCGATCTCTAAGCAACAAACGGGGCAATTCTCATCAGAAATATGTACCTTTCTTTTAGCTAGATTATGACTTGTTGGTAATCTATCAATGCACACTTTCCAGCAATGAATATTCACTTTCGACGGAACCCAATTGTTCCAACTAAAAAATTTGTGTGTGGTTGTTGAGCATCCACAAGCTGTAACAATGACCTCTTTTAGAGTTGCAACCGAGAATCTAGCTTTCTTGTTGAGTGTCCATTTTGGATTATCAATTGAATCCGTGCAAAAAGAACATGAGAAGAGCAAGCTTAAAAGATCAATAAATTCCCCATATTCCCTCCCCCTTAAACCTCTTCTCCACTTCCAACATCAAGACCATTATCCCCCACTAAAACCACCTTTACTACTAATCGAACACTCTTTTCCAACAGTAAGCCTAAAGAGTCGAGGGAAAGAATTAGCCAATGTGTCATTCCCTACCCAAAAAATCAGTCCAAAATCTCACTAACTTACCATCATTAATCCTCCATTTTAGAGAAGACAAAAGATTAATACAACTATCTTCAAGTCTATGCGCATTATTGATGATCCTTTGCCAACATTTTCCTTTCTTTGCATTCTTTCCACCAATCTCTTATAAAATGATGTCTTGCATCAATGTGTTTGGTTCTTGAGTGCAAAACAGGATTTTCTGTGATTGCAATTGCACTTGTGTTGTCACACATTATGGGAATTTCTTTTTCTTCAATCCCATAATCCCTTAATTGCTGTCTTAACCATAGTACTTGTGCACATCAGCTTCCAGCAGCAATGTATTCAGCTTCAGCAGTAGAAGTGGGACTGGAGACGAGAGCTGAGAGGGAGGGAGCTTGGTGAATTTATTGAAATTGTCTCTTTTATTTCATCTACTCAAATTTTTGCACATAAAGTTGACTTCCATGTTTGGAACTTGAACTCAAAGGGCGTTCTCTCATGTTGCTGTTCTCAAGGATTTGATTCGTCGAGTCTCAGATGGTGGTAATGCTTCATCTGTTGTGATCCCTACTTGGCGATGGAATGCTTATGTGCCGTCAAAAGTTAACATCTTCAGCTGGAAAGCCTACCTCGACAGACTTCCGACAAGAGTCAATTTGGTCAAATGCGGAGTTTCTCTTCCTGATGTTCTTTGTCCATTTTGCAAATCGTCTAATGAAGAAGCCTTCCACATATTTCTTTGTTGTTCATTTTCTTCATCACTTTGGCGCAAAATTTTTACTGGTGTTATATTTCAGCCGTTGTCCTTGGAGATTGGAGTACTTTTTGTTTGTTTTCTCCTATGGTTGTGCAACATAATGTTGGTCTTAGGATTTGAGATGGCATTAAGAAGGTGGTGTTGTGGTCTATTTGGTCTTTGAGGAATAAGATTGTCTATAATTTTAAGTATGCTTCATGTGACCAAACATTTGAGGGTAATAGAGTTCGTAGTTATGCTTGGATGAACGTCATAAATAATAAAGTTAGCATGGATTGGGATTCTTCAAAGTCCAACCCTTTATGTTTAGTCCAGTTTAGTTCCTAGGCTTGGTTCACAGGGGTGTTGTTGCTTGGCGCTTGGGATTGTTGTTTATGCTTTGTACTTTTGTAACTTTACTATAGCACCTTGCTAGTTCATAATAAATTTCTTTGATGTTCAAAAAAAATTTTTTTTCCTTTACTTGAGTCAAATACTATCCGCATGAATATATATACACAGAAAAATGATGTCCCTCAATGAATTAATTTTCACTTAGAGACACTTTGACGAAATATTGTTTCAACTAATCCACTTGATAATGCGAAATAAATGAATATATCAATATTTGATTATAGCGTACGTAATTACCTTTAATATGGTTTGCCAAAGTTGTGTCTCAATCATATATGTATGTAATAATACACATATTCATCTTCTAAAAAAAAAGTGAATGCATTTTCACAAAGCAAAATTTCTTAGAACAAATACTTTTTTTCCAATTTTATTCTTCAAATTTTCGGGCATATTTATTCTGACCCAATTTAGGCAGAATGTTGAATTTTTTTTCGGCTGAATTTGAGTCAAAATGTATGAAATAGGCTTTCTGATCGATATTGGGTCTAGAAAATAAATATGTTCAGACTGGAAGTATATTATAACAATACATTTAGCCTTTTTAAGTATTCATTTAGCCTTTTTAAGTATTCATAATAAATCCACTCCAGAAATTTTTTGAAGATAATTCATTTACATTCTTATTGTTATGGAAGTAATTACCATACATTTAGCCTTTTTAAGTATTCATAATAAATCCACTCCAAAAAAAATTTATTCATAATTCATTTACATTTATCTTTATGTGATTATATGTATTTGGTGGATACAAATGACACATTGCATGTGAGTTTTCACAGACTAACCTGCTTCGCAGCACCGATCGAGACACTCGATCATACGCATCAGAAACTACGAATTAAAACTGATTTTCGATTTTACCACGATATGATTCGCGTGATTAATTAATCTAATCTATCAAAAAATTCGAAGATTTACACAAGCGAAGAGAAACCATGATCTTCCGAGTTGTATCTCCAAGGGATGACTAGTGGACGTCGATCCCGCATTCGAACCTCCTCGAATACGCTCAAGAAAAACCGTAGGTTTTTCTACTCTCAATAGCTAGGACAAAAAACTAATTTTTCTCTCCTTTCTCTCACTCACTAAATGGTGCATGAATTTTTTGTCAATTGTATTGGAAGAACTCTCTTTGTATAGGAAAATCACAAAGCTTGAGAGTTTATCCATTTCACAAAACAATTATCTTTTTCTTTAAAGAAAAGATAATTTTCATTAAATAATAGATAATCATTATTAAACGAGAATCAATCTCTTATTCTATGCATTAATTATTTAAAAAATAATTAATTAATTACAAATGTGATATAATTCTGATCAATTTCTTTTTCCCTGTTTTTTACACATATGGCGTCAGTAATGTGCCATGGAATAATATAAAACATCTTTTCTATTTTACATATTAGTACCGAATAAATAATATTATTGCATATTAATTAAATAGACCAACTATTTAATTTTATTCACGAGGTTCCAAAATTCAAGAATCACTCGCGTGTTAGGAGTCAACCCGAAGACCATGGACTTATAACCAGTAGCTCCAATAAATTGAATAAAAATTAATTGAACAGAACATTTCTATTCAACTTATTAATTCGGGAACTACGCCACCTTAAATCCGAAACTTAACTCTATCGATTACAGATATAACTTTTCTCAATATGTCACGTCAATAAGCGTCCATTGATATAATCATTAATTACCAACTAACCCTCCATAGACTAACCATAATTAAGCGGGATTGCTTCCGTAAACCTTCTTCATTACATCTTATCCTTATTTATCATTAACCCACTAGTGACCAATTAGTTCATTGTTGGATCGTATATGCGCAATAATATATCTTAGAGGGGGGGAAGGGGGGGGGGGGGGGGGGGGGGGTTTGAATAGGATATAGAGGCTTTTAAAATTTTACCTAGCCTTTTTCAAACTTTAATAAAAGGCTTTTAATTCAATTTAAGAGTTCCAACACTTAGGAAACCGTTATACCAAACTAGGCGGAAGAACTAATCGGTTAACGTGTTGTTCTTTAGGTACTAGATGATCAAGTTATGTATTACTTTTACAAAGACAGATATAATCAGCAGGTTGTATTATTAGCTAATTTATGATTTAGCTGCTATCAATGAATAATGTAGATACAGATAATCAGGTGCACCAATGTTCAGTTATTTATATGACTATCAAATGATTAACTACACATGTAGTCAACTAAGTAATAACGGAATTTCCACTTTAGTGTAGTTAATTAATTAACCTCACAAACTATAATTTTTTTTTTAAGTTACTATAATTATTTATACAATACAAAATATATGCAGTATCTTGTAGGTTAGATATTTATCAACACAACAAAGGTGAATGTGCAATAGCTATTTGTAGTCTACGAATCTGCAGTAGGATAAATGAAATTAATATACTATGACAGTTTATCCAAACCAATATAGACAATAACAATGCAGATGTGTCAATGGACCCCCCCAACTGTTATAAGGGAGATTGAGATTGACTTAAGTATATCTGAATATGTGTTCATAAAAACAGCTAGGCTGATTTTGTCAATATTCAACAATATTCAAATTTGATATGCAGCAAGGTGTATTACCTCAGAGTTTGCAAAACAGTGTAATCAACTTGATAGCTTAATTCAGGGGTGATACGATTAATCAATTAATCAGTTCAAGCATATAAGGATTATGTTTTAACTTGATTAGCTAATCATGCACACCTAAGTGTTTATCACATAAATCACCACATACATACACACAGATTTTTCACTATAATTGCTGATTACAATCAACATTGATATTTCCAATTAATTACCAGAAATAGCCAAATTAATCACACACAAAATTCGACAAAATCGAAACTAAAGTAAACAGTAAACTTACACAACTTGGAAAATGAGTTTCCAAACTTGGCTACGACTGTTCACAAACGAACCAGTGGTTACTAGACGCGAACCACCTCTCGACTTTCTACAACTTCTAACGAATCACTAAATGCGGATTCGTAGACTTAATTGTAGAGTAAGCACTAATTTATGATTCGAAAGTGAAACACAATTGTCACAGAGTTAAAAGGAAAAGCCAATAGACATTTAACACTCAAATAATTCTCTCTTACAATGTACACATAGAAAAACGAATTTTCAAAATGTAAAGCAGACGCACTCAAATGAGTACAAAATGTTGATCAACTTGATCAGTTTAGTGTCTTTTGTATTTTATTGCCAAGTGATGTGTAGTGTTTGTTTATTAAATGCAATGAATTGGAAGACTAAACGGCAGATAATGCATAGAGAAAAGTATTCACAAAACCGAAAAACTAAAATTTGGCCGGCGGGGGATGGTTTTTGCCGGAATCTCCATTGATGTCCTTTTAGATCTTTATTTTCATCTGAATCTTTCCATAAATTTCCTGTTAGCGTTTGTTTACTTTCTTTTTCCACTTGCTTTCCGTTTAGCGATTAGTTTTTCTGGTGCTTATGGCTCACTCAATTGAAAATCGGAACTATGCCTCTGCTCTTCGCCGGACCGAAACCACGAAGCCAGATCTAAAGCCGGAGATTGCAACATACAACAGTGAAATCACAATTAAATTCTCCCAGGAGGTCATTGATCAGCTAGCCGCCCCCTTCAAATTTGCCCTAGTTGGGAAATTCTCACATGGTAAGCCACCTCTAGATGCAATTAAACATTTTCTGGAAGTACATAATTTCTCTGAGAAATACTCAGTTGGGGTCCTTGATTCAAAGCATATTCTGATAAATTTCTCCGGTTAAAAAGAATTTGTCGATTGTATTCACGTGGCCAATTGTTCGTTACGAGTAAACCTATGCACATAAAGAAATGGACACCAAACTTTCATGTGGATATAGAGTCCTCCTTTGTTCCTGCTTGGATATTACTGCCTAAATTGCCTGCTCATCTGATGGATGTTGATATCCTTCGGGTGATTATAGCAAGTTTTGGAAATCTAATGAGGGTTGATGCCTCTACTGCCTCATTAAAGCGCCTTTCAACAGCCAGGGTACAAGCCGAAATTGATTTGTTGAAACTTTTCCCAAAACGTTTATGGATCCAACATGGGGATTTATCTGGTTTTTGGCAAATTCTGGAATTGGAACAAGACCTGCCTCAATATTGTACTTACTGTTGCCATATTGGACATGAGGAGGATTATTGTCTGGTTAAAAATCCTTCTTCTATCAGGCCAGAGAACTCTACTAACAGAGGGCAAGAACATTATCATAGCTAGAGCTCGAAATTCAGGCCCCCCAGCACAGATATGGAAGCAAAAATAGCCTGATATGCAACCCAATGAGCAGCCAACGCAGCAGTCACAGTCAGACTCACAGCAACCAACAGGACAACAATCAAAGTCTCAAGAAAATAGAGTAGTACAGGAACCTGCAATCCAAGAGCAACCTGAAATCCAACTGACAAATTGTCATCTGCCAGCTACTCAACCAGAGAGTAGCATACAGGGTAGTACACTACAAGCAACAGTTCAGTATACACATCATATCAAACCCTTAAAAATGAGTCAGTAGATGATATCCTTATTCCTAATGCTGTGATTGTTAAATCAGAGCAAGAGGAAGGACAAATGGATGATGTTGGGTTGCAACTCACAATGAAGAAGCTTGTTCAAGAAGGTAAATTGGTTGACAAAGACAATGGGCAGTCCTCACTCGGGATCACATAAGGTTTAACTACAAGAATGGAAGGAAAACAAGTCAAAGGGCCTGCTTCAACAATCAAGGAGGGAGTACTTCTAGTTGCTCCAACTAGTTTGGTAAATGAAGTGATAGAGTACTCCGAAGGTTTTCCTACAAGCAATCTGTTTTAGGTCCTATCTATGCCTTTGGCAAAATCAAAGTCATCGGGCAAAGATAGCCAAGACTCTACTCAAGCTGAGCTCAGATATATGAGTTTCGACCCAAAAACCCAGTGGGGAGAATACATTTCGTATGAGGTTTTTGAAGAAAAAATTACTCCGGCTAAGAAGATTACTCGAACTCGAAAGAAAAAGCAAATCCTTGAACTTTAGTTTCTTGACTCTTTTTGTTTTTCATGCTTTTCTCTTCCAAAAAAGCTAGGAACTCGGCTATGTGAGTTTCAAATTATTTCTATGAAATAAAATCTTTATAAAAAATAAAAAGTAAAAAACGTATTCAGAAAACTAGTGTCATTAATTCAGGCAGACTGTTTGTTTTTAATAAAGACTTTTCAGATTTTCAAAGACAAGAGACAATTCAGTTTTTCAATATTCATTGAATGCAGTATTTTACAAAACAGTAAGCTTATTCACAGTATCATAGTAATTCGAATTATATTAATCATAAAAAAGAAAATCATTTTGTAGTTATTACACATCTCATGTACTAATAGCAGTAAAATATGATTTTAATTCAGATTATTATGAATGCATGATTACTAAGTTTAGGTGAGATGTTGGATAATAAAATCTCAAAGTTGTAGTATAAATTTAGCGACTGAATGTGTGACATAGATATAGAGATAAATCTATGTCATACCCGAGGCACAAGGCAATCGATTAAGATGTATCATCTCTGATTAATGTTATAAAAACAAATAACCAAATTAACATCTTATTAATGCATCATTTCTGATCTGCATAATGAATCATTAACCAAAACGGTTTCATCATTTTAGTCCGTATGGCACATGCAGTGAATATAAAATACTATCATTTATAATCCAGGGATAGATTATATATTGGTTTTTTATATAATAAATGATATTTTCGATAATAGCATTATACCTACTTTGTCCCATACATTTTGTTATGATATGATGCATGTGTTTCAATCTCAAAGCTCGTAATACATAATAGATGTCGATAATAAAGTGTCATACATATATTCTTTTATATATTATATATGGTACTATCACACACTTTATTTCATGACACAATCTGTAACAATAACTTGTTATGATCTCAATTGTGTTAAATAATATACACATGAATTAGTTAACTAAATTATGTTCTGTTATAAGAAAAATGTGCAGGTTTCATACCCTCAACAGTTCTGCCTCTTTTACTCTTATTAAATACACATACGGATCCGTTAATCCACTATCCTACCCAATAACCATTTATTCTAGCTCTTAGCCTTGTCCATTTAACCGGCCCACTTATACACCGATTGAAACATTATAGCCCTTATTTTCCCTAAAAATCTAATTCTTATAACTCAGTAGCCACTTCCATCCCATTTCCCAAATCAACCGGTTTTAAAGAGGTTGAAGATGGAACGGTTTGCAGATGGAGAAGGTGAATCTGTTGATTTGGGAAATTTAACGGAAGTGACAGCCGAGTTATAAGAATTAGGTTTTTAGGGAAAATAAGAGTTGTATTGTTTCAATGGGTGTATAAGTGGGCTGGTTAAATGGACAAGGCTAAGAGCTAGAATAATTGGTTATTGGGTAGGATAGTGGATTAACTGATCCATATGTGTATTTAATAGGAGTAAAAGGGGCCGAACTGATTAGGGTATGAGGCCGGCACATTTTCTTATAACAAAACGTAATTTACTTAAATAATTCATGTGTATATTATTTAACACAATTTAGATCATAACAAGATATTGTTACGATTGTGTCATAAAATAAAGTGTGTGAAAGTACCATATATAATCTATAAAAGAATATATGTATGACACTTTATTAACGACATCTATTATGTATTACGAGCTGTGAGATTGAAACACGAGCATCATATCATAAGAAAATGTATGAGACAAAGTAGTTATAATGCTATTATCGAAAATATCATTTATTATATAAAAAACCAATACATTAAAGTATGTTCATTATGACATGATACATCTAATATATTGATTACGGTTAAAATAGTCTATCCTACGGCATCAAAATTCTATCCATTTTAAACTAAAAATAGTTTATTCGACCTATAAATATGAATCATTTAAGATGAATATCATATGTCGGGTTCGTGAGTCGAGAAATCTGCACTTAGCGTTTATTTTCCCTATTTCGATATTATTTCGTGCATTATTTGATTATTTTGCAGGATACGAAATATTGGGCTTAGCATCATGGACGAATCTGGAGTGGACTGAACAAAAAGAATGGGCCTAGGGTATTCCAGAACCTTCCATGTTAAGCCAGAAGAAGAAAAAAGATGAAAATACCCTCGGTTTACCGAGGAGAGCCGCCGGTTTACCAAGAGTCCAGATCCTTCCGAAATGCGTTTTCTTGGATGAGGGGTAGAACTAGGTGTTTCTAAGTCGGTTTAGGTAGCTATAAATAAGAGGCTTCGCCTCAGAATTCAATGTCCCTTTTACACCTCTGGTCATAAACGATTTCTATGGAATCCCTGCATTTCCAATGGACAAAGAGTATAACACTGTCTGGGGACTAGAATCTCCTACTAATGTTTGGACTAGGGCTCAAGAGTTTCAGGTTAAGGTTGGCCCTACAGCTGTCTAGATTCAAGGCAGATTTCCTTTTGTTAAAACGAAAATGGATATTCGGGCTTTAAAACATTTTCTGGGTCACAATGTGTTCCCCTCTCGTCATATTTCCAGTTTAACTTTTGAGGAATCCTGTCTCGCTCTACCATTTTGCAAGGTATCCCGGTTGATGTAGGCAGTATTATTCATGCTAAGGCCATCGATTTTTCCGGGCAAAATAGGAAAGATGGTAATATGCCCTTCCTCAGTCTTATCTCTGCCCTCTGCACCCTACATCAAGTCATCCCTCTTCCCGATGATAAGCTCATGTCTCCATCTACAGTTCTTATTGGGCCGAACCTTCCTAAGACCCCACCTAACCGGTCAGTGTCTCCTCTAGTTACCCAGTTTACGTCGTCCAGTGTCCCACCTCAGTCTGCACCGGCCTCTAAGCAGTTTACCTCTCATTCTGGACCTTCCACCTAAGATCCTGCTCTCACTGCCTGACTTGACTTTCAGGACTCTGAGTTAGCCTTTCTGCAGGGCAGCCAGTCGCTATGAGCGCCAATATGACTTTGGGTTTTGAAAGATCTTGTCAATGGGCTAATGATCTGCATATTGGTTTCCGAGGACAACGCGCTTTTCTTGCTTCTCTTAACCCTCTCGTTGCCCAGCAGGCCAACTGTTCATAAAATGCTTACACCCTACCTGACTGTCTGCCCACCATTCCCATCTTTACCCCTCACCAGCCTTATCCATCTTCTTCCTTTCCCGCGGCTAGTGGTGGTGTCTCTAGGTCGTTTTTCACAGGTACAGGTTCAAAGACTTTTTCTACAACTGGGATGGGCGTACCCATTTTTGTGGAGTCCCACAGTTCGGGTTTGAGTACTTTGGGTTTGGAGAGTTCGGTCATGATGTCAACTGTCGGTGCTAGTTCAGAGCCTTTTACTGCTGCTTCTGCTCCTTCTGAGCCAGTCGAGATGTTCAGTAATCCTTATACGACTGACATGCAAGGAGCCGGTCTATTGAGTCAGATGAGTTTTGCTCCAACTAGCATGGTAGGTTGGCATAGTGGAGATGTCGAGGGCATTACACATGCTGTGGACGAGGACGAAGTTTAAATCTTATCATTATCATTTCAGTTTCGCACTTTTTAATAATTCGTTGTAATGACTTTTTATGGCACTTTTATTCCATCTGTGGCTGTTTTATCAAACTATTTTGCTCGTGTTTGATACTATTTATAACTTTGTCAGTTGCTTTGCTATTTTGCATCAGAATCATTTCAAATTGAGTCTCTGTTCTTATTTTATGTTTATTTGATATATCCCTTAGACTATTTTGTATAGCCTGCATGCTTTTTAGATTCTGATAATGTGATCACTGCTTGCACTATGCCCAGCACGGCCTGCGCCGTGTAAATTGTGTTTATATCACCATGTTTTTAGTCACGGCACCGTGACTTAAATCGGCGTGTGCTGTGTAGCCCAAATCTCTTTTGACAGCCCGTGTCAAATCTACAGGCATCATGTCAGCTTTTGATCACCCGTGAATTGCTTGCGTCGTGAATTGCTTCGGCGTGCGCCATGAAGCACTATTTCTCAATAGAGTTTATTTGATAATTGTTGCCACCGCTATATCCACTGCTTTAGTCGTGCTCCCATTCAATTCGAGAAGGGCCTCAACAATAGCAAACTTGTTGAGTTCTTCAAAGTTAGAGTCACTTGGGGTGGCTGGTCTCGTTTTGTCCGCACACCGCATTGATGCGTCAATGTCTCTATGGTGGAAGAGTTCTACTCTGTTCTATATACGTCCGGCTCTGTGAGCGGCACCCGTGAGGTCCCCATGCGTGGTGTCCAGGTCCCCTTCAATCCTAGTATCATCAATTCGGTTTTCCATTTTTCTGAGGACTCCGCACCACTCATGTCCTATTATGAGCAGATGTGGGATCTCGATCGCAGTCACAACTTTGCTTCTCATGTCTATGAGGTCACCCGAACTTTGTTTCCTTCTGTTGAAGATAGTTTACTCACCGATACTTAAAGCTATTGTTTAGCTATTGTTTAATCTTTATTTGTAATTATTTAATTTGTGTAAAGTGCCAAGCACTATAAATACCTCTTGTACCAATACGTTGACATAATACAATACACCATTACGAGATTTTACACCTTCCAACCGTGGCCCTGCCGATAGCCTAACTGCTGCAGACCTTGATGGTGATGCGCGTGCTTGGAAACATTTTATCAACTCCAGTGTCTTGCCATCCCAACTCTTTTCTGAGATTTCTGATGAGAAGCTTCTACTGCTATATGCTATTAGGGTCGGTGCGCTCGTTAACTGGGCTACTCTCATTCATCAGGCTGCCATTCAATTTGCAACCACCTAGCATAACCCGTGCCAGCCACTTCCTTTCGCCTGGTTGATTTCTCACTTGTGCACTCGTGTAGCGGGGCTGCCTACCTAATTTGGTGATGAGATTATCCCCAGCCGTGTGACTCGTTCTGGTGTACTTCCCGTTGATCTGCCCGGAGGTTCTCCTACCCTACCCTTCTCGAATTCCGATGATGATGATGAGTGATGATGATGTTAGTTGGTATGCTCGTTGGTTCTGTCAGTTGTCAGTTTACGGTTTCTACGTCTTCAGTTTTCAGTTCCGTTGGTTGTATCAATAAGGTGTTTAACACCATTTCTCCTAGTTCGTGTTTCATTTCTATGCATGTCTGTAGTTTCACTTCTTAGCACTCTTGTATAATATATTATCTTTGTTTTCATTTCACACATTTTTTCTTGTATGGACACGCACGTACGGCTTGCGCCGTCATATCCCGGCTTGCGCCGTCATATCCCGGCTTGCGCCGTGGTGCACAATGTTTCAATTTTTTTTAACACTTATGCACACACTGTCACATTTTTAAAATCTAGAAATTGTCTAAAGCCTAAATATACCGATGTTTGTTGGCTTATGACAATTAATGCCACGAATAATATTATTGTGTATTACTTTCTATGACTATTTTTAGAAATAGTCAAGTGTACTCAGTGAAGTACGAAATTCGGACCGAAAAGGTTCGAGCTAGTATGAATATGAGATTGATGAACTACTTAGGAATTAGTCTTCAATTGATTGAAGTAATTAATACCTGAAGGGTGGTTCAGAAATTGTCTGAAAAAGGAATAAGATTCCCCCTTGAAAGATACCATTTTTGGATATGCAGTCAGATTGTTTTTTTAAAATGGAAACAACACTTTATACGATAAAGGTGTGACGTAAGCCATGCAAAGTATCCCTTACATGATTCGGGATAGTGCCCTTATACAAAACATATACTTAACCGAGTTCCAAAGAATAAAGGTTGGATAAATTCCATATCAGATATGGAAGACGATAACATGAAATCCATCTTAACCGATGATTTAGGGTTGTCGTGCTTCTTGCAAGCAGGCAGTGTCTGAAAGGCTTGGAGTCTAGTATGACATATGCAACTTTGTAGGATATCTTAGCAAGTAAGCTAGATATTATTTACTTACCCACGGAGCAAAAGTGTTTTTCTTCAGACATGATGTCTTCTAGAGGAAGTGTTTCTTCCAAACGAGACCATATGAGTAAATCAAGATCTCAAAAGTAGTTGGAGAACCACAAAGAGATATTCAGCCATTGGAACATGAGCAGGAGACTGCTCAGTGCACACAAGTATTCTATGAGTCTACAGATGACCACACGCCTGAAAGAGCTACTGGTATGTTCATCCTGAAAAATGAAGATCTCACGACTTATACAAGAATGCTTGAAAGGCAAGATTAAGAGATATGGCTAGGAGCCGTTATATCTGAAGCAAATTCCATGTGTGACAACCGGGTTCTGAACCTAGTATGTCTTACCTGAAGGGAATGTCCCTTAAAGGTGTAGTATGTCTTCATGAAAGACAGACATGGATAGAAATACGATTACCATAAGGCTAGGTTGATAGGCTGAAGGCTACAAGGTGTAAACCTTGTAATTACCTTTGCGCTACCAGCTATGCTTAAGTCTATTCAGACAGTGCTTTTTGTAGCTACGTATCATGGCTATATGATAGTGTTGAAGGCGTTGGGCCAATGGCTTGATGTTCATAGACAATAACGTGATGTGTAAGCTTGCGATATCCATTTATGGACTCAAACAAGTTTCTCTGTATAAGTTCTTTACTTTGATAATCAAAAGGTTTGATTCCATCAAGAAGAAATATATGCCTAATGTGTAGAAAGGTTAGTGGGAGTGTTACAGTTTTTTAGCAAGGTATTGGATATCCTTATCGGAATCAACAACCCATGTCACAGTCAATTAATGTTTGGTAGTTCAAGGCCTTTACGAAAGCTCTTGGAATGGTAGTTCTTATTTTGGAAATAAGAATCTATAGTGATACATTTAGATACTGCTTAATCATCACAGTTCACCCACATAGATGAGATGCTAAAAAAGTTTAGCATAGACCACGAGGAGATGAAAGATGATACTTATGGAAGGTACTCTTGCCTCAGCAATGGGGTCCATCATAAGTAATGTGAATTGAACCAGATGTTCATGCTTCATGAAGAGTCATGAGGTGTTGGTCCCAGAGAAGGGTGAAACTATAGTCAGAGGGGGGGGGGGGGTGAATGACTATAGTGGAGTTTCAAAAACTTTTCTTGTGTTCTAAAAGCTTTTGAGCAGCGGATAAGTCCCTTCTTACTATGTTGTTTTCAAACCAGTTTAGACAATCACAGATTTGTGTTATGATGTAGGCAAATTAAATAAGTGTTGTAAAGTAAATTGCAGAAATTAAATTGACACAAGGCTTATAGTGGTTCGGGGTGGTGTAATCCCTTAATCCACTCTTCTCCGTGATGATCGGAGGAATTCACTATTGTTTCCACGAGATACAACAAGTATGATTGTCCTTGGCTTCCCAAGCTTCACAATCTACAAGACTATCACTCCTTGATCGCAATGACTTCGGTGATTCGGTCTTCCTTTTTTGCTCCTTGAGATCAAAATCCTTCAACAACTATCACAGTTTCAACTCCTTCTCGGATTGCCTCGATTCGGTTGCTTCGAGTTTGATGTGAATGTGATTCACGCACTTGCTTGATCAATCTCAATTCGAATATGACTTTGTAGTTCGATATTTGAGTTGATCACTAGATGTATCCTTGTAAGTTCGAGAGAGAAGGCTTTTCTAATTGACAGAGTTTCGCTTTTTTTTTTCGAATCGTTATTTTCTTTTTTCTCGTCAATGCCTTCTATTTATAGCCTTGAATAGCCTTGATTTTGAAATTCCATCCGTTGGCTATATTAATGAGGGAATAATCCTTGATTTTATTCTTGATTCCCCCTTAATTGTATTCTCCTTGATTTCGGTGATCGGATTCTTCTTTCAAATGTATAGCGAGAAAATCCGTCCTTGATTGATCCTTTAATGATTGTGCATTTAATGCATGATCTCGTCGAATCTTCAATGTATATTAAATCGATCTTGTAAGTGTCTCTTCACCGTACGTAGAACGGTGGAGTGAGCCTTCGACTTAGCCGTTAGTTCTTTCTTCGCCGTTTTGTTTTCTCTTTGCCGACGGTCGGTGTACTCGGCCGATTCTCGTTTTCTTCTTTGCTTTAGTTTCGGGAGAATCTTTATACTTCACCGATCCTTGATTTGGGTGAGATCGGTGTACACCATATTGGAATATTGAGTTTCATCACTTGAAACATAACTTAGACTTATCCAAGGTCATCACGGACTTCCTTGGTTATAAGTCATATCATAATCCCTTCTCTCGTATCTCGCTTTGGTGCTTGGTGGCTTCACTCGCCGAATGTCCGTTTTCACTTTGCCGTCCTACCAACTAGTACAATACTTGTCGACTCAACTTATACAACATGTCGGACTCTAAGTAAAGACTTATACGAGAGAATTCTAACTTATTTCGGAGCTTGCTATAACGACTAGTATGGCCATCATCAAAACATAATAAAATGTTCCTAACAATTTCCCCCTTTTTGATGATGCCAAAACCCTCATAAGCCCGAACATAAGTAGTCAAAAAATTCATAATAACCAACGAGAACAAAATTTCAACAATTTTTATTCATCCATCAAGGGCAATGAGATCCAAAGAATTTATTCAACTCGTTACAAACTACATTTTGCTTAATTCAGCCTTGTACCTTTTGAACTTTGTAGTCGAACCTCTTCAATGTCTTTCCAATCAATTTCGGAAACTTCCACTTCCGGTAAGCCAAAGTTTGTGTATTCGGATACACCCCGAAAAACTCTTTTGGCAAAAAGTCTATTGAAATCGGGCATGGTCTCATTGGCCTTAGGTTCTCCAAAATATTTTTCAAGTCTTTCCCTAGCCTCAGCAATGTGTGAGTCTGCAAATTTGAGACTTTTGTAGAGACTCCACTGTTCCTGTTTCTCCAATCTCCCCATGGGATTGAAGAACCTTGCCATGTATTTGAAATCTTCTTGTTGTGTGGCTGGCAAGTCTTCTGGTCCCTTTGCAGATAGTGGTATGGCTGAACTTGGTTTGTTGTTGGTCTGTTTGAGAAGTGCAAATTCTCTTTTGACTTCATTGTAGAGTTTGGCCATATCAGTTCTCATCCTTTCATCCTGATAGTTTAGCCAATCAGCCCAAGCTTCATCTTGTGAGAGGTGAGGATAAAGTCCTTCCTGTACTCTAAAAAATTCTCTTACATGGTCCAGTACATCTGCATCATATTCTGCTTTGCTTTGGTGACCAGTGTAAGTTCTGTGCTCACTAGTATATTTGGAGCTGCTGCTGCCTCTACTGGTGTTTCCTCCGGTCCGAGTCCGTGTTGACCGACGATCCTCTTTGCTGGGTGGATCCAGGCCTTTGCTGTCTGCCGGACCTGTCTCTATCATCATCTCTTCGTTGAATAGGATGAGGAAATCCAATGCAGGGTTCCTTTGTGGCTTTTTCTCTTTCTTCTCTGATCCTTCTTTGTTGCTCTTCTGCTTCATTTCTGATCCTTATTTCTCTGTCTCTTGCTCTCAATTGTTCTTCAGTGAAATTAGGGGGTTTGAAAGTTGATCCTTCAGGCTTATCCAGATTTTCCCCCTTTTTGGCAGCATCATCCCTTTGCTGGAGTATGATGCTATTGGTGGCCTCTGCCGTTCCCATCAGAGAGTCAAGTTTTGATTCAATAGAGGTGAATCTATTGTTATGATCATTCAATTTCTCATTGACACTCCTAAGTCTAGTGCCAAAAGCTACGCCGGTGATTCGTTTTCTTGGGAAATGTGTTGCACGAGGCCCGCAAGCTCGTTGGTGATATTGATGTTAAGCTTGTTTCATCGACTTCCCCGTTGTTGAACCACAATGTTTTGTGCATCAATGTACTCGGCAATGGCTTGAAACTTGTTTTCAATGGAGGAGCTTTTGTCATTAAATGCTGAAGTCATGGATCTGAGATACATTGCTTGCTGTTCCAATTCTTCAGCCAGCAAGTCTGCCGCTTTCTCAAAAGTTTCATTTGTAATGCCAGTGTTCAGCTGAGAGAGTTTGTGCCTTGTTTCACTCGGTTCGGATCCGTTTTGGCCCTTGTCTTGATGTTGAGTGACATCCGCATTTACATCTAGATCTTCAAGTATTTGGGTAGATGAGTATCTTGGTGTGGCTTGAGCCTTGTTCCCCCTATCTCTATGCCGGGGGTTGTCTTGTTGGAGTGGCGCGGTGAACCGTTGTCCACAATGTTTGTCTTCGTTAGTCGGAACATTGACGACGCGGTTGAGTGATTTGTCTTTCTTTGGAGTTGAAGACTTGCCGGAGGCTTGTGGTTTCAAAAATGTACGGAGAAGAGTAGTGTCATCAATTGCATCCGGTGCAAGAGCATCCTCTTCTCGTCTTTACCTAAATCACCATCATTATTGTCATTACAATCATGATCATTATCATCATCATCATCATGATCATCATCACCACCGTCCGAGTCATCATTCGTCTCCCGCAGGTCCGGAGCATCTTTGCCTTGGTGCATCAACCAATTCCCATAGTGGTGATTCATCAAGTACTCCTACAAGTGTTGTGATTCCCGAGAAAATCAAATAACCAAGCTTCTTCGGTAAGCATATGGTCCGTGTCTTGAAGTTGTTGTCCGGAATCGCCTTCCTTCCATTCAAGATATTCGCAATTCGGTCATCTATATCGTTTACGGACAATTGTACGGCCTTCTTCAGAGATTCCTCATCTTCTCCAAGTGTTTTCTTCATTTGGATGTTGTTCATCCTCACCGGCATTTTCTTCTACTTCTTTGTGCTTCCTCATTGTCGAATCTCTCTTCGCTTCTTCTTCATCAATTAATTTTCCAAAGTCGTCTTTTCGGACTTCACCCGACCTTTTGTTTCTTTCTTTGACTTGTGGTGTTGTGTGAGGATTTCTTCCTCTTTCCTTCTCCTGCCTTCTTTTGTGGTTTGACATAAGTAAACATGACTTTGGATTCATGCAGTCTGTGGAGTTGTACAGAGGGAACTTTGAGACATTGCAACAGATAGTGCACCTGTATCCCATATGACTTTTTCACCCAGAATTGTCCTTTCATTGTCTTTCCCTCTTTTATCCCTTTTTCGCCTGCTTTTACTTCACCTTGGATTTGCTCTTTAATTCTCAAAAAGAAGTATTTTGCCCAATTAAATCGTAGCTTGTTATAGATGATTCCCATTAACCGCATTCTAATTTCTGTCATGGCATGATTTGCTCCCAACTTTCCTTCAATGGTTTTGCCAATTAGGGCACTAAACTCATTAAATGGCTGCTTCAACTCAGATCTGAGACAATTTACTTTTGTGGATCCTGGGTTTGCCGTTTTGGCAATGATTGCCCAGAATTCATCTAAGTCCTATGGTATCAATGTCACTTTTGCTTGACCCTTATTTGAAAGTTTGAGATGTTTTCGGATTACCTTTGCTGTAATCACCACGTCTTTGCCATTTATGGATGCAACAATCTTGTCTTCTTCGAACTTGTCACCTTCTTTAGTAGGGAGCCCAGCACGTATCGTGCGATTTCCGAAGGAAATCGGACTTTCATAACACACTTCAGTTATTGGAGGATTGAGGAAGGTGGATAATTTTAGTTTTTCGCAGCCTGCTGCCAACCTTTTGGCATGCTCATCATTTCCACACAGTTTCAGGTAGTGTTCTGCTTGGAAGAATGAGCCAGTGGCAATCGATTTTTCGTACCCAGCTTGAGTGATTGAGGAAGATGATGCCATTTTTGAGAGGGAGAGGGGTTTGAAAATGAACTTGAGTTTGCAATAGAGATAAACAAGAGTAGGGTTGTAATTTGCAAGAGAGCGTAAGGATCTCTGAAAATCTCTAAGTCTTGTTTATATAGTGTGATTTGGGTAGTGTGAACGTGGTTTGAATATGGAAGGATTTAGTGACATAATGGCGTGATTTTGTGTATGAAAAATGCGATATTCGAGCTGGTCCTGAGCTGGTCTAGGTAACATCCTGAGCTGGTCTAGGTAACAGTCTCTGCCAGAACGACTTGGTCCAGGTGCAATCTCGCAAAGCATGAAGTGGTGATTCATCTGAACATTTACAAATAATGCAAATAGCCGAAGCGCTAACATGTCTGCGCCAAAGCAGACTAAAGGTGGGTAACGCGTTGTGATAAATTTGCCACAACATAAAATTAAGCCTATACGGACCTTTCATCTTCCAAATCTCCTCCCAGGTTTGGTCTGTCTGTGAGGCCACATCATTACCGAGGAACTGATAAGCATGGGCAACAGTGTACTTATTTATATCCTGCCCATCCCAAATAATGTCTCCATTCGAAATGATAAAGCCCTCCTTAAGGGTGGCTGCAGCAAGACAAATACCTTTCCAAGAGTAGGAGTCAGTGGCCTTTGGTTCAGCAAATGGGTTCCCATATTTCATGACAAGGACTTTGACCCATAAGGATTGGTCATCCGTAAGGATATTCCAAACCAGCTTTCCTAAAAGAGCAATATTCATCCAAAGAGGATTCTTAAAGCCCAGTCCTCCCACATCTTTAGGCTGACAAAGATCTTTCCAAGCAACGTAGTGCATCTTCCTCTCATTATGTTCTTCCCCCCAGAAAAATTTACGGCAAAGTTTATCAATCTCATTGAGAACACCCGTAGGCACCTTTCACGGCTTGCATCACATAGTAGGGATGTGTAGCAAGTGAGCTCTTCACTAGAATCATCCCGCCACCTTGGAGAGGGATTTCGGTTTCAAACTAGACAGTTTCTTCCTCATTTTGTCAACGATAAAGTTATATGTGGCCCTGGTGCTTCTGGAATGGATCAGGGGGATACCCAGATATTTACCCAAATCATCAGCCGACTGCATAACCAATCTCTGCTTGACAGCTTGTCTGAGTTGACTGCCGGTATTTTTAGAGAAGTGTACCCTTGATTTGTGAGCACTAACTTTCTGACCAGAAATGGAGCAAAAGTTGTCTAAGATGGATTTAATAGAGTCTGCTTGTCTCTCAGTGGCTGCGCCGAAAAGAATCATCTGAACATTTACAAAGAACACATCCTGAGCTGCTTGATCCATTCCTGTATGGTGGGGTATGCAAAGAACACATCCTGAGCTGGTCTAGGTAACAGTCTCTGCCAGAACGACTTGGTCCAGGTGCAATCTCGCAAAGCATGAAGTGGTGATTCATCTGAACATTTACAAATAATGCAAATAGCCGAAGCGCTAACATGTCTGCGCCAAAGAAGACTAAAGGTGGGTAACGCGTTGTGATAAATTTGCCACAACATAAAATTAAGCCTATACGGACCTTTCATCTTCCAAATCTCCTCCCAGGTTTGGTCTGTCTGTGAGGCCACATCATTACCGAGGAACTGATAAGCATGGGCAACAGTGTACTTATTTATATCCTGCCCATCCCAAATAATGTCTCCATTCGAAATGATAAAGCCCTCCTTAAGGGTGGCTGCAGCAAGACAAATACCTTTCCAAGAGTAGGAGTCAGTGGCCTTTGGTTCAGCAAATGGGTTCCCATATTTCATGACAAGGACTTTGACCCATAAGGATTGGTCATCCGTAAGGATCTTCCAAACCAGCTTTCCCAAAAGAGCAATATTCATCCAAAGAGGATTCTTAAAGCCCAGTCCTCCCACATCTTTAGGCTGACAAAGATCTTTCCAAGCAACGTAGTGCATCTTCCTCTCATTATGTTCTTCCCCCCAGAAAAATTTACGGCAAAGTTTATCAATCTCATTGAGAACACCTGTAGGCACCTTCACAGCTTGCATCACATAGTAGGGATGTGTAGCAAGTGAGCTCTTCACTAGAATCATCCTGCCAGCCTTGGAGAGGGATTTCAGTTTCCAGCTAGACAGTTTCTTCCTCATTTTGTCAACGATAAAGTTATATGTGGCCCTGGTGCTTCTGGAATGGATCAGGGGGATACCCAGATATTTACCCAAATCATCAGCCGACTGCATAACCAATCTCTGCTTGACAGCTTGTCTGAGTTGACTGCCGGTATTTTTAGAGAAGTGTACCCTTGATTTGTGAGCACTAACTTTCTGACCAGAAATGGAGCAAAAGTTGTCTAAGATGGATTTAATAGAGTCGCTTGTCTCTCAGTGGCTGCGCCGAAAAGAATCATCTGAACATTTACAAAGAACACATCCCGAGTCGCTTGATCCATTCCCGTATGGTGGGGTATGCAAAGAACACATCCCGAGTGGTCTAGGTAACGATCTCGCCGAACGACTTGGTCCAGGTGCAATCTCGCAAAGCATGAAGTGGTGATTCATCTGAACATTTACAAATAATGCAAATAGCCGAAGCGCTAACATGTCTGCGCCAAAGCAGACTAAAGGTGGGTAACGCGTTGTGATAAATTTGCCACAACATAACATTAAGCCTATACGGACCTTTCATCTTCCAAATCTCCTCCCGGGTTTGGTCCGTACGTGAGGCCACATCATTACCGAGGAACCGATAAGCATGGGCAACAAGTGTACTTATTTATATCCCGCCCATCCCAAATAATGTCTCCATTCGAAATGATAAAGCCCTCCTTAAGGGTGGCTGCAGCAAGACAAATACCTTTCCAAGAGTAGGAGTCAGTGGCCTTTGGTTCAGCAAATGGGTTCCCATATTTCATGACAAGGACTTTGACCCATAAGGATTGGTCATCCGTAAGGATCTTCCAAACCAGCTTTCCCAAAAGAGCAATATTCATCCAAAGAGAATTCTTAAAGCCCAGTCCTCCCACATCTTTAGGCTGACAAAGATCTTTCCAAGCAACGTAGTGCATCTTCCTCTCATTATGTTCTTCCCCCCAGAAAAATTTACGGCAAAGTTTATCAATCTCATTGAGAACACCTGTAGGCACCTTCACAGCTTGCATCACATAGTAGGGATGTGTAGCAAGTGAGCTCTTCACTAGAATCATCCTGCCAGCCTTGGAGAGGGATTTCAGTTTCCAGCTAGACAGTTTCTTTCTCATTTTGTCAACGATAAAGTTATATGTGGCCCTGGTGCTTCTGGAATGGATCAGGGGGATACCCAGATATTTACCCAAATCATCAGCCGACTGCATAACCAATCTCTGCTTGACAGCTTGTCTGAGTTGACTGCCGGTATTTTTAGAGAAGTGTACCCTTGATTTGTGAGCACTAACTTTCTGACCAGAAATGGAGCAAAAGTTGTCTAAGATGGATTTAATAGAGTCTGCTTGTCTCTCAGTGGCTGCGCCGAAAAGAATCAAATCGTCAGCAAAAAACATATGACTAAGAGGGGTCCAGACCTGCTAACTTTCACGGCCTTCCACCTGCTTTCCCGCACTGCTATGTCAATGTCTCTACTAAGAACCTCCATACAGAGAACGAAGAGGTAGGGTGCCAGGGGGTCTCCCTGCCTAAGCCCCCGTTTGGGCATAAAAGGCCCAAGTTTCTTCCCATTCCAAAGGACTGAGAGTTCCGAGCTCCGAAGACCGAACATGATCAAACGCACCAGAGTAGCAGAAAAACCAATTGTTTGCAAAATTTTCTCTAAAAAGGTCCAATGAACTCTATCATATGCTTTTTCAAGGTCAATCTTGAGCATCATATTGCCCTTTTGACCCTTCATATTTTTTAGATAATGTATAACCTCTTGAGCGATCAGAGCATTATCAATTCCTCCCCTACCAGGAATAAACGCTGCTTGAGTATGGCTTACAAGTTTTCCAATGACCATCTGCAATCTATTTGCTAACACCTTTGAAATTATCTTCACACAAACATTAGTTAAAGCTATGGGTCTGAACTGAGCTACATTTTCTGGCGGGTGAGATTTGGGGAGCAAGGATATGAGGGTTTTGTTCAAAGTTCCATCAAACTCACCATTCTCAAATGCATCAAAAACAAATTTCAGTATAGAAGGACTCACATGACCCCAACATTTCTTGCAGAAGCACGCTGGGATGCCATCGGGTCCAGGAGCCTTAAAATTACCCATATCAAACAAAGCATCTTCAATCTCTTTTTCAGTGACCTGTCTGTTCAGCAAATGGACATCACTAGCATCAAGGAAGGTGAACTGGATATCATCCAGAAGCCGCACATCAATTGGTTCCTCCTGATAAAGGTCTTTATAAAAGTTTAAGATCATGTCTTCTATTATCACCGGATTATCTGTCCACTGACCCTGAGAATCCTTCAAACAGGTAACTTTACGTTTCTGTTGTCTTCTAAGGGTTGTCAGATGATAGAAATGAGTGTTTCGCTCGCCTTCAGCTAGCCATTTTAATTGGGATCTTTGGTGCCAATAAATCTCCTCTTGATTTAAAATGTACTCTAACTCAAGATTCAAGTCTTTATTAAGTTGATCCAGAAAGTTAGAGGGTGCTCTCTCTAGCCCCTTTTCAACCCCTTCCATTCTGGCCAAGCAATCTAGCTTTCTGTGGAAGATATTACCAAATATTGTCTTGTTCCACGCTCTAGTTTTGTCAACAAACACATTAATGGTAGAAGATAGATTTGTATTATTGTCCCAGGCCTGTATAACATGATCTTCAAATCCCATATGCTCCATCCATGCCCTCTGAAAAAAGAAAGAGGTCGGGTCCAAGGTCTTTGGTTGAATAAATTCAGTTGAGAGGCACAAGGGATTATGATCAGAATGTTCCCTTGGTAGATGTCTCACTAAGGCAGTGCTAAATTTAGTAAGCCATTGATCATTACACCAAACCTGATCCAAACGCTGTTGAATTTTCACATTCCTGCGGGTTTTACCACGCCATGTGAATCTGGGGCCTTGAAAAGGGACCTCCATGAGTTCACATTGTTGGGTCATCATCCAAAGTTTGACCATGTTTAATCCACCAACACTTCTACCACCCTGTTTATCTCTTTGGAAAATCACTTGATTAAAGTCTCCAAACAGACACCACGGATGATTAATTACACCACCAAGACGCTCCAGGTAATCCCAGAACTCATTTCTCGCACTCGCAATTGGACTAGCATAGACCATAGTTAGGATCCAGTCAATCTCTGCCCCATTCATGATAGCAACCGAAAGGCTTTGGTTGGTGCAGGTGATATAGTGCAATTTAAATTGATCCTCCCTCCAAAAGCACCAGATCCCCCCTGCATAGCCTCTAGCCTCTACAACGCATAGATTGGTGAAGTCAGTATTATTAAGAATCTGAACTGCCCTTTCACTCGAACTGCGGGTTTCTAGTAAAAAAAGGACGTCAGGATTATGTTGATTTAGCATGGACTTGAGATGTCGAAGGAACTCCCTAGACGAGGCCCTTCTACAATTCCAGCCCAAAATCTTCATCTCTAATTATCAGATAGAGGAGTAATTGTGGCGCCATCTGCCACATCAGCCACAAAAAGCGGATTTTTATTCCCCAGCTCATCATTCACAGTGATAGAAGCATTTGCAATACCCATATCCGGGGGATGAGTTTTCAAATGTTCCCCAGAGTGCTGTATAAAACTAGTAACATTTTGTTGGATAGTAGGCAAGACTGAGCTCTGAGCACCAATAGAATGTTTTTCTTGACCATTAGAAACATCATGGAAAGCATTACGGGAGGCTGACTTGGACTTACCCGACGAGGTCTTCTTAATACGTACGCTCTGAATTGAGAGTCCCACGTCTCCCTCTTTCCTTCTGCCAGTTTCAGATTTTGTTTTGGCTGAACTGGAACTACTTCCCGCCGATTGGAAAATAGACTTGGGTCCTCGAATTGCATCATCTTTTTTCTTCTTATTAGATTGTTGTTTTTGGGTCTGTCGTTTGATAGTCTCCACGACCTTAGCTTGTCCTCCATGGGAGGTTATGGAGTGAACTTTTTCTTGTAAAGCATTCACAGGTTCTGGAAGTGAAACTACATCCTCAACTTCCTCATCCATTAAAAGATCAAATCTAGAACCTGTTGCCGGGGCTTGGGTTGCTGCGATTGGAACATTGGCAGTCGGACCCAGCTGTTGCGGTTGGGTCTGTGTCTGTTCAGCTCTTTGATCAACCTTCTTCTCCCTATTAGGATTCCATCGTCTCCTTCGTTGGGCGATCATCCAAGGCCCATAGGGGTTCTCGGCAGTCGGACCTTGTACCCCAGAAACTGCAGCCTTCACAGATTGATTTGCATCAGCCTCCACAACCACATTGAGGGGGCATTGCTCCTTCATGTGTCCAAATTTTCCACAACCCCAACAAATCTGTTGAATCCCCTCATACTCCACCTTATACCTACGCCCATTAATTACAACAGCTCCTTTTAGACGCTTCTCCAAATTAATTTCTAAACAGACCCTAGCAAAACGTCCCCTAGCATTCATTGTGGTGAAGGGATCGATCTTCACAAACTTCCCAATCAAGCTTCCGAGTTTCATCAATAAAGGTCTTCGAAAGATTTCCAAGGACAAACCTGAGAAACGAACCCATGCCAAGGTTGTTGGTATTGTTTCCAATTCAGGCTGAAAAAATGGTTTCCATTTCCTCACAGCTAAATAACCGCCCATGAAGACCCAGGGACCATTCTCCAGTGCAATTTCATAATCTTCTTTTTTGGTGAATCGAACCACATAGAAACCGTTCTCCAAGTCTGTGACTTCAATTCGCCCCTTGTGTTTCCACAGCTCACTGAGCCTTTGACATAGATATTTATAGGTTATGGACTTACCCAGCAATTTGATGATCAAGGCCTTCTTCCATGGGCGCCAGAGGTCCAAGCAGTCCTCTAAGGGGATAGTGATTGCATCTTCGTCGGTTTCGGGACCAATAAGATTATCAATTGCGTCTTTAAATTCTGTCATTTCGCTGTCATCATCTTCATCACCGATGTAAATGTCAGGGTCTGCATAACGGCCTGCAGAGTAGCAATCATCATCAACAACGAAGCAGCGGCGTGGGGTGTCAGCCAGGCCACCGGTGACTGCGTTCACCCCACTTTTCGATTGCCAAACCGAGGGTTGCGGTGCAGGACTTGAGATGGGTTTCTCAACGCTTCGATTGAGGAGGTCTTGTTCCTCAATGCTCTTGTCGACGTGCATATGCTCCATAGAAGTCGGCCAAATTGGGAGGTTTTTCTGGTGGCTTTTTTTACATTTCTCTTAAACTGCTAGAAGATGTATTTGATTATCCTTTTTTACATTTCTCTTAAACTGCTAGAAGATGTATTTCTCTTAAATTGGGAGGTTTTTCTGGTGTTTCAAGTATTTGATTATCCTTTTAGCTGCTAGAAGATGTGATTCTTTTGGTTGAGCTTGAAATCTAGCACACACTCCTACTGCAAATGCAATATCGGGTCTGCTTGCAGTTAAGTATAACAATGATCCAATAATTCCTCTATACATTTTCTGATCAACATCTTTTCCTCCTTCATCTTTTCCAAGTATGACTCTGGCACACATTGGTGTGTCTGCTGTGCCACTTGTATCCATCCCATACTTGTGTATCAAATCTCTTGTATATTTTGCTTGACTAATGAAAATGCCATCCTTCATTTGCTTTACTTGAAGGCCAAGGAAGTAGTTTAATTCTCCCATCATGCTCATCTGAAATTTGCTCTTCATTCGGTTTGCAAATTTCTCACACAATCTTCTGATCCAAAGATTATGTCATCAACATAGATTTGCACTAGCAATGTGCTTGCCCCTTCCTCTAGTTTAAATAGAGTCTTGTCTATAGTTCCTTTGTTGAATCCATTCTTGATCAGAAATTGTGACAGTGTTTCATACCAGGCTCTAGGTGCCTGTTTGAGGCCATAGAGGGCCTTCTTGAGTTTGTATACTTTGTCTTCTTTTCCTTTGATTTGAAATCAGGAGGTTGTTCTACATAAACTTCTTCTTCCAAAAGTCCGTTTAGGAATGCACTTTTGACATCCATTTGATAGACTTTGAAGTCTTTGTGTGTAGCAAATGCTAGAAAAAGTCTTATTGCTTCCAATCTTGCTACTGGAGCAAAGGTTTCATCATAATCTATTCCTTCAGCTTGGGAATATCCTTTTGCAACTAGCCTTGCTTTGTTTCTGACAACAGTTCCTTGCTCATCCATCTTGTTCCCGAATACCCATTTTGCACCAATGATGTTGGCCATTTTCAGGTCTGTCAACAAGTTCCCAGACTTCATTTCTTTCAAATTCATTTAGTTCTTCTTGCATGGCGTGATCCAATCTGCATCTTGGATTGCATCATCTATGGTCTTGGGTTCCACTTGTGATAGAAAGCAAGTTAGCATGTGCTCCAGTTGTCTTCTTGTTCTGACTCCGGTGTGAATATCTCCAATGACTTGTTCTTCAGGATGGTCTCTAAGCCAATTTAGGTCTAGTTGAAGTTGATCTTCACTTGGTGTTTCCATACCTTCATGCTGAGCATGAACTTCAATTTCAGGTGCTTCTCCTGTTGTATTGATATGTGGCTCCTCTTGATTTTCAAAAAGATGATTCAGGATAGTAGCTGGTATAGTTTCATTTGTATAGATTTGCCTCTGTGCAGCTTTCTCTTCTTGGTCTTGAAGATCTTCACCATTTGTATATGGTTCATCAAAAACCACATGTATTGATTCTTCAATCACCAATGTTCTTTTATTTAGTACACGTAGAATGCTTTGCTGGTGTCTGAGTATCCCATGAAGATTGCTTCATCAGCCTTCTCATCAAAGGTATGCAGATGATTCCTGTTCAAGACAAAACATTTTGATCCAAACATATGAAAATATGAGATATTGGGTTTTCTACCATTCCATAATTCATATGGAGTTTTTCCATGATGTTTGTTGATGATTGATCTGTTTTGTGTATGGCATCTTTGTGTTTCTTTGCTTCACCCAAAATCTCTTTGGCAAGCATGCTTCAAAGCAATCATTGTTACATGATCGCTTCTTTGAGAGTTCGTTTCTTCTTTCGCTACACCATTTTGTTGTGGAGTTCCCGCTGCGAGATAGTTGATGTAGTACTCCATTTTCTTCACAATAGGTTCGATAATTTCATTTAGAAATTCGGTGCCTCTATCCGATCCGATTTTGATAATTTTTAGCTCTTTTTCATTCGGAGTCTTCTCGGCAAGTCCGGTAGCTTCTTGAGTGTTTCTTTCTTCTTGTTCATGAAGATGGTCTAGTGTATTTTGAGAAGTCATCCACCACTACAAGAGTATATTTCTTACCACTCACACTTACCTTGGGAGTTTGGTCCAAACAGTCCATGTGCGGTAGATGTAGAACTCTTGTTGTAGATTGATGAGGCTTTGATTTGAATGAGCTTTTTATTTGTTTTCCTTTCGACAAACATCACATAGACTCTCTTTCTTGAATGTGATCTCGGCAGGCCTTCAACTAACTTGCTCCTTGATAGTTTGTTGATGGTCTTGAAATTCGTGTGATTTAATCTTCTCGTGCCAAATCCACTTGTTGATTGTTTATTCTTGACAAGTAGACATGTTTCTGCCTTGGTCGTTCTCCGATCCACCACATACATGTTGTCTTGTCTTCTACCCGCAAGAACCACCGTGTTTGTTTGATTGTGAATCACTTTGCATCCTTCTTTGTTGAAGTGCACATTGTAGCCTTTGTCACGAATTGATCGATGCTCATCGATTGAAGTTAAGTCCCTTGACATATGCCACATTTTGAATCTTTAGATTGTTTTTAGTATTGTGCCTTCCCCCTTAATCTTGCCGGGGTTTTCTTTTCCTCCAAATGTGACTTTGGGTCCATCAAAAGCTTTAAAATCGGTGATCCATTTCTTGTTTCTGTCATGTGTCCGGAACATCCACCGTCTATGTACCGGACATCCTACAAAACAGATTAATTAAGTTTGGGTACCCAACACGGTTTGGGTCCATATCGATAGCTTGATCATGCCTCCCATACCAAGTATGTATCCAAAAGGTCTTCTCTTTGGATAATTGAAGTCATCAACTTCATATGTATAAGGCATGGCAGAATAGCTTCTAATATTTTTACAGAAGGTATTCTGATACTTTTTTCCACCTTTTGGTGCATTTATATCCTTCTTCACTTTCCAATATGCAATAGGAAACCTTTCTTGCTTCATGTGTCTAGGAACATAGCTAGTTTGATTTTTCTTAATCACATGATGCATTTTGTGGAATGGTTTCCTCTTGTATTTTGGAGGTGTGATATTCCAATCATCCTCTAAGGGAAAAAGTCTGCCTTTACCTTTCAGATGGCTGTTGTTTTTGTATGATTGGAATGAGGATTTAGTCTGCTGTTTCACTACAGTGGGTTTTGACTTCACTGGAACAGGATGATCTGTTGGAGACATGGTTCGTCCCTTTCTAAATTTTGGTCCATTAGTGGTCCTCAATTTAGAATTGTGTTGACTATTAACCCTACGTTCATCCCGATCGTTATAGCCACGACCGGATCCGGATCCAAACCTTTTTGAGGGTTTGTAAGTTTGGTGCTTTTAGTGGTGCGGTGATTACCTTTCTTGGTGAGGAGTTCTTCTTAACTGATCTGTTGGTAACATATGTATGGTCATCTGCTTTTTGTTGATCATTTAAGTAGGTCCCCTTACTAGTTAATTCAGCTCTTGTTTTATCCAGTTCTTTCTTTAACCTCTTATTCTCTTTTCTTAGATCCTTGCATTCCTTTTCCGAATTTCATGATTCTTTTCAATTTCATCAAATTTAGTCATGAGATTTTGGACTAGGTCTGCTGTATCTAATGGAAGACTAGAGGATTGTGCAGTGTTAGATGTGAATGCATTAGATGAAGAATAGGAACTAGATGTTACCTCAGTTTCATCTGATTCTTTAGCCATTAAACATAGGCTTGTTTCCTCAGTGTCTGAACTATCACTTTTGTCTACATCCAATTCTTTGGTCATGAGGCATAGGCATGCCTTTTCATTTTTCGAGTTGTCTTCTTCATCACTATCATCCGAGTCATTGTCGGATGATTCTTCATGCTTTTCTTTCTTTGGATTCGCCTTAAGTGCCTTCTTGCCCTTTCTCTTTTCGGATGCTTTGAATTTCTTCTTTTCATCATCTTTGTCATTTTCTTCGGGACAATCGGCCTTGAAGTGACCTCTCTTATTGCGGTTGAAGCATCCGTATTCATCATCTTTCTTCTTCATGTCTCTGTTTGAGCTTGACTTTTTGTTTGATGTTGAATTTCCCTTGAATGGCTTCTTTTTAAACTGTCAAAACGTTTAACTAATAAAGCTACATGTTCTTTTAGTTCTTGTGTCTCTTTGCTGATGCATTCGGCAAAGTTACTTTGCTGGGGTGCAGCTAATGCGGTAATTTTGTGTGTCTCTCGCCGGACCACCATCTTCACCGTTCAATTCAAATTCATGAGCTTTCAATTGGGACATCGGTGTCGAGTGTCGGTGCTTGCAAGATTTGTTGTTCCTCGATTCGATGTTATGATCTTCCATCTTTCGGGTAGTCCTCTCGGGATCTTCAAGCATACTTCTTTTTGTGGATATGTGTGTCCAAGTACGTTGCGGTTCATCGATGATGCTTGAGAATCCGTTGTCCATTTGATCAATGGATTCACCGGTCTTCATTTTAAAGTTCTCAAATTTTGTTTTGCAACGAGATAATTTGTTTTCTTTGATCGCTTCGATCCTTCATTTATCAATGATAGTTTGTCCCACATCTCCTTTGTTGTTTTGCGATCTTTGATTCTCATGAACATGTTGTTGTCTAGAGTCTTTAAGATCATATCTTTTGCTACAAAGTCTAGGTTTGCTCTTCTCCGTCATCTTTGGTCCAATCTTTCTTGGGTTTGTCTATCTCCTTTCCTTGATCTCGCTCCGTGCCTACCACGGTAGTGATCATGATTGGTCCGTCATTGATTACATCCAAGCATCTCCTCATGAGTTCTTTGCAAGATGAGATAACATTCTTATTTTATATTCATCAAAATTATTAACATTGAAAACAGGTACTTTTGACAAGAAGTTTGAGGAATCCATCAGTGCAATTGAAGATAAAAATGGCAGTGAATGAAAAACTTGATTTGAAAACTACTTTGAAAATATGTGATCTCCTTGTTACCGAAATTAGATTCGAACCGGTTCGATACTAGGAACACTGCTCTGCTACCAATTGTTGGTCCCAGAGAAGGGTGAAACTATAGTCAGAGGGGGGGGGGGGGGGTGAATGACTATAGTGGAGTTTCAAAAACTTTTCTTGTGTTCTAAAAGCTTTTGAGCAGCGGATAAGTCCCTTCTTACTATGTTGTTTTCAAATCAGTTTAGACAATCACAGATATGTGTTATGATGTAGGCAAATTAAATAAGTCTTTGTAAAGTAAATTGCGAAATTAAATTGACACAAGGCTTATAGTGGTTCGGGGTGGTGTAATCCTTTAATCCACTCTTCTCCCGTGATGATCGGAGGAATTCACTATTGTTTCCACGAGATACAACAAGTATGATTGTCCTTGGCTTCCCATGCTTCACAATCTACAAGACTATCACTCCTTGATTGCAACGGCTTCGGTGATTCGGTCTTCCTTTTCTTTGCTCCTTGAGATCAAAATCCTTCAACAACTATCACAGTTTCAACTCCTTCTCGGATTGCCTCGATTCGGTTGCTTCGGTTTGATGTGAATGTGATTCACGCACTTGCTTGATCAATCTCAATTCGAATATGACTTTGTAGTTACGATATTTGAGTTGATCACTAGATGTATCCTTGTAAGTTCGAGAGAAGGCTTTTCTAATTGACAGAGTTTTCGCTTTCATTTTTTTTCGAATCGTTATTTTATTTTTTTCCGTCAATGCCTTCTATTTATAGCCTTGAATAGCCTTGATTTTGAAATTCCGTCCGTTGGCTATATTAATGAGGGAATAATCCTTGATTTTATTCTTGATTCCCCCTTAATTGTATTCTCCTTGATTTCGGTGATCGGATTCTTCTTTCAAATGTATAGCGAGAAAATCCGTCCTTGATTGATCCTTTAATGATTGTGCATTTAATGCATGATCTCGTCGAATCTTCAATGTATATTAAATCGATCTTGTAAGTGTCTCTTCACCGTCCGTAGAAAGGTGGAGTGAGCCTTCGACTTAGCCGTTAGTTCTTTCTTCGCCGTTTTTTTTTCTCTTTGCCGACGGTCGGTGTACTCACCGATTCTCGTTTTCTTCTTTGCTTTAGTTTCGGGAGAATCTTTATACTTCACCGATCCTTGATTTGGGTGAGATCGGTGTACACCATATTGGAATATTGAGTTTCATCACTTGAAACATAACTTAGACTTATCCAAGGTCATCACGGACTTCCTTGGTTATAAGTCGATCATAATCCCTTCTCTCGTATCTCTCGTGGTGCTTGGGCGGCTTCACTCGCCGAATGTACGTTTTCACTTTGCCGTCCTACCAACTAGTACAATACTTGTCTGACTCAACTTATACAACATGTCATACTCTAAGTAAAGACTTATACAGAGAATTCTAACTTATTTCAGGCTTGCTATAACAGCTAGTATGGCCATCATCAAAACATAATAAAATGTTCCTAACATGAGGAGGTATGAAAATGATTATGGTATATGTCGAGAATATCCTTAAAATTTTTAAGGATGGGTTCCTAGTTTATTGAAACTTGGAATTGAATAAACGTAGATATACAGATATGCACCCGGAATCTTATGAAGATAGTGGGAGCTACAGTCTGGGGTTGCAGTCACTTTGTGTCTCGGATTTTATCTAATGAAAAACAAACAAGTAATAAAATAATCCGGTTTACCCCAAGTGCAGGGATCGTAGTATAGTAGTTACAACCGGAGTCGATCTCAGGGAATCGAGATTGGTCTAGTTCTTAATTTTTCTAAAGGTTGTCACGGAAAATAAATAAAAACGAAAACGAAGAAACAATAAACTGGACAGAGGGTTGTCAATCCAAAGCCAGGAAATATAGTTACGAACCTTGTCAGTAAAGTGACTTAAACTCTACATCTGGTGGAACCAATCTGAAGACTCAGCTGTGTGATGGATAGCTGAGAAGTGTATTCAATTCTGTGCTTCAGTAGGGTGGAGTCTACTGAGCTTCTGTCAGCAGGGTGACTATCAGCAGGGTGATAGTCCGCCGAGTCTTGGAATACGACGGGGTCCCACATCTGTTAATTCTGTTATGTGAAAGCTATACAGTGTCATTAAAAGGAGGACACGTGTAGGGGTATTTATGGTGCATCAGACAAAGATTCCTGGCGGCTAGGGTTTAGGGATTTGTGCCTATAAATACAGTTGTTGTCTCATTATCCGAGTGTGTTGAAATCTATAAAATTCAGTGCATAATAAAATATCTCTTTTCTGCCCGTGGTTTTTTACCTCTCCCACTGAGAGGTTTTCCACGTTAAATCTGTGTTCTTCTTGTTTCTGTTATCTCCTTTGATTGTTTATGTTTGATTGTTTCTGTTTCTGTTTCTTGCATCTGAAGTTATCTCCATCAGTTTTATAACAAGTGGTATCATAGAAAGGTTCTGGAGAAAACAATCTGTACGATCAACTTCATCTTCACCAAGGCCTTCAGCAAGGTGCTAGGATCTGTGATAAAGTTGTAATCTTTAGCAAGAAAAAATGTCAGCAGTAAACGTAAAAATCGATAAATTTACGGGAAGGAACAGTTTTGGTCCGTGGCAAATCAAGATGCGTGCCTTGTTGAAACAACAGGTTTGTGGAATCCTTTATCGACAAACCAAATACGGGTGCGCCAGATTATGCCGGTCGGAGGAGAAAGCACATTCAACCATCATGTTGTGCTTATCCGATGATGTTATCACCGAGGTTGCTTTGAGGAAGACACCGCAGCCAAGTTGTGGAAAAAGCTTGAAAGCTTGTATATGACCAAGTCACCGACCAACAAGTTGTTGTTGAAACGAGAGGTTGTTCGGTTTGAAGATGCATGAAGGGAGTCCACCGAGGGAACATCTTGACCGGTGAACACAATATTACTTGATTTAAGGAATATTGATGTTAAAATTGAAGATGAAGATGCAGCCCTAATCCCGTTGGTGTCATTGCCGGCATCATATGAAAACTTTGTGCGATCTTTCATAGTTGGGAAGGATACGGTAGCTTTGGAAGATGTAAGGTCCGCCTTACATGCCGGGAGCTTAGACATAAGGTCGCTTTGGAACGAGCAATGAGTCTTTGGGCTAGTAGCTAGCGACAATAGTGGAAAAGGATATGGACGAGAAGAAGAAAAGAAGTCGGGGTCCAAAGGTCCTAAGTCTACCGATGTCCGTAATTACGCGTAAGGAGCAGGGACATTGGAAGTCCAACTGTCCAAGGAAGAAGAAACAGCAGGAAGGTAATTCTGGCACAGCAGCTTTGGCTACTGAGCAATCTGATGAGGATCTAGTTCTAGTTGCAGGGGACTCTACACACCATAATGATGTGTGGATACTTGATTCTGGAGCATCCTACCATATTTGTCGAAACAAGGAGTGGTTTTCTACTTATGAGCAGATAGATGGTGGTCAAATTTATATGGCCAACAGCAAGGTTTGCAAAGTTGTGGGAATTGGCTCAGTAAAGTTAAGGACAGAGGATGGTAAGTTTTGTACACCGAAAGATGTAAGACATGTTCCACGAGATGACCAAGAATTTGGTATCTCTTAGTCTCTTTGGACGACAAAGGGTTCAATTTCAAGGGTGAAGGTGGACGGTGAATGTCTTCAAAGATTCGGTTGTGGTCCTCAAAGGCATCAAGAGGGGAACCTTGTATATATTACAAGGATCTCGTATCCGCACCGCTTCTTTGTTGCATCCTCGGCAGTTCACCGATCTCGACGGACTCGGTGTGGCACATGAGACTTGGTCACATGGGTGAAAGGGGTATGCGGTGTTCTTTCTTCGGCGAGGTTTTCTTGGGGGATATAAGGTCAAGAATCGGGACTTTTGTGAACATTGTGTGTTTGGGAAGTTGCATAGAAGTAAATTCTCGGCGGGGTTGCACAATACAAAGGCATCACTTGATTATATCCATTCGGAATATTTGGGGTCCATCAAAAGTTGAGTCATTGGGTGGTTACGGATATTTTGTGTAATTCATAGATGACTATTCAAGGATGACTTGGGTGGTGATGATGAAGAACAAAAGTGATGCATTCAATAACTTCAAGCGAGTGGAAGGCCCTACTAGTGGAGAATCGGTTAGGCAAGAAAATCAAGAAGCTTCGTACGGATAATGGTCCGGAATTCGCTGGACGGATTTTGATTCATTTTGTGCGGTGAGGGTATTGCCGGACATCATACCGTAAGGAATACACCTCGGCAGAATGGTGTAGGCGAAAGGATGAATCAAACTCTACCTTGGAGAGGGCAAGATGTATGCTTTCTCAATTTGGTTTATCAAGGAGATTTTGGGCGAGGTCGTTAAGACGACTTGCTACTTAATCAACGGGAGCCCTCACACAGGAATCAATCTCAAGACACCATTTGAGATGTGGTCAGGCAAGCCTGCTGACTACTCAGTTCTAAGGGTTTTTGGAAGTACAGCTTACTATCATGTTAGTGAAGGGAAGTTGGAACCAAGAGCCAAGAAGGGAGTGTTTGTGGGGTATGGTGATGGAGTGAAAGGATATAGAATTTGGTCATCAGCAGAGTCCAGAGTAATCCTCAGCGGGGACGTTGTGTTTGATGAAAATTCTATGTTAAACTCATCGGTGGGGAGGTCTACCGAGTCCGAAACCGTCTTGAATCGATAGTGTTGAGAAATAAGGTGGAGCTTCAGGTGGGAGTCTACTGATATGCAACAATCAGTGGATCCAAATCAACACTATACTGATCTGGATAATGAACCAGAATCTGATCCAAGCCAGTCTGCTGAGACCTCAGCAGGGCGTCATACAAACATTGATCAGCAGAGTCTAGCTGCCAGCAGGCCTAGAAGATCTAATGTTGGGATACCTCCAAGGAGATATGGATATGATGATTTGGCTGGATATGCACTCCAAGTTGCAGAAGAAGTAGAGGTTGCTGAACCAACTACTTACAGGGAAGCAGTGACATGTACAGAAGCATCTCAGTGGCATGCAGCCATGGGAGATGAAATGGAGTCATTATTGAAGAATCAGACTTGGGAATTGGTCAAACAACCTACTGACAAGGGAGTTGTGACTTGTAAATGGATTTTCAAGAAAAAGGAAGGAATAACTAAGGCAGAAGGGGTCAGGTATAAGGCACGTTTGGTTGCAAGAGGATTCAGTCAAAAGGAAGGGGTTGACTTTGATGAAATATTCTCACCGGTGGTCGACACACTTCAATCGGGGTGTTACTAGCAATGGTGGCACGGCGGGATCCGGAACTTGAGCAATTAGATGTGAAAGCGCTTTTCTACATGGTGAGGTGGATAAGGAGATATACATGACACAACCTGAGGGTTTTCAAGTTCCTGGAAAGGAAAATTATGTTTGCAAGTTGAAGAAATCATTGTATGGTTTGAAGCAAGCTCCAAGGCAGTGGTATAAAAGGTTTGACAGTTTCATGCTTCAGCAGGGTTACAACAGAAGTCCATATGACTGTTGTGTTTACTTCGATCTCTGCGAAAGATGGATCATATATCTATCTTGTCCTTGTATGTGGATGACATGCGATAGCCGCAAACAAGGAAGTCCGATGTTCAAAATCGAAGAACCTTCTTAGTGGATTGAATTTGAAATGAAGGATTTGGGTGCGGCCAAGAAAATCTTGGGGATGGAGATGCGGAGAGATAGGAGTCGAAGAAGTTGTTCTTGTCTCAAAGCGGGGTTATGTGCGAAGATATTGGCCAAGTTTGGGATGTCTGTCGCAAAACCAATAGATACTCCTATGGCATCAAATGTTCATTTGTCCGTTTATGCTTCACGATCGGTGAAGAGAAGGAGTATATGTCAAAAGTTCCCTATGCTAGTGCGGTTGGCGATCGATGTATGCCATGGTTTGCACTAGGCCCGATCCGGCTCGGGCGATCGGTGTTGTCGGCAGGTTTATGGCTCAACCGGAAAAGAACACGGAAAGTCGTTAAAAGGATATTCGGGTACCCGAGAGGTACATCGATATTGGTCTCATTTATGGAGGTGATCGGTCCGGTCACGGAGTTCGTGATGCGATTATGCGAGGTGATGTTGACGGTAGAAAATCAATGACCGGTTATGTGTTTACATTGGGAAATGCGGTGGTCACCGGAAAGCTACTCTTCAAAGGCTACGGTAGCCTTATCAACTACCGAAGCGAGAATATATGGCTCTTACCGAAGCGCTAAGGAGGGTATCCGGTTGAAGGGGCTAGTCGGTGATTTGGGGTTGCATCGGGATCGGTGAGATTTATTGTGACGTCTAAGTGCAATTTGTTTAGCCAAGGATCGGGTTCATCATGAGAGAACCAAGCATATTGATGTCGGTATCATTTCTTGAGGAATGAGAAGAGGGTTGTGGTGAAGAAGATTGGCACAAAGGAGAATCCTGGTCGATATGTTCACTAAACCGGTTCGGCGAGTAAGTTCCGGCTTTGCCTGGACTTACCGAATATTCAAAGCTTATAATCTGTTTCTCGGAAACTTTGCGAGGGCGGATCGGTGGAGTGGATCTTTGTGGAGATAGTCCGGTACAAGTACATCTGGCATTGACGAATGCATCTGGTACAAGTACATCTGGTTATGCAATCTGTTTGACTCTAGTGAGAGTTGAAGTCAAGGTGGAGATTTGCCAGTAAAGTGACTTAAACTCTACATCTGGTGGAACCAATCTGAAGACTCAGCTGTGTGATGGACAGCTGAGAAGTGTATTCAATTCTGTGCTTCAGTAGGGTGGAGTCTACTGAGCTTCTGTCAGCAGGGTGACTATCAGCAGGGTGATAGTCTGCTGAGTACTGGAATACAGCAGGGTCCCACATCTGTTAATTTTGTTATGTGACGGACTATACGGTGTCATTAAAAGGAGGACACGTGTAGGGGTATTTATGGTGCATCGACAAAGATTCTGGCGGCTAGGGTTTAGGGATTTGTGCCTATAAATACGCTTGTTGTCTCATTATCCGAGTGTGTTGAAATCGTAAAATTCGGTGCATAATAAAATATCTCTTTTCTCGCCCGTGGTTTTTTACCTCTCCCACTGAGAGGTTTTCCACGTTAAATCTGTGTTCTTCTTGTTTCTGTTATCTCCTTTGATTGTTTATGTTTGATTGCTTCTGTTTCTGTTTCTTGCATCTGAAGTTATCTCCATCAGTTTTATAACAAACCTAAAATAACTAATTCTATTCTATAAACTAAAACGAAAATAAAATTCTAAGATAGCAATGAAGACAAGGCACAAAGATAATTTCAATTAAGTTAACGAGGAACAAGCAATGATCCACCTATCTCGCAACTCTCAATTTCTACCCTAGATCGTTTAGTGAAGATTTAATAAAGATGTGGTTCACCTATCAAAGGTATGAATTTCTACTCTCGTAGATAATTCGCCTATTAATCTTTCATCTCTCGATCTTAAAGATTAACGCTTCCATAACAAAGGTGTGAGATTTCTCAATCTAGCAACCTAGAAATTTAACCTAGCAACTCTCGTTACTTTTAGGTTAAAAATCTAATCTTTACTACGGTGATCTAGGTCTAACAACGATTTTCATCAAACGTTAAACATCACAAAGCAACCATCTCTCGATATAAATTGCAAAATCAATACAAAACGTAATAAAGATACAAGCTTTAATAAAACTCACAAAAACAATCCCACAGTTGAGATCAAGATGTTGCAGAAACGGTTTCACATGCTTGCTCGAACTGGCCTCAGCTCATCTCCAGGATCGAACAAACAAAATAAAAAAAAAATATGGCTCGGTCGACCGAGTGTGCCTCTTCTCGGTTTCTATGCTGCAGCTTTTCTCCAGAATGAATTGTTCTTCGTTTTCTGCTGATGCCTCTCCTTTTATAACTTGTCTTGAGACTTAGGGTTTTATTATTAGCAACTCTAAACCCTAATAAATAAAAATAAAGATAATTCCAAGTCTATCCTTTCTGATCTTCTGGACGCACGTCTGGTAGGGTGGATGCTCGTTCACTTTAAGTAAATTTCTTCGAGTCGAGCCGAGCTGGACAAGACGCCCGTCCCATGCATTTAATCTTCAGTTAAACATCGTTTTAACTCCTTCCATGCCATATAAATGTACCTACAAGGTGATAGAAACATGCAAAATGTAGAACCATATATATTGATGGAAAAATCATCGATAAAAACACGTAATAAGCTCGATTTTGCATTTAAACCAATTTCATATGCATTCTCTCAATGAATCCTTTAAACACTTACTTTTCTATAAAAAGTAATAAAACACGAAGGAAATTGCTATGAAATAATATCATATAAACCGTAAAAATCACCGTCAACACTTTGATTAAGTGATACAGTGAGCAAGAAATGTTCTGACCTAGAGATCAGTGTAAATTCTATAATTGAGCCAAAACACAGTATTGCCTTAGAGGCACAGTGGGAGAAGTACATGGATCTAAGAGGTTCATTCCTGAACCTTGTACGGTTCTTCCACCTTTACAGTTATATAGTAGTGGATTCATTGCATAGGCAAGGACCAGGTTCTCATCAGAGATTCATGTGTGTGTTGAGGCGGTTCCTTCTGACCTAGTCATTTGGAGCATGATATGAAGATAGTACGAGTCCCCACGGATAGTGATTCATTTACGCTTAGGGTTAGTTGCAAGTATTGCATGAGATTCTTGTGTTTCAACTTGGTCTTGTGTGTACGAGTGATTGGTTTTAGGCCAAGTGGGAGATTGTTGAAATAGTGTCCTAAACCCAATCGGGTTGGACCGGATCCGACTGGGTCGGATCATTTCTACTATTTCTTTATGTTTATACATATATTAAATGTCTTTTCTGTTATTATATATTGTGTTAATCTATATGAACCAATTTGTGATTGTATATATAGAAACCAATCTATACCGAAGTCCTCATGGTATCACGGTGGGGGTTGTCATGCTTTGATACTATTAAGGTTTCCCCTAGCCATGGGGCGATTATGCAGTAGAGATTGGGTGTGATATTGAAGCATGCGTAGGATTCAAGTTGCTCGTCCGGAAATCGTGTATCCTATTATTAGGAGTAAATATCCGAAAGGGCCTTCTTATAAGGAATGTCTTATTCTCGTGAATCTTTGCAAAGTTGAAGTAAACGAGTTACTTCAAGAGAGCATGAAATCCATATTATAAGATACGGTCGTTGATGCTTGACACTCGACGTACGTTTGTAACAACAATAGGATTATATTTGCACGGTAATTGTCCACATGAAAGGTAGTAGTCATTGCATTTGACTCTTCCAATGATTGGGGGTTACGGTGTGTTGATAGACGCTATTCCGTGATCGTCAGGTATGAAGGGCATTTTCATAATTGCACTTTGTGTCTGCGGCCAACATGTTCGGTAGCCTATCGGGTCACACACATAAGAATATCTAGCTGGATTAAAATGCAGTTATAGTAATAACCAAATAAGGAAAGTTTATCTCGACTATAAAGTGTTATAGTCCCTAAAAAAAGCTGTTATAGTGAATAAATTAATACGCTGGTATTTATTTATGTTGAATAAATCAAATACAACATATTAATTATGCTGATTAATTAAATATACATATGATGTATATGTGTGTCGAAAATATATATGTATGATATACATGTATATTGCAAATTAATTAATCATATTATTATATTAAATAAAGAATATTCCGGATGCCAGATCTTTGACATATGGGGCGCATGTTGAGTGTATAAGATACACTTGGATTGTGCAATTTAATTAATAAGGTTACCATATATTAATATTGAATATTAATTGATTTGTGGAAAATAGATTTATGGTAATGAGATAAAGTTAATCAATATTAGATATTGACAATATCTTGGAAATATTTAATATGAGCTATTACATTAAATTAGATAAATCAATCAAATATATTTTCCTTATTTTACTAGTAAAAGGTTTTATTTCTCCTCAATCTACAAGATAGCTTCTCACAATCACTTTCTGAATCATATGGGGCGCCCCACCCTCTATATAAGAGAGGAGTTGGCTAGCTCTTTTGTACATCTCAATTAGAAGAGTTCTAATTTTTACAAAATAAACTGAGAGCTTCTTAGACAGAGATTTGAGAGAGAGAAAAGTCGGTCTAGCAAACGAGTTCTAGTAGCAATCCAATGGTGGATTCCGGCGGGTTGTTCGTGTGGATCTCCGGTAGAGGCCGAACATTTGGGCGGCTTCGTGCAGAAACTACAAGCGTAGACAAAAGTCGATCCAATTGGATAAACCAATGTATTATCTTGTCTACTTATTTTATACTTGTTTCTTAAACGAAGTCGATCTTGGTTAAAAGGAAATAATTTTTTTAATTCCGCTACGTTCCCACATAGATTTCCTAACATATATGTATGGCACTTTATTAATGACATCTATTATGTATTACGAGCTGTGAGATTGAAACATGAGCATCATATCATAACAAAATGTATGGGACAAAGTAGTTATAATGCTATTATCGAAAATATCATTTATTATATAAAAAACCAATATATTAAAGTATGTTCATTATGACATGAAACAATTAATATATTAAGATAAAACGTTAATAAAAGATAGATACTCAAAAAAAATTTAACAAATGGGAGGTGTGTGAAAATAAATCAACACATTATTTCACAACATTCATAACCAATATGAACTTCGCGGATCGATCACTTTCTAAGATTAAAACATAAGGGATTGTCTTTCTACTTCCCGCTGGAAGGAATATAGTCCGTATTTGTGAAACACACTCGTTACTCATTCCCGAATAGTGCTAACATGAAAGTGATTCAAACAGCACATCTTAGCATCCTTAACGAATACATCAAACTATATCCTGAAACAAGCAGGAGTTTGTAATCAATTCAGGATTAATATTAATCCAAATATGATCATCGTGTGATTTAATAATATTTCTAAATCACGGAATTATATGAGAAATGAAGGTTAAATAGGTTCAGTAATATATGACTACATCATATATAAATGCCCCACTTAGAGAACTAATATCGACATTCCGGATAAAACGGTCACATCAGAAAGTGTTCTTGGCCCATTAATGGTGGTTTAATAAATGGACCTCATACTTTGATTAAGTTTACAATGGACTAACGATTCAAGTGTATCACCATAAACTTAATCCTCGCGTGTGACACACACTAAGTTATATGGCTACATATGATATAACTTGGGTTTTCAGTGGTGTATTATTTATGAGCACGAAGCAAATTATAAAATGATGAATAAATTTGTCATTCATTAATAATAAAAACAATTACATAAATTGTCTTTTAGGTACTACTTCCAACAGAACCCTCCGTGAATCATTCACGAATACTTCGTGAAATGCCTGTTCATGCATAGTTTTTTCAAATTTTATCTTATGGGCATATCATTTCGGTTAACAACTTTTTGAGACATATTTTTTCAAGTTTCTCTCTAAATATCGATCTAGTGGTTTACACTAGGTTATAACTCGTCAGTGAGCAGAGTACGAGTCCCACTTGGGGCGAAATAGGGTGCATATAGAGTATATTTCTCTTGGACTTTTTTGTTGGGCCGTATGAGATTTAAAAAAGGCCCATTTTTTATATAGCTTTTGGTATTTCGGATTTCATTGAATTCTTGTGCTGATTGGGGACATTTTGCTTTCGGTCATAATTATTATGACTTTATTAAATACTAGTATATATATAAATTATTATCGTACACGCCTGAAAAAATAGGGCGATTCTAAAGCTACCACATAATTATTCGACACCATATTTTATATTTAAATTTTTACATGTGAACGTGGTGTCGGAAGTAAAACGGGTGCCTTTAAAATTGCCAAAAAAACAATGAAGATGAATATGTGTGTAATTATATGTAATTGAGAACCAACTTTGATAGACATATATTAAATGTAATTACGGTATAATCAAACATCGGTATATTTAATTATTTTGTGTTCCTAAGTGGATTAGTTGAAACGATATGTCGCCTAAAGGTCTTCTACGTGAAAATCCATTCATTGTGGTATGTGAATTTTTTGTGTATACAAATTTATGGGGATAGTATTCGGCCCAAATGAAGGATAGTGTTTGGCTGAATTATGAGTACATATGTGATATTAAATACCTGAAAATTATTTGGTTTTTGACGATGCTAGAAACCCTCTAAGAATCAATACAGATCAATCTCCTCTATGATATAGATCTTAAACCCTAAGAACCTTAAGTTTGGCAAAGTAGGACGTGTTTATTATTTGTTTAGACTGAGCTCTCAAGTATTTCTCAAGAGTTGCCTACGTATCCAATAGTTGAATTGGAATCAAGTCTTTCGTAGTTCCTTAGGGTTACTTATATAGGTGGTATTTCGCCCCTATTACTTGTTATACAAGTATTACAATTTATTATTTTTCCCTAAGGATATATACGCATTAATCTCTATTATTCAGAGATAATTATGGACATATTTAAATGCTAGGATTTGAGCATTTATGACTTAAGATTCTATCCTTTCTTAAGTTACTCAGCACATGGAATAAAAGCTGGGCTGTTCGGAGAGCATTACGCTTAGCCCCCAAGGCCTCTATGGCCGAACCGGGCAATTCTTCTTCGCCAGACCATGGCCGACCTGCGGTGGTTGAAGGAGGAGTGTATGCCGATCTCTCATCTGGGGTTAACGACCTGACCATAGGTCGGATTCTGGGGCCCCTGGCCCTTAATGCCCTAATTTAAGGGCTTAATCATTTATTATGCACCCTCCAAGGAGGACACGTGGCGTAGCTTGGGTCAGATATCATCATAAGCCCCCCAGATCTAATCTTTCATCTAGTTGGTCAGATCTGCACTATATTGGTGGTTCGGCTTGACTTATCCGATCTCGCGTTTCGAATTATCCAGCTACAAGTTGGCAGTCTGTTAAACGAGCCATCATTACACTTACGGAATTCGAGGTATTTTTCTCAACTTTTCATAACCGATGCCGTTTGCACATCTAGGGGGTTATAACCTGGCTTTTCATATTTGGTTTTCCCACTTCTCCATATCTGCTATTAAACCGAAGTCTTTCTCTCCCAAAATGGTTGCAAAATTCAAGTAAGCATTTTTCTTCTAATTTCTCTTAGTTCGTTCTTATTTTATCTCTGTTCTCCTCAGTTAATAAGAGAAAACACCGCGTCTAGTAGCTCCATCAAAAGGGAGTTTGAGTCCACTTCTGAGTCTAATAACGAAAGTTAATCAACCAACTATCCAATTTGGGGGTCCTATAGACGTTCCTACCCTTAACCCAATCGCTGCTCGCAATAACTCTGAGCAGATCGTTGTAGATCAACCACCTACTAACCCCACTAGGACTCATTCTTATTTTGGTTTTACCTCTTTACGCCAGAGCCTTAGAGCCCATATAACTGCTAGGACAGCTGTAGGTTGTTTCGGCATTAGATCCAAACTCACACAGGGGGATGTCTTACTGATATGTAATAAGTATGGCATAGACATGGACCAGTACGCTCCTCAGCTTCCTGGAGATGCGCACTTGTATGCTCATCAGCCCCCTAGGGGTATTTCACTATATACAATGAGCATTTCATTTGCAGCCTTAGGACCCCATTCTGCCCGGCCTTCTTGGCCGTACTGAGACATTATCAGCTGGGCTCTGCTCAGGTCGCCCCCAATGGTGTTAGGGCGATCATCGGTTTTGCGATCTACTACTGACTGATGGATACAGAGTTTCACATCGACATGTTTAGGACCTTTTATCAGCAAAAGAAGATTAGTAATTATAGCAGGTGGTATTCATTCCTACGCCGTACAGACCATAGAAGGGAGATCCCCATGCTCTTCACGGGGAAGTCTCCTATTGACGAGTGAAAGAACCACATTTTCTTCATCCATCATGACGGGAACCCTAAGCTAAGCAACTGGAATTACTTTTAGCTTCCTACGGATGTGTGCCCTACTGGGGTCAATGAGGGCTTACTGACCGATATTGCCAACGCCAACATTCTTCTTGATTTCGAGCACTGGCCTGCTGAACTAATAGAAGCAGCTCGTTTGTCTGACTCTGCTCCAGATCCTTATATAAGGCTCACCCAAGAAGAGTATAACAACCGTAGGAGTCTATCTGTGCTTTAACTTTGCTTGCTTGTTTTTTTTCATCTTTGTTTTCCTACTTGCTTGTTCTAATACTTTCTTTTCTTTCTTTTCAGTGGCCGATATCGCTGACATCTTTGAACAAGCATTTGAGGAGGAGGATGAGGAGGTTGTGCCTGAGCCTAATGAGCAAAATCTAAACCTAGAAGCTCCTGGGGGTGGTGCTGAGCCGGAGCCTGATATGGCTAATCCTGAAGTCAACGTTGAGCATCCTGCTACTGAAGGTCTTCATGGGGATGACTTAGCTGCGGATACGCAGCAAACTGACCAGCAGGATGATAACCTGATCATCCTTGATGTCTCCGATCCTGGGGAACAGGCTAGAAAAAACTCTCGATCTCGGTGAAAGAGACCCAAGTCTGGCCAGGATACTTCCAAGAGGAATTCTTCTTTAGCTGAGTTCCTAGCAGAACTAATGGATAAAGATCTGGCCTCCATTGTAAGTTCTTCATACTTTTGATTTTTCATTTTGCTATCTTTGGATCGTACAGATTCTATTCGCTTTGCCCTTTTGTCATTTCCAGGCTGTAAAGGCTGGGAAGGAGGTCCTACATAGGCTTAATGACTTCTCCACCCAAATGGCCTCTCAAGAGAAGCGGATCGCCGACCTTTCTGCCAGTCGCAACAAACATAAGGACGAGTCTCTGTCCAAGGATGCCCAGATCGCTGATCTAGAGAAGATTGTTTAGGCTCAAAAAGCTGAGGTGAAGGAGCTGCGCACAGCTGGCGCTCGACGGGAGGAGGCTTTGGCCAAACTTTGGGCTGATCGTGAGGGCCTTGAGGCCGAGATGCCTTCTCGGATGGCCCAATCCATCCATGAGTACAAGAGCTCTACACATTTCACAAGGGCTCTGAAGGTTTTACTTGGCTCAATTTTAAACCATGGGTACACGTTGGGCGTTAATCAGGCCAAAGAGCGGTGCCCTCAGCTGGTCATTTCAGATCTTCAACACGGCAGGCTTTGCAAGTCGTGTGGCAATGAGGTGTACCAGGACAGACTTAAAGAGTTCCAAGCTGGTGAGGACCTGGCTGAGAAATATGGTCGCAAACCTACTGCCCATTGGGCCAGGACGTCCTCAGCTCAGTGCTATGGTACGCCCACTGACCAGCACCAAGATTCTGCTGCCAACTCTTAGAATTATGCATTTGTTATTTTGAACAAACTTTGTTGTGATTTTTTGTAATAATCTCCAACTGTTTCTTGTAATAACTCTTTTTGCTCTTTGACAATTTGTGCCTTTTTTGGCACCAGCCATTTATTCTTTGGCTTTTGGTTTGTTTTTGTTTTTTCCTTTGCTTTTTTGCTTTTGTTTTAAGCATAGATTAGGGTCCCTCACCCCCTTGAAGAACATCCATGCCAAAGTTTTATGTTTGAATGGTGTTCTTCAGTGTAAGCGCTGAACGACTGTCCCTAAGACTTGGGAAGTATGATTACTTCAACTTGCCAAGTATGAAGGAACTTCAGCGCTGATCGTCTGTTCTGCAGACCTGGAGTTTGTCCTACAAACTTTTCCTGAATCCGAGCTGCAGATCAGTTCATTGAGTCTGTCCTGCAGACCTTTTAAGTTTGTCATTTGCAAACTTTTTCTGTGTCCGACCTGCGGATCAGTTCGCTGAGTCTGTCCTGCAGACCATTTGAGTTTTTCCTTTGCAAACTTTTTCTGAGTCCGACATGAGGATCAGTTCATTGAGTCTGTCCTGCAGACCATTTGACTTTGTCATTTGCAAACTTTTTCTGAGTCCGACCTGCGGATCAGTTCGTTGAGTTTGTCCTGCAGACCTTTTGAGTTTTTCCCTTGCAAACTTTTTCTGAGTCCGACCTACGGATCAATTCGTTCAATCAGTCCTGCAGACCTTTTGAGTTTGTCCTTTGCAAACTTTTTCTGAGTCCGACCTGTGGATCAGTTCGTTGAGTCTGTCCTGTAGACCTTTTGAGTTTGGCCTTTGCAAATTTTTTCTGAGTCTGACCTACGGATCCGTTCGTTGAGTCTGTCCTGCACATCTTTTGAGTTTGTCCTTTGCAAACATTTTTTGAGTCTGATTTCTGGCTCAGTTATGACCAATCAAATACAATAAGTAAGGCACATATGCGAAAGAAACATTTATTTGATATCTGACGTTTAAATACATCTTATTGGGAAATCAAAATAAACAATGCTTAAAATAAAATACGGAACCTGTCCTGGACGTAAAACTTCCTTAGATTAGAGGCATTCCAGCTGCGTGGTATGGTCCTGCCATTTGCATCAGCCAGTTGATATCCCCATTTTCCATGTACTTTGACCACTTTGTTTGGGCCCTCCCAGTTCGGATCAAGCTTCCCCTGAGGTAGTTGCTTGCTAACCTCATTCTTTCTGAGCAGTAGATCTCCCTCTTTAAAGTAAGAGTGTTTAACTCGGGAGTTGTAATACTGAGAAATTCGCTGCTTATACTTAGCCATTTTTATGAATGCTACATTCCGAGCTTCTTCCAGGTCATCCTTGGAGTGTCTGAGCTCAGTTAACTTCTAATCTTCTGAGTAGAGCGCTGTTCATTGTGATGATAGGCCAATATCAGCCGGGATCACTACTTCGCAACCATATGCTAGCCTGAATGGAGTTTCTCCAGTGGCCGAGTTAGGTGTTGTTGATCTGTACGCCCACAAGATGTTGGGCAAGTGCTTGGTCTAACTTTATCCTTCTTCTTCTAAGCGTTTCTTCAGCCCAGTCTTGATCTGCATGTTGGTCTGTTCGACCTCCCCATTAGCTTGGGGATAACCGACTGAGGTGAAGTGTTGAGTGATGTGCAAGTCAGCACACCATTCTCTGACAATTCTATCTTCAAATTGAGTTCCATTGTCTGAAACTAGAGTTCTCGGTATCCCATACCTGCAAACTATGTTCTTTCATAAGAATTTTTGTATCTGTTTCCATGTTATGGTAGCTAGTGGTTCAGTCTCAACCCACTTGGTGAAGTAGTCCACTACTACGAGTAGAAATTAGACATTGCCTGAAGCTCTCGGGACTGGTCCCACCAGATCTACTCCCCATTGGTCAAAAGGCCAAAGAGATACTACCGGGACCATGTCTTTGTTAGGAACATTTTATTATGTTTTGATGATGGCCATACTAGCTGTTATAGCAAGCCTGAAATAAGTTAGAACTCTCTGTATAAGTCTTTACTTAGAGTCTGACATGTTGTATAAGTTGAGTCGGACAAGTATTGTACTAGTTGGTAGGACGGCAAAGCAAAAACGAGATATTCGGCAAAGTGAAGCCGGCAAAGCACCCGAGAGAAGTATGAAGACATTATGGTCGACCTATAACCAAGGAAGTCCGTGATGACCTTGGATAAGTCTAAGTTATGTTTTAAGTGATGAAACTCAATGTTCAAATATGGTGTACACTTTGGTCTCACCCAAATCAAGGATCAGTGAAGTACAAAGACTCTCCAAAAACTAGAACAAAGAAGGAAACGAGTGAATCGGCGAGTAAAGCGACTTTCGGCAAAGAGAAAACAAAACAAACAAAGAAAGAACTAACGGCTAAGTCGAAGGCTCACTCGACCGTTCTAAAAACGGCGAAGAGACATTTACAAGATCAAATTTGATATACGATGAAGATTCAGAAGATCTGCATTAAATGCACAAATCATTAAAGGATCAATCAAGGACGGATTTTCTTGCTATACGTTTGAAGAAAGAATCCGATCACTGAAATCAAGGAGAATACAATTAAGGGGGAATCAAGAATAAAATCAAGGGTTATTCCCTCATTAATATAGCCAACGGACGGAATTTCAAAAACCAAGGTTATTCAAGGCTATAAATAGAAGGCATTGACATGAAAAGAAATAACAGTCAAGAAAGAAAAATCAAGCAGAAACTCTGTCAATTTGAAAAGCCTTCTCTCTGAACTTACAAAGACATATCTAGTGATCAACTCAAGTATCAGAACTACAAAGTCATACTCAGAATTGAGATTGATCAAGCAAGTGTGTGAATCACATTCACATCAAAGCGAAGCAACCGAATCGAGGCAATCCGAGAAGGAGTTGAATCTGTGATAGCTGTTGAAGGATCTTAATCTTAAGGAACAGCAAAAGGAAGACTGAATCACTGAAGCTGTTGCAGTCAAGGAGTGATAGTCTTGTAGATAGTGAAGCTTGGGAAGCCAAGGACAATCATACTATTGTATCTGTGAAAACAATAGTGAATTCCTCCAATCATCACAGGAGAAGAGTGGATTAAGGGATTACACCACCCTGAACCACTATAAGCCTTGTGTCAATTTAAATTCTGCAATTTACTTTACAACATTTATTTAATTAGCCTACATCATAACTTATATCTGTGACTGTCTACACTGATTAGAAACAACATAGTAAGAAGGGACTTATCCGCTGCCTAAAAGCTTTTAAATAGAAGAAAAGTTTTTGAAACTCCACTATAGTCATTCACCCCCCCCTCTGACTATAGGTTCACCCTTCTCTGGGACCAACAATTGGTATCGGAGCAGTGTTCCTAGTATCAGAACCTGTTCAGATCTAATTTCTGGTAACAAGGAGATCACATATTTTCAAAGCAGTTTTCAAATCTGAGTTTTCCATTCACTATCATTTATATATTCAATTATACTGATGGATTCCTCAAACTTCTTGTCAAAAGTACCTGTTTTTAATATTAACAATTTTGATGAATATAAAATAAGAATGATGTCTCATCTTGCAAAGCAACTCATGAAGAGATCTTGGATGTAATCAATGATGGACCGATCACAATCACTACGGTGGTAGGCACGGGGAGCGAGATCAAGGAAAGGAAATTGACAAACCTAAAAAGGATTGGACCAAGGATGACAGGAGAAGAGCAAATCTGGACTTTGTTGCAAAAGACATGATCTTGAAGACCCTAGACAAGACAACATGTTCATGAGAATTAAAGCGCAAAACAAACAAAGGAGATGTGGGACAAGCTATCATTGATAAATGAAGGATCTCGAAGCGAGTTAAAGAAAACAAATTATCTCGTTGCAAAACGAAGTTTGAGAACTTTAAAATGAAGGCCGGTGAATCCATTGATCAAATGGACAAAGATTCTCAAGCATCATCGTGAATTACAACGGCTTGGACACATATATCCCCAAAAAGAAGTATGCTTGAAAATCTTGAGAGGACTACCTGAAAGATGGAAGATCATAACATCAGTAATCAGAGGAACAACAAATCTTGCAAGCACTGACACTCTGACACTGATGTCCCAATTAAAAGATCATGAATTCGAATTGAACGGCGAAGATGGTGCTCCGGCAGAGACACACAAAATCACTGCATTAGCTGCACCCCAGCAAAGTTACTTTGCCGAATGCATCAGCAAAGAGACACAAGAATTAAAAGAACAGGTAGCTTTATTAGTTAAACGTTTTGACAGGTTTAAAAAGAAGCCATTCAAAGGAAATTCGTCATCAAACAAAAAGTCAAGCTCAAACAGAGACATGAAGAAGAAAGATGATGAATACGGATGCTTCAACCGCAACAAGAAAGGTCACTTCAAGGTGATTGTCCGAAGAAAATGACAAAGATGATGAAAAGAAAAATACAGAGCATCCGAAAAGAGAAAGAGCAAGAAGGCACTTAAGGGAGAATCCAAAGGTGAAAAGCTTGAAGAATCATCGACAATGACTCGGATAATAGTGATGAAGAAGAACTCGAGAAAATGAAAAAGCATGCCTATGCCTCATGACCAAAGAATTGGATGAAGATAAAAGTGATGGCTCGGACACGAGGAAACAAGCCTATGTTTAATGGCTAAAGAATCGATGGCGAGGTAACATCTAGTTCTGTTCTTCATCTAATGCATCCACATCTAACATCGCACAATCCTCTAGTCTCCCATTAGATACGGCGGACCTAGTCCAAAATCTCATGACTAAATTTGATGAAATTGAAAAGAATCATGAAATTCGGAAAAGGAATGCAAGGATCTAAGAAAAGAGAATAAGAGGTTAAAGAAAGAACTGGATGAAGCAAAAGTTGAATTAACTAGTAAGGAGACCTACTTAAATGATCAACAAAAAGCGAGATGATCATACATACGTTACTAAAAGATCGGTTAAGAAAATCTCCTCACCGGTGAAGGTATCCACCGCACCACTAAAAGCACCACTTACAAACCCTCAAAAAGGTTTGGATCCGGATACGGTCTTGGCTACAACGATCGGGATGAAAGTAGGAACAATGATCAACACCATTCTAAATTCGGGACCACTAGTGGACCAAAATTTAGAAAGGGACGAACCATGGTTCCATCGGATCATCTGTTCCGGTGAAGTCAAGACCCGGTGTAGTGAAACGACAAACTAAATCCTCCTTCCGGTCAATCAAGAACCACGACCATCCGAAAGGAAAAGGCGGACTTTACCCTTCGAGAGGATGATTGGAATGTTGCACCTCCAAAATACAAGAGGAAACCATTCCACAAAATGCATCATGTGTTTAAGAAAAACCAAAGCTGTTCCTAGACACATGAAGCGGGAAAGGTTTCCTACCGCATATTGGAAAGTAAAGAAGGATGCAAATGCACCAAAAGGTGGAGAAAAGTATCGAATACCTTCGGTAAAAATACTAGAAGCTATTACGCCATGCCTTATACATATGAAGTTGATGACTTCAATTATCCAAAAATAAGACCTTTTGGATACACCCTTGGTATGGGAGGCATGATTGCTAACAAGCATGGACCCAAACAAAGTGTTGGGTACCTAAACTTAATTAACTGTTTTGTAGGATGTCCGGTACATAGACGGTGGATGTTCCGGACACATGACAGAAACAAGAAATGGCTCACCGACTTCAAAGCTTTTGATGGACCCAAAGTCACATTTGGAGGTAAAGAAAACCCTGGCAAGATTAAGGGGAAGGCATAATACTCAAGAACAATCTAAAGATTCAAAATGTGGCATATGTCAAGGGACTTAACTTCAATCGATGAGCATCGGTCAATTCGTGACAAAGGCTACAATGTGCACTTCAACAAAGAAGGATGCAAAGTGATTCACGAGTCAAACCAACACGGTAGTTCTTGCGGGTAGAAGACAAGACAACATGTATGTGGTGGATCGGAAAACAAACTAAGGCGAGAAACATGCCTACTTGTCAAGAATAAACAATCAACAATTTGGATTTGGCACGAGAAGATTAAATCACACGAATTTCAAGACCATCAACAAACTATCAAGGAGCAAGCTAGTTGAAGGCCTCGCCAGAGATCACATTCAAGAAAGAGAGTCTATGTGATGCTTGTCAAAAAGGAAAACAAATAAAAAGTTCATTCAAGTCAAAGCCTTATCAATCTACAACAAGAGTTCTACATCGCCGCACATGGACTTGTTTGGACCAGTCACACCAGTAAGTGTGAGTGGTAAGAAATACACTCTTGTAGTGGTGGATGACTTCTCAAAGTACACATGGACCATTTTCATGAACAAGAAGAAAGAAACACTCAAGAAGTTGCCAGATTTGTTGAGAAGACTCCAGAATGAGAAAGAGCTAAAGATTATCAAGATCAGATCAGATAGAGGCACTGAATTCCTAAATGAAATTATCAGAACCTATTGTGAAGAAAATGGAGTATTACATCAACTATCTGCAGCAGGAACTCCACAACAAAATGGTGTTGCAGAAAGAAGAAACAGAACCATCAAGGAAGCAGTTAGGACAATGATAGCAGAAGCATGTTTACCAAAGAGATTTTGGTCTCAAGCAGCAAACACAGCATGCCATACACAAAACAGATCAATCATCAACAAACATCATGGAAAGACTCCATATGAAATATGGAATGGTAGAAAACCTAATATCTCATATTTTCATATGTTTGGATCAAAATATTTTGTCTTAAACAGGAATCAGCTGCATACCTTTGATGAGAAGGCTGATGAAGCAATCTTCATGGGATACTCGACACCAAAGCAAAGCATTTAGAGTACTCAATAAAAGAACCTTGGTGATTGAAGAATCAATACATGTAGTTTTTGATGAACCAAATACAAATGGTGAAGATCTTCAAGATCAAGAAGAGAAAGCGACACAAAGGGAAATCTATACAAATGCAACCATACCAAGCCTACCATCCTAAATCATCATTTTGAAAACCAAGAAGAACCACTTAACAATACACCAGATGAAGCACCTGAAGTTGAAGTTCTTGCTCAGCATGAAGATATGGAAGCACCAAGTGAAGATCAACTTCAACCGGACCTAAATTGGCTAAGAGACCATCCCGAAGAACAAGTCATTGGAGATATTCACACGGGAGTCGAACCGAAGACAAGCTGGAGCACATGCTAACTTGCTTTCTATCACAAGTGGAACCCAAGACCATAGATGATGCAATCCAAGATGCGAGATTGGATCACGACCATGCAAGAAGAACTAAATGAATTTGAAATAAATGAAGTACGGGAACTAGTTGACGGACCTGAAATGGCCAACATCATTGGTGCAAAATGGGTATTCAGGAACAAGATGGATGAGCAAGGAACTGTTGTCAGAAACAAAGCAAGGCTAGTTGCAAAAGGCTATTCCCAAGCTGAAAGAATAGATTATGATGAAACATTTGCACCAGTAGCAAGATTGGAAGCAATCAGACTCTTTCTAGCATTTGCTGCACACAAAGACTTCAAAGTCTATCAAATGGATGTAAAGAGTGCATTCCTAAATGGACTTTTGGAAGAAGAAGTTTATGTAGAACAACCTCCTGGATTTCAATTTAAAGGAAAAGAAGACAAAGTATACAAACTCAAGAAGGCCCTCTATGGCCTCAAACAGGCACCTAGAGCCTGGTATGAAACACTATCACAATTTCTGATCAAGAATGGATTCAACAAAGGAACTATTGACAAGACTCTATTCAAACTAGAGGAAGGAGCAAGCACTTTGCTAGTACAAATCTATGTTGATGATATAATCTTTGGATCCGAAGATGAAAAGCTATGTGAGAAATTCGCAAACCTGATGAAGAGCAAATTTCAGATGAGCATGATGGGAGAATTAAACTACTTCCTTGGCCTTCAAGTAAAGCAAATGAAGGATGGCATCTTCATTAGTCAAGCAAAGTATACAAGAGATTTGATACACAAGTATGGGATGGATACAAGTGGCACAGCAGACACACCAATGTGTGCCAGAGTCATACTTGGAAAAGATGATGGAGGAAAAGATGTAGATCAGAAAATGTATAGAGGAATTATTGGATCATTATTATACTTAACTGCAAGCGGACTGGCATAGCATTTGCAGTAGGAGTGTGTGCAAGATTTCAAGCTCAACCAAAAGAATCACATCTTCTAGCAGCTAAAAGGATAATCAAATACTTGAAAAACACTATAAATGTTGGTATTTGGTATCCAAAAGATAGAGGATTTACATTGATATCATATTCAGACTCGACTATTTGGATGCAAAATAGATAGAAAGAGCACCTCTGGAACTTGCCAAATGCTAGGAACCAGACTAGTCTCTTGGTTCAGTAAAAAGCAAAACTCCATATCTACATCAACAGCTGAAGCAGAATATATAGCAGCAGGTAGCTGGTGTGCACAAGTACTGTGGATAAGACAATAGCTAAGGGACTATGGAGTAGAAGAGAAAACAATTCCAATCATGTGTGATAACACAAGTGCAATATCTATTACAGAAAATCCAGTATTGCACTCAAGAACGAAGCATATTGATGTAAGACATCATTTTATCGAGAGACCATGTTGAAAAGGGGGATGTCATCCTAAAACACATACCCACCGAAGATCAATTGGCGACATCTTCACTAAACCACTCGGTTATGAAAGATTCGGTAAGCTAAGAGCGAGTTAGGAATGATTGAAATAGAATAAGTATCTAAGCGGCTAACCGGAGTAATCGGCTAAGTGACTTCATTAAGCGGTACGACCTTTGCCGTTACGGAGAGATGCCGCAAGTAAGGCACGGTATTCGGCAAAGGCAACTTAAGCGATTGTTAGGAACAGTCAAATGGCGCGGCTAAGTGAAGAACCTATTGGGACGGCTAAGTGACCGGCGAAGGCACTTCACCGAAATAAAGACTTGGACAAATTAAAAGTGTGAACAAAATCGGTTCGATTACACGTGGAGAATAAGGAAATTATGGAGGATTATTCGTACACACGTGGCGATCAACTTATGATCATGGAGGTAATTATATTATTTTTCGAATTATAAACTCCTCGATTCCCGGGCTCTATCATTACTTGCCTCAAACCACACCCCCATTCCACTCGAATATCGCGATTTTCATACACAAAATCATGCCATTATGCCACAAAATCCTTCCATATTCAAAACCACGTTCACACTACCCAAATCACACTATAAAAACAAGACTTGGAGATGTTCAGAAATCTTTACATACTCCTGCAAATTACTTTTTCTCACTGAAACCTCAAGATATACTCTTCTAATCTTCCTCTACCAATCAATGGCTTCATCCTCCCAAATCACTGCTACTGAAAAATACTACGAAAAATCAATCATAACCGGCTCGTTTTTCAAACCTGAGCACTATCTCTCATTTTGTGACAATGATTCAAAAGCTCAACGTCTGGTTGATTGCTGCTCAAATTTGGGGCTGATGACCGTCCTAAATCCTCCAATAATGGGAATCTACTATGAAAACCTGATCGCATTCTGGAAAAATGCCAAGTTTGTGCCCAGCGCAAAGAAAACTGAGGTCGGCTGCATAAAAAGCTCAATTTTTGGGAAAGAGATAGTCATAACGCCTGGACTTCTCAATAGGTTCCTACAATTACCAATGATAGGCCCGCACAATGTCAAGTTTGTACAGATTGACATCACAAAATTCTGGGCTGAGATAGCCAAAAATCCGAGGAAAAACAGCAAAACATACAATCTACCTAGATCAACACTCAAACCTCCGTTTGCCGAGTTTGCACCAGTCATCACCAAGAATATCGAAGGCAGAAAAGGATCCATGGAAAACCCGGCGAGGTTCGGATCGATTGATGGCCATCATCTACGAACGCATCAAATTCGACTGGGCAACTTTTGTATTCAATAGACTAAAGGATCAGATACAAAAGGAATTTGACCTTTCAATTACGGCACCAAACACAGGTTTGCAGAAGAAAGGTGATTTCTGGGAAAAGAAATCATACGGATTCCCTCTTCAACACCTGTTCAACGCATTGAACGTGAAACCCACAAATCTGCAGTCCCCACACAAGTCAAAGACGATGTTCACTTACATCAAGGCTTCCATGAAGCCCAAACCCATAGCTGGGAGCAAAAGAAAGCAGCCTGAAGGCGTAGATCAGGAGTGGGACGAAGAACCAGATCCCAGACAACGCATGAAAACATCCCTCTGTCTGGAACCAGCAACTTAATTGACTCTATGACAATCAGTGATGACACAGAAACAGAAGAAGAAAAGCAACGAGAGGAAATCACCTACCTAGAAGAAGGTGAAGAAGGATATAGAATCACTTCATCTGAAGAGGAGGAGATACATGAGGAAGAGGATGAGTCAGAGGATGAACAATCAGAAGGAGGAAATCTTGAAGCAATTCAAGAAGATTTGGGGATTTCTGATGATGAACTGACTCTCCAAGAGGTGCTTTTCAAAAGCACGAGCAAAGTTGACAACCACTAAGTGAGCCGGTGATAAAGCTCACTCGGCCGAACTTGTCAACTCCCCCACAATTGCACAAGGGGGAACGGTGGTAGATGAAGCGAGTCCACACTCAACAAGAAGCGATGGAAGAAAAAGAAGAAGAAGCACAAAATGAGAAGGAAGAGGAGAAGAAGAAAAGGAAGAAATTGAAGTGGAAAATGAGAAGAAGAAAGGTAAAGATGCGAGGATGGCGATGGGGATGAAGAGGATGTCCATGTGGCACCGAAGGAATTGATCCGAGAGAGAGTCTTCAATCTGGACATTCAACCCCTCATTGTGGACATGGAAAGGCAATATTACAGCAGGCAAAATCTGAAGACTGCCTTAAGGAGTGAAGCAACCTCCTTCAATCACAAGATTGAGGCCCTCATCAGCCATATCAAAATCCAAGATGAGGTCATGGAGAGACAAGGAAACTTAATTTGCAACTTACAACACCTCATCCCTCACCATGTCCAAACCAATCTTGAATTCCATGCAGAGACAGTTGACAACAATCTCAAGCCATTGGTGGACACCCTCAATGCTCACACATCCAAAATTCAGCATCTGGATGAGATCATGGAGCATTCTGGCAAGCAACTGGACTTTCTTATCAAAGTTGGTGAAGCCAACAACAAAATACTGGAGAGAAAGTATAGGCCTCTCCCTGAATCTGACGCGGCAATTGCAGACCTTGAGGCACGTTTTGATGCTGCCACAAAGGGGGAAGGTAACTCAAAGCCTGAGAGTCCTAGTGGGAAGGGAAAGGTGGAAAGCCCCAGTGGAAAGAGAAAGGGCAGCAAAGGCGAGGACAGCAAAGGCAAGGGCATCAGGTTTGAAGAAATAAAGAAGTAAACCAGTTACATGTTGCTTAATTCAATTCAATTCATCTTATCATTTGCCTTTGTTCACTTAAATAAAAAGATGCAATATCTTATTGCCCTATGATGGAAGAATAAAATTGTTGAACTTTTATTCAGTTATTTATTATGAAAAATTTTGATTACTTATGTTCAGGCTTATGAGGGTTTTGGCATCATCAAAAAGGGGGAAATTGTTAGGATCATTTTATTATGTTTTGATGATGACCATACTAGCTGTTATAGCAAGCCTGAAATAAGTTAGAACTCTCTCGTATAAGTCTTTACTTAGAGTCGACATGTTGTATAAGTTGAGTCGACAAGTATTGTACTAGTTGGTAGGACGGCAAAGCAAAAACGAGATATTCGGCAAAGTGAAGCCGGCAAAGCACCAAACAGAGAAGTATGAAGACATTATGGTCGACCTATAACCAAGGAAGTCCGTGATGACCTTGGATAAGTCTAAGTTATGTTTTAAGTGATGAAACTCAATGTTCAAATATGGTGTACACCGGTCTCACCCAAATCAAGGATCAAGTGAAGTACAAAGACTCTCCAAAAACTAGAACAAAGAAGGAAAAAGTGAATCGGTGAGTAAACCGACTTTCGGCAAAGAGAAAACAAAAACAAAGAAAGAACTAACGGCTAAGTCAGAAGGCTCACTCGACCGTTCTAAAAACGGCGAAGAGACATTTACAAGATCAAATTTGATATACGATGAAGATTCAGAAGATCATGCATTAAATGCACAAATCATTAAAGGATCAATCAAGGACGGATTTTCTGCTATACGTTTGAAGAAAGAATCCGATCACTGAAATCAAGGAGAATACAATTAAGGGGGAATCAAGAATAAAATCAAGGGTTATTCCCTCATTAATATAGCCAACGGACGGAATTTCAAAAACCAAGGTTATTCAAGGCTATAAATAGAAGGCATTGACAGGAAAAGAAATAACACTCAAGAAAGAAAAATCAAGCAGAAACTCTGTCAATTTGAAAAGTCTTCTCTCTGAACTTACAAAGACATATCTAGTGATCAACTCAAGTATCAGAACTACAAAGTCATATTCAGAATTGAGATTGATCAAGCAAGTGTGTGAATCACATTCACATCAAAGCGAAGCAACCGAATCGAGGCAATCCGAGAAGGAGTTGAATCTGTGATAGTTTGTTGAAGGATCTTAATCTTAAGGAACGAGCAAAAGGAAGACCGAATCACCGAAGCCGTTGCGGTCAAGGAGTGATAGTCTTGTAGATTGTGAAGCTTGGGAAGCCAAGGACAATCATACTATTGTATCGTGAAAACAATAGTGAATTCCTCCAATCATCACAGGAGAAGAGTGGATTAAGGGATTACACCACCCTGAACCACTATAAGCCTTGTGTCAATTTAAATTTTGCAATTTACTTTACAGCATTTATTTAATTAGCCTACATCATAACTTATATCTGTGACTGTCTACACTGATTTGAAAACAACATAGTAAGAAGGGACTTATCCGCTGCCTAAAAGCTTTTAAATAGAAGAAAAGTTTTTGAAACTCCACTATAGTCATTCACCCCCCCCTCTGACTATAGTTTCACTCTTCTCTGGGACCAACAGTCTTGGGACGGCTGATGTGACAGATTATCATGCACCTGGCATGATTTGCATTTTTCTACCAACTTTTTTACATCTTCCAACATTGTTGGCCAATAGTAGCCGAACAGCCTACACTTCGTAGCCAAGGTCTGGGCTCCGGGATGGTTTCCATAAATTCCCAAGTGTATTTCCCTGAGCATGTAGTTCCCTTCTTCGGTTGATACACATCTGAGCCAAGGTTCTATATACGACCTGCGATAGAGCACGTCTTCAAACAGCGAGTATCTAGTTGCTAATAGTTTCATCTTCCTAGCCTGAATCTTGTCTTGAGGCAAGATGTTATCTTTAAGATATGACACGATGGGGTCCATCCAAATACTTGCCTATCTGATCGGCTGAACTAGTTGCTTCTCTTAGATTCTCTCCTTTAAGAGTTCCACCTGTACTTTCTTCTCTGACACAAAGTTTGAGGCTAATTTTGACAAGGCATCGGCTCGTCTGTTCTCAGTTCGGGGTATTTGGTCAACTTGGACTTGTTGCAACTTCTCTAACAATGTTCTAGTCGTCGTTAAATATTTTTTCATGGGTTCCTCTTTGGCCTCATACTCCCCTTTTATATGGTTTACAACGAGCTGAGAGTCGTTGTACACCTGCAAATTGTCTGCCCCGTATTTTTTTTGCCAACTTGAGCCCTGTGATCAGGGCTTCATATTCAGCTTCGTTATTAGTAGCCTTGAAATCAAACCTTAATGAGTAGGGAAACTTTTCCCTTTTAGGAGTAACGAGTAGGAGACCTGCTCATGCTCCATCTTTTCTAGCAGTACCATCAACATATAGGTTCCACTTATTTTCCTCTGATTTCGTCTGATCTTCATCTAGGCGAACAAATATCCCTTCAGCCAAGAAGTCCGCTAAAGCCTGTGCTTTAATGGCAGTTCGGGGTCAAAAATCAATGTCATATTCTGCTAGTTAAACGACCCACTTTGCTAACCTGCCTGAGGTTTCTGTTCATCCCAAGATTTGCCGTAGAGGCTGATCTATGATCATAGTAATCTGATGTGCCTGGAAGTAAGGTCTCAATCTTCTTGATGCATTGACTAATGCCAACGCAACCTTTTCCGCACTTGAATACTGTATCCGACTTCAGGTCCATGGAGTGCTTTACAGAAAAAGAAGACCGGTACTTGCTGTCCGCTTTGTTCTTTGACTAGGACGGCGCTCAGTGCTTCTTCATAAACTGCCAAGTAAACGAATAACAGTTCTCCTACTTGAGGAGCCGTCAAGGTGGGCAGATCGACCAGATACATTTTCAGTTCGTCAAAGGCCTTCTGACTTTCATCATCCCACTGAAAAGGACTAGCTCTTCTCAAAATTTTGAAAAAAGGCACGCTGTACCGATCTCGATAAGAATCTGTTCAAAGCTGCTATGCGTCCCGTTAAACGCTGTACCTCTTTGATGTTTTTTGGCGGAGACATAGTCTTTAATGCATCAATATTGTCTGGATTGGCTCTAATTCCGTCTCTGGATATCGTGTATCCTAGGAACTTCCCTGATCTGACCCTAAATGTACATTTCTTTGGGTTGAGCTTCATCTGATTTTTCCTTAGAACTCCAAACACTTCTCTAGCATCCTTCAAGTATTGATCAAGAGACCTGCTTTTGATCAGGAGGTCGTCTACGTACACCTCCATACATCTTCCGATCTGATCGACAAATATTGTGTTGACAGCCCTTTATAAGTTTCTCATGCATTCTTCAGACCAAAAGGCATAGTGACGTAGCAGTACATCTCAAACTCTGTTACCAAGGCTATCTTCTCTGCATCCTCTAGATCCATTACGATCTGGTGGTACCCTCTGTATGCATCTAAAAATGTGAAACACTTCATACCCCACTGTTAAGTCCATCAGACTGTCAATCTTAGGTAGGGCATAAAAATCCTTGGGACATGCCTTGTTAAGATCTGTGAAATCCACACACATCCTCCAGCTCTCATCTGGTTTCTTGACTAGCACAGGGTTCTCTAACCATTCAAGGTATATAAATTCTTTAACTATGTTGGCCTGCAACAGTTTTGTTACCTCTTGCATGATTATTGAGATGCGTTCAGAGGCGAAATGCCTTTTATTTGTCGTACAGGCTTCCTGCTTGGATCAATGTTCAACCTATGAACCGCCAGGTCAGCGGATAACCCTGGCATATCTTATGCTTTCCATGTGAACACATCCCTAAACTCTTTAAAGAGATTCACCAAATATTGCTTGAGCGGGGCTGGGATCCATGCCCCAACATTAACTATGGAGTCCTCATGTCCGTCCCATAGGTGAATAGCCTATGTCTGATCCTCAGATGACCAGTTCTCTTCATCTGCTGGAAGCAATTCCTCAATAATCACCTGTTGAACCATCATTTTTCCATTTATCATCGATGTGTAGCAGCTCCTGGTTGTTTCCACATCCCCTTTAATTTCTAGAGAGCCTTCCCCTGTTGGAATCTTCATGCTGACATGAGCCGGTGAGATTACAACCCGGAGGTTGATAAGAGCTGGTCTTCCCATGATCATGTTGTACGCTGATGGTGCCTTCACCACCACATAATCTACAATTAGGGTCATGCCCTTTGTTCCCTCTCCAAAAGTAGTAAGGAGTTTGATCATCCCCAACGGATGAACAGGGGGTCCTGCGAAGCCGAACATAGGAGCTAAAATAGGGGTCATGTCGGCATCCTTCAATTTCATCGATCTGAACACATTATAGTAGAGGACGTTCACGGGGCTGCCGGTGTCTACGCATATTCGTTTTGTCCGAATCTTATTTATCACCGCCTCTATTACGAGCCCCTTGTTATTAGTCACTAATGGTAGTGAATCCCTCGGACCATGAACAACTTCCCCTGACATTCTCTGCCTTTTACTTGAAGAGGTGGGAGCAGTAGACCTGCTACTGCTCATGTCTTCCGGTCTACCTATGTTGTTCTGTCCTCCAAAGATGGTGTTTATTGTGTTCACAGTCGGTTATTCACTGGTCCATCAGGATCTGGTGAATGATCCTTTCTCCTCCGATATTCCTCTCGGTTATCTCTATCATTGTTATTCTAGCGCTTAAACTCACGTCGTCCATAGGGTTCGGCTTGATGCGACCAAACTATGACCTCATCGAGCTTTCCTTCTATCACCGCCGCATCAATATCTCGGATCAGATCTTTGCACTATTCTGAATCGTGCCCCATGTCTTGATGATATTTGCAATATTTATTGGGGTCTCTCCATTCTCTGGGCCCCCTCATCGGAGGTGGAGTTCTGCCTATGCCCTTCCTCTGCATTATTGCGAGGACCTGTTCACGAGACCTGTTCAAGGGGATGAAATCTCTGTCCTGCAGAGCCCTTTTCTTACCTAGCCGATCAGATGGGTGCAGTTACCCGATCCCAGACAGACTTTCTCTTCTTATCGGACTTATCATCAGACCTATTCTTCTTGACTTCGCCCTTTTCCATCTCTCTTTTGAGTCTATTCGCCTCCTCTCCCTGGCAATGCTTATAGGCCACATCTAGACATTCCTTCATTGTCTGAGGGAGTTTACTGTAGAGTTTGGAGTGTAGCCGACCCTCTCGCGGACCTGCCATGAAAGAAGCGACCAGCAACCGATCATCCACATCCCTCACATGTGTGGACTCCTCGTTGAAGCGCTTTATAAAGCACAGTACAGAATCATCTGGTTTCTGCTTCAAATTCAAAACATGAGTCTGATTCCTTTGGAATGGTCGAGCTTCGATGAAAGCATGGACAAACTTTCGAGTCAGGGTCCCAAAGTCAAAGATCGACCTTGGAGGGATCTTATTGAACCACTCTCTGGCTCTCCCTGTCAGGAGTGCTGGGAAGGCCTTGCATTTAATCTCATCTGAAGCGTTGTATAGATTCATGTGTGAGATGTAATGATGCATGTGATCATAGGGGTCCTTAGATCCATCATATGCATCGATTTTTGGAATTTTGAATCCCTCTGGTCGGGGATAGTTGTCGATATGCGTTGTGAAGGGCGACGCACAGAGCAGCTCATCTGATCGTCTTCTGAGAAAATTGTCTAGTTCGGCCTTAGCCGTCCCGTTGGGTTGATGTGTGTTCTCGTTGACTCTATGATCTCCGGAAGTTTATGGGCTTGTTGATGTAGATCTGTCTCTGGAACCTCTAGAGGGTCCCTTCCCTTGAGTGTTTCATCCAAAATTGCCTTAATAGTGGTGTTGTCCAGATTCTTTAAGGCCTCAACCAATGCCAGATTGGCTGGATCCTGAAGGACGAAGTTAGGCTGATCCTTAGCAGTATTGGCCATTTTCTGGGCCTCTCCTTGGGTGGTTGAAGCTGTTCCACCCTGTTGGGATAGATCATTTGGATCTGCGGTCTTCTTCCCAGTGTTCTTTGGTGGTGCCATGAAAATTTGCAGGGATTCTGGGGTTGTTTCGACCAATAATCAGTAGAAGGCCATCTTTCTAGCACCAATTGACGATGATGGAAACCGTCTAAGAATCAATACGAGTCAATATCCTCTGTGATATAGATCTTAAACCCTAAGAACCCTCAGTTTGGCAAAGTAGGACGTGTTTATTATTTGTTTAGACTGAGCTCTGAAGTATTTCTCAAGAGTTGCCTACGTATCCAATAGTTGAATTGGAATCAAGTCTTTCGTAGTTCCTTAGGGTTACTTATATAGAAGGTATTTCACCCCTATTAATTGTTATACAAGTATTACAATTTATTATTATTCCCTAAGGATATATACGCATTAATCTCTATTATTCAAAGATAATAATGGACATATTTAAATGCTAGGATTTGAGCCTTTATGACTTAGGATTATTTCCTTGCTTAAGTTACCCAGCACGTGGAATAACAGCCGGGTCGTTCAGAGCGCATTACGCTCAGCCCTTAAGGCCTCTATGGCCGAACCGGGCAATTCCTTTTCGCCAGACCTTGGCCGACCTGCTGTGGCTGGAGGAGGAATGTATGCTGATCTCCCACCTGGGGTTAACGACCTGACCTTAGGTCAGCTTCTGGGGCCCCTGGCCCTTAATGCCCTAATTTAAGGGCTTAATCATTTATTATGCACCCTCCAAGGAGGGCACGTGGCGTAGCTCGGGTCGGATATCATCAGTTTTCATCTCGCCAATAGACGTAGTCCAAAGATTGATTTATTACTTGGCATGATTTATTGTCACTACTACACCAATATGCCAATAACGGGTAAATATTATCATCCAAAGATGAGATATTAATGCTGTGCCGTGTTTTTGTGATGGAAAATTTGTATATAACTTTGGTTATTCCTTCATATTATATATATGAGCTTAATTTTTTTCTTTCTAAATTCATATTTTGATTCTGCTTCTAAATATATCTTCACATCTAATTTTTATATACTATTGGCCTATAACTTCAAGAGTTAGATACAATGATGCTAAAGTGTATAATATGTTAATTATCTACATCCCCATCAGCTTAATCTTTTGGGAGAGATGGTAGTTCAACATGGTATCAGATATATGTAATATGTTATCTCTTAATAGTCAAACCTTTAAAATATCCTAACTGGTAAAGCAACTATTTTTTAGTTATACGTCTCAGGTTCGATTATGAGCCATAGCATGTTTTTTTTTTGCTTTTGTTTGCTACGTATGAATTTTGAACATGATAATTACTATATTCATACATCAAATTATGTCTAAATTTTTTACATTCTTATAAAGATATGTTGGTTGTACTGGATTAATGTTCTTATTTATATCTACGAGGTTTTTTTTTGAAACAACATCATATTATGTCTAAATTTTTTAAGTTCATATAAAGATATGTTGGTTCTTATGGATTAATGTTCTTATTTATATCTACGAGGTTTATTTGAAAAACTTTCTCCGTGATATTATATTTAAAATTGGGCCCGTCGATAAAAATCTGCCTATGGAGTTCGCCCGTGCGTAAGACTGCAATTTACTCCTCCCACCAACTGTAGATCCTGGCTCCGCCACAAACCGGAAGATTATCACATACATCCAAATCAAATACCTTGAAGTTCAGAAATCAAATGAGAAATTTTCCATTACGTGCCCTTATGGAGCCTATATTAGAAATGAAAAATCCGCATCACCTTTCTCTTCCTAGGCATTGTACAGATAAATTAATTGCATAAATTCCTTAATAGTCACCGCCATATTTATGTTACTTCTGAGAGTATTTGGATTGGCTTCCTTCATCATCACAAAACTCAACCTATTTCATCGCTCTCACTTCTCAAAGTACAACTTTGTTTGTTTGTACTATCTAACCGAGAGGTTTAAGAGAAACATGCTTAAATGTCAACTTTAGATCCGATCCATGGAAACCTTCAACTCGTTTGTTGAACTACAATCTCTCCCAAAAGCTTAAGCTGATAGAGAGGTAGATAATTAACATCTTATATATTTTAACACGCCCCCTCAAGTGTGGACAATCTCTCTCAACACTTGCACATCTTGAATGTTGAACTAACATCTCTCCCAAAAACTTAAGCTGATGGGGAGGTAAATGACAACATCTTATACACTTTAACACGCCCCCTAAAGTGTGGGAAATGTCTTCCAAACACTTGCACATCCCATGACCTCAGTAAGTTTCTATATAATATTAAGAATTGTGAAGGGTATATTAGTCATTCTAAAAAACTTAGGGGGGACTCATGCTCCCTAGCCTCTTTGTAGGTCGGTGAATTTTTTTCCCTATCTTCTTGAGCAATATAATAAATTAAGTGTTAGTTTTGAAGGTCATATGTAAAAGTTGGAGTTTATGAAATGGATTTCCCACTGTGTGCAAGAAATTGAATGATTGAAATTTGGGTGACCTGAAAGTTTAAAATATGGTCACCATTGAAGAAAATGGCACAATAAATTTTAAGATTAAAAAAGTTGCCAGTGTTCCACATTAGGGGCAAAAGAAACAAAATGAGGATGCTATTTGTTTCTTTTGCCAACAAGCTGGACACACAATGAAGCATTGCTTCGAGTATCATGCGTGGCAAGCAAATAAATGTATGCTTTTCACACTGATTTGTTTAGGAGTTGATTTGTTTTTTTGCATCAACAAAATTTATGGATACCTTCTGGTGAAATTATTAACTAAACTGTGTTTATGAGGAGGTGAGAACATTATAAAAGAAGCCTAATAGGCTAGAGACATGGAAGATGTATAAGTTTTATTGACTTTGATATTGTATACGTTTAATCAGAAAAGCACTGTAATAAAAATCTAATAGGTATTCACAAGGTCTGCACAGGCAAGATCCAAATATCCAAATTATATTTGTGGACCAGATAAGAAGAACGAAGAATGAGGAATCGGACTCGGTACCGAAGTATGAAGACTGAAGACGGAGTGATTAGACTCAGAAGAGAAGATTAGAAGACTAAAAGATCTAAAGAAAGAAACTCAAAAATATTACTGCAAGTAAGTCTATGATGGCTTGAAGTATATCTACGTGATGATACAACAATTCAAATATGGAGTACTCTGATCTCGATACTGATGACAGTCAATTCGGTATCATATTTTACCATAAATCTACCCCGGATTTATATTCTCAATGGATATTATATGTATGAAATCATAGGTTAATTAGCTAAATGTGATTAAGCCACGTCCGGGATGACTAAATTGGTATTATGCATATTAACTGTGTACTTTATGCGTTATTTGCCATAAATAGAAGCTACTACGTGTGTTATGGTTTTATTGACAGATGAATGAGTTTTTGGAGCATCATATGGGCTGAATATGAGATTCAATTGATAAGGAGTGAACCGAGCTAAAGGTTGAAATGTTTCGAGCGTATATTGGACCCGAGAATCTGATCGGTGATCTTGCAACTCCGTTTCCGAAGCATTATAGACGAATTAGGATTGGACTGATACGTTAAAGTTGTAGGTCTTGAAACGAGGATTCCAACACATTATTAATCATCCAAATCGGAGTTACGTAGGCCAAGTTATGGTCCAAATACCGAAGTCTGCTCCAGAGGCTGCGAGGCCCACTCTGGCGGCTGCGAGCCCAGCAAACCTTCTGGAAGCCAGAAAGGCGTTTTCTTGTCCTCCAAGGATTAGGTTTATTGTTAAGTCATTTTATACACCTATATAAGGCCATTAAAGCTGTGAAATTTTATTCATCACCCATTCAATTCATAATCCATTCTTCTAGTTCTTCATCAATTAGATACAATGTAGTATTTTAGTTATTAAAGTTTTCTTTTCTTCTTTTCTTTCTTACAAATAAATAATGAGTCTTTCATTATTTAATTTTGCTTGGTTTACGATCATCATGGATCGAATCGAATCGCCGGAGAGAGAGAGAGAATTGAGGACTGGATCTGTTCTTCGTCATGGGTAAGATCTCTTCCAATATTTTATTTCGTATCTTAGATTCATGATTGTTCTTGTGATAGATCTAGATTATGCTTGCATCTAGTCAACTATGAATTAATTAAACAAACATTAATCTTTATTATTTGATTCGTTAATATTAAACGCATAATTAATGGTTGCGTTCTCCCACAGTCGTGGCGGTCTTTACCACAACTGCAAGATACCTAGTAAACCCTACTTCTGTGGTTTGACGTCAGCTACGTTGACCGATAGATTTAATTAACAGTAGGTTAAGTCTTGCCAATCTACTTATTATATTCGTAAATTAACATGAAGGACTTGCATGGTGAAGTGTTAGTTAGGAAATAGTCTAGATCAATCCCAAGGAACGTGCTAGTCAATCCATGATAGCTGCTTAGGGAGGTTGTCGGTCTTGAGCCGGCACTTTCTAGAACTTATTGTGTGTGGATTAATACAACCAATGAAGGAGGTTAACTGCACATAGACGTCTACTTTCCTTTCAATGTTAGTAGATAAGGTTAGGATACTGCACCCGTAGCTTAATTACAAATATGGATCAGATAAGGATTAAGGGGAGATTAGTTGTGAATAGTTTGGTTAATGCCTCTTCAATATATGATTGACTATTGGTTTATTTGCATCTCTTTTATTTACAGTTTATTCATGTTTGTCAACGACCACCCTATCCGGTGGACCTATGAATTATGGTTGTGTTTAACGTGATTAAATAATAGTCTCTGTGGCATCGACATTGACTCGTCCTTGCTATACTACGATTGATCAAGTCATGTTGCTAATATTAAGCGACTTACACGCGATCAAGTTTTTTGCACCGTTGCAAGGGACTATTTATTTAATTGTTAGGCATAGCCATTAATTTATGGTTAACTTTTTTTTATCAAATCTCTTTTTTTCTTTTTCGATAATTGAATAAAAGTGCGGGAGTTTTTATTCACTTCGCATGATTATCTGATTATTATTTTGAGTCTTGAGTCTTTTTATTTTTATTTGGAATCTTATAATAGTTTGGTTGAGTTTAAGAAATATAGTTGTTATGTATTGGCTTAAATTGTTTATTGCACTTCTTCTTTTTAGTTGAGCAATTTACTTCCATATGACATAATGATTTTGTTACTTATTCGCGTCTCGTACTAATGACCTTTGTGCAAGAATTGTTTGTATAAGCTGAACTAGTGCAGATTAGTCCTTGGGATGAGGCAAATTTGGTTCGAGTTCACTAATATGATTTGCTTCAGACAATCATCCAAGTTCTTCTATTTTCTGAAGCTAAGTGTTCTTCTTCATCCTACTTTAATTTGCTTTACTTTCCACATTGGGGACAATATGGAGTTTTAAAGTGAAGGGTAGGCACAACACTTAGTATGAAAAAATTGAGACACACGTATACACATACTTTTCTGAATTTTGATGCAATGAATTGAATGAAATATAATCATTAAACCATTGAAACTGCTTAATTACATACTTAATTCATTAATGATTAATAAGGGGTTTGTCAACTATTTGAAGTAGTGGTTTATTAATCATCTATCTTGTTCTGGAATCGACCTTTTTAAGCATGTATAACTCACTTCATTAGTGTGTAGATAGATGAGGCCTTATTCAATTTAGTATGGAAGAATGAGCATGTGTTATGTTGCATGAAGTAGTGACTTATCAATTATTATTTTACCGTTGCATTCAATTTTTGAGCACGTAATCTGAGTGAGAAGTATCTGGATAACAACAAGAGTTATCTTAGACCGAAAATCGATATTTGTCGGTGGATATACTTAATCCAATTGTTGTACGATGATGCTAGCAATCGTGAGGCCATAAAATGTAAAACGGGACAAAACGGGCTTGCGAGTGAGAGCAAAAACAGAGTGAGAAATCTGCCAAGCGAAGCCGATGGAGCGTAAAACGCACGGCTATTGCATAAAAAAGAGAGAAAACAAAAGTATAATAAAGACAGTGAGGGAAGCGAACTCGTAGCAAAAAGGGCACGACCCTCGCATAAAAATAAAACAAATGAGGACCTAAGAGTAATACTCGGTCCCCAAATCCGCCCGGCCCAAGTAAGGTTTTATGTTATTTGTCTGAGTCTGAAGGCAAGAGTAGCGAGTGTGCACATTGATAAGTAAAGGTTGTGGGGTCTCTATAACTTCATTCTTTTCTTGAATGCACAATCATAAAAGATTTATCACACGACACATTGATGCAATGGAAGGTGATGATTAATGGGGAACTTATGGATGTGTGTATGATGCATGTTTTGTCTAAAATCCTTATGATATAATATGATTGTATTTGCGTCACTGTTATTAGAGAGTTATTCACACACACGGCGGTTCTACTATGAGATAGTGCTTAATGGATTACTGATTGATATGTGTTGACCCTCATCTTATTTAGAATTCTTGAATGAGTCTGTTCTTAATTAGTTTGTAACTGTTGAGGGGGTTTGTTTGATTTGGCTTTTGCTCGGGACGATCAAAAGCTAAGTGGATGGTAGCTGATGATGGTCAACTTGGTATCATATTTTACCATCAATATATCCCGGATTTATGTTCTGAATGGTGATTATATATATATGAAATCATAAGTTAAAAAGCTAAATGTGATTAAGCCACGTCCGGGGTGACTAAATTGGTATTATATGTATTAATTGTGTATTTTATGCGTTATTTGCCATAAATAGATGCTACTACGTGTGTTAATATTTTATTGATAGATTAACGAGTGTTTGGAGCATCATATGGGCTGAATATGAGATTCAATTGAACAAAAGTGAACCGAGCTGAAGGTTGAAGTGTTTTGACCGAATATTGGACCCGAGAATCTGATTGGTGATCTTTTAATGTTGTTTGCGAAGCTTTATAAGACTAATTGGGCTTGTACTTATACATGAACGTTGTAGGGCTTGAAACAAGGATTCCAACACACTTTGAATCATCCAAATTGAAGTTACGTAGGCCAAGTTATGGTCCAAATACCGAAGTCTGTGAGGCCCACTCGGGCGGCTGCGAGCCCAGCGAACCTTCTAGAACCCGAAACTCGTTTTCTTCTCCTCCAATGATTAGGTTTTACCTTAAGTCATTTTATACACCTATATAAGGCCATCAGAGCTGAGAAATTGTATTCATCCACACATTCAATTCATAATCCATTCTTCTAGTTCATCATCAATTATATACAATGCAGTATTTTAGTTATTAAAGTTTTCTATTCTTCTTTTCCTTCTTGCAAATAAATCATGAATCTTTCATTATTGAATTGTGCTTGGTTTATGATCATCATGGATCGATTCGAATCATCGGAGAGAGAGAGAATTGAGGAGTGGATCTGTTCTTCGTCATTGGTAAGATCTATTCCAATATTTTATTTCGTATCTTAGATTCATGATTGTTCTTGTGATAGATCTAGATTATGCTTGCATCTAATCAACTATAAATTAATTAAACAGACCTTAATCTTTATTATCCGATTCATTAATATTGAACGCAGAATTAATGGTTGCATTTTCCCACAGTCGCTGCGGTCTTTACCGCAACTGTGAGATACCTAATAAACCCTAATTCTGTGGTTCAGCGTCAGCTACGTTGATCGACAGATTTAATTAACAGGAGGTTAGATCTTGCCAATCTACTTATTGTATTCATAAATTAACACGAAGGACTTGCAAGATGAGTCTTATTTAGGACATAGTCTGGATCAATCCCTAGGAACATGCCAGTCAATCCACGATAACTGCTTAAGGAGGTTCTCGGTCTTGAGCCGGCACTTTCTAGAACTTATTGCATGTGGGTTAATACAACCAATGAAGGAGGTTAACTGCACATAGACGTCTAATGTCCTTTCACTGAAAGTAGATAAGGTTATGATACTGCACCCGTAGCTTAATTACAAATATGGATCAGATAAGGTTTAAGGGGGGATTAGTTGTGATAGTTTGGTTAATGCCTCTTCAGTATATGATTGACTATTGGTTTATTTGCATCTCTTTTATTTACGGTTTATTCATGTTGGTCAACGACCACCCTATCCAGTTGACCTATGAATTATGGTTGTGTTTAACGTGATCGACTTTGACTCACCCTTACTATACTACAATTGACCTAGTCCTCTTGCTAGTGTTAAGTGACTTACACGCGATCAGATACATATAAGATCAGAAAAATAAGTTCCATATTAGAATATTATATCAGACCTGATAAGCAGAATAGTTAACGTCAGATTTAAATAACCTATTCGGAAGCAAAGATCCTGAAAGGCAAGACACAAGTATTATGAAGCATTATTGAGAAATCTAAAGCTCCCAAACTCTCATAAACCTACAAGCCTTTGATTCTTGATTTTGCACAGACATATTATGAAAAGTTCAAACTCATAAAAATCGAACACCAAAGTTATACTCAGCCAGAGTTTGATCAACCTTGTGAATTCTTAAATTCACACATTCATCAAGCAATTGAATCATGAGAATCTGAGAAGGATTTGTGATCAGTGTGATAGCTGCTGAAGGATCAGTTCTGAAAGAGCAGTGTGTTAAAGCTTAAGACAAAGTTCAAATGTGAAGGATCAGACCTAAATAGTCCAATTTGATTTAGACGTGAGACGATATTTTGAAGGATATGTCAAAGGACAAAACAAAAGTAAACGAGAAAATACAAAGATTTAGATCCAATGTATAAATTCAGTTCCGATGAGAAGAATTGTTTACACCTGAAAGATCATAGCTGAAGATATCTTACGATGTTCAAGTTTCAGAAAGCTCAGAAAAGACAAATGCAACATTCAAATTAAAGTAAAAGTAAAAGTCACGAGCAAGCATATAATTCTATCAGGATGACATAATTGTTGTAGAAGTTTGACGAAATGGACATATATATAGCTAATGTAATAAGCAACGTCAAGTCAAGAATCTTTTTAGAACAACGTCTATTTTCTAATGAATCAAACATCTTTAATTCTGAGATATTCAAATTATCGGTGGAATATTCAACGGTCATATTATCGGAAATATATCAATCAGATCAGACGTAAAGATTCAGATGGGAAGAAGCCAAATTCAGGTGAGAAGATCAAAGTTGAATCGGTAAATTTCTCACACTATAAATAAACGACTTGGACGCTCAAAGAAAGTAGGTTTTTTTATATACATATGAGACAATTATTTGAACATAAGGGAATTTACAGAGATTCAAAATAACTTATATGTTGTATCCAGCTTTTCAAGAGTCAGCAAATCAAGAGCTCAACAAATATCATCCAGAGCTATTTTTGAAGTTGAGCAAAACATATACTTCAAAGTTATATCCAGATATTGCTCAATCCGGGATCTATATTGATCCTTTGATATCATACTCTTGTTATCCAACAAGCTAAAATCCCTAAATTTGTGCAAGCAATCAAGGACATAGATAAACGATGAAGAAATTGCAGGCTTTCTAGGACTGTGAGCAACATATGAAGTGTGATCTATAAAACATTTGTGGTGGTGATAGTTGTTGAAGATTACTTCGATGGAACAACATATTTAAATTAGTGAAGCAGCTTGGAGAAGTTGTCAATGACTGATATCTCAGAAAGTGAAGCATCTTCGGGGTGTCAAAAACTTTCATACACTATTGTAAAGGAGTCTGTGTGCAATAATGAATTTCTACGACATCACAGGAGAAGAGCTGACTAAGGGATTACTCCATATTGGACATCGATAACAAACTCTGTGTTCTTTACTTTTTGTCATTTACAATCAGTACTACATTTACATTCAAACTAGAATGATAACTTTGAAAAAGATTTAAAAGACTTTATTCTCCTGTACAATATCTGATAAGATTTAACAAGTATTAGAAGAATCTTTAAGGAGTTCAAAAACCAAACAAGTTCATTCACCCCCTTATGCACTTTTTGCATGCCTTACTATGGGACCAACAATTGATATCAAAGCAGTGTTTTCTACAACCAGTATATATTGTGGGAACTATGCTCGTGATCTGATTTTGAAGATCCATTTTATTTAAAAATATGTATATACAAGATCTTGTTGTTTTCAAAGTTGTCTTTCAAACCTTATAATTATGGAATTTTAGCATTATGATAGAAATATTCCCATGTTCTCTATTGACAATCTTGATGAGTGGAAATGCGTTTCTAGATGTATTTAACTGCAATACACGAAGATATGATGGATAAATTTATAGAAGGTCTAAAAGCTGTATAGACTAGTAGTGAGGAATATGATGATCTAGAGAGTTGAAATATTAAAGACCTTGGACAGTGATATGTGCTTAAAAATGATGAATTACAGAATTGCCAAAGATATATGGGACAAGCTTACTTTAAAGTGTACAGATAAAGAACACTCTTGTCTTATAGAAGCAAATGAAGCTACAATGGTATTATCTTTGCAACCATCTACATCTGCATCTTGTTATTATTGATTAGATTCAGAGGTTTCATCACTCAGAAATCCAGACTTATTAGTAATCTCTTAGAAATCTTCGCACTAAGTATGAAGAAATTCAGACAAATGATGAAATATCTAGAAAAAAGGAAAGCCCAATTTCTAAAGTTGAAAAGCTCAAATCTGAGTTCGTTCAGTCAGATGTAACATATCAAGTTTGGAATCTGAATCTGACGTGAGATTGAAACCAGATAAAGCCAAGTTTGGAACCAATTCTACATCTGACACAGCTCCCGTACTTGAGTTTAAATCTAGGAATGGATTAAGATTTTAATCTTGACATAGAAATAAACATCAGACTAGTATCAAGTTTGGACCTAATATCAGAACTACACCTGGAATCAGATCCAAAGTTGATCACAAGTCTGAACCGATGTCCCAATCTAGAAACAAATTGGATCAATCAAGTTTATTCATAAAAAGACTCTCTTATTTAAAATGGTAGAGGAGTGAATTTGATTGATTTGCATCAATATGTCAAATCTTCTAATTGATTTCATGAATTTCTATAAGATTGACATTGATAAAAAAATCAATCAAATCTCATAAATAATTTATTTTTAGTGATTTTGATGATTTATTTGTTTTATACTATCTCCTAACACCTGCCACGCAATCACTTTCCACCTCCAATCGTAGCAAATGCAAATGTTGCGCCTCCACCGGTGCCAGGTAAATAGCCTACAGCTCCATGAATTCCGGCCGCCCACCCCCATCGAAGGGGTAACCCATAGAATGCATGACTACGTACCTCTACCGGATCCTAAAAAACTAGCCCGATACCTGCTCTATCATCACGCACAACAACATCTATATTACATTTCACGACTCCCTGAGGTGGCTGAGCCACGAATCAGCCAAATACCGTTGCGACCTCTGCACTCATTAGGCCGCCAGAGCTGCTGTAAACTTAGCTGTCGCTGCCAAATAATGTTCACACATGGCCAAAACATATACTTCATGACCATCAAACACCGCGGAACAACGCGCTTTCCATATCCCCCACATGAGTCCAACAACTCTCCTTGTATCATGCACCCCCGCTCTTCCAAAAGGCGCATAAAGAAATCCACAAAGGAGGACGAACGGAGCCGCTCCAATAGCCCATGGAAGGGAGAGACCTTGCCAGATTCTATTAGTCATCTCACGCTCAAACAGTACATGCCGCTGGGTCTCAACTGCCTCCCCGCATGCCAAGCATATGCCAGACCCCATATTACGTCGCATCAGGCCTTGTACAATATTCTAAATTTTTATGACATATGTAGTATGTCACATGTGTAACATGTCACGTAATTTATTTTTCATATCTCCACTAACTATAAATCAATCAAGTCTCTATTCTTTTAAAGAGATCTTAATGACTCAATTATTTTTTATATTATCTGCTAATATTTGTGTATAAACAAAAAATACTTTTAAATTGGGGACATATGTAATATCTGACAAATATCACGTGTCACATAAAATTTGTATAACTACTGTAACGTCCCGCTCCCGGATACCGAGTCCTTATCCGGAAACGAAACGCTCGGCACGTATAATATTAAATAAATCTAATATTACACGTAAGTCTCTATGTCATCGTATCAAATAAAAGCAAACGGAAGCTAAAAAGACTCGGCAACACAATAAATGCTACTAAGAATAGAAGTCAACATACTAAAGATAGAAATGTAACATCTATTACATTGGGAAATAAAACCAACGAATCCAAATGAAATACTAAAAGCAACTACAAAATCTCCATAAGAATCCAAATCTAAGAAATAAATATAAATAAATGATAAACAGAAATAATCAAGGCCTTCTACTCCGGCGTCCTCAAACGTCGTCATCAAAGTCCTCCTTGAAATCTTCACTAACATGTTCGTCTTCTCTCCCCTAAACACATAAATAAACATGCATTTGAGGTTAGTACATCGTACAAGGTAATAAGTAGAAGCTACAATTCAATTAAGGTTATAATTAACAGATTTTATTATAAGGGTTATCTTAATGAAATCGACTCAATCTAAGGTTCATTCCATGTCCATCAACACGTCATGACTATACGTTTATAACTTAGCTTATCTTTGTTACATCATTACTCAAGGACACTGTGCATGGCGTTCATCAGCCTGAAGATATATTTGCTAACTAACGGTGATTAGCACCGATTAGCTCCAGGGTCTCCCCGGTATGCGTATACGTCCGATGAATTTCCTTCACTACCCTTCAGCTGTTTAAGGCCAGTAGCGTTGTTCACATTTTATGAACGTATCACATCGCTGATATGAAAGAGTGCCTAACTGGGAATAAATGACGTTTTAGCTTTTATCTACACATATGTAATTATTTACCGTTGTTATCTTGTCACCTAAGTGTTTTCAAAGTAAAACTAACCTTATCAACTCTACTCCCTCACTTAGACAGCTAGACATTTCAGCCTATCAATTACACAGACATTGATGAACTCTAGTTCATCAAAGCACAAGCCCTTTCATGCCCTTCCGACGGTCTCGAACTTCAACTCCCTTTAAGAGTACGTCCGGTGCTAGAACTAAATGCGTCAGAAACTCAATCGGGGCTTGTTCGTGTTTAATTAATGTTGTTAGATCAAGACACGTCGTTTAGAACTCACCTCGTAGCTTAAAACATAAGAAATAATCATTCAAACAGTGTTGGGGGGCGCCAACACCTTTGGCATGCGCCAAAATGCACCAGAGGGTGCTCTAAACTCTCTGTTTCAGTTTCGGGCCGTGCCAAAAGGTTTGATGGGTGCCAAAATGGCCAAAAACTGCTACAATGTGATTTTCTACACTCTATCGATTTCTACTCAAACCCAAACATGTTCTAAATGTTTTTCCTCATAAAAACACCAAAAAACATACCCTTTCTGATAAAAAAACAATCCTTAATCCTAAACATCTTTTAGGCATAATCATTGATACAAAACGCATCAAAAACACAACCTAATTACTCTAAACCATAATCGAATTGTAGGAAGAGTTTCTTACCTTTTAAGAAAGCTAAAAACCAGTCCAAAGAAAAACAACAGCAAACGATCCTTCCTCTCTCATAAAACCTATGTGATCAATCCCAAAACAATTTAGAATCGATCAACGGCTTCTAGAATGATCAAACTACGATTATACGGACCAATTGAGATCAAGAACGATCAAGAACAGCCTTTAGGGCGAAAATCATAGCTTAGCCAAAGCTTCAACTTTCTTGGGTTGAAACGATGCTCTCCTTACGACGATTCCGATGCTTTTCTCGAAACTGAAAACGATTGAGAAACGACTCAGAAATCAAGAAAAGTCTCTCAGTCCTTTCTCCTTGCTCTTGTGCGCTCTCAATGCTCGTAGAAGAAGAAATTTGATTACTAATTAGGTTATGGAATAATCTGAATATATTTTCCATAAATATTTTCCAATTACTCCCTTTTTCCTTAAATACCCTTAATTACCAATAAATTCAGAAATTGTCCTTAAAATATACATATATATATTTCGACCATACATACATATATTTAATAAAATACTTAAACTCCAAATAAAAGGAGCCGAACCCAATATTTCGTTTTCGCAAAATGACACGTCTGCCCTTTCCCGAAAATCGGAATATTACAACTACACTTTCGGCCTATAAGAATCGAATATTGGCTCCTCATCTCTAGTATATAAGGAACCATAGTGAATGAGAGTAGGCATCGAATTTTCCGAGCATCTCCACCATAAATAAGAGTCGTTCGATCTCCTCAGGTCGTGTTGAATATAAGTAGGAGCACTAAGTAGTTCGCCGGTTCTCGAAGTGCCTCTAAATTCGATATGTACATGAATCCGTTGTATATTGAGACAGAGTTGTTGCAACCGGTGGCACAAGATCATGGCAATTTGTCTTTAAAAATAGAGTGTTAATAGTCGTCTCGGTTTGATGTCTATTTCGTTGTTTTATGCATCATTTTATATTATTGTTTGTTTTCTGTACATACTGCCCGGTAATTACGGGTTTGTTCCGTAAAAATAATCCACACAGGACACATTTTACTAATAGAATCTTCATTCAAATCTTGGAAATACAGATTCTCTAAACAAATTATACATCGTAGAGATTTTAATTCAAATTTTTTTTTTCAGGAGATGATTCATTTATTCTAAACAAAGATTCTGTTAAACAAAGATACATGATAATTATTAATATTATAAAACATATATAGAATATTTTTAAAGCAACCGATACAAGTGTTCTAACCGGTAGTCAAAATTAACATTCAATACTAATAATTGGTTATAGTATACAGGGTCATATAAGGTCGTTAATAAGTTAACATTCAATACTAATAATCGGTTATAGTATACAGGGTCATATAAGGTCGTTAATTTTAAAATGAAATAGTATAAGGTCATTATTTCTTCCTACCGAGAAATTTTATGGTATCACCGTTGTATGGAGGTTAGAAATTTATACCAAATAGCATATATTAGAGATTTTTTTTTCACGTAATACATTTTTAGTGAGAGATTAAAAATAAAAAGTTCTAATATTTATCACCTGATACAACTTTAATACAACGATACGTTGTACGGTAAAATTATCCCTTCCCATGTGGGTTGGGGTGTGACATATTTTCTTCCCTTAACAAAAAAGTGAACATCTAATCAACTCAAATTTTAGGATGAGGAGTGTACTTTCAAGCTGCTATTATATATGTTAGCTAGTTGGTCATTGTTAACCAACAATATAGTCTTGACTAGTTCAAATATTTCTGCTTTATACTTAATTTGGAGAGTCATTCCATGTGGTGCAATTAGGCGTAACAACTACTCGTGATAACATTAATTCATATTGTACTTCTGCATTAATTGATGGCAATTATTAAATACTAAGGCTACCGTCACAATTACTGTAACATAATAAATGTCATATTCTGATATACATGTCATAATGGAAATCCATCTTTAAACTGATGTCACATCATAAATGGTCATACTGTAATGTAATATTGTGATATTTATTGTATCACAATGATTGTAACATTAACGTCAAACTTTAAAGTCACTTCTTCTTTTTTGTTTGTTGTCCATTAGAAACATATGCATGAACCCTCTCCGATCCCATCAAATAGCTTAATATTATTGGCAGAATTTATGTGATTTACGATTCAAAAATCTATACGTGCAAGCAATTGTGAAAGGGCTTCGTTTAATCACAGAATTTCTATGTTAAAAGAATTGACAATCTGTGTGGAAGCACATCATCAATATCACTTTACACACACTTATTATTTTAAAAAAATAAAAGAAATAACAATATAAAGAATTTTACTTGATATAATATTTTTACAACAATTATATTATACTTTCCTCAAACAAAAAAAATATTATATTATACTTCATTTTCCCTGTAATATAAGGTATATATCTCATAATATTAATCTTCTCTCACATCTCAATTCAATATTAAGTACCTTGTGTTTTTTTTGTTCTTTCGAAAACTTGTAATTTTATTTATAGAAAAGAATTACAAGGTTTTTGAAGCCATTCATGGCTACCTCAACAACAAATATGCCGTCAATGTGTAACCTCACATTCTTAAAGAAATGCATTATTTTTAATTTCACATTAAACAATACAGTATTATAAGTCACATACAAATACAATACAGCATTTTACTATAAAATTTTAAAAAAACAACTCATTTATTAACTTCTAAAACTGTGTAAATCTCATAAGTCTCTATATTGCGGGACGGAGGGACATATTATTTTCTTGATAATTTAATTAGTTATCAGTAAAGCCATTAATTACTACTTCTTTAGTTTACCTTTTATATATCTTGTTGCTTCACCATTTCATGGCCGTTTCACTCTCATACTATGTCAATAAGAATTGTCGAAGAGCATCAAATGACATATCAAAATGAAAAGAACGAAAACTATGTATTATGATGAAAATATTATGATAATCGGAGGTGTAGAACAAAAGATAAAAGCATTTGAAAAATCCAGTAGGAGATAAAAATATATTTCAAACTAGTTCAAACATCAGTCCAATTTAAATATAGACAATCATTATTTAAACCAGGCTAAACTTACCGGTGCACCACATATCAAGAACATCTCACTGAATCGACAATCAAAAAATCGGTTCTTTATTCCGAAATGTGTTTTAAAAATGTTGATTCTCACAATTGACCCTCACAAATTCATTTTTCACTAAAAAACAGCTTCAACGTGGTGTGCAGAAAATATGGTGCATAAATAAATAAATAAAAACAATTCTGCAAATTAGTAAATGTGGTATTTATTTGTACCACAGTTGATCTGCCGTATACCACACTATTTGTGCACTAAAGTAGAATCGACCTAGTGAAAGTCGAATGTACAAGGCAACATTTCAACCTTCTCAGTATTGATTTTAATTCGATAGTGAAGGAAGACGAATGTTGCCTTATACATTCGACTTTCAAAAAGTCGATTCTGTGAAAATTGTATGGTGCATCTGTATGTGTGGAACAATGGATATATCGATCGTGGTGCGAATAAAGACCCACATTAACAAAGTGTCCTATAATGGTTAAGCGGAAGTCCCAAGACCAAGAGGTCTTGGGTTCGAATTCCACCGTGACTAATGCGGTAATTTCGCTTCGAAGTAAAAAATGATAATAAAGTGGCCATCAATTAATTCGGATGTTGAACCACCATAATAAAGGGAAGTTCTATCATAGAGACTCTCTTGTATGGAGATGCCTGTATGGTATCATCTGGATCACACAGTTTTATTCTGCAACTTTATTGTGTTGTGTATATAATGCTATGTAGGGAAGTCTCTACAAGGGAGTCCGTATTTTAGAATTTTCCCTTAATAAAAGAATTAGGTTGGCCCTTGTCCCATCCACGTTACATACCCGGCCACATAATTGGAAAAGGAAAGAGTGAAAGATGTTTTGTGGATTAAATCGAGCTAATGGGTAATGCTATTTTAAGTCCTTGAACTTGTGGCGGAGAAGCTGGAATGTTTACCTTCAACATCAAAAGCTTCATTAATATTATTACGTACATTGAATAAATTAATTAGGCTTTATACTTCTTCAACCTTTCGATTTCTCATCAAGTAGTTATTTTTTTTGAAAGATCAAATAATTGATGCTACTGTTATACCGTAGAGTAATAACCCTTGATTGTTAAGCTCTTTATGTGATTGGAATTATAACCCTCGCACAAAACTTCATATATTGACAAACGGAAGAGCAATGATATCTCATTTGAGAGATTTTATGATACAACGGTCGTAGAAAGGTTATATCAAATGACATCCTCTTATTTTTACTCTCTTTAATACACTTTTATCGTGTGTGAGATGTTAGAAATGAGTGGTTGTAATATATGCCACTTGGGAAAACCTTCCTACAACGTATGGTTGTATTTTAAAATTTCACTATTTATTGAGAGCATCAAGTGATCTCTTTTTTTTTTTTTTTTTTTTTTTTTTTTTTTTTTGAGAAACAAGTGATTTCTTAAATTTTAAAACATTATTAGCATCGGTTAAATTATTTTCACATTGTACATATGTTTTTTTTTTTTTTTTTTTTAAACAGCCAAAAACTTCTCATATATCAGCAAGATGCTAAAAAATTACAACATTTGGTTTAAGAAAAAAAAACAACTAAACTATCAAGCCACACATATCTAATCAGAACACATCGGGATCAGCCCCAGCCAAATGGATAACCAGATGGATAACAAAAGAAATTGTTAGAACCATTTCGAAATAAACAAATTCCAAGCTCCCAAAAATTATGATGCCGCCAACAACGGATTTGTTTTCCAATCCACCCACTCTAATTTCCTGAGACCCTTAAAATTTGATAACCATGAAAAGGAAAGCCTCTGAACATCTCTGAAAATCAATTCCGGATTCAATACTTGAGAATGAAAAATAACTTTGTTCCTATGAATCCAAATTTCCCATGCCGTGACACCAACGATAGCTGACCACAAAGTAGAAGCCAAATTCGAATAAGAATTTCCAAGTGTCACAAAAAATAAGTCGCTAAATGAGAAAACATTTAGCCTAGGTAACTTGCACCAACTAAGAACATGAGACCATATCAAAAGAGTCACATCGCATGCAAATAAAAGATGATTAATTGATTCTTCAAATTCATAGCAGAGCGGACAAAAAGAATCCTGCAAACTGACACCACGAAGCAAAAGATTCGGTTTTGTGGGAATTCTTTTGAGGCTAGCTTTCCACATGAAAAGATTCACTTTCGAAGGTAACAACTTGTTCCACTTTGCCACCTGCTCATTAGCCGAGAAAGCAAATTTAAAAAATTCCTCCTCTAATAATTTACGCAAATACGCAACCGAAACACCGCAATTGGAGCATAGACTCCAACTCAATTTGTCCCTTGTACCTGCATTTCCACAAACAACTTTAATAACCTCCTCCAACTCTCCTACTTCCTCCTCCTCAAAACCCCTCAACCTCCTCCTCCAAGCCCATTGAAGAACACAATTGCCTTCAATCCATTTAACCACACTTCCAACAACACCATATATGACCAAGGACAACCTATATAGTCTAGGATATGCAACACACAAAGGACTGCTACCCACCCAAACATCTTCCCAGAATCTTACCCTATTCCCATCTCCCACCACCCAACGTTCCGACCCCAACAAAACTGCTTCCATTGTACATATGTGAAAAAATAAAATTTCACTGTCCGGGAAAAAAAAAGCACAACTCTTTCATTGTCCAGGTGAAAGAAAAAAAAACAAAACTACTTTCAACGTCCAGGTGAAAGAAAGAAAAACTAAAACTAAAACTTTCAACGTCCCACACAACAACAACATCTTCCCTCATTTATTTATTTTTTTTTCATTAAAGGTGTTTTGGTCTCTCTATCTAATTTGTGTCTTTGTAACTAAGTGTTTGTTTTAGATGTCCTTTTTGCCTAATTAAGTCCAATATGTATCATTTTCAATAATTGTCTCTTAAATAAAATAGAGATTGTAATAGCTGTACTTCATGTGTTTCGAGGCTGGATTCTAGATTCTCTCAAGTATGAGAGTTAATTGATTTTTAAAATGCAACTAATATATACCACATATATATAATGAAGTGTCACAGCAATGCACTAACAACCGCGATGCAGTGACACCGTGATGCATTGACCACCCCGGATCCATTGCCACCGCGATGCATTGACCACCCCCGATCTATTGACCACCGCGATGAAATGGCCACCCCCGATCCAGAGACACCGCGATGCAGTGACCACCACCAATGCAGTGACCAACCCCGATGCAGAGACACGGCGATGAAGTGACACAATGATGCTCTAACAACCACGATGAAATGACACCGCGATGCATTGACCACTACGATGCATTGACCACCACGATGCATTGACCACCCCCAATCCATTGACCAGCGCGATGCAGTGGCCACCCCCGATCCAGAGACACCACGATGCAGTGACCAACCCCGATGCAATGACTACCACGATGCAGTGACCATCGGGATGCAGCGACCACCATGATGCAGTGACATTTTATGAAGCAACACCCGTGATGCATTGACCATCTTATGCAGTGACCATCATGATACATTGAACACCCTAATCCATTGACCACCGCATTGCTGGGGCAACCCCGATGCAGTAGCCACCCCCGATGGAGAGACACCGTGATGCAGTGACCACCCCTGATACAGAGACACCGCGATGCACTAGCAACCGCGATGCATTGACCACCGTGATGCATTGACATCGGCAATCATATATGCAGTGACATCGATAATAATATATGCTGTGACATCGGCAATCATATAAGCGTGACATCAACAATTTATGCAATGACATCGGAAATCAGATATGCAGTGACATCAGCAAACATATATGAATGAAATCAATAATTTATGTAGTGACATCGGCAATCATATATGCAGAGACATCGCGATGAAGTGACACCGCAATGCAGTGGCCACCCCCGATGCAGAGACACCGCGATGAAGTGGTCACCCCCGATACAGAGACCATCAGGATGCAGTGATCACCGGGATGCAGTGACAATTGATGAAGTAACACCGTGATGACATTTGATATTTTTCTGACTTAATTTCATAAAATCGATTTCTTTTCTTCATAAAATCGACTTCAAATGGCTATATCTTTTGATATAAAACTACGGTCAACATAAATCTTTCACCTTAATTCATATTTTTATGCAGTGACATCGACAATCATATACGCAGTGATATCAACATTTTATGCAGTGACATCGGCAATCATATATGCGTGACATCAATAATTTATGCAGTGACATCGGCAATCAGATATACAGTAACATCAGCAATCATATATGAACGACATCAACAATTTATGTAGTGACATCGACAATCAAATATGCAGTGACATCAACATTTTTGTTGAACTTTTTGTTCCGAAATTAGGAAGATTTTTCAGGGGAAATCGAGCTTATGAGCCACGTCGAGCTATATCGAGTACTTAGCCAGTTGAGTTCGATGTTGCCTTTTTATGGCTCAATCGAGCCCGAACTTTTTTAGTCGATTCGAGCTCGAGCCTAGGAAGTATCGACTCGACTCGGATCGATTACACCCTAATGTGAATGACACTACACTTATTTTACAAAGTTACCAATTTTTGAATGAAATTGTATATGCAGTGACATCAATGTCATTGCATCAATTCTCTAACTGTAAATGCAGTGACATCAATATCACCGCATCAATTTTATTCTAAATCATACACAAACCCACCATCAACGTATAGATTTTCTTTCTTTGTTTCAAGGTGATGCATGTTAAACTAATTGATCATTATTACATCATGATCAATGGTGTCGATACACGATGTGACACTCGTTGTGTCACAACGGTTGTGTCTGGATCATTACTAAAAAAGGAAAGGAAAAAATAAAATATCATCCAAAGCCTTTCATAATCATACCAAAGCATCCAACTTATATTTCTATTTTTTCATATTTCCAATATATTAGAATTTAGAAAGCTTTCCGGCATAAACAATGGAAAACCATTAAGGTTGGTCCTAAAGCAGATGATGTGCCTGAGATAAGGCCTAAACAACTAGTAGAAGCTGATGGTTTTATATTTGGTACACCTTCTCGGTTCGAATACAAAGACCTTTGACTTCACTAAGCAACTTTCTTGGAATGTTGGACCAATTTAGTTTTGCCGGACCAATGAGTACATACATTAGATATTAAAGCAACCTATCTAAAAGGTTATTGTTGCGGTTTGTTTGATTGCATAACTGGTTTCATTATATGCTGCCATTTGTAACTGCAATTAAAGTAGAAACAGTTGCAGGGGTTTAAAAAAATCAATAAACACAATTGTAATGCCATATTCTAATCATAAAGCTACCAAATTTGTGTACCAAAATGACATGCAGTGATACCTTATGCAATGACGGTAACATTTTATGTAGTGACATCCGCTTGTACATATACCAATATTTTACAAAGCTCCTAAATTTATGTACTAAAAGGTATATGTAGTGACATCAATGTCACTGAATTGTCAATGTGATAATCAATTAAATGCAGTGTCCTGTCACATGTGACAAATGTAGTGACATATGAAGATGTAGTGACATATGTGAAGAAGCAATGACCAAAAAGATGCACTACATTTAAACAAGTGTGACTGCATCTCCCATCAACCACAATGACCTTTAGATTTGTATGAACTAAGACAAATACTAAAGCATTCATTTACAATTCCAACGGTATACACCCTACTCTGCAACTTAGTTCATCTAAAAAAGAAATTTAATAGCATCATTGTACAATTAATATGTACAACATTTCCCTTTAGTATATAAATAGAATGCAAGAAGCAAACCAATGCATCACATGACAAGTATAACTGTCGGTCAAGTATTTCATGTGGCTTGTGTTCCATAGATAATAGGAGTGTAAAGTCCCACATCGGTAAAATAAGAGAATGCTCACCCCCATATAAATGTGAGACATAAAGGCCTTGTCAACTCGGGTTAGCCCTTTTAGACCAAGCGAGGACGGCGGTCTAAGCAGTTGACCGGACATTTATGACTCATTTAGCGCTACCAGGCCCGGGGGTGGGGCGTTACAGAATGGTATTCAGAGCCGACTATCAGACGGAACTATGCGCTGCACCGTACAAGAAGACGGTGTAAGGATGGCCTCTAATTACCTCTGGTAGGGACGATCCGGGAACAGTCTCGTCCGTCCTGGCGAGGACGCCAGTCCCTTATAAGGGGGCAGAATGTAAAGTCCGACATCAGTAAAATAAGAGAATGCTCACTCCCATATAAGTGTGAGACATAAAGGTCTTGTCAACTCGGGTTAGCCCTTTTAGACAAAGTGAGTACGGCGGTCTAAGCAGTTGACCGAACATTTATGACTCATTTAGCGCTACCAGGCCCGGGGTCTGGGGGCATTACAAGGAGATCTAAGAATCAAGCATAAAAGAGGAAGGAAGACCATAGCATGAGATATTAGATGTGCCCAATAGGTAAGCATCGGACTTGCTGCATCTCTTTTGGGAAGAGATTTCGATCCCTAATGACGATGCTGGATTTTGTCATGTATAATTTTGGGTCAATTTAATCTAGGGATGATCGAATCAAGGATGATTTTGGGGGTGATTTTAGACTGAGGCTGAGAGTCTCTCTCACGTTGCCTACGTATCCTGTTGTGTTCCAGGAATCAAGTCACACGTAGTTCCTGGAAGTGTATATTTATAGGGAGTTCATTACCCTAACCCTAAACCATGTCGGTTTGGGTAAAATACAGTATTAGCCTTTTGGGCTTTTACCAGCTTATATGGGCTTTACCCACTTATGCAAGTAACCACATGGATAATGGGCCTACGTGTTTAGAGTGGACTTTGTCCGCAACCTGAGCTTTCCGACTTGCGGTATCGAGATGGGCCCATCGTCTCGGTTCTTTGATCATGTCGGTTGTCGATGTCTCAACCCGTAATTCGACCCTTGGGCTATCACTTATTCTTGTTCAAGAGGACCATCTCGTGAAGCCACGTGGAGGTGCGAGATTCGGTATCATCATAAGCCCCCCAGGTCTATCTGAGCTCTTGAGATTAGGTCTGATCTATCAAAGGTGTATCTCGGCCACTGTCATCCAATGCTCTGAACTTAAATCTGGCCTGCAGACTTACTTCCCGTGGAGTCCAACATACGGACTTTCCATGTCTGATTTGCAGACTTTTTTGCCTTAGCATTATCTGTCCCTTGGACTTATAATGTGTGGCTAAGTTGACATCGACTTCGATGCCGTAGCTGTCGAAGGAATGATGAGATGTCCAACTTGTGACTGTCTCGGTTGAAATTGACTTCGATGCCATAGCTGTCGAAGGAATGTATGAGATGTTTGCAGTTGGGACTGTCTCTGTCGAGGTCGACTTCTCTGAAGAATCTGATTTGCCCTGATTTTGGAGTACGGCATGCGGATCTTGAATGTCAGTCTAACAGTCTTGAGACTTTGCCTTAGCTCCAAAAATGATGCTTCTTCTTAGGCTTTGCCCTTTTTAACCAAACGTTGTCGTTGGCTTCCATTGTTACATTTTTTTCCCTTTTTTCTTTTGTTTTTGATATAGACTATCTTTCTTTATTGCGGCATTTGGCATTATTCACACATCAGCTTCTCTCATGTCGATGCATATATGTCGATATCTGCTCCCCAAGTATCATGAGAACCTTAGGTTTGGATCATATTTGTATTTTATTGGGCACGTTGTCCGACCTGCGGACTCTCTGCAGTGCAGACCTTTTTACTTTATTAACATTTGTCCCTTAGACTCATTTTGCCTTGACGATGTCGATTGTCTGTGCACTTTGTCCGACATACGGACTGTCCCTGTCTGCTGTGCATCTGCTGATCTGCCGCAACCGATGAATCTGCTGATCTGCCGCCACCGACTGAGAATTCCGAAAAACCTGACGATCCAATGACATTATGTAATTTGAACTTAAATTTGTTCTGATTTTGAAACTTCTAAATTCGCATCTTTGCAATGCTATAACTATTTGGCCAGTCTTCGTGACTAGGCTTTTTTGCTATTTTTGCTGAAATTTTTACAAGTATTTTATGTCAAACACTTTTGTTGCATGTTGATTCCAATTTCTTTGCTCGCTTTTTCATGAGTATTGCATGTCGATGCTCATTTCTTTGCTCCCGAAGTATAATGCAGATTCATCATCTTCGTTATACTTTCAGTAGTTCCGTTTGTTTGGACGGGAAACAACTGTACCACCTGCAACCCTAGCCAGTCGTAGTGTCATAGCGTGACGTCATGGTGCACTAGCCAATTTTATAGTATTTTGCTTCTTTTTCTTTTTGTTGTCTATATTTCACGTTTCGATGTCTTTTAGCTCTTCGCTTGTCGAGCCTTTGGCTCTGTTTGCCATTTGCTTTATCGATGTCGTGTTGCCCCCCAAGTGTATTATGAACCTTTGGTTCTTATTGTACTTGCGAGTCTAGGTTAATTGAGATCGACTTGGTCACCTTAGCATTTTTTGTCTCACGGACTAGTTTTTCCATAGATGTATCGATTCACTGAGAGTTTGGTCCGACTTTGCGAACCGTCCCTCTGCCTTAGCATTTTTTGCCCATTAGGCTCGTTTTGCGTTTCGGCTGGTCGATTTTGTTTTGGGCGATTGGTCCGAATTTGCGAACTCTCCATGTGCCCTAGCTTTTTGGTTCCATGGAACTTTTAGCTTCACTGGCTGTCGATCGAAATGATCATGTTGCCCGACCTCGATGCCCTATTAAATCCTCTCCCTTAGGAGTCAGATTACATCACTGTCGACTCGGACTTCGATGCCATTGCATTTTCATCCTATTAGGACTTATAAACGTTGGCAGTCGACACTGAAGGCATCCGACTTACGGATCCTCGTAGACCGTTGAGTAGATCCTTTATGGAGTGGATCCTCGAGATACGCAAGACACTAGTCAAAAAATCGCAATTATCATGAGAATAGTTCCCAAAATAAGAAGGCTCGTCCCACCATGCTCGACTAGGAGAGTTCCAAAATAAGATAGGTCGATCCCGGCGTGGGGAGAGTTCCCGAAATAAGAAGGCTCGTCCTGCCACGTTGGGCTAGGAAAGTTCCAAAATAAGATAGGTTGATCCCGGCGTGGGAGGAGTTCCCGAAATAAGAAGGCTCTTCCCACCACGTTCGGCTAGGAGAGTTTCAAAATAAGATAGCTCAACCCTCCGTGGGGAGAGTTCCAAAAATAAGAAGGCTCGTCCCGCCACGCTCGGCTAGGAGAGTTCCCAAGTAAAATAGTTCCAAGATAAGATGCCGAGTCAAACTCGGACTTATTAAAGATTCTCTCATCGGTGAGCTCCAAATATGATGCCTAGCTTTATTTTGCTTCAATTTTAGCAGTATTTTTCTTGTCGCTTATCGATATTCGCATATCGTCTGTTGCCCCCGAAGTATGATGATTAACTGTGGTCTTCATTATACTTCTAGCAGACTCTGTTATCGATTGTAAGTTTGTTATCGTTGATTCCACCGTGGGCCGAGTTCCCGAAATAAGAAGGCTCATCCCGCCACGCTCGGCTAGGAGAGTTCCAAAATACGATGCCGAGTCGAGCTCGGACTTATTAAAGATTTGCCTATCTGTGAGCTCCAAATATGATGCCTAGGCCGAGCTCGGTCTTATAAAAGATGATGCCGAGCCGAGCTCGGTCTTATATAATATGATGCCGAGCCGAGCTCGGTCTTAAAAAAGATTCACTCGAGAGAGCTCCAAATATGATGCCGAGGCCGAGATCAGCCTTCAGGCAAGAGGAGTCCGTAAAGCTCGAATGCCGGTGCTCGATATCTCGAGTCTTTGTGGTGCAATGTGATTGTGATAAAAAAACATTGCATATGTAATAAAGGCTTACAAAGTGTATAAGAATTTCAAATAACGATTGTAAGAACCTGGAGAGCTAAAGAGCTCGGCTCGATCCATCGAGCTCGAGAACTTGCTTCGTGGATAGCTAGATACGGTAGATAATTCACAGCTTTCTTGGGCGCCATAACAGTGCCTTTCCGGTGGCAATCAGACCTCGAAACGGACTCCGATCGATTTATTCGATGTGAACGGTGAAATATTTCTTTCGACGGCTCAATCTCGGGAATAAGCCGCCGATCTGGCAGCTGCTGTCTAGAATCCTGCTGTTTTTTTGTGCCCTGCAGCAACTTCCTTGTCACGATCAGGTAATCAAACGAACTCCGATCGGTCTAAAATTTTGAGGGATCGTTCGGTCCTCATAACTCTTGAATCTGACCGGTGGATTTGTTGCTCCAACGGTTCCATTGGCGGCAAAATTCTTCCGACTTGTCTGCTGCGTTTTCGGGGCTGGCAATCACTTTCTTAGCGAGAATCGGGCAATCAAACGAACTATGATTGACCTGTAATTTTGAGGGATTTTTTGTAACTCCTAATAATTAATTCTGACCGGTGGGATTGTTGTTCCAATGGTTAAATCGGCGGAAAAAGGCTGCCGACCTTTCTACTCCCAATCGGCGTCTTTTGATAAAAGCGACGATCGGGCACCAAGACGGACACCGATCGGCATGAAATTTTTTGAAACTGTTCTTCTCTCTGTATTATTTAATAGGACCGGAGGAATTTGTATTCCAACGGTTGAATTTCTGGTAACAGGTTGCCGACCTGAAATTGCTGATTAGGGTTCTGTTGCGTTTCTATAATACATTAGAAAATTCTTTGCGATGATCGGGAAATTAAACAAACTCTGATAGGCCTGAAACTTTTAGGTCTTATTCGTTTCGAGATAATCCTTGATTATGACGGTGGAATTGTTTTTCCAACGGTTCATTGGCAAGACGCACTCCGATTAGGGGCGTTTTTGATACGGTAGAAACGGGCATCAAGACGCACTCCGATCGGTCTGAAATTTGGAGGGCTTGTTTTTCCCCCCTTCTTCTTCAATTTGACTGGAGGAATTTTCATTCCAACGGTTAAAACTCCATAAATTAGACGCCGATCTCGTTGTGTTTTTGGCCTTATTTTGCCATTAACATGATCACCATCACTCCTTGATCCATCACCGATAGAAGGCCCTCCTTCTAGCGCCAATGACGATGCTGGATTTTGTCATGTATATTTCCGGGTCAATTTAATCTAGGGATGATCGAATGAAGGATGATTTTGGGGGTGATTTTAGACTGAGGCTGAGAGTCTCTCTCAGGTTGCCTACGTATCCTGTTGTGTTCCAGGAATCAAGTCACACGTAGTTCTTGGAAGTGTATATTTATAGGGAGTTCATTACACTAACCCTAAACTATGTCGGTTTGGGTAAAATATAGTATTAGCCATTTGGGCTTTTACCGGCTTATATGAGATTTACCCACTTATGCAAGTAACCACATGGATAATGGCCCTACGTGTTTAGAGTGGACTTTGTCCGCACCCTGAGCTTTCCGACTTGCGGTATCGAGATGGGCCCATCGTCTCGGTTCTCTGAACATGTCGGTTGTCGATGTCTCAACCTGTAATTCGACCCTTGGGCTATCACTTATTCTTGTTCAGGAGGACCATCTCGTGATGCCACGTGGAGGTGCGAGATTCGGTATCGTCACCTAATTATTGTCTTTTGTCTTCTGCTCTTCACCCATCTCCTGCCTTCTACTCGAGTTCAAGACCTTCAGATGCCAAAAGTTTGCTTATATTCTTCTTCTCCTCTTCTTCTGCTTTTTTCGTATCTTTTTTATAACAAGGGTTTGCCGTCTCAAAGTATTGATAGCAGGGACGGACCCAGTGTATTGAGGGGGGGTGCACGGCCCCCACTCAAATTTTCATGCGAAGTTACTAGTATACCTCTCTAGTAATATTAAAGATCCTGTATGTATATTATTTCAGACAAACTCTAATGTAATTGCTTATTTAGTTCAACTGATTAGAAGTATTATAACTATACATGAGGTGACTTATTCAAAACCCGGCTGCTGCATGTTTTTTAACATTTTTTTTTGAATTTGGCCCCCACTGAAAAAAAATTCTGGGTCCGTCACTGATTGATAGATGCTAATTTCTTTGGTACACACCTGACCCATTGACTCTATCAAGGTCCGAAACGTCAAGCTCCGGAATCGAAGAACCACGACAACCACCAGCCACACCGCCGCCGCCCGCCAAAAATCTCACCGTAATCTTCTAATCACCCTTCCTTTTGAACTTGGTCATTTTATTACCTCCGGATGAAAGGTCTATATAGTCTTCTTTGTCTGAGAATGACACGCCGTTACTGGTACTAAAAATTGCAGATTTTCTTCGGTTAATGACTCCATACAATAAACAGATCAAGAGAGTATGTCACGGTGGGAGAAGGGTAATTTAGGAAATTTCAATAAAATGTGTCTTTATAACTAATGATTTTTTAAGTGTGTCCTAAGTGCCTAATTAAGTCCCAAAACACGTCCTTATAAACAATTAACACTTTATTTAATTAATCAAATTTCTATTTTACATGTATTAACAAATATTATTCCCTTCGTTTTTTTATCTGTCATATTTCAGAATTTGCTCTATTTTTATTTATTTGTCATTGTACATTTTCAATGCATCATTTATTAATTTTTCCTCATTTACTAATAAAATATTTACATCTCCAATAAAAAAAATACATTTCGAATACTAAAAACACATTTACCAACAAAGTATTTACATCTCCAATTAAAAAAATACATTTCCAACACTATATTTGAGACGTATTAATTATTTTCTCAATCTGTGTGAATCTTCTCTCTGCAACATATAAAAAAAAGTGGAGGGAGTACTTAATGTCTCGAATTTCACAAACAAATCATTTCATATAATAAATGCAGTAGGTTCTTAGCCTCTGAATTAAATAAAATATTTCATTCATTTCGAAATAACTGATACAATTGTCAAAACAATTTTTTTTTAGAATAACTGAGACAATAACATTTCCAATGCAGCATTTATTGTGATTTTCCTACATCTACCATTATTTATTAAGGAGTGAGAGAATAAATACAACATTGCATTAATTATAGATCAAGGGTTTTTAGTCATTTTGACATTCAAATTAAAGCATTAACTCACATCCTTAATATGCGTGTTTTTTGCAACTACCTCAGTTATTTCGAAACGGATGGAGTATATACTTGTGGAAACAGATTCAGATTACGGTGATGATATACTCCATCTGCTCCACAATAACCGAGACAGTTGTAAAAAACATGCAGATTAAGAAAGTGATTAATTATTTTGACTTTGATTAGATAAAAACTAGAAAACCCTTAGTTATTTTGGAAAGGAGGGTGCATTTAAGATAGTTTATGGAAAAAAATAAAGTGATGGGTAAAAAGGAAAAAGTGCATTAAATTTTATTTTGGAAAATGTTCTGCCTCGGTTATTTTGGAACAATTTTTTTGACAACCGCCTCAGTTATTTTGGAACGGAGGGAGTATTTAATATGAATATACACTAGATCTTTAATGACACAATTACTTCAATTCTTTATGACAAAATCGATATCAATTTAAAAACCTGCACATTAATCAACGATGAGATCTTATTGAAGAAAAATAATGTTGAACAACATGTAATGTACATATCTGTAACATTCCGATTTTCAGGAAAAGACAGACGTGTTATTTTATGAAAACGAATATTATTATTCTGATTTCTTTTATTGGAGTTAATTTTTATGAGATAAATCTATATATATTTCGAAATAATATATATATTTTACGGGAAATCTGATTTGTATTATAAGGGAAAATAATAAGAAATTATTATTTTTGGGATTGGGTATTTAAGGAAAATACATCCCATTAGTTCTCATAACCAAAAAGAAATCATAAAATTTCCTACGTTCAGTGAGAGAAACGGCGCATAGAGTAATTTAGGGCTGAGAGATTTTCCATCAATTCCTAAGTCGAATCTCAATCGTTTCAGATTCGATTAGAGCGTTGGAATCGTCGTGAAACGAGCGTCGTTTCAATACTCAAAGTTCAGACTTTGTTGAGGTATGTAATTTCGACCTAGATGTGTTCTTGGATGAGTTTTGGAGATCAAAACTCATATATTTCGTAGTTTTGTTTTAATCGAAGCGTGTGATCGATTCTAATGCAAATTTGGATTGATCACATAGGTTTTCTGTGATAGGAAAGATCGTTCGCTGTAGTTTTTCTGAGTTTTGGACTTGGATTTGCTTGCTTAAAGGTAAGAGGATCTTCCTACAAGTTAATTTATGGTTTATTAGGTTTTATGTTATGGTTTGATATGATTTTATGTTAGAAATCATACCTTCGTGTTGCCTAAGGATTTAGGGTTGTTATGGTAGATAAAAGTCATCTTTTTCAGCAATTTTTCTGAGTATTTTGATGTTGAACATGTTTGGATTTGAGTAGAGATCGTAAAAGTGCATAAAAACGTGTTTAGAGAGCTTTGTGCGCACATTGACTACCAGTGTGCGCACATTGCCAAGGCTGAATGGGGACAGGTTCTGGAGTGTGCGCACATTCCCCTGGAATGTGCACACACTGGCCGGGCTGAATGTAATTTTCGCCCAATGTGCACACGCGCACATTGCATCTGTTTTGATAAATAAGTTATTTTAAGCTATGTTTGGGATTTTAAACGTTGTTTCATGATCTAATAACATTAAATAAACATGAACAAGCCTCGATTGAGCTTCCAATTCATTTAGTTTCGGCACCGAATGTACTCTTAAAGGGAGTTGAAGTTCGGATCCGTCGGAAGGGCATGAAAGGGCTTGTGATTTGATGAACTAGAGTTCATCAATGTCTGTGTATTTGATAGGATGTGATGTCTAGTTGTCTAAGTGAGGGAGTAGAGTTGATAAGGTGAGTTTCACTTTGAAAACACTTAGGTGGCTAGATAACAACACATAATAATTACATATGTGTAGTAAAAGATAAAACGTCACTTATTCTCGGTTAGGCACTATTTCATATCGGCGATGTGATACGTTCATAAAAGGTGAACAACGCTACTGGTTCAAAAGGCTGAAGGGTAGTGGAGGAAATTCATCGAACGTATACGCATATCGGGAAGACCCCGAAGCTATCAGGTGCTAATCACCGTTAGTTAGCAAGTATATCTTCAGGCTGATGAACGCCATGCGTAGTGTCCTTGAATGTTGACGTAACCAAGATAAGTTAAGTTAGAAACGTATAGGCATGACATGTCGATGGGCATGAAGTGAACCCTAGATTGAGTCGGTCTCATAAAGATAATTAATATAATAAAACCTGTTAATGAGCCTTAGTTAATTTGTAGCTTCTACCTCTTATTGAGTACAATGTACTTACCTCAAATTCATTGTTTTTCTATGTGTTTAGGGGAGAGAAGATGAACTCATTGATCCAGAGATCGATGAGGACTTTGATGTCGACATCTAAGGACGCCGAAGTTGAAGAATTCAATTATTCTTGATTATTTATATGTTAGACTTAAGTTTGTTTGGAAACTTTGTAATTCCTTTTAGTATTCTTTTTGGAGGTTTCGTACGTTTGGTTTTCGTTTGGTTTTCCATTGTAATAAATGTTACATTTCTATCTTTAGTTGAGTTTCTATTATTGGATGTTTGAGAAACATTTACCCGAGTCTTTTACTTCTGTTTTGCTTAACTCGATACGATGTAGTAGAGGCTTACGTATAAAGTGGAATTTATTTTATTTTATACGTGCCGAACGTTCTTTTTACGGATAAGGACTCGGTGTCCGGGAACGGGGCGTTACAATTTACTTTTAGTGCATGTTTGGATTAACAAAAAGGACATGAAAAGAAAATAAATGATTTGGAGGGATTTAATTTTGTGTGTTTGGTAAACTTTATCATGAAGGAAATGGAGGGAGAAGACGAGAAACAAAAGTAGAAGACCCAATACAATTTTAGGAACATGTTTTCCTTTCAAAATGGGTCAGAAACGGAAGGACACCATTATTTTTTAGAAAAATAGACCTGACGATCTATCATTCTCCTTTCATTTCTATCTAGTTCAATCCAAACACGCTAAGTAGACTTTACAATCTCTCATTCTCCTCCCTTTTCTTTTCTATTATTATCTTCTCTTTTCTTTTCTTCATTTTTCATTCAATCCAAACAGGGCCTTAGGCTTTCACCTAATTAATAAGATTAGAGGAGGGAGTCAGTATTGACTTTGTTCCGTCCCTAAATTAATATATGCCCTGGTACTAAGTTATTTTAACATATTCATTCCATTTCACAAACCCTAATATAAATAAAATTTCATAAAATAAGGATGTCAATAGGTTAAATGGATTGATTTTATGAATAAATGAAGCTTAATTATAGTTATTATAATGAACAAGCGCAATAATAAATTTTAAGTTTTCTCATTGTATTGTCAATGATATCACATGTCATCCACGCCATCACTACAGAATCATCATTTGTCACCACACGTCCCATAACAACTGCCACTACACACCTTTTTACCCGCCGTCACCACCCAACCACCCTTCATCGGCTCATCTCACTTGTCATCACCCGCCTCATCAGCCACCACCCACCCTACCACCACGCTCTATTATCACCTATCCAACCACAACATGCAATTACCACATGTCCGGCATTCTCACCCATCACTATCACTCGTCTTTGTACCCATTTTTACTAGTCAACACCTATCATACCATTGTTGAGGATACTGTTAGTGATAATTGTTTTATTATTATTTTCAACTATTATTATATTTATCCATTTCTTGTTCCCTATATAAGTATGGCATTGTATCTGTTGGGAAAAAAATTAATACTTAGGGGAAAAGGACCGACAAAACAATACTCCAAGGCACGCGTTTGGCATTGTCTTTTAAGAGATGTTTCTCCCCTACAAAGTCACTTGGGGTGTACTTGAAAATATCTCTCATGATACAATGGAGGTGTTTGATTCAAACAGTGACTAGTTTGATCAAGCCAAAGAACACTCAAAAATAGTTCTGACGATGCTTTGAAAAATGAATGAATTTTCATGTATGCTTTGAGTCTTATTTATAGGACAAAAAGTGCGGTCATATCCGTTCGGAGATTCATGAATCCGGATGAAGAGCTACACCACTTCGCAGATGCATGAATTTGATTGCATCTCTTCATAGATTCATGAATTCGATTCACATCACTTCGCATATTCATGTATCCGAATCACATCACTTCGTAGATTCAATGTATCGGAATCGCATCACTTCGTACCCTATTTTGTTACAACAACTCGAATGCATACGATAACAAAATATGTAATTTTATGAAAAAATATCTAACGATTTCCCCCTATTTTTTCAAAAAAAAATTTATACGTAAAAACAATTGAATGAAGCGGCCGCATCACCTAATATGATTACCTACATACCCTTTAGGGATCAAGCCATTGTAGTTCATGCGGACACGGACTAAGCATTATCGTAGGAAACCGTACATAGATGGGTTCATGCGGACACGGACTAACTCAAAGTTTCATCGTTGGCTTTGAACTTCCACTTAGTGTAAATAACTCAAAGTTTCATCAGGGTGCTATGGTGAACGCATCTTGAACCAAGGACACCATCGTGATGTAACCAGAGTTATCACACATACTATTCCGATAAAAGAGTGTCTCTTTGTTCCAACACATTAATGGTCATACGTTATATCCCGAAATTCATGAGTGCTCCAGAGACCGACAAAACAATACCCAACGGCACGCGTTTTGCGTTGTCTTTTAAGAGATGTTTCTCCCCTACAAAGTCACTTGGGATGTACATAAAAATCTCTCTCATGATACAATGGAGGTGTTTGATTCAAACAGTGACTACTTTGATCAAGCCAAAGAACACTCAAAAATAGTTCTGATGATGCTTTCAAAAATGAATGAATTTTCATGTATGCTTTGAGTCTTATTTATAGGACAAAAAGGGTACTGGTCATATCCGTTCGGAGATTCATGAATCCGGATGAAGAGCTACACCCCTTCGCAGATGCATGAATTTGATTGCATCTCTTCATAGATGCATGAATTCGATTCGCATCACTTCGCATATTCATGTATCCGAATCACATCACTTCGTAGATTCAATGTATCGGAATCGCATCACTTCCTACCCTATTTTGTTACAAGAACTCGAATGCATACGATAACAAAATATGTAATTTTATGAAAAAATATCTAAAGATTTCCCCCTATTTTTTCAACAAAAAAAATTTATACGTAAAAAACAATTGAATGAAGCGTCACCTAATGTGAAATCTTTGGGGATCAAGCCATTGTAGTTAATGCGGACACGGACTAAGCATTATCGTAGGAAATCGTACATAGATGGGTTCATGCGGACACGGACTAACTCAATGTTTCATCAGGGTACTAAGTGGAAGTTCACCATAGATCGTGTTCACTTGTAGTTCATGCGGACATGGACTAAATACTCTAGTGCCTCGTTCTAGTTAGACTTTAACTTGTTTGTACCCTTTGAACTTTGTTTATATTTCAAAACATAAGTAGGGTTCCCGTCAAGACTAACTAATGTTTCATAGACCTTAATCTCGTTCCTTTCATTGTTTTTGCAATTATATCTCTTGCTAGTCCTTTCGTCAAATGATCTGCTATGTTATTCTTTGACTCTACATAGTCAACAGAGATTACTCCTTGTTTAAGTAATCCACGAAAAGATTGATGTCTCAGACTAAGATGCCGTTGCTTACCATTGTAAGTCTTACTTGCTACATAATACAAAGTAACTTTATTATCACAATGTATCATCACTGCTGGAGATGGCTTTTCCTACAAAGGAATATCAATCAATAGATTTCTCAGCCATTCCGCTTTTTTACTTGCATCTTCTAATGCAATAAATTTTGCTAACATAGTCAAATCTGAAACACAAGTTTATTTCTTCGAACACCAAGATGCAGTTGCACCTCCTAAGGTAAAAATCTATCCAGTGGTGGGCGTAGGATTCGATTCTATGTTATTCCAACTTGCATCACTGTACCCTTCAAGTACAACTGGAAACCCACATTACTGTAATCCGTAATCAATTGTTTCTTTCAAGTATCTCAAAAGTCTGGAAATCGCATTCCAATGCTCTTTTCCTGGATTAGCAGTGAAACGACCTAATATACCAACGGCATATGCAATATCAGGTCTTTTGCAATGCATAGCATATATAAGACTTCCTATAACATTTGCATACTTGTAATTGGTCATAGCATCTAATGAGATTGATTTAATGATATAAATCCATCTTTCCTCATTATTTTGATCCCTAAGATCACGTTCGCTTCTCCTAAATCCTTCATATCAAAGTTAGATTCCAATAATTTCTTAGGCTTCTTTATGGATTCCAAATTCGGACCAAAGATGAGCATATCATGCACATATAGACAAACAATGATGCATGCACCATTTCTATATGTAGAGTACATACATTTATCAGCTTCATTGACTCTGAATCCATTTTCCAGCATTACTTTATTGAACTTTTCATGCCATTGCTTAGGGGCTTGCTTGAGACCATAAAGAGATTTTACCAATTTGCAAACTTTCTTTTCTTGTCCTGGTAAAAAAATCCCTCAGGCTGTTCCATATATACCTCTTCCTCTAAATCATCATTTAGAAAAGCCGGTTTCACATCCCTTTGATGGACAACTAAATTATGGATTGAGGCAAGAGATAACAACACATGGATGGATGATATCCGTGCCACTGGAGCATATGTATCATAATAATCTATGCCATGATGCTATTTAAAGCCTTTAGCCACGAGGCGGGCTTTGTATTTGTTAATGGATCCATCTGCATTTAACTTCTTCTTGAAGATCCATTTATAACCAATTGGTTTAGAACCACGAGGTAAATCTACTAATTTCCATGTCTGGTTTGACATGATGGATCTCATTTCATCATTGGTTGCTTCTTTCTGAAAAAACAAACAGCATCAATTGATGAAATGGATTTTGAATATGTGACAAGATCACTATCATCATTGATCATTAACTTGGTTTGATGTGTAATGTTATTTACATCACCCTCCAGTAAATACGTCACAAATTCAGGACCAATGGATTTTTCTGTCCTTTGTCTCTTACTTCTCCTTGGTTCTAAATCTGATTGTGGTTCCACCAATGTATCATCAAGAGATTCATCATGAACTCTCTTGGCAATGCTAGGAACGCCATTATTTTTAGATTGCACAAAAGACGACTTATAAAGATTCAACAAATCATTGCATTATACTTACACTATATCATTGTTGTGAGTTATATCCAAAGATATTGCCTTTCTTTCTACCGTTGGAAACGGTAACTACATCTTTGAGATCCTTATTCGTTCACCAAAAATTAAGTGTCATTACCACGTTCATACGCAGTGTAATAAAATGTTTATTTAGCCACACTACACATCCATAGTTAACTACTAAATTAACAGACGTTTTTTATATATATAACATCAAGCCACAGATTCATGCAGATTCAATGCCTAAACATCAATCAACATATGACCATTGGCATCTTTTGCACCTAAACTGTATTAGTGCATACACCAACAAAATTGATGCAATTACAAGTACTACTGGCAGTAATTCATGTTCAATATCCATTCATATTTATCAAAGCCAAAAACTCAAAGACATGCAATACGATGCACGTAATGATTACATTAAACTAATAATATGTAATCAACTGAAAATTGTGTATGTGCAACATTAAATATGCATGCAATCAACACATCAAACCCGCATAGATTTTCCAAAGTGCATTGTCAAAATTTAGTGTACTTTAATTCCAACCTTGGAATTATCTATCACAAATAAGTGCACAATGAGATTCATTTCATGTGATGTGCACACAAAATCAATCAATTTTTTTATTTTTATTTATTGAACGAATTATTCAAGTTGGAACAATATATATATATATATATATATATATATATATATATATATATATATATATATATGGTTGCATACCTTAACATGGGGACAATCAAAAACTTTGTGATTACTTGCCGCTGCTGGAACCTTCACATGGGGACAATAAAAAATTTCTGATTACTTGCCTCTTCTAGAAGTGGTGCAAGTTTATCACTCAAAATGTATGACAATTTGATCACAGTCAAGAAAAACAAAACTTTCTCTTACCAACAAGTGAAATTGTGCCCATCAAAACTATCAAGGTGAACCAAGTCTTGATCCATAACTTGGATCGAAGGTGCCACAGAGTCATTCAATGTCAAATTCTAAAACGAAGACATCTCTTAAAATTGTTGGGAAAAAATTAAACACTTAGGGGATAAGGACCGGCAAAACAATAATCCAAGGAACGCGATTTGCATTGTCTCTTAAGAGATGTTTCTCCCCTACAAAGTCACTTGGTGTTTACATAAATCTCTCTCATGATACAATTGGGGTGTTTGATTCAAAATGTGACTAGTTTGATCAAACCAGAGAACACTCAAAAATAGTTATGATGATGCTTTCAAATATGAATGTATTTTCATGTTGCTTTGAGTCGTATTTATAGGATAAAAAGGTACTAGTCATATCCGTTCGGCGATTCATGAATCCGGATGAAGAACTACACCACTTCGTAGATGAATGAATTTGATTGCATCTCTTCACCGATGCATAAATTCGATTCGCATCACTGCACACATTCATTCATGTATCCGAATCATATCACTTCATAGATTCGCACAGATTCATGCATGTATCCGAATCATATCACTTCATAGATTCAATGTATCTGAATTGCATCACTTCCCACCCTATTTTTTTTTTACAACAACTCAAATGCATACGATAACAAAATATGTAATTTTATGAAAAAATATCTAACAGTATCCACTATTATCAAATGAATGAAAAATAAAAACTTTTACTGTCAATATGGTATCAGAGTCAATCATTGATCTCATCCGCTCAACTTCCTAAACCTTTTCTTCCCTCGTTTAACACAAAAAAAACCCTAAATGGTATCACCATGGCTGATCTTGATGACTCATCATATATGTAATTTTATGAAAAAATATCTAACGGAGCCTTTCACTATTATCCCTTTCTTCTCCGGCCAAGCCTTCATCTTTCCGCTCAACTTCCTAAACCTTTTCTTCCCTCTAAATGGTATCACCATGGCTGATCTTGATGACTCATCATCTGCTGCTTCGGCTGCCCTTTCTTCTCCGGCCAAGCCTTCATCTTTTCTATCCCTCTTCTACTATACACATCACAAAATAAAACCGCCAAAATTATCATCTTTGAAGTGCTCATGTCCTACCTTATCTTCAAGGCCAATGTGTATTTGGATACAATAAAGTCACAATCTCACTGCCGGCAGATACTATCTCCGATGAAAAAGGCCAAACTGTGGCCAATCCGTCGTCCTATAATGCATGGGCTCACCAAACATCCTTATTTTGGGTATTGTTGCCTCCTTTATCATTAAAGATGTCATCATGCAAGTCTACCATGTCACCACCTTCACTGAAATATGGTCTGCCATACAAACATGTTTTTCCTCTCAATCTCGATCTAAATTGATGCATATTCGCACCCAAATCTCCTTCACTCCCAAGGGCATCCAATCGGCAACTGAATATTACATCATCATCAAATGGTTCACCGAATAATTAGCCATGTCCAATCACCCTCTCTATACCAATGATATCATTTATTCCGGACGAAATTCTGAATATGATGCTTTGGTTACAATGATATCGGCCCATGATTCGATTTTTCTTGAACAGGCTTACTCTCTTTTACTCACTGCTGAGTACCGCATTTGGCACCATGCTCTAATGCGTCTCAGCGATTGGCACAACCACAACAAATTTCAGTACGGACTCCTCCGCCTCCAACTCCTCTTATGGCTGTGGCTATCAAATAGTTGGACAGAACAAAGGCCGGGGGCGTTCCGGCAGCTTTCATGGTCGTGGCTCCGGCAAGGCCTCTTCATCAACACCAGGCCCTTTGGTTGTCTGCCAGTTTTGTTCCGGTTATCAACCACCATCACCCATCTGGCCACCACTCTCTTCAACACCCACCCTATATGCACCCTATCACCACCCACCCGACTATCCCAAACTACCAATTTCCACCTCTTGTTACCACCCGACATCATCTACTACACATCATCCTCTATCGTGTCACCATTCATCTTATTTGGAATCATGTCTATTCCATTTCATCATGTGTTAAACGCAGGAATTGGATCACGTTATTATTCCATTTCAACACATGGAAAAAGCATGAATGTGTTCGTTTCATTGCATCTATTTCATACAATCAAAATTAATACATTTCATTCCTGTAATCCGAATGGGCTACAAGTAAATAAAAGATTATCACTTGCCTGAATACCGGGTATTTATCTAGAAATGGAAAGTTCGGCACTTGAATTTTTGAGGAAATCCTAAGATCCACGTAAATCTGACATTATATAAAAGTAAGTTAAGGAATGCGTGTATGAAAAAGACATACTGAGACTCGGGGAATAGACCCTCTAAAGAAAACAGAGAAATGAGGTACGAACTGGTTTCTTTTCTATTTTTATTTTCCTTAATATCTTGTTGTATGGCAGCTTACAGTTTATATAGCCATAGATTTTCCTCTTGGAAAATACTTCGAATTTAGAGATAAATACTTGAATATTTGAATTGAGATAAACACTTAAAAAGCTAGATTATCACTACATAAGCTAACAGATAAACCCTAGGAGTCCTAGTTACTTCAACCATCCACTGCTCTGAATGTGGTCAAGGAATAGCTGTCAAATTGTATGTGCCGCCTTATTTCTACTTTATCAGCTATCTAACTTTGCTCAAATTCTTGTGGTGATCTTTATTTTGAATTTCACTTGAATTTAATAGTCACATTATCTGCCTTTCAACTGTTTGAATTAGTCTGACTTGATCCGACTTTGCTTGCTGCTTGTCTGTTTGTTTTTGGTAACTTTCCTTTTCTGTTGTAAGACTGTTGTTGTGTGCTGCTGTATTTGATGTTGTTGTATGCGTTAATACCCCCCCTCAAACGAGGCTAGGGCTAGGGACCAAGCCAAGTTTGGGTCTGAGTCGTGTGAAGTCGAACTTGGGCAGAGATTTAGTGAAGATATCTGCTAGTTGAGCTGGAGCAGGGATATGTTTAGTAACCAGGAGTCTGCGGGCTACCTGTTCTCTGACATAATGATAGTCTAGCTCTATATGTTTGCTTATGGCATGAAAAACTGGGTTCACTGTCATGTAGAGAGCACTGAGGTTGTCACAGAATAATACTGGAATAGAAGGTAGAGATATTTGAAGTTCTTGGAGAATGTATGTGAGCCAAGTGAGTTCAGCTGATGTGTGTGCCATGGCTCTGTATTCAGCTTCTGTGCTGGATCTAGAGACTGTTGGCTGTTTCTTGGCACACCATGAAATGAGATTGGGGCCCAAGAATGTGCAGTAACCAGTAACTGATCTTCTAGTTAGGGGAAACCAGCCCAATCCGCATATGAGAATGCATAGAGCCTGAGATTAAGAGAAGCTTCCAGTGAGATGCCTAAGGTGAGTGTGCCCTTAACATATCTGAGAAGTCTGTGTGCCCTTTGTAAGTTTGCCTGACTTGGAGCTTGCATGAATTGGGACAAGTAGTTGACCGCAAATGAGATGTCTGGCCTGGTGAAGATTAGGTATTGAAAGGATCCCACCAGGCTTCTATATAAGGTGATATCTGAAAGTGGAGGAGAGTCTTCAGGGTCCTTAAGCTTAGTATCCATGGGTGTAGGCATAGGCTTGCAATCTGTCATGGCCACCTTGTCCAAGATTGTAGTAGCATAATGAGCTTGACTGAGGTGTAGACCTGTACTTGTGTGCTGAATCTGAACTCCCAGGAAATGATGAATGAGGCCAAGGTCTTTCATAGAGAACTCCTTGTTGAGTAGTGTAATTAGGGACTGCACCAAGCCCTCACTTGATCCTGTAAGAAGTATATCATCCACATAGAGAAGGAGCACTAGAGTGCCTTGATTAGAATGGAAGTAAAAAAGAGATGGATCAGATAGACTGCATGTAAAACCATAATGTAGGAGAAAAGCACTGAATTTGTCAAACCAAGCCCTAGGGGCCTGTTTTAACCCATACAGTGCCTTGTCCAATTTGCATACATGGGATGGAAACTGGGGATTAACCATACCTGGTGGCTGCTCCATGTAGATGTCTTCTGTAATGTGTCCATGCAGGAAGGCATTTTTACATCTAGCTGCATGATGGACCACTGATGGGAGAGGGCAATGGTGAGGACAATTCGGATTGTACTGGGCCGGACTACAGGGGAAAAGGTTTCAGTGTAATCAAGGCCATCTACTTGGCTATATCCTTTGGCCACTAGTCTGGCCTTTAGCCGTTCTAGGGTACCTTCAGGTTTGAGTTTGGCTTTGAAGACCCACTTACATCCTATGACATGCATATTGGCGGACCTAGGAACCAGATGCCAAGTGTGATTGTGATTTAGGGCATCCAATTCTTCCATCATAGCTGCTCTCCACCCTTCATGTTTGAGGGCAGACTTGACTGTTTTTGGTTCTGTGGGAATAGAGGCATAGGAGACTGCAAGGGCATACTTGGGATTGGGTTTGAAAATTCCATGATGAGACCTTGTCTCCATAGGGTGATGAGGTGGAGATTGAGAGGAGTATGAAGAGTCTGGTGAAGTAGGAGGCTCACTGGATGTGGGAGATGAAGGTAATGATTCTAGTTCAGGTGGGGAGTGATCTGAGATAGGTGAGCCAGGATCTGAGATTGGTGGATCAGGAGTGGGGGTTGGTTCAATGTGAGTGATAGGTTCTGAGGGTGACATGGGAGGAATGTCCACTGGATCTGTGAGGACTGGTAAAGGTATGGTTTCAATGGTTTCTATTGGTTGTGTTGGTGATGCCAGGACAGGGTCTGGTGTGGACTTAGTTGGGGGAAGCCAGGAATCAAATATGTTAAGTACATAAGGTGTATTTATGGCAGATGCAGACAAAAAAGGGAACAGAGTTTCATCAAAAGAGACATGCCTGGAGATATAGAACTTCTTGGTGGAGGGATGATAGCATTTGTATCCCTTATATTGGTTGCTGTATCCTACAAACACACAGGGGAGTGTCTTAGGTTCAAACTTATGTTTCTTTGTGTCCCAAGTGTAGGGATAACACCTAGAGCCAAAAACTCTGAAGCTGATATAATCTGGGTTTTTATTGAACAGGATATAATAGGAAGACTGATACTGTATGGAGGATAATGGAACTCTGTTAAGGATATGGACAGCTGTGGAGAAGGCCTCAACCCATAGGTGTAGGGGTGTCCTACTATGAAACATCATTGTCAACCCTAGTTCTCTGATACTCCTATGTCTTCTTTCAATTGCTCCTGTCTGTTGTGGTGTGTGTGGGCAGGATATTAAGTGAATTATGCCTTTGTGAGTGAAGTGAGTAGCTAGCTTGTGGTTTATAAATTCACCCCCTCCCCATCTGAATGGAACTGTTTAATCTGTTTTCCAAACTGAGTTTGGACATATTTTTCAAAGGAAACATACACATCATAGAAGTCTGATTTGTGTTTTAGAGGAATAAACCACATATACTTTGTATGATCATCAAGTAAACAAGCATAATATTTAAAACCACTGAAAGATTGAACTGGGGCAGGGCCCCACAAGTCACAGTGCAATAATTCAAAACTACTAGAACTAACATGTTCTGAATGATTAAAAGGGAGTTTGCTAAGTTTGCCAAGTTGGCAAATTTCACATAAGTGCTCCTGTTTATTTTTCCCTAAAACCTCAATGAGGCCTTTATTCTTCAAAAGCTGAATTGTAGGAACCTGAATGTGCCCTAGTCTCTGGTGCCATAACTCAAGAGTGCATGATCTGAATCTGTGTGAGAAGTTGGCCTCCAAGTTGCTAGGGATGGTGTAGAGGTCTCCTTTAAGGTGCCCCTTCACCAAAACAACTTGCAGAATCAGTGTTAGTGAACAAACAACTTGCAGAATATTGTGTAGTTAATTGTCTGATGGAAATAAGATTCTTTTTTAGAGCAGGGACTAACAAAACATCTTTAATTATGATAGGGTTAGAGTCATTGTTATGGACATGAATTTCTCATATGCCTGTAATATGTAAGTTTGCTCCATTTCCTACTTGAACTAAATCTGAACCATGATATTCTGATATATTGTGTAGGATAGATGCATTACCTGTCATATGGTTGGAGGCACCTGTGTCCATGATCCACTCGGTGTCTGCAATGGTATTATCCAATGTGAGAGCTGAGAGAGCTTTTGGTATGCTGTTGTCTTGATTCTGACTTTTCCACCAGGAGATTTGTGCAATGTGTCCTGCTACTCCACAATATTGGCAGGTCTCATTCTTGTACTGCTCCCTTTCAGCCCTTGTCATCCTTTTGAACACCTTACCCTGAGTAGTAGTTCCATCAGATCTGCCTTTGGATTGCTGAGCTTGGAATCCCCTTCCTGTGGAGGTGAATCTGGGGTTGGTCTGAGCCTGCTGAGGTGATCTTTGACCATAGAAGGCCATATGGGATAATGGTTGTGTGTCCTTGACTGAGAACCAAGATCTCCTTTGATCTAGACTTTGCAACTGTGATACTAACTCTGTGTAGGTGAGCCTTGGAGGTTTGAGCATGGTGGTAGTAAATGTTTCATACTGAGGGCCAAGGCTAGTGAGTAGAAAGTAGACCTTTTCATCTTCAGGGATAGACTTTCCTATGGCAGCCAGACTGTCACACAGGCCTTTAAAGTATGGAATGTGCTCATTAATGGATCTGTCATCCTCTTTTCTTAAGTAAGTAATTTGTTGTCTGAGGTTGAATTCTCTTTCCTGTGAGTTTTGAGCATATGCTCATTTGAGGGCCTCCATACATCATGAGCAGAGTCCAAACCAATAACCGGTCCAAGTGACTATTCTGATAGTGATCCAATAAGCCATCCACGAAGTAACCTGTCAGATTTTCTCCATTTTACAAATTCAGGACTGAGGGTTTGTGTAGTTGATTGTGATGCAGTGTCACTGCCTGGTGTTCCTGTTGGAGTTGCTGAATCTGTTGGGTGATATTTTGCTGGTGCAGGTGTTTCATTGGTTAGATGACCAATTAGATCCTGACTTTCTGCTAGAGCAAGTGCTTGCTCACGCCATAAGGGATAATTTTTGGATGTAAGTTTGAGAGATATGATGTTTGAGACATTTAGTGATAAAGTTGCCATGATATTCTATTGTATGGTTGGTGATCAGGCACCAATAAGCTCTGCTACCATAAAGAAAACAGAGAAATGAGGTACGAACTGGTTTCTTTTCTATTTTTATTTTCCTTAATATCTTGTTGTATGGCAGCTTACAGTTTATATAGCCATAGATTTTCCTCTTGGAAAATACTTCGAATTTACAGATAAATACTTGAATATTTGAATTGAGAAAAATACTTAAAAAGCTAGATTATCACTACATAAGCTAACAGATAAACCCTAGGAGTCCTAGTTACTTCAACCATCCATTGCTCTGAATGTGGTCAAGGAATAGCTGTCAAATTGTATGTGCCGCCTTATCTCTCCTTTATCAGCTATCTGACTTTGCTCAAATTCTTGTGGTGATCTTTATTTTGAATTTCACTTGAATTTAATAGTCACATTATCTGCCTTTCAACTGTTTGAATAAATGTTTGAATAAGTCTGACTTGATCCGACTTTGCTTGCTGCTTGTCTGTTTGTTTTTGGTAACTTTCCTTTTCTGTTGTAAGACTGTTGTTGTGTGCTGCTGTATTTGCTGCTTGTATGCGTTAATACCCTCATTGTCTTCCTTAAAAAAACACTACACTTCTGAATATCACTGCTGCAAACTAACTCATAATCCACCGAAAAATACTATTACTACTCATCTACAACATATCCATAATGAAAGACTACTAAAGGAAAAACTTAGCTCACGGGCCATACTAAAAGAAAACTAATTACTAACCAGCAACATATCAAATATCATCCATCCTAATGCTTTACTTCTTCTGAAACATCCATTTGTTCCTTAAAACTATGCACAGACTTCTCAACTAAAAAGGAAGAAGTGAGCTCATGCACAAAGCTTAGTAAGAAGTAGACCATCAAAAAGACAGATTCGTGTTTGTTAAATGGTTGAAGAAATGACATGAATCTACTTCACCTGGTTTACAAAAACAGTTTTTGAAGACATAAGGTTGAAGCATAAGGAAACTACCTTAAAAGAATAACTTTGAACAATGCATGAAAACTTGTCTTACTAACCAATTCCATTTAATTATCATACAAGTACTTTTTATGTTTCATTAACTACGTACTTTCCATGGTTACCTACTTGTCAAACTACGTAAGCTACTTACCAAGCCGTACTTTACTAGTCGAGTTTCTATATCAACCTACTTAGCATGGCATGTTCTTGGTTCATTATTCATGTTCACATACGTTTTTCAACACATAATACTACATATTCAAGGGTAGAACACATGCTACCTCATAGCATGAGCACATAGTGCGACTCGAGTAACATGACTAGTCGAAAATCCCATGTGGTATGTAAGGTCATAGTATTTGGTGCAATATATTTAGCTACAACAAGGGTAATCGTATTACTCATACATCCGACATGATACGAAGATCATGATAGTTAGGGCAATACATCGCAGATAAGTAACTGTACCTTACCAAGAACGACTGAGCATAAATAGAAAAGCATGAAGGATCGCATAAAGATCATAGAATCAAGTTCAAGCCATATTGTAACCTGTGTAATCATAAAAAGATTATAGCATCACCATACCACCAAATCGATTTCCACTACTCGTGCTAAAGTACATAAAAATGATTTACATGAATATCTAGAAAACATAGCATACTTGAAAATACATCGTACATCATAAAGATGGTAGAAATAGAACTAGAGCTTTTCTTAGGATCCACCTAGCTCGCTTAAGCATGGCCAAGCTAGCATAAGCGAGCTTGAAAATTTTCAAAAAGGTTTCTGCTTCGATAGGAGCCCGACATGATGCTTACACTAGTTTGTTGTATGTTTCCCATAAAATGAATAAAAACAGTAAATTTAACATAAAAACGAGTCTTTTTTTGTATAAGAAATCCTTACCTTAACGGCGAACATGAACTACGAACAAACAACAGCTAGCTTTTATCTTTACCCTAATCTATGAACGTGAAACTAATTCTAACATGAACACTACGATAATCAAACATCAAAACTAAGAAATTTACGTAAAAGGTCAAACATTTACCTTCTAAAGACGATTCTGGATTTAAAACAACTTTTGAACCGAACCAATCTTAGAACTTTGATTTGCAAGATACTAACAACACAGTCATATCTACTTGTCATATTCCAAGGCCTCACTTAGGCTAGCAGTGCTCCCGCCTAGGTGAGTCTGCCAATCTTCTAGAAACAGAGACATGAAAGCAAACAACAACGAAACAACTAAGTTCCGGAAAACCCTAGCTCGCTGAGGTGGGATCTTACCTTATTAGATGATATTATTTTATATTATTTATATTTACGTTTATAGCCTTGTTGGCTCCCTATATAAATCTATTGTACTCATATTATTTCTTTAATGACAATCAGTTTGTTATTCAACCTAATCTATCATGGTATCAGAGAATTGATCCCTAAAATTTTCTTTCTACTCGCTTTCTTCTAGCCGCCTCTAGGGCTTCATTGCCGCCGGCCGCAAAAACAAAAAAAACACAGCCGCTATGGCGACCACCGTGGCTTCCACCACCCACTCGTCCTCTTCCGCCACCTCAGCCGCTGCTCCGGCTGCTTCTCCTTCAACCCCTACCGCTGTTGTTTCTCTCAATCCGTCCGTCAATGCTCCTACCAAACTCGATGGCAAAAATTTTACGGCTTGGAAGCTTCAGTTGACCACCTTGCTCATAGGACATGGTCTTATTGGTTATGTGACAGGTGATATACCCAAGCCGCCACCAACCCTTACATCTGCGGCTGGTGATGTGGTACAAAATTCGGCCCACTTGCACTGGATACAACAAGATGCATTGATACACAATTTGATTTTGGGTTCGGTTGACAAGGAATTTATGGCCACGATTCAGCACACGACCAATTCGAAACGAGCTTGGGATACGCTTCTTGATACGTATGGGAAACAGAGTAAGGGTCGTATACGACATCTCAGACTGCGTTTACACTCTATTGCTAAAGGTACAATGTCAATCTCTCAATATTTCACTGCCATTAAAACTGTTGCGGATGATCTGGCGTCTCTAGATGCTAGAGTGCCTGATGATGAACTTGTTGAGATAATTTTAAAAAATATTGGTAGTGAAAATAAGGATCTTGTAAGTGCCATTCAGGCTCGTGATGATACTATTTCTATGCCATTGTTACATGAAAAGTTGCTAATGCATGAAGCGTCGCTTGTACAAAGTCAGTCTGTTGCACCCCCTGCGTCTACTGCTTTCCCTGCCTACCAACAACCCCGTCCCATGCATGTTTCTCCCAATTTGTCCTATTCTCCCTATCCACACACAGCTCGGCCTCCCTCACCCATCCTGCCGCAAGCTCCACCCCCCTACCCGAGACCCCAACAGCCTTCCCCTTCCCCCAACAACTCCTCCAAGTCTACCACTGCTCGTAATTCCAAAGGCTATCAGGGCTTCGCCAACTCTGTGGTGTCCAAGGTCATGTTGCTACTCGTTGCACCACTTATCCACTCTACAACAATCTTCCCCGTCCACCCCGCAACCAAGGCAACTCTCGGTCTCCACAGCCCCCCCACGCCCTTGTTGCTCAGAATGCTTCTTCCGGTTACCCTGTGCAGTACTCTGATCCTTCTGCTCCCTGGATGCTTGATAGTGGTGCCTCTCACCACATGACACAGGAACTCAACTTGCTCTCTCTTCACTCCCCTTACCAAGGTACGGATCGTATAGTCATTGGTGATGGTAGCTCTTTGGCTATCACACACATTGGCTCTACCTCTCTCAACTCTTTCAAATTAAATCAAGTGCTTTGTGTACCTTCTCTTTCTCGTAATTTCTTGTCCGTCCAAAGGTTTTGCCGGGACAATTTCGTATCTATTGAATTCTTACCGATTCGTTTTTGGTGAAGGACTTGAAGACGAGCAAATGCCCGCACCAAGGACAAGTCGGTGATGGAGCCTATCTCGTGGTCTTCCAAAGCTCTCTTTGCCTTCTCTGCTTCCAAAGCTTCTGCAGCTACTTGGCATCTCCGTTGCGGCCATCCTGCTTTTCCAGTTATCCAAAATCTTGCAAAAAATAATTTTTTAGAATTATCTACTGTTTCGCATTCTTATTGTGATTCTTGTCTTTGTAATAAGAGCCATAGGCTCCCCTTTTCGGATTCCACCTTACGTACTTCTCAACCCTTGGAGGTTATTTATTCTGACGTTTGGTCGTCCCCTGTTTATTCAGTTGACAATTTTAAATATTATGTTCTGTTTGTTGATCATTTTACTCGATACATGTGGAGATATCCTCTTGCCTGTAAATCTGACGTATATACTACCTTCATAAAATTCAAGCACTATGTCGAAAATTTGTTAGATGCCTCTATCAAAACTCTCTACTCTGATAATGGCACTGAGTACATCAAGTTACGTCATTTTCTCTTGGATCATGGCATTTCTCATTTTACTTCTCCCACCTACACGCCGCAACACAATGGCATTTCTGAACGCCGACACTTGCATATAGCTGAAACAGCCCTAACTCTCCTTGCCCATGCCCATATGCCGATACCTATTGGTCTTATGCTGTTAGTGCCGCGGTTTACCTCATTAACAGAATGCCAACAAAAAATCTTGATATGCTTTCACCACATCTCAAACTTCTCTCTAAGCCCCCCAACTACTCCAAGCTTCGAGTCTTTGGTTGCCTTTGCTATCCGTGGCTTAAACCATATACACCCAACAAACTTGCGCCTACCTCCAAGCCTTGCGTTTTCCTTGGTTATGCCCTCACACAAAGTGCTTATCTCTGTTATGACATCGCCGAGTCTCAAATGTATGTTTCGCGCGACGTTCGGTTTGTGGAAGATATTTTTCCCTTTGCTAGCATCGCTTCTGGGTCCTCCTTACCTCCGTTACGTGCTCTTCTACCCCCTGCTTCCTATGAACCCACGGCTGTCCCTATTCCTCACCCACCCCCCATCGGCCCACAGCCCACACGAGGGCATTTATGCACCACCCGAAACCCCTCCCTCCTCTCCTTCTCCTGTTTCTTCCGCTTCTACCTCTCGCAGTGATTCTAATTCTTCTCCCACTCCCACCCACCTTCTTCCAGCTCTTCCCCACCTCCTCCACCGCCACCCCCTCCTCCACCTCCGTCTCAACATCCCATGACCACTCGCTCTCAAAACCAAATCTACAAACCTCGCCAACTCTTTAACCTGCAAGCTCAACTTCACAATCGCTACCTTGAAACAGAACCCTCAACCCTCAAGCAGGCCTTACAGTGCCCGCAGTGGTGTGTTTCCATGTCTGATGAGTATAGTGCGCTTCTTCGCAATGACACGTGGTCCTTAGTCCTGATGTATTATTTTTATATGATTGAATTTACGTGATTTTATTATGTTTTATCGACGAATTCTATGTAAAATATATGAAATTATGATATAATTAGTATATAATATTAATCTTTATAGTTTAGTATAGTTAGTAGTAAAAGTTAGTATTTATAGTAAAAAGTTGTAGTTTTTGTACCGGTTTTAATGACCGGAATATTGTGTCTATTTTACACGGGTATTTTGTGTTTATTTCATTGCGAATCCTAAGATGAGCTGAAATCCCGAGTACGTACACTTTTTGAAGTCAATTCAAGTTGTTAGAAGGGAGTTATAAAGCGTCACTGATATAAATGATCAAGGGAATAATTGTTTCTGAATCTCGAAAAAGGACGTATAATACAAATGGCTCATCGAGAATACGTTTTCTGAAGAAATGATCTTGATGAAAGTTGTAGAGAATTCAACGAGCTTTTCAACGGAAGTTCGATTATGTCATTCGATATCAAGAATTCAAGTTACGATTTTTAGAAGATAGTGTGAAATTATATATAATTATATATAATTACAACACATGCTAAGTAATGATTAGAGGGTAACATGGGGGCACATGCTTGCAACTAACTGTAATGATTGCCATCATTACACCGGACCGATCCGGCAGATTTTCAGGACCGGTCCGGGAAGGAGGAAAGTCTATAAATAGGGATGCAGAGGTTCATTTCCATTGTACCAATATATATATACCATATCCTATATATATTCTCTCCCTCCTCTTTCTCTTTTTCTTTTCTTTTCTTTAGTTTGTAAATAGGCCTTATGCCAAAATAATGTAGTAATAGTAGTATCGTAATAATGTTCGGGAAATTCTCGAAGGTTCGGTGTTGCTGAAATCGTTAAATACCTGGGAAAAGACGATTTCTGAGTCAGCAGTTGTAATCGGGTAATTTCTATAATAATTATGTTTATGTTTGTTATTTTCTTCTTTTTAGTTTTTATAATGTTATTAGGCTAAGATCTAATAACTAGCCAAAGTTATGTAATCGTATTATTTCGATCTTTTCGTTAAAAGAATGATGTTTAAATAAAATTGATTAAAATTGAGTTAAAATGAATCTTTTTCTATTTCGCTACGTATTGATAATATATTCGGAATGAAGTAATCAATCATGATGAATACCACATATAACCTGACGATGAACTGACCAGAGAAGTCAGGATATGAGTAAAAATAGAAAAACCGGAGGGTAAAAATGGCCGTCTGATTAACGGAATCCTATTTCCTACCCGGGGGCAGATTTGTCCTAATAAAACAAATCTTATTAACTTTGTACTCGAGATCTTAATAATGTTAAAATCACAGTTTAATTGAAACTACACCGTTTGTATTAAATCGATCCGCTTGACAACCGGAGCCTCTTGAATAACATCGGCCATCTGACAAATGGAATCACCTCTTTTATCCGGGGTAGATTTGTACTCGGTACTGTTTTGACTAACTAAGTTTAGCATGGGGCATTGTGGACATTGGATCGATGACAATTTGACATATGACAATTTCATACGCTCGTGTGAGGAGAAATTGTTGACATTAGGAGTACACCGTTTCATTTACTCAATTGGACCTAATAAAAAGGAAGATCGAACACATTCTATTAATTGAAAAGATCGAATAAATTGATTACATATACTTTGGCTAGTCTAGTCTATAAACTATATATTGGTATCTATATATTTATATATATATATATATTTTACTATTTATGTACATCTATATATATTTATATATCTATATATATTATATTAGAATAACTTTTAAATTATGCATTTATTTTATGTTGGTTAGAGTAGTAGTAATATGTGTTATAAAATTGCGGTTTAGATCGAGTTAATAGCGACTCTTTGGTGTTTAACCACACTTAAAAGAATTACCACTTTTTCCCCGAGGATTCGACACCGACTCACCACTTTATCACTACAATTTGACCCGGTACACGCCGGTTAGGATCCGTCTAACCTAGAAAAGGTCTGTCCCTTTCTTGACGCCGTTTCTAAGGTCTGGTTTTGGTGACGTCAGCTTTCTGGCGCCGTTGCCGGGGATTACAAAGTCGCTAAATTTTTTTTTTTTTTTTGTGTCTATGGTTACTACTTGTATTAGCTTAAAAATTCTCGAGGATAAACCAACACTCTTCTTATCACATTTCTTTTTTTATTTTTCGTTGGTATCTACTTTCTTTTAGTACCAATTTTCTTCTTCTTTAAAACTCGAGCATTTTTCTATTTTCGTTAGTTGATGACCAGAAGCGGTAAAGCCTCACTTACTCCTTATAAGCCTGATATAAACGCTTACGAAAGGCAGTTGCGGATAGAGAGTAAACGTGGTCAAACCAGCTTAGGACTCCTTGGAAAATCTCCAACGGAATCATCTTCTAATAAAAATAAAGAAATGGCTGAAACTAGTGATGAAACAAACGAACAGAGGCTAGATCATGCTTTAGGGCATGGCCAAAACCCTGTTAACCCTAATAATAATCAGAATAATAATAATAGAATCAATCAAGATCGGAACCGAATAATCGTAACAATCCGCCAAACCCCGAGACCTATCGTGATCAAACTGTTAGGAGAAACCAGACTAATAATCCCATACTTTTACCTAATGAAGGAGCGAATAATTTCGAAATTAAATCTCATCTTTTTGGTTTAATTGACGCAAGAGCCCAATTTCTAGGAGAAGATGATGAAGATCCACATCATCATCTCTATCTATTTGAAGAACTGTGCAATACAGCCAAAAGTCAAGGTGCTCATAAGGAATTAACGAGGATGACTATGTTTCCTTTTTCTTTAAAAGGAAGAGCCCGAGATTGGTTTATGTCTCTTCCACACCACTCGTTAACTAGTTGGGAGGATATTCAACCGAATTTACGAAACAATATTTCACTCAGGACGGAATTTGGAATTAAAGGTCGAGGTTGCTAACTTTAGACAAGGATCGAAGAAACACTTGGGAATGCCTGGGAAAGGTTTAAAAAATTGTTAAGAGCTTGTCCCGATCATGGTTATTCCTTAGATATGCAAATTCAGCTTTTCCGTCGTAAACTAAGAAAGGATTCACGTGCGGATGTAGATCATGCATGTGGTGGTTCGTTAATGATGAGTGAAGCTCAAACAGTTTACGATGCTATAGAAAAGATTTCCAAAAATAACGAGAATGTGGGAAACCGGTTCTAGCACTAGAAAAGTAGCTTTTGCGGGAGAATGTACGTCAAATACGGAAGTTCTAGCACACTTGGAGAATTTGAGTAGAAAGTTTGATGGATTACAACAAGGTAAGAATAAAAATTCAGAAAATAGTATGCCAACTGAATACTCAAATCATGATAATGTGTCATTAGGGATAGAAGAACCAACAGGATATTCAAGAGAGGAGGTGAGTTTTCTTCAGCAACATAGGAATTTGAACAATGCATATTCAAACTCGTTTAATGCTATTAGAAGAGACCACCCAACTTTTAGATGGTCTGAAAACCCTAGTAAGCCAGGACAACCGCCGTATCCAGTTCAGTATAAGAATATGAATAATAATCAAGTTTATCAAGGAAATTCATCTAATCAGAATTTACAATCATTACCTAGATCCTATCCTCAACATACCACTCAAAGTATACCAAGTAACTCGAGTTCAACTCAACTGCGAAGGGGTTGAAAAATGGGAAAAGCTGATGGAAAATATGATGGGTGTAGTATCTACTCAAGCTAAGAATATGGAAACAATGATGACTTCTATAGGTTCAGTCAGTAAGGATATGAGTTCAATGAAAACATCTATGAATGGACATGATACCAGAATGAGAACGATAGAAGCTTCATTAAGGAATATGGAAGATCATTTGAGTAGGGAAGGTGAACGTAACAACAGTAGACCTCCTGGAGGACTACCAAGTAATACTGAAAGAAACCCAAGAGAGGTAAATGTTGTAGTTACGAGAAGTAGGAAACTCTACGGTAGCAATGGAGTAGAAAACTTCGGGAATAATGAAGTAGAAAATGATTTAGATAAAAATGATCAAACTAAAGATGAACTTGACTTTACTGATGAGGAAGAAGAAATCATAGAGAATTTCTTGAAAAGGAATAGAAGTTTGGAACCTGAGAATGAAGGTGAAAAATGGGTAAAAATCCCTAGGATTTTGAAAGATCCCATGGATAAAGATTTAAGGAATCTATTCAAGGAACATGTTAGAATAGATGAAACTGGTAATAAGGATGAGAAACAGGAAGAACAGAAGGAACCTGAAATAGAGATTGATTCAGAGAATAGTTTAAAAGAAAAAATTCAAGAACCTGAAACATGGCGATCAAGTAATACTCAAAAGTTTAAGGATAAAGGAAAAGAGAGAATGACTTCGGAACCAAAGGTTATAGATTTAGAATCTTTACCTTTTCCACCTAAAGATCGAATTAAAAAGATTAAGACTGATCAGAAGTATGCTCGTTTCCTTGATACTTTTCGTCATATTCATGTTAATATCCCTGTTATCGAAGCTCTGATAAATATGCCTGCCTATGGAAAGTTTTTGAAAGATATACTATCAAATAAGAAAAAATTAGAGGAATATGAGAATATATGCCTAAATGAAGAATGTTACGCAATTTTGCAAAGCATAAGTTACCACCTAAGGCGAAAGATCCTGGAAGTTTTACGATTCCATGTGAAATTGGAGGATTTGTTTAAGAAGGTCTTATGTGATCTTGGAGCTAGTATAAATCTCATGTCTTATGAGGATTATAGAAAGCTAGGCATAGGAAAGCTTACTAAGAGGCGAAATGACTCTTCAAATGGCAGATAGATCGATTAAGTACCCTAAAGGAATAATTGAGGACATATTGGTTAAGGTAGACAAGTTCTATTTTCCAGTAGACTTTGTAGTTATGGAAATGGAAGAAGGATTTTCAGCGCCACTTATCTTAGGACGTCCATTTCTAGCTACAGGAAGAACTTTAATCGATGTTCAGAAAGGAGAATTAATTTTGAGAGTCAATGAAGATGAAGTTGCTTTCAATATTTTCAAAGCTATGAACCATCAATATTACATCACCAGAATCATGTTCTTTTATAGAAGATATTCATTCTGTCTATGATAATCAGTTACCAACTTTTGAAGACAGATTAGAAGAATGCTTAACTCTATCTATCTATAAAGAAGATGAGGAAGACATTGAAATGAAAGAGATAATCTTATCTCTAAATGAAGGCAGTTTTACTTTTAAACCACCATGGCATAAGTATTTGGAATTAGAACTAGAAGGACCAGTTCTTAAATCATCAATAGAAGATCCGCCTAAGAATCTAGAATTGAAACCGTTACCTTTAAATCTGAAGTATGCTTTTCTTGAAATTGATAATCTTTTACCAGTTATTATTTCATCAACTTTAACGGAGCAACAAGAAGATCAATTACTTAGAATGTTGAGAAAGCATAAGAAAGCTTTTGGATGGACGATTGCCGATATTCGAGGTATTAGCCACGAGATATGTGTTCATAAGATAATTCTAAAAGAAGATGCTAAACCTTGTATTCAACCGCAACGCCGCCTCAACCCGAATTTGCAGTTAATCGTTAAGAAAGAGGTTATTAAGCTATTAGAAATGGGAATAATTTTTCCTATATCGGATAGTGAATGGGTAAGTCCAACTCAAGTTGTACCAAAGAAAGGAGGTTTCACGGTGAAAGAGAATGATAAGAATGAATGGATCCCAACAAGGAAATTACGGGATATCGAATGTGCATTGATTTTAGAAAACTAAATGATCATACTAAGAAAGATCATCATCCACTTCCATTCATAGTGCAAATGTTGGAACGTTTAAGTGGACATAAGTATTTCTTGTTTCTTAGATGGTTATTCGGGTTATTTACGAGATATTCATTGCGGCGGGAGATAGGGAAAAGACTACTTTCACTTGTCCTTATGGAACTTTTGCGTATAAAAGAATGCCGTTTGGTTTATGTAATGCTCCTGCTACGTTTCAAAGATGTATGATGTCTATATTTTCTGATATGGTTGAGAAATTCTTAGAAATTTTTATGGACGACTTTAGTGTTTACGGAGACTCTTTAATGGCTGTTTGTTACACTTAGAACGAGTGTTACAACGCTGTGAGGATACCAATTTAGTGCTTAACTGGGAAAAATGTCATTTGATGGTATCAGAAGGAATTGTACTAGGTCATAGAATCTCTGAAGAAGGAATCGAAGTTGATAAAGCTAAAGTCGAGGTAATAGAAAAATTGCCTCCACCAGTTAATCTAAGAACGCTAAGAGGATTTCTTGGACATGCAGGATTTTATAGGAGATTTATTGCAGATTTTTCAAAGATAGCAAAACCTCTAAGTCATTTGCTTGAAAAAGAAGTATCTTTTAATTTTGATAGTAAATGTATGGAAGCATTTAAGACCCTGAAAGCGAAGTTGATTACTGCACCAGTATTGGTAGCACCAGACTGGGATTTACCTTTTGAGATTATGTGTGATGCAAGCGATTTAGCTGTAGGAGCTGTTTTAGGTCAAAGGTATAATAGAATTCTCAAAGCTATTTACTATGCATCACATACGTTAAATGCAGCTCAACTGAATTATGCAACTACAGAAAAAGAACTGTTGGCTGTGATTTTTGCCTTAGATAAGTTTAGATCGTATATTGTTGGCTCTAAGGTAATAGTTTATACAGACCATTCAGCATTGAAATATTTACTGAGTAAGAAAGATGCGAAACCACGTCTTCTTAGATGGATTCTCCTACTTCAAGAATTTGATATTGAGATTAAGGATAAAAAGGGAAGTGAGAATGTAGTAGCAGATCATCTAAGTAGAATGGAAACTGATGAAGAAATAGGAAATGAAATTAAGGATTCATTTCCTGATGAACAACTGTTTAGAATCGATACTCCTGCAACCATGCAGTTATTAAAGAAAAGAATTCCTTCTAAGGAAAATTCACCTTGGTTTGGAGATATCATTAACTACTTAACTTTGTGATTACATTCCGTCTCATTGGACTTGGCAACGAGAAAAAGAAATTCTTTTATGACTTAAAATTTTATTACCGGGAGGAACCGGATCTTTTCCGTAAATGTTCGGATGGGATAATCGAAAATGTGTGCACGATAATGAAATTTTAAGTGTTTTATCGTTTTGTCATGATCGTGAGGCGGAGGTCATCATGGAGGTTGGAAAAGCGCTTTTAAAGTCTTGCAATGTGGTTTTTATTGGCCTACACTTTATAAAGATGCGTATACATATGTTAAATCTTGTGAATCATGTCAAAAATGGGGGAATATTTCGAAAAAACATGAAATGCCTATGCAACCTATTTTAGAATGTGAGTTATTTGATGTTTGGGGTATAGATTTCATGGGACCTTTCCCTATATCGTTTGGAAAAAGATTTATTCTTGTAATGGTAGATTATGTTTCGAAATGGGTAGAAGCTGAAGCTCTTCCCACTAATGATACCAAGGTTGTCATACGATTCCTTAAAAAGAACATATTCACTAGATATGGCATTCCGAGGGCTATCATTAGTGATGAGGTCACACTTTTGCAATCGACCATTTACTAAGTTAATTGAAAAATATGGTGTAACGCATAAGTTAGGAACACCTTATCATCCGCAAACCAGTGGTCAGGTAGAGGTGTCAAATAGAGAGATTAAAAGAATCATAGAAAAAACAGTGGATTCAAACCGTAAAAACTGGGCAGTTAGACTAGATGATGCATTATGGGCGTACAGAACAGCTTTTAAAACTCCGATTGGCTGTTCTCCCTACAAATTAGTCTTTGGTAAATCTTGTCATCTCCCAGTAGAATTAGAACACCGAGCATTCTGGGCTATTAGATTTCTGAATTTCGATCCTAAGGCTGTCGGTGATCATAGATTACTTCAGTTAACAGAATTAGAAGAATTTCGCCTTGATTCATATGAAAATGCTCGAATCTACAAGGAACGCACGAAATCCTTCCATGATAAGAGAATTTATAGTCGTGAGTTCCATGTAGGTGATCGAGTGTTATTGTACAATTAACGTTTAAAGTTGTTTCCAGGAAAGCTTAAATCAAGATGGACGGGACCATTTAAAGTAACACGAGTTTATAAATGCGGATTTGTTGAACTAAGCGATGGGAATACAACTTTTATAGCCAATGGTCACGGGGTGAAACTATTTCGGGAACGGAAGGTGAAGAAGTCTCTCTCATAAATGAAGTGATGTTCTTGATCGACCCTCCGAAAGATTAAAAAGCGGTGCTCGAAAAGTTTGAAAGTATCAAATTAACCAGGTTTTATCTTTACTTTTATATGTCTAAACTAGTTTCGTCTTTTACCGGATAGACGTAAAAGAACCTGGATGTCTTTTTTAGATAGATTAGGAGTTTTTGTTTTGCTTTTGAAGTTTGGTTTTAATAGAGATATCGCCTTTACTATAGAAGCCTTAGTTTTTGGAAAGAACAAGCAATTGTTGAGAGAGAAAAAATTGAAAGAAGTTTGTAATGGTACGTCGAGAAGCTCGATAAAGAGAAGGGCTAAGTTTTTAAGGAAGTGCGAGAATCGTGGAAAGATTGAACACAAGTGGGCAATGTGGGAAAAATATAACTCAATCTCGAATGAGTGTTTGAATGTAATTAAGAAGGGAACGATTAGGTGGTTAACCGAAAATCCCGATGGACTTCCAAGACTTAATTCAAACGCTACGTTTCTAGGATTTAGTTTGCTTGAACGGTATGTTAGAAATGCGGAGTTTGTAGAAATTGAAGAATTAGAAACCCCGTAAGTTCAAGTCTTTTATTGTTTTTAGTTTTATAAAATTTTTGCATAACTTTGAAAATTTTATAAAATTGGATCTTTATAAAAATTAAGGAGTTTTATAAAAGTTTTATAAAAAGTTTTTTAAGTTTTTAGATATTTTATAAGAATTAATATAAATTTATTGAATTTTTATAAACTTTTAAATAAGTTTTATAAAGATTTTATAAATTTTGAGAAATTGTTATAAAATTTATAAATTTTATTTTCTATTTTTATTAAGTTTTTATTGAGTTTTATAAGTTTTATATCAAAAATCCAAAAAAAATAAAAAAATTTCGAAAAAATCATAAAAATTTCACACGGACCGATCCGGCCCTTACACCGGACCGGTCCGGGATCGATTTAACCTAAAAAGACGGGATCTTTTCTTTCTTCTTCATTTCTCCTCTTTTCTTCAACAGCAGCCGCACCACCACCTCCACCCCCAAAAATTTTCTTTTTCTCTTCAAAAATACAAATTACACTAAACCATTACATACATTCTTCCTCTTTTTCTCTCCTCTCTTCAACACAAGTGAAAAATTCGAAAAAGATCGAACACAAGCTCCATTTCATCCCGGTGGCTTCTACGACTTTTCCGGCCACTTTTCACCGTTTTGTTCACTATAAGGTATAATTTGTTTACTCTAGTTATTAATTTCATGATTTTTGTAATTTTTAGATTTATTTTCAACTATTTTGATTTTTAAGTGTGTTGTGACATTTTATTTGTGTTGTTTTTTTTCGTTGTTTTTGTTGTTCTTTTGTTATTCCAAAATTCGTAGAATGGCCTCATCTAGTCGCAAAATCTCTAAGAAAAGAAAGCCTAATATTCCAATAGAAGTACCAGTCGTAGGTCTTAAAGATTTAACACCGGAAGAAGAATCTGTTAGTTTTTCTTTGCTACAGTTTCACCTCAAGCTAAGAATGCTTATAAGAATATCTATAGTAAATGTGGAGTTGTGTTGGAAAGAGGCTTAGATTTTGATGACTTAGGAGAGGAAGTTAGGCGTATTTTTGCGAGACGCCAATGGTTGGATTTTGCGGCTCGGAGGACGGGAGAGATCAATACTACCTTAGTGGCGAGTTTTATGCGTTCGTCTACTTTGGCACCCACCGAGGGTAGTATGATAGAGTCTATTCCCCTTAGGTCTAGACATGTGTCTTTTAGTCCGGAACTTATTAATGTTGTTTTAGGGGTAGAAGTTTTTCCGGATGAAGAGGATTACGGAGAGTTTGTTTATGGATTAGATGATCCTGCTATGTATGAGCGCATTGCCTCACAGAGCTCAGAGGGAATTTGATGCTACAGCAGAGTGGGTGGACAACAGATTTAATTATGGGAAGTGTTTTAGAGATCTAAGGGCAATCAAAAGATTTTTGAGCCATACTCTCTATCCCACTACCAAACACACCGCCTTTGGTAAAGAAGATTTATGCATTACTTGGGCGATGATTCATGATATTAAGGTGGATGTGGGGAAGATCATGTATAGAAGGGTTTTCGAGTTTATTGTTACCGCCAAGGCGGGGAGTCACGGTACTTTCCCGGCTTTATTTCGGATTTATGTCGTAGATCGGGAGTTCCTTTCCTATCTAACGACAAATTAACTATGTCGGATGAGTCCCCGATAGGCCCTAGTCCGAGGAGGTCTCCGAGAGGGTTCGATAGACTCGATAGTTAGGCGTAGTGCACCTCCACCCGGTTCCACCGGTTTCGGCATTTTCATCTTTTTTCGATCGGCGGTAGCCTTCTTTCCCAAGCACCATTACATACGATATGTTTCAATCCTTAGTGTCAGATGTAGCCCGAGGACAGGCTAATATGGCTTTGTTTGCTGAGCAGAGTAGGCAGTGGAGTGATGATTTACGTAGAGGGATGTTGAGACATGAGCAGATGCATCTTGATCCTTCTTTCGATAAAACTGCCTATCCGCCCTGTCAATCTAACCCATATACTTTACCAGAATGGATAGCACCTATTCCACCATCTCGAGCTTTCATCATATGCCAAATCCTTTTGGAAGCCGATCTAGTGGTCGGGGTGTCTTTTATACGGGTTCTCAGGATGCTGTTACATCTAGCAAATTTGGGGAGGATTTTCGGATTTTGCAAGGATGACGTCAAGTATGAGTTCGATAGGTCTCGACAGTTCAGTTCGGACCACGACTACGTTTCCACAATCAGTTACGTCATCGGTTCCAAGTGTGAATGATCCAGTTTATCCAGCTGAGGATGATGATGTTGACATTATTTGATTTCGTACAACTTTGTTAGTTTTAAACATTTTAAATACGTTTATTTTATTTTACGCATTTTAAATACTAAGTTTGCTAATTTAATAGTTTTTCGTTTTCATAATCGTTTTATGTCGTAGTAGTAAATTTAATCATTTTTAATAGTATTTAAATATTTCATAAAAAATCTAAGAACAAAAAAATATTTTCATATGTCGTTTTTAAAATATAATTCGTGTATCGTTTATCCGTATCATTTAGATATGTTTTATTAACTTATTTAAACTCTAATAGCCATGAGCCTATTAAAGATAAACAAGCAAACTTGAACTTTACAACCTGTACACGGTAAAAATATCTTAAAGCCGGACCGGTCCGGTCGGTTTCAGACCGATCCGGGAGTTAAATTTGCTTAGTCATGATTGAGAGTGTTAATATGCAGCCACGTATACTCTCAATTTTGTCCATTTAAGGAAAGAAATCTGAGAGTGAAAAATTGCAAATTCACTCAGTTACTTTCACCTTTCTATCTGTTTAATTATTTTCATCTGTTTCAACTAAAATGTCAAACCGGTCATCACCATCAGTCAATTCATACGATCCGGAGGCAGTAGATGTTTTTGTCCCGGAGTCTAGCGCTTCAAATGTTAATTTGTTGGTGAATGCGAGGTTTGCAAATTCTCCGATATTGGTAGAAAGGGGTATCAATTTTGAAAAAATTGATCAGTTCGGAAGGGATTTAATTCAGAATCAAGGATGGAGAAAATTTGTTAAGCATCCTCGAGGAAGAATTAATGTTTCTATTGTTAGGGAATTTTATTCAGCTCTTTCTACTGTTACTACGGTAGATCCGTCACAGCTTATATCTGTTCGTGGTACACTTATTCACCTGTCACCTCATATTATCAATCATATCTACGAGATACCGATTTTCAATCAAATCCATAATCTTCATTTTGAATATCAATGGGAATTAGGGAACTCTTGCCACGTTGTCAACTATGTCACGGAAGCTTTTCCGTATTTGTTTCCAGAGTTCGATCAAAATTACGACTCTACCACTTCAGCTCTACCTGCTCATCTGAGAGCATGGAAACACTTCATTAACTCACGAGTCTATCCGACTAGTGACTTTGCGTGGGTTAGTGATAATGAGATACTTTTGTTGTTTGCGTTGATAAGCGGAGCTCGTGTGGACTGGGGGATTTTGATTTTTAAGACGGCAGTAAACTTTGCAGTGGAACGGTATAATAATGGAAGGCCGATGCCTTTTGCTTGGTTAATTTCAAGGTTATGTATTCATTTGAATGAAGTCCCTGAAATTGCTTCTGACGAGATATATCCGTCTCGTGATTATCGTAGGGGATTGCTACCGGTAGAGAATCCGGGTTGTTCGTCAACTATTTGAGATAGTTGTTGTTAGTTTTTATTTAAGTCTATTTAAGGTTGGTTTGCTTTAATAAGTTAGTAAGTTGATTAAGCTTAGTAAGTTAGTTAGTAAGTTTGTTTTATTTTGAATCTTTTAGTTTGTAATAGTTTCTTTTGTTTAATATATATGCTTTTGTTTAATTTTTGTTGTAGTAAACATTATTCAATATTAACGATCATCTATAATTTTAATTTAATTTTCGAACCTACTTTTTCATACTCATTGAACATCGGGACGATGCCACTTCGTAAGTGGGGAGTAGAGTTAGGTTTGAAAATTTCATTAAAATTTTCGAAAAAATTAAAAAATATTTTATAAAATATAACCTTTTTCATATAAATTAGTACTTTAATTACTTATTTCTTAGTTTTAATTTTTCTTGAATGATTTAAGTTAGTTAATATATGAATAAAAATGATATAATTTGAGAAGATTAATTTTTGATTTAGTAAAATATATTAGATGTATTATGAATATATTTTATATCTTTTATAAGATTTTTAAGATTTTGAGTATGTATAACTAAATAATTTTTGTCAAATATTTCTTTTATGGAATTGTTCAAGTAATTTTTATATTTATAAATAAATTTTTAGATAATTTTCTTTTTAAGATAAATTATGAATGTGGAATCAAAATTAGGAATGATGATTTTTTGGACACCACAAAAATATAACTATATAAATAAGCTCTACCCGAATAAAATTTCCAATTTTGACCCCACCTCGACTTTTTAAAGAGTGATCAAGACCTCACTCGGAATATAGCCATTTTGATTAACTAGAAATTTCCGACCCTTAGCTTGTTTTGGTCTACATTTCTTTGACATCCTTCGAGTTTGTACGTACTTATGAGAGGAGATGATGACAAAAGAGTTAAGAGTTGAGGAAAATGGTATATGCTGAGATTGGAATGAGTTCAGATATGTTAGTATCCTATGAAAAAAATTATATTAAGAATTAAGGCACCATTTTTACACAGAATTAATCAAATATCAGGTATCTTCCCTATCTTTGATCGACAATATAAAAATAAAATATATCGGTAGTAGCTACCAATGATTTGAGTGTAGTAGGGGGTTATCTAGAAACGTCCTATATCACTATGAGGTATAAAGCTCCCGATTTGCCTAATGATAGTAGTCCAGCTAGGGTATTATCTCGAAATGTCCTATTGCTGGGATAAAGGCATAAAAAAAATTATATTTAAAGAAAAAGTCGAATCAAAAGATCTCAAGAATAATTACGGGTTTAAGGAAACCGGACTCGTAATTTTAGATCGAAAGAGTAGTACTCCGATCAATCTTGATGAAGCAATGCTTGTAAGTTTGATTTTCTACACACACTCACGCTTTAGTTCTTAATATTAATATTAAAAAAAAAAAAAAGAGAAGAGAGAAAATCTGAAAAATAGTTGGAATAAAAGGATGTTACTAATCAGAACTGTTTTTGATCAAGAATGTGAAGACGTAGGTACGTACGACTTGCATCTTTCTCTTTTTGATTTCCTTTTCTATCTTTTCGATTAACCAATGTCCTATCCTAATATATTAAGCCAATGTGTCTTCTATCTGACTTAGTTAATGATTCCAGAAATTCGTAATAATCGAGATAGAAAGTATTTCTAATATTTTATTTATATTTCTGAATTATTGCATGCATGTTTCCATCTAATTCATATTTGATACTTAATTCATTTAAGTTATATAATCTTTCTTTCTTAAATTTCTATAAAATTTATAAATTATATGTTTGTAATATTAACGATATATATTACTTTTGAAATTTTAATCGATCAATTATATTATCTGTTATTTATATATTACCGCTTATTTTTGCTCGAGGACGATCAAAAGCTAAGTGGGGAGTAATTTGATGTATTATTTTTATATGATTGAATTTACGTGATTTTATTATGTTTTATCGACGAATTCTATGTAAAATATATGAAATTATGATATAATTAGTATATAATATTAATCTTTATAGTTTAGTATAGTTAGTAGTAAAAGTTAGTATTTATAGTAAAAAGTTGTAGTTTTTGTACCGGTTTTAATGACCGGAATATTGTGTCTATTTTACACGGGTATTTTGTGTTTATTTCATTGCAGAATCCTAAGATGAACTGAAATCCCGAGTACAGACACTTTTTGAAGTCAATTCAAGTTGTTAGAAGGGAGTTATAAAGCGTCACTGATATAAATGATCAAGGGAATAATTGTTTCTGAATCTCGAAAAAGGACGTATAATACAAATGGCTCATCGAGAATACGTTTTCTGAAGAAATGATCTTGATGAAAGTTGTAGAGAATTCAACGAGCTTTTCAACGGAAGTTCGATTATGTCATTCTGATATCAAGAATTCAAGTTACGATTTTTAGAAGATAGTGTGAAATTATATATAATTATATATAATTACAACACATGCTAAGTAATGATTAGAGGGTAACATGGGGGCACATGCTTGCAACTAACTGTAATGATTGCCATCATTACACCGGACCGATCCGGCAGATTTTCAGGACCGGTCCGGGAAGGAGGAAAGTCTATAAATAGGGATGCAGAGGTTCATTTCCATTGTACCAATATATATATACCATATCCTATATATATTCTCTCCCTCCTCTTTCTCTTTTTCTTTTCTTTTCTTTAGTTTGTAAATAGGCCTTATGCCAAAATAATGTAGTAATAGTAGTATCGTAATAATGTTCGGGAAATTCTCGAAGGTTCGGTGTTCTTTGAAATCGTTAAATACCGGGAAAAGACGATTTCGAGTCGGCTGATTGTAATCGGGTAATTTCTATAATAATTATGTTTATGTTTGTTATTTTCTTCTTTTTAGTTTTTATAATGTTATTAGGCTAAGATCTAATAACTAGCCAAAGTTATGTAATCGTATTATTTCGATCTTTTCGTTAAAAGAATGATGTTTAAATAAAATTGATTAAAATTGAGTTAAAATGAATCTTTTTCTATTTCGCTACGTATTGATAATATATTCGGAATGAAGTAATCAATCATGATGAATACCACATATAACTCGACGATGAACCGACCGGAGAAGTCGGGATATGAGTAAAAATAGAAAAACCGGAGGGTAAAAATGGCCGTCGATTAACGGAATCCTATTTCCTACCCGGGGGCGATTTGTCCTAATAAAACAAATCTTATTAACTTTGTACTCGAGATCTTAATAATGTTAAAATCACAGTTTAATTGAAACTACACCGTTTGTATTAAATCGATCCGCTTGACAACCGGAGCCTCTTGAATAACATCGGCCATCTGACAAATGGAATCACCTCTTTTATCCGGGGTAGATTTGTACTCGGTACTGTTTTGACTAACTAAGTTTAGCATGGGGCGATTGTGGACATTGGATCGATGACAATTTGACATATGACAATTTCATACGCTCGTGTGAGGAGAAATTGTTGACATTAGGAGTACACCGTTTCATTTACTCAATTGGACCTAATAAAAAGGAAGATCGAACACATTCTATTAATTGAAAAGATCGAATAAATTGATTACATATACTTTGGCTAGTCTAGTCTATAAACTATATATTGGTATCTATATATTTATATATATATATATATATATTTTACTATTTATGTACATCTATATATATTTATATATCTATATATATTATATTAGAATAACTTTTAAATTATGCATTTATTTTATGTTGGTTAGAGTAGTAGTAATATGTGTTATAAAATTGCGGTTTAGATCGAGTTAATAGCAGCTCTTTGGTGTTTAACCACACTTAAAAGAATTACCACCTTTTTCCCTGAGGATTCGACACCTGACTCACCACTTTATCACTACAATTTGACCCGGTACACTGCCGGTTAGGATCCGTCTAACCTAGAAAAGGTCTGTCCCTTTCTTGACGCCGTTTCTAAGGTCTGGTTTTGGTGACGTCAAGTCCCCCCCGCTGCTGGATTGAATATAGTTGGCTGCAAGTGGGTTTTCAGAATTAAGAGGAAACCGGATGGCTCGATTGATAAGTACAAAGCTCGATTGGTTGCTAAAGGGTTTACACAGCGTCCTGGTTTGGATTACTTCGAAACATTTAGTCCTGTTGTTAAACCTGCTACGATCCGTCTTGTTCTCAGTATTGCGGTTTCCTTAGGTTGGTCTCTTCGCCAACTCGATGTCAATAACGCCTTTCTGCAGGGAACTCTAGCTGAAGATGTTTATATGTCTCAACCACCCGGGTTTGAGGATGCCACAAAACCCACTTTTGTGTGTAAACTTCGCAAGGCAATTTATGGTCTCAAGCAGGCACCTCGGGCCTGGTACCATGAGCTTAAGTCCTTTGTTCTTACTATGGGTTTTGTCAACTTTGTGGCTGATCCGTCGCTTTTTGTTTGTCGCATGCCTACCAGTATTACTATTATCTTGGTGTATGTCGATGACATAATTGTAACAGGTAGCTCCGGTGAGCAGGTTCAGAGTATTATAGATCAGTTGGGTTCCCGGTTCTCCATTAAGGACCTCGGCCCTCTGTCGTATTTTTTGGGAGTTGAGGTTACTCATTCTACCATGGGTATGTTGCTTACTCGGACTGTGTACACGCGTGAGTTCTTCGTCTCGGGTTCACGTGGAGGAATCTAAGGCAGTTCCCACGCCTATGCCAGCCGATGGTTTTTCAGGTGATCCCCTTGTTTCTCCTGCTTATTCCGATCCGACTCAGTATCGTCAGATTTTGGGTGCCCTCCAGTACTTGTGTTTTACGAGAGTTGATATTCAGTTTGCTGTTAATAAGCTCTCGCAGTTTATGCATGCCCCGGCAGAGTATCATTGGATGCTGGTCAAGCATCTTTTGCGTTATTTGTCTGGCACCTCCGTTATGGGTTTGCAGTTATATCGGGATTCGACTCTGGCCTTACATGCTTTCTCCGATTCTGATTGGGCGGGTAACAAGGAAGATGGCTATCGTGATCCAGTGTCCTCTGCGTATGTGCCTGGCTACACTTCCACTTCTGCTTACATTGTCTTCTTGGGCAGAAATGCTATTTCTTGGAGTTCCAAGAAGCAACATTCAGTTTCTCGTTCTTCCACCGAAGCTGAATACAGGTGTGTTGCGGATACGGCGGCAGAGATTGCCTGGCTGACCTATCTGCTTGCCGATCTCGGTTTTTCGGTTTGTTCCACACCGGTGATTTTTTCGTGACAATGCGGGTGCTCTTCGTCTAAGTGCCAATCCGGTATTCCACTCACGAATGAAACACGTGGCTATTGACTATCACTTTATTCGTGAGCATGTTGAGCGAGGTCTTGTCCGTGTTGCTCGTGTAGCTGCTGCAGGCCAGTTGGCGGATGTTCTTACCAAGCCATTGCCGCGGTTATCGTTTTCTGCTTTCGTTTCCAAGCTTGGCCTTCGCTCAGCTCCGTCCGCTTAAGGTGGCGTATTAGATGATATTATTTTTTATTATTTATATTTACGTTTATAGCCTTGTTGGCTCCCTATATAAATCTATTGTACTCATATTATTTCTTTAATGACAATCAGTTTGTTATTCAACCTAATCTATCATACCTGCCCTTGGCGAGCCGCCCTAACTAAAAAAATCTGGAAAAATCGAGACCTTATGGTGTTTTGGAGTCCTTTTACCTGTAGGCCGGTTTAACATGACTTGGAGCCAAAGAAAGGTGGATTTACTTTAATTAAGCTGAATTTAAGAAAAAAGGAAAGAAAATCATTTTTTAAAGACGATTTTGTCCATAAAGATTTCACCTAAATGTTAGGGGTTTACATATATATATTGGATTTGAAACTTATAGATATATTGCTACATGTTATTGTATAAACATTTCAAACATTGTATTTTCTTAGATATATAGTACTTCAAAATCAGAGCTAGCCTAGGTGAAACATGCAGCAGCGTATGGACATAATACAGACATTGTACTCATAAAATGTTTGTTTTGAAACAACAGGATCGTATCAAGGAGGAATGTCTGGTGTTTCTGCCTGGGAATCTCACGTCCAAGTTTGTTCCAATAGTCGGGTGTTTCTTTCATGCATGGGATTATTTTGGCTGTGTCGGGGACTCTGTCACCACAATAATAACAGACAGACATGATCAAGATATATATATATATATATATATATATATATATATATATATATATATATATATATATATTACCCATGTAACGTTATCTTATAGAGAGTTAATAATAATATTGCAGGGATCCCATATTCTTTGTTATTGTTTTTTTTAAATAATAAACTCCAGTAAGGCAAATCTGGAAATCGATTGATTTTGTTTCCACTGCTGTTTAGTTATTAAACAACAGGCCCATGTGCTGCTCTCAGTCATTCCTTATTGTTGATTGTTTAATGACTCTTCTAGGAAATGATAGGAGTAATTATGATCAGTTCAATACTGTTTCTCACTCTATGGTGGTCTGCTATAATAGTTTATTAATTTACGTTATATGTTTAAACATAGCGTAATTAATTGAGAAAAGTGGTGTGAGACATATTAATTCATATGGGTCACATAATGATTAATTGTGTAAAAGTACGTTGTGATACTTTGTTGTGAAACAAACATTTTTAAATTTTTTTATTATCAAATAGACCGTTTTTCATTAATTTATGAATATTTACATTAATTAATAACAATCACAAGAGTATTTCAGAGTTTTATCTTTAACATTTATGACACTATTTCGGTTCACTTTTTATTTTTATACCCTTTTGGAACTTAGTGAAACATGACATGATGAATTGTGACAAGGGGTTTGATAGGTCTTTTCTAGGTGTGCAAAATCACCAGCAATCAGGGCCGTTCCTTACAATTCATGGGTCCCAGGCAAAATTCAAAGAAGGCCCCCTTATTTATTAACAAAATTAATGTTCATACTTCAAGTGATATAAGTCAAATCATGTTCAAAAAGATATTAAGGCTAGTATATAACAACATATTACAAACGTAAAAACAACAAAAATACTGGATCAGTAGCATGAACGTAGCAATAGTAGAAACAAAACAATACAAACAACTACAAAACAACGCAACCGTAACCAGCAATATTAAAAAATTGCAAAACACCGATCGACAACTGAACTGCACTAACAAAAAAACAAACCGATCATGAAAAAAAATCTTCATGCATTTCAAGATGCGAAATCAAATAATAGTTTCAAGTTTAATATTTTCCAACATATTGATCATTCCGTTCATGGGCGGTGGGCGGTCGGTCATGCATGGTAGGCTTTTCATTAGTATCATTATTTTACAATGGCTTCTTCATGCATTTTTTGAAGCAAAATCATTAATAATAGTTTCAAATTTAATATTGTCCAACATATTATAATGTTCAAGGGCCATGGGAGGTTGGCTATATGGTAGGTTTTTCATATTTATCATTAACTTACAAGAGATAAATGGTAAATGCATATATCATTACACTAAAATAAGTATAAAAAAAGTACTTAAAAGAATCTGTCAAAAGCAAGAATCAAATGGATATCAATAAGAGTATATAACCACAGTTTATCCACTAGACTACCTTGCAGTATTGTTGAAACATGTAATTTTTGGCCCCCTTATATCATGGACCCTAGGCGGTCTCCCATCTCGCCCGGGCCCATGGCCGGCCCTACCGGCAATAATACCGAGTCAATTGTAGTCTAGGTAGGGCAAGTCAAGGTCGAATCCACATGGTTGTGAGGTTAGCTACCGAATGACTATTCTTTTGATCTAAATCAACAAACTGTAAGAAAATTAAAGTAAATTCTAAAGCAAGCAATAATTAAATTGGGTGTGAGTGAAAGTATAACGGAACTAGAGTTAAGACAATGTGAGATCAAGTGAATATCTTCTATAGTTTCATTAGAATGACATAAACCTTCGAACTATCTTGTGGCGACCTTGTATTACGATTGATGATACAACCCTCATATTCTTGCAATTGTCCCTTAACTGTATACAATCACACAGTGCGTCCCTCAGGTCCTCACCTCAATGAGGTTCTACCGGTTCAACACAATTAAGCTTTTAGTTGTATGATTATTCTACTCACCCCAACAAGAAACCGAATCCCGTGAGGGTCGATTTTACCGGTCGGTTCCCTTGCCCCTTCTCCCACGCTAAAAGTATTTGTTCGGATCCCTCCTAGTGTGTGTGTGCTAGTGTGGAGTGATCAAGTTTACACCAACAAGAAATAAACTTAAGTAAAAGAAATCAACATAACAAAAGATGTTTGCAATATAGATTGTCATTCCCAATCTACCAAAAAAGATTTAAAAAAAAAAAAAAAAAAAAACACTCTCACTACAACATTATCTTGCTTCTAAGCAAAAGGCTTAGCCTTTCATGGCTATGAAAACTCTAGAGTCATTTAAGGCTTCCATAGCAATGAAATAAACTCTAAAAGTAAGAAAGATAATACCAAACAAAGATGCAAGATCTTCAAAGAATGATAATCGCATTCACCTTAAAGATTCTTCAAAGGAAAAGTTTACACCAAAAGTGATGACATTCTTCCATTAAATAACTTTCAAAAGATCAAAGTATGGTTTCATCAATGATTACAATGAGAATTAATGGCTAATCTAGTGCTAGGGTTTGGCTTTGAGAGCCTTGAAGAGTAAAGTGTCTTCAAGCTTGGTGGTAGATGTTGTTGTTGGATGATAATGAATGCAACCCTAAAATTGACTTTAAAAACAACGTCTACAGCACTGTGGCGAACGGTCACTAGCAAAAGTGGTGAACACCACCATTGACGTCTGATAAAGCCGGACATTCATTAAATACGCAGCAGAGCTGCGTGAAACCAAGTTTGAGGAATGCCTCGGATAGAGTGGTGGACACCACTTCTTTGACAAGGTAGTTGGAAATGGCAGCAGCAGTAAATTCTACGGCGGGTGTGCAGTCGTGCCGAACGTCTCAACAGATGTGGCGAAAGCCATCTTGTATCAATTTGAAATCTTTCCGCTTTTCATCAAAATAGTTGAGTGCGAATCGAACCAAAGCTTGACACAAAACGCGAATAAGATTTTCGGGTCCCGATACCTGTGTACGTACCGTAAAACAAAAATACATGAATTCCATGCGTAAACTTGAAACAAAACTTCGGTCCTAGTGACTGAGATAAAATATGTGCAAAATATGATATTTTTTGTATTATTTAGCATATATTGGGGTTGGTCGATATTGAGCAAATATAGTTTCAAAATTATACAATTATGATAAGTAATGCATTAAAAATTGGGATAAAGCATCATGAAATGTATCATCGTGTTCACTTACATTAGAGTTCGAGCTCTATCGTTTGTTTGCTACTAGGTGCAACTCCATGTTTGTCACTCTAGTACCCTAAGAAGAGTAATTCCTCAGATTTCAAGACTCTTATCGTTTAGTTGGATCAAGCTACAAAGTAATCGCCAAATCACTTGTTAATAGAATAAAATGTGTCCCTAAGATGTTTATCACTTGCATCTTTGAAAGGTAGATTCTTGATGGTGTCTTCAATACCAATGAAGTGGTGTTTCTCCGAAAAAAGAAAAGACATGAAGAGTTTTTTCTTAGAAGCAGATTTAAAAAGGTTTGACTCGGTTAATTGGATTTTCCTTTATTGTAATTGTAAGTGATCAAATATTTTCCATTGAATAATATTGTGAGTAAAATTGAGTTTATATAGGCATACTCAATCTTGGCCAACAAGTAATATAAACTAGAAATATTAATCTAATTAATCTTTATCTATAATATCCTTAACACGTCCCTGCAATCCCGTGGGAAGTGGCTGAACACGGAGATTGGACTTTAGTAAATCGAATAGGGGCCAAGCTAAAGGCTTCGTGAGGAGATCCGCAAATTGATCCTTTGTACTCAGGAAGAAGATAGAGAGACGCTTGGCCGCAACAAGTTCCCGGACGTGATAAAAATCAATCTCAATATGCTTTATACGGGCGTGAAAGACTGGATTGTGAGCTAGATAAGTCACACCAATATTTTCACACCAGAGTACCGGGGCCGTAGGTAGAGAAATACACATTTCACCAAGAAGACCACACAACCATTGAACTTCCGCAGCAGTGTTGGACAGTGTTTTGTATTCGGCCTCAGTGCTACTTTTAGAGACCGTAAGGTGTTTCTTAGAGCGCCAACTAATTAAATTACCACCAAGAAACACACAATAGGCTCCAATGGAGCGGCGATTGTCCGGGTCGGCAGCCCAATCAGAGTCAGAGTAGGGATTGAGAGAAATATGAGAATACCGAGACAGGAACAACCTATCAGAGATAATATGTTTAAGATAGCGTAGGATGCGCTTAACCGCTAGCCAATGATCATCAGACAGAGCATGAATGAAATTGCTAACCTTATGGACCACAAAGGCAATGTCAGGCCGAGTAAAGCTCAGATACTGCAAGCGGCCGAAGATCTTTCACCGGGAACTGGGAGCCAAGATACCTAATCACATGGTCAACAAGAGCAGAAGAGGTACCTGTAATGATCACGTCGTCAACATATATAAGTACATAAACTCGGTCATGTTTATGGGAATAGTTATATAATGAAGTATCAGCCTTGGAGGCCGTGAAACCATAGCGAGGTAGAGTATCCCTAAAGTGCACAAACCAGGCACGGGGAGCCTTACGCAGGCCATACAAGCTGCGCTTGAGGTGGCAAACATAGTCTGCATAGTCGGGATGCACAAATCCCGAGACTCCTGCATATAGACAGGTTCAGACAGATAGCCGTGAAGGAAAGCATTGTGGATGCCAACCTGTCGAATAGACCAACCCTGTAAAACAGCAAGAGGGAGTAGAAGTCATATAGTGACCGGTTGGACCACCGGACTAAATGTCTCAAAGAAGTCGACACCCTCAGTTTGATGGAAGCCCTTAGCCACGAACCAAGCTTTATGGCGTTTGAACCATCCATCAACATGGTGCTTCGTCCTGTACACCCATTTATTACCTACAACATTCATATTAGGCTGAAAAGGAACAAGATCCTAAGTGTTAGTACGCAGCAGAGCATTTAATTTCCTCTCTTATTGCATTACGCCAAATTTCGTGTTTAGAGGCTTCGGTGTAGGAAGTAGGGTCGGAGGTGGCAACGGTATTGATAAGAGCTCAAGAAAGGGGATAGCGAATAAAATCAGTTATTTGTGTTGGCTTGAGGGAGTTGGTTTTAATGCGAGTGACCATAGGTGGTTGTGGAGGTGGGTCACGAGAGCCAGAGGTTAGGGAGGGAACCGGGCTTGGAATGGATAGAGCCGGAGATGGAGGCGGGGATGGAGTATGAGGGTCAGCTGGGGGTGGGGGTGTAGCACCCATGGGAGGTGTTGGGGCCGCAGATGCAGAGGGTGGTGCCGGAGACATAGGTAAGCAAACCGTGATAATATTGGGAATGATGGGCGTCGGTGAAGGGGTGTTGGGAAGACACTTTCATCAAAGACAACATGACGGGCTATATAGACACGCCCTGTGGATAGGTATAGGCACTTATAACCGTGTTGGTTCGGACTGTAACCAAGAAAGATACAGGATTTGGAATCGGTTTTATGATGATTATATGGTCAGAGGTTCGGCCAACACGCACAGCCAAACTCACGAAGGAAAGAATAGTCAATGGAGCAACCGAAGACCATCTCATAGGGGGAATTGTCATTGAGGACACGTGTGGGAAGACAATTAATAAGATAGGTGGCGGGAATTGTATCTTCCCAATAGAGAAGGGGGAGATTTGATTGGGCAAGTAGGGAGAGACCGACCTCGACAATTTGACGATGACGATGTTCAATGACACCAAATTTTTCATGTGTGTGGGGACAGGAGATTCAGTGTATAATTCCTAAGGAGGTAAGATACTGGGAGAGGTGGCGATACTTACCACCCAGTCAGTTTGCAAGCTTTTAAGTTAGGTATTGAATTTCTGTTCAATCATAGTAAGGAAATCACGGAAAACAGATTCAACATCATATTTTCATTTCAAAGGAAAGAGCCATAAGAATTTCATAAAATCATCTATGAAACTGACATAGTAGCGGGAACCGTAAATAGAAGATTCAGTAAATGGATCCCAAACATCGGAGTAAATTAAATCAAGAGGTGCAGAAGACATAAAATCAGAAACATATAAAGTTTGACGATGACTCTTAACTAATTGACAATGGGCACAAACATTAGGGAGTGCTTAATTAGGTGATCTAGTAGACAAACGACCTAAGACTTGACGTAGAATAGGAACCGAGCAGTGTCCGAGACGTTGGTGCCAGGTGGAGGAAGAGCAGAAGGTGGCAGCAAAGGCTAGAGCGGGAGAGTGATTGAAGGTAGAAGAGAAACGATAGATGACATATCTGACAAATCCCTTATGGTGGATATGGCCCGAGTAGTCCTTCACAAGAAAGTAGTTATTATGAAATTCAAAATATACAGAGTTATCATGAGCTAATTGGCGTACGTAAAGTAAATTCTGAGTGAGGGAGGGGGAGACTAAAACATTATGGATTAAATATGTACACATAGGAGTAGAAATAGACGAAGAACCAAGGTGAGATATTTTTAAACCTGTACCATCACCAACGTGTACTTTGTCCGGACCATCGTATGGTTCTTAGGAGAGATTTATGTTTTGTAGATCATTGGTCATGTGGTGCGTAGCTCTGGTATCTGGTAGCCACTCATGGGTGTAAGGCTGATGAGGTTGATACGTGTGATAGGCATGGGGTGGCCGAGGACTGGGATTGGGAAGGGATGGTGGGTAATTATATTAATTTGACACGTAGGTGCAGTTTGTGCTGTGTGACCAATCCGGGAGCATATTTGACACGTAGGTGCGGTTTCACCTTTATACCAGGGACGGGGAGAGCCACGGCCACACCCCGTCCTCAAGAATTATTGTAACCACGGCTACATGGAGGATTGTTGTTCATTGGGGGAGGTGCAACGTGTGTTGCAGGAGCAGGGGTGGGATGTGAAGTTAAGGACGGTGATGGCGAGAGAGCAACCGGACGGTGATGTAGAAGCCGGGATTCAGTTGTGAGGAGTTGAGAGTACACCTCGTCAATGGTGACGGAGGAGCGGGCTCCGATCATTATAACAAAGGCGTCATAATAGGGACCTAAACCGGCAAGAAGATAGGCTATGAACTCGTCGTCGGGTAGGGGGTGGTCGGCGAGGGATAGATCATCGGCAATCCTTTTTAACTTGAAATACTAGTTTGCAGCGGACATGTCATTCTTACGGGTAGCATACAACTCCGTTTTGAGTTGGATCAATTTCGATTGGGTAGCTGACACGAAAGTTGTTTGGAGAGCAGTCCATATCTCCGACGAGAAGGTGGCGGTGTAAACCTGGGTCAAAACGTCGTCCGAAAGAGAAGTGGTGATGGTGCTCAATATAAGATTATCTTGCTTTAACCATTTAGCGTGGGCCGGATTAGGGGATGTTGCTCCAGTAGAGTTTGTAAAAGTGGCTGCGGGTGGTTTAATTGATCCACCGAGGTAGCCATAGACACCTTGGCCCCATTGGTAAGGAACGATTTGGGCTCTCCATAGGTGATAATTCGTTCGGGTTAATTTAGAGATATGGATAGACGAAGAGAGGTTGAAAGAGGGATAATTTGAAGAAGAAGAAAAAGTGCCGAACACATCTTCTGTGACGACAGACTTGGCTGGAGATGAAGAAGGAGGGCGGTGGAAATTTTCTAGGGTTTAGGAGAAGGAAATCGGCACAATACAAGGAGAGAGAAAAAAACCGGACTCTAATACCATATTATAATTGTAAGTGATCAAATATTTTCTATTGAATAATACTGTGAGTACAATTGAGTTTATATAGGCCTACAAAATCTTGGCCAACAAGTAACATAAACTAGAAACATTATTCTAATTAATCTTTATCTATAATATCCTCAACATCCCTGACTCAGTGATGGCACAAACGAATTTTAGTTTTAAAAGGAGAAATTGGATTAGTTTTAACCGGATTTTCTCACCCTTTCTTTTACTGTTCATCATTTATTTCTTTTATTGTTAATTGTTGAGGCTATGAATGTCGTGGTTTGGACGGAGGATGATATTTTCATTTAAGATTTTTCTCGGTTTGGCGATAAGGAATTTATGATGATTCCAAATTCATTTGGCCTTGGGAAGAAAATAATATCTTGAATCTGGGCCAGGTGCTAAGGAATTTTGTTACGCTTTCAATGTTAAATAAATGAGTAAGGGTAAGATTTTTTGGCTTAAGATTTGGGACAATAAACTTAGCAGTGAAGTTGGGTCTTTGCATTACAATACGAGATTTCTTTCCTTTGTGTATCTTCGATTATCAATTGGTAGAAATATGAACAAAATAATTCCCTCTTCACAACCTATTAATAATATTAAAGTGTCCAATATTAGAAACTTGCTATTGTATCACTCATATTAAGAGATGAACTTCCCTTACCTCATAACCTAGATTTTGGGAATGAAGCGCCTCCTCTTATATGGGTTTGTGCCCCGATTTCTACATGGTATCAGAGGCCACCCCTTTATTGGGCATCTTTGTTGGCCTTAAGAGTGCCTAGGCCCACACTTGAGTGGGCGTGTTAAAAGTGTCCCACACTAACTTGCTATTGTATCACTCACCATATTAAGAGATTGACTTCCCTCACCTCATAATCTAGGTTTTGGCGATGATGCCCCTCCTCGTATATAGGTTTGGGCCCAGATTTCTATAATTAATTTTTTAACTTTAACATCAAAAATCAAAATGATACCAGTCGAATAAAAAAAAAAAACATCAAAATGATTAAACAAAAAACCAATAAAAAAAAAAAACATCAAAATGATTAAACAAAAAACCAAAACTATAACTAATGTAGTGTTCTCTGTGACCCCTTAATAAATGAAGGTAAACATATAAAAAAAAACACGATAAATAATATTTTGTAAATGATACTCTTTCAAATAAAAATAATAATTTTTTTTTTTTTGGTAACCCTCCATCATCACTTAAATCGGAAGGGCTGGAGTATAATTTATTTATTTGAGAAAGAAAGAAAGAGGGAAATGGCCTGGACCGATCGACAAGGAGCAGGTTGATGCCGCCATTAATGGAGACCAAAACCATTTTGACAGATGTATTTGTCTTTCACACACTCTTATATGGATGCCCCCCATACCTATTTTGTGCGTTCACTAATTAATTCATAGTACTAATTGGCTGCAGGCTTTTTTGGTTAAAACCCTCCACCTTTTAATCTCAAAGAGTAATTATGCACACCAGCAGAATGTTCAAAAGAAAAGAAAAACTAAATTGCATGAATTTATTGGATGTATAACGCGTTATATCTTGTAAATTTTTGGATTAATTATTGATAATAACCTAACAGTGTGGTTTGGTTTGGTTTGGTCCGTTTCTATTGGCACCTACGTAACGAAAGCAACAAAGCTGTGTATATATATAGCTTTCTAAATAAAATAAAACCAAAGAGTGCAAAGAGGATTTATCTGAGTTCGGAGGAATCTTAAAAGCGTATGAAGAGTTATTTGTTTTGTTTAATTAGTTCTATCACATTTTCATTTGTCAAGAGAACTGACAATATACCAGCTCATCTTTTAGCCCGTTATGGCTTTGATTCGCTTTCTTTTAAAAATTGGGAGAATCATCCACCTTCTGATGTAATTGATGCTTGCGCGATTGACAGCGCTTAATAAATACCTATTTTTTCTTCAAAAAAAAAAATTAAAACAAAACCAAACTGGGAAGAATACTTAATTATAATCAAATAAAATTAGAAATAATGTTATAGCATTTAATAACGATATTGTTAACTCCATTCTAGGGTGTCCAATTTTCGATTTTAGGTTTCCCTCCCTTATTTAAAAAATAGATTTTTGTCTAGAAGGACAAAATTATCAAAAAATCGGGATAGAAGAAAACTGTAATTTAATAAGAACAAAAGTAACAACTATGAAGTAAAAAATGTGGAATAGAGTAAATATGAAGTAACAATTGTGAAACACAACGTAACATTAACACGTGAAGTAACAATTTTAAAATAACAATTGTGATTTTGTCCTTTATAATTATGAAAATGTTACTTTTGTTCTTTCAGACCCATTTATTAATTTTTTTTTGTCTTTGGGGCCCCTTCTCCCTTTAAAAAAATTAAAAATTAAAAATTTCCCATTGCCTCTTGCCTCAGGACACAACACAAATATTCATTATCCCTTGAAAAATAGTGGGAAAAAAATATTCCTTTCTATTTATATAATAGTAGTACCTAAGAACATTTGAACTTAGGGATATTATCAAAAGACAACAAATATAGTTTAAAATTCAATGAATGCAATTTTCTGTAAATAGGGGATGCTCCCCAACATATTAACACCATCACGCGTCAACGTAGAAGCTGCAAAATAATATTAACTCTTCAAAATATATTTATGATGAGAAGTTCTTTTATGGTGAGTCAATTTGAAAAGTAACACATGTGGATGATTCTGAACCACACTGTTTTAACTAAAATTCAAACTATGTGGTTCAAAATCATCCACGTGTGTCTACGTGATCAAATGGAATGACTAGGGAAGAATTACCATTTATGATTGCTCTAATTAATGGCCGGTCTAAATCAATGGCATGTGCTGCAATAAGAGTGGATATATCATATAACCAGTAATGGAACACTAAGCTATAAATTAATTTTTGGGACAAATATTAAGCTATAAATTAATTAATAATATCATTATAAATAATGTGACAAATGTGTTTATCCAATTAAAGGAATAGAGCATGAGTATGGTGATTTGTAATCCGCACTAATTTTTCACATTAAATAACGAAACGAAATTAATTACCTTATTCAGAGAACTATAACCACACATACACGTACAAATACGGGGACGGTGAGACTCTAACTAAGTACCTCTACTGAGATTATAATTACTATGTTTAATATTCTTGATTAATAATTAATGCTTAAATCCTTGCAAGGACGGTGGTATATAGTAATTCTAGGAGTCCAAGCCTACCCCAACAAAAACAATTACTACATTTAAAAAAAAATCATCTATGTACGTAATCGAGTTAAATCCAATAATCATCTTAATTAGCCTATCCAAAAATTTAAATCCTGGTTCCGTTCTTGAATTTTCTTAATGCCAATTTTATGTTGCAGTCCTAGGGTATTATTATTATTATTATTCCTCATCGACAGCGCTACCTTACGGGATGTTCTCTATTTAAACTCTTCACAATCTTCATGTTATCTACACACACATTCTCAACCTATACCATATTATGTCATTTTCATAAACCAAACTATTTCTTTCTTTCTTTCACTTAAACCACCTTAAATTCTCAACCTATACCTTAACTTCATCATCTCTTTACACACCTAAATTTTTCTATCTCTCTCATCATAATGAACTACAAGCAAAACACATCCTTAAACCTTAATCTATCCAACAATAATGACCTAACCCTAGACCTAATACTAGATCGATCGATATCTCCTTCTTCTTCTTCTCCTTCATCTCCCGCGACTCCTGCTGCAGGCGAGCCCCGAGTGTTTTCTTGCAACTACTGCCAGAGAAAGTTCTACAGTTCACAAGCACTCGGTGGCCATCAAAACGCTCATAAACTCGAAAGAACCTTAGCCAAGAAAAGCCGAGAGATGAATTCCTCATCTGCTCGACCTCGTGGTGAATCTGGGAGTAGTAGTAATAATCAACGGTCTGGATCGAGTTCTGATTATCTTCAAGTGGAACACCGCAACGTGTACGGCCAAATATCCGGCGAGGCGGCTAATGGGAGAGGTGAGAAGTATTGGAATGAAGGGTACAGATCATCTGAAGCCATTGAGGATGATTTCAACCCGCGGTTGGATTTGACGCTCAGGCTGTGAGGATTTTCATTAATTAATTATATCTTCATGTAGTATTAATTATTGATGCTGTTTTTACCCTAATGAACAAAGGGTACTTGGCAAACAAATTCATGATAATTATTTTAATGTTATGCAATCTAACGCTTTCTAATTAAATTTATGGTTTATTGGTACTAGTATGTACTCCTTCTATGACATAATATAATATATGTCGTTTTAATTCTTTGTGTATATTCAATGATATAAGTTATTTTATAATTAGAGTAGAAATTGCGTCCCAGCAAAATCAACACAACAAATTGCACAACACATTTTTGAACCATTGATTGTGATGTAGAAATTTTCATTAATGAGTGTCCTATAAAAATCACGAGAAATGTTTGTAGAACAACAAAATGTGCACAACAAAGTGTTACAACAAATTTTTATATCATTGATTCTTATTACCCAAATGAATCGATATGTCCCACGTCAAATCCATTCGAACAAAATTAATTCTATTTTACACTTTGTCGTGATGATTTTGTAAAGTGTGTTTTGACCATTTTTCTATGTGTATATTTTGTTGTGCCAGAAACATTTTCATATAATTGTTAGTTCAACATTTATTATATTTTTCTTTATCTTACCTATATTTCATTATAAAGTAATGTTACTTCTACAACAAATTTTCATATCACATTTTCACACCATTGATTATGGTGTAAAACATATCAATCAATATATATGACTCTAACAATAATCGATGATTAATAAATACGTTGGGATAATTTTGTTGTGAAACTGACATTTCCGTTTATTGCGAACCAAAATATTTTTCACTACCCTACTATTGTTTAATTAATGATATATATTTTACGACTACTTTTAAGTTTTGTTCTTAAAATTTAAAACACTCTCCCAATTTTTTAATCTTTATAAGGGTGTTTAAAAGTACCAATATTTTTTTAGAGAGCTGAGTACTAGCGTATAGAAAATTAAAAATATATGTTTGTTACACAAAAAATTGACACAAAATATTTTAATATTATTAATCATTATGGGACACATATAAATTAAAAGGTGTCACATCAGCATTAATGTTGCAAAAAATGTGTTTTTGAATTTTATTATCACCATTTTGCCGTAAAACTATAAATGCTAATACAAACTTTTGATGGGAAAAACATATAAGATGGTTTTACTCATCAAAAAAAAAAAAAAAAAAAAAAAAAAGATGGAAATAGTATGCATGTATTTGTTTCATATTGTGGATTCAATATGACGGCTACTTTTTGAAGTAATATTGCAAAGTGCTGAATTGATTTATAACACCGCCAATTAGATATTCTCTTGTCCAGATCTATATAATATCACTTACACATTACGTGGTTTAAGAATTTACGTCTCCGACTTGCGTAACTTACGTTTTGCGTCCGAAGATGCAATAATTTATATATTGAGCAATGATGGTGGCCAGGGGCGGAAGATGACTCCATTTGAATTTTAAAAAAAAATAAAAAAAATTTAGTATTAAAATTATGTAGTTTTATTGTTAAAAAATGTTGTTTTGTCGATAAAAATTGATGTTTTAACTACGATGACCCATTTCGAATTTTTTTTTTTAGATAAAAGATGTAGTTTTAGACTCCGGTAATACCACTGGAATAAATTCCTGGATCCGCCAGTGATGGTGGCATAATAAAATTGACGCAACGAATTGATGGATTATAATGTGGACCTATTCTTTTAAATTGATCTCAGTTGTCGTGATACTTTGTTATGACAGAAACAATTCTCTTATTTATTTATCAAAGTTACACCACAATCATTGTTCTCCTCCAACCATCTATTCAAAGGTTTATTTTTTTTATTTTTTTTATTGGGGTCTATATATGCTGGATTTTTATATGCCTCAAAAACAAAACAGAGCGAAAACTAGTTATGTCATGCTAATCTAAACTAACAAGCCTTTCTAATCGCCTGAGAAATAAACACCTCCACCAGGGGCCTCTGTCTATCCCTATGGTGAAGCTCTTCATTTTGCCAGAACAAAAAACTCAAGGTGAGCTCTCGAAAAATAAACCTCTAGAACATATTCACCTTGAGAAATTTATCTAACCAATCATGCACTTCATGGATCGATGTTAAAAAATTCGGACCAACACTGTGGTCATGTGCATGAGTAGATGAATCAAGTCTAAGTCAGCTGACCACAAAAGGAAATGGTAAAAATGAATATTGTGACGTTCATGTCTCGGATATCAAGTATTTATCCGGAAAAGAAAATCCAACACGCATATAATTACGATTCAATATAATTATATACGTGATCCTTACGTAAGCTAAATATCTGAGAACAAGGCGGAAAACAAAACGAAAGACTCGGGTAACCAAAACAACTAATAAACGATCGAAAACAACATATGTTGCATCTATTACATCGTTAAAAGACTATACTATAACAATCAAATACAGTAAATTTATTACATCTTAATAACTATAAACTCAACTCATTGATTTCTATCGTTACAAAGGATAAGAGAATCTATACCCAAATTAAAGTGGAAAAAGAACAACAGACTTCATCTGCATCATCTCCGGCTCACTCCTCAGTTGCCTCGAAAACAACCTACAAATGCACCACCTTCTCGGGGTAGGGACAGTAAAGAAAGGGGGTAAGTACATTCGTACTCAGTAAGGGGTAGAAAAAAAGGTTACAATAAATAAAGTGCATACATATATATATATATATATATATATATATATATATATATATATATATATATATATATATATATATATATATATATATATATAATATGAATACTTTCTACAATCACTACAACATAGTTTGTAACAGTAGAACTCACTCACCCTCTACTAGCTCCGTAGTACATTCTTGCACAAGTAAGGTTTGTTAAATCAATATCAAAGGACATTACGAATGACGAAAAAATGTACCATAACACGGGAAGCACCTCAAGGGCACCGGCTTATGTCCCTATATGGGAGTTACACGAATCCCTTGACACACTGCCTCAAGTGGAAGTGTAATAGTCCCATGCTAAGAAGAATAGACGTGTCTCACCAGTGATAAGGATGTTTTAGCTTTTAGGCACACACATATGTAATTTACGAATTTAAATCTAACCACCTGGTTCATTCACATAAAGACTTCCTATGGACAGGTAGTCCTAGACTTTTTAATTACACTACCTAGCACGTTGTAAAAAGATCATTGACTACTAAGTCAACGTCCTGCAAAGCCTAAACACACGCCTTCCGGTGCTCCCACCTTCTCCCCGTGAAGGGTCTCCGTTGTGGTGCTGAGTCAAGGCTACCAGAAGTCGAAGTTAGATATTGCCAATTAACATACAATGCCCTCAAAGGCATGCATACCAATCAATGAAATTGTACTCAAGGAATTGTCTAAACAACGTAAACAAACACCTTTGGTGACTACCAAGGACCCATTGGCGCCCGCCAACATTGCCCACAACATAACATACCGTTCTGCCCCACTCCTGGCGCCTGCCAAACCTCCTTGGCGTCCTCCAAGAGTGAACAGAGTCATACATCCTACTCTTAGCGCACGCCAAACCCTATTGGTGTCCGTTAATACTCTCCCGAACAACCTGCTACACCTTGTTTCAATTTCATATTCAATGATTACCAACCTTATTACTACCCAAAATCTGCAATTTCACATTAGTAATCCATAGCATAAACATCTAAAAATCCGCTTAAGAACACTCCTTTATCTCATCTATGGCTTCTATGAAGCTGATTCTTCACTACGTTGAGAGCAATATCTCCATTAAAATCAATTTTCAAGGTCCTGTAATTTATCCGTGATTCATAATGAAGAACGGTATATCGATTGATATTCTTTTCCCTAAATTTAGGCATACGGCCCAAACTATTTACGAGTCACATGCATACTCATTTACTTCTTACTATAAACTCTTATTTTGTTTCCAGCCGATCGAACCATTACCTTTGCTTTTCAAAAGACAGCATTTACGCATATACCAACTATTATATAATTTCTAATATACAAACCCATCATGCCATTTTTTTCCCTAATATTCTTGGGCATCGCAGCATATACGTATGTATATAAATATTGACCCAAATTTTTGTTTCTTGTAATTCCTTTTCGTTGTCCCATTGATAATATATTGTAGCAGCCATATGCTATGTCCCTACCAAAACCCCAAAAATTTATCAAAACGATTAAAATTCTAAACTAGGGATAAACTGAAAAGTTACAAATTTGAGAATAGTTAGTGTGTAAACGTTCGTTTCGATGAGACGATTATTTCCGTCTTCTGCCTAAAATTCTAATGCATTAGCCGCGCGATTGAAGATTCCTTTTCTCCTCTTCCAGGCATCTTGCATCGCCTCCCCGTCGCATTTTTCTTCGCCGATGATATATCTTTATTAGGGATGATTTATTTATAGGATAAATAATAATTATTTTCCTTAAAATAATTTCCCATAATCTTTTTAACTAATAAACAAGATAAATAATAATTAGGTCATAGTAAATACACCATTACTATTTTACCCTTACAAAAAATTTGGGGTGTTACATCTCCTTAAAACAAGTTTCGTCCTCAAAACTGAACATGCCTAGTGGGTACTCGAACTCTGGAACTTCGCAAAATGTCTCGTCTTCTAACTCTTATGTCGCCTCTGCGGGTGTGTGATTGCTCCACCAAACCAATACTAGTTGTATTCCTTCATTCATGACTTTCTTCATATTCCGTACCAAGGTGCAAGCGATTCTTCTGCGTAGGTCAAGTTCGCTTCAACCATTTCAAAGTCAATGCTTGCTTCCACGTCAATGTCCGTTAAGCATTTCCTTATCATTGACACATGAAAGACGTTATGCACTCATGAAGAGATCCTGGTAACTCAAAACGGATAAGCTAAAGGTCCGACATTAGCCAAGATCACGTAAGGGCCTTCATATCTAGGGCTTAACGTGTATGTCTTCCCAAACCATCTTGCTCCTCTCATTGGAGGCGCCTTTAGATACCGTCAGAAATAATTTAATTTTAATGATGAGTGTCAGACTAGCTGTTAGTGGACAAGGAAAAAGATTTCTAAATTTAATGTATAGGTTTACTAGAGTTTGATCATTGCATAGGTTTGATCAAACAAGCACTGTAAGTGGACATCTGACTAGCTCAGCAAACTAGTCTAAGTTTAGAACTCAGTAGACTGTCTAGGACCTATTGTGCCGAAGGCTGAGGTTTCAGATTCAGTAATGATGACTGAATGATGAGGTTTCAAACTCAGTATTGAATACTTAAAAGCCAAGTATATGGGGTCAGACTTAATAGGTAAGTCTGTGATGGTCTAAATTGATCTTATATACCTTGTATTGAAGGTCTAAGTTCCCAAAAGGAAATGTGATGAATGAGACTTAGTTATGTTTTAAATAGTATACTCTAGCCTCATAAATTAAAGGTTATATGAGAAATAGTCAACTAAAGTGTTCAGTCAAGAACACAACAGACCAATAGTTCAGCTAACCTATGGTGCTACTGAAGGATGCAGGTTCTTAGATCTAAACGAATTAGATCTACGCGCAGCGGATGGATCACGATTTATATATCAAAACACATAATTAAAGGACTTAAACTACTACAAGGGGGTTTAAGATCATGTTACCAATAACGGGAAGAGAAGCCTTGATCTGCCGATGTGTTCTCCAAACGGCGGTTGGTGGACACCCTTCTTGATACACGAACCTCCTTGATATGCAACACCAAGAAAAACTCCAAGTTTTTCTTCCTCTAAAACCCTAGACAAGAAAAAACAAAATTTTCTCTCTTTTATGGTGTATGGGGCGAAATTTGCAAGTGCCAATACACTTGGAATAACTCTCCTTTTATAGGAGAGTAAATCCTTGGTCTCCAAGTTTTAATTAATTAAATAAATAATTAATTAAACAAAATAAAAAGATATTTTCCTTAATGAATAATTGTGACATATTATTGACCAATAGGAAACCAAATAACATGTCATCCAACCAATCACATAACAAGAATATCTTTTATTTTCCATAACACAAGAAAATTAATTCTTGTGCTAATTAGAGACATAAATGGCGCCACCCCTAGGGTTAAAAGCCCACATAAAATGTCTTTTATGTGTATTATATTATTTAGCCCAACTAAATAATATTCATGCATATCAATTAATTGGCCCAGCCAATTAATTATTTCTGAGGCCCAAATAACAAGAATATCATTCCGAATTACAGAAGCCACATCGGGGACCATGGACCTATAACCAATAGCTCCAATAATTAATATTCATCAAACAGAACATAAATTATTAATTCCGGGATTACGCCACCATAAACCCGAAACTGAACTCTACCGATTATAGATGTATACTTATACTCAACCCATGTAGAGTAAATAAGCGTCCATTGATATAATCACTACATACGGATTAACCCTCCATAGACTGTCCATTCTGAGTGGGAAGTCTCCGTGAACCCGACTCAGAATATCTTATCCTTATTTACCATCAACCCCCTGATGATCAATTAGTATGCATATCTGACTAGTAGCAAATTAGTCAAATGCGAAACTCCCGGGATCGATCACTTTCTTAGGGCTAACAAATAAGGGATCTGTCTCTCTACTTCCCGCGAGGAAGGAATGGATTTCATGTCCGTGAAAATCGAACTACTCACTCATCGGAGATAGTGCCAATGAGAAGTGGCTTGGAACACATATTTAAGTGAACCGTAACTAACACATCAAACACTACCCCGAGACAAGCGACACCCGTGATCACCTCGGGATTAAGGTTGATTCATATATGATCATCTAATGATTTAATAAGATTCCTCGATTACGGAATTATACCGAGAAATACGATTAAATCGGTCCGATCCTATATGAATGCCATTATATATAAATGCCCCACGTAGGTACCTCTACCGACGAGTCCGGATAAGACTATCACACCCTAAGGTGTTATGGGCGCATTATTGGTGTTTTAATCAAGAGACCCTAAACTCGATTAAGTTCACCACGGACTAACAGATTTAAGCATATCTCCACTAACTCAATCCTCACATGTAATCCATACACTGAGTTAAGTGGTTACATACAGATATACTTAGGGTTTGCAGTAGTGTATTACTTACAAGCACAAAGCAAGTAATAAGGTGAGATAAATTATGTCATCCATTAAAAACAATTACACAAATTGTCTTCCGGGCGCTACACCTAACAATCTCCCACTTGCACGAAATGACAAGCAACGATTGTTTTTAGAGCACACCCTTTCTCATCTTATTCACAACACTCTCCCACTTGCTCTAAAAGTAGATGAGACATATCCATCAATGCCGTACCCTCCAAGCACTCGACTTGATACACTGATTAGCTAGGTTGTCGACTCGAGACGATCTTTAGGATTGAAACGTAGCCGGTCCTTCCAATCAGGCGGTACTCTCTCTCAATATGCTTTTGACTCCTTATGACTGAGAAGATCCTTCTAAGCTATCTCTTCACTGTTTTCACGATGAAGTGATATCGGCTTATCAGACCTGGAATTACTTCCAGACCAAAAAGGAAATTCTAAGCACTATGAGTAAACACTGAGCCCGAGATCAACTTAATGATCATCCTTAATCTGACTACAAGTTAGAATCAGTGTAGTCAACCATATTCAAGTTTGCACCTGAATATATGTTAAGGCCATATTTATATGATTATTAAGGGTGTATTTCATTATTATTTTCCCCGCATCTGCATAATTTACATGAGAATTAAGGGTTTAAGTGTAATTATTTAGTAATGATGATTTTAATATGGTTATTTGCAAAATTGATTATTTTATGTGTCAAATTAATGGAATTATTATTATTTGAGTTTTATTACATTTTGCAGTGTTTATTTATCCTTTAGGAGGCTGAATTTCGAGTGCTAAAGAGGATAAATGAAGCTCAAGTCGAATTATTCAAGATAGAGTTGGAATTGGCTTGAAGAAAATGGATAAAGATGAAGAAATCCGATCCCAGGCAGTCCAGCCGAGCGTTCAGTCTCTGTCCATGATGGACGAGCGTCCATGAATTCGAACGGGCGTTCAAAGGCATAAATCAATACAGAGAGTTCAGCCGCAGTGCGAACGAGCGTTTAATCAGCGTCTGGGAATTCCAGACGAGCGTCCAATTTGATAGACGAGCGTCCGGGGCCGACTTACTCACAGCCGACTTATCCATCTATAAATACAGCAGCCTTAAAACCCTAATGGGGAGACGACTACCACATCATTGAGATCGCACTTTCACACCAAAATGCTGCGGCCAGAACCCTAATTCCATAGAGATGAATTTCTCCAATCCAACAATCATATTCAACATGATTGTTGGCTAGAAACCTTGCAGTGAGTCGACGGAGGAAGCCCATCATCAACACAACCAACTAGAGAGTTCGATGCTTTATGTTAGTGAGTTTAATTTATAGTTTTTCATCACTTTGGATCTTTGTTTTGTATTGATCATGTTTTGTTGGAATTAACGATTCGATGAAACGATTTATCTATATCTATATTCTTGGATCTATGTATGAAAATATATTGGTTTAAGTTTTATTTCGTTCAAGTGATGCGATTAATTGTGTTATAAGAGATTATGCATAGTTGATTGAGTAAGAGTATTAGAGATAATCTCGTGATCATGTTTGGTATGCTGTTTAGTTTACTTGGAAAAAATAAACGAAACCCTAGAATTTGGTTGAAGAAATTTAATTGAATTCGTGAATGGATCACTACAAAAAACTACATCTTTAGATCACCATCTAGTTGGGGGTTGTTGGTTGATGGGTGGATTCGTTGCCTCGCTGTTTTCCTTTACTTATTTGTTAATCAATTCGTTCGTATTCGTTTGGTTAAGTTTAGTTTTCAAAGCCTTAGTTTTTTTTCTGCACTTTTCTGCTTCAATTCGTAGCTAGACGCCCGTCCGAAATATTGAACGGTCGTCCACTAGTTTATACTTTCAGACGCGCGTCCACTTTAGTGAACGCTCGTCCGACCTTGAATCTTTCTGTTTTCAATTTATTTGTTATTGCTGTTTTAGGTTTTAGTTAGTTTCAACCTTAGTAGATAGATAATTGTGACATAATCGATATAGGTTTATACTTGAATTCGATAAACATTCCATTCCCTTAGGACGACCCGTTAACATCCTTTACTACAGATCCTTATACTTGGGGTGTTTCGGTTATAAATTGTAAAACGTGTTTTTACCGAACAAGTTTTTGGCGCCGTTGCCGGGGAATCGGTAACGGTTATCAGATTCTTTTAGGTATAAAATTTTATATCGATTCTATTTTTAATTCGTAGGTCTAAATTTTAGAATTACGTTTAATTTTTTTTTTGTTTTCGTTTTACCTTGTTTTATTTAATTTTATTTTCCTTCAATTATTTTCTTTAATTTTCGATAGTTATATTAGTTTCCATAATTTTAGATTTTTTTTTTCCGCAATTTTAGATTAGCCTTTATTTATTTCCGTACGGTTCTTTTTAGTTTCCTTAATTATTTCTATTTCGTTTTTAAGTTTTAAGCCTTAGTTTTAGATTTTCGAAGTCTGGACGAGCGTTTAATAACTTGAACGCCCGTCCACTTCAATCCTGTTCCCCGAACGACCGTTCATTTATTTTGAACGAGCGTTCATCTCTGAACGAACGTCCACTAACACTGGACGCCGATTCGATCCGTTCAATCATCACTTCTTTTCTATCTTCTCTTCTCTTCTCTTTTCTTTTCTCCTCTAAACCATCAAACCTTTTCTAAACTGTTCTAATCAACCCTAAGGTTGATTTTTCCTTTTCTTTTCTTCTGGTTTATGCAAACGAGAAGTAAGAAGGGACTTCTGTTCTTCGATCCCGAACCTGAACGATCTATCCTAAGAAGGAGACTTCTTCCTGATCTTGACGCCATGGCAGATCAAGATCCAATTCCAAATCCTGATCCCCAAGCTCAGTTAAATTTAATCCTTCAGCAGATGCAAGCTCTGCAGCAACAACAGAATCAACAAGCTGGCATAAATCAACAACTTCAACAATTTAGACAAAACCAGCTTAATCAATTGAACCAGGACCCTTACACCCCATATCTAAATCAAGATTTTCTCGAGGGGCATAGACCTATTCGTCCTCCCGACATGGGAGGAGTGAATTTCGATCTAAAGAACGGAGTAGTTGCTCTAGTTCAAAATAGCTCTTTCCATGGTACTGCTCAGGAAGATCCACACGACTTCTTATCCACATTCGTACAAATCTGTGAAGCAGGCCATTATCCTGGTGTTGATTCAGAGATCGTAAAGTTGAAGCTATTTCCTTTTGCTTTGAAGGGCGAAGCAAGTCGATGGTTTAAGTCGTTAGCACATCATTCCCTCCATACATGGAATGATGTCAAAAGAGCCTTCGCTCTCAAGTGGGTTTCACCAGGCAAGATTATGGAGATGAAACGGGAAATAGCTACTTTCGAGCAACTAGAGGATGAGACTGTTGGCAAAGCTTGGGAGAGATTAAATGCGTTGATGAGGAAGTGCCCCAATCACGGATATGACGGACGGGGAGTTCTTGGAGCTGTTCTATAGAGGTGTCTCTCAACCTAATAGAGACTATCTTGACTCCACGGCTCATGGATCCTTCTTAGGGGAGGTGATGAGGACCGCCTACGAGTGGCCGAGACCATCGCCAAGAACAATATGTGGTCGACTCCCAAGAAGACCAATGTTGTTAAGAAAGAAGGTACGCAAGCGATCCCGATACAAAGTTTGTTGGTTGCTCGGATGGAATTGATAAGCAAGCGGTGGCCAATCTTCGACGCGACCTTCGATGCGGGAATGCGAGGTAGGAACGGAGATGATGGAAGAAGTAAATCTAATGGATAATCAAAACCAACCCTTCCGAAACTTTAACCGAATCGAACTACTCGGGATTTCCACGACAAAACTTCAATCAAGCCAAGTTACCACCGGCCCTTCAAATTCGAATTCTTTCAACTCAAACTATCAAAGGACGACCCCTAACTCCCAAAGGCCGCGGGGTGGATGGAACCAAACTCAAAATCATACCACCTCGTGTGTCCCTCAACACAAATTCGATGAGTGGTAGACATGGTGAAGACCTTGTCTACTAGCGTTAAAGCTATTGAGAGACAAGTTGGTCGGATGGCGGACCGGCAAGCGAGCGAGACCTCACGGTAAACTTCCGAGTTATACCGAGAGAAATCCGAAAGGCGATGTGAATGTTTGCACTTGCCATTACACCTCATTGGGAGTATGGACGGGAAGAAGAACTCAATGAAGTAACATTGAGAAGTGGTAAAAAGGCTGGACCCGGCAAGATGTCGGGAAACGAGTAGCCCCTCCTGGCGCCATGAGTTCAGGAGGGGGAAATCAGAAACCACATACCGAAGAAAGCAACGATGAGGAGCTTAGTGACAATTCTTCGGAGGACGAAAATAATTCTGATGATGAGGTAAGGAAGGAAAGTCGAAAAGTTTGTATCCCCGGCTAAGAAAAAGGAAGAAAAGTTCGTAAGATGGAAGGATAAGGAGGATGAGACGATAAAGAATCAAGCTACGGGGAATGATAAAGCCCTTCCTTATCCACCAAAAGGAAAGAGAAAGCCCTCACTAATGACAAGCGGTATCTTTGGAGTGAGGAGGATGCTTAGAGACACTCAAGTTAGTATGCCCTTAGCCGAGGTATTAAGCGAAATGCCTAAATGCTCTAAGTATCTTAAAGAATTACGTGGGAGTAAGAGAAAGCTTCGGGGATGGTGAAGAAGTGCTACGTGAAGATTGCGCGATGGTTTCACAGAAAGTCGCTGTTAAGCGAGGTGACCCTGGCAGACCTTCAATCTCCAGTGAGATCGAAGGCCATTTGTTCGAAAATGTATTATGCGACTCAGGGACCTCTATTAATGTGATGCCATTAAACGTATGCAAAAAGCTCGGGTTAGATAAAAGGATGCGGGAACACCCTATTTCTCTTCGGATGGTAGATAAATCTAGCCGGTTGCAGCCGGTTGTGTAGCTAATGTTCTCCTTCAAGTTGAACATTTAGTCTTCCCTACCGGACCGGGTTATTCTAGACTATCCACCGATAAGGAGATGCCTCTAATTCTAGGCCGAACCTTTTTAGACACTTTAACGCTCTCATCGACACGCAAAGGACGATTACTCTTAGAGTCGATGACACATCCGTTACCTTCACACGAGGGACATATCCTGAAAGAGCCGTAATTGATGAAATATCGTTTGTCGAAGCTATCTATGAGGACGAAAAAGATGCCTGCTTTGAAGAAGCAATGAAGCTGACAGAGATAGGTGTTTTCGAAGTTATTGAGGATCCAGCTGACTGCGGACCATCTTCTGATTCATTACAGCCCGTAGTCATTGACGAGTCATCTTCACTCGCTCACACTGAGCCTGTTAGTGAGTTAGAAGCTTGGAGATGCCCAGCAACAAACGATGATTTCAAAGAACTGAGTCAGGAAGACTTCATCCCTGGTGAAGAAGAAGCTCTGATGGGTAGTTGGGACGAGGTAGACTTTTGGAGAGAAGCTACTCATTGGGAAGTAGATGATTGGGAAGAGTGCGAGAAGAGCTTAAAGATGAAGAGTTAAGAAAAATGATCGATCATAGGAAGAAGGAAGCGAGTGTTGACCGGAGGATTTCTATGGATGAGTTGATCCAAGTACCTTTACGGGGTTGAGCCTCGGGAAGATGAGTTATTCTTTAGTCAACCACTCCAAGCTCATAAAGAGAAAGGTGGCCCGTTAAAGTCTAGTATTGAGCAACCACCTGCGATTTAGAGCTCAAACCGCTTCCAAAACACCTTAAGTATATCTTTCTTAAGGATGGAGATAAATTGCCTTTGATCATTTCTTCGAAACTCGACCACGAGAAAGAAGCACAGCTGATAGAAGTGCTTAAAAAGAATATCCTCGCGTTCGGATGGCAAGTGGGTGATATCCGAGGAATCAGCCCAGATGTATGCATGCATAAAATCCGAACGGAGGAGGGAGCTAAAAAGGTTAGACAACCTCAGAGAAGGCTGAATCCGCATATGCAGGAGGTTGTCAAGAAAGAAGTGATAAAGTGGCTTGACATGGGCATCATCTATGCAATCGCCGATAGCGAATGGGTCAGCCCTACTCAAGTTGTGCCAAAGAAGGGCGGAATCACAGTCGAAAAGAATGAAAAATGGGAGGAAGTTGCCTTACGACTCGTGACAGGCTACAGAGTCTGTATTGACTATCGTAGACTTAATGAGGTTCGCCAAGGACCACTTTCCCCTACCCTTCATTGACTAGCTTATTGAACGGCGAGTGGTCATAAGTATTATTGTTTCCTTGATGGCTATTCTGGCTACTTCCAGATAGCCATTGATCCTAATGACCAAGAGAAGACAACTTTTACGTGTCCATCTGGTACTTTCGCTTTTCGCAGAATGCCATTCGGCATATGCAATGCACCCGCGACTTTTCAACGGTGCATGTTAGCCATTTTTGATGGACTTGTGGAGCAATGCATGGAGGTCTTCATGGATGACTTCTCAGTCTACGGCGATAGCTTTGATGAAATCTTAAAGAATCTAGATATGGTACTCCAACGGTGTGTTGAGAAAAATCGGTGCTTAAGCGGGAAAAATGCCATTTTCTAGTAGACGAAGGAATCGTTTTGGGACATAAGGTGTCCAATCGGTATTCAAGTTGATAAGGCTAAGGTCGAAGCCATCGAAAGGATGACGTACCCTAAGACAGTGAAGGAGGTACGAGGTTTTCTAGGACACGTTGGCTTACTACGGGCGGTTTATTCGAGACTTTTCTACCATCGCCAAGCCTTTATCAAATCTTTTGAAAGATGATGTAGATTTCTTGTTCGATGCGAAGTGCAAAGAAGCTTTCAATTGTACGAAAGACAAGCTTATCGATGCCCCTATTCTAGTTGCACCCGATTTGGACCAAGCCTTTCGAGTTGATGTGCGATGCCTCTAATTACGCCGTAGGCGCATTTTTAGGTCAAAGAGTTGATAAAAGGTTCGGAGCCCATTTATTATGCGAGCCGCACCTTGAACCTGGCTCAATGCAATTATACCACAAGGCGAGAAGGAATTCTTAGCCGTTGTTTTTGCCATTGACAAGTTTAGAAGTTATCTTCTAGGGTCTCAAGTTGTTGTATGGACCGATCATGCGGCCTTGCGCTACCTTATGGACAAAGCGGATGCAAAACAAAGGTTACTTCGATGGATTCGATTTTACAAGAGTTTGACCTTGTGATTAAAGATAAGAAAGGTAGTGAGAATATTGTGGTGATCATTTATCTCGCTTAGTAAATGAGGGTGCGAGAGAATCACAATGATATAGGCATTGATTTTCCGACCGAGCAATTGATGAAGCTTGAAACGGTTAGGCCGTGGTATGCGACTACGTCAACTATTTAGCGAGTGGTCATTTAGAGGACATGACGTATCGGGGAGAAGAAAAAGTTCTTTTCGATCTTAAATATCTCGTATGGGAAGATCCTTATTTGTTCGAGTACGTAAAGACGGATTGCTTCGAAGGTGTGTTCCGGAGCATGATCGGTGGGATATCCTAGAACAATGCCATAGCGGTCCTACCGGAGGTCATTATGGAACACCGAAGACGGTTGCAAAGATCCTTCAAGCTGGATTCTCGGCCGACTCGTTTAAAGATGCGAAGCCTTTTGTAAAGGTTGTGATAGGTGCCGAGAGGCGGGACGGCGAGTAGTAAGATGGAAATGCCACTTAAGCCCATTCTTGAATGCGAAGTTTTCGACGTTTGGGGCATAGATTTTATGGGACCCTTTCCATCTTCGTGCGGTAATAAATATATCCTCGTACGTGTCGACTATGTTTCCAAGTGGGTTGAAGCCATAGCTACCCAAACTAATGATCATAAAGTCGTGAAGAAATTCTTGCAAAAGAATATCTTCACCGATTCGGTCGTCCGAGAGCACTCATTAGTGATGAGGGTACCCACTTTTGCAATGCGCCGCTTGATAAAATCCTTGAAAAATATGGTGTCAAACACAAAGTTGGTACACCATATCATCCCCAAACCGAGTGGCCAAGTCGAGGTAAGCAACCGAGCTTGAAAAGAATTTTAGAGAAGACCGTAAACAATAATCGATCTAACTCGGAGTCTTAAGTTGGATGACGCGTTGTGGGCTTATCGTCGCATTTAAAACCCCGATGGGCACATCACCCTTCCAAATGGTCTATGGCAAAGCTTGTCATTTACCTGTCGAACTTGAACACAGAGCTTTCTGGGCAATTAAATTCTTAAATTTTGATAGCCAACTCTGTGGGGAGAAACGGTTGTTACAATTGAACGAGCTCGACGAATTCAGACTCAGAGCGTACGAGAATGCCAAGCTTAGCAAGGAAAGAACGAAGATACTCCATGACGCTAAGATCAAGGACCGAGAATTCAAAGTTGGTGAAATGGCTTTACTCTATAATACTAGACTTCACCTGTTTCCGGGTAAACTCAAGTCTAGATGGTCCGGTCCCTTTGAGATTCTCGAGGTTAATCCAAGTGGAGTAATTACTTTGAACGGGTATGGTAATCAAGCTTTTAAAGTGAATGGTCATAGACTTAAGAAATATTTTGGGCAACAAAAGGAAAAGCCTGAGACTCTTTATTTCCAAAGAAGAGATGAGAGTACAGATGTCCTGATTTGTGAAGAGATTCCATCTTATTTCTTTGAGTCAGATGATGACATTCCTACCTCTACCTGTGAGGAACCTTCTCCTGAGACTCCTGAGCATGTTAGCACACCTACGTCTATCATCCGCAAGAACACGAAGAAGAGAGTCAGTGTAGTTTGGAGAGAAAAATTTAATGATCTTATAGCACACTTGACTTGTTGTTGTGGTGAAAATCATTTCCGCCCCAGTGCTCCTGATTCTGATACGAGATGACGGTAGTCAAACCAAAGTGGCCCGATCTGGGTTGATCTTTTAACATCTATGTCAAGCTATTGACATTAAAAGAGCGCTCCTAGGAGGCAACCTAGTTATTTGTTTTTTTTAGGTTGTTTTATTGTTTTAGAAGTAATACTTTAGTTGATTAGGTGTTGATGGTTATTCCTCCTACATTCATTGTAAGTGTTTTGTGTTATGTGTTGCTCATATACCCCGTGTACCCCGAGATTATATGGTATGTCGAGTGTGGCAGATACTTTTGAGCAGGTTCGCAAGCTTTTATGTCCAGTGTTGTCTATTCAAGTTGTAGCGGTACGTTCATGCTCCGGCCTGACCTCTGCCAACTTTCATCCGACAACCACTGTTGAAACCAGCTAAGTTTTCTTTTTCTTTTATTCTGCACATTCTGAGGACATAATGTGATTTAAGTGTGGGGGGGAAATTGGGTATGTTTTTATGCTATATCCTTTGAAATATGAGTGCATGTTAAATTTCCACGAAAATTTAAATTTTTGTTAGTCTCGAACATGTGGTTGAAACTAAATGCTTGCTAGTTGTAGTTTTCTAACGATGATACTATGTGACTTAGTGAGATAATTATAGCATGTCTTTACTTTCATGGAGCTAGTATTCATTTTTTTACGTTCACGAGAGCCTTTGATATTGAAGCAAGATTTTTGAACTATATCCTTTCATTGTTTTAGTGATTTATCTTAGGAAGGTCAGTATAGTAACACCTTAGTTAGACCGTGTGCTGTGAATATCATAAAGTTTGAATGTGATAAGTGAGATGTAACTTATGTCTTGAAAAAAGAATGAATAAGCAATCATAATAAATACGTTTGTCGGAAGCTGGTCGAAAATTGGAGTGCGGTAGGGCATTAACTCGAAATGTCCTATACCACTATGATGACCGAAAGCTCACGACAGTCAGGAGAAGCTACCTTATGATTTGAGTAAGGTAGGGTGTTATCACGAAACATTCTACTCTACTATGACGGGTAAGAGCTCATTCTGATATGCGTCAAATTTGGAAATTTTTGAAAATGATGAGTAAAAATAAAGTGAAGTCTTTGTTATCATGGATCTTATACCCGGTAGAACCGCATGATATCTTGTAGGGATTATCCTGCGAGTGCGTGGGAAGGCTTTGAGTGGAGCTATTACGCCTATATCTAGGATAGTCATTGGATTTTTGAGAGGATATTTCTTTGAAAGGCTTGTTAAATTTGAAAAGGGCTTGTCACACATACACTGAATCTATCTCTGTGATGGTATTGTTTGCTATAGTTGTTGTATTTTTTGTTACGTGAGTTAGAGATCTATGTGGATTGCATGAAAGTTGAGCTATAGTTTTGATTGTTTTGTCCGAGGACGTACAAAAAGCTAAGTGTGGGGGTGTTGTTAAGGCCATATTTATATGATTATTAAGGGTGTATTTCATTATTATTTTCCCCGCATCTGCATAATTTACATGATAATTAAGGGTTTAAGTGTAATTATTTAGTAATGATGATTTTAATATGGTTATTTGCAAAATTGATTATTTTATGTGTCAAATTAATGGAATTATTATTATTTGAGTTTTATTACATTTTGCAGTGTTTATTTATCCTTTAGGAGGCTGAATTTCGAGTGCTAAAGAGGATAAATGAAGCTCAAGTCGAATTATTCAAGATAGAGTTGGAATTGGCTTGAAGAAAATGGATAAAGATGAAGAAATCCGATCCCGGGATCCCGGCCCGAGCGTTCGATCTCCGTCCATGATGGACGAGCGTCCATGAATTCGAACGGGCGTTCAAAGGCATAAATCAATACGAGAGAGTTCGCCCGCCGTGCGAACGAGCGTTTAATCGCCGTTCGGGAATTCCGGACGAGCGTCCAATTTGATAGACGAGCGTCCGGGGCCGACTTACTCACGGCCGACTTATCCATCTATAAATACAGCAGCCTTAAAACCCTAATGGGGAGACGACTACCACATCATTGAGATCGCACTTTCACACCAAAAAGCTGCGGCCAGAACCCTAATTCCATAGAGATGAATTTCTCCAATCCAACAATCATATTCAACATGATTGTTGGCTAGAAACTTGCTTGCGGTGAGTCGACGGAGGAAGCCCATCATCAACACAACCAACTAGAGAGTTCGATGCTTTATGTTAGTGAGTTTAATTTATAGTTTTTCATCACTTTGAATGCTGTTTTGTATTGATCATGTTTTGTTGGAATTAACGATTCGATGAAACGATTTATCTATATCTATATGCTTGGATCTATGTATGAAAATATATTGGTTTAAGTTTTATTTCGTTCAAGTGATGCGATTAATTGTGTTATAAGAGATTATGCATAGTTGATTGAGTAAGAGTATTAGAGATAATCTCGTGATCATGTTTGGTATTTGTTTAGTTTACTTGGAAAAAATAAACGAAACCCTAGAATTTGGTTGAAGAAATTTAATTGAATTCGTGAATGGATCACTACTAAAAACTACATCTTTAGATCACCATCTAGTTGGGGGTTGTTGGTTGATGGGTGGATTCGTTGCCTCCTGTTGTTTTCCTTTACTTATTTGTTAATCAATTCGTTCGTATTCGTTTGGTTAAGTTTAGTTTTCAAAGCCTTAGTTTTTTTTCTGCACTTTTCTGCTTCAATTCGTAGCTAGACGCACGTCCGAAATATTGAACGGTCGTCCACTAGTTTATACTTTCAGACGCGCGTCCACTTTAGTGAACGCTCGTCCGACCTTGAATCTTTCTGTTTTCAATTTATTTGTTATTGCTGTTTTAGGTTTTAGTTAGTTTCAACCTTAGTAGATAGATAATTGTGACATAATCGATATAGGTTTATACTTGAATTCGATAAACATTCCATTCCCTTAGGACGACCCTTTAACATCCTTTACTACAGATCCTTATACTTGGGGTGTTTCGGTTATAAATTGTAAAACGTGTTTTTACCGAACAATATACAAGCATATGATTCCTCGTTCTCTAAAGATACTTGAGGACGTACTAAACCGCTACTTATTGCTCGAATCCAAGATTCGATTGCAATTGACTCGTGTTAAGCTGACTTGCCCTTATCCCAGAGAGACTCTATCCCATTTTCTCTTTATCTGAAGATTTGGAAAATCATTCCTGAGAGGTAGGGTAGGACTACTCTCGATGAATACTGCAACCGTATATGCATAATCATCTTATTCAATAAGATAGGTGGGATAGCCAATGACTCATTCTCGTGAATTTGAACGAATCAAATTCTTAGAATATAGTCCAATTCTCTCATCCAGAGAATCTTGGCGTGTCAGTTTCCGACTTCAGATAGCACACACATGTTGTTTCCAACCGTTTCAGTGTTATCATTCATAAACACTAATACTACTACTTTACCAATATTGATATCCAGTCTACGAAAGACTTATCAATATTCTGGTCAAGTCCACATATTTTAAAACATGCGACTTTTAATGACCGAGAGGTTCTCTTACATCCACAAAGGACATAAGTCCCGGCGGTCAACCCGCCATTTGTTCTAACCAAGACCCTTCGTTCCGAATGAATCCGGACTCCGTTTTACGGCAAGAAAGTCTCGGGGAATCACCCCTATTTTCCGCTTTCTAACGAAATCTAGCAAGGCGAGTGGTGAGAGAGTTCTAGGTCCGGTTAACTCTCTACTTTTAGGGAATCACCCCTAGACCACTCAGATTTGAGCTGAAAGTTAAACTTTCCTATTCATTCGACTCTTTTCGGCGTAGATCCAATTACTCCCACTGGGCCTGAGACACTCAGGTGGTTCTACAAGAGGCTGAACAGAACTGGAGTACCAAAACTCCATTCACAGGGATAAGGTTATCGAACCAACCTCTCTGATCAGAATCCTATACAGCCCACAAAGAGCCACAGGTTATCAATCACCCTAGCAGACTGTAAAGTCCACAAAACCACAATGGGTCAACGGTTAAAACCATACTCCCACTTTGTGTTTTAGGTGGATTGACATTCGATCTAGTAGTATTTATCGTGTAATCACCAACAACCGATGTTGGACGTGGTCCGATTAAATCAGATAGTAACTACCTTTGGGTAACCGTACTCCAAGGTTTAAGGTCGTTACTTATAGATTCTATCAGAAGCCTTGTGACAGTTGAATCGTCACATTCTGATCTCAAGAATCTTATAACCAACCTTCACTCGTCTCATTAAGGCATTTCACGAACAGTCAAAATCTGAACGTATGCGCAAAATCTCCAGTCCTACCTTCAAGCATTAAATGCTAAATGCCTACATTTACGGAAATGGTGTGAACCGAAGTCACTCCTTATCCATAAATTCACTAGCATCTTCTAGGTAGACTTCTCGGTTTACATAATAATTGTTAACCGTTATTTTGCAACCAATTATCTTAATCGAGTTTAGCAGTGTATTGTAGTACATCAATAACTATATAGGGCAAGTCTATGGTTTCTTTCTCAGTGAGAAACATTCCACTAGGAGGCAGGCTGAGCATCAGTCCCAAGACTATGCTATAGCCTATTTCTGAGCATGGAATACTCTATTCTCTGCTAAAATCAGAGACTCCTCCTCGTATTCTTTTGATAAACTAAATCGTGTTTCGAGTAGTTATCAGACAAAATGTCACCACTCAACAAACTCCCACTAGCTTGTGTCTCTCACTAGACCCCGAAGGTCATGATGAACAAGCTATGCTACCCCTTCAAATCTATTACCCTCTCCCGATTGAAAGGAAACTTAGCCATTGTTCCTTTGAGATAGTGTTCTTAGACTGGGAGATAGGAATCACCCTTAGCCAGTCGTCAGGTCTTATCTCTAGGATATATGCACTAATTAATAGATATTGAAGGGTCGTTTATCTTAATACGGAAACCTTTTACCTTTAATAGTTTTAGATGTGTTACACATACCTATTCAGCTTTTCTTAGTGGTTTTGTCTTTATCAAACAAAAGTCCGAGTCACAGATTCGTACTACAAATGTCATCTTCACTTTGTTTAAGGCAACTGTAGTATCGAGATGAAAGTGAATCCATTTGTTTCAATGAATATGTAAACAGAAAAAAATAATTTTTTCTGTGATATTCAAGGATAGAATCCGAAATTCATTTCCTTATATCACTCCCACTATTATAGCTGAAATAACTGCCCGTTGTCTACTTTATTAATTGTTAATGCATAGCTTCCTTGTTCTTCCAAAGAACTAAGCTACCGAGTCGAGTTACTCGGTTTAAGAAAGTCGCTAAGGATTCATTGGTTAAGTGATCCGAAATCACTTTCCTTATCCTATACTTTCTATAATTAATGTTTCGGTTTAGCCTCAAAACTTCAGTTAAGATGATTAACACTTACAGACATTCTTTCCCATTCTAAACTTTCCTTAAAAGGAAATAGTCTTGAACTAGCAGTTCATATGAGTAGACACTACTCGTGAACTGTGGGATGTCTAATGAAAGCGTTACCCAGTGGGACTAATTTTCTAAATTAGAAAAACCATAAGACAAAAGCCCCCACTAGTTTATCGGTTCCAAATACCGTCTAACTAGCGACACTTTAATTCATGATTATCCAATTTTTCTATTAGAAAATTTCTTGTGTAGACACTACACAATTAAAATTCACTAGAAGAATTTTATCGTCCCAATCATCTTTCAAACTAACTATGGTTGTCTCTCGTTCAACACGAGTGACAGCAGTGACATACTTATTTACGTCACTTAAGTCTTGAAGGCTCAAGAGAAATATCTCTTCCGAAAAATTAATCGCATGTAAGATCAATAAGTACAACGTTCTAGTTACTTGCCACTTTTTAATGAAGTCATTACTAGTCAATTTTACACTAGCAGTCTAGCACCCTAGAGAGATATATAAATAGTTGTAATAAAATTGACAGAAAATAAATCCAAATCACACACTACTAATAAATTTTAGGAACATAAACTAAGTACTTATAGTCTATCCTACCGTTCCAAGGACTTAATCTCTCACCTCAGTGCCGCCTTAGGGTAGGTCAAAGAGGTTTCGATTAATATTGAAGATCAACTTGAGAATCGAACATCTCATTTGTGATCGTCAATTACCTTTCCTTTTTCAGCCAAGGTATTACCAAAATACCCTTTATGAGTGTGACCTATCTTTTGTTTCGGATCTTTAGATAGACCCCGAGTGTGCCGCCTTAGGGTCGGTCGGTGACTCGAGAGTACCCAAAATCTTATCCTTTCGGAGACCAAGCCTTGAATTTTGATAGCGGTGAAGGCCTTCCTTAGGGGGCCGAAATCAAAGCCGGCACGAGGCGTCACCATTCTCTCACGTCGCTTGTGTCAACAGTAGAGGCCGTGGGGTCGGCTGTCGCCTCTCCCGCTCCCACTCAATATTTTGAAAAAGTGGTGGGTTTACTGATCACGTTTTTGGACTTGATGTTACATTAAAGAACAATAAATCATAGGCCCGAATGTTGTCGGTTATGTGGGCTAGCCCAGCCGACCTATTCGTTAGAACATATGTGGCCGTCAGACGGGTCAAGGCTAGGAGAGCTCCGTTGAGCCGTAGTGGCTCTTCGGATGGCTCAGTATTGCCAGACCCCCGTGCAAACGCCACACGTGGAGGGTGAAGTCGATTGAGCCGTAGCTACTGTTGACCACCCAACCGTGGTTAAACCACTTTCGAACCTGTTTGCCCGTGATTATCGAATCCTTAAACATCAAACATTCACGTAGACACTACGGAACAAAAACATAATCTCGTCTTAGGTAAGGTGGAATTCACCGAGAATCCAACACCTTAACCACGAGGTTTCGGGATTTTACTCCTTATGCTTTCGCAGAGTGGGATTCACCGAGAATCCATCACCCAACCTCGACGATTGAAAAAACCCGTGTTCCTCGGTTTTTACCCTAATTAGTTTCTAATTAATATCAAACAATTAATTAAAACTAATCGTGTGTTTTATACATGCCTAACTAATTCCTCGAATTAATTTCTACATGTATGCATATGGAGTGGAATTCATGATATGATGCATGTCATGGCAATTTTCCGGTTCTACTCATACAATCTACACATGTATACTAGTGCGGAAAATAAACACCGAGATGGACCGTTGGCACCCCCGTAACTAATCTATTCGAAAATAAATAAAACCCTAATCTGCAGCTGTTAAGAATCTTCGACGATCGGCATATCAAACGAACTTGGATCGGGACGAAACTTTCCAGATCTGATCTTCATTCTTCGGAATTCAACATGGACGGTCGGATCGGAGCTTTGACTTGTCAATCTTCCTCAGTGAGCCGCCTAACTTGCTACTGAAACAGACTCTTACAGCAGCGCATCATATACTTCCGGATGCCGATCGGGGATCAAGATGAATCCCGATCGTCCTGAAAATTTTATCTCACGTCCAAAACTCCAGGATTATCGATCTGACCGGTCGGATATTCGTTTCAATGGTCCAATACTTTCCAGAAAATCGAGGAAGTCACAGTTAGGGTTTCTGTGAATCCTGCGTTTTTCTGTTACAGCTGCCTCTTCTCATCAACGAACGGACATCCAAACGGACTCTGATCGACGCCAAATTTTGTGGGATTGTTCATCAACTTCCAATCTTGATTCTGACTGGAGGGATCTTCGTTTTCACGGCTCAAACAACGGAACAAACGAAAAGACTAAACAGCTAGTGTACAGATCTATTTTCCGGAAATTAAACTTGCAATAAAAATAAATTACATAATTTCCTATACTCATGTAAACGAAATTTTCATCATTTATATGAGTTTACAATAGATCTAACGGGTAAACAGTGCCAACCCCCAATCCATCTCTTCAACCATAACAATTTATCACAATCAATGCATAAAAAAATAAATAAGATTTACCTACATGCAATTCCACTCCTTTAAGTCATTTAATTACGATTATGACTATATAAATCGTGGAACCTGTCTCTGATACCACATGAAGGATGCAGGTTCTTAGATCTAAACGAATTAGATCTACGCGCAGTGGATGGATTACGATTTATATATCAAAACACATAATTAAAGGACTTAAACTACTACAAGGGGGTTTAAGATCATGTTACCAATAACGGGAAGAGAAGCTTTGATCTTACGATGTGTTCTCCAAACGGCGGTTGGTGGACATCCTTCTTGATACACGAACCTCCTTGATATGCAACACCAAGAAAAACTCCAAGTTTTTCTTCCTCTAAAACCCTAGACAAGAAAAAACAAAATTTTCTCTCTTTTATGGTGTATGGGGCGAAATTTGCAAGTGCCAATACACTTGGAATAACTCTCCTTTTATAGGAGAGTAAATCCTTGGTCTCCAAGTTTTAATTAATTAAATAAATAATTAATTAAACAAAATAAAAAGATATTTTCCTTAATGAATAATTGTGACATATTATTGACCAATAGGAAACCAAATAACATGTCATCCAACCAATCACATAACAAGAATATCTTTTATTTTCCATAACACAAGAAAATTAATTCTTGTGCTAATTAGAGACATAAATGGCGCCACCCCAAGGGTTAAAAGCCCACATAAAATGTCTTTTATGTGTATTATATTATTTAGCCCAACTAAATAATATTCATGCATATCAATTAATTGGCCCAGCCAATTAATTATTTCTGAGGCCCAAATAACAAGAATATCATTCCGAATTACAGAAGCCACATCGGGGACCATGGACCTATAACCAGTAGCTCCAATAATTAATATTCATCAAACAGAACATAAATTATTAATTCCGGGATTACGCCACCATAAACCCGAAACTGAACTCTACCGATTATAGATGTATACTTATACTCAACCCATAGAGTAAATAAGCGTCCATTGATATAATCACTACATACGGATTAACCCTCCATAGACTGTCCATTCTGAGTGGGAAGTCTCCGTGAACCCGACTCAGAATATCTTATCCTTATTTACCATCAACCCCCTGATGATCAATTAGTATGCATATCTGACTAGTAGCTAATTAGTCAAATGCGAAACTCCCGGGATCGATCACTTTCTTAGGGCTAACAAATAAGAGGACTGTCTCTCTACTTCCCGCAGGAAGGAATGGATTTCATGTCCGTGAAAATCAGAACTACTCACTCATCAGGTGATAGTGCCAATGAGAAGTGGCTTGGAACACATATTTAAGTGAACCGTAACTAACACATCAAACACTACCCCGAGACAAGCAGCACCCTGTGATCACCTCAGGATTAAGGTTGATTCATATATGATCATCTAATGATTTAATAAGATTCCTCGATTACGGAATTATACCGAGAAATACAGATTAAATCGGTCCAGTCCTATATGAATGCCATCATATATAAATGCCCCACGTAGGTACCCTCTACCGACAGTCCGGATAAGACTATCACACCCTAAGGTGTTCTGGGCGCATTATTGGTGTTTTAATCAAGAGACCCTAAACTCTGATTAAGTTCACCATGGACTAACGATTTAAGCATATCTCCACTAACTCAATCCTCACATGTAATCCATACACCGAGTTAAGTGGTTACATACAGATATACTTAGGGTTTGCGGTAGTGTATTACTTACAAGCACAAAGCAAGTAATAAGGTGAGATAAATTATGTCATCCATTAAAAACAATTACACAAATTGTCTTTCGGGCACTACACCTAACTGCTACTCAGCAGACCAATATACAAGACATCGGTGAGTATGTACAAATGTTTTAATCTGATTTAAGGATTATTTGGAAGCTACTAAAAGATAAGAATGGTTATCAAGCGTTGGATCAATCAGTCAATCAATAGTGAAGATTTAAGAGTTATTATCAAGATTTCAGAGCCAATAAAATGGAGCATTTTCATTGATTTACAGACCGTCATGTTAGGAGGACACAGACATCTGACATAATCTACGTGGTAGAGAATTTCAGAGGAATAATCAGGAAAATCTAACAACGGCCATATTCAAAATTCAAACCCAAACGTCTTTGACTTGTTTTATCCTTGCGAGTGAAGATATTTTCATTGTAGAGTTCCACCCTTTAAGAACTTATCAGCGCCTTGAGCATGCGTTGTGGCGTTCTTGCCAGTTTCTTAGATTTGATTATCTAAGATCATTGTTTCGAACTCGTTATTGATTCCCTTTAGAAGGTCCTTGGAAATCTTTGTTCCCGATTCGTATCAAATGTTCTAGTCGTATGTGCTATTAAATGGGACATTAATAGTATTTTTAGACTAGATCTATCCCTATCTTCATAAAATATAAGACATCTAATACGTACTATTAAATGGGACATTAATAGTATTTTTAGACTAGTACGTATTAGATGTCTTATATTTTATGAAGATAGGGATAGATCTCGTCTATCAAAGTGTGGGAACACTTGCACTGTACGTGGACGTGTATTAGAGAATGCGTACGTTAGACTGACACACTTACTTTATTAAGTGTCGCACTATGTGGCGGTTGTTGATGACGGTCAACTTGGTATCATAATTTACGATCAACTCACCCTGGATTTGTGTTCTCAATGGTGATAATATGTATGAAATAATGGGTTAATTAGCTAAATGTCATTAATTCACGTCCACTGTGACTAAATTGGTATTATGCGTATTAACAGTATATTTTATGCATTATTTACTGGCAATAGAAGCTACTATGTGTGTTACGGTTTTATTGACTAATGAACAAGCGTTTGGAACAGAATTTGGGCTGAATATAAGTTCAATTGACAAAGAAGTAAATGGAGCTGAAGGTTGAAGTGTTTCGAGCGGAGATTGGACCCGAGAACCTGATTGGTGATGTTGTAACACTTTTTCCAAATCTTTACAAGATGAATTGGGCTTGTACTTCTGCATGAAAGTCGTAGGGCTTTAAACGAGGATTCCAACTCAGTTTGAATCACCCAAATCGGAGTTATGTAGGTCAAGTTATGGTCCAAAAACCGAAGCTATGCGGCCCAGGAAGCTCGACTCGGCGAGGCCCACTCTCGAATAGGCGAGCCCAGCGAAACGGGCCAGAAACGCGTTTTCTTGTCCTCCAATGATAAGGTTTTCCCTTACGCTTGGTTTATACACTATATAAAAGGCATCAGGGCTGCGAATTTGTATTCATTATCAATTCCTTCAACCATCCATCATCTTATTATTCATTAATCTATCAATTAGATACAATGTTTTGGGGAACACGGTTTTTTTTTTCTTTTCTTCTCTTGCAAATAAGTCATGATTTTTTCATTATTGAATTGTGCTTGGTTTACGATCATCATGGATCGATTTGAATCTCCGGAGAGAGAGAGAATTAAGGAGTAGAATCGTTCTTCGTTATGGGTAAGATCTATTCCAATATTTTATTTTGTATCTTAGATTCATGATTGTTCTCGTGATAGATCTAGACTATGCTTGCATTTAATCAACTATGAATTAATTAAATGAACCTTAATCTTTATTATTCGATTCGTTAATGTTAAAATGCAAAATTATGGGTTGTGTTCTCTCAATTAGGCGACGGTGTATATCACCGAATCGAGACACCTAGTAAACCCTAATTCTGTGGTTCGGCGTTAGCTACGTTGATCAACAAGTTTAATAAACGATAGGTTAGATCTGGCCAATATACTTTTAGTACATCGTAAATTAACCGGAAGGACTATTAGTGAAGTGTTAGTTTGGACATAATCTGGATCAATCTTTAGGAACGTGATATTCATTGTCGATAGCTGCCTAGGGAGGTTTTCGGTCTTGAGCCGGAACTTTCTAGAACTTATTGCATGTGGGTTAATAAAACCAAGTAAGGAGGTTAACTGCACATAGACAATGGAAGTAAACAATGTTAGGAGACTGCACCCATAGTTAATTGCACATATAATACGGATCAGATGTAATTATGGGTATAGTTTCGTTAATGCCTTTTCAATATATGATTGACTATTGGTTTATTTGCATCTCTTTTATTTACTTTTCCTTTATGTTGGTCAAAGACCACCATTTTGGTTGACCTATAAATTGTGGTTGTGTTTGACATAATTAAATAATAGTCTATGTGGTATCGACATTGACTCGCCTTGCTATACTACGATTTACCTAGTCCTCTTGCTAGTATAAGCGACTTACACATGATCAGTTGTGTAATTATCCTAAGACGGAGTCTTCATGACATCACGGTGTGGGTTGTAATGCTTTGACACTATTGAGGTTTTCCTTAGCCACGGGGCGATCGCGGTAGTGATCAGGTGTGACACTGAAGCATGTCTAGCTCTTATAAGGAATGTCTAGCTCTTCGAGAGAGCATGATATCTAGATTATAAGATGCGATCGTAGATGTATTGACACCCGAGATACGACCGCATGGATATTACAACAATGATAGGATTCTGTTTACACGGTAACTGTTTTACGTGAAAAGTAGTAGTCAATGCATTTGACTCTTCCGATGATTGGGGAGTCATGACATGTTGCTAGACGCTATTAATGATCATTAGGTATGAAGGGAATTTTAGTAAGTGTGCTTTGTGCATACGGTCAACATATTCAAAAGCCTATCGGGTCACACACATAAGAACATCTAGCCGGATTAAAATGCGTTTATAGTGATAACCAAATAAGAAAAAAATTATCTCGACTATAAAGTGTTATAATGATAAATTAATATTGCGGTATTTATTTATTATAAATAACTTAAATAAAAGATATTAATTATGTCGATTTATTATATATATATATATATATATATATATATATATATATATATATATATATATATATATATATATATATATATATATATATATATGCATGTTGTATATATATACGTGATACATGCACATGTGTAATTGATTTATATTTGGTAATATAATAAAGATATATTCGATATTGGATATTGACAATATATATCTTGGAATTATTTAATATAAGATATTAAATTAAAAGAGATAAATCAAAAGAAAAGATATTTTTCCTTATTTATGATAGGAGAATGTTTTCTTTCTCCCAACACTAGCAGGAAGCTTTTCCCAATATGATTGGGACTACATAGGGCGCTTGCCACCTTATTTATATCAAGTGGGTGTCAAACTCTTTTGTATTACAATTACAAGAGTTCTATTTTATTAGAAAATAGGAGAGCTTCCTAGATAGAGTTTAAGAGAGAGGAAAAATCGGTCTAGCAACCGAGTTTTTCAGGTAGCATTCCAAGGCGTGATTCCCGTATGGAAGTTCGTGTGTATATCAATAGAGGCCGAACGCTTGGGCGGCTCTGCATACTACTACTCTTTTTGTGGACTAAAGCTTCGACCATTTTATCAAATCAGGTATGCTTCTTGTCTACTTCTTGTATACTTGCTGTTTGAACGAAGTCGATCTTAGTAAAAGGAAATCAATGTTTTAAATTATGCAGCGTTCCCGCGTTGATTTCCTAACAGTGGGGTAGGATAGGGTGGGTGGTGGATAGGATAGGGTAGAGTAGAATGGGGTGGTGGGTAAGGTAGGGTAAGATCGGTCTGTGTGTAAGGTATGGTAGGGTGGGTGGTGGGTAGCGTACGTAGGGAATGGTGGAGTGGTGGGTTGGGTTGGGTAAGGTAGAGGGTGGTGGTAGGTAAGGTATGTAGGGTAGGGTAGGGTAGGGTATAGTAGGTTAGGATAGGATAGGATAGGGTGGGGTGAGGGGTAAGCCAGGGTAGGCGGGTAGGGTGGTGTGGTGGGTAAGGTAGGGTAGGATGAGATGGTGGGTAGGGTACGGTAGGGTAGGGTGGGGTGGTGGGTATGGTAAGGTATTGTAGGATATGGTGAGGTGGTAGGTAAGGTAAGGTAGGGTGGTGTGGTGTGTAAGGTACCCTGCCCTACTCATCCATCAATGTGTCACCTTTTATATAATTTATTTCAATCCATTCTTCCATATTACTTACACATAATAGAATGAATTTATTTCATTTCATTCCATTCAATTCTATTTCTATTATTTTATTTCATTCCATTCGTGCATAACAAACATGTCATAACTCTTGCTACTCAAGAAATTATAGAATTATTATTTAGTCTCTGAGACTTCCTGAAAGTTTATGAACAATTACATGAAAAGTACACAAAACTCTTTGAATTGCTTTTTTTTGTTTTTTTTTGAGAAAATTGCCTCTCTTTTATTTCGCAAAATCTTTGCAATATTAAATTTGTCGGGCATGGTAGATGACAATGTTAGATCTCGTCTATTCAATAATCCGGGCAAAATTAACTCCAAAGACAATTAAACCAAAAACAAGGAGCCACGGGGGTAGTAACTTGTGTTTATTTTTGACTGAGCGTGAGAGTTATTTCTCTCAAGTTGCCTACGTATCGCGTAGTTCCTTAGGGATTAATTATATAGGAGGAGTCTCGCCTAATTCTTGTCCTACAAGTATTAAGGTTAATTTCTTAACCCTTAAGGATTATGTCAAACCAATCACTTTGACTTAGGGATAATTATGATTATGTTTAAATGACAGGATCAACGTCCCACTATCAAGGGATTCTTCCCACGTTTATCCTATTATATAGGCACATGTTTCAATACCAGATAAGGGGAGCTCTAACCGTCCTGCGGTGAGCTGCCCAAGTCATTTCGACCTGAGTTGTATTACCTGACTTCCGTTGGGACCGAGACGGCCTGCGGTGGTCGATCTGTTGGGAAGGATTGGCCAGACCTCTCACCGGGGGTTTCGGTCTGATCTACCGATTGATGTGGGTGCCCTGGCCTTTATACTTATTAATCTTCTCTCTCCTTATTTATTATGCGCCATACTTTGAATGACACGTGGCAATGGATGATCCGACCCTCGTCGTAAGCCCCCTAGATTTGCCTAATCTCTCTAGAGAGAGCATGTCTGATTTGGGTGGAGCTTAGCTTGTCCTTTTTAGACTTGTCAAAATCATCAGGGTTTGCCCCGCCACGTGGCAGAGTTACCGTTTAGACTCTGTTATGACGGACCCGAGAAACGAGGCATTTCTACATACGCCTTGATGATGGGACCTCTTCCCTAGACCATTTTTGGGACTTATAACCCTTCAGTCATACCACGTCTTTTCATACATTACAGCCATTTCGTTATTATACCCGAGATCGAAGCCTGCCGGTTGCCATTCCATTATTCAACCTTTTCTTGCACAAGTAAGCGCTTTGCACTCTTTCCATTTTACTGCATTTTGTTAATGAGTGAACCTATTATTCTCACTGATAGCTCTATTGAAGCCTTATTTGAGTCTGCGTCGGAATCGGATAGTGAAACTTCCAACTTTTGGGTTACTTCTGAGAACCTTGTTCACTTGCCTTTATAAATCGAAGAGGTTTCGAGCATCTAGTTCTAGCCCCCCTATTTGATCCTTCACTCTCTTCTCCCCATGCTTCTTCAGGGACTTCTCCATTAGTTTTGACCTTAAAAGCTCATATGGCTTTGAGATCTCAGGTAGTTTGTCACGGCATTGACACCATGTTGACCCAAAAGGGTATAATCTCTCTCTGTAAGAAGTTTGAGATTAATATTAGTCGGTATGACCCTTAACTTCTTGCCCCTGGCACGTATGCCTACCAACCCCCACCTGGGTATTGCGCTAGCTATTTAAAAGGATCAACTCGACTGTGGCTTGAGGGTCCCATTCTGTCCTACCCTCTTGACCGTCTTGGATCACTATAGGCTAGGGATTGCCCAAGTTGCCTCCTATGGTGTGCGAGCTATCATGGGCTTCGCAATCTGGTGCCGATGTGTCTGTATCCGTTTACGGTGAGGTACTTCAGGACATTCAATTAGTGTAAACTGGTGAAGGATTCCCACGGGTTGTGCTGCTTCCCTTGTCGGGGAGACTTTAGGAATGATATCCTCATTCTTAGTAAGGGAGAGTCTTCCTACTGGGATTGGAGACACCGCTTATTCTTTATCCGTCCTGAGGTGGTGATTAACCTGGGCTGGTGGAACACTGCCGACCTGGGTAGTGACGTCCAGCCTACTGATGTTGACAAGAATTGTTGAAGGACATTCAAGGGTGTGGCATCAGTCTTGGGTTAAAAAGTATTCTTCTGAGTTGATTGACATTGCTTAGTTATCCACTACTGGTCCGGACTCTAATGTGGAGATGGATGAAGTCGATTAAAATATTTGTAGGATTCTCTTGTTGTATCTATCCTTCTAATATTCGATGTGTTTGTATCTGTGCTGGCCTTGTTTTGTTCCGTCCTGTGTAGTGTCTAGCTTCACTGAGCTCTTAGCTGATGTTGTTGAGGAAGAGGCCCCGATGGTGGCCAGATCGAGCCTGATCAGGGGTCAGAAATTACGGAAAGCGTTGAGCTTCCTGCTACTAGGGCTGTGGGTAATCTCTGGACCCTTCCATAGGTCGGAGCTTATCTAAGCATCCTAAAGATGTTCCCGGGTCTTCTTCCCATCATGTACGAGAAGGAGTCGACCTTTTGGAGCTGGAAGAAATCGAGCAGATGGAGGAGGAAGAGGAGAAGGAATCCAGACTCTAGATGAGGGGTCGTGTTACTATTACTGAGAATCTTCAATGAGGTAGGTCCAAGAGGAGGAGATCCGAGTCCTATCCTACTGATGGTGATACTACTTAGGAGGGAGTTCCCGCAGGTCATGGGCGCCTATCTGAGCTATCTGACCATGAACTGGCCGTTGTTGTAAGTGATTCTCTCTTTTTTTTGTCTTATTCTTTCATATCTGATGTACCTTTCTTCTGACGCGCATATCACTTTTGTAGGGTGCCCAAATTGGGCAAGAGTTCCTGAAGAGGCTCGCTGAGTCCTCGGCCAGCAAAAAGGCCCTGAAGACCACCATAACTGACTTAAAGGCTAGCTGGCAGAAACACAAGGACTCTGCCAATGCCAAAGATGAGGAAAACAAGGCCCTGAAGAAGCAGGTCCGAGCTCATGAGGCTGAGCTGAAGAGAGTCCACGACCAGTGGGCTGCTGAGCTTCAGGCAGCTTGTGATAAGTATTCTAAAGAGAATTCTAAGCTGGGCAGGCCTTAGCCAAACCCTGGGTGAAAGAGATGCACTTGAAGCTTCTATTCCGGCTCGGAATGCTCAAACTATCCACGAGTACAAGTTAGATCAATTTTCTAGGGCCCTGAAAGCCTTATTGACCCCGGTGTTATGACATGGCTTCACCATGGGAGTTGATGATGCCAAGGAACAATTTGTGGCTCTGGCTATCCCTGATCTACCTCATCGGGTCATGAACAATGCTGGTTCTGGCCAAGTTATGACGATCGCCTGAGGGAATTCAAGAATGGCGAGGACCTTGGAGTCATGTATGCCAAACACCGCCCTGCTCCTCAAAGCTCTGAGCCAGTTCCTCCTTTCACCGAGTAGCAGGATCCTTCAGCTGAGACAAGATCTTGGTGTATATTTTGTTTTGTTTGAATATATCAAAACTTCGTGAAAATTTGTAATTTTTTGGACCAACATTTTGAAGCAATTTATTTTGAGTTTTATATAGAGATTAAGTACTTACCTAGTACCCTTCTCCCCCTACAAGTATGTCATGCATGACTCCTAGTTTTTGGATAGCATACTTGGTATCTGGAATTTTTTCTTCGTTGCACTCAGTTTTCTTCAAAATTGTCTGACCTGCAGACTTAGAGAGTTTGTCCTTTGCAAACTTTCTGAGTCTATCCTACGGAGCTTAGTTCGAAATTGTCTTGCATGCAGACTTAAAGAGTTTTTCCTTTGCAAACTTTCTGAGTCTGACTTGCAGAGCTCAGTTTGCTTCGAAATTGTCTGACCTGCAAACATAGAGAGTTTGTCCTTTGCAAAATTTCTGAGTCTGACATGCGAGAATCAGTTCAAAATTGTCTGACCTGGAGACTTAAAGAGTTTGTCCTTTGCAAACTTTATGATTCTGTCCTGTAGAGCTCAGTTTGAAATTTTCTGACCAGCAGACTTACAAACTTTCTGAGTCTGACCTGTCGAGCTCAGTTCAAAAACTTTCTGAGTCTGACCAGCAGAGCTCAGTTCGAAATTTTCCTGTTAGGATTATGATACAAAATATGTTGTGCCAGAAAATTAAATTTTCATTTAAAATGCATAGATGTTTGATTACATCTTATTGAAACTAACAATACTGAAAATAAAATAATACAACTATGGAACCTGCCCTAGACATAGAATTTCCACAGGTTGTTGGCATTCCAGCTTCGAAGTATGGTCCTACCACTTGCATCAGCTAGTTGGTACGCTCCTTTTCCATGGAATTTGACCACTTTGTAAGGTCCTTCCCAGTTCGGGTCAAACTTGCCTTGAGGACCTTGTTAACTTCATTCATTCTCAGTACTAAGTCTCCCTCTTTAAAGTAAGAGTGTTTGACTCGGGAGTCATAGTACTGAGATATTCTCTATTTGTAGTTGGCCATTCTAATGTAGGCCACGTCTCTGGCTTCTTCCAGGTCATCTTTGGAGTGCTTGAGTTCATATTCCTGATCTGTATGTGTATAAAGTTCTGACCTTGGGAAGGGCAGGCCAATCTCTACTGGGATGACTGCTTCACTTCCATATGTCCGAGAGAAATGTGTTTAACCTGTGGCTGAGTTTGGCGTAGTCCTGTACGCCCAAAGTATATTGGGTAGGTGTTCTACCTAACTCTCCCCTTCTTCTTCTAGCCTCTTTTTAAACCGACTTTAACCTGTCTATTTGTTTGTTCAACTTGGCCATTTGTCTGTGATGGCCAACAGAGGTAAAGTGCTGAGTGATGCCCAGCTTAGTACACCATGATATGACTGTCCTGTCTTCGAACTGCGTTCCATTGTCTGAGATCAGAGTGTATACCATATCTACATAGTATATTCTTCCATAGGAACTTCTTGATGGCTTTGGCAGTGATGGTAGCCAGAGCTTCTACTTCTACCCACTTAGTGAAATAGTCTACTGCCATGACAAGAAATATGATATTACCTAGAGCTCGGGAAGTGGCCCGACCAGATCTACACCTCATTGATAAAATGGCCAAGAAGAGGCTAAATGAACCATAACTTGAAAAGGTTGATGAGACAAACTGTCATGCACCTGGCATGACTTGCACTTCAGGAAGAGTTCGCTCGCATCACTTTGCATGGTGGGCCAGTAATACCCGAATAGGCGACACTTCATTGCTAGGGTCCATGCCCCTGTATGGTTTCCACAGATACCTAGGTGAATTTCTCAGAGGAGATAATTTCCTTCTTCCTTTGAAGCGCATCAGAGCCAAGGGGATATAAAAGATTTCCTGTAAAGAACTTCATTAAATAGAGAGTACCTGCTCGTTGAAAGTTTCATCCTGTGGGCCTGAGATTTATCCGTTGGCAGGATACCAAGTTTCAGATAGGACACAATTGGGTTCATCCATGTAGCTTGTTGAGTAATGGGTTGAACTTCGTTCTGTATGTAGCTTCGTTCTATTAGCTCCTCTACTAGAACCTTCTTATCTGAGAAAAAGTTGGATGCTAACTTTGAGAGTGCATCAGCTCGTTTATTTTGAGATCGAGAAACCTACTCGATCTGGACTGAGTTGAAACTCTTAAGTAAAGCTTGGGCCACAGATAAATATTTCTTCATCGGTTCTTCATTTTTTTCATACTCCCCTTTGACATGATTGACTACAAGCTGAGAATCATTGAACACTTGTAAATTTGTTGCACCTAGCTTGCTGGCTAGTCGGAGGCCGGTAATCAGGGCTTCATATTCCGCCTCATTATTTGTTGTTTGGAAGTTCAAGCGTATAGTATAGGGGAATTCTTCTCCCTTTGGACTTATGAGCATGAGACCTGCCCCTGCGCCCTCTTTACTGGCTGCTCCGTCCACGTATAACGTCCACAATTCTGTTTTGTTCATCGGATGGTATTGCTCGATGTTAATTGCAATCCCTTCAGCTATGTAATATGCTAAGGCTTGGGCCTTAATTGTAGTTTGGGGTTGGAAGTCCAGGTCGTATTCGGTGAGCTCCACTATCCACTTTGCTAATCTTCCTGATGTATCAGGTCGTGTCAAGATTTGTCGAAGTGGCTGATCCGTGACTAAAGTTATCAGATGTGCTTGAAAGTATGGCCTTAGTTTTCTTGAAGCATGCACTAAGGCCAATGATAGCTTCTTTGCATTAGTATATCCGACTTCTGGTCCATGAAGAGCTTTACTGACATAAATGATTGGTTTCTGAACATTGTCATCATCCCTGATCAGGACCGCACTGACTGCCTCTTCACAAACCGCCAAGTATACCAACAAGGTTTCTCCCTTCCGAGGGGAGGTCAGAGTTGGCAGATCAACCAAGTATGATTTGAGATCGTCAAAGACCTCCTGGCTTTCCTCATTCTATTAGAATGAACTCATTTTCCTCAAGAATTTGAAAAAGGGTAAAGAATGTTGTGCTGACTTGGATAAGAATCTGTTCAGGGCAGCCATACGCCCTGTTAGTCGTTGCACTTCCTTAATGTTTTTCGGGGGCGGCATTGTCTTCAATGTGTCAAGTTTATCCGGATTCGCTCGAATTCCTTCCACTACAAAAAAACATGTTTCTAGTGACTGAAATTTTATGACGGGAAGGAAAAACGGACACTAAAAGATAAACTTTAGAGTTTTTAGTGACCATGTAAAATTTGCATAGCTAAATATCATAATTATTAGTGACATATTCTTAATCCCATCACCATTTTCTCTAAAAATATCACTATTTATGGAATGAAAATAAGTTTCCCGTACTAATTAATTATGCACGTTAACTCTCTCGGAAAAAGATTTATAAAAAAACACACTACAGTAAAATCATTATTATATATTATTCCTAGCTAGAAAAAAGACAAGCTAATCAAAGTTCTTACCCTAAATCCATTGCAAAAATACTCCTAATTGGCGGCGGTGACTTTCCAATTTGCAGACGCTTCTTGTTATCTCGAACTTCGCTTTCGCCGCCTACGAATATCTCCATTTCACAACCGACGAATCTTACAATACAAAGCGATATAGACTCCGAGAACAAGCTAAAACCGGAGTCCGGCCGGCGCCGTGCTCGAAGGAGCGGAAATTCAATCAATTTAGGGCCCGAGAAAGGAGAAATTGAACACGGATGAGCAATTGAAGTGATGAATAAGTTTGATTTGGGTGTTGAAGCTTCCTCCGGAGAAAGTAATTTGGGGATTTTAACCCATGAAAGGTATGCATAGCTATACCACAATGAATTTAACTAAAAATTACCCCTTGTGACTAATTGTTGTGAAATATCTATTGTCTTTGGGATTTTGGTTGATAAGTCTCAATTTTGTCTCAAATTTCTTTTTAGAACGATGAATTAGGGTTAATTTCTCCCTATTTTACGGGAAATTTTGTATGGAGTCCGCCTTAACACGTTGAACACCTGCTTCAAACTACCACCGACGTCAAGTAAATAAATACTGAAACCTAAGAGACGGGATGTTTTACGGTCTTGATTGAAGAGGTCATCAATGACGGGAAAGTGACATAAACCTTTATGCATCTTCCGATCATTTGTGTCGGTTGAACACCTCCCCGACGTCAAGTAAATATATTAGGTCATCCACATAAACCTTTATGCATCTTCCGATCTGGTTGCTGAATATACTATTTACTGCTCTCTTATATGTAGCTCCGGAATTCTTAAGGCCAAATGGCTTAGTGATATAACAAAAGGTGCCTAACTCTGTTATAAATGAGGTCTTTTCCGCATCTTCAGGGTCCATGGCTATTTGATGGTACCCCTTGTGGGCACCTAGAAAAGCAAATATTTCGAAACCAATAGTTGAGTCAACTAACCTGTCACTATTTGGGAGCCGATAACAGTCTTTTGGATAGGCCCTGTTCAGGTCAGAAAGTCCATGCACATCCACCAGCTTCCATCCGGCTTCTTCACTAGAACTGGGTTAGCTAGCCAGTCTGGGTAAACTACTTCTCTTATGATGTTAGCCTGAAGCAACTTCTGTACTTCCTTCTTTATTGCCTCCATTCTTTCTTTAGCGAAATGCCTTTTCTTTTGCCGAACAGGCTTCCTGTTCTGGTCAATGTTGAGTTGATATAGTGCCAGATCGGGAGACAACCCTGGCATGTCCTCTATTTTCTATGCAAAAACGTCTCTGAACTCTTTCAGCACTTTGATAAGTGCTCATTTATTCTGATCTAGGATCCATGACCCCACGTGTACAGTTAAATCCTTATGTTCTTCCCATAGACTGATTGGTTCAATCTTGTCCTCCGAGGACCAGCTTTCTTCATCTTCTGGAAACAACTCTTCTACTGAGACCTGTTGTACCATCATTTTTCAGTTGACGGGGGCCGTGTAGCCGCTCCTGGTTGTCTCCATGTCACCTTTGATTTCCAATTCCCCTTCAAAGGTTGGAAATTTCATATTGATATGAGCTGGGGAAAATACTGCTCGGAGGTTGATAAGTGCAGGTCCTGCTATGATGACATTGTAGGCTGATGATGCCTTTACGACCACATAGCTGACCATAAGGGTCCTGCCTCTTGGTTCCTTCCTGAACGTGGTGGGTAATCTAATCATTCCCACTGGATGATCTGGTGGACCAGCAAATCCAAACTGCGGAGCAGATACTGGTGTCACTCAAAGTCTTTCAACTTCATGGACTGGAAGACATTGTAATATAATACATTGACTGCACTTCCAGTATCAACGCAGATACGCCTCATAGTGTGTTTATTTATCACAACTTCAATAACTAATCCTTCATTATTAGTCAGTAAAGGTAAGGAGTCCCTAGGTCCATAAGTTACCTCTGTAGAGAGTCTTTGTCTTTTATTGGAGTCGGAGGGGGTAGCAGACCTGCCACTGACATTCTCTTCAGTTCGGGCGTTGTTGCTCGGACCTTTTGAGATCGTGTTAATAGTGTTGACAAGTCGATTGTCCATCCGTCCTTCAGGGTCAGGTGACGGATCCCTTCTGCGTCGTTGATTGTCTCGACGGTCATGGTCCTGGTTATAACCTCTTCTTGTAAACTCTCTTCGCCCCTTAAGCTCTGGGTTCTGAGATCGATCAATGACCTCATCTAGTTTGCGGATCTTGGAACTGTTCGGACTCATGTCCGACGTCTTGATGGTACTTACAATACTCTGTCTGATCTCTCTTCTCACGAGGACCCCTCAAGGGAGGCAGAACTCGGGCTATACCTTTCCTTTGCATTATCGTGAGGATCTGCTCACGTGATCTGTTTAAAGGGATAAAGTCCCTTTCCTGCAAGGTGCCTTTCCTTCCGATTCGGTCAGACACAGGTGCTGCTACTCGATCCCAAACTGACTTGCGCTTCTTGTCAGATCTATCATCTACCTTGTTTTTTTGGTGCTTTCTAAGTCCATTTTCAACATGTTAGCTTCCTCTCCTTGACAATTCTTATACACTTGTTCTATACACTCCTTCATAGTCCTGGGGAGTCTGCTATTTAACTTAGCATACAACCGACCTTCTCGTAGACCTGCCACGAAAAAGGTGATCAGGAGATACTCCTTCACATTACGGACCTGCCTTGACTTTTCATGAAATCTCTTCAAATATTGCAATACAGTTTCTTCCTTCTTTTGCTTGATAGTGAGGAGGTATGTAGTGTTCCTTTGGAAAGGCTTGGCCATGACAAAATCTTGCAGGAACTTCTTAGCCAGTGTCTTAAAGTTGGGGATTGATTGAGGGGGAAACCACTCACGAGCCCTACCCGTGAGTAGAGCTGGAAAGGCTTTGCACTTCATCTATTCCGGTACACAGTCTAGGTTCATGTGTGTTAAGTACTGGAAGAGGTGATCTTGAGGATCCTTAGTGCCGTCATAGGGCTCAAGGTTTGGCACTTTAAACTTTTCTGGTCGTGGATAACTTAGTATCTGTTCAGAAAACGGTGGCTCAAACGACAAATCGTCCGACTTCCGACCTAGTATCCCATCGAGCTCTGCTTGGGCAGCCTCCTGGGCTTGAGTGTGCACCTACTTTCTCCATACATTAGAGATGGAGGACAAGGTGTCCCCTTTATCATCTTTATGTGGTGGGTTGGTCTTAGGGGTCTTATCTCCGGGAAGACCTTCTTCTCTTCCCTTTAGTGCTAGACCGAGTATGCTTTTGAACGCAGGCATATCCAGGTTCCTTAAAGCCTCCAATAAAGCTTGTTGAGCAGGATTAGCAAGCAATTCTTCCTCTTGAGGTTGATGCTGGCTGGTAGTGGTGTTTGGATCTTTCTCCCTTCCACCTATTTGACCAGCAGCTGTTGCAGTTGGATTCGTTTCCTGCATTAACGGATCTTGAGCCTGGGTCTTTTTTCCTATATTCTTGGGTGGTGCCATTGCTTATTTTTTATGAAACTGCCGACATGACACCCTCATTCTAACGCCAATTGACGATGTTAGATCTTGTCTATTCAATAATCCGCGCAAAATTAACTCCAAAGACAATTAAACCAAAAATAAGGAGCAATGGGGTAGTAACTTGTGTTTATTTTAGACTGAGTCTGAGAGTTATTTCTCTCAAATTGCCTACGTATCAAATGTGTGTAATTGGAATCAATCTCTCGTAGTTTCATAGAGATTAATTATATAGCAGGCGTCTCGCCTAATTCTTGTCCTACAAGTATTAGGGTTTATTTCTTAACCTCTAAGGATTATGTCGAGCCAATCCTTTTGATTTAGGATAATTATGATTATGTTTAAATGACAGGATCAACGTCCCACTATCAAGGGATTCTTCCCACGTTTATCCTATTATATATACACATGTTTAATTATCAGATAAGGGGAGCTCTAACCATCCTCCGGTGAGCTGCCCAAGTCATTTCGACCTAAGTTGCATTACCGACTTCCGTTGGGACCGAGCCGGCCTGCGGTGGTCTGTTGGGAGAGATATGTCAGACCTCTCACATGGGGTTTAGGTCTGCTCTACCGATTGATGTGGGCCCCATGACCCTTATACTTATTAATCTTCTCTTTCCTTATTTATTATGCGACCATACTTTGAATGACATGTGGTAAGGGCTGATCCGACCCTCGTCAATTGACATAATAAATTGCGTTGGATAGGATATGTGTGACATATTAAGGCAATTTTTAAAATGTCCAGTATTTTTTTTTCAAACAAAATGTCTTAAAAAAATTAGTTCAAGTAGGAGAGGGGTGAGATCTCTCTCATCCTTGCACATCATTACTATATGAGAGAGAGTAAATTTTGATTTATTTCAACCAACCATTAGTTGTCATTCAAAAAAGAGTAATGATAGAGTTACAACGTATTTATACAATGGATTGACACAACAATCATTTACACTCTTCATTGTTGTGGGACCTAGATCAATCAATTAAAATCCCACAACAATGAAGGGTGTAGATGATTGTTATGTCAATCCGTTGTGTCAATCCGTTATGACTCTATCATTACTCCTCAAAAAATAAGTGCGTCATTATTATTTTTCTCCCACTAAAGATACATCCAACCTTTATGAACCTATAAAAATCACATCAAACTTAGCTAGCAATTTGAAATAAAATCAACAAAACAATATACTATTTTTTTCCGTCACTTTTCTTTTCTAGATGATTGTTATGTCAATATGTTGTGTCAATCCGTTGTTACTCTATCATTACTCCTCAAAAAATAAGTGCGTCATTATTATTTTTCTCCCACTAAAGATACATCCAACCTTTATGAACCTATAAAAATCACATCAAACTTAGCTGGCAATTTGAAATAAAATCAACAAAACAATATACTATTTTTTTTCGTCACTTTTCTTTCCTAGTCTTTCCTATTTCTTTATCTTCATTATTCAAAATATATATGAAGGTGAAATTTCAACTGCAAATTACACCGCCCGTAGCCTATTATAAAAGACATCCTTAAAAATCATTCTTCCATATCATTTCTTAACCGCCAAACACAAAACAAAAGTTTTTGCTTGTCTCCAATCCAAAAGTAAAATAAAAGAAAGAAGAAGGAAAAAAAAAATATGTTGTGCTGTTTCAGTAACGGGCGAAAAAAAGAAAGCTTCAGCTTCATCACAACCAGCGACCAAATATACGTATCCTTATGCTGCAGCACCCGTAAATATCGACCAATTGCTGCAGCCTGCAGTACCTGTAAAGCCCAAAACAAGTGGACTCAAAGATGGTGGAATGGTTGTTCTTGGGGAAGCTGTTGGTGCTGTTGCTGATTAACCGCAAACGTTATAAGTGCCGCCCATAGTGGTGGTGGATGTGGAGGTGGTGGACCGGTGGTGGATGTTTCTGGGTGGGGCCGGGGATGTGGTGGTGCCGTGGTGGTGGAGGATGTGGTGGACCTGGTGGTGGGGGTTCATGATAAAGTTAAGAGGTTTGAACTTTGAAGTTGAGTGGAATTCACTTGAAGAATACGTGGAGGATGTTTGTTCAATTATGGTGATGATATATATATAAGTCGTTTTGTGTGTTTTTACACAGATTAAGAAGTTGTTGAATGATATAAATTTGAAGTAGAAATGACTAAAATATCGTTTGGCTATAATTAATGAAATGGTTATAAAGTATTGAAAATTAGTTGTATTGTTAATAAATTATGGATAAGATAGAGAAAATAGTAATAAATACTTCGTTGGTAATGTAGAATAACTTATAATTTGAGATAATCAAAAAGAGGTAGAGTGACTTATATTTTGGGACGAGGGTAGTATATATCACTAGTTTTATGGTGCTCTCGGATCACCATGTCATACTTGTTCCACCAGTAAGAATTCTTAAAATAAGGGTGAAAATGTAAAAGTACGGCATTTATATTTCACACGGTAGGGCCTCATGTGTTATTCAGAATTCCTATTGATTTTGGATCACTAAATCATACTTGATCAGAACCGTATAAACTCTTTGTTTTTGTGCTTTTCGTTGTGCATATGAATGTTATAAATCTTTTCTTTTCTTTTTTTTTTTGAAAGAAGAATGTAATAATCTTATTGTGACTTTTATGTGTGCTTAGCATGTTGGTATAGTCATGAAGTATACTGTATATATGATCTTCAGTTTTGATGTATTTGTCAAAATATCTATATTACTAGTCCTTTACCCATCCTATAAGGAATAGTTATACATAATATTATTCAAAGCCCCCTTGTTAGATATTCATATTTATTGAGTGTATTTGCCCAAACTGTAAGAGAGTAAACATATGGCATTTTATTCTTATTTTGGGATTGTAGACACGTATGAAGTATTTATAACAAAAGGACTAAGGATTCTATATTTGGTAGAACTACATTTTCTAGGTCGGTATCAAGTTCTTTTTTAGAAAGTTCAAAAAGGATTTTACATACAGATGAAATAATAATTGAGGATTTTAATAAATCTCGTGACAATTGGAAATTCCAAAGGTAAACAAAAACCAGATATATGAATCATCAAGATTCATTAGTTTTAAATCCGATTTTACCATTAAAAGAAAGAGATATTCAACTATCAAAACCCTGTGAAACCATATAGTTTCATTCTGCAAACTCCTTACAAAACATCGTCAAAAATTATACCAATATATTCATGTTGGTCTAATACAAGTAGGAATAAAACCTCTGACCAGAGAAGGATTAAACACTTCCATTCTTGCAGTTCTCAGAGATACAAGACACTTAGACTTTGAAGATTCACTTCTAAGTTTGATTGAATCTAGTCTTTGTACAGGTCCAATTACATTTGATTTTTTGCCAGATATTTCAATTTCCCTAAATGATCCAACTATCCTAAAATCACTTGTGCTTCAAATAAAAACGCACAATTACAAAATGATTCAAGATCAATTCCTATTACAATTATTTTTAGATTACACTACAAAGCTATGATTTCAGCTTTTTCTACAAAAGTACGATGTTACAGTCCAAAGGAGAAACACTCCTCCTCCAGACGGATCTTTCAAGATCTAATAAGAGTACTTCTAGAACCATCAAATGGAAAGATATTACTCTTCTCGACAAATGGGTTTTAGAAAATGTAGTCCCAATACACAATAGATTTCCAGAACCAAATTCAGAACTAAAACATGTTACTCAATTCACTGATGGCAAGGTAAAACTTCTTTTTGACAGAAGAAGAAGTACGAGTGCTCGATACACTGATTCTAGATCTGGATCTACTATTGACCTAGGCAGAGTATCACAAATTCCATCGGTTATAGGTACCTCAAAACCAAGGAATTCAATCTCCGATATCCCTGTTACAAGATTAAGAAACGTAGATTATGTTTCACAAATACCAAGATCTTTTTATCATGCAGAAAACGAGGTAGGCAACGAACCAACAAACCCTCCGGAACCAACCAGCGCCTCTTTTTCAGCCATTACGGATAACTTTAATGAACTCAATATAATTAAAAAAATATTTTACAAATAATAAAAAAATTCTTCACGATGAATTTTACTCTGAAAAGAATGAAAAGAAAAGGACTTGGTTCTTTGATAAATTTCTGTTAAAACGACAAGAAATTCAAAACAATACTACGACTTTGTAAATAACTATAAAATTCATATACATTTCTTTGACTGGTTTGGAATTTATTGCCTAGAATATCAAATTGACTACCCTTTCTCAACCATAATTAGTCCTATTACCATTCGTAATAAGAATCCGGAATGGGAAACTACTCAAAATTCTGAAAAAATAAAATCTTTTCACCCACCAATCCAAGGAATAAAAATACAGCACCAAGATCAATGTATAGAAGTTTATCCTATCAAAATGCCCGGAGAAGATGACAAAAGAAATATAAAAAATATTATTTCACAAAATAATTACACGAACTCTAATCTCCCACACAATTGGAAAACAATTAGACAAAATGGAAAGACACATGAAGATTAGTCAAGTTGAGAAAGCTCCTCAAACTGATAATTCCAATGTACTCAAAAACCCAACAACTCCGGTCTTCAAACCATACCAAGTGTCTTCATCATCTATCAAAGATATCCAAAAGAAAAAATCTGATTTATTTAAAGATTTACAAAACATACTTCAAAAGATGATAGCCAGCTCATCTTCTGAAAATCAAATAGCACCTGACACCCCCACAACGGCATTACATATTAATACAACTGGAAAAGAATATGATTTGGAATCACAAACAGACACCGATACCTCACTAAATCAAAATCAAATAAACAAAATAGGGTGGAATTCACAACACATTCCAAATTATCCTCTTGACATTATACCTGTTGACACTCAAATTCAAAATCGTTTTAATGCATCATCTGTTTATAATTGAAACTTAGATACTATGAATGAATATCAAATTCTATCTCTCCTACAACAAATGACAATGGCTGCAAATGCATATAGAACACAACACGGAGTCCAAGATAGGACTACCGCATAACTACTAATTATAGGTTTATCAGGACAATTAAAATGATGGTGGGATTTTTATTTAACACATGACCAACATGACCAAATACTTAGTTCACTAAAATACAATGAAGAACAAAATCTAATTATTGACGAGCAACTAGAACCTTTACAGGATGTTGTATCTACTCTAATACATACCATCTCAATACATTTTCTTAAAGATCCGGCGAAATTAAAAGAGAGAAACACTGAACTACTCACGAATTTACGCTGTAAAAAACTTAGTGATTTCCAATGGTATTAAAATAATTTCCTAACAAGATTAATGCAAAGGGATGATTCCAATCAGCCTTTTTGGAAAGAAAAATTCTTAGAAGGACTACCAATCTTGTTAGGAGAGAAAGTTAGAAATAGAATTCGAGAAAATTCAGGCAACCAAATTATTCCATACGATCAATACACATATGGACAACTAGTTAGTGTTATTCAACAAGAGGGAATGAAAATATGCCAAGACCTCAAACTTCAAAAACACATAAAATGGGAAATGAAAAAGACTAATCTAGAACTCGGAACCTTTTGTCAACAATTTGACAATAATCCTTTTAGACAGGAATCCTCTTGCAAAGGAAATTCCAAAAAACCAACTTATAAAAACAAAACATCTTATAAACCTAATAGGAATATATATAGAAACAACAAACAACCGTCAAACAATAATTTCTACATAAAAAATATAATACACCAAGACCTGTTGGAGAAAATAGTGGAATTGAATTAAAGTGAATAAAAATGATTTTATAATCATTTTATTCAGACGACTTTGCAAGCTTAATTTGATTATATTCTTGTATAGAATATATACAATGTTTTGATAATTCTGAAAACTACGTAAGTCGTAGATGAATTCGGGATTTAGAATCATTCAATTCGGAGTACGAGTGAATGAGAAATTAACGCTTGAAGTCGGGTGTTTGAAAGAACTTTTGTTGGAAGTGGAAGTTGAAGAGTATTCAACTAAACTGTGTACCACATTGGAAAAAGAGAGAAATGTTTTCCAGTATATATGTGGGAAGAATGTTATATGTGGTATAAGCTCCTAGAAGAAGGAGAGATAGCGGGTTGGTTTTAGCAGTCAGACGTTCTGCTAAAATGGCCACACGCGCGCGCGCGCCGCCGCCGCCCGCCCGTGCCCGTGCCCGAGCCCGAGACCGTTGACCGTTGACCGTTGACCTTGACCTTGACCTTGGTCTTGGGCTTTGGGCTTTGGGGAATGGGGAATGGGGAATGGGCCTGAGGGCCCTAGGCCCAGGCCTGTGTTAAACTTTTTATACAAAAGTTAATTGGGCTTGGTCCAGTTCATATACATTCTGATTGAGCTGAAGATTGAGTTCAGCTCGGTTCGGTTATCCAACATAGTTCGGTTCAGCAATAATTAATGGTTAATTCATTGCTGGAACTGATGAAACGGCTGTAATTAAGATGAGTTATGGTAATTCATTGCTGTAACTGATGAAACGGCTGTAATTAATTCATTCCGGCCTTGACCCTCTCCTATATATAGCCTCCATATGGATTGAAGCTACATACACATTCGAAATACAACACCAGAAAGCTTCATAACATTCATATAGTTCTGACGTAGTTGCATACGAGTTTGAAGAAGAGATTCTGAGCACTAGAAGAGTTCGTTGAAGGTTCGTGTAAGAAGTACCTCTATACGAATCAGTAATCCGAGTTATCCTGGGAGACAATTGGTTTTAACCGGGGTACACACCGGACCAAATTTGTCTTAAGGACAGAGTGTCCTACTCGTCTCGGAGTTATTGTATCCACTTTATTTTAGTATATTTCTTTTTTCATTTGTAATTCGTTTTATTTTCAATAAAATTGTTGTTTAATTCGTGTTAATTATTTTAATTGCGTTCGGGCTCCTACAGCTTAAGACAAATTTCAGAACCGATGTTCTGATTTTAACCCGTGCGTAATCGAAATTTTTTATACGAATTTCTACTCAATTTTTCTGAGTTTAGACGAATTAAATAAACTTGTTTTAATCGAATTCGATTACGATCGGCTCGGTTACGATCGGTTCGGCTCGTTCTTGATTAATTCGGCTTATTTACGAATTTTCGGCTCGTTTCTTGAACATGTCGGCTCTTATTACGAACGGTTCGATCTACTTCTGAAACTTCAGCTCGTTTTATAATTAGTTAAAACTTCCTTTTGGTATCGATTTCTGGTAAAATCGGTCCACTTCCTTTTTGGTATCGATTTCTGGTAAAATCGGTCCACTTCCTTTTTGGTATCGATTTCTGGTAAAATCGGTCCACTTCCTTTTTGGTATCGATTTACGGTAAAATCGGTCCACTTCACTTTTGGTATCGATTTACGGCAAAATCGGTCCACCTCCTTTTGGTGTTTTACGGTAAAAACTACCACGTTAAAACAAGATTGAAATACAAACATTGTTGGAGAATCGAGTTGAAACAAACTCGAGCTTGTTTTGACGAGTCAAAACAATCTTCAAATTGTTTTCTTTGGGTGAAAAACCTACGTGTTGTATTATCAGTTATTCTTTTCGATAAAAGTTTATTTTACGTCTTGAACGAAATGGCATACGATGATCAAATCACTCCTACTCCGGTGGTGCGCCAAACGGAGGACGGTCTTCCCACACTTCGGGAATTATGACACGGACAACTACGCGTGGCGGGTGCTAACCACGAGAGGCCGAGAGAAGTTCAACGGATCGAACTTCAAACGTTGGCAACGAGAAGATGTTGTTTTACTTAACAACACTTGGATTAGCGAGAATGCTAAGCGAAGATCCACCGGTGGTGCCACGAGGCTAGCTGAAAAGACGGCTTTTCTTGTAGTCGAAAAGCGGAAGAATAGTGATTTTTTATGTAAAAATTACATTCTTAATGGTTTGGATAATATGTTGTATGGTGTATACGTACGTATGACTCGGCTCAATCGTTGTGGAAAGCTTTAGAGAAAAAGTACACAACGAGAGGATCTTTGGTGCCAAGAAGTTTCTTGTCGGTAGGTTTTTAAAGTTTGAAATGAACGATACTAAACCTATTGTGAAACAGGTGGAGGAGTTGCAAATTCGATATACGAGATGATAACGAGAAGATGCGAAAATCAACGAGAATTTTCAAGTGGCACGTGTCATTGAGAAGCTTCCCGACTCTTGGAAGGAGTACAAGAGCTATCGATGCATAAGAGGAAGGAGGTAACGATGGATGATCGATTGTTCGCCTCCGTATTGAAGAGGACAATAGAGCATACGAAAAGAGACGTTCGAGTCGGTTGGACAAGCGAAGGCTAACGTCGGCGAGGTCGAAATCGAAAAGGAAGAAGCACGAGAAATCGGTTAAGAAGACGGGGAATCTTCAAGGAAGCCGACGGGGGATAAGCCGGCGCCATTCAAGTTTAATGGCACTTGTGGGTAATCCGAGACAATGGTTTGTGGACACGGGGCCACTAAACATGTCGCGGCGATCGTGATGTCTTCTCAACCTACAAGGTGGAAATGGTGAGAAGTTGTGGATGGGCAACTCGCTCGGTCAACCATTCGAGAGCTGGAAATGTGATTCGAAGATGACTTCGGGAAAGAAGCCGACCCTCACAAATGTTCTCCATGTTCACGACATACGCGAAAATCGATAGGCGGTGGTATCTTTGAATAAGAATGGTTTTAAACTTTCATTTGGTAATGACAAGGTCATTTTGACCAAAAATGATATGTATGTGGGTAAAGGTTATTTTACCGAGGGTTTATTTAAACTCAATGTAATGGCTATTATGCCAAAGAATGTTGTGCCCGAGTGAGGCTAATAAAAATGCATCTACTTTGCGTACTTGATTGAGTCTTGTACTTTATGGCATAATCGTTTAGGACACGTTAATAATAAATCAATTCAAAGAATGATGAATTTGGATTTTTTACCTAAACTAAAAGTTAATCAAAGCGCAAAATGCCAAGTACGTGTTGAAGCTAAAATGACTAAAGCGCCGTTTCCATCCGTGGAAAGAAACACGAGAACCGTTAGAATTAATTCACACCGATTTGTGTGACTTAAAGTTTGTGCAATCGAGAGGCGGTAAAAAGTATTTTGTAACTTTTATCGATGATTGTACAAGGTATCTTGTTATGTATATTTGCTAAGTAGCAAAGATGAGGCTATCGAGGCATTCAAAAATTATAAGAATGAAGTTGAGAATCAACTTAGCGAGACGAATCAAGAAGGTTCGTAGTGATAGAGGTGGAGAGTATGAATCTCCATTTGAAAGAATATGTCTAGATTCGGGCATTATTCATCAAACTACGCTCCATATGCACCTCAATCTAACGGAATTCTTTGAACGCAAAAACCGTACTCGAAAGAGATGATGAATGCTATGTTGATTAGTTACGGGTTACCTCGAACTTGTGGGGGAGGCCCTTCTCTCCGCCAATAAAATTCTCAACGGGATTCCGTCTAAAAAGATGGATAAAACTCCATATGAGATGTGGAAAGGCCACAAACCAAGTTATAAATACTTGAAAGTGTGGGGGTGTTTAGCAAAGGTGGAAGTGCCTAAGCCTAAACAGATTAAGATTGGGCCAAAAACGATAGATTGCATATTTATTGGGTATGCTCATAACAGTAGTGCATATAGATTTCTTGTGCACAAATCTGACAATCCTGATGTGCATGTAAACACAGTCATGGAGTCAAGAAATGCGGTGTTTTTTGAGGATGTCTTTCCACATAAAGAAAGACACAATGAAGACTCAAATAAGAGAGTACACGAAAATGTGGGGGATAGTACTCCAGAAAACGAGGAAGTGGAACCTCGAAGGAGTAAGAGGGCTAGGACTTCAACGTCTTTTGGGCCAGATTTTCTAACCTACATGGTAGAAAATACTCCAAGGACATATGCCGAGGCTATGTCTAATCCAGAAGCACCTTTCTGGAAAGAAGCTATTAATAGTGAAATAGATTCTATTATGCAAAATCACACTTGGGAATTGGTTGACATTCCACCGGGAAGTAAAGCACTCGGGTGTAAGTGGATTTTCAAAAAGAAGCTTAAGGCGATGGATCTATTGATAAGTATAAGGCCGGGTTGGTAGCCAAGGGTTATCGACAAAAGGAAGGTCTTGACTTCTTTGATACTTATTCACCGATAACGAGAATCACTTCTATAAGGGTTCTTATTGCTCTTCTTTGCGATCTATAACTTGGAGATCCATCAAATGGATGTTAAAAGCTGCATTTCTAAATGGTGAATTAGAAGAAGAGATATACATGGAACAACCCGAGGGGTTTGTGGTTCCGGGGCAAGAGCACAAGGTGTGTAGACTCGTTAAGTCTTTGTATGGACTGAAACGGGCACCCAAACAATGGCATCTAAAGTTTGATCAAACTATGCTATCTAATGGGTTTAAAATTAACGAGTGTGACAAATGCGTCTACATCAAACAAACACCTAATGCTTATGTGTTAGTGTGTTTATATGTTGATGATATGCGATTATGGGAAGTACTCATGATATCATCATGAATACCAAAAAGTTCTTTGTCACGCAATTTTGATATGAAGGATATGGGACAAGCGAGATGTAATTTTGGGGATTAAAATCTCTAGAATATCTGAGGGACTAGTATTATCACAGTCTCACTACATTGAATCCGTTCTGAGGAGATTCAATGTTTTTGATGAAATTCCTATGAAAACACCCATTGACTTAAGTCTTCACTTGGTCAAAAATAAGGGTGAGCCTGTGTCTCAGTTGAAATATTCACAGATTATAGGGTGTCTAATGTACATAACCAACTGTACTAGACACGATGTTGCGTGTCTTGTGAACAAGGCGAGCGAGGTTTACAAGTAATCCCGGTGAGGATCATTGGAAAGCGGCGATGAGAGTACTCGGGTATTTGAAATATACAATGAACTGGGATTACGTTACACAAGATATCCGGCGGTATTAGAAGGATCGTGATGCAAGCTGGATTTCGATTCTAAAGAGTCAAAATCCACAATTTGGATATATCTTTATGATTGGTGGTCTTTGCGATGTCTGGAAGTCCACAAAGCGGACATGCATATCTCGTTCCACAATGGAAGCGAGTTTATTGCCTTGGACAAAGCTGGGGAAGAAGCGAGTGGCTTCGAAATTTCTAGAGGACATTCCTTGTTGGACAAAACCGATTGCTCTATTAGCATACACAAGTGATAGTCAATCGGCTATACACCGAGCACAAAATAGTATGTATAATGGTAAGTCTAGACATATACGTCGACGACATAATACCGTTAAACACTTGATCTCTAGTGGTGTGATTTCCATCGATTATGTAAAATCGAAGGAGAATCTTGCGGATCCGCTTACTAAAGGTTTACACAGAGATCGGATGTCAATTTTGACACTCGGAATGGGACTTAAGCCTATTGAAAGTTAAGTTTTGTAATGGTAACCCTACCATGTTATTTGGAGATCCCAAGATCTTGGTTCAAGGGGACAACTAAGTTATGAAGTTGTCGATGAACACTTTCCCATTACGTGAATAAAGTGTTGTACGCCGGGAGTGTGAAGGTTAAGTGAAAACTTTTAATGATTCCTATAACTTGATTAAATTCGAGTGGGGTATGGCGAGAATACTCTTGATAGGAAGTCACCTATGTAAGTGCGAAGTGGGGCCGCTTACATGAGAATTCGAGAGGCTAGAATTCTCTAAAGCACTTTTCGAAACCGAGGTGTGATTCGGGGCCAAAATGAATCCGGTCATGAGAACCAAGTACGGTGCTAAGGGAAATATTGTGTGAGTGCTATTGTACGGTTCTACACTAAATTTGAACAGTTCAAGACTTAAGTTCAGCGATTAGCCGAGTAGATCCGATAGTACTTCACTAGGGCGAGTTCAAAGCCGAAGCTACCTCTCGATGCAATGTTTTTTCGTCGAGAATCTCTTCGAGTCCGCATTTGCATTAATTTCCATTCATGTGGGGGATTGTTGGAGAAAATAGTGGAATTGAATTAAAGTGAATAAAAATGATTTTATAATCATTTTATTCGGACGACTTTGCAAGCTTAATTTGATTATATTCTTGTATAGAATATATACAATGTTTTGATAATTCGAAAACTACGTAAGTCGTAGATGAATTCGGGATTTAGAATCATTCAATTCGGAGTACGAGTGAATGAGAAATTAACGCTTGAAGTCGGGTGTTTGAAAGAACTTTTGTTGGAAGTGGAAGTTGAAGAGTATTCAACTAAGCGTGTACCACATTGGAAAAAGAGAGAAATGTTTTCCGGTATATATGTGGGAAGAATGTTATATGTGGTATAAGCTCCTAGAAGAAGGAGAGATAGCGGGTTGGTTTTAGCAGTCAGACGTTCTGCTAAAATGGCCACACGCGCGCGCGCGCCGCCGCCGCCCGCCCGTGCCCGTGCCCGTGCCCGAGCCCGAGACCGTTGACCGTTGACCGTTGACCTTGACCTTGACCTTGGTCTTGGGCTTTGGCTTTGGGGAATGGGCCTTCTGGGCCTGAGGGCCCTAGGCCCAGGCCTGTGTTAAACTTTTTATACAAAAGTTAATTGGGCTTGGTCCGATTCATATACATTCGATTGAGTGAAGATTGAGTTCAGCTCGGTTCGGTTATCCAACATAGTTCGGTTCAGCAATAATTAATGGTTAATTCATTGCCGTAACTGATGATAATCCGAGTTATCCTGGGAGACAATTGGTTTTAACCGGGGTACACACCGGACCAAATTTGTCTTAAGGACAGAGTGTCCTACTCGTCTCGGAGTTATTGTATCCACTTTATTTTAGTATATTTCTTTTTTCATTTGTAATTCGTTTTAATTATTTTAATTGCGTTCGGGCTCCTACAAGACCGAATTGGATAAAAGACATTGAATGTTATAGATGCCACAAAAAAGGATATACAGCTAATTATTGTAAATTAAAAAGAAAACTTAAGGAACTAAATCTGGAAGACGACGTTATGAACAAAATCTCAAACTTACTTATAGATTCTGCTTGTGATACAACTAACGAAGAAAATACAGATAACAATGAAAAAGTAAAAATGGACGATACATTAACAAGTACATCTGAATCAGAAGGAAACAATGGAAAAATGTTAAATGTTATCTCAAAAGAACAACAAATTTTTATTGATATATTAAAACAAATTAATGACCAGCTCTGCAACAGCAATATCTCGAAAAGTTATTAGAGACTTTTAAACATGAGCTATTAGCACCAAGTACTTCCAGGAGTACTTATGATTTAACAACAATTTTAAATAGGAATAAAAGTAAAAAAGATAATATAGCAAATCACGATCTAAAAAACAGATTAAAGAGATAAAAATTGAATTAAGAGAATTAAAAGAGAAACAAAAAAATGATTCGCTATTAATCAAAAACATTATTGAAACATTAAAAGACAATAGTGACACACATATTGAAAATGAAGATATTACGCAAGAACTACAAAACATTACAACAACCCTAATTGATTTCCTTTTTGTTTTAAAATAAATTACATCCAGAAAATATATCATAAATATTACAGTCAAATTCATGAATGATTACAAACTTAATACCATTGCACTTTTTTATAATGGAGTAGACTTAAATTGTATAAAAGCAGGGTTTGTCCCTATAAAATTCCTACAGCAAACCCATGAAAAAATTTCAGCAGCAAACAATTCAAAACTAGTAATCTCGGTAAAAACAAAAGCTTCAATAATCAATAATGGTGTCTCTTTAAAGACATAATTTGTGGTTATCAATGATATCCATCACTCTGTAATTCTTGGCACTCCGTTTATAAACCTTATAACACCATAAAGGTTTGCCTAGATTCTATTACCTTCAAGATAAATCACAAAAAACACATGTTTCCTTTTTTAGTAAAACCAAAAACTAGAAGTCTAAATTTATTGAAAACTTGCTCTATACATGAAACCACAATTATTAATATAATATATAACAAGCAAATCCAGCTCATTGAACTTCAAAAAAATGCTTAGTACATAGAAAAAATAAATAGCTTAACCAACCAACTATAAAAGAGAAAATACTAAGATTACAAAAAATAATCACATTAAAAGTTTGTGCGTTGAACTACCAAATGCTTTCTAGAACAGAAAACAACATATGGTTGATCTGCCCTATGAAACATCTTTCAAAGAAAAGTATATATCTACTAAAACTCGGCCCATACAATTAAATAAAGACCTTTAACAATTTTGCCGAAAAGAAATACAAGATCTTGAAAACAAAAAAAAATTAATCTCTAAAACTAGATCACCTTGGAGTTGTTATGTTTTCTATGTTAATAAAGCCTCTGAAATCGAGAGAGGAACTCCAAGACTAGTCATTAATTATAAACCACATAACAAGGCATTAAAATGGATTCACTATCCCATACCTAATAAAAAGGACCTTCTAAATAAACTACATGATGCCTTCATATTCTCAAAATTCGACATGAAATCAGGTTTCTGGCAAATACAAATAAAACCAAAAGACAGATATAAAACAGCATTTACAGTTCCTTTCGGGCAATACCAATGGAATGTAATGCCTTTTGGCTTAAAAAATGCCCCTTCCGAATTTCAAAGAATTATGAACGAAATATTCAATGAGTACTCAACATTATGTATTGTGTATATAGATGATCTACTTATATTTTCAAAAACTCTTGATGAACATTTCAAATATTTAAAAATGTTTTTATGTGTAATCGAATAAAATGGTTTAGTGATATCAAAACCTAAAATGTCACTTTTCCTAGCAAAAATAGAATTTCTTGGGAACCATATTACTCAAGGTACTATTACACCCATAGAAAGATCTCTAAATTTCACCACAAAATTTCCAGATAAAACTCTTGATAAAAAAACAATTACAATGGTTCTTAGGATGTTTAAATTATGTCCTTGACTTTTACCCAAATATAAACAGATTAGCAAAACCACTTCATGACCGTCTAAAGAAAAACCCTACATCTTGGAATACAACACATACAAAAATTGTCCAACAAATTAAGAAACAGGTCACACAGATTCCATGTCTCCACTTAGCAGATCCTGACCTTCAGAAAATTGTAGAAACTGATGCTTCAGATATTGGTTACGGAGGCATCTTGAAGCAAAAACATGATTCTAAAGAACTAATTGTTCAGTTTACATCTGCACATTGAAATGATACCCAAAACAATTATTCCACAATTAAGAAAGAGATTTTAAGCATTGTTTTATGCATTCAAAAATTTCAAAGTGATTTATTAAACAAAAATTTTTTGTTACGTATAGACTGTAAGAGTGCATTAGAAGTTTTACAAAAAGTTGTACAAAATCTTGCATCAAAACAAATATTTGCACGATGACAAGCAATTTTAAGCATTTTTATTTTGATATTGAATTCATAAACGGAGACACAAATTCAGTACCGGATTTTCTTACACGCGAATTCCTACAAGACAGATCCGATGGCCCCAAAAGTTGACAAAGGGAAAAAGGCTGCAAATACAAGTGTTACAAAACCTAAAATGTCATGGTATGACATTGTAGTCAAAGAAGAACAAGACGCCGACAATATTTAAGATTTAGGTTCCTTAGACCCAGAGTCGCAGAAATTTCTTGAAAATTTATTACAAAGCCCAAAATTTAGGAAAATGCATTTATCTCAACCAAAAACACAAAACTTGCTAGAATTACCCATATCATCATCATCAAAACCCACATCATCTTCATCAAAACCCACAGCATTTCATCAAAACCCATTGTTTTAACATCAAATTCATTCCAGCCGCTCGCAAAACCTTCTACCACACAAAACACAACCACACAAAAAACAGCTTACACAGTCAAACCATACTCCCAAAACATTACTACAATTGAAACAGATTTTCAAAAACAAGATCCTTTTCAACCACTTCAAAATTACTTTGGAAAAGGGTGGTTTTACAAGCATTGGGATATGCAAAAAAAACAATCTTTTACCAAACCATCTTACAAGTTACTCAATCAGCAAGCTTTGACCACAAATATTATCAAAATAACCAAACCACACACCTGCATATTCGACCAGTAAAATTCACAAAGTCATTACCCCATCAGATTGGTATGGAGGTCTTTCTCAGCCCATTGCATTCCCAGACGAGTACAAGGAACTACATTATTATAAAACGACATTTAACTACTGGGAATATCAACAGGCATGGTTTAATGCTTTCTTCATTCAAAACCAAAACAATCAACATACATGGTTGATGTATTTCGATACAAAAACTGCGGACATTTCAAAATTTCTATCATGGTGGGTTCAGTGGTGGGATTGCTTTGGTTCAGTGCCAGAAATTCAAAAACCAACGGTGATTGAATCATTCAATATTTCAAAACAAAGTACAAGCCCTCGAAAGCAAAAAAGAGATTTCCAGCATCTGCAACTCTAAGTAAATTGGTATTTCGATTGTGAATTGGTATTTAGATTTCTGTGATCACCCTTTTCAAATTATTAGAAGAAGATATAGGGTAACATGGTGGGAGAAATGTAATATTGTCAAAAGCCTATTGCCAGTAAACATCGAGGCCTGGTTACAAACAACACAAAGACCCCGGCAAATTCAAGTACAATCAACTGCAAACACAAGTTTCTCAGAAAAGAAAGCACAAGTTGCAGCATTACTAGCTGCATCAAAAATAGATGATGAAGTACAACAAATTATGTCCCAATGTGTGTCAAATTCACAAACGTCACCTATCAGTTCCACAGCATCAGTAAACATTGATCAAGATGAGAAGGATTATTTACAGCTACCTAGAAAAAAAAAATTAACAAACAAACAAATACGACATGCCAAAAGAGTTACCGGCAACATTCACCTGCACAATACTTTTCCACCTAATACACATATATAATTAAGTATATTATGCACACACAAATATATGCACACACATATATATATATATATATATATATATATATATATATATATATATATATATATATTATGCACACACAAATATATGCACATACGAGATATATACAAAAATTTATATATTTACATATATACCTATATTTTTATACAGATATACAAAAAATTTATGTTCTTTCTACAAGATAAATCAAAATGACATGTCATGACTCAGCAAACACTACATTACAACTGGCCGACACGACAAGACATCACTAAATTCGATGGAGCTCATTTATCACAAAACGACAAAAGATGACTCGGCAAGGATATACCACTACAAATGACAGACAAAAGCAGACATCACTAGAAAATAATCAACATCACTTATTACAAGACGACAACACATAGCTCATCAAAAACCAATATGGCAGACAACAGAAGACACCACTCACAAGTGAGGACAAGACTACAAATTATTACACTTACTAGCAACGGCATATAAATAAGAGGATTGAGAACGGAGGATAGGCAGACTCCTCAGAATACCATTTACAAAGTTTTAGTTTCTATCCAAAACAGGAGCAAAATTTTATTTTATTAGACGGCAAGAAGGAAGAGTGAAGACTCTTCTGACATTTGTATCTCCACAATTGTAACCGTTTCAAACATTTTAATTAAGATATAAATTTACATGTTTCTTTGACAAAGCTTTAGCATATTTCATTTTGACAAAGCTTTAGCATATTTCATTGCCGTCCATTACTTTATTATTTCTCATGTTGCTTTAGCATTATTATTAACAATCCTTCGTGTGTATATATATATATATATATATATATATATATATATATATATATATATAATTTCACACAAATTAGAAGATAATAATTTATTATTGTGGATATATTACTCGACGGACTCGGTCCGCCGAGGCTTCGACGGGGTGCTCGCAGATTGCCGAGCCTCAGATTTCGTGCATAATATTTTGTACACCTTATTTAATTGTAAAATTAATTGTAAAAGACATATTAATTGTGAGTCATATAAACAATTAATATGTCAAACTCTAGTTTACTTTATGTCATAGACATAACTTTTACTTTTTACTTTTGCATGCTTGCCGCCCACATCTACATACTCAAGTGGCCGCCCAAGCTAGCTAGCTAGTCTCTCTATCTCAATTGTATCTATTTATACATCTTTTTACTCAATGAATAAACTAAGTTGAAGTTTACTCTTGTGTTTATCAAATTCTCAAACTCTCTTCATGGTATCGGAGCCTTACTGAGTTCTAAAATCCGCTGCAAAACTCAGTTCTTTTTCAGGAAAATGTCAACATTATCCGAAGTTTCATCTTCAGTAGACTCACAGCTGCCTCAGCAGACTGGGATAACTGAACACTCTTCTTTTACAAATCATAAACTTGATGGTAACAACTACTTGCTATGGTCAAGGTCTATGAAAATGTATATCTCCGGCCAGGGCAAGATGAGATATCTGTTTGGTTCCAAACTTGCCCCTGCTGAAACCGACCCCAAGTTTGAAGCATGGGACACGAGAAAATAACCAAGTCATGACCATCCTCACGAGGTCTATGACAAAAGAGATCGATGAGAACTTCATGATGTATGACAACGCTAAGGAAATGCGGGACAATGCCGAGACCTTTACTCAAAAAAGGACAATACATCGAAGTCTATGAACTCGAAGCTCGATTCAAAATTGCGACAAGGGGATATGTACGTAACTCAATACTTTAATCAACTATCTAAGGCATGGCAACACCTAGATATGTTGGAAACTCACCCCCTGGAATGATGTTAAAGATGCGCACTCTTTAAAGACATTATCGAGAAAAAGAGAGTATTCAAATTCCTTGCGGATGAATCCTACTCTTGACGATGTCGAGGTAGAATTCTTGCTACTAAACCTCTTCCAAATCTCAAATCCATGTTTGCCGAGGTCAAACATGAGGAAAGCGAGGAGGAAAGTGATTTCTTTGAACTCCCCGCCGACAACCCCTGCGAAGGTATTGCCCTCGTCGAAGGTTAATGAGACTTACGGGAAGCCTGCGAGAAAGCTGGAAAGCTGTTCTGTGATCACTGGAAACGCACAAATCACACCAAGGACAATTGTTGGAAGCTACATGGCAAACCTACCCCCTCTAAAACCTCAAAACCAACCAGGGAAAGTCAAGGCAAACTTATCAGTGAAGAGGAGAATGACAGTAAGCTGAATGCTCAGTTTGCTGCCTTTAGAGCCTTTATTGCTCAGCATCAGGAAGGTAGCTCCCCCACTGAAATGGCCACTCATGCTAAAACATGTATATTTTACTCACCTCTTAGTAATGAGACTTGGATTGTTGATTACGGGGCTTCTTCCCATATGATTTGGTAATAAAAACCTTATTACCCAATATATGCCATGCAACCAAATTCACGAGAATTAAGGCTGGCGATGGTTCTGTTTCTTATGCAAAAGGTGTTGGGAAGGTTAAACTTACTAATCGATATATCTACGAATGTCTGTTTGTTCCAAAGTTAGATCGTAACCTTATATCGTCGGTAAACTCACTAAAGATCCGAATTGATTTGTTGTTTTTAATAAGAATCGGTGTACATTCCGGGATCTTTCTTCTCGAGAAGTGATTGGGCAAGCTAAACCCTGCTCGGGGATCGTTTGTGATCAACCCTTCGAAGACGAAGGCGAAGACGAGAACCGCCTCGGCTCGCACTCAAAACCTAGACAATATCATGTTATGGCATTATAGACTAGGACATCCAAGTTTTGGTTATTTAAAGTCTTTAATCCCTGAATTGTTTAAAGGATGTAATCTTAATGATCTTCAATGTGATATTTGTCAATTTGCTAAACTCACCAAATCTGTGTATGCTAAGTTACCTCACTTGCCCTCTTCCCCTTTCACCCTAATTCACAGTGATGTATGGGGACCCTCAAGAGTGAAAAGTATAACGGGAAAAAGGTGGTTTGTAACCTTCATTGATGATCATACCGAAACACTTGGTCGTTCTTAATGAAAGACAAATCGAAGTTGGACCTATCTTCCAAGAATTTTATCACATGGTCTCCACCCAATTTGATACTAAGATCAAGATCTTAAAGGCGATAATGCTCGGAATACTATGAGTCTAACCTCGGTAACTTCTTGACAAACAGAGGAATTGTTCATATCGGTAGTTGTGTGGAAACACCTCGGCAGAATGGGGTTCTTTGAAAGAAAGAACAGCATCCTCGGAAATGGCCGGATCAATCATGTTCACTACACATGTTCCTAAATACATGTGGGGTGAAGCTATATTGACTGCTACATATTTAATCAACGAGACTTCCCACAGAGTGTTAGGTTTCAAAACTCCTCTCCAAACCCCGCCGACCACACACTCCTCGCTCTCATCTTATTACCCAATTGCCTCCAAAGATCTTTGGTTGTCTTGTGTTTGTTTATATCCATGCTCAACACGAAGTAAACTTGATCCTAAAGCTCATAAGTGCATTTTCCTTGGATATGCACGGGACGAGAAAGGTTACAAGTGTTACTCTCCTACCGAAAAGAAATTTTACAATTCTATGGATGTGAAATTCTTTGAAAGGACTCCATATTACAAGCAAACCTATCGAGCCGATCCACGATGGAAACCCGATTGAGATTGAACTAAGTCCGTTCCCTCGGCAAACCATTAACCCTCGAGCGGACTCATAATCTTCGGCATCCTGCGGATACTCACATTGCGACCCTCGGCGGTCTGGCCGACCCGAGTCCGCCGACCCGAGCTCGCCGAACCGAACCTCGGCAACCCTCATCGAACCGAGTCCGCCGGACCCCGGCCTCGACTCTCGGCGGTCTGCGAAGTAGATGACGGACCTATTGCTCTAAGGAAAGGGAAAAGATCATGCATTGATCATTCTATTCATACTTATTTATCTTATGATCGGTTGTCTCTCTGTCTTTGCCATGTTTACACGGGACCGGACTCTCACTCTATCCCTAGAAATATTCGGGAGGCCCTTCAAAATGATAAGTGGAAGGTCTTTGTTAAAACAGAGATGATCGCTCTCTTGGATAATCATACTTGGGACCTCACAACTCTTCCCAAAGGCAAGAAAACGAGTTAGTGCAGATGGTTATTCACTATCAAATACAATGCGATGGTAAAATTGACAAGTATAAAGCCAGATTGGTAGCAAGGGGATTCACTCAAACTTATGGCATTGACTATAAGGAAACTTTTGCACCAGTAGCAAAGCTCAACACTTGTCGAGTGCGATTTCCCTAGTTGTCCAACTTGACCGGCCTCTTCACCAATTGGACATCAAAAATGCCTTTCTAAATGGGGACCTCACCGAGGAGGTTTATATGTTGTACCCCCTGGTTTTATCAATCCTCATACTCAAGGCAAGGTGTGCAAGCGAGGAAATCTCTATATGGCTCGAAGCAATCACCAAGGGCATGGTTTGGAAAACTCACTCGTGGTTAAAGGCTGCTTGGATATCATCAATGCAACTCGATCACACCATGTTTGTCAAGACAACCAACCGAGAGGAGGTCCATTCTAATTGTATATGTGGATGATATCATCCTTCGGAGATGACTCTACTGAGATCCAGAACTTGAAGACTCTACTGGCAAAGGTGTTCCAAGTTAAAGATCTGGGCTACCTCAAGTACTTTCTTGGTATGGAAGTAGCTAGAACCACCAATGGCATTTCAGTCTCCCAAAGGAAGTATGTCCTGGACCTACTAAAGGAGCGGCATCTTTGGGATGCAAACCTTCGTATCTCAGAGTAGACCCCGGTCATACCCTCTCGCATGGTGACATTCTTTGTCGGGAAAGAACAATATCAAAGGCTTGTAGGCAAACTCATATACCTTTCTCACACAAGACCCGATATTGCATATGGGGTCGGTCCGGTCGATCAATTCATGCATTGCCCTACCGAGCAACATTGGGATGCGGTGAATAGGATACCGAGGTATTTAAAATCCACTCGGCCAAGGGCGCACTTCACCAAGTCTACCGATAGATCAATCAAGGTCTACACCGATCGATTGGGGTGGATGTCACATTGACGGGAGGTCTACCACGAGGCTATTGCTCATATATATGGGGGAACCTGGTTACTTGGAGGAGCAAGAAACAACCTCTTGTGTCAAGAAGCGATCTTTGGCCGAACTAAGGGCACTTGTACTTGGCATTTGTGAAGCTCTATGGCTAAAAAGTGCGGCGAACTTCAAAGCAACCGTATCAACAACCTATCACACTCTGTTGTGATAATAATTCAACCTTATGCATGGCGAAGATCCAGTCCATCATGATAAAACCAAGCATGTGGACATTGACGGACACTTTCGAAGGAGAAGATTGATGCCAAGATTATTCAACTCCAAGTATGTTCCCTCACAGATCGAATGCGATATTCTTACCAAGGCTATTCCACCTCTTATGTTCGGCAGACTAAGTAGCAAACTTGGCGCATCAACATATACGGCCCGTTTGAGGGGGGTGTGGAAATATTACTCGGCGGACTCGGTCTGCGAGGCTTCGACAGGTGCTCGGCAGATTGCCGAGCCTCGAGATTTCGTGCATAATATTTTGTACACCTTATTTAATTGTAAAATTAATTGTAAAAGACATATTAATTGTGAGTCATATAAACAATTAATATGTCAAACTCTAGTTTACTTTATGTCATAGACATAACTTTTACTTTTTACTTTTGCATGCTTGCCGCCCACATCTACATACTCAAGTGGCCGCCCAAGCTATAGCTAGTCTCTCTATCTCAATTGTATCTATTTATACATCTTTTTACTCAATGAATAAACTAAGTTGAAGTTTACTCTTGTGTTTATCACATTCTCAAACTCTCTTCAATTATGAATTTTCAATATAACACCTAATATTTCTATTAGATACGAAATTCAAATTAATGATCTGCATTATTAAAAAAAAAAACCACCCAAAAATTAAAAAACGCGTATTACAGGAACTGAAAATGGCTTAAGAAAAAAATTACAAATGACTTTTGGAAAGCCCGGAAATGAAATGCATATTGCTAGACATATTTTTCCCACCGAAAGTCACAGTAAACTGGAATGGGGAGAGAGATTCTTTTTTATCATGTTTGAGAAGGAATCCGTCATATTCAATTAGGGGATTTAGTTGAGTATGTTTTAGAATGATATGTGTAATTGAAGCAGTTATTGCCGAGATTTTTGCAGTTATTGCCGACGAATTTTTTTTTGGAATGATTTTCCGAATCGAAGAAGTTATTGCCAAGATTTTTTTCTTTTGGAATGATCTGCTGAGATTTGAGGAGGCCAACTGAACCGATTTATTTATTTAAATATTAAGTGACGGGTATGAAACGGGTCAAAAGCGGACATTGGGTTTAAATTATGGGTAATCGGGTTAAATAACCCTTGGAATCCGTCATATTCAATTAGGGGACTTTAGGGAATGATATGTGTAGTCGAAGCAGGTATTGCCGAGATTTGTTTTTTTGGAATGATTTGCCAAATCGAAGCAGTTATTGCCGAGATTTTTTTTGTAATGATTTGCCGAGATTTGAGGAGGCTAACTGAACCGATTTTATTTATTTATTTATTAAGTGACGCGTATGGATTGGGTCGAAAGCGGAGTTTGGGTTTAAATTACGAGTAATTGGGTTAAAATACGTTTTCAAATATCTATATACTAGCCAAATACCCGTGCATAATGCACGGGATGACACTAAATCAAAAATACAAATGCATTCAATAATGGTAATGAAAAAAAATCATTTTTCCACAATGAAAGGAAAGATTAGACAAAGGCAGCTATTACTTATAGAACAATAAAAAACATCTAAGTTTCATGGTGAATGCGGACCTAAGTGATTGGTGATTGTAGTAGTTTTCACTTCTTTATATCTATTCGTTATACAATTTGGAATGCAGCAAGAAATACCAAAAAAACACTTGAAAAGAACATATTATTTTTTTACTAAAAATTTGTACTATAAATTTTTACATGTAAAAAGTAACTAAAGATGTTAGTATCATAAAAGTGAAATCTAAAAACAATTAACAAATGGATATTTCCTTGTAAGTTTTATGCAACTTCTATTGTCATTCTTGCTGGGGGGAAAAAGAGGCTAAAGACACTTTAAGCAACGCAAAACATTTAACAATGGGCATATGAATTTGTTTTTTCCATTGAAATGATGAAAAGAGGTTACTAAGAGCGGCGTATTTTGTATTCTCCAAGATGTGTAACGTTTTTGCCGCTGATATATATTATGGAGAGTGGTTTAAAAGGACAAAAAAGAGAGGGAATAGGAATGAGGACAGTGGAAATGTAAATTGGGTGATAAGGACAAATCTACTGTGCATAACCCCAAATCCACTATTTATTGCAGTGAAACTGGCCTCAAATCCACTGTTTGCTGCAGTGGATATGTCTTTTTTACCCAGAAAAATATTCCACTGTCCTCTTCACATATTTCTATGTTCAATTTTTCCTTTTGACAATAAACCCTATATATTATTAGCAGGAACAATTTCCTCCACCTGTACTCTTTACCACCTTTGAACCCTTATCGCCACTCTTCAACACCTAGCTACACCTCATCCCCAATAGACGCTGAAGGCACCGTCCCATTATGAAGATGAAGAGACATATATAAGCTAGCCATGCAGTTAAAGCTTATATTGCCGTCGATTGATTCTATTAGTTCAATTTTTTATTCATGAAAACTTGTTGGCCCTCTATTCAAAAGCCAACAATCCATGGTTATCAAGGCAATTTCATTTCGGGTACAACATTTGAAAGAACATATACATAAAAGATAAGTATCACAAATTGCACACACATGACCATAACAATCATATTCATTATCAGATATGTATTTTTCTTTGATTACAATATGACCAATAAAACAGAAATAGACTTACTTCGAATGGATAAAAAAAGAGAGATAAAAGAAAACACATCATTAACTCAGAATTTATGTATTGAATTCTCACGCCATTTCTACATTGACTCCCCTCGGTCAAAAGAATGAACGTATGGAAAATTTATAATGGAACAAAATAGAACCTCATTAAAAAATTTATTCGTCTTAGGCTTGTCTTTAAGAACAGTAATGTGAACATATCTCAATACAACAACAACATTCGAGGGATAGTCACTGAGAATAAAACACACATCCATAAATAGAAAAATTCCTACTTTTTTGTTCATGCAAGTTAGTCCTTATATCCCAACCAAGCAATAAACATGCCTCTCTTCTACATAATATCTCAAAACCAAAGGAAAAGGTGTATCTCAAACCAAAAGAAAAGGTGCTTGTATAAAATATTATGCAAAAGAAAGTTTGCATCATATAAAGTACATCTGTATTACCCTCGGAACTAATTGAACTGAAAAGTTTTGATCAATATATTTCTCTCTCTCATCATCAATCACATAGTACAATATTTATAGTCACATTTAGGGCTTCTACCTCTAAACCAAATATCCAAACTACCCTTACTAATTTAATATACTAATATCAATATTTTCCATAACACATAATATTTTCCATATCGTAATACCCCCCTCAAGTGGGAGCGTGAAGATCTCGAACGCCCAACTTGCGTAACAAATACTCGAAGCCGTTGCCGACCCAACGCCTTCGTAAAGATATACGCCAATTGATGCTTCGTAGGAACATACAAAGGAAGAATCAATCCATCCGTGATAGCATCACGCACAAAGTGACGATCTGCCTCGATATGCTTCGTGCGTTCGTGAAACACCGGATTCGCGCAATATGAAGTGCCGATTGGCAATCACAAAATAGTCGTATCCCCGGGGGTGGAGGACCCCGAGCTCGGCCCAAGAATGCTTGTTTCAACCACTTCAATTCACATGTAATCTCCGCCATAGATCGATATTCGCTTCGGCCGAGGACGAGAAACCGTGGTTTGTTTCTTGGATTTCCGGGATATAGGCGAAAGACCAAGAAAAACAAACCAACCACTCAATGAACGTCGGGTAAGAGGGCAACTCGCCCAATCGAATCACACCAACCCTCGAGAGTAAGAGAAGCGTCGGACCGTATCAAGATACCTTGTCCGGGATGTTTCTTCAAATAACGAACCGGGCGCAAGGCGCTCCCAATGATCAACCCGAGGTGCCCGCATAAATTGAGACAACACATGAAGAGAATATTTCAGATCGGGTCGGGTAACTCCAAGATATATAAGACGTCCAATCAACTGACGATAAGGCCTGGATCACTCAACAACGTGCCAGAAGCAAGAGCCAACTTGTGATTCTGCTCTATCGGGAAATCAGCCGGCTTGCTCCCAAGTAAACCGGTTTCATGAATAATGTCAAGGGCATACTTCCTCTGATTCAAGAAAATCCCCTCCTTGTTCCGTGCCACCTCGATCCCAAGAAAATATTTCAGAACCCCAAGGTCCTTCATCTTAAAACACTTCCCCAAATATTCCTTAAAAATCGTCATTGCAACTTTATCATTACCAGCTATGATCATATCATCGACATACACAAGAACAACGAAATTTGAATACCACCCCGATGTAAGGTAAACAATGAGTAATCCGAATATGATTGACGGAAACCATACTCACGCAAAGCGGAAGCAAGCTTTGCAAACCAACATCTCGGTGCTCGTTTCAATCCATACAACGATTTACGCATCTTGCACACCAAGTTCGGATCCTTCTTCTCAAAACCGGGAGGTATTTTCATATAGATTTCCTCCTGTAAATCACCATGCAAAAATGCGTTATGGACATCCATCTGGTGAATCTCCCATTGTTTAACCGCCGCAACACTGAGGAATGTGTGAATAGTAACCATCTTCGCCATAGGGGCGAACGTCTCGGTATAATCAATACCTTCCTCTTGATGATGCCCAAACGCCACCAATCGCGCTTTCAACCGCTGCAAAACTCCATGCTCATCATATTCTCAGTATACACCCATTTACTTCCTAATGCCTTCTTCCCGGAAGGAAGAGGGTGTAACTCCCACGTACCCTGGTTTTCCAAAGCCTGAATTTCTTCTGCCATGGCCCGACGCCAACCCTCATGTTTAACTGCCTCCTTAAAGGACTTCGGAGGATTCCCAACTGTAATGGCTGCAAGATACTTGCGGTGCTTATCAGAAAACCGATCATAACTAATAAAATGCATAAGAGGATACGGAGTACCTGAGGGCACTGACGAAGAGGAAGAGCGTGGATGGGGACTTTTACGCTCGATCAAAGTATGAGTCACGTAGTCTTGAAACCGTGAGTTCGGGATTTTTACGTCGTCGACCTCGCTTAATTCCTCCACACCATTTCCCGGATGTCGTGGTTGTGGCGAAGGTGCGGCATCACCGCACGGAACGTCATTTATTACATCCGTCTTGTCATCCCCCCTCAACCGGAGGATCTGGCAAGGGTGGAGCCCCTGAAGAAGCAGGAGGGAGTTCGAACCCGGAATCATCTATATCAACATTATCAAACATAGGATATAGGAGAACGGAAGGCACACTACCCTCGGTCTGGTGAGAAAACGGAAAAACATGCTCATAAAATTTGACATCTCGGGATACAAAAATTTCCTCCGAATCAAGGTCGTATAGGGTCCATCCCTTCTTCCCAAAAGGATACCCTAAGAACACACACTTACGACTACGGCTGGCAAATTTATGTGAGGGACGATGGTCGTGGGCATAACACAAACACCCCAAAATTCTAAGCATCGATAAATCCGGTTCTTTGTGAAATAGAGTCTCATAAGGTGTTTTGTAGTTCAAAATACTTGACGGGGTTCGGTTAATTATATGGGCAGCCACCATAACACACTCTCCCCAGAACTTAAGGGGTAAATGACCATCAAACCTAAGGGCTCGTGCAACATTTAGGATGTGTTGATGCTTACGTTCTACTCTTCCATTCTGCTGCGGAGTACCAACACATGAAGTTTCAAAAATTATATCTTCTTTACGAAAATAAGGAAGCAAAGGCCTAAACTCCGTCCCATTGTCACTACGAACTCGTTTAATCGTAACCTCAAACTGACGAGAAATCAAAGCGACAAAATCCAAAAAAACGGTTTCAACCTCCATTTTATTTAACAATAAATAAATCCAAACCGCGCGAGAGTAGTCATCCACAATAGTTAAAAAATAAGTAGCACCACATGTTGAGGGAACACTATAGGGACCCCATAAATCGCAATGTATCAACTCAAGAATACGACTAGCTTTATTTTCACTAAGGGAAAAGGTTCACGTGTCGTTTTGCCCGAAAACAAATATCACATCCATCTTTATTTAAAGGTTGGGAAATAGAAATATTAGGCACCTGTCGAAGTACCTTTTCTTATGGGTGTCCCAAACGCCGGTGCCACAAATCCCCAGTCTGTCCACCATCAACTGCTAGAACCCGAACCTCCGGAACTCCCAAGAACAGAAAAAGTCCATCCACACGCTCACCCAATCCAATCAGTGTCCTCGTCACTCGGTCCTGCATAACACATAAACGAGCAGTGATCTGCATAACACAACGATGTTCATCCAAGAATTGAGAGGCCGAAAGCAAGTTACAAGTTAATTTCGGTACATATAAAACATTCATAAGCCGTAAATTTCCCGACAAGATAATAGTTCCAGTATGAGTTGCAAAAGACGAAGTCCCATCCGGCAAGCCAATGGGACATTGAACAATTTCCTGAGGATCAACAAGCCACTCAAAAAATCCTGTCACGTGGTGAGTTGCTCATGTGTCAATAATCCATGCAGAGCTACCTGTCAAGCGATCATGTTGTTTTGGAAGGCTTAATAGGTCCAAGATTCCCTGCCATTGGTCTGGTGTAATATTGACCAACCCGGATTGGTCTAAATTGCTTGTCTGAGCCGAAGTGGTGGGCTGAGTCGAGCCCACTGAACCACCTGTTACAATTCTGGTCACCGACGGGTGTGAGGGGCTATAGCTTGCTCCTCTTCCCCGTCCATCTCCACCGTCGGTCACTGCCATAATTGCCATCGTGTCACAAAAATAACACCAGTCTGGTCGCGGGACGATTCAGGGAAATTGAACCATCCAAAATAAAATTCCACCGTTCAGATTGTAAAAAGTAAATATAAGAATTATCCCTCCAAATTTCGTCAAGATCGGAGTCCGTTTCGATGTGCGATCGTTGTCGGAAAAACTCTGCTGAAACAGAAAAATACCCAGCGAATTCAGTTCGGTCGTGGGAAGATTATGCAAAATTGAACCGTCCAAACAAAATTTCCACCGTTCAGATTGTAGGAGAAGGTGAAACGTACAATCTGTCAAATTTTCATCACGATCGGAATCCGTTTCGATATCCGATCGTCACCGGAAAATTTCTGCAAAACAGAAAAATTCCCAGCGAATTCAGTTCGGTCGTGGGACGATTAGACGAAATTGAACCGTCCAAACAAAATTTCCACCGTTCAGATTGTAGGAGAAGATGAAACAAACAATCTATCAAAATTTCATCACGATCGGAATCCGTTTTGATAGCCGATCGTCACCGGAAAAGTTCTGCAAAACACAAAACCAACCTGCGAATTTTTTTTTTTTTTTTTTCTTTGAACCTGGCTCTGATACCATGAAAAGTTTTGATCAATATATTTCTCTCTCTCATCATCAATCACATAGTACAATATTTATAGTCACATTTAGGGCTTCTACCTCTAAACCAAATATCCAAACTACCCTTACTAATTTAATATACTAATATCAATATTTTCCATAACACATAATATTTTCCATATCGTAATATGAACATATACAAACTTAAAAAACATAAGTTTTTTCCGGTACTCTATCCCTCTTTAACAGTTTGGCTGATTAAATCAAAGTTTCTAGCCAGATCATCATCTGATGGGTTGAGTTCATACAGGCGAAAAATTTTAAATTTTTAATATGAAATTATGCACCGTAGAAAAATTCTTTACCTCTTTAATAACATGACCCGGAGGCTGTGAGATTATAGTAATCCATAAGCTCTCAAGTGCTATTACAATTTCCCCTCCTCTAGTCTCATTTCCATTCATGCCCAAAACATGTCAACTTTATCTACTCCGCTTTCTCTATTCTCAAGTCTCTTATAAGCTCATCAACCTTATATCATGAGCCATGTAATCTTTCCTACTTAAATCTCAATTTGAATATGAAAAAGTAGTAAAATTCATGGTGAGATGGATGCTGCAACCAAGAGAGAGGAAAAGGGATTGGTGAAACCAGGCATCTTCTGGGTGAAAAAATCCTATGGAATTCCTCTTCACTGCCTACTTGAGTGCTTGAAGGTAAAACTTGTACACTTGCATACTATGCACCAGGCCAAGGTGATGTATACTTATGTGAAGCGGTCAAACGGAGCCTAGAAAAGAAAAGACGATGCTCCTGCTATTGAACAAAGAAAGAAGAGGAGAGCAGAATCCTCTATTAATCTTCAGAGGGAGATTGAGCAAGAATCTCAAGCAGTAGAGGCTGAAGAATGAGGTAATGAAGTAGAAGTGGTAGAAGAAATAGCTGATGAGATGTAAGATATCCCTGAGAAGGATATTCACACAAGAGTTGGTGATTATATGGACTGGAAATTGGGTGATTCCAAGGTTCAGTTTTCAAGATCTGACAAAATGTTCAATGAGGAGGAATGGTTCTTTTCATTCCTTAGAGTTGGTAGCTTAGTAGGTCTCATGGATGAGAGACTACTATCAGATTTTGTTGGTGATGCCAATGCAAGATTGGTAAGATCAGAAGAGGGAGAGGATGATGATCATCATAATGATGATGATGGTGATGATGGTCAAGATGGTGGTGACCAAGATGATGGAAATGATGGTGGTGATGGTGGACCTGCTATACCAGAAGTTGATGCAACAAATGATGACAACCTAACTCTTTTTGAGTCAATACAATAGACAGCAGCAGCACAATAGTAAAAACAACAAACTCAGTTAGCTGAGGATGTTCAGCCAGCTGAGGCCAGTACACCACCACTAGCTGAGGATGCTCAAGAATTCCCAATTGACACAACTGAAGGGGTAGCTGATCCAACTCTAGTTTAAGATTCTGGATCAGCAGCTGCCACACCAATAAAGAACATTCCCAGCACAGTGCAAGGGGGATGTTGAGTAGCCCAGTACAAGACATCTCCACTACCCAGGTCATAAGAGAACTAGCATGAGAGGCTGTCACTCAGCATAGATAGATAGCTTAGGTAAATATTAATGTACAACCTGCACTGGTACCCCCTCCACTGCCACAACAGGTACCAGTCCAGCAAACTCAAGCACCATCTCAAGTACAGATCCCAACAGGCATATCAGATCACTCATTCCAATCAGCTGTGGATTCATTACTCGAGGAGTTGGAAAAGCAAACTCTGTGTCTGAGAAATCTGCAAAGTACCTTGAAGGATGATAGCAGCACATTGAGCAAAAGATTTGAAAGCGAGTATATAAACATGCGAGTATATAAACATGCAAATGAAATATTCATAATCCTAGAAAGCCATGTCTCAAAAGAAATGATAATCGGAAGGAGAGGCAAATTGAAAAATTTGACAATCAGATCTCAGCTGATGAAACAACAAACAACATTTTGTGCAACTCCTCAAGGATGATGCCAAAAAGGGGGAAAGTGATAAGCCTGGAAGCAGCAATCCTCGCCCACCACCCTCTCATTTAACAGAAGAACATATGAGGGAAAGGGATAGAGAGATCATGAACAGACATGCAGCAGATGAAAGTGTGAGGAGGGTACAAGAGGAAAGAGATAGAGCAAAAGATGACACTTGCATTGGCCTTCCTTATCCAGTTAGGTGGCCAGATGACAGAGATAGATTAGGCAATCAGAAAAGGCCTAGATCTGGTAGTCAACAAAGTAGTGGCTCTAGCAGCAGAGGCAGAGGCCAGGGTCAGAATAAGACCAGTAAAGTTGAAAGTTCAAAGCAGAGAAGACACTTTGTTGGAGGACATCAAAGAAGCAGCTCATCACACAGATACAAGGAAACACATGTGGATGAAGTCAAAAGGGTACTCAGGGAATTCCTGCAAAACTCTGACACTCTTTATCCAGATTAGACACAAGATCAAGGCTGGATAGAGTGGTTAGGTCTATATGACAAAAATCTACACGCGGATGATGGGAACCAACTTTACTGTACATTTCTGTATGGTTTAACCCATAATTATCACATTTCTAGCATATTTCAGGTGAGTTTTGACCCCGTTTTGAGTGATTAGTGAGGTTTTCATTGCACGGCGAGTTACTGTCGGTTTTCCGTAAACTCGGCCTGTTTTTACACTTTTCTGTCATTTCCGAGGATCCGTGTTCCACGGGATTATGTGTTTTCTTGGTGTTTCCCTATCTATGCAGGAAATTGATGATTCGGGAGCTCGGAAGGCAAGGATTTATGAGCTAGGACATGTCCGAGGCAAGGAATGGAGGCTAAGTGGGAGAAAAGTGGATGTTTGAAGACCAAGGCACTCATCCGTACGGATAAAGGAGTTATCCGTACGGATAACCCACTGACCAGTGCTCAATATTCCAGAGAAATAGCCGTACGGATAAAAGCTTCATCCGTACGGATAACCAGCAGACTGAAGACCAATCCGTACGGATTGAGCCAGATTATGTAGATTCAGTTTTCATTTGACCAGTCCATTGATTTGCATTTTGACCTATCCTGGGAGCATTTTCTGGCTTCGTGGTATTCATGAAAGTTGTAGATAATTCCAAGAGCTTTCCAACTCATCTTGAATCGTTCAATTCGGAGCTCCACACAAGAAGTTATTAAAGATTTACTGAAGACGAGTCAGACGAGCCGAGCTGGTCGGCCCATTTAGGTCAAGGTCGGCCCACTTAGGTCAAGCTGCGAATTTCTGCCTATAAAAGGGGCTCTAAACACAATACAACGGCAATTCCGACATATTTTGGCGTAGACGAGTTTGAGGACGGCTTAGGTGCTCAACCCGGCCGCGCGGCGGCGGCATTTGTTATGACGAGTTGACATCTAAATAGTCGGATTAAAGCTCTGGCCTACGTCCTGCTTTTCATATTTTTTTAGATTAGTGTATATAGAGTAGAATTCGACATTCGATCGGAAGAATTCGTGCTTGGGATCATGGTAGTAAATAAAGATGGAACTTTTGTTGATTTGGGATTCGAATTTATTCTTCTGCAGTACATCATTGTGAGTTTTCTGATTACAATTTGTTTTCTCTCAATATTGTTTTGATTATGTAGATGATTGATTTGATGAAATCTGCTCTAGATAAAAGTTCTTGATTTTGATCCCTGTTTATGCCGTAGATTAATAATAGTTTCGATCGATTGTCTTATTCTTTGCTCTCTGCCCTCTGACTTTAACACAATGTTTTTATTCGACTCAATCTCCTCGTGGGATCGACCTCGGACTCTGAACGCACTACCTACGATTGACCCGGTCCACTGCCGGTTAGAGAGTGAGTTTTGCCGAAGGTCTCGAGTTTATAAATTTTATTTGATCGAGCCGGGATGTGTGAAAATCTCTCTTATCAAATTGGCGCCGTTGCCGGGGAGATTGTTTGTCGGAAAAAAAAATTTCTTGTGTTTTGGTCATGGACGAAAAATTAGAAAAAAGAACTCAAAAATATGAAAACCTTGTGTTTTACTTAAATTCTGATAGAAAATGCTATGCGATGCCGGAGTTATGTGATCCTAAACTTGGTTTGAATACGACTTTAGGTACTTAGCTTCCCGGGAGGTTGATATCAATATAAGTCTGGCTAGAACTGGGGCTTAGGGCCTTCGGATACCGTAGTTGTTTCTTGAGGGGTTTAAGATATCGTGTGTGTGTGTTGTTTAAATAAATAAAAAAAAATGGAAGTAGAAAAAAATAAACAAATTTGAAAACATTTTGTCTTACTTAAACTTCGATAGAGGCTATGGGATGCCGGAGTCATGTGATCCTAAACTCGGTTTGATGTGAGATTTTGGTACTTAACCTAGCCAATTATCGGTTGTTATGCAGGTTGATATCATAGCTGGCTAGAACTGAGGCTTAGGGTCTTCAACAACCATAGTTTTTCCTTGGAAAGTTAAGATACCAAAGGTTTTTTGTGTTTGTTTGAAAAGAAAAAAAAAAAAAAAAAAAAAAAAAAAAAAAACAACCCACCACGTTGGCTGGGACCAAAATTCAATTGATGTGATCACATCATGTAAATGGTGGTTCTCATTTCAAAAAAAAAAAAAAAAAAAAAAAAAAAAAGAAAAGAAAAAAAAAAATTTAAAGAAAAAAAAAAAAAAAAAAGGCATTCTAGAGCTGCCGTAAAAAAAAAAAAAAAAATTTTGAATAATTCGAGCTTAGAAGTGTCCGAAAGGAACTCGAGATGAATATGGTGAAAATGTATGCTATGTTTTTATCGAGTTTTTCGACGTGATAGTTGTCTCTAATTTATATCCCCGAATTATTTCGAGTTTTTGGACCATGTCCCTGTTAAGATAACATTTGATTTAGAAAATATAAACAAGAGATAAAACTTCAAATATTAATTAGTTAGATATTTATTTCATATTTGATATTTGAGTTTTTGAACAGCATTAGCGTTATCTTTTGCATGATATAAATAGATGCACGTGTATCAACTCAGGCATTGAATAAAAAAGGCTCGACTCTGTTCTTTTCATATTATTATATTTTTGTTAATTTGTTTCAGTCCCGTGCATATTTTTCTTTGTTTCTGTTATGCTCCTTTTAGGGATTTGGGATGAGCTGTGAGGAGACTATCACGGGATTCGATTGCGGCGCTTTTCCGGGCCACTAAGCTAAGTATTTCCTTCTTTTTCGTTTACACACCGAGGACGGTGTTTCACTAAAGTGGGGGGTGGGACGACTTAGCTTAGCTTGTTTTAATTTGGTTTATTACCCGGGATATGCCGTTATGTGATATGAACTTGGTCTTTACGCGTTTCCGAGTCAATTTTTAGGGATTTTTCAAAATTTTCCAAGGTTTTAACGCCTCGATATATGCATGCTTTTCACAATTGATTTAGTAAACGGTTGTTAGCCTTGTGAATGTAACACAGTGAGTCCACCCTTTTCACGATTCGGAACACTTTTAATACACGTTTGATGACGTTTGTACCTAGTGCGATTGCTTTACACACTTGTACCCCTAGTTTTGAGGCGAAATAGAAAGGTTTCACCTTGGTAGGTTTGGGATGACGGGGAAGGCGGTTCTTTGAAGCGACCAGAGCCAAAAGCCAACATCCCAACATTATCCCTCTAAACCCCTCTAAGCCTTGATAGGAGCGGTCTGACCACCGCCCGCAATTTAAGCCGTTTGGTTACTTAGCGTATAATTCCTAGCCATGAGCCGATAAATTGGTCACGTTTCTTTTTGACTACCCTACGAGTGGACTTAGTTGTTCCTTAGACACACTTGCCAAGGCAAGTGTGGGGTGGGAGAGAGAGGTCGTGAAATGCTACGAGGAGGGAATTGTGAGCTAACACTTAGAAGGGAAGAAGCTCGAGGAAATCTGTATACGGCCTTCGGTTCAAGAAAATGAGAAAGTATGGAAAGAAAGTTTGTTTGAAAAAAAAATGAATGAAAAAAAAAATGTGAAATGAAAAGAAAAGAAAAAGAAAGAGAATGGGAAAGTTGAATAAGAGATTGAATAAGAGTTGAACCGAAGAAAGCCGGGAAAGGGATGTGCTTAGAGTGACTCCAGTGGTGTTAATCTAAACATCAGTCCAAATACATCATTTTTCACTTCAGTTACACCTTTTCAACACTTTAAAAAAACATTCACTCCAATAAGCACACTTAAAACAACACTTCAAAATCCATTTTCTTTTATTATCAACCTAAACATCAATTCATTTTCCATCTTGGTACCTTCTATTTTTTCACGGTAATTCAAATAAAAATAATTATATTTTGTACAGTTTTACAAAAATATTTTATATTTGAAATAGTTTTTTTATGATACTGAAATAGTTTATATTTTATATTTTGTCACTTTTTATGATACTGAAATAGTTTTTTTTTTTTTTTTTTTTTGTTGTTGTTGTTGTTGTTGTTGTTGCAATAAATCAACATAACAATTTTGAAAATATCAATTTTTTTCTTTTTTTATTGTATCTCATCATTAATTAGAAAAAAAATTCGGATGCAAAGGAGTGAGAGAAAAAAGGTGCAAAGTGAGCACTATTCACTTTATACTGGACACCAAATTTGGAGTAATGGATAGAGAAATTAAGAGTAAGAGAGTGTTGGTGAGTGTCCATTGTAGGAGTAGAGTGATCCAAATCACTTCAAAATTTGATTTAAAGTTTTATTTAGAGCTCCCATTGGGGAGAGTCTTACTAGCCTATTATGATGTTAAGGTTGGACTTTGAGTCTACATGATATTCGAAGGAGTTTGGTAGTGTTTTATTATGATCAAGTTGAGGGAGTACACCAGTTGATTAGGTTCACTCGTACTTTCTTTTCTCCAGTCCCAAATTATCCTTCGATAACCCCCGTCCGAGCTTAAACATTACAACCCTAAAGTCCTACCTGACCGGATCTCTGGCCTTGGTGAACCTCGATTAGTGGAGACTCTAGGAAGGGCAGGGATGTGTACAGTCGTTCGTCCGGTATTCCAAGCCGGTAACCGTATTGAGTATAAGTCGTCGTCATTCACTCACGCACTCACTCTGTTTCGTGACATTGTGGAGTCAGGGTATTACATTCATTTGTCTAACTCCCTTTTACTTTGATATTTTGAAACGCATGCATGTACCGTAAAGTTGATTCTTTGGTTCTTTTTGATCGCCTGATTTACTCGAGGACGAGTAAAGGCTAAGTGTGGGGTGGTGATGGGAACCAACTTTACTGTACATTTCTGTATGGTTTAACCCATAATTATCACATTTCTAGCATATTTCGGGTGAGTTTTGACCCCGTTTTGAGTGATTAGTGAGGTTTTCATTGCACGGCGAGTTACTGTCGGTTTTCCGTAAACTCGGCCTGTTTTTACACTTTTCTGTCATTTCCGAGGACCCGTGTTCCACGGGATTATGTGTTTTCTTGGTGTTTCCCTATCTATGCAGGAAATTGATGATTCGGGAGCTCGGAAGGCAAGGATTTATGAGCTAGGACATGTCTGAGGCAAGGAATGGAGGCTAAGTGGGAGAAAAGTGGATGTTTGAAGACCAAGGCACTCATCCGTACGGATAACCCACTGACCAGTGCTCAATATTCCAGAGAAATAGCCGTACGGATAAAAGCTTCATCCGTACGGATAACCAGCAGACTGAAGACCAATCCGTACGGATAGAGCCAGATTATGTAGATTCAGTTTTCATTTGACCAGTCCATTGATTTGCATTTTGACCTATCCTGGGAGCATTTTCTGGCTTCGTGGTATTCATGAAAGTTGTAGATAATTCCAAGAGCTTTCCAACGCATCTTGAATCGTTCAATTCGGAGCTCCACACAAGAAGTTATTAAAGATTTACTGAAGACGAGTCAGACGAGCCGAGCTGGTCGGCCCATTTAGGTCAAGGTCGGCCCACTTAGGTCAAGCTGCGAATTTCTGCCTATAAAAGGGGCTCTAAACACAATACAACGGCAATTCCGACATATTTTGGCGTAGACAGAGTTTGAGGACGGCTTATGTGCTCAACCCAGCCGCTTCGGCGGCTGTTATGACAGGTTGACATCTAAATAGTCGGATTAAAGCTCTGGCCTACGTCCTGCTTTTCATATTTTTTTAGATTAGTGTATATAGAGTAGAATTCGACATTCGATCGGAAGAATTCGTGCTTGGGATCATGGTAGTAAATAAAGATGGAACTTTTGTTGATTTGGGATTCGAATTTATTCTTCGCGTACATCATTGTGAGTTTTTCGATTACAATTTGTTTTCTCTCAATATTGTTTTGATTATGTAGATGATTGATTTGATGAAATCTGCTCTAGATAAAAGTTCTTGATTTTGATCCCTGTTTATGCCGTAGATTAATAATAGTTTCGATCGATTGTCTTATTCTTTGCTCTCTGCCCTCTGACTTTAACACAATGTTTTTATTCGACTCAATCTCCTCGTGGGATCGACCTCGGACTCTGAACGCACTACCTACGATTGACCCGGTCCACTGCCGGTTAGAGAGTGAGTTTTGCCGAAGGTCTCGAGTTTATAAATTTTATTTGATCGAGCCGGGATGTGTGAAAATCTCTCTTATCAAATTTAGAAAACTTGATGGCCAAATTATAGTCAACCAACTTTAACCGGCAGAGTACCGGGTCGGTTGTACTACAACGGCGAGCAAGGTCGTATCCCACGAGGAATTGGTCAAGTATCACAACCACTTTCGTATCTAGTTCAGGCTCACAATCGGGGTGAAAATAATATTTATAACTAGAAAATGAAATAAAAATTATAACTTTAAAATATATGATAGAATGAATAGCTAAACTATGATCAGGAACACTACTCTTAACACCTTACCGAATCACTAGGGATGAGCCTTAACCTCCCAACCAACCAATGGTTTCTAATGAATGTGTTGTGGGTGCAATCTCCTAAACTGGTCCCTAGGCGCTAATACCACAACCTAGTTACCCTATATTCGGTTCAACAGTCCCCTCTATGGGATTTAATTGACCTAATATGATGAAAAACAATGAGGCGCTCCGCATCCACCGAGTTTACGGCTTAGCTAGAATAACCTTACCAAGGAACAGGCTGCGAAAAACTCGACTAGTTCGTGCATGGCAATCCTAAAATTCTAGTTCGCACACTCCCTCGCAAAATACATTTATAAAGTTTGTGTGTAAAATCATGAATCAAGTGATCAGTTTAATTCAAGCATTAATATCAAATTTTAGGACACAAACAATTCATGTAAAGATTACATTTTTAAGCTCTACTCATCCCTAGATCATCGTTTAGACATCAATTTCGTAGTTCCATCACATAATTTAACTATAATAAATTCAGCTATTCATAATAAAATCAAGAACGCAAGAAACCATAAATAAGTTGGTAAATGACATGACAAAAAGCTGAATATAATTACCACAAAAAGATTGAAGCAATCCACCACTCGAATCGTCACTTCGTTGTGTTGAAATCGCAGAATAAACGAGTAGTTGTTGCAGGAAATTATTGCAGAAAAATAAAATAAACCTAATCTAATGGAAGAGAAAAAAGTTGCAGAGAAAAATAAAATTATGCTAAGAAGTCTGTGTGTTGAAATTTGACCTAAGGGCTTTTTATATAAATCAATAGCCGAACTAATTATCTAATTTCCGTCAATTTACGGAAAATAATATATTTGGCCCTGCTTCCAATTTTTAGCAAATAGGCGTGGGACCCCTTAATTAAATGCGCACCATTCATTTACTCCAGCCATTGACTTCTTTCCGTTTCATTCTTTCAAATTTTTTTTTTTTTTTTTTTTTTTTTTTTTTTTTTTTTGTTTATTCTTTTCGAAGAGTGCAAAAAACCAGACTCCGTCACACCTTGGGTGTGATACTTTCTGTTTTTTTTAGCGCACTCTAATTAAAATTTTTTTTTCTTTGAACACCCGAACTTGAATCTTGCGTCATTTCTTCATACGAACTCCGTTTTAGACGGTTTTCATACCGTTGTGATCCTCGTCACGCCCTCTATCACGCCGTGCCTGTAACAAACAAAAACAAGAAAACCCAAGCGTGCCAAAAGCCAATAAAACGCACACAAATCACCCAAAAATATCGAGATTTTCGACGTAAACGTCTTATCATCTCGTGATTCAACTCGTGGTGAAATGTCCCTATAAAAACACTTAACTACCCCAAAATTACACCGAATATGCTATAAATTGAGGGTAAAATGCATACGAAATTATAGCAAAGTTGACTCTCATCAACTACCCCCTACTTAGCGTTTGCTCGCCCTCGAGCAAATCAAGCGATTCAAAAATAAATCATGAGATCAACATTGCGATCATATGGGAAACCAACATATCCAATGAGTAAAAACTAGTCAACAAGCGAATAGACACGAGCCAAAACATATCTCATCATGGAAACAGAATGTGTGTGTGCATAGCTCCTCAATCATTAATCACGGGCAACCGGCTCAGATTATACATGCATGACTAATGGCATTACACCATAGGCTTATACTTCATAATCATCTCCACTAATCGAGGTCAACTCAAGGCTAACTAAGGTCAGGCAGGACTTGCACGGTTGTAACGTTAGGCCGGGGACGGGGCTAAACGAAAGGATAAAAGGAATATCCAAAGAGAAAAACGAGTGAGTCTAATCAGAGCGTCTTACACTTAACCCATAGCTCACCTCCTTTCAACACCGTATCATAAACAGGAGTAAAATGCAAAAAACAGTTGTCACCAACATGAAACTCCAAGATCGCTTGCAAAAATAGTCGTCACCAAGAACAAGCTCACCAAGAATTCAAGAACACCCACTCCAATTTACTTCATCCCATCGCCATTCATTACATTGGAAGTAATAACTCGAACACTTTCATCCACATTTCTTGACTCAACTTTATTCAACTTTTTTTTATTTATTTATCTTTTGATTGATTTTTTTTTTTTTTTGACAAACCAAACGCCAACATACTTCACTACCCCTTCTCATTCGTAGTACAATAGATCCACCAACACCATAATTTGATACAAATCTTCACCACCCCACACTTGTGCTAGCAAGTGTGCTCAAAATAAGATTAAAACTCACTCGTAGGATGCCAAAGAAACGTAGACCACAAATAAAGGCTAAGGGTCGGAATTATAGGCTAATCAACGAATGGCTAAGTTCGGGTGGGGGTCTAACCACCCTAAAAAGGCTTAGAGGGGTTTCTGTGGAAATTATGTATAGGGTTGGCTATTTGGCTCTGGTTGGGTCAAAGAAATGCCAGGACCGTCATCTCTTAATCTACCAAGATTGACCTTTCTATTTCGCCTCGAAGTTAATGGTATAAGTTCTAGGTAACAGATTAATGTCTGACATCTATAAGCATTCACTAATCAACCACAACTCATGAAATCAAAGCTAGTACGTGCATTAAAATTCCATTTCCACAACAAGATGAAGGTTTGAATCGCATACATTCAACTCATGACTAATAATTAACCATAGAAGATAATGACTCACATAGGATTCGCAACATCAAAACCATGAAAATTTTAAAAAATGGCTCAATGGCTCAATTTTTACTCAATAAGGACCAAACACCAAGCATATGACTTATTCGATGCATAAAAATAAAGCACATGGTAGTAAGTGAAGCTAAGTCTACCAGTGAAGCTAAGTCTACCACCCCCCACTTAAAACGGAACACCGTCCTCGGTGTGTGAGTGATAAAGTAAAGAAAGAAAGACTTAGCTGAACTGACAATAGGGCGGAACTCTGCAAAGTGATAACCACCAATGTATCTCCCAGGGTACCTGTACAATCACAACATAGAAACCAAGAATCCACTACGACGAAAGGCCAAAAACCTTAGGTGTAGGTAAGCACAAGTATGGAGATGTATAAAGCATATAAAATATGGATTATCACAAAGCATGAAACGGAATTCGAGATGCTCGGTCAAATTTTCATCACACTTCTAAAAAAACAAACCTAAAAACTAAGGAAAAAAAAAGTGGGTTGCCTCCCATAAGCGCTTTTGTTTATTGTCGTTAGCTCGACTTATTGAATTTCAAAAACAAGATAGGGTGCCGAGTTTATAGTCTTCGGCAAGACTCGTATCCCCCAAATTTTACATTAGGTTCTACCTTCATTTTAGAGACACTCTCATTTTAGAGACATTCTCACTTCCCCGGCAACGGCGCCAGAAAACTTGATGGCCAAATTATAGTCAACCAACTTTAACCGGCAGAGTACCGGGTCGGTTGTACTACAACGGCGAGCAAGGTCGTATCCCACGAGGAATTGGTCAAGTATCACAACCACTTTCGTATCTAGTTCAGGCTCACAATCGGGGTGAAAATAATATTTATAACTAGAAAATGAAATAAAAATTATAACTTTAAAATATATGATAGAATGAATAGCTAAACTATGATCGGAACACTACTCTTAACACCTTACCGAATCACTAGGGATGAGCCTTAACCTCCCAACCAACCAATGGTTTCTAATGAATGTGTTGTGGGTGCAATCTCCTGGCGGTCCCTGGCGCTAATACCACAACCTAGTTACCCTATACTCGGTTCAACGGTCCCTACATGGGATTTAATTGACCTAATATGATGAAAAACAATGAGGCGCTCCGCATCCACCGAGTTTACGGCTTAGCTAGAATAACCTTACCAAGGAACAGCCGCGAAAAACTCGACTAGTTCGTGCGTGCGCAATCCTAAAATTCTAGTTCGCACACTCCCTCGCAAAATACATTTATAAAGTTTGTGTGTAAAATCATGAATCAAGTGATCAGTTTAATTCAAGCATTAATATCAAATTTTAGGACACAAACAATTCATGTAAAGATTACATTTTTAAGCTCTACTCATCCCTAGATCATCGTTTAGACATCAATTTCGTAGTTCCATCACATAATTTAACTATAATAAATTCAGCTATTCATAATAAAATCAAGAACGCAAGAAACCATAAATAAGTTGGTAAATGACATGACAAAAAGATGAATATAATTACCACAAAAAGATTGAAGCAATCCACCACTCGAATCGTCACTTCGTTGTGTTGAAATCGCAGAATAAACGAGTAGTTGTTGCAGGAAATTATTGCAGAAAAATAAAATAAACCTAATCTAATGGAAGAGAAAAAAGTTGCAGAGAAAAATAAAATTATGCTAAGAAGTCTGTGTATTGAAATTTGACCTAAGTGGCTTTTTATATAAATCAATAGCCGAACTAATTATCTAATTTCCGTCAATTTACGGAAAATAATATATTTGGCCCTGCTTCCAATTTTTAGCAAATTGGCGTGGGACCCCTTAATTAAATGCGCACCATTCATTTACTCCTGCCATTGACTTCTTTCCGTTTCATTCTTTCAAAATTATTATTATTATTATTATTATTTTTTTTTTTTTTTTTTTTTTTTGTTTTGTTTATTCTTTTCGAAGAGTGCAAAAAACCAGACTCCGTCACACCTTGGATGTGATACTTTCTGTTTTTTTTAGCGCACTCTAATTAAAATTATTTTTTTCCTTTGAACACCCGAACTTGAATCTTACGTCATTTCTTCATACGAACTCCGTTTTAGACGGTTTTCATACCGTTGTGATTCTCGTCACGCCCTCTATCACGCCGTGCATGTAACAAACAAAAACAAGAAAACCCAAGCGTGCCAAAAGCCAATAAAACGCACACAAATCACCCAAAAATATCGAGATTTTCGACGTAAACGTCTTATCATCTCGTGATTCAACTCGTGGTGAAATGTCCCTATAAAAACACTTAACTACCCCAAAATTACACCGAATATGCTATAAATTGAGGGTAAAATACATACGAAATTATAGCAAAGTTGACTCTCATCAGCGGACATGGTGAAGCTATACAAAGAGCTAAAGGATTTCTATGTATCTCAGAGGAGTACTAGACTAGCACAAGGAGCACCTGCTGAGGGGGAATCTGGATCTACCAGCAGAGGCAATCAGTCAAGGCCAGGTGATACCCCCAAACTATTACGGAGACCTGAGGACTGGACTGCTGAGGAACTAGTGGACTTCAACAACTTGAAAAGTCTTTAGACCTACGTCCTGTTTAACATATCAACAACAATAGACGATGTATAAGAATCTAAAGAGGGCTGGTTCTCACATTGTAGAAGCTAAGGGAAATTTATAAGAATACTTTGGGAACCAACAGCTCGTCAGACAGTGCCAGACTTCAACATATTGTATGGAAGAAAGGCCTTTGAGTACTGGGAATTAAAGTTTCCAAAAGTTGACTTCACTGACATGATGGCCATCCACACAACCAAGTTCAAAATGTATAAGGAGAGACTTAGTAATATGTAGTTGTAATAATCTTTATGCCTTTTTCTTTGAACGTTTGCCCTTTATGAATGAATAAAATAAGTCCGGTTCTTCTACATTTATTATATTAACAGTTTTACGTATGTTCAGGCTTATAAGGGTTTTGGCATCATCAAAAAATATGAAATTGTTAAGAACATTTTATTTAGTTTTGATAATGGTTATATTAGCTGTTATATCAAGCCTGATATAAGTTAGAATCTGTTGTATAGGCTTTATTTAGAAGTCTGACATTTGTATAAGTTCAGTCAGACATGCACTTAATGGTTGTCTGGTAGGCCAGCTCAATGAAGTGAAGATTGAAGACCAGCTGAGTGAGAAGGATGAGGATCCAGACTCAGTGAAGTGAATACTTATGGACTGACTTACAACCAAGGAAGTCTGTGATGACCTTGGGTAAGTCTAAGATATCAGATAAGTGATGGAACTTAATTTTCTTAAATATGATGTACATTGACCTCGCCCAAAATAAGGGTCAGTGAAGTAAATCTATACTAACACTACTACAAAATATAGGTATTAAGACACTATATTTAGGACATTTTGTCCCAAACGCCCTTTCAAGCCTTTAATGGGGCGTTCACTCGGTTAGTGTCATTTGCTACAGTAAATATATAATTGTTTTTTATTTTCTAATAAGAGTAAAGGCGTTCAGAACCATATAGGCTTAATTCTTTTTGTTTTCCTTTTCTTTTTTCTCTTACAAAAGAAAAGCGGGACAATATCCGCGCTATTTTTTCCCAATCCTTTTATCAGTCAAGAGATTCAACTCTCTAGGGTATATCGCTTCTATCATCCGCCATTCTTTATCCGTTTCCGCCGTTCTTCATCTGTTTCCGGTAATACCTTTTTCCTCCTAAGTCTATCGTCTGGATCTATTTTCATATCTAATTTGTCTCCTCCGTTTGTTTCCAATGATGTTTTCTTGTTCGAGCTAACTCATCGTTGGAGGACTTTTGCTCTTGATTTTAGCACAAATTTGCTGAAAATTTGCCGAAGGTGAGTTTATAATTGCTCGTTGTGGCTTATTTAGTATTCGCGCCCCGTTTTAATTTTCATGTTCATTTCTAAGTTCTTGCATAAGGATTTGTTGTTTGAGCTTTAAATTTGCTCGTAGTTTTTACTCGTTTGCCCTGCGATGACTTGACATTTATCCTTGTTTTGTTATTGTGGTTGTTCTTGCAGCACAAAAAGCAGTTGGATGACTTTCGATCTTAAGACTACATTGGGAGGCTTTGCAGTAAATGTTGATTTATGTTTTTCATGTATAATGAGCATCAGATTTGTTGAAGACTGGTACTGGTAGAAATTATTAGAAACCCATGAAGATTTTGGACCAGGTTCATTGTATTGTCCTGAGTATTCTATGGCATGCATCCTTTCTATTCTTAATATCATCACCTCCAATATCTGAAAGATTATCTGTGTATTTGCTATTTTGGTATGATTTGTGTCTAGGTTTTAAAATTTTACTCAGAGATCTTCAAGGTTTTGGAGGCCTCAGAGTCTCTCTTCAGAAACGCTTAAAGGTATTTCCCTTGCAATATAGTTACGAGTATATGCTTATATAGTTTTCATAAATGTATGTATTTTGAATGACCACAATGAAATCGGCTTTTTATTTTGAGAATTACTGGTGGTTTTAGGATACGTACGATTTGATGTTACAAGTATGTAAAACGAAGTATGAAATCATGATCCGTCTGGGGCAAATATGAATGCCTTTGACTCACTGTGCAAGTTTGAATCGCTCTGTTTTCTCACTATTCCTACACACTTTAGGAGAGTTACTAACTAATTGTAAGACTTAAGCCCTCATATGAATCGAATATTGTTGTAATCATCAAGTTGAGATGATACTTTCTTGCACTCCAATAAGCCGTGGATTATTGAAAGGCATTGTTTGTGTTCTGTAATCTATCTTGCATGTGAAACGTCATATTGCAGAGAGCGTCTTATCAGTTTTAGTACTTATGGAACCTATGAACCTTTTCCTGCTGAATTTGCATAGTGATTCATTATACAGATTCAGATTCACTCATGCCAGCAAATCCAGGATGAATGGTATTTAGTTTGCTGGTTTTTTTTTAGTTGACATATTTTCTTTAAGGAATGTTTGTACTCGTTTTGTTCTATGATTCTATCCTTTTCTGATTTGAGTTGCTATACAAGGGGTGTAATATGAGCCGAGCTGCTCATGAGCAACTCATTGCTCGGTTCGTGAAATGCTCATGAGCAACTCAATGCTCGGTTCGTGAGATTTCCTATTGCTTATCTGTTGAAACAAGAGTCAATTGTTGTTTCACTTGAAATCCTACGCCCTTGATCCATCAACTAGCTCCATGCATGTTTTCCTTAGCTACTCCAACTTTATTGCTTCATCCCTTTAGAAATGTATCAAATTTTAAACTCTAGATGCATTCCCTTGTGTAATCAAAACTTGTGTTTTTGGTATCAATATCATTATCATGCTTCTGTTTCTTAGTTTTGCAGCATTTCAATCAATTGCCACTTATGACATGTGTTATATGAATCATATTCAATAGGGGTGTCCTTCACCCAAGGACTTTTTGTTGGACATTTTACCTTATGCTATATTGTAGTCCTACTCCTATGGGGATTTCTGAGTTGAATATTTAATTCTGCACTCTGCGGGCTGTCTTCTTCCTGTGGTTTGCTCTTTCTGGATGGATTTTTCACTTCCTGATAATAGGCACTTGGGTGCTGCCTTTTGCTGCCCCCTTTTTGATTGGGGCTTTCGCAAACAATCTTGACATTAAGGTAAAAAAAACATTGCCATTGTGTATGTGTTCTTGTACGTGTTAGAACAACTTTTCTTTTTGTTTGGATGTTCATTTGTCAAGGTTGCCTAGACATTCGAAGGATAACCTGAAATCATTCAATTTTATACAAAATTTAAATTCTTATATATTCTTTTATCAACATGAGAGGGGACATGTCCACCATTTTGTAAGAGGCAATTCATTGGAAGAAAAACCACGACATTTCATTGTAAAGGTACCACCCGCTCTTCAAATTCGGGACCGGACATAATTGATGTCGAGAAAGTGAATTCCAAGTTGCGTTCATGTTGATGTCATAGTGATGATGTAAGAGAATCAATTACCTATATAGAGCAATTATCATCCCTCATTCTCCCATTTCTAGCTTACTTTCCTTACCGTTTTGTATATCTATTTTGTTGCTAATAGAGCTCGTAGCCCTGGTGTAGTCAAGATTGGAGTACATGTCAATGTGCACAATATATTATTTTGTTAATTTTTTGTGTTTGTGTGTTGAAGCAATTGATTTGTGCCAACAAATCTTATATAGCCAGTGCAAAGGCTAGTTTGACATAAACTTTCCTTTGTTGGCGAGAGAAAAATAGTTCGATATCGTTGAGCAATGACGGACTCAAGCGGACATGGAACTTGAATCATCCAACATAAGGTATAAAATATAATTACCTTTGCCTTGAACTCTCTTTCATGAGTCTTGGTCTAAATGTTCTTCTTTCCATGAGAATTGTTGGTGTGATTGTTATATTGATACCCATTTTTAGTATGATTCTTAAGACCGTATTATGTCCATAAGATCTCACACCAAATATCATGTCATCTTCGATCGAGTTCTACTATATGAGCTTGGATATGAGTTTGATTTGATATCATTTTCTGACCGTTGATGGTAGATAATCTTGATTGCTCAATTTTATAAAAATGTTGTGTACTTAATGTTTTGGTTTTTGATTTTGGATAAATGAAGTTTGATGATGCATGCTTAACGCTCTGAATAAATGCATGACCCAAACCATTTTAAGTGTTTTTTTCCTATCCAAGTCATTTTCTTTATATGGGTGACTGAAGTGGCGGTGATATTTAATGGCTTATTGAGAAACATATATGTTGATTCATCATTTGGCTACTAAATTCATTTATAACATGTAGTTTTGGAGTTCACTTGGTAATATTCAAATGTAAATAGACAATCTCTTTAGGGAATATTGATTGGACACTACCTTGGAGCATTGTTGTTTGTTACTAACTTATATTAGAGCGATTTTTTGGTCCTATTGCAATGATAATGCTCGGATGCAACGTTGAAACTTGGAGAAAGTGATGTTGTAAGAGTGAAATTGTATGATGCAAGTTCTTGACAGGTTATATATTCTTTTTTTTCTTCTTTCTGAATGTTGGCTTGTTAAATGAAAGAAGTATAATATGTTTTTCTCATTTAACTACAGTACTTTAATTGGAACATAACCATGAATATTGGTGCACATATATGAAAGAATATTTGGACTACCATAACTTGTTGCAGGTGATTACTTATTTGTTTAGCAAGTGAAGTATTATGTTGGTCTTAAACTTGTAGACTTGAATATTCCCCCCTTGATACATTTGCTTCAAAAACATGTTCTATGCTGACCATGCAAATTTATCTCGTTGCTAGTAACTCATTCACTTCGGATTTAGAAGTTATAATATCGATTTTTTTCGTCAATCTTTTTTCCGGATGCATGTAACCATAGGGAGAGGATATGATGAAAGAGTGGATATAGTTAATGAATTTATTTTGGAACATAGAAGAAAAAGGTTGTTTCCTCATCGGCACTGAATTGAAAGAGTTGGTGGAATTCGATTTTCAAGAGTTGACTTGGTATTGAATAATGTAGGCAATGTTTAATTCTTAGAATATTGGTAGAATATTACTCTGTTTTATTGGATGCAGTGATGCAATAGAATGGAAAATGAATGAGAAACATTATTGGAATGGTGATAAGATTGCGTCTAGAATCAATATAGTCATAATATTTTGCATCGTCAAGAGAGGTTAATGTGGCTAATTCACTAGTGGCTGTAGGTAACTTGTAGAACCATGAATGTGCTTTGCTACTGACTAATGTCCTTTTTTTATTTATCTTATTGAGATTCAAATGCTATGTAAGTTGGAATATATGCAATTTCATTACATAGTTTCTTATCGAAGCTAAAGATGGGTTTTTAAGACTTGTGATACTCATGTTTATGTAGTTGTGTATCTGATAACATGTGGTGCTCAGTTTGATCGATCGATCGTATTTAATTGCTTTGCAGGAATGCAATTGATATGCAAAGCTCCAACCTCGTTGTTTGGACTTCTAAGAAGTTAGTTTGTTCAACTTTGTAGATTTGTGTATTGACCTAGATTTTTTATGCCAAATTATTGTATTAATGGTGATTGCCGAGGAGATTTGAAGCTCAGAAGCTAATAATGAGATTAGGTCTTTGTTATGCTTTGGTTGTAATATTTTTTATTGAATAAATTGGCTTGAAAATGTAAAATAGTATGTGCCTTATACACTAGAGAATTGGGAGCATCAAACTGCTTCAGCATTATATTTTTTTTAAAAATAAAAAATCATTTTAGGGCGTTTGCAAGTGTCTTTTTCAGGGAATATTTAAAACAAATCAGGGCGTTCTAAACCGCCCCATTATGGCTTTGTTAGGGCGTTTCAAACCGCCCTGCCAGGAACTTTGATAGTGCATTTTAGACCGCCCCATTAGGGACTGATAGGGCGTTTTTCCTGTATCCTATAATGACATAATAAAACGTCGTAAACCCTATTACAACATCGACAGAAAGGGCGTTCCATTAAAACGCCTTTACATTAAAAATGCCCCATTAGACCCATATATAGAGCGTTTTGAAACGCCCTTAAATCCCTTCTTTGTAGCAGTGTAATTGAATAATGACAGCAGAGAAGAAATAGCAGAGTGGTAACAGCCAAGTGATCAAGAATCTGTCTACTGAGAAAACTGTTATATAACAGCCAAGTGAACTAGTCACTTAACTAGTGAAGGCAGCAGAGTAAAATATCAACAGATCAATGAATCAAGAAACAACCAAGTAAATAGTCAGCTGAGTGATATAGCTAACAATGCCTATTCCGAAACGTGAAAAATATGGAAGCATGACATTTAATGCAAAATCAATCAAGAACGGATTTTATGACAAACGTTGGAAGAAAATCTGGATCGCGCAAATCATTGAGGATTGAATCAAGATAGAATCAAGGATTATTCTTCACATTAATTAGCCAACGGACGGAATTCAATGAAATTTGGCTATAAATAGAAGGCATTGACAGAGTGGCAAAAAATAACGAAGTTCTTGAGAAATCTGAAGTGCTCAAAACTTTGAAAAACTTACACCCCTCAATCTTGATCTTACACAAGAAATTTACATAAAGTTCAAACCTAGAAAACCAGAGCTTCAAAAGAACTATTCATACTAAGTCTGATCATCCTGTGAATTATTAAATTCACATCTATACATCTCTTGGGAAAACCTCTGATCAGTGAAAGGACTTGGATTGTCTTCAAGGACTGAGGCATGAATCAGATTCTCCGAGAAGGAATTTCAAGATTGGTGATAAGCTGCTGAAGGATTTGAGTGTGTTTGTGAAGACTCATTCACTGAAGCATCTGTTGTCAATGAGTGATAGTCTATAAATTGTGAAGCTTTCGTAGCCATGGACAATCACACAATTGTAGTGGAGAAAAACAAGAGCGAATTCCTCTGACCATCAAATAAGAAGAGTGGATTAAGGGATTACACCACCCTGAACCACTGCAAGTGTTTTGTGCCATTTTCTTTCTGTGCTTTATTTTCATCATTTACTTTATGTTATTTACTTGCAGGTGTGTGTGCATTCATTTAGTTTGAAAATATATTTTAGAATGGATTATTCCGCTACACAAAAGCTCTTCCACATGGAAATGTTATAAACTCCAATTAGAGTCATTCACCTCCTCTCTGACTCTAGTTTTATCCTTCTTTGGGACCAACACCCAGTCAATTTCAAATCAAAGAATTTGTGTCACGAAGGTCTATGAATCGGTCTTCCTATATCCACAGACGACATAGGTTCTACTTCTAGCAGTCTTCCTTGCACCCCAGCCAGGTCTCCTCATCACTTTCATCTTCTCCTTCCTTTAAAATCAAAGTCTCAGCTACTTCAGGTGCCACTTGATGTTGTAACTTGTTCGTCAATGGTATCTAGTGTGTAGAATGCATCTCCTTCATTGTGTGTGTATCCCATCGTCATCAACACATTGACCACTCTATCCTCATTCACTCTTAGGTTCATCTCTCCTTTGTGGACATCTATTAAGGTCCTACTAGTCTCTAGGAAAGATCTTCCTAGGATTAGGGGTATATCACAGTTAGCTTCCATGTCCAACACCACAAAGTCCACAGGAAACATAAATTTGTCTACTTTTACTAACACGTCCTCCACAACCCGACATGGTTGCCTCATTGATTTGTCGACCGATTGGAGGGTTAGTGATAATTCATTAAGCTCCTTCATGCCTAACATATGAAAATGGGATAGCGGAATTAGGTTGATGCTTTCCCTAAGGTCACATAATGCTTTATTTAGGCATACTACTCCGATGGTACAGGGTATGAGGAAGCTCCCTGGATCCTTACATTTGGGCGGAAATTTGCGTTGCAAAACATTTGAGTATTCCTCGTTCAAGAAAATAGTCTCAAGATCCAATAACTTCCTCTTAGTAGAAACTGATTCTTTCAGAAATTTAGCATACTCTGGCATTCCAGCCAGAGCTTCTACTAATGGAATATTCACTTGCAACTTCTTAAACATTTCTATAAACTTCTTATACCGAGCATCATCATGATTTGGTTTAGATTTACGAGACGGATAAGGTACAGATGCAGAATTAATAGTAACAGTTCTGGAAGACTTACTTGCTGCATGTTGTTCATTTCCCTGATCATCTGCTGGATCTGCAGACGATCGATTAGTTGGATTGGTGTCTCTAATTCTGCGGCGTTCCGGTTCTGACTCTTTTCTTCTTCTCTTATGATTAGTCCAGGCAACTCCTTTCCACTTCTTGTCATGATTGCATTTGTTAGGTGTGATGCCCGAAAGACAATTTTGTAATTGTTTTATTTAATAAATGAAATGATATTATTATTCATATTTATTATTCTCATAATCACCGATGTGACAATAGTATTTACACTACAGAAAACCCTAAGTATATCGTTTATGTAATCACTTAACTCGGTGTATGGTATATACACGGGAGGATTGAGTTAGTGAAGATGTACTTAAAATACAATTAGCCCGTAGTGAAGTTAATCGAGAGTATCGGGTCTCTCCTTTAACGTGCTATTAATGCGCCCGAACACAATAGGTGTGATTGTCTTATCCGGACTTTCGGTTAAGAGAACCTAATGGGGCATTTATATATGATAGATATATCATATAGGGGTGGACCGATTTGATTAGAGTTCACGATATAATTCCGTAATCGAGAAGTCTTATCGAATCAATGGATGATCATATTTATGGATATATCTTAATCCTGAGGTGATCACGAGTCAATTTGCTTGAATCGGTATGAAGTTTGACTTGACGGTTAAGGATTACAACGAGTACGTGGTCCGAATTACCCCGTCTTGGCATTGTCTTGGATTGAGTGAGTAGTACGTGTTATCACGGATACGGAATCCATTCCTTCCATTTATGGAAGTAGATAGACGAGTTCACTTATTTGTTAATCCTAGAAGCGATCGATCGCGCGAGTTCATATTACAGCGATTGATCACCGGTGAGTTGTATGAATTAATTGATCACTAGGGGGTTAATGGTAAATAAGGATAAGAGGTTCTAAAAAGGGTTAACGGTAGCTTCCCGATTTAGAATGAACGATCTATGGAGGATTAATCCATATGTAATGATTATATCAATGGACGCTTATTATTATTATCGTGACGAGATAAATATAATCGATAATCGGAGGAGTGCGGTCTCGGGATTATGGTGGCATATTCCCGTGATTGATTTATCGAATATAATTATTCTATAATTATTTATTTGATTTATCGGAGCCGCGATTATTAGTCCATGGTCCCCGACGTGCCTCCTAATATAGCATAGCTATTCTCGGACGTCGAATCCTAATAATATTAATTTAGTTCTTGTTGGACTTTATTAAAACGATATGTGAATTAATTGTTTAGTGGACTATTAAATTAGTTGGGCTAAATAATTAAATACACGGAAAAGACATTTTTCGTGGACTCGGCCCGAATTGGTGTGTTGACCATTTTTGACCTAATTGGTCAAAAAGGATGGAAATATGCGTGACCTAATTTTTAGTAAAAAGGTGCGCATATATTTTGTGTGTTATTATTAGGAAATTTGTTTTCCTAAAATTGATTAATAAGACGTATGCATAAAATATTTATTGGATAAATATTTATGGAAAGAAATAAAGATAAATATTATCCTAGATTTGTTCTAGAATATTATGGGATTATCTTTTATTTAATGGGATTATTATAATTGATTTTGTATTAATTATAAAATCCTTGGAGAGCTAAGTTTTACTCTCCTATATAAAGAGAGTTCTCCCAAGCCTTAACACACATGTAATTTTCGACTTCTACCTCTTAGAGAGGAGAAGGAAAATTTCGGCCAAGGGAGTCAAGGGGAAAATCTTGGAGATTTTTCCGGGTAGCATATCGGAAGGGTTCGAGTCGAGAATTTCCTTCCACCGGGAGTTGCTTGGATCACACGTACGGAAGATCGTGGTGCTCTTCACGCTTTCCTTCGTTCATCCTATTGCGGTTCTTCAACTTGGATTTTGAGATCCAAGAGGTATGTTCTACAACCCCCTTGTAGAATAGATCTAGTTATTTTATTACGTGTAGTTTATAGATCTAGATCCATAAATCGTTTCCATTGCGGATGGTATTACTAATAAGTGGTATCGGTCGCCGTGGTGATCTATATTTATACGTATAAAATATTAGATCTAGGAGTGGTAAAACATGTAGATTTTTTTGTCCCAATTTTTTTGGGGGCCGATGCATATGTTTAATTTTTATGCTTATGAATGTCGTGGTTGAAGAGATGAATTGGGGTTGGCACTTGTTTACCCGTTAGATCTATTGTAAACTCATATAAACGATGAAAATTCGTCCATATGAGTATAGGAAATTATGTAATTCTTTTTTTATTGCAATTTTAATTTCCAGAAAATAGATCTGTTTAGTAGCTGTTTAGTTATTTCGTGTTTCCCGTTGATCGAACCGTTGAAACGAAGATCCCTCCGGTCAGAATCAAGATTAGAAGATGATGATCAACTCCACAAATTTTGGCGTCGATCAGAGTCCGTTTCGATATCCGTTTGATGCTGCGAAGAGGCTGCTGTAACAGAAAAACGCAGGATTCACAGAAACCCTACCTGTGACTTCCTCGATTTTCTGGGAGAGTTTGGACCGTTGAAAAGCAAATCCGACCGTTCAGATTGATCAAATATGAGTTTTGGATGTACCATAAAAATTTCAGGTCGATCGGGATTCATCTCGATTCCCGATCTGCCTCAGGAAGTCCTTGATGCAGTGCAGTTAAAGTCAGATTCAGCAGCAAGTTTGGCGGTTTACTGGAGAAAATTGGTAAGTCTAAGCACCGATCCAACCGTCCATATTGAAGTTCAAGGAGTGAAGATAAGATCTGGAAAGTTTCGTCCCGATCCGAGTTCGTTTGGTTTACGATCATCGCAGAATTTGAACAGCTGCAGATTATGTTAGAAAGTAGTAAACCCTAGTTAGGGTTTGGTTATTTATTTTCTAATAGGTTAGATACGGGGGTGCCAACGGTCCATCTCGGTGTTTAAATTTTCCGCAATTTTATTTTTTATGTGTTTGATCATAAAATAGATATAAAATCGGAATTGCCATGACATGCATCATATCATAAATCCACTCCATGCATACATGTAGAATTTTAATTTTGGTAATTAAAATAGGCATGTATACAAACTCGTGTAATTAGTTGAAATTTAATTAATACGTGGTAATTAATAAATTTAGTAACTAATTAAAGATCCGAGGACGGGTTATGAAATCGTTAAGCCTTTCGGTGTGTGTTCTCGGTGAACCGCCTTAAAGCACAAACGAGATCACGTTTTCGATTCGTAGTGTCTACGAGATTGAATGATGGTAAAAGAACAATAAATCTTGGATAAAAACGGTTCGCTTTTAGGTTGGGTGGTCAGCGAGCTTCGCTCAAACGACTTAACCCTCCTAGTGTGATGTATGCACGGGGGTCCGGCAAGACTAAGCCAAACCGAGAGCGGAGGGGTGATTCCTTCTAATCTCAATAGGGCTCTCTTGACCCGATTTCGTCCGGCTTGTCACATATGTTCCAACGAATAGGACGGGTAGGCTTGCCTACGTTACCGACACCATTCGGAATCCTTGATTTGATGTGCTTTTATGTTAACATCAAAAAGACGTGGTTAGTTAACCCACCACCACTTCCAAAATATTGAGTGGGAGCGGGGGAGGCGGCGGCCAACCCCACGGCCTCTACTATAGATGCAAGTAAGTGAGAGAAGGGTGACGCCTCGCGGCGCTTTGATTTCGTCCCCCTACGGATGGTGTTCACCCCTATCAACATTCATGGCTTGGTCTCCGAAAGGATAGGATTTACGGGTACTCGTCGGGTCAGCGACCTATCCTACGACGGCACACTCGGGGCGTACCTAAGAGATCGATATAGTAGGTCACACTCATCAAGGGTATTTTTTGATAAATACCTAGGCTAAAAAAGGAAGGTAGTCAATGAATAAAGGGATGTTCGATTCTCGTGGGATATCGATTCTCACAAGTTATTCATTGATTTAACCGTTGATCTCTTTGACCTACCCTACGGCGGGCGAGATGCAAGGTTAAAACCTTGGAATGGTAGAGTAGACTTAATTTTTAGTTTACAATTCCTAAAATTTAAATATAGTAGTGTTAAACTTGAATTAATTTATGTCATTTTATTTACAGCATTATCCCTTACTAAATTGCTTACAATTTATAATTGACTAGTATTGACTTCGTTAAAAAGTGGAAAGTAACTAGGACGTTGAATTAGTTAATCGATAATGCAATTATTTTTCGAAAGAGATATTTTCTCTTAAGCCTTTTTAAAACCAGAGTGACATATAGGTATGTCACTAGTGTCATTCGTGTCAAACGGAAGACAAACTTAGTTTGAACAAAGGTGATTTCGGACTTTGAAATTCTTTAGTGAATTTTAAGTGTGTAGGAAATACACGTGCAATTTTCTAATTGAAAAATCGGAAAATCATGAAGTGTTACTAGTTGGACGATATTTGGAATCGATGAACTAGTGGGAGCTTTATGATTTGTTGTTTTTCTAGAACATTAGAAAAGTATAAGCGACTACACACGTAACCGTTCTAATTGAAAAACCGGAAAGTCATGAAATGTTGCTAGTTAGACGATATTTGGAATCGATGAACTAGTGGGAGTTTTATGGTTTGTATTTTTACGGAAACATTAGAGCTGTGTAAGTGTTTACACGAGAGATTTTCAAATTGAAAAATTGGAAAATCATAAAATAAAGCATTCTTTGGTTAGACGGTATTTGGAACCGATAAACTAGTGGGAGCTTTAATGTTATGATTTGTTATTTTTCTAGTATATTAGAAAATCCGAGAAGTCCCGACAAGTAACACTCGAAATAGACATCCCACGGTTCGAGAGTAGTGTCTACTCACACGAGCTGCCAGTTCAAAGCTTGTTTCCATTTACGGAAAGTCAAGAATGGGAGAGTATGTCTAAGAGTGTTAGTCATCTAAAAGCGAGTTGATTTTAAGGCTAAACCGAAAATTAATAAAGCGAAAATCATAGGATAAGGATAGTGATTTCGGATCACCAACCTATGAATCCTTGGCGATTTTCTTGAGCTAAGTTCTTTGGAAGAACAAGGCGGCGGTGCATTTAACGATTAAAAGAGTAAACAACGGGCGAGTTAATTTTAGCTAGAATAGTGGGAGTGATATGAGGAAATGAATCTCGGATTCAATCCTTGGATATCGCGAGAAGATTTATTTTTTTGTTGTTTAAGATTCGTTGGAACGAATGGATTTACCTTCTAGTCGATAATTTGTTTGTCGTATAGAAAGTGAATATACCATTTGTAGTACGAATCCAAGACTCGGACTTTTGTTTGATAAAGTCAAAACCACTTACAACGGTGAAATATGTATATAAAACACATCTTAAGAACTATTAAAAGCAATTGGTTTCTATATTTAGATAAACGATTCTTCATATTCCATAGTTAGTGCATAGTCCCTAAAAGACAAGACACGAAGGCGGCTCAAGGTGATTCCTTTCTCCCGGTCGGTTATATTGTCTCAAAGGTTCAATGACTAAGTTTCCTTTCAATTTGGAAAGGATAATGGTTATAAAAAGTAACATTTCTTGTTCATGACGACCTTCGGGGTCGATGAAAGAAACAAGCTAGTAGGAGCTTCGAGTAGTGACTTCTTGTCGATAACTATTCAAAAACTCCGGTAAGTTTATCCAAAATATTTTGAGGTTTCTCTGTTTTCAACGAGAGATAGAGTATTCTATACTCGGAATAGGCCATTCATAGTCCTCGAGGCGATGCTCGGCCTGCCTCGTTGTGACATGTTCTCACTAAGTGAGAAACCGTAAAATTGCCTTATATATGTTTTTAGATGCGCTATAATACTTTGCTTAACTCAATAAAGATATTGGAAGCGAAATAACGGTTTACGTTGAAATGTAAGACCGAGAAGTCTACCTAGAATATGCTTTGGAATTTACGGATAAGGTGTGGATTCGGTTCACCCCACTTCCATAAATATAAGCATTTAGCACACGGTGCTTGAAGGTAGGTACGGAAATTTCGCGACCACGTTCGGTCGGTGACCAATCGTTCTATATCTTGTAGCATTGAGAAAAAGGTTTGTTATAAGATTCTTGAAATCGGGAAGGGACGGTTATCTTGTTGCGTCCTTTACGATAGAGTCTATGAACGGTAAAACCTTAAACCTTGAAGTACGTTTACTCAAGGTAGTTACTAACTGATTAAAATCAGACCACATCCAACATCGGTTGTTGGTGATAACACTAAATACTACTAAACTAGATCAGAATTTCGATCCACCAAGAATGTAGTGGGAGTATGGTTTACCCATTACCCATTACGGGTTCGGCGGACTTTGTAGTCTGAGGATCGATTGATGACCTATGGCTCTTTTGTGAGCAGTATAGGATTCTGATAATAGAGGTTGGTTTAATAGCCATAACCCTGTGAATGGAGTTCGGTACTCCAATTCTGTTCATACTCTTGTAGAACCACACGAGCGTCTCGGGCCCGGTGGGAGTAATTGGATCTACACGGAAAAGAGTAGAATGAGTTCGGTATTGCATGATTTCGTTCAAAAGCGGAAAATAGGGGTGATTCCCCGAGACTTTTCTTGCCAAACAAACGGAGTACGGATTCATTCGAAACGAGAAGGGTATTGACTTATGAACTTATGACGGGATGATTTGTTAAGGCTTATGTCCTTTGTGGATAAGAAGAAAACCTCTTGGTCATTAGAAGTCACACTGTTTCTAAGAACATGTGGATTTGACCAGCATATTGATAAGTCTTTTTGTAGACTGGATATCAATTTTAGTACAGTAGTGAATATATAAATATATATTAGTGTTTGTGAAGGATAACAACGCACCAGTTGGAATCAACATGGGTGTGTTGTACGAAGTCGAATACGACGATACCACATTTCTCTCCGCAACGAGAGATTTGGACAACATTCTTAAGAGTTTGACTCGGTCGAATTCATTAGAATCGATCCTTGGTTTCCCATCCATCTTATTGGTTAAGATGATGCATACGTGTATGCAACATTCAACGAGGAAGTTCTACCCTATGCCTCAGGAATGACTCTCTAAATCTTCGGATCAAGAGAAATGGGATAGATTCTCTTTCTAGTAAGAGATGGTCAGGTTATTGAACGTCAACTTTGATCGAATCTTAGATTCGGCGGTTAACATAGCAAGTTTAGTATGTCCTTTAGTATCTTGAGAGAACGAGGAATAATATGCGGACATATTCATGTGTGAACTTGGATATGTGTGATACACGATTTTGACTTTAAGTCGGATTGAGGATGATCGTTAAGTCGATCTCGGGCTCGGTGTTTACTCGGTACCACATGATTTGATGGACCGGTAACGTTTCGATTCTACGGATCGTCTCGAGCCGACAACACGACTAATCATTAAGACCCATGACATTTAGATGTAGGTGCTCCCCGAGTCAGCGACCTATCCTACGACGGCATACTCGGAGTGTACTTTGGAATACGAAATGGTTATGATATGCTTAGTGGGTACTAGAATACGGGATGAGTCTCCATTGCTTTAGAGCAAGTGGGAGATGTAGTTTGTTGTATTTTAAATAATAGGGTGTGCTCTAAAACAATTAATCACATGCTTTCGTGCAAGTGAGAGATTGTTAGGTGTGATGCCCGAAAGACAATTTTGTAATTGTTTTATTTAATAAATGAAATGATATTATTATTCATATTTATTATTCTCATAATCACCGATGTGACATGATGACGGTCAAATTATACCCGTAAAAGTCATCAACGTTGACCTTAAATCGAGATTAATAATATATATTTCATATTAAATCACATGTTTATATTTAATATTTAATGTTATGTGATTTATATTATGTAAATTGGTATTTAGCCGTTTTTATTATTTAAAGCCGATTTATTGTGTGATAATTATTGATTTTGCGTAGATCACAACAAATCGAGAGGATTAATGTCATTCAATCAATTATATCAAGATAAAGAAGGAAGAAAATCGGAGCATTAATCAAGAGATAAATGAGAGATTAATCAGATCAACACGAAAGCGTGCAGTGGGGAACAAGATAGACGAGAAAAACGATTGACGCGTGAAAAGTTAGGTTCGGTCGACCGAGCTACGATGCTTCGGTCGACCGAGTGTCACCTCTCGGTTGACCGAGCCTCGGGTTTGGGTCGGTTTTCGGCTTTAATCGTGCTTATCTTCTAGAACCACCCTAAGTCGGCAAAAACCTCTATATAAGCAAGCGACTACGAGAATTGTAATAACACCAAATACACCAACATATCCCTTCATTCTTTCTTCAATCTTATAGCTTTGAATACAATGTAGTTTATTGAGGGTGTCTCCAAAGCAATTTAAGGGTTGCAATATGTAAGCCTTTATTTTCTCGTTTCTTTCTTTTAAGTAATTAATTCCCCCAATTATGCTTTATTGTTTGAGTTAGTTAATTCATAGCTAGATGATGTAGATCTAGGCTATGACGTTAGGGATGTGGCGAAGCCTTGTCTATGAGGATCCCATAACCTACGTCATATGTTTAACGTCTATTCATGAATCGCTTGGTTTAATTAATGCGTATCTAAGTAGTTTATATGATTTCTTTACGAGTTCTTGTTTAATGTTGTGTATGATGAAACGCGAGAGATACGTTCGAGAGATGTAATTTGGGAGTTGAAATCGTTTGGGTGACCGAATGGTGTCATTCGGTCGACCGAGTGTCTATATTCGGTCGACCGAGCCTTGTGTTTATCCGTTAAATAGCCACGTCTTTATGGTTAGGTTAACTTAATAGAATTTATTATCTCAGTAGGTATGGCTATGGCTACGTTACTCGCTTAGTTTAATTAAAACGTGTAAAAAGGAAATACCGATATAAAACTCTTAGGTAGGCTTATGAATTGATCTTCGGACGTTCAGCGTTATCTAGGTAGGTTTATATTTGGGAATTGCATGCACCTGATTATACGTACGTCGTAGATTAGCATGAGACTATAACTTGGTAATTGCTAGTTGGACGAGAGCTTGAGTGATCGTTTAGGAAGTACGCCTAACCACAGGAATGTTGCCTGGACGAGGTGTACGGTCAATATCGGCATCCTTAGAGTCGTAAGCGTGTGAGTTATATGAGATGGAGGCACCTAAAAGGCGAAGTCACGTAACAATATCACGGTGATTTAGTGACTTACCGGTGCTAAGTCAAGTTAAAGAGGATGACTCCCGTAGCCAATCTAAGATAGATACAACCGGATTGACGAGTTAATAAGTTCGGTTTATTATATAAATTATCTAGGTCCAAACGATAAAGACTATAATTGGGGAGGTTAATTACGTTGTGTCGAGTCGTGTCTTTACCTTTCTTGTCTTATGTTGGTCGTAGACCGCCTCTATGTCCTTGACATGTTTAATTAATTGTTTATATATGAAATGATCCACAATTGGTTCCCCTGTGGGATCGACCTTGATTCGCTATAGCTATACTACGATGGGCCTAGTCCTCTTGCTAGTATTGGTTTATGGTGGTCAAGTATTTTATAACCTGATTGACCACGTCATCAAGTTTTTTTTGGCGCCGTTGCCGGGGAACCAACGGTCAATTTTATATATAAATATTTTTTTATTCATGTCAAGTTTTCTGTTTTAGAGTCTGTTTTTACGTGTTTTTGAGTCCCTCTGGTTATCTGCTCTGTGTAAAAATTCCAGAATCTAGAACGGCTGGTTTCGCTCCCAGTAAGACTGCTTCTCGCTGCCAGCGAGCCTGGTTCTATTTTCTGGGACTTCGCGTGTCTGTTTATCTCCGTATGTTTAATCCGTAGGTCTGATAGTAGCATGGGAAACCATGTTAAAATCAGTCTATGGCTTGTTTGTTTTTTGTTTTCTTCTGTTTGCAGAAACCAGAGAAACAATAATCCAAGTCAGTAATTTTTCAAGGGCGCTGAGAAAATAACCCAACAACATGTGGAGCTACGAATCTACAATGGGAAAAGCAATGGAAGCAATACCTTTAAAGCACCAAGATGGCTCCGGAAAAAAATAATTTTAAAGGCTTAAATTCTTCGTGGTACAATGTTGAAGGCAAGGATCTACCTTTTTTTTGCTTATGTTTTATTACCTTTTGGTTTTTTGAGCATAAGTTAGCCTATACATGAATCTTAGTAAGAATCTTAGCCCGGAGTTGGTTTGTAAGAATAATTTTATTAGTGTGGAAGGTTCTGCCCCCAAATCTATCTCATCTAGAGGGTGTAGGGAAACATGTAGTAGTTGAAGGAAGCAAAGTGAATAAAGAGTTCCTCGTAGTTCGTTAAAATCTCATGGTCCTATGCATGAAATTGCTTCTACTTGGCCATGGGAGCAACAAATTGTGTAGTTTAAGCATTCACAATCTAAAGAAGACGTTGAGTTTTGAAAGAACGCAATCTTCGGCTTTCGTTGATGTTTATGGTGATGGCTTCTCGGTGAACCCACCTTAAACAAAAACGAGATTACGCTTTGGGTGACAATTTAGAAATCGAAGAATCTTTGTACATAGGTTCGGAAATGGTTTAACCATGGTGGGCGAGTTCAACCGAGCTTCGGCTCAATCAACTCCCCTCCACGTGTGATGTACGTTACGATGCAGTTCAACAAGACCTAGCATAACCGATAAGCATTCAAGCTAAACGGGGCTTAATCTTGACGGATTGGCCGAAGCGTCACATATGTTCCAACGAATAAGACGGCGTAGGCTTGCCTACATAACCGACCTTATTCGGAGTACTTAGATTCATTGTTTCTTATTGTCAAGGCCAAAACCGTAATTTTGACCGAGTTTCTTAGAATTCACTAATTCCTAAAACGAGAGCCGAGGTAAGAGCTTTGGATAAATGGTATGGATAAATGTCGTTTCCTAGGTCTCACAACCAAGGGAAGGGTACTAATCCGCAAAAGCGAAAATCCCACCTCTTATAGTACTCAGAGGGGTCAATATCTTGTGCTCCAAGAATGATGACTGACAAGGATATTTTTTTTTCGGAAAGTCGAGCTGAGGACATTAAACTCAGAACTACTTCTTTAAAAACCCTTAGGATTTCTTTTTAGGATTTTAGGTTTTTCTTTCTTTGAGTCCAATAAGAGTAACGTGACGTATGTTGAGGTTTTTTATTTTGCCGTGTTCCGATGGCCATTGGGCTAAGGATGTGCAAAACTTTTTTACTCAATATAGGCCACGTGAAATAGAGTTCCGTAGGAGAGTCAAGAAATTGCTAAAGAAAAGGAAATTTAGCAAACAACCTTAAGATGGAAGCATTAAGAGAGCTTGAGAATTACTGAAAATGTAACAGAGAATGATTGGTGCGAACAAGAACAATTTTGGACAACTTCCAAAATCTTTTAGAATGGTGATCCAAGTGAAAATCCAAAGTAGTGTGCAATTCATTCTGCAATTATCCTTATCTTTCCCTTTACACTTTTTCACCTTCAAAATTTTCGATCCTCTCACCAATCTGCCCCGAAAGTTCACATTTCTAACCATTCTTTCATCGCCTCTCTTTCTTTCCATCCGTTTCACTCTCCCACCCAATCTCAATGTCTTAACCATTTTCAACCCACCCATAAACACAATTTCTTACCCGTCCTTTATCTTTTCTTCCCATCCTTATGTGTATTTTTTTTTCTAAACCCGTCATACTCTCAACCTCCATTTTGTTTATACAATACCTATGTGTTGCGGAATTTGAAATATTGCTAAGCTTTAATGATTATCTTTTATCATTTTGATTTTCATGATCCTAGTTGGGGTAAGTGTAGCTCTGACCCTAGCTAGATTTTAAAGTTTTTTGGTTCGATCAAAGTACAACTTATCTTTCTCCCGGAAGTTTTAAATTTCACATTTTTTCCGTCTTTTCCGGCATTTCTAGATGATAAGTTTTGTTCTGAACTATCACACCGATCAGACCTTGTTGATGACGGTTATGACTTTTACGTGATACATTGGGTTATTAGTAATTTCGAGGAGTAGCTACATCTCCCTAAGTTGTTGATATCCAATGCAAGCGAGAGTTTCTGCGTTAAGTATTTGATTTTATCTTTAGCCAATAGGTCACATTGCATCTGTTATACCTTACCAAGTTTCTCTTTTATACTGGATTGACTACCTTTTCGATCGAGTCACCCTCGTGTTTTCCCACGTCGGGTAATGCTTTTTGATCTTTGTCTTCTCCACCCGGTTTTAAGAATATTTAGGCGGTGGAGGTTGTAGATGAAGACCACCATCTTTAGTTGCTTGTTTATTTTTCTTTCTATTTAGTATTTTTCTTGTCTTTGGTTGTATAAAATAAAGTGGCTTAAAATGTTTTTCGGTATTCATACCTAATTACTGCCACATTATTTTATAACTTCCATAGACATGGTGTTATTAACGGTTTCGTGGAGTTTGTCTGCTTATACAGGTTTTCACTTGCTTCTCCACAACGTCTTTGAAATTTACTCCGATCTTTTTCCTTTACTTGAGAGCCGTTTCCAGAGCTAAGTCTTTTTCTTAAATTCTCATTTATTTATGTCATTGAGGACAATGCCATGTTTAAGTGGGGGGTAGGAGACTTAGCTATGTTATGTTATGATTGAAAATTGAATGAAATGGCACATGATTGAAAAAATTGAATAAATACCATATTATGTATCTCGTACCCTTAGAATTGTGAGTTCCTAGCTAAGAATTGATAGGAAAGGAACCAAGTTTCATGAGTACGTGATCATTTTATACTTATGTTAAGTAAATTTAAGGATATTCATGCCCGTTTTTGCAAGTAGTTATTTATTATTCAATTACTCAAATCGTGAATCGAGTATACCGCGCAAATCATAAATAACCGAAGAAATTATGTGTACATTGCATAGATGATTGGTTATGTAGACTTAGTGTCGATACTTATTGGCTGATATATTCTTATCTTCTTGCCAACAAAAGCGGAGTAATAAGCTTGAGACGTACCTGTGTTTTAGCAAAATGTTAGACACTGGGCTTGTAGTAACATTACCAAAGTAGCCCCGCGCTTGTGGTAATATTCGATGCTATACATAATCTAAGATAGGGGGATACTCTAAAAAGTTTTCTTCCTTGAGATTGATAGTATTTGAAAAATAAGAAGATATGAAAAGAATATTCAACTCTTTAAGAGGCTTTGAGTAGTACTCGGTCTCCAAGTCCAAAAACCCTATAGATACGCTCTTTCTTATTCTTTGTAGTGCTTCAAAAATTTAAAGGCTTGAGAAGTATGAATGCTGAGGTTGGTAGGTTGAGATTACGAAGTCTGAATAAACTCTAATCTTGCCACAAATATATAAAACTAAATGCACATGCACACATCACTTCGATTCATAGTCAGTAGTGAATAATGGGTATCTTATGAGCATGACTAGTATGAGTTGACTTGAGTTTCTTGTGTAAGTATGATTTGACCATAGAAAATGTTGTCTTGGGGAATGACCTATTGATGCTTTGTTCGGGACGATCAAAGTCTAAGTGGGGGGTAGTTGATGACGGTCAAATTATACCCGTAAAAGTCATCAACGTTGACCTTAAATCGAGATTAATAATATATATTTCATATTAAATCACATGTTTATATTTAATATTTAATGTTATGTGATTTATATTATGTAAATTGGTATTTAGCTGTTTTTATTATTTAAAGCCGATTTATTGTGTGATAATTATTGATTTTGCAGATCACAACAAATCGAGAGGATTAATGTCATTCAATCAATTATATCAAGATAAAGAAGGAAGAAAATCGGAGCATTAATCAAGAGATAAATGAGAGATTAATCGGATCAACACGAAAGCGTGCGATGGGGAACAAGATAGACGAGAAAAACGATTGACGCGTGAAAAGTTAGGTTCGGTCGACCGAGCACGATGCTTCGGTCGACCGAGTGTCACCTCTCGGTTGACCGAGCCTCGGGTTTGGGTCGGTTTTCGGCTTTAATCGTGCTTATCTTCTAGAACCACCCTAAGTCGGCAAAAACCTCTATATAAGCAAGCAGCTACGAGAATTGTAATAACACCAAATACACCAACATATCCCTTCATTCTTTCTTCAATCTTATAGCTTTGAATACAATGTAGTTTATTGAGGGTGTCTCCAGCAATTTAAGGGCTGCAATATGTAAGCCTTTATTTTCTGTTTCTTTCTTTTAAGTAATTAATTCCCCCCAATTATGCTTTATTGTTTGAGTTAGTTAATTCATAGCTAGATGATGTAGATCTAGGCTATGACGTTAGGGATGTGGCGAAGCCTTGTCTATGAGGATCCCATAACCTACGTCATATGTTTAACGTCTATTCATGAATCTGCTTGGTTTAATTAATGCGTATCTAAGTAGTTTATATGATTTCTTTACGAGTTACTGTTTAATCTGTTGTGTATGATGAAACGCTGAGAGATACGTTCAGAGATGTAATTTGGGAGTTGAAATCGTTTGGGTGACCGAATGGTGTCATTCGGTCGACCGAGTGTCTATATTCGGTCGACCGAGCCTCCTGTTTATCCGTTAAATAGCCACGTCTTTATGGTTAGGTTAACTTAATAGAATTTATTATCTCAGTAGGTATGGCTATGGCTACGTTACTCGCTTAGTTTAATTAAAACGTGTAAAAAGGAAATACCGATATAAAACTCTTAGGTAGGCTTATGAATTGATCTTCGGACGTTCAGCGTTATCTAGGTAGGTTTATATTTGGGAATTGCATGCACTCGATTATACGTACGTCGTAGATTAGCATGAGACTATAACTTGGTAATTGCTAGTTGGACGAGAGCTTGAGTGATCGTTTAGGAAGTACGCCTAACCACAGGAATGTTGCCTGGACGAGGTGTACGGTCAATATCGGCATCCTTAGAGTCGTAAGCGTGTGAGTTATATGAGATGGAGGCACTAAAAGGCGAAGTCACGTAACAATATCACAGTGATTTAGTGACTTACCGGTGCTAAGTCAAGTTAAAGAGGATGACTCCCGTAGCCAATCTAAGATAGATACAACCGGATTGACAGTTAATAAGTTCAGTTTATTATATAAATTATCTAGGTCCAAACGATAAAGACTATAATTGGGGAGGTTAATTACGTTGTGTCGAGTCGTGTCTTTACCTTTCTTGTCTTATGTTGGTCGTAGACCGCCTCTATGTCCTTGACATGTTTAATTAATTGTTTATATATGAAATGATCCACAATTGGTTCCCTGTGGGATCGACCTTGATTCGCTATAGCTATACTACGATGGGCCTAGTCCTCTTGCTAGTATTGGTTTATGGTGGTCAAGTATTTTATAACCTGATTGACTTACACTACAGAAAACCCTAAGTATATCGTTTATGTAATCACTTAACTCAGTGTATGGTATATACACGGGAGGATTGAGTTAGTGAAGATGTACTTAAAATACAATTAGCCCGTAGTGAAGTTAATCGAGAGTATCGGGTCTCTCCTTTAACGTGCTATTAATGCGCCCAGAACACAATAGGTGTGATTGTCTTATCCGGACTTTCGGTTAAGAGAACCTAATGGGGCATTTATATATGATAGATATATCATATAGGGCTGGACCGATTTGATTAGAGTTCACGATATAATTCCGTAATCGAGAAGTCTTATCGAATCAATGGATGATCATATTTATGGATATATCTTAATCCCGAGGTGATCACGATCCAAGCTGCTTGAATCGGTATGAAGTTTGACTTGACGGTTAAGGATTACACCGAGTCCGTGGTCCGAATTACCCCATCTTGGCATTGTCTTGGATTGAGTGAGTAGTACGTGTTATCACGGATACGGAATCCATTCCTTCCATTTATGGAAGTAGATAGACAGTTCCTTATTTGTTAATCCTAGAAGGCGATCGATCGCGCGAGTTCATATTACAGCGATTGATCACCGGTGAGTTGTATGAATTAATTGATCACTAGGGGGTTAATGGTAAATAAGGATAAGAGGTTCTAAAAAGGGTTAACGGTAGCTTCCCGATTTAGAATGAACGATCTATGGAGGATTAATCCATATGTAATGATTATATCAATGGACGCTTATTATTATTATCGTGACGAGATAAATATAATCGATAATCGGAGGAGTGCGGTCTCGGGATTATGGTGGCATATTCCCGTGATTGATTTATCGAATATAATTATTCTATAATTATTTATTTGATTTATCGGAGCCGCGATTATTAGTCCATGGTCCCCGACGTGCCTCCTAATATAGCATAGCTATTCTCGGACGTCGAATCCTAATAATATTAATTTAGTTCTTGTTGGACTTTATTAAAACGATATGTGAATTAATTGTTTAGTGGACTATTAAATTAGTTGGGCTAAATAATTAAATACACGGAAAAGACATTTTTCGTGGACTCGGCCCGAATTGGTGTGTTGACCATTTTTGACCTAATTGGTCAAAAAGGATGGAAATATGCGTGACCTAATTTTTAGTAAAAAGGTGCGCATATATTTTGTGTGTTATTATTAGGAAATTTGTTTTCCTAAAATTGATTAATAAGACATGTGCATAAAATATTTATTGGATAAATATTTATGGAAAGAAATAAAGATAAATATTATCCTAGATTTGTTCTAGAATATTATGGGATTATCTTTTATTTAATGGGATTATTATAATTGATTTTGTATTAATTATAAAATCCTTGGAGGCTAAGTTTTACTCTCCTATATAAAGAGAGTTCTCCCAAGCCTTAACACACATGTAATTTTCGACTTCTACCTCTTAGAGAGGAGAAGGAAAATTTCGGCCAAGGGGAAAATCTTGGAGATTTTTCCGGGTAGCATATCGGAAGGGTTCGAGTCGAGAATTTCCTTCCACCGGGAGTTGCTTGGATCACACGTACGGAAGATCGTGGTGCTCTTCACGCTTTCCTTCGTTCATCCTATTGCGGTTCTTCAACTTGGATTTTGAGATCCAAGAGGTATGTTCTACAACCCCCTTGTAGAATAGATCTAGTTATTTTATTACGTGTAGTTTATAGATCTAGATCCATAAATCGTTTCCGCTGCGGATGGTATTACTAATAGCATTCACGTCCTTCAGATTATTTTTAGTGTTACTTGATAATCCTCCCGGAGGACGAGCTGAAACTTGTTTCGTGATATGTCCCACTTTGTGTGACAAATTGTTCACTAGAGCTTCTTGGTTCATCAGTCTTGTATCATTTTTCTGACAGTATAGTGTAAAATTTTCCTTAAGCTCACTCATGGACTTCGTTAGTTGGCTGACACTTTCGGTCATAGTTGTACTCATCTAGTCCATAGCTGCTTCCCAACCACCGGGTTTGTTCTATTGAGGCATGAAACCTCCAGATTGCTTCATTCTCTCGCCACCATTTAAATCACTATATATGAAACCTGGTGATCGTGTGAACCTAGGCGGTAGCCGGCGACATAAGGGTTTCCTTGCCTTCCAAGATAGTTTACATCCTTGGTGTTGGATGTCTCAATCTACTTGAAGTCTTCTCATTAATTACCAACAACTGATATAAGATTTGTTGAGAGGTATCCTCTCTGAATACGCCTTTAGCTGATCGTACAATCTCAACTTCATGTGTTCCCCATTGACTTGTGAGTGATATTTGTTCCAACTTCTCCAGGGCTTCATCTGGTGACAATAACGCAAAACACCCATTGCTTGACGCATCTACTCTCATCTTCTCACCAGGCCGTAATCCGTGATAGAAACTATGTATTTATACGGGTAAAGTGATATCATGGTGTGGGCATCTATGTCGCACTTCCTTAAACCATTCACATGCTTCTTCAAAGGTTTCTCCCAGTTTCTGCTTGAAATTCATAATCTCTTGTCTCATTTGAAGTGACTTTCCAGGTGGACAGTACATGTTCATGAATTTCTATTGTAGATCCGTAAAGGATTGGATGGAACTGCTACTAGAGACAATATCAATTGCTTTGCTTATATTCTTTAGCGTGAACGGGAACAACTTCAATTTGATGTTGTCCTCTAGAAATCCTTCTGGTTTAACACTGCTAATTTTCTCAAAAACTTGGTGACATGTACACTAGGATATTCATTTGGCACCCCATGAAAGGTAGTGCAGTTTGTCACCATCTGGATCACATTCGGCTTTGGGTGGAGACTTCAGCCACATTCTAAGGTTGAACAATTGCTGGCATGAACTGCTCGACCGTTGGTAGGACATAACTTTGTAGAGTTCTCATTTTTACAGGTATAACTGCTCTGTTTCTAGCTCCATTGACATTGTTTACTCCATCTCCTCAATCGACTCCGTTTCTCGTTGCCATTGTTTCGTCAGGTTCTTCTAGATGTGGAACCTTTTCATCATTTTCCTCACTTCGGTCCTCTCCTTGCATACTCACGTCATCTTTCAGCCTTTCTATTTGCTCTCTTTCTTTACGTATCAATCTACGCTTTTCTTTGGAAAACTTCTCGATCTCAAGTATAAACCTTTCAAGTTTGGTGGTTGAACTTCGTGTAGCGTACTGCAATCTAAAAAAAATGAAGAAAACGGATTAATAATTACCTCGGTGGCTGTTACACTAGCCTGGGCAGACACAAAAATATAGACTCTGACTACTGACACAATACCGACTAAACAGAACCGGTTCTGCTGATTCTAGAATGCTTGATTATTCGGACGGATATCTTGCCTAATCGAGTGGATTTTTCTCCATATTGGAATAGAACTGAGACTATTACGACCCAATTATTTATATACAATAAAACAAACTCAAATATTCATGAAAAAGGAGTATATATAGATTCTCAATCTTAAACTACAAATGTTCTTGACACCTGTCCCCGGTTACGGCGCCAAAAAAACTTGATCACGTGTAGGTCAATTCTACTAGCAATTGGACTAGGTCTATCGTAGTATGGTAAAGCCGAATCAAAGTTTAGAATCCATAGAGACTCGTAAGACAATAATTAATTCAATATTAAGAACCATTAGGGCGGTCTACGACCAACAAAGGTGTAGAGGAAATAATGGTGATAATGGACACACAAAATAACATAAACATGCCTCTATGAGTTTCTAAAGATTAGTCCCAACTATGAGTGATTAGTTATTTCCCCTAATTTATGCATCAATCTTCCCCGTTGGTAAATTTTAATTCCTTGTCAGCTATGGATGCTAACCCCTAATATTACGCTACTTCCATTAGCAAGGACAGTAGGTGCCTCTGTGACCCTAACCTACCTTAGGCTGTATTAGTCCACATGCAATAAGATCTAGGGATAGCCGACTCAAGATTGAGAACCTCCTTAGGAAGCTATCGACAATGACTAGCACGTTCCTAGAGATCGATAAACTATGTCCTAACTAGCACATAATAATAAATTATTCATGCTAATTTACGATAACATGAAAATAGTTGATCATGCTAAAAACACATAGATTAAAACTGAATATCAGGCGTAGTTGGCACCGATTATCATTGTTAGACATATTTTAGTTTTAATGATGAGTGCCAGACTAGCTGTTATAGGGCAGAAGCAAAAAGATGTCTAGAATGAATGTATAGGTTTACTAGAGTTTGATCTTTGTATAGGTTTAATCAAATATGCACTATAAAGAGGTCAGTTGAACTGTTCAGCAGACCTATCTAGATTAGGTATCAGTAGAGTGTCTAGGACCCGCTGAAGACTGAGGGTTCAAACTCAGTTTTGAAGACTGGTGGTTAAGGGTTCAAACTCAGTATTGAAGGCTAAGGGTTCAAACTTAGTAATGATGACTTAAAAGCCAGGGATCAGAATTTAGGTAAGTCTATGATGGCCTAAACCGATCACATATACCTTATAATGAAGGTCTAAGTTGCCAAAAAGGACATGTGATGAATGGGACTTAGTTATGTTTAAAATGGTGTACTCTAACTTCACAATTTAAATTTATATGAGTAACAGTCTGCTGAGTGTTCATTCAGGAACACAGCAGACCAGAAGTCAACTGACTAGTTTATACCTCAGCAGACACATGAACCAGACATCAGCTGAGTATACATAAATTAAATTAATCTGGAAGAATGGATAAGGATGAATATCAAACATTGGATTAATCAGTCAATCAATAGTCAGATTAAAAAGACATTACAAAGAATTCAGAGCCAAATCAAATGGAATGAAATCATTGGTTGACAGTCTATCTATCAGAAGGACACTGACACACTGACACAGAATACAACAGAGGGAATTTTGAAGAATAATAAGAAAATCCAATAACGGCAAAATTGAATTTCAAATTCAAGCACTAGATTTTCACCTATAAATAGAGGACCACTTGAAACAGAATCAATAACGAACTTACAAGAAATCAAGAGCATTACACCCTGCTGACCTAAGCATACATATTGATCCAAAAATTCTTCAAGTGTTTCTGAATTCAAGTATCATCCAGTATACACACTTGGAGAACCTAATATGCTGATCTTTTCATCCTGATCAAAATCTTGTCAATGCTGAATCACTTTCTTGATTCAAACCCTTTGTTTATCAAAGAAACCTGAAGACAGAGAAGCACTGTTGGGTGTCAAGAATTGTTGTTTTTGTTGTGGAGCTGGTGAAGATGCAATCTACCCTTCAAGAACCAGTGGAGTACTTAGGAGCAGCAATACTACATGTTCTTAGTATTCATTTTGTGAAGCCATGGTTATTGGTCAAGGACAAACAGTTTAGGGCTTTTGTAATCGTAACCTCAAAAGACTCTAGTGAATTTCCTCCACTTCATAGGAGAAGAGTGGACTAACAGGATTACACCACCTGGAACCACTATAAATTTTGCCTTACTTTATTTACTGCATTTACTTTCTGCATTTTTATTTACTGCAAGTTTAACAACATCAATCTGTTGAACTGGCTACTGAATTCACACACAACTCATTGTTGAGTATCTAATACATGGCATCATCTTTTAACAACAAGTATAAAGACTTAATTTAATATTCCGTTGCATCAGACTCAGCAAACCATATAGTCAGCAAACTATATGATCAGTTGATCTGTTAAACTCCAAAATATTTTAAGTGTTAAGTTTATTCACCCCCCCTAAACTTAACCAAAGCCTTTTAAAGGGACCAACAATCATGAAACATGATTTACTAGGTATCTCGATTAGTCGATATCTTTAATTCATGATTTATTCACCAACGTTTCAGATCTACTCATAAACGGGGTACTAACTACTACATAGCAGGACTAATATAAAACAATCAAAACAAAATCATCACAAAAGAACGACATATCTACATCTAGAAATCCGGAAATCACACCCTCGAAGCCGATCCTAGAACCTCCGTAGATCGCTCCCTAGGTGGAGAATCCGTCGGATCCGTGACTAGCACTCATAGAAAAATAAAAGATAGAAAGAACTTTTATTGCATAATGTAATTTTCTTATGGAACTTGTACATTGCACATTGAAACTAAGGCCTGGTGCCTCTTATTTATAGTGGTAAAATCGACTTAAAAAACCTTAAAAACTACCCCTCGTCCAAGAAAACACGTAAACGCGGCTTCAAGATGGCTCGCTGGCTCGGCGGCGTGCTCGACCAAGCGAGTGTATTTTTGTCTTTTTCTCTCTGCCGACTCACTTTAAAGCTTCTAGAATATCCTAGGCCTGATACTTCATCCAGTCCTCTTCCTATATCCTTCCTTGACACTCGGCCCAATCTCGTTACCTGAAAATAGCCCAACAAAAGACGAAATAATACCAATTCCGGTGATAATAATCAGAAATACCCGATTCTCGACTTGTGAACCCGACATATAGAATTCAACAGAAATGGCACACATTTAATGGCCGAAATAACTAATTTTAGCTCATAATGGGTGGAAAGTTGATGCCGTAGGATATACAACTTTAACCGTCATCATGTTCCTGGTTTGATCATTTCAAACTTGGGGTTCGTTATTGAGTTAATGATTTCGATTTCGAGGTTCGTTAGTGAGACCCTGGTTTAAGTCATGGGATTCGTTAGTGAGATCCTGATTCGATTCACGGAATTCGTTAGTGAGTTAATGATTTGAAACCCGAGGTTCGTTAGTGGGGTCATGATTTCAAACTCTGGCCATGCTTCAACCGGCAGCAGCTATAGCGGATTGAAGAAATCTGGCCGTCTTCCTCTCTACACACCTCTCCTTCCTCCTCCTCCGGTCAAAATCATCCCTAATCGAAGGTAATCCAATATTCTAAATTTGGTCAATTTGTTGCAAATGTTTTTACTTCATATTCCTTATTAATTGTGTATCTTGTATCATGTGTATATGTAATTAAATGGAAAATGTTATGTTGGATAGGGTAGAAATTGAATATTGTATGTGTATATGTAAATGGAAAATTGCATTTGTATATGTAAATGAAAATGTTATGGTGGATTGGGTAGAGATGGGAAATTGTATGTGTATATGAAAATGGGAAATTGTATGTTTGGGTAGAAATTGAAAATTGCATGTGTATATGTAAATGGAATGTTATATGTGTATATGTACATGGAAAATGTTTCCTTATTGAGAATTCATTCATTAGCAACATTCTAATGGTGTAGTTGTTGTTATTTTTAAGTTCGGTTTTTGGGGTATGTAAGTATGACATTCGGCTATGGAAGCATTTGTTGGTGTAGTGTATGAGTATGGTGATTACCAAACATGGCATGCAAGATTGATTACGTATGTAGTTTTAGTTTGAAAAGCATGTCTTAGAAACTTGAAGGCTCTGGTATCATTCTCACGCATTTGGGATAGCTACACGGAGAAAATACATTTTCAGGTCGTTTTAAGACCCCTTATTTCATGTCAGGTGAGTCAGATCTGACATTTAGGTCCACTGTTGAAAAATTCAACTTCGCCCCGTTGAAAATTCCCCCAGTCCGTTGAAAATTCAACATGCTGAGGTAAAAATTCAACATGGCGAAGGTGAAATTCAACGTGCTGGGGAAAAATTCAACGGGACGAAGTTGAATTTTTCAACGGGGGATTTAAAAAAATGTCAGATTTGACCTGACTTGACATGAAATAAGGGGTGTTAAAACGACCTGAAATGTATTTCTCTAACTACACGTGGATCCGCCACCGTGTATATATTAATATATACTTTTTTGGAAACCAAGACCTCACATCAGAAACTCTGTTTTTTATTCCTAAAATAATATAAAATAATGTATATCCTTATTTTAAAGCATCGCAATTCAAAATACTCCGCATCAGCATATCTATCCCTATCTCTATACCAATAAAATAGGGTTGCTAGTACTCCACAAATGGGGATACACCGTTCATTGACCCTAAAATTATATAGGGATGAGGCTTCTGCTGTTAGGGGTATTTAAAAGAAATTTTTACTTTTTATCTTTATTTCAGAAATAGGCATCGTATAGTGCTTCTGCTACAAATACCCTTATAATTTACTGGATCCGTCACTAAACGTTACACTCAACGACGATGGTAGTTAATATCAACATCACTAACGCAAATTTGTAGAAGAAATATCAATGGCAATGACGGAACAAAGAATTGATGTTTATAAGGTCAGGTAGGTTGGATTTAAACAACTAACGTTTGATCATGTCAGATATCATATATTTAACCAGTTAACATGAAGTGTACTAAAACTACGCACTTGTGTTGTTATGTAGTAAAAAAATAATATAATATACGAACAATTTTTATGTTGTCAATAGGACCCACTTTAATATTTTGATGACCAAGCTACTATGAGTTCATACACAATTACACATGGAAGTCCGATTTAGGCAAATCATGATGATAGTTACCAAAAGATAGTGTCGCCCTTTGTGTTCAATCAGTCCATTATCCCCTAGTGTTCTAACTTCTCACTTGATCTTGATGCGTTGAACTTAAGGTACTTTACTCAACAATCTACTTTAATTAAACTATTATCTAATTTAACACGCAACAAATACTGATTGGTCTATTTATTGCTCAATTTAAAATGGTAATTGCTTAAAACCAATAATGTTTAAAGACTCCTAAAATAGGAATCAAACAGTAGCAGCAAAGTCTTGATCAAACTTTCATGGTCTCGTGAATTGCAGTTTAATTGAAAGTTAATTATTAGGGTTTTCTCGTGTCTTTGTCATTACGATGGTTCACATAACAATTTGTTACGATTGGTAATAAAATGAGACCAATTATATTAACATAAAACTGTGTTGTGTCAATCGTTATTTCACATCGTTGTGATACAATATTTCATACCTCACTTCTCTTTATTATTTTAGTACGACTATGGCAAAGAGAAATATGATTTGGCTAGAATAGTTTAACAAGATCAAGTATTATAACTGTGACGCTCATGTGTCGGATACCGTGTCCCTATTCATAAAATAACGTCTGGTATGTGTATAAATAAAATTTAATCTAATTATACATGTAAGCCTTACGTAGTCATATATCAGAGTTTAAATCGGAAAAGAAAAGACAGACTCGGGAAATAAAATGACTAACCCAAACATATTAAAAAAAAAGAACACAAGTTGCATCTAAAATTTACTATATAAAAACTTTTATACAGCTATCCAAAACAAAACATCCATTACATTTGATAACCACAAACGGGAAACACTAATCTCTAGCAGTACAAAGATTGGAAAGTCTATACCAATATTACAACGGAATAAGAAGATTGGAAGCTCTTACTGCATCATCCTCGGGGTCATCCTCAGTGGCCTCGAATCCAACGTACAACACACCACCTTCTCGGGGTGAGGAGCAATAAAGAGATGGGTAAGTACATACGTACTTAGTGAGGGAAAAAAGAATCGGTACTAACAAAATATATAACAATATAATAAATTACGGATACTACCATATACATATGTAAAGTTCTCACTCCTTATCATCTAGCTCTGTTAGCAAGATGTTCGACCGAACAGGGATTTGTTACGTCATAATCCGAGGACATTTTACCCGAATGCTGGGTATCCACCAGCACATGTTCAGCACCCCATATGGCACGGTCTATTCCGTGTGGACTGTTATATGCTGCTATCAAATACGTGTCTTATCATGAATTATGACATTTTAGCTTTTAGACTCATGACATATGTTTATTATGAAGTTAAACTGACCACCTAAATTTATTCGCATAAAAGGCTCCTTAAGGACTTCTAGTCGTAGACCATTTTATATTATCTACCTAACACATAGCAAATAGATCATTGGCTACTAAGTCAATGTCCCGCAAGGTCTAAACAAAAACCTTCCGGTGCTCATAGCTTCTCCCCACAGAGGGTCTAGCTGTGGTTTTGAGCCGAGGCTACCAAAAGTCAATTGTGAGGTTTTGCCACGTTCCAAGAAATGTCCCAAAGACATACAAGTCCTAACATATCATATATTACACTTGAGTAAAATAGAATTCAAAAGGGGTAGGCGCATGACTGATATCCATGTCAAGCTTCTATTTCGTATTCTAGGATGCCGGATGAAAGCCTGATAGGGGTCGGGCGCACTCCCGACTTTGCTGAATCCATCATGTCTGCTTCAGTCACATGCCAGGCGCACGCCCGGGCCGATTTCCTGTACTTTTTCGCCTTATTCATGACCTGTACGATCATAAACCAATTTCAACCGCAATTTGGCACCTTTATGGTACCAAAACAACACAAAATCATGTAATTCATTATTATTGTTGGGTGGATCACCCCTTTGTGGAGCCAACAAAATAATGAAAAAATAAAATAAAATAAAAGGAAAGAAAAAAGAGATAATATTATTTAAGGGAATAAATTAGGTTAATTTTCCCTAATCTTTTACAACTAAAAGGAGGCAAAAAGAAGAAAAAATTCGCAGCTTTATTGGTGTTGCAGCAACAACTTTATGGCGACGATCGGATATCGAAACGGATTCCAATCATGACGAAATTTTGAGGGGTTGTTCACCACAAATTATTATTCGATATGAACGGTGGAATTCATGTTTCAACGGTTCAGTTTTCCAGAATCAGCCGCCGACCTTACTTATGTTTTGGTGATATTTTTCAACAACTCTTGTATATTGCATTCTTAGTTGATGCTTTGGTGTAGTTGAGTTGGTTGATATGTTTGAAACACTTTTGTATCACATTTTACTGATTAGTGAATATTTTGTGGGTCTCGGCCTCATGGTTTTTACTCTCTCACATCGAGATGTGTTTTCCACATTAATATTGTGGTGTTATTTTTGTTGTGTTTTCGTTTCGCTATATATGTTATTTAGCTTCGTTGGGACTGCCTCTTTTAATTCCATTGTGTGTCTTTGGGAAGACATTATGGGTATTTGTAATACGTGTAGTATTGCGGTTGTTTACTTTTCCAACAAGTGGTATCAGAGCCCCGGTTAGTTGATTTAGTTTTGAAGTGTTTTTGGTGAACCTTTTTTATAGGTGAAATGGAAGTCAAACTTGAATAGAACGATCACTTTGAATGGGTCTAACTATTCCATATGAAAAAATAAAATGGAAGATCTTTTTTGTGAAAAATTATTTCTTGCCGGTTACCTCTAGATAAAATAGATGAAGAGTTGAATTTGTTGCATAGGCAAGTTTGTGGTTATATTAGACAATAGGTTGATGATAATGTTTTAAATTACATTAGTGAGGAGAAACATGCTAGGTCTTTGTGGAAAAATCTTGAAGGCATGTATGCCCGAAAAACTGGAAACTATTAGAGATAATGACAAATATTGAAGATTAATTGCTACCATATCTTTGGATACTTCTAATAATGATGATTGATTACATAACCATAAATGCATAATATAAAATAATAGAATATATAGAGAATGAATAAGGATGTTGTATCTTTCAAATAGATAGGTTTACCTTTCCGTTGATCGGTACGTCTTAGATATTGAGAAAAGTGAAAATGTCCCTTTAATTCTTGGAAGGCCTTTTCTATCTACGCCCGCAGCCCTCATCGATTGTGATGGTGGGCATGTGACCATTCGAGTTGGTGACCGGGAGGTGAGCTATAGTGTTTTGAAATCTATCAATGTACCTTCTGGGGCTCCGACCGGCTTTTCCGTTGAGGAGACTTCTGATGATTTCGACGACCTCATGGATAAGCAAGTCATGGCTGTAGAATCAGAGTATGAGCGACTAATTGATAAGCTGAATAGTCATGGTGTGGTCAATCTAGACCAATTAGCAGCTGATTTCGAGGATGAGCTAAGTGAAGAAGCCTTGGCAGTAGGACCGCTAAGTAAGCTCAACGATGTTGAGTTGAAAAGTGGTGATCTTAAATCAAGTCTAGAGGATCCTCCCGTAGATTTGGTACTGAAGCCATTGCCTAAACATCTTAAGTATGTGTTTTTAAGAGAAGGTGACAAGCTTCCTTTGATCATATCTGCCAAGCTATCTCGTATAGAAGAGCTTAAATTGTTAAACGTCTTGCGCAAAAATGAAAAAGCCTTTGGATGGCAGGTGGGAGATATCCGAGGGATATCTCCCGACATCTGTATGCACAAAATCAAGACTGAGGAGGGTGCAAAACGAGTTAGACAGCCTCAGAGAAGGCTCAACCCTCACATGCAAGAAGTAGTCAAGAAGGAAATCATTAAGCTTCTAGATATGGGTATCATATACGCCATTGCTGATAGCGAGTGGGTATCCCCAACTCAGGTAGTTCCCAAAAAAGGCGGAATTACTATTGAGAAGAATGAGAAGGGAGAGGAGATAGCATTGAGGCTCGTTACGGGATACAGAGTATGTATCGATTATCGAAAGCTCAATGAGGTCACACCGAAAGATCATTTTCCCCCTTCCATTCATTGACCAGATGCTTGAGCGTCTGGCGGGGCACGCATTCTATTGCTTCCTGGATGGATATTCAGGATACTTCCGTATACCCATCGATCCCGTTGACCAAGAGAAGACCACTTTCACTTGCCCTTATGGTACATTCGCCTACAGGCGGATGCCATTTGGTCTATGCAATGCCCCAGCCACCTTTCAAAGGTGTATGATGGCAATCTTTGACGGGCTAGTTGAAAAGTGCATGGAGATTTTTATGGATGATTTCTCGGTCTTTGGTCAATCCTTCGATGATTGCCTCGATAATCTTGATCAGGTGTTGTCTAGATGTGTGGAAAAGGACTTAGTGCTCAATTGGGAAAAATTCCATTTCATGGTAGATGAAGGCATAGTTCTTGGCCACAAAGTGTCCGCCAAAGGTATAGAAGTAGATAGGGCCAAGGTAGAAGCCATTGAGAAGATGAGTTATCCTAAGAATGTACGCGAAGTCAGAGGTTTCCTCGGACATGTCGGTTTCTATAGGAGATTCATCCAAGATTTTTCCAAAGTAGCTAAGCCCCTATCTACTCTGCTCAAGGAAGACGTTGAGTTCAATTTCGATGAAAACTGCAAGGAAGCGTTTGAGGAGCTCAAGAATCGGTTAATATCCGCTCCAATTCTTATTTCACCTGACTGGAACTTACCCTTTGAGCTTATGTGCGATGCATCCAACTATGCTGTTGGTGCAGTCTTAGGGCAAAAGCTTAATGGAAAGTTCCACCTATCTATTATGCCAAATCACACACCGAATCCTTCTCAAGTTAACTACACAACCACCGAAAAGGAACTATTAGCCGTAGTCTTTGCTATGGATAAGTTTCGTAGTTACTTGCTAGGTGCTCAAGTGATTGTGTGGATCGATCACGCCGCTTCGCGCTATCTAATGACCAAAAAGGAAGCTAAACCGCGCTATCGCGTTGGATACCGACCCTCCAAGAATTTGACGTTCAAATCAAAGATAAGAAGGGCAAAGTGAGAACGTAGTGGCGCATCATGTCTCTAGGATGATAAGTGAGGAAAAGGGTGATCCCGAAGATATAGATCTTTACTTTCCTCCGGAAAACATCATGTTGATCGATGGCCGCTCTCCCGATGTTCCATGGTATTCGTCCATTGTGAATTACCTTCATGCCCGCTACCTTGACCCCGAGATGTCGTATCGAGAAGAAGAAGTTCTTCTCTCGATATGAAATATTTCGTTTGGGATGAACCTTATTTGTTCAAGATCCGCAAAGATGGTTTGCTTAGGAGATGCGTTCCCGAATCCGAGCAACGAGAGATAATCGAGCAATGCCATAGTGGACCCACGGTGGTCACTTTGGTCCTTGGAAAACGGTTGCGAAGATCTTCCAAATCCGGTTTCTATTGGCCTACGATCTTTAAGGATACGAAGCCTTCGTAAAGCTTGCGATAGGTGTCAAAGAACCGGAACTCGACAAGGCGTTTCGACATGCCTTTGAAGCCCATCTTAGAGTGCGAAGTCTTTGATGTATGGGGCATCGATTTCATGGGACCCTTCCCATCATCGTGTGGCAACAAATACATCTTAGTCCGCGTTGACTATGTTTCGAAATGGGTGGAGGCAAGTAGCCACTCCTCACAATGATCATAAACCGTCATGAAGTTCCTAAAAAGAATATCTTTGTGAGATTTGGGTGCCCTCGAGCCTTGATCGTTGATGAAGGAACACATTTTTGCAACCGACCTCTAGAAAAAGTTCTCGAAAAGTATGGTGTACGCCATAAAACCGGCACCCCATACCATCCGATGACTAGCGGTCAGGTTGAGCGAAGCAACCAAAGCATCAAAAAGATCCTGGAGAAAACTGTGAACAGTCATCGCAAGGACTGGAGTCTGAAGTTGGATGATGTATTATGGGCTTATAGGACCGCCTATAAAACTCCTATGGGTACATCTCCATATCAAATGGTCTACGGGAAACCATGTCATTTGCCTGTCGAGCTAGAGCATAGAGCTTATTGGGCCACAAAGTTTTTAAACTTTGATTCCCAAACTTGTGGGCGCATCGATTGCGGCAGCTTACATGAGCCGGACGAGTTCGACTTCGTGCATACGAGAGTGCCAGGATCAAGCAAAGATAAGATGAAACTACTCCATGATGCGAAAATTAAGAAGCGAGAATTCGAGTCGGCGAACAAGTTCTCCTCTACAATTCTAGGTTACATTTGTTTCCCGGAAAGTTGAGGACTCGTTGGTCCGGCCCCTTCGAGATTCTCCAAATTATTCCCGGAGGCGTTCTAGAACTTCGTGGTTATAGTGGTGACCCGTTTCGAGTCAACGGTCAAAGGTGCAAACACTATATCGGTGAACCTAAGGGGACATCTTTGATTGTTAAATTTCTCGATATTCTCGGATGTGGTGTTGCTCGAGTCGAAGAATTTAGCGAGTTATCACCGACTTGTTCTCCGAGGATGACGGTAGTGATCCTTTCGAAGAAGTTCTAGCCGGTAGTGCCGATATGGAAGAGTTTGAAAGGGAGCGACAAGCCGAAGCGTCATCGAGGACTCGAGAGAATGAAGAGGTCACCCGTGGGGAGGTTCAAGCGTATGTGGAGGGCTATTAAAAATTTTCCCCCATGTGTGAGATGTCGTTTCTCGCAGCCCACACCGCCGATCAAGGCTTACACGAGGTAGTGGCCGGCGTAAAAGTCAAGTGGCCCGATCCAGCCGAGTTTAGATCGTGTCGAGCTAACGACATTAACCAAAAGCGCTACTAGGAGGCATCCTAGATATCCCTTATTATATTAGCTAGGTTCGTTCACGCTATTAGTGTTTTATTTATTTGAGTTTTAGTTTGATTAAGTTTTAGCTAACTAAGTTGTTCTATGGTTATCTGTCAGTTAGTGTGCTTTTAGGTATGGATTACGGAGTTCTTCCCGAGGAGTTCCCCCTCATTAGTCGGATCCCGCTGATCACAAAGTAGATGATGGACCGGGAGGCACTATAGTTCTTCATGTAGATTTTGACATTAGCACCCAGGTTAAGACCATCACGTAAGTTATCATTGTTCCACCTTGTTCGGGAGGCAGCGAGTTCACGACTGAGGAGTTGCATGAGGCCATAGGACGTCCTTACACGATCCTTAATGATCCTATGCTGACGGATTTGGCACTGGTGCTGCAAGCTGAGCATTTTAGAGGTGTTGAGGTAGCTGGCGAGGATTGGTGTTTGCAGGATGAGTACGACTTTCCTCCAGCTGTCGACATGCTTCGACGTCTCATTCGCTTAGTGGATTGGGACGAAATCTACGCGTACTAGTGAATCCATAGTTAGTTTGGTTTTCGTCGAGCCCCGACGTGAAACAAGCGCTTGGTGGGAGGCAACCCACTCGTTTTAGTTATGTTTTTAGTTACTTCTAAGCTATTTTAGGTCTTTAATCTTTCATCATTGTACTTTTGAATTTTATTTGACATTAATAAAAATTGCACTTCAATTTTAATTTAGCTTATGTGTGAACAAGTTTGATTTTTATCACTCTCTTCGGTGGACGCCCGTTCATGAAAATGAACGCCCGTCCGTATTGCTTGTTTTTATGGACGTTCGTCCAAAATGTTGGACGCCCGTCCGCAAAAATCCCTCCTATCCCGTATGTAAAAATGCCTCATGGACGAGCGTCCGAATTTTTGGACGCCCGTCCGCTCATGCGATTACTAGTGAACGCCCGTCCGTAAGGATGGACGAGCGTCCACTCGAGCCTATATATACCGTTCTAGGCGTGAACCCTCATTTCTCCACGATTTTCAAAAGAGAAACCGACTTTCCCCTTCTCCAAACCTAAAATCTTCATTTCGAACCAAATTTGGCGATTCTTGTTGCAAAAGAACGGTCTTTGCACCATCTTTTCATTTATCCAAATTCCATTTCCTCCAACAATCAACAAGATTTGAAGAATCGAGTTTATTCAAGTGCGGCCATTTTGACAAAAGTTGGCATTTTGGTGGCCAATCTTGGTGTTTCGGGCTTCTACTCTTTTCAATCATCATCCTCGCATAGCGTTGGGTAAGTCTATAGCAACTTTTCTCGTTTCCATTCAAGTTTTTGTGAGTTCGATCTTCGGCTCGACTCATTTTCTTGAATATGCACTCATACGGTTATATTTTCTCGTTTGTTGCCCTTTTTCTTCCCCGAATTCGGTTGTGATGATGATGTGGTGCGTTTGTGGTGGTTGTTGGTGATATGCTTTGTTTGAAATCCCGATTTGGACGATAAACGGGTAACCATTTGTGTGAATGGTTTAGTTTAGTTATAAGTCCGACAATGGTGCGTAAGAAGGAAATTGTGCAGCGTTATGGTAAAGGTTTGGCCAGGGAGAAAGGTAAACGGCAACGTCCTGAGTTTGATCCATCCGAATTGGACCCTAACAGAGGAGTAGTCTTTCGAGATCAACCGCCTAGAACATCTCAACGAGCAAGAACCAATTTAAGAGATGATTCCCCTTCCGATTCTGAAACTGAGGAAGATGATGAGGTCCCTCTCGTTAGGAGGTCTCGAGGCACTCGGGGTGGTGAATCTTCTAAAGCTGAGGTTGGTACTGAGGATGTCGTTGGGGAGGAGGCTGCAACCGAAGCTACACATGCACCCCCAAGAAGAAAGCTAAGAATGTTGCCCCTCTTGCTATGCCCCGTCGATTCGTCAATCCACGAGCTCATAGTGCCTACACTAAGGATTATGTGACCCGGAGTATGATCTTTGACAGAGAGGTCCGTACACAACAAGTTGATCCCGCCTTCGTGAAGATGTTAAAGGCTCGGAAATGGGATGAGTTACCGAAAATTCCTCCTACCCCGGTCAATGATTCTATAGGCGAGAGTTCTATGCGAATTGTTCGAGACGGATTTGGATGCCGGGTTTGTGATGGTCCGAGGTGTCGTGGTGCCTTTTTCCGCCAAGGTGATCAACCGTAAATATAAGTTGCCGGCGTTTAGCGGCTTGGATTACAAGGAGGAGATCGCTAGACGGCGTAACGAGGAGGGTAAGGATCCGATGGAGGAGCCGCGATTGAAAGTTTGTCCGGATGTGGCGTGGGTGTTGAGACCGAATGGTGATAGGAAGGAGTTAATCACCACGACTTGGTCTGAGGATTGGCGGGTCTACCGTCGGTTTATCCGCAGTCGGTTGATTCCTAAGAATAATCTCACACATTTCTATATCGTTGATCTTGGGATGTTGTATGCGTTGGTTTTCGGGTTGAATGTTGATGTTGGTCAAGCTTTGTTTGATGACATTTTGGCAAACCGAAGGTATCTACCCGGAGTTTGATAAGGCCCCATTTGATACATCGTTATGTTTGGATGTCGGGGTTGCCGAGTATACATCGGACCACAAGACCAAGAGTTACCCCCCTATTCGTAGAGAGAAGGTCGTTCCCGTTTCGAGCTCGGTTCCACTTCGGCACCGCCTCAAGCCTCGCTCTTTCGGATTATCTTCTTCCGAGATTACTCGGCATAGTATGGCTCATAGTTTGAGGGCGATGCTGAGTGACATCCGGGATGGCCAAGATAATATTTTGTCGGTTTTGGAGTGTATCGTTGATGGACGGCAACCGAGAGATCGGCGGATATTCGGTGCAAGTAATATGGATTATGTCTTCTCCGAGCGAGAGAGGGTGATAGCTGAGGTGGTCAAGATGGAGGAGAAGCCCGAGTCAGATGAGGAGGATGAGCCCCCGGTAGAGCCTGCTACTGCGTCTACTACGCAGCCTGAGCCTACACCGACGCCGTCCACTGTTGCTGTGCCTACTCCAGATCCTCCTCATGTTGATGTTCCTGTTGCTGAGACGACTCCGGGGCTACCTTGAGTTTTTATTTGCGTTACATCTTTCTGGTTGTTGCACTTGTTGCTACATTTCATTCGATTTGGTTGTACTTATACATTTTGCTACTTTCCTTTTGGGTGCCTCTATGATTTCTGTACTTTCAATTTTTCTAGCGTCTGTTGACTTACGTTATGTAAGCTGTCTAGCAACGTACTTGGACTGCAATTTCGTCGGTATTATGATCATTTTATTTGGTTAATGCTTGATGTTATGTCTCTTTCATTCGATTCCTTTCGCATTATTACGTTGTTATACCCCGTTTCCCCCGAGTTTTTCGTTTTCTCGCGTGTTGCAGAGTTGGTTTTTGTCGAGTACTCGTTGAGTTACGTTTGGCCGTTTTTCCACGCTTTTTGCGGGCGCTGGCCTTTTCATGCTCCGGCCTGACCAACATCTCGATTTTTCTACGCAAATCCAGCTAAGTTTCTTCTCATTTACCTTTCTGCACAACATGAGGACATGTTGAATTTTTAAGTGTGGGGGAGGGGATAGTTCGAGGCGTATACGTTTAATTACTACGTTAGTTTGTTTATTATGCAAACAAAATTGGTCAATTTTCAAAAAAAATTCTACACTTGTGTTCTTGTTTTGTCCCGAGTAGGCAATTCAATGTGAAGTTCGTTGTTTTTGCAGTCATCTATGCGATATTTCATATGTTTGATAAGTTAGTTGTTTCACCAGAATTACATTGCACGAGCCATAGTTAATGATGAGCTACTTTTATAAAGTTATACCCCGTTTTGGAGTAGTAGTTTTTGATTATCTTATAAGTCATGTACTTAGTGCTACGTATATATCGTGGGATTTATGATAGTTTGTATTTAGATCCGAAGTATGAGATACTGTGAATATCTGATAGTTTGAATGTGATGAGTAACACGTAACTATTGTCATTTGAAAAGTTGAGTTAATAGTTGATTAATATGGGTGTGTCGGAAGCTAGTCGATGATTTGGGTGAGGTAGGGTATACCACGTATGTCCTATTCCACTATGATGACCAAAAGCTCACGACAGTTAGAAAAAGCTGCCTTATGATTGGAGTAAGGTAGGGGATTATCTCGAAATGTCCTATTCTACTATGAGGGCAATAGCTTCTTCTAATGTGCGTTTAAAGTGAATACGCTAAATTAACTAAAGAATTGTTGCGAAATTGAATATAAGACTTAGTTATCGTTAATCTTATCCCCGCATAAACCGATAGATATGTCTTGTAGGGAGTATCCTCTCGAGTATTTCATAAAGGCCCTAGATATATTCGATCATCCTTTTCGGGATATGTCACGTTTGTAGGGTGCACCTTATGAGTGTCATTTATTACTATTCTCGCGAGGGGGTATTAGCTAGTTTTACTTTGAGTTGTTCAAGTTTGGATCTAGTGGAAGTTCCCTATGGCTATGCACTCACACACCGGTGGACATCTAAGTTATTGGATGTGTGTTATATTTGTTTAGATGCATGCTTTCCCCTTCTCGAGCCTAATTTTCGTATGCATGTCTTGCTCGGGACGAGCAAGAGATAAGTGTGGGGGAGTTGTTAAGGGTGAAAATCTATGTTTTATTATGATATGTTTTACGGTAATTTCCCTCTTAATTGGATTAATTGCATAATAAACGGCCCTTATATGGAAATGTTGAGCATACTAGGTTTTTAAGGACTTAATCTCAATATTGAATAAATTATGTGTTTTCATCGTGAATTATAATTAATTGGACTTTATTACGCTTTTGCGATGTTTTCCATGTGTTATAGGTATGTTCATTGTGCTCAAATGGTGATCAAAAAGGGTTAAAACTCGAGCTATAAAGATTTAAGAAGAGATAATGATGAAGTGAATTGAAGAAAAGAGATAAAGATGCAAAAATCGCATTCAAGTCATGCTGAACGAACGTCCATGCTCCGTCCATATCAAACGAGCGTCTGAAATATCAAACGAGCGTCCAAGGTGCTAAAAGTGATTCAGAGAGTTTGAACTGAGATCGAACGGGCGTCTGAGGAGCGTCTGAAATATCAAACGAGCGTCCGCCGTCTTGAACGCTCGTCCGTCCGCCGACTCAGCCGAGACCGACTTAATCTTCTATAAATACCTGCCTATTTCTGCACCCAAGAAAACACACAATTCGACACACATAAACCCTAATACCTAGGGGCGGCTAAGGCTGCAGTTCTTACATCTTTTCCTTCACTTTTATGCAAATTAGATCTAGGTTAGTTTAGGTTACTTTTTATGCCGTTTTTATACATTCATTGCCGAGTTGCCGAGGATGTTCGTAGGCTAAAACCTCCATCAAACGAGAGTTGTGAAGCCATCAACGTGAATTGATCCGTTTATCTCGGTTATTATTGTGAGTATTTATTTATGGTTGTTTCTTATTCATGCTTTACTCATGTTTTTAGTGCATTATATCGGAAGATTGCATGTTTTCGATTGTGTTTATGCTTGATGGGAGTCATGTTAAACCTTTAGATCACCATGAATAGGAATAGTCTCTCGAATCTATAATAACGGAAGTTAATAGGTTCGATCACTAGGTTAAACATAAAAGTTGACATCTTTGGTCTTTTAAACGCGTTAATCTAGCATTGGAAGATACTAGGTTAATAGATGAAATACCTAAGGAATTAGGATTTCATGTTAAGAGAAGATGAATCACAACCTAAGTAAATACCACGTAAAATCGAGATAGGAGATCAATGCATGTTGATAGGTGGATCAATCCTCGTTTGTCTTTTATAAACTTGATTTACAACCCTCGTAGCTTAGTTTAGATTAGTTAATTTATTTTCCCGCACTTTTAGTTTATTTTTATCGCTTTCAATCTCTCCTAGCATTGGATTAATCTCCTCTCGTCTAGTTATTTTCTCGCATATTTGTTTAGTTAGTTATTCGTTAGGTTAGTAATCGTGACAAGAGTTAGTTAAAAACAAAGGCTAGGGTTAACATTCGTCTAGTTCCCCGTAAGATCGACCCGGCATAGCCTCTATACTACGATCCTTGCACTTGAGGTTAACCGGTTTTATTACTTGTTTATTTTGTATTAATAAAATCCGTGACAGCAGACATGAAGCTTGAAACTGGTAGGCGTTGATGGTGGTCGGAGGCATCTTCAAACAGTAACCGGGAGGAAGGAGTGGGTGGTGGAGGAATAAAATCCTGGGACGCAATTGTGGGATATACCCTAAAGAGAACCGATAATCAACCTGTGTGAACAGCAGAGAGGGATATACCCTAGCAGAAAAGTAAAAGTGTAGGGATATACCCTGGTATCGGAGCTCTGAGACTAACGTCGTTTAGATCCTGAGCAAACTTTCAAGAATCCGTTCGGGTGGGGGTTCGTTACACTAATCTATACGAATCCTCACCCCTCCGTTCTTAAGTTTTTTTTTCTCTTTTATTTCTCTTTTCTTCTCGAATTTCTTTTTCCTGCTTGTTCTTCGGCCGGTCATTTTTCTATCTGTCAACCCACTTCTAAAAATCAGCACTTTAATTTCTTTTTACCACTATCTTTGCTTTCTTATTTCACAAGTCTCACCTCCTCATATAGAAAAAGATAATTGATTGTATTGCATTTCTTTGATTGAATACAATAGTAGGCTATTTATACTAATAGCCATAATGTGAACATAATAATAACCATAATGAGATTGATTACATAACCATAAATGCATAATATAAAATAATAGAATATAAATCTAAATATATCTCCAATAGGCCCCCTCAAGCTCATGGGAGCGCAGCAGACATGAAGCTTGAAACTGGTAGGCGTTGATGGCGGTCGGAGGCATCTTCAAACAGTAACCGGGAGGAAGGAGTGGGTGGTGGAGGAATAAAATCCTGGGACGCAATTGTGGGATATACCCTAAAGAGAACCGATAATCAACCTGTGTGAACAGGAGGGAGGGATATACCCTTGCAGAAAATAAAATATTTTGGGATATACCCATGCAGAAAATAAAATTTGTAGGGATTTACCCTTGCAGAAAATAAAATCAACCTGTGTTAACAGGAGAGAGGGATATACCCTAGCAGAAAAGTAAAAGTGTAGGGATATACCCTGGCAGAAAATTTTAAAAGTGGAGGGATATACCCTAAAATACGTTCCAAAATTTCCTCGTACCCCAAACCTTTACCTCCCATTATTTGTGGTGCTGCCGAGATTTTGTTGGGCCAAGGGTGTGACAAAGTGGGCTGCTGCGAATCAGAGAAGAAGAGTTGGTGGTTGGAGGCTGTAGCGGGGTGGGCAGCCGCTGAGGTGAGGACACGGTGGAGCTGTGAAGGCGGCGCTGAGAGATGCAGCAGGTCTGACGGCGGCCAGAGTTGCCGAAGAAGGAGATCCGACGGCGGCTGGCTTATTGTTGTTGCTGCGATGAGAAGGAGGGTGGGGCTAGCCATGGCGTTGTAGCCATTGATGCCGGCGATGGTGCCGGTGGCGGCTAGGGTTTTATTCAATAAAAAAAAATCTGGATATTAAGTCTGGCCGTGTGATTAGGGTTTTAGAGATAATGACAAATATTGAAGATTAATTGCTACCATATCTTTGGATACTGCTAATAATGATGATTGATTATCATTTGATATTATTTGATTCTGTCTTTATTATTCACTTGTTGGCCAAGTATATTGTCCTATAAATATTGTAATCGTCTTTCAGTATTATCAATACAATCAATTATCATTTCTCTATTATTCTATCATGGTATCAGAGCTCTAGACTAACGTCTTTTCGATCCTGAGCAAGCTTTACGAAAAAGAATTTTGGGTGGGGGTTTGTGACATCAATATGATCAAACCCTCACCCCTCCCACATTTTTTTTTTCACATTGATTTTTTTTTCTTCCTTTCGAAATAAACATGGCTGATTCGAAGGCTCCGGTGGCGTCAAAATTGCAAGCCGAATTAGGCTCCCAAGAATCCTCCTTCTTCATCGCCGTGCCAGGATCATTCAAACTTCTCGCCGGATTCTATGGCTGAAGCCTTTTCAACCCTTGTTGCACAGCGATTTCGCAATATATAGCAGCACTCAGCCTCACCGCAATGCCGATATTAGCACGGCCTTCCGCAAACGCTGCTCATCTCCATGCCCCACCAAAGCCTCCGGCAGCCTCCTTGTGTCTTTCATATTTTTCTTCATATTATTTTTTTTATTTTTAATAAATATCAATCTTGTCATTATCTTATCCACAAACCCGTATCCACCCTCAACTCCTTTCTATTTTTCTTTTCTCCACCTTCTACCTTGCGCTTCTTTTTATTTTTTGTTAGGGCATGGCCCTCCGTTCCTTTTTATTTTTGTTAGGGTATATCCCTCCACTCATTTATTTATGTTATGGTACAACCCTCCAAGCCTTTCTTTATGTTATGGTATATCCCTCCACTCCTTTAATTTTGCTAGGGTACATCCCTCCAACTATCGTTTTTCCTTTAGGGGTATATCCCTCCATGCTTTCCTTATGAGCCAATCTCCATATTCATTGCATTACCATGGGATTGCGGGGGGTATTAGAGATAATGACAAATATTGAAGATTAATTGCTACCATATCTTTGGATACTGCTAATAATGATGATTGATTGTCATTTGATATTATTTGATTCTGTCTTTATTATTCACTTGTTGGCCAAGTATATTGTCCTATAAATATTGTAATCGTCTTTCAGTATTATCAATACAATCAATTATCGTTTCTCTATTATTCTATCAGAAACAATAAGATGCTTTTGATGTATAAATTGATGAATTTGAAGTATCATAATGGAACTCCTATTGCTGATCATTTGAATACTTTCTTGGGTATTATGAACCAACTTAATGCTATGGATAGTAAGTTTGATAATGAAGTGGCAAGAAGGGACACATCAAGAAATTTTGCTTTAAATTGAAACAGGAGAAAAGGGAAAACAGTGAGAAGAAAAATGATGAAAAGAAGAAAGAAAAAGTTAATACAGCTTCTTCTGATGATTTTTTTTTGTATTTTAAGAGGTTGATAATGTTTTTCTTGCTGATGATATGACTAGTTGGGTTGTTGGCAGTGGTGCTTCGGTCCATGCTACTTCAAGAAGAGAGTTTTTCTCATCTTACACTCCAGGTGACTTTGGTTATGTGAGAATGGCTTGGGATTCTATCTTAAAGTGTGTAGGTGTTGGAGATATTAGTTTGGAAACGTCTAATGGCACCAAACTGATTCTTAGACGGGTTAAGCATGTTCCAAGGATCCGGTTGAATTTGATTTATGTTGGCAGACTGTGTGATAGTGGTTATAATAGCTCATTTTCTTGTGATAAGTGGAAGCTCACAATGGGGTCTTAAGTTTTGGCTAAAGTTACAAAGACATCTACACTTTTCTTGACTCAAGCCAAAGTTATTGTTGATGAGGCTCATGCAAAGGAATCACGTGATGAGACCGAGTTGTGGCATAAGAGGCCATCTCTAAGGAATCCCCTATGTAGGACGTGGCTCGAGTAGTCCTTCATAAGAAATTAATTATGGTGAAATTCAAAATACACTTTATTATCCTTGGTAAACTGAGAAATAGACTGTAAATTGGTATGATAGGACGGTGCAACAAGTACATGATTAAGATATAGGAGTGAGTAGCGGAAGAAAAAGTAAGAGAACCAAAATGTGTAATTGGTAAACATGTACCATCACCAACATGAAGCTTTTCCGGACTATTATAGACATTGGTTGATAGGTTCCGGTTGCGGAAATTGTTTGTAGTGAGATGAGAGGCACCGATGTTAACAACCCAATCATTGGAAGAATAAGGTGAGGGGTTACCGTAGTAAGCAGGGCCGGCCCTGGGCCCGGGCGGGATGGGCGACCGACCCAGACCCACGATACAAGGGGGGCCCATAGTTACATGTTTTACAATTGTTTTGGTTTATATAAGATGTCCGAAAATTAGTAATTTGACACCGGTGCATGTTGGCGTAGTGGAGCAGTAGTGGTTACTCTAACATGTAGATTCATGCTCAAATCTTCTCCACTACAATTTTTTTTAATTTCTTTTTATATAAATTATTTTGAATAAATGTTGGCGTAAACCTTATCAGCATTTAATTTTCACGATGATTTTGCACAGAGAAATGCAAGGAGAAATATTTTTTCTTGATAAGTTTTTTTGCTTGTCACTGCAGCTAAGTTGTCCATAGGTGTTTTCAATTCGTTGATGTGTTAATTACGGGTGTGCTATTTTGTCTCTACTATTGCTATATTCACGTTACTGATTCAATAATTTTGTTGTTTTGACATTTTCTATATTCCCGTTACTGATTCAATAATTTTGCTGTTTTGACATTTTCTATATTCCCGTTACTGATTCAATAATTTTGCTGTTTTGACATTTGTAATATGTTGTTGGATACAATTATTATAATTTCGCCTTAATATTTTATTATACGTGATTTTATTGATTTCATTTATATATGCATATTGGTTTTGTTAATAAAATGGGACCCTTACTTTAATCTTATCCCGGGCCTACTAAATGTCAGGAACAGCCCTGGTAGTAAGATCGAGAAAGAGGTGGTGGAGCAAAGGATGTATCAAACTAGTTCCAGCATGAATGAACAATATGTCCAACTCTATTGGAGAGCTGTCATGTCAGAAGAGGGCCGGACTGAGGCGGATAAGGGCTGCTATGAGGATAAGGGTTGCCGGAAGGGTAATTAACGCCAGACTGATAATTGTTGCAGCCTAGACATCGAGATGAGCCACGCCTCGGCCTCCATTAGAATACAAACCACGACCACAATAAGTAGAGGAAGCCGGTTGTTCGGGTGTGGAAACATGAACTGTCGGAGAAGACGATGCAGCAGCAGGGATGACGGCCGGATGAGCCAAGGGTTGATTATGATTAATTCTCTCTTCTGTTGTCAGATAAAAAAAAGAGTAAACTTCATGAATTGTAATATCCGAGAGAGTGGAAATCAAAGTAACCAAAGAATCATATTCTGAACCGAGCCCGGATAGTAAATATGCAATAATGTCATCCGACGAGAGTGGTGGCCAGCCAAGCTGAGTTCGTTGGTGATGCCTTTATCCTTCATAATATAATCTGATGCCGACAAGGAACCCTTGTGGGTTGATGAAAGTTGCATGCGAAGATGAACAACTTTGGCTTGGTTTTGTGAAGTAAAATTTTGTGAAGACCAGACCATATTTCGGTAGCAGTAGAAGAATTATACCTTGAGATTAAAAATCATATGTAAGAGAAGTGGTGATGGTACTGAGAATTGGGGTTTGGCGAGGAGGATGGGCGGTAAGTCCTTGATACTAACAAAAGAACTAGGTCAATCGCATTATAATGAAGCGAGTCAAGGTGGTATCCCACAAAGACTCGAAAGGAATCCAAATATAACCCATCAAATACAATAGTCAAGACAAGGTTGTGGTCTTGGACCAAAATATATGCGAGAAAAGTAAAGAGAAATTTGTGTAAAAGAAAACACAATATAAACATTCTATCAATCAGTTATTGATATCGAATTAACCAAACTATTTGTAACTAACTTCCCCTAATCCTTAATTATAGCTGATTTGTTAATTGCCAGCAAACCCCAATTCATTGTAGCTACGGGTGCAATTCCCATTTGTTACTACTTTTTTTTGCAACACAATAGAACCCAATGTTCAATTAAGTGTCTGCCGTGGATGGGCTAGAACTTATTAATTACACATGCATAAAGTGTTGGAAGTAGCGCACGAAATACAATTTCTGTAATTGTTTTTATAATTAATAAATGACAGATTTATTCTCATCTTATTATTTGCTTCGTGCTCATAAGTAATACACTACTGAAAACCCCAAGTTGTATCATATGTAGCCATATAACTTAGTGTGTGTCACACGTGAGGATTTAGTTTATGATGATACACTTGAACTATTAGTCTGTGGTGAACTTAATCGGAGTATGTGGTCTATTGATTAAACCACCATTAATGCGCCCAGAATACTTTAAGGTGTGACCGTCTTATCCGGACCATCGATATTGGTTATCTAAGTGGGGCATTTATATATGATGTAGTCATACAGGACATGACCGATTTAATCTGCATTTCTCATATAATTTCGTGATTGAGAAATCTTATTAAATCACAAGATAATCATATATGAATTAACCTTAATCCTGAAGTGAGTGCATACTCCTACTTGTTTCAAGATAAGGTTTGATGTGTTCGTTAAGGATTGCTAAGAGGCGTGGTCGGAATCACTTTCATGTTTGGCACTATTCTGGAATGAGTGACGAGTGTGTGTCTCACAGATATGGAATCCATTCATTCCCGCGGGAGGTAGAAAGACAATCCTCTTATTTGATCATCCTAGAAACTGATCGATCGGCCGAGTCATATTGGTTATGAACTAATTGATCACTAGTGGGTTAATGATAAATAAGGATAAGATGTAGTGAAGAAGATTTACGGAAATAATCCCGCTTCGCTACAGATAGTCTATGGATGGTTAGTCTATATGTATTGATTATATCAATGGATACTTATTGACTCAATTTTTTGAGAATAAGTTATATCTATAATCGATAGAGTTCAGTTTCGGATTTATGGTGGCATAATTTGGAATTAATAAGTTGAGTAGAAATGTTCTGTTCGATTAATATTTTATTCAATTTATTGTAGCTAGTGTCCATGGTCCCCGGGTTGGCTCCTAACACGCGAGTGAATTCTCGTATTACGGAACCTCGAGAATAAATTAAATAGTTGGTCGATTTAATGAATATGCAATATTATTTATTTGGTAAATAATATGTAAAATAGAAAATACATTTTCTATTATCCCAATTGGCACACAAAAATGGCGCCACTTTTTTTTGGTTTTGGGAAAATAAATTTTCTCATAATTAATTATATTGCGGATGATATAATTATTTAAGTGTTAAATAATTATAAATAAGAAAAATTTGTGTTCTTATTGGATAAATCGGAAATTTGTTTTCCTATTGGATAAATGTTTTATATTCCTTAAAGGAAAAGATAAATATGTGTGTATAAGATAAACTTTCAAACTATTTGGTTATTAGAGATTTTCTCCCAACACAAAATTATTGATTCCAACGTGATTTTTGAGGAAAAATTCAACGCCACTTTTGTGAAAAAGGAAGAGAAATTTTGTGTTCTTGTCCTAGCCATTGGGAAGAAGAAAAACTAGGTTTTTCTTAAAGGCATATTTGAGGAGGTTCGAATGCGGGATCGCGTCCACAAGTCGTCGTTTGGAGACACAATCCGGAAGACCGCGGCTTCTCTCCGGTTCGGGTAAATCTACTAACCTTCTTGTAGATTGTTAATTATTATGTGAATTATAATCGTGGTAAAATCGCATGCGAATTTAATTCATAGCTTCCGTTCTGCATGATCGAACGTCTCGATTGGTGCAGTGAATCAGATCTGACAATCCAATTATGGATCGGATCCGGATTCGGGGTTTTAGTATATCCAGCATGTGGTATCAGAGACAGGTTAAAGCGATTTTGTGATCTTGATTACATAATTAATTAATAATGAGTGGAATTGAAGAAATATTACATCTTTTATATGTTTATTATATATATGCGTGTTTGAATGTTTATGGTTGACAAGATGGATTGGGGTTGGTACTTGTTTACCGTAAGATCTATTGTAAACCCAAATTTTTCTGGATGTAGGAAATTATGTAATTTATTTGTTGTAATTTAATTTCCTAGTAATTAGAATTATCTAGAATTCGGCCCCTCTGTAGTATTTAAATTATTTCGAAGACCATCATCATAATGAAGACTGCAACGCAGTGGTGAAGACGCAAGATCTTCATAATGAAGACCCAGGTTTGAACCCCCTGGACGCGTTTTACTCTTTTTTTTCCAGAAAAGTGTAGTCTTGAAAAAAAAAGGTGCAACAGCCATGATTCGAAACCTGGCTGCCATTGTAAAGGAACAGCATGTCAACCAACTCGGCTGGAGCTTCTCTAGTCAAAAATTGGGGCGGCTAATTAATATACAGAGCGGCGGCAGATTAATTAGAAGATTAGTAAATCCTTTGAACGTAGGGTTTATTTATTTATTTAGTTTTAATTTATAGACTAGATACGGGGGTACCAACGGTCCATATCAGTGGTTTATTTTTCGCATTTTCTTTTGTGATTATTTATGTGATATAACCATGTCATGCATCATATTCATTAATTCCACTCCTAGCATATGCATACATGTAGAAAATTAATTATGGCAATATTTAGACATGTATGAAAATGATAATTAATTTAGATTAATTAAAGAAATTAAAGGAAACGGAATTTTATCGGGATATAAAATTCACATGATAAATTTAATTTAGGATTATATATCCTTCGGGATTTTGGTTATGTAGTGTCTACATAAATTAGAATTTTGATAATCAAAATTGGAAAATCATGAAAAATTAGACACCAACTAGACGGTATTTGGAACCGATAGAGGTTGTTTTTTCTCAATTATTTTTTTCGAATTATTAGAAAATTCTATAATCCTAAAACTTTTATCATGACAAGATTAGTATTATAAAATTCATTGGTGAAATTTAATTGTGTAGTGTCTACACAAGAGATTTTCTAAATAATCGATAAATTGGAAAATCAAGAATATAGTGTCACTAGTTAGACGGCATTTGGAACCGATAAATTATGGGAGCTTTAAATTTGTGATTTATTATTTTTCGATTTGATAGAAATCCATAAGTCCTAATATATTAGGATTGAAAAAATCTTGGTAAATTTTAATAGTGTAGTGTGTTGGACTTATTTCTATGTTTTGATGATGAGTGCTAGACTAGCTGTTATAGTGCAAAGACAAAAAGATGTCTAGATCAAATGTATAGGTTTATTAGAGTTTGATTCATGAATAGGTTTGATCAAACAAGCACTGTAATGGTCAGCTGATTTGTTTCAAGCAGACTGGTCTAGGTCAGTAGGGTAGATAGGTCAGTAGACTAGTCCGGAACCCGCCGAAGACCGAAGCGAAGGGCCGAGGGCTCAAACTCGATTCTGAAGGCTAAGGGATCAAACTTAGTAATTTAAGTCAAGGATATGGGATCAGAATTTAGGCAAGTCTGTGATGACCTAAACTGATCACATATACCTTGTGTACAAGGTCTAAGTTCCATAAGTTGGATGATGTTTGGAACTTGGTTATAATTAAAAAGGTGTAATCTAACTTCACAAATAAAAGTTAGATAAAAGAAGTCAGCTGCATTGTATTTTATACACAGCAAATTGGAGTTCCGCAGACTGATAGGTATCTCAGCAGACTGATGAACCTGCTGATAATATACCTCGATTAATTCAAGATTATTGGAAGATTACATGGATAAGGACAGCCAACTACCTGTGACTTATCAAAGAAATCAAAGGCTGAGATTAAAAGAACGTTGGGATGATTCATATTTTTATCCATTGGATATAAGTCAAAGGGTGGACGGACTCGCTTGTCAAAAAGGAATTCGACGAGTGTCGATCCTATAAATAGTGACAAAATGCAAATCAGATGGGACAAAAACAAGGAACGGTTACATTTGAATTTCAAATACAAGTCACATGCATTCTTGCCTATAAATAGAGGACTTTCAACTCAGAAACAAGATGATGAATTTTGATAAACTTTGAAGAGATATTATTCTGAGCTGAAAAACACCATGCTGAACTTACTGAACTTAAAGCTACTGATCCAGAGAAATTCTTCTAGTGTATCCTACATTCAAGCTACATCAAGCATACACACTTGAAGACTGCAAGCTGCTGATTATATCATCCTAATCAAGTTGCTGCAACTGAATCATTTACTTGATTCAATCTTTATTTTATAAAGAACTCCGCCGAAGACGGTGAAGCACTTTGGTGTGAAAGATCGTTGTTTGTGGTGGAGCTGGTGAAGAGGCAATCCTACCCTTCAAGGACCAAGTGGAAGACTCGGGAGCAAACAATCCTACATGTTCCCGAGTTTTCGGTTTGTGAAGCCATAGTTATTGGTGAAGGACAAGCAACTTAGGAATCTTTATAATGACTACATCAAAGATCTCTAGTGAATTTCCTCCAACATCACGGGAGAAGAGTGGACCGACGAGGATTACACCACCCGGAACCACTATAAAATCGCCTACTTACTTTCGCATTTACTTTACGCACTTAGTTTATTCTACACATCAACCTACCGAATCTAGCAACTAAAATCACACATATACACTACCGAGTATTTAATACTTAGTATCATATTTAACAACAAGTATTAAGGCTTAATTTTGATATTATTCCATTGCATAAATTCGGCAAACTCAAGCGTCGTAGACTACTATTTATCGGCACCTCGAAGTCTCGGCGGACATCGAAGTATCGCAGGTGCGACCGAAGTTGCGAAATTTGTTAACTCTAAAGTTTTAAGTGTTAAGTTTATTCACCCCCTCCTCTAAACTTAACCAAAGCCTTTTCAAGGGACCAACAATTGGTATCAGTGCAGTGCTTCTGTTTGATGTAATCCTACTTGTTGTGCTTGTGAAAATTCTTTGAAACTTTCATTCAAGTTACTGATTTTCAAAGACTTGCATCATGGACAACACCCAGTATGCTAGAACTACGCTGATGTGTTCTCTTGATAGATTTGATGAGTATAAACGTCGAATGCAAGCATACGTTGCTGCAACTCATGATGAGATGATGGATGTACTAACCGATGGACCACTGGAGATTACCAAGGCAATAACAGTGGGTGATACAACTGATTACATTCCTAAACCAAAAAGAGAATGGAATGCAGAAGACAGAAAAAGAGCAAACCTTAACAACATTTATAGAACCTTGGATAGCAATATGTACATGAAGGTTAAAGATTGCAAAACTGCAAAGGAACTTTGGGACAAGATACATTTGATCTGTGAAGGCACTGATGCAATAAAGAAAAATAAAATCAGTGTGGCCAGAAAGAGGTTCCAAAAGTTTAAGATGCTGCCAAATGAAACCATTGAGCAAATGGAATCAAGATTCAATTCAATCCTGGATGAACTTACCCTGCTGAGTGTAAGTTATTCAAAGGAAGAAATAAACACCAAAATCTTGGAGGCTCTACCTGCAAAAGATGTTTGGAAAATGAAGGTGACTGCAATAGAAGAAATGAGAAAGTTGCATGAAGAAGACACCTTCAAATTGTTTTCAGATCTCAAAGCTTATGAATTTAGCAAAAAGCTTGTACCTGAGACTGAAAAAGGAAGAGCCAAAGACCACTGCATTGGCTGCTTCACATCAAGAAGAAACATCAGGAGGACAAGATGATCTGCTGGATGAGATGCAGGAGCAGATTGCCCTACTAAGCAAGAAAATCAGGATGATGAAGATGGAAAGGCCCCTGCAAGAAATTTCACAAAGAGGCCTATTGAAAGAAAGAAAGAGGAGTCAAAGAAAGATAATGACTATCTGTGCTTTCATTGCAAGAAACCAGGACACTTCAAACCTGAATGTCCTGAGTTAAAACAAAGTAAGGAACCTGATTATCTTTGCTTCAACTGCAAGAAGCCTGGACACTTTAGACTCGATTGTCCGGACCTGCGAAGACCAAGAGTCAACAAAGAAGATATGGCAAGAAAGCTATGGTTCTTGAAGATGAATCGGGGTATGAAGTGGAATCGAAAAGGGAAATGAATCGATGACACAAAGACCGGTTGCTAATATGGAAGATTATGCTTTGATGGACAATATGGATGGCGAGGAGGTATACAACACCGTATCTATAAACACTCCCGCCTTTGGAAGTGATTGTGAATCAACCCGTGGTTCAAATCCTAGAAATTCGACAACAATGAGACTTTGGATGCCATCCTTAATCAAGCGAGGATAATACAATCTGGTTATGAGATTGTGAAGGCTGAAAAAGAAGCTCTTGAGTTAGAAGTTGGAAGATTGAAAGCTGAATTAAGAGTTCTCAAAGGTAAGGAAAAAGATGTTGGACAGAATCAGTGTAAGCCTGCTGATCATCCAGCAGTCCCTGAATCTGCTGAACCATCTTGTTCCTCTGTTGCATACAAATCTGGAAAGCCTTATGGGGATAGAACATGGCTTGGATTTGGAACTCAGCAATCTAACAAGAGTGGATGCAGTAAGGTCACTGAACCTAGTACCAGAATTGGTCCTAAGTTTGTACCTGCACTAGATCCAACTCCCAGTAAGGTTGTTGAGGCAGTAAAACCCAATGAGAATGCTTCAAGGAAGCAAAATCAGAAGTCAAAGAAGTCAACAGCTCCTAATAAAAAGAGTAAATCTAAAAATAGGACTGTTGTGCCTTCTAAGCCTGCTGATAGCAGACCTGCTACCAAGTCTGCTGGACCACAGAAGGGTAAGAAACAGAAATATTCCAAGGATAAGAACCCTAAATCTAAAAACGTTAATCATTCAAGGGATACTTATCTCAGGGGGAAAGGTAGACTGTTCCCTACTGATGATGATTGGAATACTCATGTACCTACTGTTAGAAACAATAAGTATAACCATGCTGCTAGGGTAAAACCTAAGCAATGGAATCAACAAAGGACACAGCAGAGGGCTTATAAAAGGCCTCAGCAGGGACCTCAGCAGACTCCATATTACAGGGCTGTTCCTAACAGACAGCAAACAAATGGTTATACTAATGCTTTTAACAACAAAAGTCACCTCAAACAGCATTATAAACCAAAAGGCCAGAAAACATATGTGAGTTCTACACAACCTACTGTTAGAACCTATGGATGTGTGGAATACATGTATGAACCAAAGTATGACATTTTTAGGAGAAGACCTTATGGAAACTTACCAAAAGTCATGCTTACCACTGACCACTATGGACCCAAACAGGTTTGGGTACCTAAAATGCATTAACTTTGTTTTGTATGGTGTCTGGTACTTTGACAGTGGATGTTCTAGACACATGACAAAGAATAAGCACTGTTTAACAAACTTTGTGGCAAAAGATGGTCCAAGGGTGAATTTTGGCAACAAAAATACACCTGGATATACAAGAGGATATGGCACACTTGTGAGAAATGGACTTACAATAAAAAATGTTGCATATGTGGAAGGACTGGACTACAACTTGCTGAGCACTGGACAATTCTGTGACATGGGATACAAAGTCACTTTTGACAAAAACAATTCTATTGTCATTAGTGAAAGAGGTGATCAAGTTGTACTTGCTTGTAGAAGACAACAAAACATGTATGTTGTGGATTGGTCTACGGCAGTTCCAGAAACCTGCCTGATTGTGCATACCAAGTCTGAACTCAATTGGTTATGGCACAAGAAGTTGAATCACTTAAACTTTGATGATATCAATCAGTTGGTGAAGAAGAAGCTAGTGATTGGTTTACCTGAGATCACATTCAAAAAGGATGCTATATGTGATGCATGTCAGCAGGGTAAACAGATAAAGTCAAGCTTCAAGTAAAAAACCAAACAATCAACTAATAGAGTGTTGGAGCTGATGCATATGGATCTTTTTGGACCAATAACTCCAACAAGTGTAACAGGAAAGAAACCTTAGTGGTTGTGGATGATTATTCAAGATATACTTGGGTGGTTTTTATGAACAAGAAAAGTGAAACACTCCAAAGCATGCCTAATCTTTTGAAGAGATTACAAAATGAGAAAAGTTTAACAGTAATAAAAATAAGATCAGATCAGGGTACTGAATTTCTCAACAAAGTAATAAGGGAATACTGTGAACAGAATGGTGTACTACATCAACTTGTCGTCATCTTTGGTACACCTCAAAGCAAAATGGGGTTCGAAAGAAGAAACAGGACTTTAAAGGAAGCGGGAAGAACAATGATCGGTGAAGCATTGCTACCCGAAAGATATTAGGTCAAGCGATCAATACGGCATGCTATACACAAAACGGAACATCAAGTAAACAAGAAGGCGCCGAAGACACCTTATGAGGTTTGGAATGGAAGGAAACCTAACATATCCTATTTCCATCCATTTGGAAGCAAGTGTTTTATCCTAAATCACAAAGTTCATTTGAAAACATTCCAACCAAAATCAGATGAAGGAATTTTCTTGGGATATTCTTCAGTCAGCAAGGCATTCAGGGTGCTGAACAAGAGGTCACTGAAACATGAAGAAACAATCCATGTTGTGTTTGATGAACCTAAGTTTATTGGTATGGAAGATGAAGATTGTGAAACTGCTGAGAATCAACAAGTCACTGATCCAGATTGTGTTGAAGTTTTGGAAAGATTCAATGACTTGAAAGTTTCGATATCGCCCCGCCGAACACCTTTGGTAATGTTACTGATGCAACAACTGAAGCAGTTCAAGGATCTGCTGACCCCTTTGTAGAAGAAGCTACAGCAAACCCTACTGGAGATGAGGCTCATGATAATCAAAATAACCAGAATCCACAATGGTTAAGGAATCACCCTGATGAACATGTCATTGGCAATGTACAGCAAGGTGTAAGGACTAGAAGACAACTGGAAGCTATGTTTACTTGTTTTCTATCTCAAATGGAACCTAAAGTTGTTGAAGAAGCAATTTCAGATCCAGATTGGATAATTGCTATGCAAGAAGAATTAAATGAATTTGAAAGAAATCAAGTTTGGACACTAGTTGAAAGGCCAAGTCATGCAAATATCATTGGTACTAAATGTGAGGAATAAGGCCAGACTAGTTGCAAAAGGCCAGACTAGTTGCAAAAGGCTATTCTCAAGCAGAAGGAATAGATTTTGATGAAACTTATGCACCTATTGCAAGATTGGAAGCTATCAGATTATTCTTGGCACATGCTGCATATAAGAACTTCAAAGTATATCAAATGGATGTCAAAAGTGCATTTTTGAATGGTATTCTAGAGGAGGAAGTGTATGTACAGCAACCTCCTGGATTTGAAGTTAAAGATCAAGAAGATAAAGTGTATAGACTCAACAAAGCACTTTATGGATTGAAACAAGCACCAAGAGCATGGTATGAGAATCAATCTCAATTCTTGGTGGATAATGGTTTTACAAAAAGCACCATTGACAAGACACTTTTCAGAATCAGTGAAGGGGACAGAACCCTGCTGGTACAGATCTATGTTGATGACATAATCTTTGGTTCTGAAAATGATTTACTTTGTGAAAAGTTTGCAAATCTAATGAAGAGAAAATTTCAAATGAGTATGATGGGAGAAATGAATTACTTCTTGGGATTGCAAGTTAAACAAATGAAAGATGGAATCTTCATTCATCAAACCAAGTATACCAAGGAATTGCTGAAGAAGTTTGGTATGGAAAATAGCACTAAAAATTCAACTCCTATGAGTAAAAATATCAGATTGGATGAAGATAAAGAAGGCAAAGATGTTGATAAGACCTTATACAGAAGGATGATAGGCAGTCTGATGTACCTTACTGCCAGCAGACCTGATATATCCTTTGCTGTAGGTGTTTGTGCAAGATTTCAATCTAAACCTAAAGAAAGTCATTTAGGTGCAGTCAAAAGAGTTCTCAAGTACCTAAAAGAGACTTTGGGAGTAGGGATATGAAATTCCAAGGATGGAAGCTTCAAAGTTATATCCTACTCAGATTCTGATTATGCTGGATGCAAGATTGATAGAAAAAGCACCTCAGGAACCTGTCAGTTAATGGGAAATAGACTGGTCTCCTGGTTTAGCAAGAAACAGAATTCTATATCAACTTCCACTGCTGATGCTGAGTATATAGCTGCTGGAAGTTGCTATGCACAAGTATTATGGTTAAGACAACAATTAAGGGATTATGGAATTGAAGAAAAGGAAATTCCAATTATGTGTGACAACACAAGTGCAATTGCAATCACAGAAAATCATGTTTTGCATTCAAGAACCAAGCATATTGATGTGAGACATCATTTTATAAGAAATCATGTTGAAAAGAAAGATGTGGTGGTTCTATACATCCTTACTGAAGATCAACTTGCTGATATCTTCACTAAACCACTTGACAGTGAAAGATTTGCCAAATTAAGGACTGAACTTGGAATTATAAAAGTTGACTGATATTCAGCAATGTACTGGAATTCACCAAGGGGATTAGTCTTTGCTATGTTGGGTGAGCTCACTTAGCAGATTAGTCATTGGTATCAAAAATTCCATGTACTTATGTTTGGACAATTGAGCAAATGAGGTTGCCAAGGGGATTGGTCTTTGTCATGTTGGGTGAGCTCACTTGACGGATCGGTCATTGGTATTAAACTTCATCTTGTATTATCAATTGAACAAAACAAGGAGAAATTAAGGATCAGCAGAGTCACTTTGTCAGCAGGCTGTTGAAGCACCTTTATCAGCAGACTGCTGAGCCCACCCTGTTGAGGACTACCCTGCTGAATGGAACGTTACTCAGTCAAAGTTATTAAAGTCAAAAAGCAGAATTGGCGGGATATTTATTTTATTCTTTATAACCACAGTTAACACGATCTAACAGTTACAAACGTTATGAAAGAGTTATGGAACACGTGTCAAGCCAGCATTTATTCAGATTAATCGTGGTTGACATGGATGTACGTGCAATGACAGTTGCAACCACTCACTATCTATATATTCAGGCCTATCACACAGCAGATTCTCTACTTGCATATCTGCTTTATTATTGCAAATTTCACACTGTGTGAACACAGATTCTTAATCTATCTTCCCCATCTCATTCTTCTCATACAAATGGCGGAAAAGATTGATGTCCAGATTGAAACGAGCCAAAGTGTTAGAGGCTTTGTTGTGGATGCAAACAAAACAGATTTGGCAATTAATATTGGTAGGAGAATCAGGAGGTTTGCAGGCTTGGAGAACATACTCAATCTTAGATTAGAAACAATTTCATACACCAATGTTATTGATTTCTGGAAGAATATGGTTGTGGAAGAAGGGACTGAAGCATTCAAGACAAGCTGTGATTCTTTGAGGAGATTGTAGTTTCCTCTAATCTGCGAGGGAAGTATTTGGATTTGAGGAAGTAATAGATGGTCCAAGTAAATTCGAAGCAATGGGATTGGACAAGATGGCGTTTGTTGATCAAATCAAAACAAATGCAGCCACCAAATCCGTTCCAGGCATCAATTGCAGACATATTGGAAATGAGTACAGTCTGCTGAGCAAACTCATTGCTAAAAACATACTTGGATTGGTTGGAAGTATGGACACTCTATCTGGACCCAAGATAGAGCTGATGATAATCATCTGCAGGAGCATGAAGTTCGATTGGGCTGGCTATTTCATTCATTACATGAAGAAGGTAGCCAAGGAAGAAAAAGAAGGAAAGAGAAAATCCAAGGCCCTGCCCTTTGGATTAATGGTTCAGACCCTGCTGAATCACTTGGGAGTTCCTGATCTTGAACCTGAGAAGATCAATCAGTCTAGATACAAGAAGGAAATTGATTATGCTATTCCCGGTTGACGGACGTTTTCTAGGCTATCAATCCTTACCGGCAGTGTACCGGGTCAAATTGTAGTGCTAGTCTGGTGAGTCAGGTCGTATCCTCAGGGAAATGAAGGCATAATTCAAAGTGTGGTTAAACACCAAGAAGCTATTATTAACTCGATCTAAGTCGCAGTTTTTACCATTTTATCGGGTTAGATTATGCTAGTAGTTAGATTGTTAGTAAAGCGAGTAAATAAATACTTATATAGATATATATATATATATATATATATATATATATATATATATATATATATATATATATATATATATATATATATATATATATATAAATACATATATAGATACATATACATAAATATATATATAGATATATAGATATATATAATATAATGTATAGAAACTAATATAATACATAGAAACTAACCAAGATAATGTTATTAAACCATAATCTCTTTTTAGTTAATAAATGAGACAGATCTTTTCCTTGATGCAAGGAGGTCAATTATATATGAACCGGTGTACTCCTAAGCTAGACAACTCCTCCTCACACGAGCGTATGAAATTGTCATATGTCAAATTGTCATCAGTTTAATCTCCACAACTGCCCCATGCTAATCTCAGTTAGTCTGAACAGGTACCGAGTACAAATCTACCCCGGATAAAAGAGGTTATTCCGTTTGTCAGACGGCCGATGTTATTCAAAAGGCTCCGGTTGTCAGGCGGATCGATTTAACTTTCCGGTGTTAGTTTCAATTAAACCGTTGATTTTAACATTATTACGATCTTGAGCACAAATTTAATAAGATTCATCTTTCCCAAGACAAATCTGCCCCCGGGTAGGAAATAGGATTCCGTTGTCACGCTTTCGCACGGCCAATTTTACCCTCCGGTTTTTCTATCCGTACATTTAAGTGTAAATAGAAAGAGATTCATTATAATTGGTTTTAATCATTATTATCAGAGTCGATCATCCATTTTACCAAAAAGATTAAAATAGTTCAATTACATATCTTGGCTAATATTACTACTACTAATATATATATGTATTTAAATAGATAGAAATAATAAACATAATAACATTAGAAAATTACCGATTACAACTATTGAATCGGAGCCTAATCCTCGTGAAAGTAACAACGGCTTCCGAGACAACAATCCTCAATAATAAATCCAAGCATTACAACAATACTACTCTATTTATTTATACACATATTCATATATATATATACATACATAGACATATATTCATATATATATATACATACATAGATATATATATATATATATATATATATATATATATATATATATATATATATATATGGGCCCAAAACATAAAAGAAAAAAAAGAAAGAGGTAGAAATATAAATATATATATATATATATATATATATATATTTTGGGGCATCTTGAACAAATGGACTGAGGGGAGTATTTATAGGGGTAGTGCACCGGCTCGGGCCGGGTAAGAGAATCGATTCCCTCCTTGTCATACCCACGTCTTTGTAATGATGATTATTCCGGCTCGGGCCGGTCTTTTCGGTTCGGGCCGGACTTTGAAAAATATCCTTCTTCGGTTTTTCTCTTTTGTTTCGATATTAATTCTTCGAGTTTTTCATCACACGTACCCCGAAACGAGTCAAAAACACAAACCACGAGTAAATCGACCACAAAATCATAAGTTTTATTAAATTTATAACGATAATATCTATTTATAACGATTTAGGTTTTTATGAGATTTTAGTATATTTTTATGAAATTATACGATATTTTATATAATAATTACTACTTATACATTTTGATAAAACTTAGTAATTATGACTTGATTTGATACATAAATGCTCAAAACGGTATCAGAAATGGGGTGAAATGTTATAATAATGAGTGTTAATTTATCTCTCATCACAACCCCCCACTTAGCTTTTGGTCGTCCTCGAGCAAAACAAGCGATAAAACAAATTGAATGAGAGATAAATTCATGAAGATATAAGATATAAGGGACAACCAGATAATACAACCATTCGAATTACAACCAGGCGTTAACCTTAATATAAATGTATAACAGAGTGTGTGTGTGACAAGCCTTTTCAATTTCCACTATCCTCTCTTGAATAATTCAAGCAAACGAACAAGTAATCATTCAGACAGTCCTAATGACTTTCCTTGGTATAGGCAGTAACACTTCCACACAAAGTCCTCCCGTGTACTTATTAGGATAATCCCAAAGCATATCATTCAGTTTATACTGGGGATAGTCAGAAGATAACTAAGTTTTCAACCATTGTCATTTTTTTTTTTTTTTCTTTTTTTTTTTTTTTCACATTTGTAGCATATGCCTTCATTCCGAGCAATAGGACGTTTCGTGATAACACCCTAGCTGGACTACTATCATTAGGCAGTCGGGAGCTTTTAACCTCATAGTGATATAGGACGTTTCGTGATAACGCCCTACTGCACTCAAATCATTGGTAGCTACAACCGACATATAGATAGTTCATCTTAATTTGGTATTCTTCTTTAACTTATATCCTTCCTATCACATTCAAACCTTCGGATATTCACAAGTACACATTCAAAAGTTAGGTACTAAGTTACGCAATTATCTATAGAATAACCACTAGGATCTTTGAATGGATACGAGTTTAAAATTTTCCGCTTCAATATCAAAGGCTTTACGTGAAGGAATTCATGTTACACAAATATATTTGGAATTACAATGCACTTACGGTTCACGTTGGTTATACACATCCAAATTGATCATTATATCTTCAAATCCATAAAATATATACCTTATACAATTTATTTTAATCAACTAAATAATGCTCGAAAAAAAAATCGAAAACTAAGGGATTTATTGATACAAAATAAACATTAATTCCATTGCTTAGACCAACGACTCCACTCCCCACTTACGAACTTACATTGTCCTCAATGTAAAGTGAGTGTAAATAAGTTGTTGGGAAAGCAATGGTGCACTAAAACAAGTCAAAACAAATACACGGATGATATTAAAGGGTGGGTGGGTGGGTTAAAGTTATGACCTCCTCAATTCCATAGTATTTGAACTAATACATGTCACACATTATTTGAAATTTAAAACAAGACTAGATCATGAAATGTAACGTATGGCAAAGTATTAACTCTGAGTCTTTTATACCCAGATCCTCAAGGGTTATTTCAAATCGTTCGAACAACCTAAGTCCAAGAAATGACGCGTTTGAATTTTTCTCTTTTTTCTCCATCGGGATTTTCGGATAACCACCTAATCGTTCCCTTTTTAATGACATTCAAACATTCATCCTGAGACTTGGTGAAACAAAATGAAAATCAATCCGAAGTATTGGCAAAGTATCATCCAAAGTATGAGTAATTATTATATTTAACATTTTTACGGGCTGCCTCCCGGTAGCGCTTTTGGTTAACATCGTTTGCTCGACAAACTTAAGCAACTAATATAATATACTAAACTAAATGGGATACTTCTAACAATTACTCACCAAAGCATGTAACAATTAAGCACACGAATCAACTAGAAATAAATGCTTAATGAGTAAATAGGAAGGATAGTACCCGTGATTTCACTATATTTATAGTCTATAGCTAGACTTTTCCTTGCTTCATTTTTTAATGCACAGGTGGTGGGTCATCCTCACGCATCCGTCTTTAATACCGGTCTCCAACATAGAGCAGACAATTTCCACCAATCCAACCGATTCTTGACCTTTTCCTTTGATTTTCGAGCTTTGGGTTTGCGAGCTTTTACATTATTGCTGAAGTCATCTTCTTCAATTACCTGCGTGTTAGTACGATCCACAGCAAAAGGACACAAAGGGTCCACACAAGAACAAGATTCTAGTGTAGTGTATGGATATTTCAATGAATTGTAAATGTTGAAGACAACGCGCTCATCATTAATTCCCAAACTAAGCTCTCCCTTATAAACATCGATGAAAGGGCTATTAATTGTTAAGTGCCGAAAAGTGTCAAGAAAATGTGCATACTTCTTATCCAACTTCATCTCTTTGATTTCCTTTTTCGGGGAATGGGGGAGTAATTCAAGATCAATTAAAGTAGGGTTAGAATGTATACCTCCCTTACCCTTGTCGTTAAACGAAGATGGTAAAGCTTCCGGAATGATTGTGCCTTTTGAGGACCTTGTGTGTCATCATTACGTACCTTTTTCTTCAAAATATGCACTTGGATATGGTGCTTTGCCCTATCGAGATTGAATCGAGGTGAATTTGGGTTGAGCCGGATAAGGTTCGGTTTGAATTGGCCTTTCCAAACTTGATTCATTCTCAACATGATCATTGGTCAAGGTCCTACTCATTCTTGGATTTTTCAATATTCGGGAACCTTGACCCATTCCTCATTCTCACTTTCAGGTTCAATATATCTGTTTTGTCTTAGGAAATCTTCAATAATGTCCTCTTCCTCTTTAGATTCCATGTTTTTCTCATATGTACCATCTAAATCATTCTCTACTTCATTAATTCTGATGTTTTCTAATCCATTACTTCCATAGATCCTTCCACTTCTAGTAATAACAACAGTTACCTCTTTCGGGTTTCTTTCAGTATTACTTGGCAGATCTCCTGGAGGTCTACTGTTTTTACGTTCTTCCTCTCTACTCAAATGATATTCCAAATTCCGTAATGAAGCTTCTACAATTCTTATTCTGGTATCATGTCCACTTATAGATGTTTTCAACGTACTCATATCCTTAGTGACTGTACCTATAGAAGTCATCATGGTTTCCATATTTTGAGCTTGAGTTGACATCATACCCATCGATTTTCGATTAATTTCTCCCATTTATCAACTCCTTCCGGTTGAGTTGAACTTTGGGTGATTTGGTATGCTTTGAGTGGTATGTTGTGGATACGGTCTAGGTAATGATTGTAGGTTCGATTCGAGGTATCTCCTTGATAAACCTTATTAGTATATGGATTCTTATATTGAAGCTGGATACGGTGGTTGTCCTTGCTTACTAGGGTTTTCAGACCAATGAAAAGTAGGGTGATCTCTTCTAATAGCATTAAACGAGTTTGAATATGCATTGTTCAAATTCCTATGCTGTTGTAAAAAACTCACATTTTCCCTTGAATATCCTTTTGGTTCTTCCATCCCTAATGACACATTATCATGACTTGAGTATTCATTTGGTAAGATATTTTCTAAGTTTATAGTTTTACTAGCTAATAAGCCGTCAAATTTCCTACTCAAATTCTCCAAGTGTGCTAGGACTTCTGTATTCGATGTACTTTCTCCTGCAAATGCTACTTTTCTTGTGTTAGAACCGGTTTCCCACATTCTGTTATTTTTGGAAATCTGTTCTATAGCATCGTAAACTATTTGAGCTTCACTCATCATTAACGAACCACCACATGCATGATCAACATCTGCACGTAAGTTTTTCCTTAATTTACGACAGAAAAGTTGGATTTGCATTTCTAAGGAATAACCATGATCGGGACAAGCTCTTAGTAGCTTTTTAAATCTTTCCCACGCATTCCCAAACGTTTCTTCAGATCCTTGTCTAAAATTAGCAATCTCGACTATTAATTCCAATTTTCTACCAGGAGTAAAATCTCGCTTTAAGAACTCGGTTTGAATATCCTCCCAACTAGTCAATGAATGATGTGGAAGTGACGAAACCAATCTCGTGCTCTTCCTTTTAAAGAAAAAGGAAACATAGACATCCTCGTTAATTCCCGATGAGCACCATGACTTTTGGTCGTATTACACAATTCTTCGAAAAGATAGAGATGATGATGTGGATCCTCTCATCATCTTCTCCTAGAAATTGGGCTCTTGTGTCAATTAAACCAAAAAGATGAGATTTTATTTCGAAATTAATTGCTCCTTTATTGGGTAAACGAATTGGATTATTAATCGGTACCTTCTTACGGTCCGATCACATATAGGTCTCGGGTTAATTTGGTTCGATTATGCTTATTCCGATTCGATTATTTCTATTATTCTGATTCTGGTTATTAGGTTGAGGTAAATTCTGATTAAGGTTTTGGCCATGCTCTTGAGCATGAGCAATCCCTTGTTCAGGTGTTTCACCAACGGTTTCGACCATTTTCGTAACTCGATTTGACAATTCTTGTGGAATAGAAAATATCGAATAGAAAATAACACGAAATCGATAAAAAAAACCACATTTTTTTCTTCTCTCGGTAATTACCGAATCCACTCGGTATTTACCGAGTGTAATATTTTTTTTTTTTTTAATTGGTATCTTACCAATAGGTAGGTACCAACAAAAACCAACGAACCGCGTTTATTTTCTACTATCGAAAATAGAAAATAACTCGAAATTGGTAGAAGAAGAAAATTGGTAACTAAAAGAAGGTAGATACCAACGGAAAATAAAAATAGAAATGTGATAAGAAGAGTGTTGACTTATCCTCGAGAATTTTGAGTTAATACAAGTAGTAACCATAGACACAATGAATTAGCGTCGTTTCCCCGGCAACGGCGCCAGAAAGCTGACGGACGTTTTCTAGGCTATCAATCCTTACCGGCAGTGTACCGGGTCAAATTGTAGTGCTAGTCTGGTGAGTCAGGTCGTATCCTCAGGGAAATGAAGGCATAATTCAAAGTGTGGTTAAACACCAAGAAGCTATTATTAACTCGATCTAAGTCGCGGTTTTTACCATTTTATCGGGTTAGATTATGCTAGTAGTTAGATTGTTAGTAAAGCGAGTAAATAAATAAATACTTATATAGATATATATATATATATATATATATATATGTATATATATATATATATATATATATATATATATATATATATATATATATATATAAATAATATAGATACATAGACATAAATATATATATAGATATATAGATATATATAATATAATGTATAGAAACTAATATAATACATAGAAACTAACCATGATAATGTTATTAAACCATAATCTCTTTTTAGTTAATAAATGAGACAGATCTTTTCCTTGATGCAAGGAGGTCAATTATATATGAACCGGTGTACTCCTAAGCTAGACAACTCCTCCTCACACGAGCGTATGAAATTGTCATATGTCAAATTGTCATCAGTTTAATCTCCACAACTGCCCCATGCTAATCTCATTTAGTCTGAACAGTACCGAGTACAAATCTACCCCGGATAAAAGAGGTTATTCCGTTTGTCAGACGGCCGATGTTATTCAAAAGGCTCCGGTTGTCAGGCGGATCGATTTAACTTTCCGGTGTTAGTTTCAATTAAACCGTTGATTTTAATATTATTACGATCTTGAGCACAAATTTAATAAGATTCATCTTTCCCAAGACAAATCTGCCCCCGGGTAGGAAATAGGATTCCGTTGTCACGCTTTCGCACGGCCAATTTTACCCTCCGGTTTTTCTATCCGTACATTTAAGTGTAAATAGAAAGAGATTCATTATAATTGGTTTTAATCATTATTATCAGAGTTGATCATCCATTTTACCAAAAAGATTAAAATAGTTCAATTACATATCTTGGCTAATATTACTACTACTAATATATATATATGTTTTTAAATAGATAAAATAATAAACATAATAACATTAGAAAATTACCGATTACAACTGCTGAATCGGAGCCTAATCCTCGTGAAAGTAACAACGGCTTCCGAGACAACAATCCTCGATAATAAATCCAAGCATTACAACAATGCTACTCTATTTATTTATACACATATGCATATATATATATACATACATATATATATATATATATATATATATATATATATATATATATATATATATATATATATATATATATATATATGGGCCCAAAACATAAAAGAAATAAAAAGAAAGAGGTAGAGGAAAATATATATAGAGATATATATATATATATATATATATATTTTGGGGCATCTTGAACAAATGGACTGAGGGGAGTATTTATAGGGGTAGTGCACCGGCTCGGGCCGGTCTTTTCCCGGCTCGGGCCGGGTAAGAGAATCGATTCCCTCCTTGTCATACCCACGTCTTTGTAATGATGATTATTCCGGCTCGGGCCGGTCTTTTTCGGTTCGGGCCGGACTTTGAAAAATATCCTTCTTCGGTTTATAACTGTTTCGATATTAATTCTTCAGTTTTTCATCACACGTACCCTGAAACAGTCAAAAACACAAACCACAGTAAATCTGACCACAAAATCATAAGTTTTATTAAATTTATAACGATAATATCTATTTATAACGATTTAGGTTTTTATGAGTTTTTAGTATATTTTTATGAAATTATACGATATTTTATATAATAATTACTACTTATACATTTTGATAAAACTTAGTAATTATGACTTGATTTGATACATAAATGCTCAAAACGGTATCTGAAATGGGGTGAAATGTTATAATAATGAGTGTTAATTTATCTCTCATCACCGGTCTAGATGATGATGAAGTTGTTGCTGACCCTGCTGCTGGTGATGATAGTGATGGTGATGATGGTCATGCTGGTGGTGAGCAGGTCAAGCAACCTAAAAAGAAATCTGTTATACCTACTGCACCAAAGAAAGCTGCTGAGAAAAGAAAGGCTGTAGAAACAAGAAAGATTACTGAAGTGTTAAAGTCTAAAAGAACAAGGAAGCAAACGGCAGATCGTCGAGTCGCGAGGGTTCGGTGGAGGTTACCGACCCTCGTTGTTCTTTGCAAGAAAAACTGTTGTTGAAATCTTAAGGGAACAATAGAAAGAAGATAGTAGATAGAGGAAGTCCACTGTGACTGAAAAGGATGATGAGCCCCTTTCCAAGAGGAGAAAAGAAATTATCCATAAACAGAAACATGGAAAAGGGAAAGAACTGAAAAGCTTGGAGGCACAAAGAGCCCAAGAGGAAGCATCAGTAGAAGAAGAAGAGGCTATTGAGGCTGAGCCCTTGACTATCATCAAGCCTGTGGAAATTACTGACTCCTCACCTAAAGAGGTTTTCAAGTCGAAGTTTGGACGGAGTTGTTGTTGAGCAAACTGTTGGAGATATACGACGTCTGCGACCGACCCTGAGCCTGCTGTAGTATCTACTGAAGACCCACAACAAACCACTGAACCTGAACCTGCTGTGGTAGTTGAAGAAATGGTTGAAGACCCTGCAATTGTTGCAAGAACTCAGGGGGAAGAGCAGTCTGCTGCTAACCCTGCTGATGAGCATGTAAGTCAGGGGGAATCAAGTGTTGTACAGATGGAAGTAGTAGGCACAAATTTACAATCTCAGCAACCTACTGACTTTCAAACATCTGTTGAAGAAACCATGAACCTACTTGTTGGAACCTTTGGAGGTCAACAAGGTACTGGAGTTGCTCCCAGGAGATCTTTCATGCCCTTTGAAAGGCATGTGAAAGAAAGAAAGAAAACTGAAGAGTATGTAGATCCCAAACTTCAGCAAATTGCTGACTATTTTCAATGGAAGTTTGGTTTCTACAAAAGACAAAAGCCAGCTGCTGAACCTATGACAGATTTTGAAGAATGGGCTTTTAACAAGTTGGGAGTAGAGAATTTGTTGGACCTAGTTGATACCACTCTGCTGCAATCCAGATTGATGGACTTATTTGATGAGCAACAGAAGGAGGAGGGTATCAAGTTTAGAGATCCAAGAGATGGCAATGATGACTCATCCTCATCATCAGATTCAAGAGGAGATTTTCCCTCTGGACCAGGAGGAACCAGTGGGACTGCAATGTTGAAGGAACCACCTGTACAACAGTCCACGATATCGGTAAGTCGCGAGGGCCGACAGGTGGAGAGATGGATGAGGATCTGCAGGATCTCACCATGGATGATCTGGAAGCATTGATCAATGAAGGGATAAATCTAAGTGCTAGTAGGCTAGCTGATGAACCAAATACATTCCATGTTGTAGAGCCTACTGCACAAACTGAACCTGAACAGAGTGAGGATTTGGATGAAGAAAAGGTTACTGATTTCAGTGAACCTAGTGCCAGCTCAGAGGCATCTATTGAATATCAAGATGGGTTTGAATTTGAGGGCATTCTCACTAAAACTGCCATTATCCTAACCAAGATTGGTCATGCTGAAGGAATCCAAGTGGATAATGAGGCTATATTCAATCCACAGAGAGTTGAAGAGGAGGTACAGGTTGATGGGCTACAAACAGCACCTGCACAAAGGTTGGAACAGGAGGTACAGTCGCCGAGTCTCAAACGACAGACTGGACAAATGTTGGAACAATCTTTGGGTTTGGAGGAAACCCCTGTTGCTGAAGAGGCTGCTGTAGTGGAGCCTACTGGAGACAAGACCACTGAAGGGAAAGATGGTCAGCAGACTGCTGTTAATGAGGATGAGCAGCTGTTGGACTATGACTTTAGTGATGAGGAATTTCAAATGCCTGAAGAAGAAAACGTTGAAGTTGATCCCCAACAGGCATTTGTACCTATTTTTGAAGAACCTGCCATTGATCCTATCTTGGAAGAATATCAAGGACCTAACCCTGCTGGTCTAGATAGGAGTTGGGCAATGGTTGTGAGCAATCAGAGGCCACAGTACAATGTTGAGGAGCCTGCTAATGAAGCTACTGGTGGAAGGATGACCAGTGAAGTGCCAGTTGAAGTTCTGAATGAGTTAAGGACTGTTAGAAATGATATGCAACAGTTAAGAACTCAACTGGATAGACAGGAAGAAAGATTTGAAGAACTGATGAAAATGGTGAATGAAAACAGACAATCTACTGCCACAGTTGCTTCAAACTTCACATCTACTCAAAATGTTGTGAATGATCTGATACTAGATGTGAGGGGAATCAAGGTTGGAAATACTGCAAAAGAGAAGTTTCTAAAAGACCAATTCATTTCCATCCATCAGAAACGTGACAACCTTGCTGCTACACCTAAGCCTGCTGAGGCTGCTGGAACATCTCAACCTGCTGGATTGGATCCTAAGGTTACCGAGAGGATCAATCTCGGAACAGACTTTGCAATCCGGGATTACTTGCAGTTGACACCGGAACCGAGACTATGGAAGGGCAACCTGAATAATCTGGTTATTTCACGGGAGAGTGTTCATGGTTATTGTCCCGTTTTGTTAATGATGTCACTAAGGGGGAAGAGGGCCAAACAGTACTGCAAAGAAAAGAGGCCGCAAGACTTTTTGCACGAAGAGATGGCAAGATGATACCAATGCTTTCGGGCAACGCACACTGCGATTGCAACTTACTGATGATCTTTTTAGACAATACAAGAAAGAGTATTACAATAGGAGGAAACCTTATCAAGACAAAGGGTTTCATGAAGGTCTGAACTCTTTCTTGGGATTGAAATTTTGGGAGGCAAGGATTAAAGCCTTAAGGGCAAGCAACAGAGGTGGAAGAGGTGGAAGAAGTGGCGAGAGGTGATAGGAACTTGCCTATCACAAAAGCAAAGGATTCACTTGAAGAGTTTAAGGAACTATACATGAAGTTTGGATTCAAAGTGAATCGATTAATCTTATCTGTCCGAAGCATGGAACTGGTGGAAAAAGTCAATCCCTACATTGATTTTACACTGATTGAAAATGAATGGATGAGGGATATGATAGAAGAGATCAGGGCCTACCAAGAACAAGTGGAGAAGGCCAGACAAGAAAGAGAAAGAAGACAGTAGATCAGCATACCTTAACTGCATTATGTTTTTGCTGATTCTAGACTGTAATATCTTTGAACAAATGATTTTAATGAAAGATGAATATTTGTTCTATTTTTGTTTTTGTCTTTTTGCTTTGCTGTTAGGTGAGGGTAGTGGCATCATCACCAAAAGGGGGGAAATTGTTGGACTTATTTCTATGTTTTGATGATGAGTGCCAGACTAGCCGTTATAGTGCAAAGGCAAAAAGATGTCTAGATCAAATGTATAGGTTTATTAGAGTTTGATTCATGAATAGGTTTGATCAAACAAGCACTGTAATGGTCAGCTAATTTGTTTCAGCAGACTGGTCTAGGTCAGTAGGGTAGATAGGTCAGTAGACTAGTCTGGAACCAGCTGAAGACTGAAGACTGAAGGCTGAGGGCTAAAACTCAGTTACAGAAGGCTAAGGGATCAAACTTAGTAATTTAAATCAAGTATATGGGATCAGAATTTAGGCAAGTCGTGATGACCTAAGCTTATACACGGCAAATTGGAGTTCGACGAGATCGATAGGTATCTCAAACAGACCGATGAACCGCCGATAATATACCTCGATTAATTCAAGATTATTGGAAGATTACATGGATAAGGACGACCAACTACCTCGACTTATCAAAGAAATCAAAGGCCGAGATTAAAAGAACGTTGGGATGATTCATATTTTTATCCATTGGATATAAGTCAAAGGGTGGACGGACTTCGCTTGTCAAAAAGGAATTCGACAAAGTGTCACTCCTATGAATAGTGACAGAATGCAAATCAGATGGGACAAAAACAAGGAACGGTTACATTTGAATTTCAAATACAAGTCACATGCATTCTTGCCTATAAATAGAGGACTTTCAACTCAGAAACAAGATGATGAATTTTGATAAACTTTGAAGAGATATTATTTTGAGCTGAAAAACACCCTGCTGAACTTACTGAACTTAAAGCTACTGATCCAGAGAAATTCTTCAAGTGTATCCTACATTCAAGCTACATCAAGCATACACACTTGAAGCGCAAGCCGCCGATTATATCATCCTAATCAAGTTCGCAACCGAATCATTTACTTGATTCAATCTTTATTTTATAAAGAACCCGCGAAGACAGTGAAGCACTTTGGTGTGAAAGCTTGTAGTTTGTGGTGGATCCGGTGAAGAGGCAATCCTACCCTTCAAGGACCGGTGGAAGACTCAGGAGCAGCAATCCTATCTGTTCCCAGTTTTCAGTTTGTGAAGCCATAGTTATTGGTGAAGGACAAGCAACTTAGGAATCTTTGTAACAGCTATATCAAAGATCTCTAGTGAATTTCCTCCAACATCACAAGAGAAGAGTGGACTGACAGGATTACACCACATGGAACCACTATAAAATCTGCCTACTTACTTTCAGCATTTACTTTCTGCACTTAGTTTATTCTACACATCAACCTACCGAATCTAGCAAGCGAAATCACACACATACACTACTGAGTATCTAATACTTAGTATCATATTTAACAACAAGTATTAAGGCTTAATTTTGATATTATTCCGCTGCACAAATTCAAAGCAAACTCAAGCGTCGTAGACTATCGTTTATCGCGGCCTATCGAAGTCTCAAAGCAGATTACTAAAGTATCGGCGGAGCTGCGAAGTTGCGAAATTTTTAACTCCAAAGTTTTAAGTGTTAAGTTTATTCCCCCCCCCCCTCTAAATTTAACCAAAGCCTTTTCAAGGGACCAACATAGTGTTTACACAGAGATTTTATAAATCCGAGAAATTGGAAAGTCGTGAATAAACGACACTAGTTAAATGGTATTTGGAACCGATGAACCAGTGGGAGGATTAATTTAAATATTCTTGATTTATTGTTTTTTGGGTTGTAAATAAATTCTGAAATCCTAAGAATACTACCTATTTTTCAAAATAACGAGTGTGAGCGGGGAAGGTGACAACCGACCCCACGGCCTCTACTGTTGACACAAGCACATGAGAGAATGGTGACGCCTCGTGCCGCTTTGATTCCGGCCCCTAAGGGTGGCTTTCACCGCTATCAAAATTCTAGGCTTGGTCTCCGAAAGGATAGGATTTTGGGTACTCATCGAGTCACTGACCGACCCTGAGGCGGCATACTCGGGGCGTACTTTGAGATGTAAAATAGTAGGTAACACTCAAAAGGATATTTTAGGAAATATCTTGGCTGAAAAAGGAAGGTAATCAGCAAATAAATAGAGATGTATGATTCTCAGTTAGTTGTTGAGAGAGATTGTCTCAATTTAATCGTCACCTCTTTGACCTAACCTGAGGCGGCACTGCAGGTGTGAGATTAAATCCTTGGAATGGTAGGATAAAATGCATGCATGACATCACATTTATAATTCCTAAAATCATTATATGTTGTGGTGTATGATTTGATTTATATTTCTGTCATAATTTATTTTACAACTACATATCATCTCAAGATGATTAGACTGCTTATATAATTAAAATTGACTAATGATGACTTCGTAAAAGTCGAAATGTAACAAGAACGTTGAACTCATTAATCGAATGCAATTAATTTTTGGTAGAGGATTCTCCTCTTGAGCCTTCAAACTTAAGTGACATTGATAAGTATGTCATTGATGTCACTCATGTCGAATGAGAGACAAACAAAATTAGTTCAAAGATGACGAGAATGATTGGTATCAATCTCACTAAACATCCCACAGTTCATGAGTAGTGTCTACTCAAATGAACTGCTAGTTCAGTGCGATTTCCTCTAAAGAAATCCAAGAATGGGAAGGTAAATGTCTACAAGTGTAAGTCATCAAAACTAAATAAGTTAAAGGCTAAACCGAAATATTAATAAAAGAAAGTGTAGGATAAGGAAAGTGATTTTGGATTACTAACCTATGAATCCTTAGAGACTTTCTTAACCGAGTAATTTGACTCAGAAGCTAAAGTTCTTTTGTAAGAACAAGGTAGCTGGGCATTCATGATGAAGAATAGATAACGGGCAGTTATTTCAGCTAAGATAGTGGGAGTGATATAAGGAAACAAATTTCGGATTTTAATCCTTGAATATCGTAGAAACTTAATTTCTGCTTTTCGGATTCATTGGAACGACTGGATTCACTTTCAAATCGATATTATAGTTGCTTCAAAGAAAGTGAATATGACATTTGTATATGATTCTGAGACTCAGATTTTTGTCTGATAAAGTCAGAACCACTAAGTAATGCTGAAAAGGTTTATATAACATATCATAAGCTATTAAGACAAATGGTTTCCATATTAAGATAACGATTCTTCAGCATCTATTAATTAGTGCATTTATCCTAAAGATAAGATCTGTTGACTAGCTAAGGGTGATTCATATCTCCTAGTCTAAGAACACTATCTCAAAAGAAAAATGACTAAGTAACATTTCAATTAGGAAAAGGTAATAGAGCTGAAGAAGTATCACAACTTGTTCATATTGACCTTCGGGGTCTTATGAAGGATACAAGCTAGTGGGAGCTTTGGGTAATAGACATTTTGTCTAATGACTACTCGAAACGCCAATTAGTTTATCTAAATACTTGGAAGAATCTCAGATATTACTAGAGAAACGAGTATTCCATGCTCAGATATAGGCTATAGCATAGTATTTGGAACTGATGCTCGGCCTACCTCCGAGTGAAACAATTTCATTGAAAGGATAAACCATGTATGCCTTGTATAGTTATTAATATGCTACATTACACTGCTTAACTCAATTAAGATATTGAATGCGAAATAACGGTTTACATTATTATGTAATACCTAGAAGTCTACCTAGAAGATGCTTATGAATTTGTGGATAAAGAGTGAAGTACATTTACTCCACTTCCGCAAATAGAGGCATTTAGCACTAGTGCTTGAAGGTAGGACTGAAAATTTTGCATACACGTTCAGATGGTGACTGTTCGTGAAATATCTTAATGCAATGAGTAAAGGTTGGTTATAAGATTCGTAAGATCGGATAGTGAAGGTTACACCGTTACATCCTTTCTAAAAGAATGATTAAATAACAACCTTAGACCTTAAAGTACAATTACTCAATGAGTTACTATCTGATTTAATCAGACCTCATCCAACATTGGTTGTTGGGGGTTATGCTGATAAATACTACCACACCAGATCAGAATATCAATCCACCCAAATGCAGTGGGAGTATGGTTTAACCATTGACCCACTGTGATCATACAGACTTTACAGTCTGCTAGGGGTGATTGATCGCCTATGGACTTTATAGGAAGACTGTACAGAATTCTGATAATAAGAGGTCGGTTTGATGCCATAAACCTGTAAATTGAGTTTCGGTACTCCAGTTCTGTTCACAATCTTGTAGAATCACTTAAGTGTCTATGGCCTAGTGGGAGAAATTGTATCTACGTGAAAAGAGTCGGATGAATGAGAAAGTTTAACTTTCAAGGCCAAGCCAAGTTGTCTAGGGGTAATTCTCTGAGAAGTAGATAGTTCAATAGGGGTGATGCCCTAAAAATTTCTCACCACTCAGCCTTGCTTGACTCCATGGAAAGCAGAAAGATTAACAGGTGTGATGCCCTGAAAATTTCTTGCCGTACAATATAGCTTAGATTCATTCAGAACGAAAGGTTTTTAGCTTAAAGACAATGACAGATTGACTACCTATTCTTATATCCATTGGTGGATTAAAGCAAACATATAGGTCATTAAAAGCCACATGTTTGAAATGTGTGGGCTTGACTAGAATATTGATGAGTCTTTTGTAGACCAGAGTATCAATATTGGTAAAGTAGTCGACGTTAGTGTTTATAAAGGATAACGCTACAACAGTTGAGAACAACATGAGTGTGTTATCTGAAGTCAGAACTGATTCTTAGAATTTGATTCGGTCAAATTCATGAGAACAAGTTCTTTGGAAATATCCCATTCATCTTATTCTTAAGATGATGATGCATTTTCGAATGCTAAATTCAACGAGAGGTTTCCTACTCAACCCCTCATGGACTAATTCTCTTAGTCTTCAGATACAGAGAAAATGGGATAGATTCTCTTTTGGATAGAGAAAATCAGGTTATTAAAAGTCAATAACAGTCGAATCTTGGATTCTGTTAAGGGCTATTTTATATGAATTTTTACGATATCTTTCCTATAAAATTTCCCCACATTAGTAATATTTGCATTGGAATTGGGCCTAAAATAGAATTATTGAGTAAAGTGGTTCTTAAATAAATAAATTGCAAATAAGCCTTAATTCTTTGGGTTAATTATGAATCTCATATTATTTTGGAATTGTATTATGTTTTGCAATATTTATGATATAGATAATGTTGACATCACAAGGATGAGGTGGATAAGAGATAAGAGCCATCAAGGATAAGATCAAGTGGTTTCCAAGTTGTTAGAGGAGAGAAGGTGAGCTAACAAATAACAGAATCCGTTGCATCAACAGCAGAATGCCGTTACAAGTCGAACGGACGTTCAGAAGTCTGAACGGGCGTCGAAAATGTCAAACTGGCGTCCAGGGAGAAAAGTTTAATTCAAAGAGTTTGGACGGGCGTTCCATCAATGAAACTGGCGTTCAATCTGCAGATTTGCTGCTTTCCTATAAATAGACCTCAGTTGTAATCACAGAGGGGGGATTATTAGATTTAATTTTTTCAGATCGAAATTCTCTCAGCAAAAACAGTCCCAAAAACCTTCTTGGTGGCTGGGTTTCTTAGATTCAATTACTTTTAAACTTAGATTTTATGGATTTCTCTTCAAGCATTGTAATCATTCACTCTATGGATAGCTAAATCAAATTTGGCAGCATTGGGGATGCAATTTTCTCATTAATTCTGGGTTTCTTATTCTGATGTACTGTGTTCTTCAATAGAGGTCGATCTTTTAGCTCGTTTTATGGTTTAATTTCATTTACATCGAGAGATGATGAATGCTTAATTGTTTTCCTGAATGAAAATTCTGTGAATTAAGAACACCTTGCTTTTTGATTGAACAATCGACTGTTAGCTAAAACGAGAGTTGCTCAGTTGTTGTTTAGGTCATTAAATCGAAAGATTTACACCTTGCTTGTTAATTGAATAGAACGTTTTGAGAGATTAGATCGTTTTGCTTTAGAATATGTGGACCCGCCTCCTTTAAGAAACGCAGTAAATCGTTATAAGATCACCTTTAATTTTTGAGTAAATTGTTGATCCAATGTTTGCCGCCTTTTTTCCCAATTTGCTTGTTGATCAATTTCATAGATTTAAGCCTTAGTTTATTTTTTCTGCTTTGTTAATCTAATTTCTCTCGCACTTTAAACTTTCGATCCGAACGATCCTTTCATAGCTTTGAATCAACTTCGATTCTCTGTCTATGCAATTGCTAGCTTTTAAATCTAAAACATAAGACGTGTTCATCGAACCATCTCCCGTGGATCGACACCCTTACTTACCCTCCTGTACTAGCAACTACCCGATATTCGGTCGGTTAGGAGTTGGTTTGCATTGTAAGTATCGGTTTTATAAATTTAGTTTGTTTTGATTATTGCAAAAATACTCCAAACAGATTCGCACGTTGAGTAGCAGTATAGTGCATCCTCAAGTTGTTAGGAAATCACTAGTTTAACACAGCGGAATTTAAAATTTGATTTCCTTTTCTAGATCGTTCTTCGTTTAATGCAATAAACACGTTAAGTAGTTTGACGGTTATACCTCAGATGATCTATAAGATCATCGCTTTGACCGCCAACGGAGATTAGTTCAATGTGCAAGCTGTCCACGCGTCCGGCCTCTATCGCTAATCCACACGAACCCCTTGCCAGAATCCTCCTTGGGGGCATTAAGCTGTTGGAACACTAACGTCTCTATATCCATACGATTGTATCTCAAGTGTCAATACATTAACGATCGTATCTTATAATCTGGATATCATGCTCTCTCGGAATAACACATTTACTCCCACTTTGCAAAGATTCTCGAGAGCTAGACATTCCTTATAAGAAGGCCATTTCGGATATTCGATCCCAATCATAGGATACGCGATTCCCGGACGACCAATCATGTATACTCCGCATGCTTCAATATCATACCCAATCACTACCGCATGATCGCCCCGTGGTTAGGAGAAATCTCAATAGTGTCAAAGCATGACAATCCACACCGTGATGCCATGAAGACTCCGGTCAAAAGGATAATTACACAACCGCCACATAGTGTGACACTTAATGTAAGTGGGTCAGTCTAACGTACGCATTCACTAATACACGTCCACGTACAGTCCAAGTGTCCCTACACTTCGATAGACGAGATCTATCCCTATCTTCTAAAAGATAGAAGACATCAAATACGTGCTAGTCTGGTTATACTATCAATGTCCCATTTGATAATATATAAGACTAGAGACATTTAAGTACCAACCTTGTTATAGTGATTAGAGATATCATCAACCGTGATCACTATCATGGTTTCTCTATCACAGATTGATACTAGGGACGTTACTATATATATACAACAAATAATATGAAGACAAACAATATATAATAACATAAGTGCTTTTATTAATCATAATAAAGTTATTACATGAACTAAACAGACTGTAAATGACCCGACCCGGTCGGATCCGGTCCAACCCGATTAGGTTTAGGACACCTTTCCAACACAAGTACCGTTAAGAGAACGAGGAATAATATGCTTGTATATTCGGGTGCAAACCAAGATGTTGTTGACTACAATGATTCTGACTTTCAGTCGGATTAAGGGTGACCGTGAGTTGATCCCGGGCTCAGTATTTACTCATAGTGATGGAGCTATAGTCTGGAGCAATCCATCACTACCAATTTGACTCTTTTAGTCAAATACATAGCAGCTTTCGGAGCAGCTAAAGAGGCAGTGTGGCTTGAGAAGTTCTTTGTTAGATCGGGAAGTGATTTTAGGTCTCGATACTGTGAAAACAGTTGAGAGGTAGCTCATGCAAATGATTTTCGCAGTCACAAGAGGTCAAAAGCATATTGAGAGAGAGTACCACCTGATCAGACAGACCGTGCAGAGAGGCGACGTTTTGGTCCCAAAAGATCGCCTCGAGCTGACATCCTAGCTGATCAGTTTGCCAATTCGTGTGGCATCTAATGTCACTGATAAGCACTTGGAGGGTATGAAATTGGGAGATATGGATCATCTACTTTAGACCAAGTGGGAGAATGTTGTGGATAGAAAGAATAAGGGTGTGATGCTAAAAAAATAATTGTTGCTTGTCTTTACGGGCAAGTGGGAGATTGTTGGATGTAGTGCCCGAAAGACAATTGTTGCTTGTCTATACGGGCAAGTGGGAGATTGAAGTAGCGCCCGAAAGATAATTTTCTGTAATTGTTTTTATAATTAATAAATGACATATTTATTCTCATCTTATTATTTGCTTCGTGCTCATAAGTAATACACTACTAAAAACCCTAAGTCGTATCATATGTAGCCATATAACTTAGTGTGTATCACACGTGAGGATTATGTTTATGGTGATACACTTGAACTATTAGTCCGTGGTGAACTTAATCAAAGTATGGGGTTTATTGATTAAACCACCATTAATGCGCTCAGAACACTTTAAGGTGTGACCGTCTTATCCGGACAGTTGATATTGGTTATCTAAGTGGGGCATTTATACATGATGTAGTCATATAGAACAGGACCGATTTAATCTGCATTTCTCATATAATTCCGTGATTGAGAATCTTATTAAATCACAAGATGATCATATATGGATTAACCTTAATCCTGAAGTGATTGCATACTCCTACTTGTTTCAAGATAGGGTTTGATGTGTTCGTTAAGGATTGCTAAGAGGCGTGGTCGGAATCAATTTCATGTTGGCACTATTCTAGAATGAGTGAGGAGTGTGTGTCTCACAGATATGGAATCCATTCCTTCCTGCGGGAGGTAGAAAGACAATCCCCTTATTTGTTGATCCTAGAAACTGATCGATCGGCTGAGTTCATATTGGTTATGAACTATGTTGCACAGACACGGACACGGACACGGACACGTCGCACGACACGACACGGACACGGCGATACGGCTAATTCCAAAATTTAAGTACACGATACGTCGCAGACACGTTTTATATATATATGTGTGTGTGTGTGTGTGTGTATAATGTAAATAAAATTCAATTTATCAAACAAAAAAAATATCCGTAAACATCTGAAAAACTAGACAAAATAAGACAGTATTACATAAACTCTATGAATATCTAGAATATATATTCGACCTTTATACGGTGGCAAAAGAAATTGTGATTGACCTCAAAATATTATAAAATGTAAAAATGATTGTTTATCAACAAAAAACATATAAATTTTTACGGCGTATTATTTATTTAATTATTATAGAAATGAAAATCGTGTATTTTAACGTTTCTATTGAAGAAAACTTAAATAAAAAAAGTTAAAAAATTGGGTTCAGGTGTCAGGAGTGTCGGTGCCGTGTCGAGGAGTGTCGACAGTGTGTCGGAAGCGTGTCGGATATTTAAATTTTAAATAATATTAATATAATCAGCCGACGCGTGTCGGACACGGTGTCGGAGCATGTCGGAGCGTGTCGTGTCGTGTCTTGTGTCGGACACGGCGCACGGCGACCATATTGAAGTGTCGGTGCATCATAGGTTATGAACTAATTGATCACTAGTGGGTTAATGGTAAATAAGGATAAGATATAGTGAAAAAGGTTTACGGAAATAATCCTGCTTCGCTACGGATAGTCTATGGAGGGTTAGTGTTTATGTAATGATTATATCAATGGACACTTATTGACTCGAATTTTTGAGAATAAGTTATATCTATAATCGATAGAGTTCAGTTTCGGATTTATGGTGGCATAATTCCGGAATTAATAAGTTGAGTAGAAATGTTCTATTCGATGAATATTTTATTCAATTTATTGTAGATACTAGTTATAGGTCCATGGTCCCCGGGTTGGCTCTTAACACGCGAGTGAATTCTCGTATTACGGAACCTCGAGAATAAATTAAATAGTTGGTCTATTTAATGAATATGCAATATTATTTATTTGGTAAATAATATGTAAAATAGAAAAGACATTTTATATTATCCCAATTGGCACACAAAAATGGCACCACTTTTTTTGGGTTTTGGGAAAAGAAATTTTCTCCTAATTAATTATTATGTGGATAATATGTGAAGAGAAACAAGGTGTAAAAAATAAGAGCAAGAAAGAAAGAAAAGGGAAAAAGTTAATGAAATTGGTTGACAGCAAAATTTTCCGGGTGTGAAAATTGTCACGTGTGGGTGTGAAACACTCGTTTTGAATGAAGGCCTCTTTTTTTTTTTTGGATTACAGAATTTTCATAGGTGTGAAAAATTTCACACCCAGGGTGTGAAACCCACGTATTTTCTGCTTCTCTTTTTTTTTAGGATAATTAGGGATAATGACACTATCTGAAATATTTTTAAGTAACAGGACAACTACATATTTTGTATAGGAAGAAAGACAACTGCATAATTTTTATAGCGAGAAGGACAAATTGTGAATCCCGAAAATCAGTGAATCTCCCTAGTGAATCCCGAAATCAGTGAATTTCGACAATGAATCCCGAAAACCAGTGACTTTTTTCGACAATGATTTCGACAGTGAATTTAAATAGTGGATAAATAGTTTTGTCCATTATGCAAAAGTTTCAAAAGACTGTCCGAAATATTTCTGTCATTCTCCCGCATTTCCCCTTTTTTTTAATTGGGTCGAAACTTTACGTAAAAAAAACTAATATACAATAAAATAAAACAAATCAAAAGAAGGCAAATTAGGTCAGGTACTTCCTTTTCTTTTTGACTTATACGGCAACCACAATTAACAGGAATGGATGATCACAAAGCTAAAGGTTCTCTCCTCCTTTTTTTGATTGGTTTTTGATGAAAGTTGAGGACTCGATTGCTAATCACAACAAAGAAGAGACGGCGAAATATTTTTTTTTTTTTTTTCGGTGATTGGTACAGCAGAAAATTTTACAAGGAATAATCAAATTAGATATCAACTAGGCAGGAAGAGATTTGATGCACAAATACGCAGGATTTTTTTTTTTTTTGATAAATTCGAAAGAACAAGAAAATAAATAACGGGATATTTGATACCTTAGTCGTTGAGCTCTGCTATCAACTGATGTGATTTCGGGTCGGAAGAACGATCGGAACGTGCCCAGGAATGTCCTAAGGGATCAATGGAGAGCTATTGATACCTAGTCCTAGAGAATCCAAACAAGTACGTAGGCTCAGAACACACAACACTCACTCACGACGCTGATTCGTTCTTTAGGATGTCTTCTCTACAACAAAGAGAAACCACACTCGCAAGTGATTGTTTAAGCCAAAATCGACATAAAAGAAAATGTTTCACTCAAAATTCAATGATAATGTTGTGTTCTGAAAAGTGTTGGTGATTGCCTTTATATAGGCTACAAGATAGAAATTAAAGCTAGTAATCTCCTAAACAATGTGGGAGAATTAAACAAAATAAAAACCTAATCAAAGTAGCACAAACTGGCGCCATCTTTGTGGCTATTTGTAACATCCAGGCCCACTAAATAATTAGTAAATAAGTCTAATGCAAATATAATGAAAATCATATCCAATAATTGAAATAAATAATCCAATCACATCTTTGACATCTTCAGGCCCAATAGCATAGATGGTGCATCTAATGGGCGGCTCTTCAATCTTCATGGGCTGCTCGTGATCCATAAAAGTTTCCAACACAAAAGAATTCACAGCCTCTCTCTCGTGTTTAGTTCCGTTGGAGCCTCGTCATCGGCCCATCTCTAATCACAAGATGATCCACAGGTCGCATAGGAGCTAACGAGTCGAGAATCTCGTAAGGGATCGTATCACAGGGGTTGTGCCACTTTCTGTAGAGGAGATCTTGTAGGACATGCTGGATATTCATGAACCCGAATCAGGATCCGAAACGTATGAAAAACCGGATCCGGAAAAATTCCGGCTCTCGGTAACCTGGGAGGAGGTCCCGGTAAACCGAGGCTATTTTTCGCCCTTTTTCGGATCGTCAGATCTGATCACAGCACCGATCGAGACGCTCGATCATGCACAGCGGAAGCAATGAATTGAAATTTGTTTTTCGAGTTTACCACGACATGATTCACATAATAATTAATAATCGACAAGAAGGTTAATAGATTTACCCAACCGGAGATAAGCCATGATCTTCCGAGTTGTATCTCCAAGCGACGATTGGTGGACGTCGATCCCGCATTCGAACCTCCTCAAATATGCTCCCAAAAAAAACTCCAGTTTTCTTCTTCCAATGCCTAAGGCAAGAAACTAGTTTTTCTCTCTTTTTTCTCTAATGGGGTGCAGGATTTTCTATGCCATTATGTTGGGAGAACTCTCTTTATATAGCAAAATAGACGAGCAACTGAGAGTTATCATTTTCACAAATCAATTATCTTTTTCCCAAAGATATTTTCCATAAATAAGAGATAATCACCATAAATGAGATAATCTATATTAAATGATAAAATCAATCTCTTATTTTATGCATTAAATTTAACAAATAATTAATTAATTACACATGTGATATAATTCAGAAAAATTTCTTTTCCCAATTTTTTACACACGTGGCGCCAATATTGGGACATCGAATAATAGAAAATGTCTTTTTTATTTTACATATTATTTACCGAATAAATAATATCCGCATATTAATTAAATAGACCAACTATTTAATTTATTTTTGAGGTTCCAAAATACGAGAAAACACTCGTGTGTGTTAGGAGCCAACCCGGGGACCATGGATCTATAACCAGTAGCTACAATAAATTGAATAAAACATTCATCGAACAGAACATACCTATTCAACTTATTAATTCTGAAATTACGCCACCATAAATCCGAAACAGAACTTTATCGATTATAGATATAATTTATTCTCAAAGTGTCGAGTCAATAAGTGTCCATTGATATAATCATTACATACAGACTAACCCTCCATAGACTATCCGTAATGAAGCGGGAATGTTTCCGTAAACCTTCTTCATTACATCTTATCATTATTTACTATTAACCCACTAGTGATCAATTAGTTCATAACCAATATGAACTCCCGGGATCGATCAGTTTCTAGGATTAACAAATAAAGGGGACTGTCTCTCTACTTCCCGCAGGAAGTAATGGATTATGTATCTATGAGACACATTCCCAGCTACTCATTCCCGATAGTACCAACGTGAAAGTGATTCGGACCGCGCCTCTTAGCAATTCTTAACGAACACATCAAACCCTATCTTGAAACAAGCAGAAGTCTGCAATCACTTCAGGATTAAGGTTAATCCATATATGTTCATCTTGTGATTCAATAAGATTTCTCAATCACGGAATTATATGCAAAATACAGATTAAATCGGTCCAGTCCTATATGACTACATCATATATATATCGACGGTCCGGATAAGACGGTCACACCATAAAGTGTTCTGGGCGCATTAATGGTGGTTTAATCAATACCTCATACTTTGATTAAGTTCACCACGGACTAATAGTTCAAGTGTATCACCATAAACTTAATCCTCACGTGTGACAACACACTAAGTTATATGGCTACATATGATACAACTTCGAGTTTTCAATAGTGTATTACTTATGAGCACGAAGAAAATAATAAGATGAGAATAAATCTGTCATTTATTAATTATAAAAACAATTACATAAATTTTCTTTCGGGCGCTACTTCCAACAACCTCCTACTTGCCTGTAAGGACAAGCAACAATTGTTTTTAGAGCACACCACACCCTTATTCTATCCACAACATTCTCCCACTTGCTCTAAAGAAAATGAGGCATATCTCTCAATCCCATACCCGCCAAGCACTTATCAGTGACATTAGATGCCACGCGACTTGGTAAACTGATCAGCTAGGTTGTCGGCTCGAGGCGATCTTTAGGACCGAAATGTCGCATCTTTGCACAGTCTGTCTGATCAGGTACTTCCTGTCAATATGCTTTTGACCTCTTATGATTGCGAAGATCCTCTGCATAAGCTACCTCTTAACTATTTTCACAATAAAGTGATATCGACTTACCCAGACCTGGAGTTACTCCCATATCAGAAAAGAACTTCTTAAGCCACATCGCCTATGAAGCTGCTTTGTATTCGACTTTCAAAGTCAAATTGGCGACGCTGGATTGCTCCAGAATATAGCTCTATCACAATAAACACTGAGTCCGAGATTGACTAACGTTCTCCTTAATCTGACTGTAAGTCAGAATCAGCGTAGTCAACAATACTCAGGTTTGCACGTGAACATAGACACATATTACTCCAGGTTATCCGAAGGTACTTGATGATGCACTATACTGCTACTCAACGTCCGAATCCAATATTCGACTGTTATTGACTTTTAATAACCTGACTTTCTCTATCCAAAAGAGAATCTATCATATTTTCTCTATATCCGAAGATTGAGAGAATCATTTCATGAGTGGTTGGGAAGGAAACCTCTCGTTGAATATTGCATATGAATATGTATTTTCATCCTAACCAATAAGATGAATGGGATACTGCCAACAACTTGTTCTCATGAATTCGACTGAATTGAAATCTAAGAATATAGTCCACTTCTCTGATTTAGAGAAGTTTGTCCTGTCAGTTCCTGACTTCAGACAACACACCCTCGTTGTTCACAACTGTTGCAGTGTTATCTCCATCAACGCTAATGCTCACTACTTTAACCAATATTGATTCTCTAGTCAAGCCCACACATTTCACACATGTGACTTTTAATGACCTAGAGGTTTGCTTTAATCCACCGATGGATATAAGCATAGGCAGTCAATCTACCATTGGCTTTAAGCAAAAACCCTTCTGTTCCGAATTAATTCAAGCTCCGTTGTACGGCAAGAAAGTTTTAGGGCATCACCCCAAGCAAAATTTATGCTTTCCAGGAGTCAAGCAAGGCAGAATGGTGAGAAAGTTTCAGGGCATCATCCCTAGTTCACTCTCTACTTCTCAGAGAATTACCTCTAGACCACTTGGCTTTGCTTTGAACGATAAAATTTCCCATTCATTCATCTCTCACGTAGATCTAATCTTTTTCCACTGGGCCTGAGACACTTAGGTGGCTCTACAAGAGTATGAATAGACATGGAGTGTCAAAACTAGGCATACAGGTTTATGGCTTTAAATCAACCTCTCATCAGAATCCTATACAGCCCTTCAATAGGACCATAGGTTATCAATCACCCCCACCAGATTGTAAAGTCTGCATAATCATAGTGGGTCAATGGTTAAACCATACTCCTACTGAATTTGGGTGGATTGATATTCTGATGTGGATCAGTAGTATTCATCAACGTAACTCCCAACAACCAATGTTGGATGTGGTTTGATTAAATCAGATAGTAACTCCTTGAGTAACATTACTTCAAGGTTCAAGATTGTTATTTAAACATTCTTTTAGAAAAGTTGCGACAGTACAACCGTTACTTTCTGATCTCACGAATCTTATAACCAACCTTCACTCATTGTATTAAGATATTTCACGATCAGTGACCATCTGAACGTGTATGCAAAATCTCCAGTCCTACCTTCAAGAATAAATGCTAAATGCCTCTATTTGCGGAAGTGGAGTAAATTTACTTCACTCCTTATCCACAAATTCATAAGCATCTTCTAGGTAGACTTCTCGGTATTACTTAAAAAATTTAACCGTTACTTTGCAACCAATATCTTAATTTGAGTTAAGCAGTGTATTGTAGCATATCAATAACTATATAAGGCAATCCATGGTTCATCCTTTCATTGAAATCTTTCCACTCGGAGGTAGGCCGAGCATCAGTGCCAAAAACTATGCTTTAGCCCATATCTGAGCATGGAATACTCGCTTCTCTGGTAATATCAGAGATTCCTCCAAATATTCATACAAGCTAATCGGCATTTCAAGCAGCTATCCGACAAATTGTCTACCACTCAAAAGCTCCCACTAGCTTGTATCTTTAATAAGACCCCGAAGGTCAATATGAACAAGCTATGATACTTCTTCAGGTCCATTACCCTCTCCTAATTGAAATGTTATTTAGTCATTCATCCTTTGAGATAGTGTTCTTAGACTGGGAGATAGGAATCACCCTTAGCCAGTCTTCAAATCTTATCTATAGGATATATACACTAATTACTAGATGTTGAAGAATCGTTTATCTCAATACGGAAACTATTTGTCTTAATAGTTTATGATGATTTACATATACCTTTTCAGCATTACTTAGTGGTTATGACTTTATCAGACAAAAGTCGAGTATCGGATTCATACTACAAATGTCATATTCACTTTCTATAAGGCAACTATATTATCGATGTGAAAGTGAATCCATTTGTTCCAACGAATCTAAAAACAAAAATTAAACTTCTGCGATATTCAAGGATCGAAATCCGAAATTTCTTTCCTTATATCACTCCCACTATTTTAGCTGAAGTAGCTACCCATTGTCTACTCGTTATCATGAATGCCCAGCTACTTTGTTCTTACAAAAGAACTTTAGATATACCCGGTCCAGAAAGTTTCTGAGGATTCATAAGTTAGTAATCCGAAACTACTTTCCTTATCCTTTACTTTCTTTTATTAATATTTCGGTTTAGCCTTTAACTTATTTAGTTTAAATGACTTACACTTGTAGACATTTACCTTCCCATTCTCGGCCTTCTTATAAAGGAAATGGCCGTGAACTAGCAGTTCATTTGAGTAGACACTACTCCTGAACTGTGGGATGTCTAGTGAGATTGATACCAAATCATTCTCATCATCTTTGAACTAATTTCGTTTGTCACTCGTTCAACACGAGTGACAGCAGTGACATGCTTATAAATGTCACTTAAGTTAAAAAGGCTCAAGAGGAGAATCCTCTACCGAAAATTAATTGCATTCTCGATTAATGAGTTCAACGTTCTTGACACTTTTCCACGTTTACGAAGTCATTACCAGTCAATCAAAATTATTTTAGCAGTTTAGAAACCTTGAGATGATATGTAGTTGTAAAATAAATTATGACAGAAATATTAATCAAATCATACACCACAACGAATAATGATTTTTTGAATAATAAACGTGATCTCATGCATGCAATTTATCATACCATTCCAAAGATTTAATCTCACACCGCTGTGCCGCCGACGGATAGGTCTTAGAAGTGACGATTAAATTGAGACAATCTCTCTCAACAATTAAACCATTGAGAATCAAACATCTCCATTTAATTGTTGATTACCTTCCTTTTTCAGCCAAGATATTTCCAAAATATCCTTGTGAGAGTGACCTACTGTTTCAGATCTTAAAGGTAGACCCTGAGTATGCCGCCGAAGGGTAGGTCAGTGACCCGACGAGTACCCAAAATCCTCTCCTTTCGGAGACCAAGCCTTGAATTTTGATAGCGGTGAAGGCCATCCGAAGGGGGCCGAAATCAAAGCGGCACGAGGCGTCACCATTCTCTCACGGTGCTTGTGTCAACAGTAGAGGCCGTGGGGTTGGTTGTGACCTTTCCCGCTCCCACTCGTTATTTTGAAAAACAGGTTGTCTCATTAGGATTTTCAGAATTTCTTAATAATCCGAAAAACAATAAATCAGGAATATTTAAATTAATCCCTCCCACTAGTTCATCGGTTCCAAATACCGTCTAACTAGTGTAACTATATTCATGATTTTCTAATTTTGTGGATTTATAAAAATACCTTGTGTAGACACTACACAATTAAAATTCACCAAGAATTTTATAATCTTAATACATTAGGACTTATGAATTTCCCAATAATTCGATAAACAATAATCACAAAATTTAAAGCTCCCACTAGTTTATCGGTTTCAAATACCGACCAACTAGTGACACTATAGTCATGATTTTCCAATTTTGTGATAGAAAATTCTTGTGTAGACACTACATAATTTAAAAATCACTAAATAATTTTAAAGTGAATTTTAAAGTCCTAATCTTGTCAAGACAAAAATTTAGGATATCAGAAATTTTCCAATAATCCGAAAACAATAAATCATAAAAAGCAATCACCAACTTATCGGTTCCAAATACCGTCTAGTTAGTATCCAACGTTTCACAATTTTCCAGTTTTTTCGATTATTAAAATCCCTTTTATGTAGATACTACATAATTAAATCCCCGAAGGATTTAAAATCCTAAAAACAAATTTACCTAGTAAATTTTATTTTTACCATGTGGATTTTATATCCAGATAAAATTCCGTTTGTTCAATTAATTTAATTAATTACCTGAATTAATCTAAATTAATTACGTATTCATACATGCCTAATTAATGCCAAAATTAATTATCTATATGTATGCATATGCTAGGAGTAGAATTCACGAATATGATGCATGGTATAATATGACATGGTTATATCACATAAATAATTACCTAAGAAAATAAATGCGTAAAATAAACCACTGAGATGGACCGTCGGTACCCCGTATCTAATCTATCATAAATTATCCTAAACCCAATCTAGTGGGTTTACTAATTATATATCAAAGAAAACCGACTATGTTTCCTTATCAACTCGTGGATCCAATTCTACATCAATTTGTCTCATAACCGAGTTGGTCAGCTCATTATTATCCTTGCTTCGGGATGTGTGTTCGATTCCCTCCTGTTGCGATTATTATTTTTTTATTCACCAAAAGGCAACATTTTTGGAAAAAATGAATAAAAACACGTCAAGGTTGTTTCGAACTCTAGACCTCTTGATCTGATGTAGCAGATCCCAACCACTGCGCACCGCCGAAATGTTTGTTGATAAAAAGCTTCGACTTTAAATGAATAAGTACAGAGCCAAAAAATCTACCTTTCTAGGAAATTAAAAATTGCAACAATTTACATAATTTCTTATACCCGGAAAAACGGGTTTACAACAGATCAAACGGGTAAACAATACCAACCTCAATCCATCTCGTCAACCAAGAACATTCAACCACGCATATATATCATAAATATATAAAAGTTGCAATTTTTATTCAATTTCACTCCTTATTAATTAATTATGCAATCAAAATCGCAAAATCTCTTTGACTTGGTTCCGATACCACATGTTGGATATACAAGAACCGGAATCAGGATCCGAAGCGTAGGAAAAACCGGATCCAGAAAAATTCCGGCTCTCGGTAACCCGGGAGGAGGTCCCGGTAAACTGATGACGGTTAAAATAGTCTATCCTACGGCATCAACATTCTATCCATTATGAGCTAAAAATAGTTGTTTCGACCTATAAATACGAACCATTTGAGCTGAATATCATATGTCGGGTTCGTGATTCGATAAATCTACACTTACCGTTTATTTTCTCTATTTTGATATTATTTCGTGCATTATTTGAATTATTTTCAGGATACGAAATATTGGGCTGAGCATTATGGACGAATATGGAGTAGACTGGATGAAAGGAATGGGCCTAGGGTATTCCAGAACCTTCCAAGTTAAGTCGGCAGAAGAAAAAGGACAAAATTGCCCTCAGTTTACTGAGGAGGGCCGCCGGTTAACGAGAGTCCAGATCCTTCCGAAACAAATTTTCTTGGATGAAGGGTAGCACTAGGTGTTTCTAAGTCGGTTTAGATAGCTATAAGTAAGAGGCTTCACCTCAGAATTCAATGTAACATTGGTAGCACACAAATACTACAATTATTATGCAATAAAAGTTCTTTGTTCTTTATTTTATTTATTTTATGAGTTATGGTCGGAGAGACGACGGAGTCACCACCTAGGGAGAGATCTGAGGGAGATCTACGCTCGTCTTCGAGGGTGTGATTTTCTGTCTTTTCCAAGATTTAGATCTATCGTTGTTCTATATGACTAGTATGTTTTAATTGCTTATTTAGTTTAATTATGTAGTAGTTAGTTTATTTTACCCCATGTGTTATAGATCTGATTCGTTGGTGAAGAAATCGTGAAATAGTGGTTGCGTTCTTTAGATCTGCGACGGTCTATATCGGTAGATCTGAATACCTAGTAAATTCCAAATCCATGATAATCGGCGCCATCTACGTTGATCGATAGATTTAATTTACATGTTACTAGCCTGATCAACTATTTGCATGTCATCGTAAACTAGCATGAAATACGAATAGTGAAGTGCTATGTTTGGACATTATCCAGATGGACCCTAGGAACGTGCTGATCAATGTCGACAGCTGTCTAGGCGGGTTTGAGGTATGAGTTAGCGCTCATTATCGACAGCTCTAGTTCTTTATGCGTATGGGCTATTACGGACCAATTAAGGAGAGTAGCTTGCGTATAGATTGTCTACTACTATTGTCGGAGTAGATAGTGATAGGAGTTGTACCCGTAGCTGAACAATGAATAAATTCACCAATGGGGAGGACTGTTGCATATGTGGGAGGAATAACTAATTACTCATAATTAAACGAATACCATAGAAACTCTTGATGCATCCGTGTGAGCTAGCACAATATTGTTAGTTTGTGGCACCATTGGCACCAAAACTTTACTATTGTCTATATTATAGTTGGCCGTAGACCGTTAATCGTGACAAGCTCAATCTTGATAATTAGACGTTCTTATGAGTCTCTGTAGGATCGACATTGACTCGTCGGTACTCTACTACGATAGACCCAGTCCTATTGCTAGTAAGTGCTTTGCACGCGATCATAAACCGAGGTTATTTTTCCCTCTTTTTTCGGATCGTCAGATCTAATTCATAGCACCGATCGAGACGTGATGACGGGGTCAATCAGGTTATTATATACTTGACCACCATAAACCAACACTAGCAAGAGGACTAGGCCCATCGTAGTATAGCTATAGTGAATCAAGGTCGATCCCACAGGGAACCAATTGTGGGTCATCTTATATACAAACAATTAATTAAACATGTCAAGGACATAGAGGCGGTCTACGACCAACAAGGGACAAGAAAAGATAAACGACACGACTCAGACACAACACGAATAACGTAATTAACCTCCCCAATTATAGTCTTTACCGTTTGGACCTAAACAATTTATATAATAAACTGAACTTATTAACTGTCAATCCGTTTGTATCTATCTTAGATTGGCTACGGGAGTCATCCTCTTTAACTTGAATTAGCACCGGTAGGTCACTAGATCACTGTGGTATTGTTACGTGACTTCGCCTTTTGGTGCCTCCATCTCATATAACTCACACGCTTACGACTCTAAGGATGCCGATATTAACCGTACACCTCGTCTAGGCAACATTCCTATGGTTAGGCGTACTTCCTAAACGATCGCATCAGTCTCTGTCCCATTTACAATTACCTGCACGGTCTCATGTTAATCTACGATTTACGTATAACTGGGTGAGCTCAATTCCCAAATACAAAACCTACCTAGATCTCGCTGAAAGTCCCGGAAGATCATTCATGAGCCAACCTAGGAGCCCTATATTGGTATTTCCAAATCATACGCTAATTAAAACAGACGAGCAACGTAGCCGTAGCCATACCTACTGAGATAATAAATTCAACTAGGTTAACCTAACCATAAAGACGTGGCATAATTAACAGATGACAGGGGCTCGGTCGACCGAATGAACTTATTCGGTCACCCGAACGATTTCGTCCCCAGATTACATCTCTGAACATATCTCTCAGTGTTTCATCATACAGAACAGATTAAACAGTAATTCGCACAACATTCATATAAACTAACATAGATACGCATTAATTAAATCAAGTAGATTCATGAATAAACACTAAGTGTATGACGTAGGTTATGGGATCCTCATAGACAAGGAGTCGCCACATCCCTAACGGCATAGCCTAGATCTACATCATCTAGCTATGATTAACAAACTCAAACGATAAAGCATAATTGGGAGGGATTAATTACTTAAAAGAAAGAAACAGAAAATAAAGGCTTACATAATGCAGCCCTTAAATTGCTGGAAACACCCTCAATAAACTACATTGAATCAAGATATGAATAGAGTGATTTTATTGAATGATATTCTAAGGTATATGTTGGTGTGTAAGGTGTGTTTTACAAATTTTGTAGCTGCTGCTTATATAGAGGCTGTAACCGACCTAGGGAGGATCTAGAAGATATACACGCGAAAATCCCGTAAGTGACCGAGCCGACACTCTCGGTCGACCGAATGGATAGGCTCGGTCGACCGAGCCATTTTTACACGTGTTAAACGCGTCTCTTTGTCTGACTTGTTCCCCACTGCACGCTTGCGTGTTGATCTGATTAATCTTTCATTTAATGCTCCGATTTTCTTCCTCTATTATCTTGAGACCATTGATTGAATGATATTAATCCTCTCGATTTGTCGTGATCTACAAAATCACCATTTATCGCACAATAAATCGGTCTTTTAATAATGAAAACGGCTAAATACCAAATATCATATTAATAATCACTTAACATTAAATAATAAATATAAACATGTGATTTAATATGAAATATATATTATTAATCTCGATTTAAGGTCAACGTTGATGACTTTTACGGGTATAATTTGACCGTCATCAAGACGCTCGATCATGCATAGAGGAAGCAACGAATTGAAATTCGTTTTTCGATTTTACCACGACATGATTCACATAATAATTAATAATCTACAAGAAGGTTAGTACATTTACCCAACCGGAGAGAAGCCGTGATCTTTCGAGTTGTATCTCCAAGCGACGATTGGTGGACGTCGATCCCACATTCGAACCTCCTCGAATATTCTCCAAGAAAAACTCGGTTTTTCTTCTTCCAATTGCTAAGGCAAGAAACTAGTTTTTCTCTAATGGGGCGCAAGATTTTGTATGACAATGTGTTGGGAGGAACTCTCTTTATATAGGAAAATAGCCGAGCAACTGAGAGTTATCCTTTTCACAAGTCAATTTTTTTTTCCAAAGATATTTTTCCTAAATAAGAGATAATCACCATAAATGAGATAATCTTCATTAATTGATAAAATCAATCTCTTATTTTATCCCTTAATTATTTAACAAATAAATAATTAATTACACTTGTGATATAATTAAGGAAAATTTATTTTCCCAATTTTCTACACATGTGGCGCCAATATTGTGCCATCGAATAATAGAAAATGTCCTTTCTATTTTACGTATTATTTACTGAATAAATAATATCTATATTCATTAATTAGACCAACTATTTAATTTATTCTTGAGGTTCCAAAATACGAGAAAACACTCCCGTATTAGGAGCCAACCCGGAGACCATGGACCTATAACCAGTAGCTACAATAAATTGAATAAAACACTCATCGAACAGAACATATCTATTCAACTTATTAATTATGAAATTACGCCACCATAAATCCGACACTGAACTCTATCTATGATAGATATAACTTATTATCAAAGTGTCGAGTCAATAAGTGTCTATTGATATAATCATTTTATATAGACTATCCGTAATGAAGCGGGAATGTTTCCGCAAACATTCTTCATTACATCTTATCCTTATTTAATATTAACCCACTAGTGATCAATGAGTTCATAACCAATATGAACTCCCGGGATCGATCAGTTTCGAGGATTAACAAATACGGGGATTGTTATTCTACTTCCCACATGAAGTAATATCTGTGAGACATTCCCAGCTACTCATTCCCGATAGTTCCAACGAGAAAGTGATTCGGGCCGCGCTTCTTAGAAATCCTTAACGAACACATCAAACCCTATCTGTTGGTAAAAATGCCGCGATAACAAGAAAATTATCGCAAACACCTACAAATTATTTTCCCACTAGTAAGCGCAACGGAATATTTTACTAGTAGAAAGCCACGTAGTGAAATAAAGTGGAATAAAATAACACCAGAATTTTAACGTGGAAAACCCCTCTCAATGTGAGAGAGTAAAAACCACGAGGCCGGAGCCCACAAAAACCTCCACTAGTCTTTAAATAAGATATACAAGTGTTCCACGTACAACAACTCAAACAACTCCAAAGTACCAATAAAAATACAAGAGTATATGAGTTGTGGAAATATGTCACCAAAATAACCGCAGCCCAATATGTGACGTGTACAATCTGCAACTCCGATGTTCGAACCAATCAACCAGATTGAAGTAGAAGGAGCGTCGAACAAGTACCGAAAAAGTATCACTCACTGTCGGATAACAATTTCACACACACTTTTCACTCTATTTTTACACTGATAGTTGAATTAAGTTCTTAAGTGTTACTGGCTATTTTCTTTGCAGTGCCATTTAAACTTGTGCTTTCTGCTCGTCCTTTCTTGCTTCTCAACATACATAATTTTGTTAGGAAATCTACGCGGGAACGCAGCGGAATTCAAAATTTTGATTTGCTTTTACCCAAGATCAACTTCGTTTAAGCAACAAACAAATAAGCTAGTAGACGGTGGTTACCTTGGTTGATCTAAAAGATCGACGCTTTGACCGTCTAAGGAGAGTAGTTCTGCATAGAGCCGCTCAAGTGTTCGGCCTCTACCGCTAGTCCACACTAACAGCCCGCCGGAATACCGTCATGGATTGCTATTGGAAAACTCCGGTTGCTAGACCGGTCTTTTTCCCCTCTCTCCAACTCTCTATAGGATGCTCTCTATTTTACACTGAACTATGAGCTCTTGCAATTGTGATGTACAAAAGAGCTTAACACCCACCTCCTATTTATAGTGGATGGGGCGCCCATGTAGAGTGGAGGAGAAGAAGACCTTTTCCCAATAAAATAAGAAAAATCTCCAAGTTGATTTATCTCTTTTACTATAATATATCATATTAAATAAAATCTAAATATTGCAAATATCTTATATTGATTATATTTATCTTATTACCATAAATCTATTTTTCCAAAATCAATTAATATCTAATATTAATATTATGGTAATCTTATTAATTAAATTGCATAAACCAAATATATCCAATATACTTTGCAAGTGGCGCCCCACATCCCACTAAATTGGGAATTGAGATTTTCATTAATTAATATAATGATAATTTGTAAAATACATATATATATATATATATATATATATTAATTAATTTATATATAATATATATATATATATATATATATATATATATATATATATATATATATATAATATATAGAAATATGTATCTAAATACATATATTTAATTAATCACAATAATTAATATCTTGTATTATATTTATTCATAATAAATAAATACCACCATATTAATTACCACTATAACCCTTATAGTCTCGAGATAAACTTTCCTTATTTAATCAACCATAACCACATTTTAATCCGGCTAGATGTTCATATGTGTGTGACCTGATAGGCTTCCAAATATGTTGTCCGTAGACACAAAGTGCAAATTACGAAAATGCCCTTCATGCCTAACGATCACGGGATAGAGTATAGCAACACACCGTGACCCCCAATCATCGGAAGAGTCAAATGCAACGACTATTACCTTTCATGTGAAACAGTTACCGTGTAACTTACAATCCTATCGCTGTAATAATATCCATACAGTCGTTAGTCGAGTGTCAAAACATCAACGACCGTATCTTATAATCTGGATATCACTCATATACTTCCACTTTGCAAAGATTCACGAGAGTAAGACATTCCTTATAAGAAGGCCCTTTCGAATATCACCTCTCCTGATAAGGTACGTGATTTCCAAACGACCAAACATGTATACTCCGCATGCTTCAGTATCACATCCAATCACTACCGCATGATCGCCCCGTGGCTAGGGGAAACCTCAATAGTGTCAAAGCATGACAATCCACACCGTGATGCCATGTAGACTCCGGTCCTAAGGATAATTACATAACCGCCACATAGTGCAACACTTAATGTAAGTGGGTCAGTCTAACGTACGCATTCTCTAATACACGTCCACGTACAGTCCAAGTGTCTCTATACATTCGATAGATGAGATCTATCCATGTCCTAAAGACAGAAGACATTTAATACGTGCTAGCATGTTCGTACCATCAATGCCCGGCTTAACAGTACATCTGCCTAGAGACATTTAAGTATCAAACTTATTAAAGTGATTAGAGATCTCATCAACCATAATCTACTATCATGGTTTCTCTATCACAGTTTAATACTAAGGACGTTATCATGTAACAATTCACAATTGGTTCTTTAAAAGAACGTATATATGACAACAGAAAAGCCATTTAATATATGTATAAACACAAAGAAATAGTAGAAATGATCCGACCCGGTCGGATCCGGTCCAACCCAATTGGGTTTAAGACACTATTTCAACAATCTCCCACTTGGCCTTAAACCAATCACTCGTACACACAAGACCAATTTGAAACACAAGAATCTCATGCAATACTCGCAACCAGCGCTAGCCGTGAACGGATCGCTATCCATGGGGACTCAGACTATCTTCATATTATGTTCCAAATGACAAAGAAAAAGGAACCGCCTCAATACACACACGGATCTCTGACGAGACCCTGGTCCTAGCTTCAAGCAATGAATCCATTTACTATATCAACTATATAGAAAAGGTGGAAGAACCGTATAAGGTTCAGGAATGAACCTTCTAGATCCATGTGCTGCTCCCGCTGTGCCTCTAAGGCACTACTGTGTTTTGGCTAAGTTGTAGAGTGTATAGTGACCCATAGGCTAGAACATTTCCAACTCACTGTATCACTTGATTAAGTGACTGCAAACCCAAACTGTAGCTCCCACTCGCCTTCATAAGACTCTGGATATACGTCTGTATAACTATATTAATTCGCTTCCAAGTTTCGATAAACTAGGAAACCATCCTTAACTTGTTTAAGGATATTCTCGACATTCATCAGATTTACTTTCAAACTTGCTCATGACTCTTCATGGACTATGAACATCCGGCATTACCTTTATGATGGTTCCTATCGCAGTAGCGAAGGGAACCTTTCATAAACATCATCTTTCACCTCATCTTTAGGACTAACGTCCTAACATAGATAGATATTGAGAACACCGGCTAGCAGTATCCCCTGTCGCGATCTATGCTAAACTCTTTTAGCATCACATTTATACAGGTAAACAATAATCTAACATCAGTTAAATCTATCACTATAGATTCTTATTTCTAAAAATAAGAACTGCCAATCCAAGTGCTTTCGTAAAGACCTTGAACTACCAAACAATAATTCACTGTGACATGGGGTGATGATTCCCGAGAGAGATATCCAATACCTTGCTCAAAAATCATAACACACTCCCACTATCCATCTTGCACATTGGGCATATTCCTTCTTTTGACTAAATATAACTCTTTTGATTATCAAACAAAGAAATCGTCTAGAGAAACTTGTTCGAGTCCATAAATGGATCTCGTGGGCTCACATATCATGTTATTGTCTATGAACATCGGGTTGTTTTCCCAACGTCTTTAGCACTATCATATAGCCATGATACGAACTTGTAACAAGCATCATCTGAATAGAATTGGGCTCAGCTGGCAACATAAAGATAATTACAAGGTTTACACCCCGTACCCTTCAGCCGTCACTATAGCATTATGGTAATTATATTACTATCCATGCCAGCCTTTCAGGGACATTCCCCTTAGGTAAGGCAGACTAGGTTCACAACCTGGTTGTCACTGATGGAATCTAATTCGGATATTATGGCTCCTGGCCATATCTCTCAATCTTGCCTTTCAAACATTCCTTCATAAGTCATGAAATATTCAATCATCAAGATGAACATACCAGCAGCCCTTTTGGGCTTGAGGTTATCCACAGACTTATAGAACTTTTGTGTGCACTGAGCAGTGTTTTGCACCTCATCGCTATGCGGCGTCTGCTCATGTTCCAATGGTTGAATATATCTTTGTGGTTCTCAACCTCTTTTGAGATCTTATTTACTCCCACTGTTTCATTTGGAAGAAAGACTTCCTCTAGAAGACAGCATGTTTGGAGACAAACATTTTGCTCCGCGGACAAGTAAATAATATCCAGCGTACTTGCTAAGACATTCCACAAAGTTGCATATGTCGTACTACGCTCCAAGCCTTTCTGATTTTGCATATGACAACTTCAAATCATCGGTTAAGATATATTCGACATTATCCTCTTCCATATCTAATATGGAATTTATTCAACCTTTATTCTTTGGAACTCGGTTAAGTATAAGGGCACTATCCCGAAACTGGTAAGGGATACTTTGCATGGCTTGCATCACACTTTTATCATATAAAGTGTTATTTCCATTTTAGGAACACAATCTATGCGTATCCAAAAATGGTATCCTTCAAGTGGAATCTTATTCCTTTCAGACGACTTCTGAAATACCCTTTAGGTATTAATTACTTCAATCCAATTGAAGATTAATTCCTAAGTAGCTCGTCAATCTCATATTCATACTAGCTCGAACTTTTCGGTCTTTCCGAATTGTTGTACTTCAATAAATACATTCAACTATTTCTAAAAATAGTCATAGAGATTAACAAACAAATATTTGTGGCATTAATTGTCATAAGCCAATAGACATCGGTATGTTTGGGCTTTAGACAATTTTTCTAGAATTTATAACCTTTTCTTAAAAGGGTATTTTAGTCATCTTCAGATAAGATACGTATTACCCTCATGATTTATAATCACATGGTTCAGGCATCATCTAAATGACATTTGATTATACATTTCTCTTCCAGAGAGTTGACATCAAGAACAACTACAAATATCAAGGATAACAGCCATACAAATATTTAGTTGAGATCTCATCACATATATCAACTATATAGTGACATCAATCTAGTATGTTAGATTCAATGATTTTCCAACTTAATCGGAATAACATTTATTCTTTACAATTGAATATGTCTACTAAATCCTAACAAATAACTGAAAGTATGTTCTTCATAAGAACCGGAACATAATAACATTTATTTAGTTCCCTTATCAGTTTACTAGATTTAGAAGATAGTACGTGTTGCAACGTTTGCTTCACCTTCAAATTCTGTATTTAATCATTCTAATTTAATCATATTCGTAGGATATCATATATCTAAGAGTCGACTTTGAACTTGGATAGATTTATCTCAACTCACTTGCTTAGAATAGAAACTTCAATAAGTTTTATATTTAAGCACATGCCCTAACTTTCCTTTTTAATCCTTTAAGCACTTGAAAAATGTTTATTATTGTAGTCTTCATAAGACTTAAGAAAGATCACAAGAGCCATGTATTTAATTTTCTTTCATAAAGAAAATCTAAAGTTTATTAAATAGTTTATTTAACCTTTTGAATCGTATTCAAAACATTGACTAATTAATTAACCTTTAAGCAATGATAGAATTAAGTCGATACTTAAAGCTTACAATTTTGAAAACAACCTTTCCAAAATTAGATGTGGTCATTCTTATCCAACGTTTGAATTAATTGTCATCGTATGACTGAATGATCATCAAATGATTCAATCATATCATGAGCTTCCGCTTTCATTAATAATTAAAGTCTTGGAGTGTTGCATCAAATATGTAGTCTCCTTGTCTCTAAATACTATAACGGGATTGCTCGTGTCATTTCTTATTTTAAAAGGATTAAAATTACTTAACCATATTTGAGAACGTTTCTCAAAAGGTAACAGACATAATTTGGTTTTACTAATCGAGAATAAAATATAAATATAAAAGTTTGCTAAAACTACAACATAAAAATGAAAATAAAAGAGTGTTGTTGTTTATACACGCAAAATCAAAAATTGTCTTTTGGTTTACGATTTTGCTCCCACTAGTCAACTACTCCCAATTGACTTTCAAGAATTATTAATTTCTTTAGTGGACAAGATCCAACTAAACTACCGCGACCCCCGCTTTGGCTGGTGGGCTGAAAATAGTCTAATAGGTAGACAACTCTTTGTCAATCGTATCTTATACGACTCTTGTTGTTTGACTAGTCAACTCTTTGACAATTTTCATCTTATGAAGTAGTCAAACCCTTGCCTCTAAAATCCAAACGACCCCGCTTTGGCTGGTGGCCGAGAGAATTCTTAGTCAAGTCATAACCCCAATATTCGTGAGATCTCATACGATCATATCTCGATAATGACGATATACACGAGGTAGGTCAACCCCCTTCTTTGGCTGATGATTTGGATCCGAACAAGGGCTCTTCACCGTCATTATAATATGGGGAGGCAATTTCAACTTGATTCTTTTGTGGTGGAAGTATTTATGTAAATTAATTCACTTAATTAATTTTAATTATATGTCTCATCAAGTATATCTATCTCTATAGACATACATCCTACACATTCATCTAGATCGTGCATAGTCATGCATCTATCGTATCATATAAAATAAATACAAGCACAAAATAAATAAATGCGTAAAGTAACAGTATGATCATGGACTTTTCCTAGGAGCGGTTTCGAATACAAACTGACGAAACCGCAGGTCACAATCTAAGGTAGCTGCAACCGACAATAGGATCTTTAATGCGCCATTCTCAAATGGGGTCTTTATTCTTCTTTCTTTGGTCTCCGTCTTCTGCTCCATTCATGTTACATTTAATTCTATCTAATGAAATAAATACACCCGCCGCATACAGGGGGGCGAACGGGAATGGGATAAATGCAGAAAATAATTAAACTAGGTCACGTTCTTCATAACGGCCTAGGACAATTTTTAAACCAACAGAAAAATTAAATCATTCACATCAATCCTATCGGTCGAATCCATGATCAATCGGGGTCCATATAATCATATTATATCTACCATATCTAATCCATACAATAACATCTTATGAAAAAGATAAAATTAAAAATTTAACTACTTGCGCCTTAATTAATCAATTAACATTTAATCTATTAAATAATTTTATCCAATCAATTAACTAATTTACATTTAATTAATTAAATGATTTTAATCGAAATAAAATTAACGATTAATTTTAAACATTTTTTATTTTTATTTTTAATTAATTAGAACTATTCTAAAAATAAATCAAAATTAAAATTAGGTCTCTTTTGTTTCTTTTCCTTTTGATTCCTAATCAAAAAAGATGCCTTTGGTTTCCTAAACCAAAAGGCATCTCCCTTGGCCTTTTTCCAAAATCAAAATTTTGTAAATTGCCTAGGCCTAGGTTTTTTCCAAAATCAAATATTTTGAAAGGTGCCTAGGCCTATTCCAAACAAAATTTGAAAAGACCAATATTTTGGTTAATATGTTGGCCACTTTCCAAAATCAAAATTTTGGAAGTGGCCTAGTCCTCTAGGCTTTTTTCCAAATTAAATATTTGGAATGGGCCTAGGCCTATTCCAAACAAAGTTTGGAAAGAATATTATTATTTTAATGTCATGTGGCATCCCAATGGCCCAAAATATTTGAATCATTAGTTAGCCACATGACACAACTAAACAAAGGAGAAATTACCAATCACAACTATGAACCATATTGAATCACAAAATACACAAAACAAAATTTAGGAGATCCACCAGCATTGACCGGTCAACCGACGCCGGCAGCAGGTTGCCCTGCCGCCGCCGCCGCCGACCTACCGCCACTGGTGGTGGTGGAGCCGCCAGTCGACCAAGCACTACCCGATCTCGTTTTTTTTCTTTTCATGTATCACTTTTGCGAATCAAAAATATTTCATCTTTTAATTAAGTGATTTAAATGATAAAATTAACTACGTAAAATAACATGCTTATTGCTTAAGCTCGAAGCTCGCTCTGATACCACTGTTAGGAAATCTACGCAGGAATGCAACGGAATTCAAAATTTTGATTTCCTTTTACCCAAGATCGACTTCGTTTAAGCAATAAACAAATAAGCTAGTAGACGGTGGTTACCTTGGTTGATCTAAAAGATCGACGCATTGACCATCTAAGGAGAGTAGTTCTGCATCTGCATAGAGCAGCCCAAGTGTTCGGCCTCTACCGCTAGTCCACACAAACAGCCCGCCGGAATCCCATCATGGATTGCTATTAGAAAACTACGGTTGCTAGACCGGCCTTTTTGCCCTATCTAGGATGCTCTCTATTTTACACAAGAACTATGAGCTCTTGCAATTTTGATGTACAAAAGAGCTTGACATCCACCTCCTATTTATATTCGATGGGGCGCCCCTATGTAGAGTGGAGGAGAAAAAACATTTTTCCCAATAAAATAAGGAAAATCTCCTAGATTGATTTATCTATTTTATTATAATATCTCATATTAAATAAAATATAAATATTGCCAATAGCTTATATTGATTATATTTATCTTATTACCATAAATCTATTTTTCCAAAATCAATTAATATCTAATATTAATATTATGGTAATCTTATTAATTAAATTGCACAAACCAAATGTATCCAATATACTTTGCAAGTGGCACTCCAAATCCCACTAAATTAGGAATTGAGATTTTCTTTAATTAATATAATGTTATGATTAATTAATTTGCAAAATACACATATATATATATATTTTCCAAATTTCGAAATATGTATTTAAATACATATATTTAATTAATCACCATAATTAATAAGGAAAATTAGGGATTAGGACATTTTTCATATTTTTTTTAATTAGCAGTCCAAGTTAACACTTTTTATAGGCTGAAGGACATAATTTTAAAAACATGACTGAACTGCCCATACTTAACCCATTCTAATTACATGACATATTTTTACGGCTTATCCGTTATCGGTTTGAAGAAACTCGCTGACGAACGAAGATCAGAAATTGCTCGATCGTGAATCTGTAATTGATTCTTTTCCAAATCCGCATCGATCATCTAATTCAAAGGATTCTTCATCAAGTGTATTTGCCAATTTTTTTATCATTGATTGCTGAAATCGTGGAAAGCAACATCTTTCAACCTCGACAGCGAAATTGAAGCGGTCATGAAGCATCTTTTGCATCAACATCAGTGCAGGAACAACAAATCGGTTAGCATCAGGTATGAAATCACTCTAATCCGCCAATTTTCATAGCTTTATTGTTTGGGTGTTGGAAAAATGAATTCCGAGTTACTGATGAATATGGATTAAATTTTGCATATTCATTAGAATCATTACAGATTGAAGAAAATCATTGAATTAAAAAAGCTTGAATGGCAAAGAAACAAGCTGGAAGAAGTAGAACCTATCAGTGAATTTACTGACGTTTTTCCATCTTTTTCGGACAGTTTGCATAGTATTCTTTCTCTTTTAAGGTTCACTAATGCATTTCATCTTCATTCCAAACTTGGTTCTCTTTATGATTCACTGGCGTTTGAGAAATGTCATGGTTCTCTTATGATTCTCTAGCGATTGAGAAATGTCATGCTTCTCTTTATGATTCTCTGGCGATTGAGTTATGTCATTGCTATCTTTCTGTTCCTCAATCCATTAAGTTATATTGACTAGAAAAGCAATGCAATGCTTGTTTCTCTGTGGAGTTCACTTTTTTTGAATGTGTTTAATGCTTATGATTCTCTAGTTGTTTCACTTATATGTTGTCATGTTTCGGAGATATTCACAAAACATTATGTTCACTATGTAACCATGATTTCGGGCATGTGATATTCACTATGTTCTAACACTATGTGTGACTAAGTCAGTAAGATTCAATAATGTATGGTTTTGGATTTTTGGGGCTGTGAGAATAATTAACATGAACTAATTCTATGTTTTCTATATTAGGTTCACTAATCCATTGTATTAATAAATCCAATAACATATAAGGTTCACTAATGCTATTTAATCTTCTTTCCAAACCTGATTCTCAGTCTCCTTCACTAACCATGGATGTATGTCGGATTCTTTGGTTAATTCACTGATTCATTGAAACTATATTTATTTATTGTATACGGTTCACTAATGATAATTAGGCTTTGTTGTAAATCTGAATCTATATAACATTCATTTCTACATGAATACAATGACTGGCTATGAAATTCACTACTAATGGTCTGATTTTCTAAAATTATTTTGGTGGTTATTAATTTGTTGCATGTACAGTTAGTACAAGAAATCAACAGATCACCAACTAGAAACATATGATAGTGTAAGGAAAAAATTATCAAAACATTACAAGGCAATAATCAGTCAAAATTTGGTTATGTATGTTTGTCTATATAGTATCAAATGTTGTGATGGATAACAATCAGGGACAAAAAAATGTCCAATTGAGACCGTCAGATTATGAAACCAATGAGGCTATACATTTTTTTCATTTTTTTTCTCAGGGTAATTAACGAGAATGTAGTCGTGGAGGAAAATGATCTTTGATTTGTTTAACTTCCATGGGAATCTCAGTTGTATCTCCCTTATTTTGTTGTACACTCTTTTGTCTTTCTAGCACCTTGTAAGAAAGACACCAATGTAATAAAATGTCCTTCTTAGCCATTCAAAAGAAGAAAAAAAACCTTGGATCTCTTTTTCAAAACCGTTGAAGATGCCTATTGTACGTGTGCGTTTATAATATTATTCACTAACATCGATAGAAGTCTTCGCTATAATGTTATGTTTTTGGGGAATGCAGCAAGAGTAGACATTGACCGTTATAAGTCTTTTTTACTTACTGTGATGGGCTCTTTGAGCATTATTGCTGCTCTTTTTGGACTGCACTCTTCATTTATGAAGAGTGCAAACAAGTGCTTCTCAAAAACTTTTTGACATCCACCTGTTAACTTTAGACTTTTGGTGTTTTTGTTGTTGGCTTGTAAAGCTCCTTTCCCGGACACCGAGTCCTTATCCGGAAAGAGCGCTCGGCACATATATTATCAAATAAATTCAATAATATATGTAAGCCTTACGTCATACATCAGAACTAAAACGACACGGAAGATAAAACGACTCGGGGAAAGCAAAAGACAAAGATCGAACACACGGTTTTCAATGCTGTGAAAAACTAAATCCAATAAAGAGAACTAATCATCCAACATCCAAATCCCAAAGGATCTCAAAAGAAGCTAAACCAAAAAGAAGGACAACATTGTTCAAATGTGAAACAACTGTTTTAAGAAAGAAACAACTAAAAGAACTAAGTCTTCAAAAGCTTCATCTCAAACTTCATCATCAAAGAACTCGTCAACCGTAGCAACCTGTTCATCTTCTTTGGGGAAAGGGAAAGACAAACACAACGTAACGGGGTAAGTACAAAAGTACTCAGTAACGCGTAGAAGATCGTATAACTATGATCTCATAAAGAAATAAAAGCAACGCCGTCTTTTATTAATTTGTTCCGTTATTAACCCTAGCTAACTATCATATTATGTTCATAGCATAACATGAGGTTCCAAAAGGTATCTAACTTAGCTCAAGTTTGTTACACCATGAATAACAAGGGCACTACGCCTAGTAATGGGATGTACTAGGACAACTGGGTGCAACCTACTTAGAGACACGCTCTAGTAGCCCCGGGAATATCTGAGTCCCGATGGTGTGATAACCGGCAGAATGTACCAGACGCTTTATCTAGCCAATCGATTGACCGGCGTGGGTACAGTCTACTTTGTCCGGTCCAGAGAACACATCGCGATATTGTACTATGCCTTACCAAGCATTGCATGATGTTTAAGATTATTAATCTAGCACATACGTTTGATTAGATGTTTAACTAGCCACCTAAGTGTTTTCAAGTAAGCTCCCTCACATCTCCTACTCTCGTACTTAGACCACTAGACACGGACAAGCCCTAGCAATTACACAGACATCGATAAACTCTAGCTTATCGAAGCACAAGGCAAATCCAAAGCTTTCGACGGTCCCACACTTCGTCTTTTTAGGGAATCCATGTGGTGCCGGAACTAAACGCATCAAAAGCTAATTCAGAGCTTTGTCACATAAGGTTAAGCAGTAAACATGCTACTATAAAGCTTAAAACACATAAAAAGAAAAACGACTGGAAACCCCGTCCGGACGGATAACTTGTCGTCCGAAACAGAGAAATAGCCGTACGGATACACACCTCATCCGTACGGATGAACCACCACTCGGTCGACCGAATGGACGGGCTCGGTCGACCGAGCCTCCGCTTGCACCCGTTACGCGTTTTCCTTTCGCACTACGGAGGACGGTTTCCGCGTTCGCGTTTTCTTCTCAAATTCAACCCAAACTCGACTTAAACGAATTAAAACCATGAAAAACAATCATACAAATTGCTCTACCACTTTATGAAACCTTAATCATACGATAAGAAAACCACGTTACCTTAATTGCGTGGTACAACGAACCAAAGCTTCAACCCGTCAAAAGTTTAACCTTTAAATCCAAACGTTAATGGATTTAAGGATTGTTGATATCAAAACGATCCTCGTCTCGCGGTGATCCTTTCTCTCTTGATGAGTCTTATGAAAAGAACAACGGATTAGCCTCGAAAATCGAAAGCCTCTTCTCCCTTTTTTTTGAAACTTGCGCCCCTTTTTCCTCTCCTGCGTCCCTCTCTCTTTTTTTTTGTCAAAAACAACTAGGTTAAAAATTAGGATTAGTTTTCCTTTTATAATCCCAATTATTTTCTTTAAAAAGAAAAATCCTTGTTTATCCCTTTTTCTTTTTCTTTTTTGAAAATCCTTTAATTAAGATAACATAATATTCTGATTTTTGCTAAAAGACCGAATTGCCCTTTTTCAAAAATCGGGATATTACATGGCTCTTCTGTTGCTTAATTTTAGATGCTAAGGGGGCATATTTACCACTACTGCTGATGCAAATTGATGTTGATGCATATACTCACACTTGATGACTTGGTGCTTAATGATTCAAGAGGAGATTTAGCCTGCAAAAGCTTCAGAAGGGGTGTGATTGGTAAATGCTATGATGGTTTTTTGCTGCTGCTATGAAGGGGTATGAAATCAATCACAAGCTTCGTTACACTTACGAGTCCTTGGTTGCCGCAGCCCAGCTAAATTTTAATTTTGCATTTTTCTTTGTGATGTTATTTTTTTTTGTTCCTAGAATTATGTTCATTATTATATTATATGTTATGTAAAAAAATAATGCAGCAAAACAATCAAAAGTGATAAGAATTTCACCAAACTCTTGTTTTAATAGTCTTTGTTTCGTTTTGAGAGTTGATTTGATATTGTTACTCCATTTTTCATGAGATTAACTGTTGAAATTTACTAGTGAATATTAATAGTGAATTTTTGAATAATAATGAATTTTGACAATGAATTTCGAACAAACGTAATTTTTGACATTAGCATTGTAGTTACTGAAGTTATGATTCAAAGTCATACGTGTACTAATGAACCAAGAGACAAAAAAAGAGATTATATAATAATTGAAATATGTAAACATTGATTAAAATCGTTGTTTCCTTCTCCCCAGTAATTCAAATCACTTCAATTTATCACAGACATATGAAAATAAGCCATGGTGTTCACTTGGCATCTACACATTAACAGTCTACCTATGAAGATAAGTTGTGAATGCCCTTTTTCTTGTACGTATGCTGTTATTTCCAAATTAGAGGATTTCGACTTTGATAGTAACTATGACAATTTACAAAATAGAGCAGTTCCACAATTATTCTTTGAAAACTAATTCTCAGTTTTAGAATAACAAACAAATAATACAAGCCCTCAAAATAAAAAGCTTGGAAGGCCGCTCTGATTTCGCATTTTGTATTCATAATCCAAGAACCGTTTTCTCCTATGCATTTGAAGCTGAATGCTTCAACCCAGATCGGGGCCTAAAGTGGTCGATTAGATATCTCCACCTTTCAAGCATTGCCGTACATTCCGGTGGCTTGAACTCCGGTGCATCATGTCCACCTCCCTATAAACAACAACAGCATACAATATGAAATTCTAGTATGAAGAGTTTTTATTACAATATATATCATTGAATGAGACATATACTTCAAAATCTAACAGCATAAGCAAAATGGAAGATGAGGGAAAAAAACTCGCTTTTACGGTTGCAAATGTCATCCTATTTGCATAAGTCCTTGTGTATCTGCTTATCAAGTCTAACACTTAGTGAGTTTTAGATGGCTTTAAAGTAGTAAAGAATGAAAACTTTAATTCGTGTTATATCCACACCATGCAATCTGGACATCAACGATCCATGGTTGCCAATCATCAACGATACTGTAATTTAAAGATTTTATCCATACTTCAGTGGAGATAAATGGCACAACCATGTCATGATCACTACTAAAATCACAATAAAAAACACATTTCTAAATAAATAATTGGTGAACAGAGCTACGGACTCTTTAAAAGAACATACTCCACTTGTGATTTTACCAACCAGGGAAAATGTGTACTCAATCCCATGAAACTAAAGCCAATGTAAAATCAAGCAGTCAATACAAATGAACAAAAAAGTAAAGCAATAACATTGGAACATTAAACAAGTACCATGTCACGAAATTCTTGGAAGAACTGCTCAGGCTTCTGAATCATAAAATTACCCGTCTTGTGTTTATTAGCTCTCTGCTCCAACTGCTCTTTTCTCTTAATTTCCCATTGCTCATTGTTCTTCCTCTTCTTCAAAACAACATCGGATATATAATCCAGCGGATTTTTCTCTTCTTCCGTCATATTTCACAATTACATGCGCTTACAATAAAAAATCAAAATCCTCTTTGATGCAATCTTCCTTAATTTCATGTGCTTACAAAACCAAAACCAAAAACAAAAAATAAACATTTCGTGCACTACCGAAATAATTACTATAAGAGAAAGATACGAAGCAACTTCTATTACCAGAAATATGAATCGGTGATGGAGGACGAAAAGAAGCTGAATATGAATCGGCCCATACATGTACTGTCAATATTCATTGTAGTGAATATTCTCAGTAAATCAAACTTTTCAGGAACACAAGTGCTAGAAAATAGTTAACCATGAGCCTAATAAGAAAGCAGGTAAAGCTAAAGTAGACATGATAAGTAATGAATCAATTGAATTTAAAGAACCAAAACTTGGTGCAGTAAGAAAGCTGAACACCCTCACCATCATTGCATGTAAACAGTGAATGCATGTTAAAGTGAATTTGAGTGAATATTCAATACTTGGCTTAGTGAATTTTATCAGTGAATCAGACTTTTATGAACTAAAACATAAAAAATGAGAGACAGAGGTAGGACAAAAGAGCTACATTAATGTTTAACAAGTGAACTAATCTTTATATGTATAAGAAGCTGGGATATACATTAAACACCTTGAATTGAGAAAACAATCGAAATGATAGATACATTCACTAAATAAACATTCACTAAATAAAGGAAAACAAATTAGTGAATTTGTTCAATTATGAATGTCAGTACTAATTAAATGGAAACAGAGCAGTGAATTTGTCCAATAATGAATGTCAGTACTAAAACTTGTTGCTATAAACAGTGAATGCATATTAAAGTCAATTTCACTGAATGTTCACCGAGAAAAAAAATCAAAATTTCATTAAGCCAAGTATTGAATATGCATTCAAAGCGAATTTCACTGAGAAAACAATCAAAATTTCACTAATCACACATAATCCTCAGTGATTTCAAAGAGAAGAAGAACATGTTTTTTTATCAATTAAACCAACTAGAACAATACCTTTAAAATTCTGTACAGAACCTCAAAAAAAAATTAATGTACAACAGTGAACTTTGCGGATCAAATCCATACCCGGTTTTCCTTGATAGAATTTCCCTACCAATGTATTCTGTAATTTTGCTGCAATAGAAGCTTCAATTTCCAGGGGGATAGTAGTTGCCGGCTCAGCTCTAAATGTGCCGTGAAGAAATTTTGGGGGAGTCGGAAGATTAGCATTATGCATCGCTGGAAGATCGGATGAAAGAGAGTCGATTGCAGCCTTTGTTGTAGTTGAATCATGTGAAGGAGCTGCCATAGGAGGGTGAATCTAGAAATCGCATAAATTAGTGATGATTGAGTAGGGGATTTGGTTGAGAGAAATTTGGGATGAATTGAAGACGTCATTTTCCTGTAAAGCAGAGTTTTATTATGAAGGGTAAAAGTGTCTTTTGAGCTACATTTTTGTCCTTTATGCAACATTTTTTTAAACTTCTCCTATTTACAAATTAGTGAAATATTTTTGTCCTTATGCCTCATTACCCCTAATTAATATCTTGTATTATATTTATTCATAATAAATAAATACCACCATATTAATTTACCACTATAACCCTTATTGTCTCGAGATAAAATTTCCTTATTTGGTCATCGACTATAACCACATTTTAATCCGGCTAGATGTTCATATGTGTGTGACCCGATAGGCTTCCGAATATGTTGGCCGTAGACACAAAGTGTAAATTACAAAAATGCCCTTCATGCCTAACGATCACGGGACAGCGTCTAGCAACACACCGTGACCCTCAATCATCGGAAGAGTCAAATGCAATGACTACTACCTTTCATATGAAACAGTTACCGTGTAACTTACAATCCTATCGCTGTAATAATATCCATACAGTCGTTAGTCGAGTGTCAAAACATCAACGACCGTATCTTATAATCTGGATATCAAGCTCTCTCGAAGTAACTCATTTACTTCCACTTTGCAAAGATTCACGAGAGTAAGACATTCCTTATAAGAAGGCCCTTTCGGATATTCACCCCTACTGATAGGGTACGCGATTTCCAGACGACCAAACATGTATAATCCGTATGCTTCAGTATCACACCCAATCACTACCGCATGATCGCCCCGTGGCTAGGGGAAACCTCAATAGTGTCAAAGCATGACAATCCACACCGTGATGCCATGTAGACTCCGGTCCTAAGGATAATTACACAACCGCCACATAGTGCGACACTTAATGTAAGTGGGTCAGTCTAACGTACGCATTCTCTAATACACGTCCACGTACAGTCCAAGTGTCTCTACACTTCGATAGATGATATCTATCCATGTCCTAAAGACAGAAGATATCTAATACGTGCTAGCCTGTCCTTACCATCAATGCCCTGCTTAACAGTACATCAGCCTAGAGACATTTAAGTATCAAACTTATTAAAGTGATTAGAGATCTCGTCAACCATAATCGTCTATCATGGTTTCTCTATAACAGTTTAATATTAAGGACGTTATCATGTTACAATTCACAATTGGTTCTTTAAAAGAACGTACATATGACAACAGAAAAACCATTTAATATATGTATAAACACAAATAAATAGTAGAAATGATCCGACCCGGACGGATCCGGTCCAATCCGATTGGGTTTAGGACACTATTTCAACAAATTTATCTCATGAGAATTGAAGATACAAACAAACAAAGTCATGATGAAAACGACATCATCATTGCACCTTTAGACTTTTTCTTTTCTTTTTTTTTACACTACAGCTAAACCAAACTTGCAAGCAAAAAGTTTACTACAGCAATCATGGACCACAAAACAGTGAATGTGGTCCAACAAATCTCCCCCTCACTATTTTGTGAAGGAATTCGCCATTCCCGCAATAGAATGACATATCTCAAGTTTCTCTCTTGTCAACACTTTAGTCAACATATCTGCGCCATTATCATCAGTATGAACTTTCTCAAGCTTCAGTAGCTTACAGTCCAACACATCATGAATCCAATGATAACGAACATCAATGTGCTTGGACCTCGAATGAAACGCTGCATTCTTGCCAAGATGAATAGCACTCTAGTTATTACAAAGCAACACATCATGATCTTGCTTCAAACCAAGTTCTCGAATAAACTTCTTCATCCACAACAACTCTTTACATGCTTCAGTTGCTGCAATAAACTCGGCTTCTGTAGTTGAAAGAGCAACACACTTTTGCACTCTCGATTGCCATGACATAGCTCCCCCTGCAAATTTAATCAAATATCCTGAAGTAGACTTGCGAGAATCAACATCTCCTGCTATATCAGAATCAGTGAAACCAACCAACACAGTTTTTCACCACCAAAAGTAAGTTATAAATCAGTAGTACCCCTGAGATATCTCATAATCCATTTCACAGCATTCCAATGCTCCCTTCCTAGATTAGAGAGAAAACGACTGACCTTACCAACTGCATAAGCTATGTCTGGTCTAGTACAAACCATTGCATACATCAAACTTCCAACTGCTGAAGCATAAGGAACCTATTTCATTCCTTCCTCATCATCATCTGTAGACAGTCACTACTTGATACTTAACTTGAAATGAGATGCAAGTGGACTAGTGACCGGTTCGGCATCATTCATGCCAAATCTCTAAATGACCTTCTTGATGTACTTCTCCTGTGACAAATAAATTTTACCGGCATGTCTGTCACGAGTAATCTGCATCCCTAAAATCTGCTTTGCATGGCCTATGTCTTTCATAGCAAAAGACTTTCTCAACTGTTGCTTCAACCTGTCAATTTGAAGTATTCCTGCCAAGAATCAAGATATCATCAACATAGAGTAAAAGAATGATAAAATCATCATCTGAAAATATGCTAATAAACACGCAGTGATAAGAAGTAGTCTTCCGGTAGCTTTGCTCCCCCATGACAGACTCAAACTTTTTGTACCACTGTCTAGGCGCTTGCTTCAACCCATAAAGACTCTTCTTCAACTTGCACACAAGATTCTCATTTCCTTTTACTTGAAAACCCTCTGGTTGATCCATTTAGATAACTTCTTCAAGGTCACCATGAAGAAAAGCTGTTTAACATCCATCTGCTCAACCTCTATATTATGACTAGCTGCCAAGCCAAGAACAGTCCGGATAGAGGACATCTTTACAACCGGAGAGAATATCTCACCAAAATCAATGCCCTTTCTCTGACCAAAACCTTTGACCACTAATCTCGCTTTATACCAAGGTGTAGAATTATTGTCTTCGTTCTTAATTCTGAAGACCCATTTCTTCTTCAAAGCTTTCTTCCTTTTTGGCAGTCTCACCAACTCAAAGTTGTGATTATCATGCAAAGACTTCATCTCGTCTTTCATAGCATCAAGCCACTTATCTTTATGTTCACCATTCAAAGCTTTATCAAAGCTCTCAGGCTCACCACTGTCTGTGAGCAACACAAACTCACTTTTGGGGTATCTAGTGGAAGAATGCTTCTCTCTAGCAGATCTTCTGGGAATAACTGGTGGAACCTCATATGGTAGTGGGTCCTCAACCACATCATCATCAACATGATCAAGATCAACTGCATCAGGCTCACCCTGATGATTATCCTACACATCAACTACATCATGTTCCTCTAGTGGTGTTGGATGAACTATCTCTAACATAGATGGACCATCATTAGCTCGAGGTGTTGAAATCTTCTTGTCAATATCCATCTTTACCTGACCATACCTTTTAAGGAACCTCATTCTTCAAAGGAACACTGAAGACAAATTAAGTACATGCACCACTGTACTCAAAGTTTCACCCCGAAAGGATTTAGACAATCCAGCTTGTGAAAGCAAACATCTGACTCTCTCCATTAGTGTTCTGTTCATTCTCTCAACCAAACCATTCAACTGTGGAGTTTTAGGTGGAGTTCTTTCATGTTTGATACCCTGTTGCTTGCAATAAACATGAAACGGACCAGTGTATTCACCGACATAGTGTGTTCGAATACACTTCAACTTCTTTCCAGTTTCCCTCTCAACCGAGACTTGAAACTGTTTGAACACGTCTAACACTTGATCTTTTGTCTTTCAAGTGTAGACCCAAGTTTTCCTCGAATGATCATCAATAAAAGTCACAAAATACTGGGACCACCAAGAATTCTTATTTACATAGGACCACAAACATCAGAATGTACCAACTCAAGTACCTCTGACTTTCTTGAAGGTGGGCGAGTTTTAAAAGAAACTCTGTTTGCTTTCCTGCAAAACAATGCGCACACTTCTCCAAATGAAAACTGCTAGAACAAGATAATAGATTTTTCTTGGACAAGACAGTCATACCTTTCAAACTCATATGACATAACCTCTTATGCCACAACTCGGTCCCATCAGGCGACTCCACTGCATTAGCCATATCAATAACTTTTGCTTGAGTCAAGAAAAGTGCAGAGGATTTCATACCTCTTGCAACAACTGAAGACCCTTTTGTGAGTTTCCAGGTATCATGTGAAAATAAATTGTCATAACCATCATCACACAGTTTGCAAACCGAAATCAGATTCAACCGGATATCTGGAATATGCTTAAATTTTCTGAGAATTAGTCTGGTACCGTTAGACGTCTCAAAACTAATATCTCCAACACCTGAACACTTTATAACAGAATCATGTGCCATCCTCACATCACCAAAATCACCTGCAGTGTAAGATGTGAAGAATTCTCTTCACGAAGTAGCATGGACCGACGCACCACTGTCAACGACCCAACTGGTCACATCATCTACAAAATTGACATCATCAACTTCCTGAAAAATAAGAAAATCACCAGAAGCAATATTAATATTGTCTTCTTGCTAATCATTTTTCTTATCACTCTTGTCATTATTCTTGTTTTTCTTTTTCAATTTCCAACAGTATCTATGGATGTGTCATTTCTTTCCGCAATGATTGCCTTCAAGGTCTTTGTATTTGCCTTTAGATTTGCTTCTACTATGACCTCTATGCTTGGGTGCTCTACTATGACTTCTCTCCCTCGACTCGGTAACCAGAACATCTGACTGTGCAGAAATACCATGTGCTTACCTTCTGGTTTCCTCTTCCAGAGCATTCGTCTTGGCAAGATCAATGGTCATCCTACCATCCGGAGTTGAGTTAGAGGGAGAACTTCTAAAAGTTTCCCACGACTCTGGTAAAGAGCCGAGAAACATCAACCCCTGCACTTCAGTATCAAACTTGATACCCATAGCAATAAGTTGATTTTGAATACCAACAAAATTATTTCCAGTTTTCCGGCATATAAATCTTCCAGTTTTTGCCATAAAGTTTTAGCATTTTTATCGCCACTTATGTGGCTTAAAACATTATCATCGACCCATTGTCTTACATAACCACATACTTGACTATGCAACAAATCCCATCCAACATCAGTTTTATCTTCGAGTTTTTCTACATCAAACACAGGCTTGTAGTAATCTTTCACATATAACAAGTCCTTCATTTTATCTTTCCATAAGACATAATTGGACCCATTTAAAGTGATCATCCTATTTAGATTTGCTTCCATTTTAAACAAATCAAATACACCAAAAATTACTTTATCCAACAACACTACTAACCAGGCTCTGCTACCACTTGTTGGGAAAAACGCCGTGATAACAAGAAAATTATCGCAAACACCCACAAATAATTTTCCCACTAGTAAGCGCAACGGAATATTTTACTAGTAAAAAGCCATGCATGTAGTGAAATAAAGCGGAATAAAATAACACTAGAATTTTAACGTGAAAAACCCCTCTTAATGTGAGAGAGTAAAACCACGAGGCCGGAGCCCACAAAAATCTCCACTAGTCAGTAAATAAGAGATACAAGTGTTCCACGTATAACAACTCAAACTACTCCAAAGTACCAATAAAAATACAAGAGTATAAGAGTTGTGGAAAGATGTCACCAAAATAACCGCAGCCCAATCTGTGAAGAACATGGACAATCTGCCACTCCGATGTACGAACCAACCAACCAGATTGAAATAGAGAGAACGTCGAACAAGTACCGAAAAATATCACTCACTGTGGGACAACAATTTGACACACTTTTCACTCTATTTTTACACTGATAGTTGGATTAAGTTCTTAAGTGTTACTAGGTATTTTCTTTGCAGTACCAGTTCAACTTGTGCTTTTTGCTCGTCCTTTCTTGCTTCTCAGCATACATAATTTATAGCATGAGAATTGAAGATACAAACAAAGAAAGGGGTTATTCTAATGTAGGGAGACTTCAATAGAGAGCTGCATAAGTGGCAACATCTGGACCACACAGTTTCATCCTCAATAGGGAATTGCATACGTGGCATGAAACTGTGTGGTCCAGATGTTGCCACGTATGCAGCTCTCTATTGAAGCCTCCCTGCATCAGAATAACCCCAAAGAAATTCATGATGAAAAAGACATCATCATTGCACCTTTAGAATTTTTCTTTTCTTTTCTTTTACACTACAGCTAAACCAAACTTGCAAGCAAAAAGTTTACTGCAGCAATCATTGACCACAAAACAGTGAAAGTGGTCCAACACTATCTTGAAACAAGCAGGAGTCTGCAATCATTTCAGGATTAAAGTTAATCCATATATAATCATCTTGTGATTCAATAAGATTTTTCAATCACGGAATTATATGACAAATACAGATTAAATCGGTCCAGTCCTATATGACTACATCATATATAAACGCCCCACTTAGATAACCAATATCGACAATCCGGATAAGACGATCACACCATAAAGTGTTCTGGGCGCATTAATGGTGGTTTAACCAATAGACCCCATACTTTGATTAAGTTCACAACGGACTAATAGTTCAAGTGTATCACCATAAACTTATTACTCATGTGTGACAGCACACTAAGTTATATGGCTACATATGATACAACTTGGGGTTTTTAGTAATGTATTACTTATGAGCACGAAGCAAATACTAAGATGAGAATAAATCTGTCATTTATTAATTTTAAAAACAATTACATAAATTGTCTTTCGGACGCTACTTCCAACAGTAGGATGATTTTGTGAAATCTAATATATGTTTCACCATCTCACTTTTTGGTACAATTTCTATAAATTCATTTGTTTTGATCTAGTTTATAATGAGTTAAAAGTGTTCTAAAATTCGTATTATAATGTTTCAATTATATGTTTTCGTTGCTACTCTTTGTATGATATTATTGTGAGTGTTTGATGATTCTCGATGTGTATCGTTGCCACCGAAACTGTGGTTGTTATACCACTGTTGCGGTCAAGCTGAAACCGTGGTAGTGAGGCCACCTATGTGGTTGCTCTGTTCCGGATCGGATTTGGTTTTCAAATCAGTAAACTCAATATATTAAAATCAATCATTCAATCATCATCTAGGTTGAAAGGGTTTGTTAGAAAATGTCAATGACCAATTTTATGATGACACTTGCTGGTTCTATATTATTACCTCACTAAATGGGGTAATTCTTACACGGTTACTCCATTTATGGAGTTATACTGTGTGGATGAATCTGGATCATACAGTTTTAAGTTGAACTGTGTGGTTCAGATTCATACAAACGTATTACTCCTCAAATAGAGTAACAATGGAAGAATTTTCCAACTGTTTAAATGATACATGTCCCTCCTACTAGTGACACCTATGAAGCATCGACACTTCAATCTGAGAGTCGTGCACCGTATCCAACACATTTCCGACACAACACTCGACCACCACACTCTGACACGTGTCGGATGATTAAAATAATATTATTTAAAATTTTAATATCCGACATGCCTTCAACTTGCTGTCGACACTCCCCGACACTCTTGAACCCTATTTTTTTTTTCTTTTCTTAAATTTTCTTCAATGGAAACGTTAAAATACACGATTTTTATTTCTATAGTAATTTAATAAATAATACGCCGTATTAAGTTTATATAATAAATAATAATTTATACAATTTGTAATATTTTGAAGGTTAATCACAATTGTTTGGGACCGTATAAAGGTCTAATGTCTATTTTAGATATTCATAGAGTTTACATATCACATATCTTATTTTGTCTAGTTTTTTAAATTTTTACAAATATTTTTTTGATAAATTGAATCTTATTTACATCACACACACACACACACACACACACACACACATATATATATATATATATATATATATATATATATATATATATATATATATATATATATATATATATATAATGTGTCGGCGATGTGTCGTATCCTTATATTTTGAAAATAACTGTATCGTCGTCTTCATGTCGTGTCGTACGGTGTATTTGTATCTGTGCTACATAGAGTGACATTCGTTTATTTTTTATGAATTTTAAATAAATAAAAAAAAGTGAAACATCTTGTCGATCATGAAATGATTATCAACGAAGTTTAGAGGTGAAGTTATTGTGTAGTGTAGAGATTTTGAGCTGATGTGATAGGTGAAACGATTAGAACCACACAGTTTAAATACAGAATAAAAACTGGTGGCTGCGATAGCGCCACCAATGCTATCCGCACATAAGTACGGTGTATGCAATAATCTCGCAGTTTAGAGTATAGAGAATGCGTGTTAAAATAAAGAAACAATTTTTTACCGAAAGACGACACTTAATGAAAGAGAAACATAAGAGAAAAATAAATAAATTAATAATACTAGGTCACAATCCTCCATTATTCAGAAAAAATTATTGTGTGGTGAGGGAATTTGAAGTGAAGTGACGGGTGAAACGATCAGAACCACACAGTTTTAATACAGAATGAAGGTATGCGGTGTGTGGTGTGTCACACGGTGTCTCCGCATCGTGCGGAGACACCACACAAAAATCACCCAAAGGTTAGACATCATCATTTTGATAAACTTCAACGTGAATATTTTTGTGCAATGACGAAAAAGGCAAATAATAATCATAGTTAGAATCCTATGTTTCCCGTAATTAAAAAGGTTTCATTATTTTAATGTACAAAGTTTTCAATACAAAAATAAAATAGGGTTTCATTGTTTGTTGCTTTCGAAATCCAACAGAATTTAGACATTTTAAATACGGGGTCTGTTTGTTTCAAAATAAGTGATATAATTGTCAAAAATCATTTGTTCTATGTTATAATAGACTATTACATTTTTAATGCATTATTAATTGTGTGTTTTTTACATGAGGAGTGCTACAACCACACCCGATGTGGCGCACATCGGATGTCTCCACCGTCCAGATCAAAAAGTAAAAAGAGATAGTGGCGGGACCGGATCAAATGAAGGGTGAGGATGTCGGATGTGGACCACATCCGATGTGCCCCTATCATTGCTGTTTTTACATCTATCATTATTTATTAAATAGTGAGAAAATATTTGACAAAAAAAGTAGTGAGAAAATAAAAACAACATTATATTAGATATAGTGTATGGCTTTTCAGTCATTTTGATATTTAAATCAAAACATTAACTACGTGTTTTTACAAATTACATCATTTATTTTAAAACGGATGGAGCATAAATTATGTTGTAAATTATGTTCTTATTAATAAATACTTTCGTTTCCAAAAAAAAAAAAAAAACTTCATAATATTTATTTTAATTTATTAAGGGTTCATTTTTTTATTTTTTATTTTTTATTTTTTATTTTTTATTTTTTATTAAGGGTTCATTTTGTTATTAAATTGTAGGTGGATTCTGTCAAAATCATTCTGTTAGATATTCGATGTGGACTGGAGTACGTGTCCTTTCAAATAATTCCAATGCAATTTGATATTTGTCATTTCGTCGTCGTTATCTTATCTATCTTATGTTTTAAATTTCCCCTTGGAATTAATTAAATCAATTATTATGTGTATAGCTAAAACATCGCACATGAATGAATGGACGTGGTCCACGTGGAGATTCCTTTATGTCCTTCCACTAGGTTTATGCCTATGAACATGCATGCAAATAAAATAAATAAATAAATAAAAGACTAATGAATGTGTGTTTTTATGTGAAGAGGATTTTGAGGTGAAGTGACGAATGAAACGATCAGAATAATATAGTTTAAAGACAGAATGAAACTGTATGATGTGTATGTCTCCACACATATCTTCACAGCGTGTGAATACACCACACAAGAACCTCCCGTGTTCGACCTTGAAGTGTGTCACCTCCACATCTTTGTTTTTAAAACTTAGATTGGAGTTTCAATTAAAAATAGCACAAGATGAATTAAGGGTGAATGCGGAATGCATGGCAGCCATTTATTTTTATATCAATTATGGCGGGTTTCCCCTAAAAAAATTATGGCGGGTTTAGATAAATGAAATTAATGTAATATAATTGTTAAAATGAAATAATTATAATAGACGATTCTAAAATGCAGTAAGGGAATCGGACCTTTAAACAAGTAATTGAGCTTCGTGATGATAATTCAACTATTTAACGGGAGATTTTATTGATTAATGATACTTGAGCCAATTAATGAGGATTGACTGTCTACGTATCTAGAGATTTTGAGATCGAGTTATTAACGTAGATCTGATTTTGTTAGGGGTGAATCATTTTTGTATAATCCTATTCTTAGAAAGGATGCTTTGGTGCCTATGATTAATGACATGACCAAGATTATGGGGCAATTTACAATTCGTGCCATAAGGGAGCGTGAATCACGGAGTTGTCATTGTGATAGTTACTATCAAAGAATAATGTCTGCTAAATGGCCTGACCGCCCTTCTCGTATATCTAAATATGATGATTATTATATGCTCAGAGCTGAGAGTTCTGACTAAGGTGATCATGCACCATGTCGGCGGAAAGACGTGGAAGCATTTCATATCGGTCTGGGACCATCTCTATCGAAGTCATTCAAGAATGTAAGACCCAACTGGGCCGAGCTTCTTTGGCCCATTTGATTAAAGGATCCGAAGTAGCCCATTTGGCGCCGCCCATCTCCACGTCAGTAATGTAATACTTCATTTGTCCCTGTATACGAGTTATTTTAGTAAAAATCAAGATAGTGGTTAACTATCATGATACATTTAATGCCTGTCATAAATACAATAGTTGCAAAGTAAAAGTTGTTGAATGTATATATAGATTGAGGGTAATGTGACGAAAAATCTCACTAAATGATTTCGTTGTACTTTAAATTATTATATTAAGGGATAAAACAATAATAGTTGATTGTCTTATGGTTAGGGGCAGATGGAGTATAAAAGAATTACCACATTATTGTGTTTGACACACGATTAAATAAAAAGAGCAAGAATTTAGAATATGTGAATCGATGAGTGGTGGGTGGTAGGTAGGGAAGAGTTAAGGCAGTAAGGTGAAGGGATTAAATGGGGTAGTGTGAGTATGTTAGTATGTTAGGTGTTGTGCCCGAAAAAGAATTTTTGTAATTGTTTTATTATTAATAAATGACATATTTATTTATCATCTTATTATTTGTTTCGTTCTCATAAATAATACACTGTTGCCCCTAAATGGTATAAAATGTATCCATATAACTTATTGTGTGTCACACGCGAGTATCAAGTTTATGGTGATACACTTAGATTGTTAGTCTGTGGTGAAGTTAATCGAAGTACAAACTCTATTAATTAAACCACCATTATTGCATCCATAACATTTTATGATATGACCATCTTATCTGGACCGTCGATATTGGTTATCTAAGTGGGTCATTTGTACATGATGTAGTCATATAGGACTTGACTGATTTAATCTGCATTTCTCATATAATTCGTGATTGAGAAATCTTATTGAATCACAAAATGATCATATATGTATTAACTTTAATCCTGAAGTGATTGCTAAATCCTTCTTGTTTCAACATAGGGTTTGATGTATTCGTTAAGGATTGCTAAGTGGCGCGATCCGAATCACTTTCGCGTTGGCACTATTCGGGAATGAGTAATTGAGTGTGTGTTTCACAGGTACATAATCCATTCCTTCCTGCGGGAAGTAGAAAGACGATCTCCTTATTTATTAATCCTAGAAACCGATTGATCTGCAAAGTTCGTATTTGTTATAAACTAATTGATCACTAGTGGTTAATAGTAAATAATGATAAGATGTAATAAAGAAGGTTTACATAAACTTTCCCACTTTATTCAGGATAGTCTATGAAGGGTTGATCTGTATGTAATGATTATATCAATGGACATTAATTGACTCGAAATAATGAGACTAAGTTATATCTATAATCGATGGAGTTTCGGATTATGGTGGCGTAATTCTGGAATTAATAAGTTGAAAAGAAATGTTTTGTTTGATAAATATTTTATTCAATTTATCGGAACTACCGGTTATAGTATTATGGTCCGTGGTTGGCTCCTAACACACGAGTGAATTCTCGTGTTTTGAGATAATTAAATTAAATAGTTGGTCTATTTAATAAATAAAAATTTTGTGTTTTATTGGTTAAATAATATGCAAAATAGAAAATACATTTTCTATTATCCCAATCGGCGAAAATGGTGCCACATATGAATTTAGGGAAAAGAAATTTTCTTAATTATGTCAGATGTGTAAATCATTTATTGGTTAGATGATTGCATAATTAAGAAATTAATTATTTGATACGTATAGTCGGGCGTATCACAAACGGGTTTTGTTAATTTTAGAGGTGGATATCTAGCGAAAGTGAGTGATTTTTACGGTGATTATGTGGTGGTGCTCAAGAACAATATGAAGAAAATATGAAGATATAAAGAACAGCGAATCTGTCGACGAATTGGCAAAGGTTGTCTGCGTTTTTCATTAATTAATCGATCATCTTTTTAGGGAGCAAATGCCACTATTTATAGGGGCTAAGATTTAGCGGTTACAAGAGGCGGTAATTAAAGCATAATTAAAATGTAATTAAGACATAATTAACTAAAAACAGCTCGGCGAGATTTATCAAAGCCGATGCGGGCTCTTTGCCTTATAACCGTAGTCCATGAACTCTGTTGCCTGGTCAAGCGGGTTTGGTCTGAACTGACGGACTATGAGCTTGGGGGAGGTGAGCTGGTCGGCCCTCAATGCTTCGTGTCGAGCTGGAAGTTTTGCTGATTGATGCTTGTTGCCTAGCCAATGATGAAGATCGTAAAGTCATGAGGCAGGCTGGATTATGCTCGGCCCGGTCTGGCTTATGAAGAGGCAGACTGGATGGGCCGTGGACCCTATCCGTTATTGTGCATACGTACATGCCCAATGTGGATTCACAGGGTCTTTTTCGGGCTTTGGCATATCAATAGGCCTTTAATCCTTGACCCCTTCATTGTTCAAATAAAAGGCATAGAGTTAAGTTGTAGGGGACTTGACTTACCATATGCCGAGATGACTGCTATAGAGCGACCTGCTAAGTTAGCATAAGGCTCGTGAGAGTAGTCAAAAGGCTGTGTTGTGGAGCGACCAGGATTTGATGCGTTATGCTTGGGTGAGAGTAGCCGCATGATGTTGTGTTGTGGAGCGATCGGACTTAACAGCATTTATGGCTCGAAAGCGACTTGTTGAGAGGTGCCGTTCTGAAGCGACCGATCTTATGTGTTATGCTCGAAAGCGTATAGCCACATTATGCCTTATTGTGGAGCGACCGGACTTATATTTCTCGACCTGGATAGTTAGCGCGTTGCTCGACGTAGTGCTTTGAAGCGACCTAGTCGAGTTTGCCTTGAGTCGCCCTATTGGGCAAACTCTGGAGTGTTGCCTCGATACCGCGTCTGACATAACCGTTGGGGCCTGACATAGCCGTTAGGATCTGATAGACGCGTCTTCTAATGACTTTGAATTTCTAAGTGACGCATCATAATGATTTCGTATTTCGAAACGGCACGTCCATCTGCTCAAGTCTCTATATACAGGGAGGACTTTCAACACTTAAAACACTTTTTGAAACTCCAAGTTTCCTCAGGCGAGAAATTCTGGCAAGTTGTTTGAAGATTCCGGAAAGCAAAGGAATTCTTCGGAGAGAATAAGTAGTTTCTAACGAGCGGAGGAGGTTTTCGGCTAATTCTGGGCAGCGTTTCTGGTTTTCCGACCAACATTCAATCTTTTTTCCAGATTTCTTCGAGCATACAAGGTAAATCTCTTGGATCTGCTTCGGTTTTGTTTTATAACAAGTTTGGCTTGCTATGAATGCCTTTCTACTTTCGATTTTCTAAGTTTCTATGATGAATGTTGTGAGTTTCGTCCCCGGTAGGCTTAGAACATTAATGTTTTTTCCGGGTCCGAATGAATACACATGCGGTTTCACTTTTGAATGCCTGAACTTGCCTGTTTTCCTTGATTTTCGTCTAATAAATGCGTAGATCGATATGAATGCTTGTTTATGGTAGGTTTTCCTGTCTTTCAATGTTGTTAATTTGGAGAAGAATTTAAATGCCTGTGGCTTAATGAATTTCTTCTCCGATGTTCCTTTAGCCCTCCTATTAGAATTAGGGTTAGGGTTCCGGCCTATAGTAATTGTGAAAGAAGGGCGAGGTGTCGAGATGGACGGATACTTACAGGAGCGGAAGAGGATTTAATGCTCTTTATGTTAGGAAATCTACGTGGGAACGCAGCGGAATTCAAAAATTTGATTTCCTTTTACCTAAGATCGACTTCGTTTAAGCAATAAACAAATAAGTAGTAGACGGTGGTTACCTTGGTTGATCTAAAAGATCGACGTTTTGACCGTCTAAGGAGAGTAGTTCTGCATAGAGCCGCCCAAGTGTTCGGCCTCTACCGCTAGTCCACACGAACAGCCCGCCGGAATCCTATCATTGATTGCTATTGAAAAAACTCCGGTTGCTAGACCGGCCATTTTCCCCTCTCTCCAACTCTCTAAAGGATGCTCTCTATTTTACATAAGAACTATGAGCTCTTGCAATTATGATATACAAAAGAGCTTGACACCCACACTATATTTATAGTGTATATGTCGCCATCTATAAGAGTGGAGGAGAAGAAAACATTTTCCCAATAAAATAAGGAAAATATAATAGATTGATTTATCTCATTTATTATAATATCTTATATTAAATAAATCTAGGATATTGTCAATATCTTATATTGAATATTTCCAAGATATTGTCAATATCTTATATTGACTATATTTATCTTATTACCATAAATCAATTTACACATGTGTATATATCACATATATATTATTACACATATAAATCCATTATATAATATTAACTACAAATGTGCACATGCAAATCCTTTTATATGCATGTCACGTATGTATATGAATATATATATAAAAATATTAATATCTTATATTAATATATGGTAACACCATTAATTAAATTGCACAATCCAAGTGTATCTTATACACTTCAATGTGGCGCCCCATATTGCCAAATATTGGCTTCCGGATTATTCTTTAATCAATATAATATTATTAATATCTTGTATTTAATTTATTCATAATAAATAAATACCACCATATTAATTTACCACTATAACCTTTATAGTACGAGATAAACTTTCCTTATTTGGTTATCATCTATAACCACATTTTAATCTGGCTAGATGTTCTTATATGTGTGACCCGATAGGCTTCCGAATATGTTGGCCGAAGACACAAATTGCAAATTACGAAAATGCCCTTCATGCCTAACGATCACGGGATAGCGTCTAGCAACACACCGTGACCCCCAATCATCGGAAGAGTCAAATGCAATGACTACTACCTTTCATGTGAAACAGTTACCGTGTAACTTACAATCCTATCGCTGTAATAATATCCATATGGTCGTACGTCGAGTGTCAAACATTAACGACCGTATCTTATAATCTGGATATCAAGCTCTCTCGAAGTAACTCATTTACCTCCACTTTGCAAAGATTCACGAGAGTAAGACATTCCTTATAAGAAGGCCATTTCGGATATTCGATCCCAATCATAGGATACGCGATTCCCGGATGACCAATCATGTATACTCTGCATGCTTCAATATCATACCCAATCACTACCGCATGATCGCCCCGTGGCTAGGGGAAACCTCAATAGTGTCAAAGCATGACAATCCACACCGTGATGCCATGAAGACTCCGGTCCAAAGGATAATTACACAACCGCCACATAGTGTGACACTTAACCGTGTAAGTGGGTCCGTCTAACGTACGCATTCTCTAATACACGTCCACGTACAGTCCAAGTGTCTCTACACTTCGATAGACGAGATCTATCACTACCCTTAAAGACATAAGACATCTAATACTTGCTAGTCTGTTTATACTATCAATGTCCTGTTTAATAGTATATCAGCCTAGAGACATTTAAGTATCAAACTTATTAAAGTGATTAGAGATCTCATCAACCATAATCGCCTATCATGGTTTCTCTATCATAGTTTAATACCAAGGACGTTATCATATAACAATTCACAATGGGTTCTTTAAAAGAACAAATATATGACAACAGAAAAGCCATTTAATATATGTATAAACATAAAGAAACAGTAGAAATGATCCGACCCGGTCGGATCCGGTCCAACCCAATTGGGTTTAGGACACTATTCCAACACTTTAGAGGGTTCGCCGCGGTTCATTGTTGTGCTTACACACAAGACTACCCCTTTCCGAAAGATCTGCGGGACCACCTACCACTAGTCTTCGGCCGGAGGGGTTTATTGCACAAAAATGCCGGGACGCAGGCTCCCAAAGAGGGAAGCCCAACGAATGTCAGATGCAAAGCCCCGCACCTCATTAAGATCATATTGTTTATCTTGACCTGACTTCAAGTTTAGGCGACTAACCTTCAACCTCGCCCTCTTTTTTACAGGCAATGTATTCAGAAAACCGAGGTGTCGAGGCGGGCATTAACGGATCGGAGGGGGGCGCCGAGCAGGTTGAGCAGGCTGAGCAAGCCGAAGTAGAGCATGCAGAGGTGCGGATGGTAAGCTCATTTGCCTGAGAGAAAGCTCCCCAGTCTAATTTTTCTTCATCTAAAATTCAAAATGACATGGTTTTAATTTTTAAGGTGTTGATGATACTGCAGCTGGATGAAGTTAGATGTCAAGTGTTGCTACTGCTAATAGTTAGTTAGGCAGTTAGCTAGTTATGTAAACTAGTTATTTAGTTAGATATGCTAATGTAACTGCTGCTAGCTACTATGGAGGCTATATAAGCCATGTACAAAGGTAGCTTCAACTTCATCTTGTAAAATTGAATTCTGATAAGATGCAATAAACAAATAGTCCTTTTCTTCATTTTGTTTTCCTTCTTCTTCTTTCTCTAGTTTGTATGTTCATAACATGGTATCAAAGCGTTAAATCTGTAACTTCTACGTTATTGTTCTTCTAAGTGTTCGACTGATTGCCTCAGTGAACATCTTTCTTTCAAATCTTGTATTTTGTGGCATTATCTACTAGTTCTTCCATTTCTTGATCATGGCAGAACAAGATGTTGCAGTGGTTAATCTATATTACGTGCACCCTAGTGAAAATCCTTATGCTATTCTTGTGTATCCCAAGCTCACTGGTGTGGAGAATTTTCATTGCTGGAAACGTGCTATCCGTTTGGTCATTTTTATGAAAAGTAAGAAATGATTAATTGATGGTTCTTTGCCTAAACCCCTTAAAGATGATAGAAATTTTGAAGCATGGTCATAGCGCAATGATATGGTTACAACTTGGATTGTCAATTCTTTACATGATGATATTGTGCAAAGTGTCGTGTGGTTAACTTCTGCTAGGGAAATTTGGGTAGGTCTTATTCATCATTTTAGCACTGGAAATGCATATAGATTGTCTAATCTGATTGAGGACATTTACACCACTAAGAAGGGATCACTATATGTTACTAGTTATTTTGCCAAATTGAAGGGGTTTTGGGATCAGGATACTGTTTTACGCCCTGCTCCACCTTGTTCTTGTGAGGTTAGGACAATTTATAGGGAATACAGTGATACGGACATTGTTCTTAGTTTCTTGAAAGGCTTAAATGATACTTACAGTAATGTCAAATCACAAGTATTGATGGCAACCCCCTTGCCAGACATTAAGACAATTTTCTCTATGGCCCTTCAGCATGAAAGTCAGCTTTCTTATTCTTCTGCCTAGAATGGTTCTGTTGTTTTGAATGCTTCTTCCAGTTCCTCTATTGGTTCTCAAGATTCTGGTATTTCTTTAGCATTGGCTAGTCAGAATTAGGTTTCTTATGGCAGGGGGAGATGTGGTAATCAATCTGGTAGAAAGATGGTTTGTACACATTGTGGTAGAGAGGGTCATACATTGGAGAATTGTTATAAGAAGTGGGGTTATCCTCCTGGTTTTAAAGGAAGAGGCAGAGAGGGTATCATGGCTAATTGTGTTGATACCTCACAAGATTCTGGTTCACAAGGTTTTGTACCAGATCAGTCTGTTTCTTGTGTTTCTTTTGGTTCTGGCACTTCTGTTGCCTCTTCTGTTGGAAGTAATAATTTTGTGATGACAAGAAGTTAGTATGTTCATATCTTGGGGTTACTTCAGAATGTCAGAATTCAAGATATGCCATCTGCAGCCCCTGGTTTATCGTTTGCCCTGACAGCAGGTGTTCAATCTGGTGCCTCATAGGCTGCAGGTAATTCATGTTGGTGGATAGTGGATTCAGGTGCCACTGACCACATCACCTACTGTTTATCTTTAATGATACATGTTGTGCCTGTGCATAACGTAACTGTAATATTACCTACTGGTTCTGTTGTTACTATTACACACATTGGACAGGTCAAACTTAATGATCATTTAATACTTAGAGAAGTTTTATGTGTGCCATCCTTTTTCTTATAATCTTCTTTCTGTCAGAAAACTAACTTTAGGGACAACAATTTCTTTGTGTTTCTTTCCCGATCATTGTATTGTGCAGGATCATCAGTCACACAAGAAGATTGGTTCAGCTAATGTGCTTAATGGATTTGCTACATGTTGACATTTGGGGTCCGAATAGGATACCCACTCTTAATAATGAATCTTATTTTTTGACTATAGTGGATGATCATACTCGTTCTGTTTGGGTTTTTTCATGAAATCAAAGTCTGAAACTAGGTATTTACTACAAACTTTCTGTAATATAAAGTACAGACTCAGTTTAATACTTCTATTAAGACCATTAGGTCAGACAATGTCTTGGAATTGACATGAAATCTTATTACAATGAAAAGGGTATTATACATGAGACTTCATGTGTAAACACCCCTCAACAGAATGCCTAGTAGATTGGAAGCATCAACATATGCTTAATACTTCTAGGGCATTAAGGTTTCATTCTCACTTGCCTATATGTTGTTAGGGTTATTGTTTAAATCATGCTGGACTTCTAATTAATTGTACTCCTACTCCCTTTTTGCAAGATAAGTCTCTTTATGATTTATTGCATAATAAGACTCCTAACTATCTTTTATTCAAAGTTTTTGGGTGTCTAGTTTTTGCCTCTACTAACCAACAGGGCAGGGGTAAATTTGACGCAAGAAGTAGGAGATCTGTTTTCTTAGGATTTCCAGCTCATACAAAAGGTTATTTGCTACTAGATGTACATACTCAGGAGGTGTTCATTTCTAGGGATGTCTTATTCCATGAGGACAAATTTCCTTTCTCAGAACATGCTTCTCCTTGAACTACTGTTTTGCCAATTTCAAGTTTTGAGGATGTCATTCATTCACCACTGATATTAATACCACTACCGAAGTTCCTGATCTTGGTGATAATTCTGCTATTTCCCCTATTTTCCAACATGAGGATTCACCTGCTAATACTTCACAACAGTCAATAAGACCTACTAGGGCAAGACAGTTGCCTAGATATCTACAGGATTACCAGGTTAATTTAGGATACAAGGGTAGTAATCCTCACACAATTCAGAGTGTATTTGCTCATGACCATATCTCTGACTCCTATGATTCTTTTGTATGCAATATCTCATCTGATCAAGAACCTACAACTTACAAACAAGCAGCTCAACACAAATAGTGAGCTATGCAATTAGAATTGGATGCTATACATAAAACCAACACCTGGGAGTTAGTGCCTTTACCACCAGGCAAAGTTCCTATAGGGTGTTAGTGGGTATACAAAATAAAGAGGAAACCTGATGGTAGCATAGAGAGATATAAAGCAAGACTTGTTGCTAAGGGCTACACACAGACTGAGGGAATAGATTACTTGGATACATTTTCTCCAGTGGCCAAAATGACTACAATTAGGCTATTTCTCAGTCTTGCCTCATTACAGAAATGGCATTTACATCAACTAGATGTAAATAATGCTTTTATGCATAGGGATCTCAATGAAGTCTACATGAAGCCTCCCTTAGGTCTCCAAACTGGCCCTAATATTGTTTGCAAACTAATCAAGTCTCTTTATGGCTTAAAACAAGCTAGTAGACAGTGAAATGCAAAGCTTACTCAATGTTTACTCCAATCTGGTGATTCTCAATCCTCTAATGATTACATCTTGTTCACTAAAGGGTAGGGATCATTCTTTGTAGCACTCTTGGTATATGTAGATGATATTATTGTGGGAAGTCCCTCACTCCATCTCATTCAAGAATTAAAAGATCTATTGCACAAGGCTTTTACAATCAAGGACCTTGGGACATTAAAGTATTTCTTGGGGTTTGAAGTAGCTAGATCTAAGGAAGGTATAGTTATAAATCAAAGAAAATACTTCTTGGACCTTCTACATCATTTTGGTTATCATGGGGCCAAACCATCCAAAACCCCTATGAATCCACAAGTCAAACTAGAACACTTAGATTCTGCTCATTTGAAGGACAACACATATTATAAGAGCCTAGTTGGGAAACTACTCTACCTTGGAAATACAAGACCAGACATAGGGTTTGATGTCCAGCGATTGAGCCAATTTCTGGACAAGCCTATAAAAAATCACCTGGCAGCTGCACACAAGGTTTTGAGGTTTTTAAAAGATGCACCTAGCCAAGGCATCTTATTTCCCTCTACTGGTACATTACAGACTAAGGCCTTCACTGATTCAGATTAGGCAATGTGCAGTATTACAAGAAAATCAGTTACTGGTTTCACTATTTTTCTGGCAGATTCCCTCATTTCATGGAAAGCTAAGAAGCAAGAAATAGTTAGCAAAAGCTCTTCTGAGGCAGAATATAGAGCAATGGCTATTACAGCCGGTGAAATACAATGGATCATTTATATACTTGAGGATTTTCAGGTCCCACATCCACAGGCTGTACCTCTATACTGTGACAACAAAAATGCTCTTTACATAGTGAAAAATCATGTTTTCCATGAAAGAACTAAACACATAGAAATGGATGAAGTTAGATGTAAAGCTTGCAATGATCTCATATTATAGCTTGTGGGGGGTGTTGATGATACTGGAGCTGGATGAAGTTAGATGTCAAGTGTTGCTACTGTTAATAGTTAGTTAGGCAGTTAATTAGTTGTGTAAACTAGTTAGTTAGTTAGATATGCTAATGAAGGCTATATAAGCCATGTACAAATGTAGCTTCAACTTCATCTTGTAAAGTTGAATTTTGATAAGAGGCAATAAACAAATATTCATTTTCTTCCTTCTGTTTTCCTTATTCTTCTTTCTCCAGTTTTTATAAAGAAAAAGAAAAAACCTCTTCACATGTAGAATCTCATGACAATTTCACCAAAGAGGATACGAATAACTGCTGTTATTGTCAAAGCCATTCTGTTAATACCAGAGCAAATTGCTCTGACAATAACGCAACACGTCATTTAGTATATTGCAATAGAAGTTATGCTAATGCCACAACAAATTTATCCTCACAATTGCCCAATCTCAATCTATATTGATTAAACCCTAACAACAAGGGTCCACTCCCTTTGTTAATTGGATGAGTGAATATGTTAATCAGGTAATCTATTGTGTCAGAATAATAAGATTGCTATAATACCAAACAACTGAAATAAGTCACCACTTTACGAGGTTCTAAACTCCACAATCAGCTTCATGTCCAACTATTATTTTAAGATACTCAAACCCTTTATTTCTATGTCATGTCCTAGACTCCAATCTCAATTTATAGATGTGATTTATTTACATATGAGTATCTCACTTTGGTTCATAAATGTTACGCTCTTTGAAAGCGCGTGGTAAAGGAATATGCCAAAATAGTGATAAAATAGATCCAAATTTCCTATTAACCAAAATCGGCCACGTGTCCACTTGCTGGCAACCTCGGCATCGCCATAGCTCCCACCCAACTGCATCTTCTATTCCAAGCCGCTTCCTTCCTCCACCCCTACCAAAACCATCTCTCTGTCCCCACGCCGATCGCCTCCTCCTTCTTAACCCTTTTTTATATTTCCACGAAACATTTCAATTAATTTCACAAATCCCATTTTGTTTCTCTTTTCCCTTAATATCTCTTTGTTCACTTTATTATCAGATATGTTCATATATTGCATGCGAAATGTTCGATAATTTGTTTTTCTCTATAAGTTTTGATCTCGACATTTATGTGACGCAATAGCAAGATTTGCTTATTTTCAGGTATCCTGCGTATTTGCCTACTACTTATTTATGAGTCTTGGTAGTTTTATTTAAAAAAGTTTGTGTCTTAAATTGGAAACTGGCATCTTTAGGGGGGGTTATTGCTTTTAGCGCCGACGTGGGTGAAATTTACTTTGTGGGACATTAATTTTTGGGAATATTTTGTAGTTTCTTTCATCTGGGTTGAAAAAGCTTAGAAATATTTGGCTTATGATTTTCTTCTGAGGTTAATTTCATTTTTTTTTTCGAAGCTACAAGGTGGTTTGAGTGTGTGGATGGGAGTGCCAAGCAGTTATTTTGATTCTGGTGCCTTATAATTTGATGTGTAATAAGAGGAGTGAGATTGGGACTGAATTTGGATTGAAATCTGAGGTTCTTGTTAATCAGGAGCTACAACACCTGATGGATGACCCGATTGTGGCTCCGGGTTCTGCCCCAAGCTCCAATGAAGATAAACCCCGTGTTAAGTTTTTGTGTAGCTTTTCAGGAAGTATATTACCTAGGCCCCATGATGGGAAGCTTCGTTATGTAGGTGGTGAGACAAGGATTGTTAGTCTACCATGTAATATTACATATAATGAGCTTATGGCTAAGATGAGAGAGATTTACGATGGTGCCGTGATTTTGAAATATCAACAGCCAGATGAGGATCTTGATGCTCTAGTTTCAGTTGTAAATGACGACGATGTGACGAATATGATGGAGGAGTATGATAAGCTTGGTGCAAGTGATGGATTCACCAGGCTTAGGATTTTCTTGTTTTCAAACGCGGATTTGGATGGTTCGGTGCATTTTGTTGATGGGGATGAGAGGGAAAGTGAAAGAAGGTATATGGAAGCTTTGAATAGCCTTAATGAATCTCCTAACTATACGAGAAACCATAGCAGCGAAGCTCAAGTGTTTGGTCCTGCAGATGATGGTCATGTTGGTGTTGAGCAATTCTTTAACCAGATGAATCTTGAAGGTGGTGGTGGTTTACATAACCAGAGAAACAATGATTTACACATGCCACCGTTTCATTTGAGACAGTTAAATATTCCTCCATTAATGTCAGCTCAATCAATCTCTCAGATGGAGTCCCCATGGAGCGCCGCTACTGCTTACCACTCCCCTAGGCAACCTGGTGTTCTTGAACCTAGGCAGGTGGCAGAGTATCCAACATCACCTTCGTCTGGTCGTTACCGTGCTCAATATGCAGAAATATCTGACAAAAACTTTGATAGAATACATGAGGAGTACATGAGGAATCAAACGAATCAGTCCCTCTATGAGCATCAGCAGCAATATAATGATACTGTATCAATGTTTCCAACAACTGTACCAAATGAAAAATCCGGTTTTCCCGGGAACATAATGGGTAGTAGCGCCAATGTTTTCGAAGGAAACGGAATTTGTAACAATTGCAGAATTACATTCCCAAGAAATCAACTTTATCCTGAGCCCCTTTATCAACAACTCACAGAGCCACAGAGCATGGGGAACAACGGGTTTCATCATGTTGCCACTCACTGTGCTGAATGCCCACCAAATAGGGAGATGTATATGTTGAATGCAGACACAAGCATTCATCATGCATATTATCCAGCGGAGCAGATTGATCCTCGACATGTTTATAATGAAAATCAGAGCCGAGAAAGAGGATGGTCTATGCAACATCAGTTAACTCCAAGAGCTGAGGAATTGAGACCACACAACAATGGTGATAATAATAATATGGGTATCTCCCATGGACAAATAAATTTACCCGAATCACATCATGTTCCTCTGCATCTTGTTCATTATGATGATCCTCGTTATATTCGATCTGGACCAGAGGTCAGTAATCAAATGTTTCATGACGCTGCACTTGCTGCTGGATCTAATGTTCATATTCAGCCCATGGATGAACGTGGAGTACGGTACGCAAATCCGTCCTATGGAATCAGGACGGACGGCGTCTTCCAAGTCGGGCATGGGCATGGATCTTCACCGTCTTTATGGAGAAACGTTCAGAGCCCCATGCATGGGGGTGCTTCTTATGAACCATCTGGTCCACCCCAGTTAGCTAATAGTTTGATTAATCCGGGATATATCCGCATGGAAGGTAGTCCAAAGCCACAAACTGGATTGGAAAATCAGAACCCTTGGGTTGAGTCCTCCCCAAAGAACTTGGGCCTTGACAGTGAAGCCCATTATTTATCTAATGCATACAATCATGATAATGGGCTTCTCCATAAAGTTGATGCTGTTCATTGTTCGCCTGTCTTGCGTAGTTTTGCTGCTCCGTTGGATCCTTCACTGAGTTTTGCTGCTCAGTTGGATCCATCAGGGACGCCTGATCCGGTTTCATCGGTTAGTGATAAGCTGGTTTTGCCAGCTTTTGCTGGTGCTGAGCCTGTGAGATTAGTTAGGCCTAGTCCTGGGGAGCATAAGGGAGGTGTCCGTGAGGGAACGGTTGAACCATCTAGTTTAGGTGGGTTTATTTGCGCAGACAAGAAGACCGGTTCTGATGGTGTGGGTAATCCTATGCCTGTGAATGCAACATTAGCGCCCGTTGCAAGAAACAGCGGCCCTACAAAAGATATCGGTGTATGTGTTGCCGTAGAGTGTGATGATGAGGTTAAATCAAGTGCTAACATTAATGGTTGGGGAATCGACACTCCTCATGCCGATGTGGAAGAGGAACATCAAAATGTACCTGATGCATTGGTGAGACGTATTCGATTTCTCTATCACTTTATTTTCTTATGGAATATAGCTTACATTTTGCCTCTTAATTCAACAGGATGTTCATGGAGACTTGGAATTAGATTCTGACAACGAAAATTCTAATAAGTCCAAGATTGAGCTTACAAAGGCAGAGGAGGAAGCTCTTTCTAGGGGTTTGCAGGTTAGTTATATAACTTGCTGTTGGTTTTGTTAGTTTCTTGCTTCAATTTATTCATTCATTCGACTATTTATATGCTTATTTATTTATTTTACGTTTTTGGGCCATAGACTATTAGGAATGAAGATCTAGAGGAGATCCGAGAGTTAGGGACAGGCACATATGGTGCTGTTTATCACGGAAAATGGAAAGGCTCAGATGTAGCAATAAAGAGAATTAAAGCCAGCTGCTTTGCTGGAAGACCTTCTGAGCGAGAACGTTTGGTACATACCTTCATCCATTTAATGTTTGCTTGTAATATGCTTTAGCTTGTCCCCCCCCAACCCCCCTCCAATTCTCCTTTTGTTGTTTATAATAACTTGCATTCGTGTTCGGGTAGTATAGATTTCGGATTTCTGGAAAGAGGCGCTGATTTTAAGTTCATTGCATCATCCGAATGTTGTTTCTTTCTATGGTGTGGTTCGAGATGGGCCCGATGGGTCTTTAGCCACTGTGACAGAGTTCATGGTCAATGGATCTTTAAAGCAGTTTTTGCAGAAAAAGGACAGGTTCAAATTCAGTCTTCTTATTTCATGTTTTTTTTGTTGGCTATGTAGAAACTTCATGGTAGATTATACCTATAATACTACTTCTTGATGTTTTTTTCCCCCATCTGATGCCAAACAGAACAATTGATCGTCGTAAGAGGCTTTTGATAGCTATGGATACTGCATTTGGGATGGAGTACTTACATGGAAAAAGCATTGTGCATTTTGACCTGAAATGTGAAAATCTATTGGTAAATATGAGAGATCCACATCGTCCAGTTTGCAAGGTATGTTGATTTTCTTTTGTAAATGACATCATATTTTTGAAATCAGATATGCTATGCATTTTACTCGGCTTATGTGCTATATGCTTTTACCAAAAACACTTTTCAGTGGGCCCAAGATGGTGAATTTTCTACGGTTTTATCGGTTTTTTTTTTCCGGTTAGAATTATCTTTCAGCAATTTGTTTCTGGGTTATGTTTTCTGACAGATTGGTGATCTGGGATTGTCAAAAGTGAAACAACACACGCTAGTTTCAGGAGGTGTTCGTGGGACATTGCCATGGATGGCACCTGAGCTTCTTAGTGGAAAAAGTAACATGGTAACCGAAAAGGTACGACGTATCTAAACCCTTACCGCCGTTTTTCATGGTTTTCCTTTTTCCTTTTTTTTTTTTCCGCTCTCTTCTATATACACAAATCAATTTTTTGTTTCCCCTATGAACAGATTGATGTTTACTCATTTGGAATAGTGATGTGGGAATTGCTCACCGGTGATGAACCGTATAAAGATATGCATTGTGCTTCTATAATTGGTATGTTGAGTGGTTTTTTTTTTTTTTTTTTTTTTTTTTTTTTTTTTTCTGCATTTGGTGTAGTAATAGTATGGTTTCAAATGTTATGTAATCATTTCTTCTACATCACAAAGGTATGTCAATTTGATGTGATTTTATCCTTATTTTAATGAAGGAGGTATCGTGAACAACACGCTACGTCCAACAATTCCGACATGGTGTGATCCAGAATGGAAGTCATTAATGGAAAGTAGTTGGTCTTCTGATCCAGCACTTCGGCCTTCATTCTCAGAAATCTCTCAGAAATTGAGAAGTATGGCAGCTGCAATGAATTTGAAGTGATGATGATGATGATGATAAAGGTCCCAACGCCGGTCTTTTTGTACAGTTGACAAGTGTGGGAGACATATATATATATATATATATATATATATATATATATATATATATATATATATATATATATATATATATATATATATATATATCAAGTAATAATGCATTATTTTATGTTGCATTTTCATCGATTAACCTCGGAAATTCTTGGCTTGTTTTTCCTGATGTTTGCGTCTTCATCTCGGGGTCATGTTTGTTGATTTGGTGTTTATGTTGGGACTTGTTTTTATTTTTTATTTTTTATTTTTTAGTACGAGTCCTTGGCCAAATATGATTTGGTTAAAAGAAAACTAGCAAATGCAATTCGTTGTTCGGATATGGACGAGTATTTAAGCCCCTGTCTAGAGCTTGAATTGTATTGCTATCTATGTACATGAAAATGTTACTTGCAGTTAAACACTGCAATTATGCTTTTAGAGTTCTTGGAATATTTGAGCAAGTCTCAAGTTACATGGGTCGATAGTATATGAATCGGCGTTATATTTAGATGTGTTGGTCGATTTTTAGTATGTTCTGAAAGCTACGTGACACGACGACCTCTTCATTTTGTTTTTTTGTTTTTGTTATATTGAATTTTCCGGTTTGCTAATGGGTTCGCGTATAATGTTTTACATGTGGTTTACACAATCCACACCCACTCCCACTCATTGTATTCTACTCGGCATGAGCTCGGCCAATACGAAAGTGGGGTGAACTAATAGTGTATTCGTATGTCTGAGTGGACATAGCCCCCGTTAGTCGTGGCTATATAACGTAGAAGCTGATCAAAAGGGGAAGTTTTGTATTAAATTCAACGCCAAGTCGGCAATATTGATTATAGAATATTCAATGCCCTCACTTATGTGCAAAACATGTCCTTAAATACCTCCAAATACCACAATGGAATGATGGGTAAGATAGGGTAGGGTGGGTAAGGTCTGGTTGGGTTTGGTGGTGGGTAAGGTAGGGTACAGTACGGTGGGTATGGTAATATAGGGTTGGGTGGTAGGTAAGGTAAGCCAGTGGTAGGTATGGTGGGGTGTCGGGTAGGATAGAGAGGGTGTGATAGGTTGGGTAGGGTGGTGGGTAGTGTAGGATGGGTAGGGTCTAGTGGGAGGGGTGGTGGGTAAGGTAGGGTAGGGTGGTGTGATGGGGTTGGATAGGGTGGTGGGTAGTGTAGGGTGGGTAGGGGTAGGGTAAGGTAGGTAGGGTCAGGTAAGGATAGATTAGGTAGCATAGATGGTGGGTAAGGCAGGTTGGAGTGGGTGGTTGGTAAGGTGGGGTAGGATATGGTAGGATGGGGTGGTGGGTAGTGTGGGGTAAAGTAGGGGTGGGTGCGTAGGGTAAGGTGAGTGTGGTAGGTAAGGTAGGGTAAGGTGGTAAGGTAAGGTGGTAGGTAAGGTAGGATAGGGTAAGGTGGTAGGTAAGGTAGGGTAGGGTGTGGTGGTGGGTAGGATAAGTAGAGTAGGGTAGGTAGGGTGGTGTGGTAGGTAAGGTAGGGTATGTAAGGTAAGTAAAGTAAGGTGCAGTGGGGTGTCGGGTAGGGCTACCCCATCCTACCCTACCCCACCCCACCCCACCACTTCCAACATTTCCTACCTTTATTCCGTTCTTTCACATCTCAAACGCAGTAATGAAATGAATTTATTCCATTCCATTCCATTTCTATTACTTTATTCTATTTTATTCCATTCATACGTAACAAACATGCCATAACAAATTTAGGAAATAAGCATTGGGCTAAAACAGACAAAGCCTATAAAATAGAACAATGTTATAAACATACATGTAATATGTGAATGCTCATTTTACTGCATTACATTAAAATATATTAAACAAAGGTGTGTCATCATCACACACTTGGCTTTAGATGAGACAATTAGTCACTCTTGTTTGACACATATGTAGACATGTGTCAACCTGTTAGCTTAGTGCATTATAAGAAAGTCATGTGTCCTATTTATTTAGGGGGATTGAGGAAAAATGACAAAAATATTTACAAAATGAATAAATAGGACACACTTTTTTTTAGTTGCAAAAAGGACAAAAAAAAAAATTTAAGAGAGACAAAATTACCCTTTTATCAGAGGGACGCGCGCATATCACTGGTTTCATTTCTTCCGTTTCCGGTTCAACCTTCAGGTTTTGTTGTGTTTTCTTTTTCTTTTTTTATTTTTAATTTTTTTATTTAAACACTCGTAACTTTTAATTTACAACTCTGATCATCGAAATTTTTTCATCAAAATTCATGTTTTTTTTCTCTTCAATTTGAGCCCAAACATGATACCCATCCGACGTATATTTTGAAAGACGAAAAAATATTTATAATAACCGGAGTGCTTTTTTTCTTCTTATAAACGACCGTAACTTTTGATTTATAACACCGATTATCAAAATTGTTTCATCAAAATTCATATTTTTTTATCTTATTTTGAGACCGCGTTTGATACCCTTTCGACGTAGTATTTGAAAACCGGATTTTATCGAAGCGTGTATACCAACACATGTTGCTGTGTTACTGTGTTACACAGTAACACAGTTTATAAAAGGATGCACTTTTAGCTGTAGCATATTTCTGGTCAAGTAATATATTCATCACTTATCTTGCAAGAAGAAAGAAAGAAAGGAAAAAAAAAAAAAAGAAGAGAATAACTTAAAACCAATACAAACTAACACCAAAAAAAAAAAACAAAAAAAAAAACATGGCAATCAAATAAAGGTTGATATATGATCAAGAGGATTATAACAAAAAACATAAAATTTTGTCTCATGTTCAACACTCAGACTACCTGCCAAGTGTTATAAATTGACTAAGCCTTCCAGAGTTAAAGAGGCTACTTATTCACAAAAATCACTAACTTGAAAAGTCCAAAATGCCATCCATATTATAACACACACAATTCTACCTTGACAACACACACAGTAAAGCACTGTATTTTCCATTTCAGCTTTGATGCAAGAACCTGAAGTCAAAACTTCTACAAGCTTTAAAGAAAAGTCAAAAGACAATTTATTTGTTTAAGTCTCAAAGATACAACCAAAATCTGAACTGCCATTTTAATGCTTTTTCGACATTGAAAGCTTTCTAGAAAAATCCTCCACCAAATGACCAATTCCAGCATATACATGATAAACCAAGGCTAATGCACTGATCTCAAGTGCAATTGTGACAATCTTTGTAGAGTAATAGCAGAACTCGTAGAAATTCGGGTACGTGAAGGCGACCGTACCCCAGAATCTAGCAGTACACATGTAGCAGACAATACCTTCTTTGCCATTTGTTTGAGCTGGCTTCTGTAGCCGTGGTGATAATGTACTCGGTTTGCTATTTGCTGGAATCGGGAGAGATCAAGTAATATATTCATCACTTAAGAGAATAACTTAAAAGAAGAAAGAAAGAAAGAAAAAAAAAAAAGAAAAAAGAGAATAAGCAAGTGATTTCTCATCTATAGAAAATACAAATTCGTTTCATTCACTGACTGAATTTCAGATAATGAATCCAAGAAAAAGGAAACTCATAAGCCAAATCAAAATCCATTAATCCACACCGAAGAAAATGATTAGGTTCAACAGAAAGAACCATAAGAAGAAGCCAAGCAATGGTACAACAAGACTGATGATACTCAGCAGCTCAAGAACTCAAATAGCAGATTTGCAGCAGGTTGGTAAGTGCACAAAAACAGCAGTTACAAGGATATAGAGGTGCAACAGGCAGCAAGACGTATGCTTCACAGGATTAAGACAAAGGTGCAACAAAATGCAGCACTTATGTCACAGATTCAGCCACCAGATTCCGCAGATTTATCAAAGATTAACACAAGAGATATGGAAAGTCCAGACAGCAGGTTTAAGTATAAAAACAGATTATGTGAACAACAAATTCAGCAGATTAAGGTTCAGCACTTAAAGCACAAATTTAGCCGGGAACCATACATTCTGTTCCATACATCAAAGATTAACACAGTAACACAGTCACAGTAACACCTTTTTCTTGGTAACTTTCACACATATCATCGTATGTTTGATCTGGACATAATTGGTCCCATGTCAATACAGTTGTGATGCATTTAAATCAGATACCAACAAAGAATACAGCAGATATATGAATGGATATATAGCCCTTAATTTTGTTGACATGTGATCCAGAAAAAAAATTAATTTGTGTTATATCCTGACATGCTTCACAGGATTAAGAAAAAGGTGCAACAAAATGCAGCACTTATGTCACAGATTCAGCCACAAGATTCAGCAGATTTATCAAAGATTAACACAAGAGATATGGAAAGTCCAGACAACAGGTTTAAGCATAAAAACAGATTATGTGAACAACAAATTCAGCAGATTAAGGTTCAGCACTTAAAGCACAAATTTAGCCGGGAACCATACATTCAGTTCCATACATCAAAGATTAACACAGTAACACAGTAACACAGTCACACAATCACAGTAACACCTTTTGTTTGGTCCCTTGGAAAGGCTAACACAAGTTTAGAGGGGGGGTGAATAAACTTGTCACTAAAAACTTTCCCTAAGCTGGATTTTAAACAAATTACGGTCCAGTTGGAAACTTGTGTGGAGTTAAGCTAACTGAGCTGAGTTTAAGTCAAACTGACTTAATCAAAACTGAGTCAACCGGCAGCGGATATATTTCTAGCCTTTTTCTTGATCTTGTTTTTCTTTTATGAAAACTGAGTGTAGTAAACTGAATTCTGATGAATGTCAGTTTGTAAACAGTGGAGTGTATAACAATCAATTATCAAAATGTTGTAAGTAGATGCTGAGTAAATAAATAAATGCGTAAAGTAAATAAGGCAAATATTATAGAGTTTCCAGGTGGTGTAATCCTGTACGTCCTCTCTTCCCCTGTGGTGCGGAGGAAAATTCCACTAGAACTTCTTGAGGTGAACTTGTTACAAAAAGTCCTAAACAATAGTCCTTGGCTAATCCCTAGCTTCACTATCTAAACAGTTGTAGAACAGGTAAAATTGATGTTCTTCAATTGCTTGAACACTGGTCCTTAGAGGGTTGAATTGCCTCTTCACCAGCTACCACCACAAACACGGCCTACCGCCCGATCGCTTGTCACAATCGTCCTTGACAAAACCTTCCCGGTTTGCTTCATTAGCCTAAACCTTTGATGTAGAATCAAAGTTGGGTTGAGAATCAATAAATTGATTCTTGTTTGTGGTTCTTCAAAGTGTCTGATTCTTGATAAATTCTTGGTAGCTTGAACACTTGAAGAATTTTTTGATTTGATCTTGTTATAGCGTAAAGATGATAGCAATCCGAATGATTAATGCACACTTTAATTCTTGTTAAATCTCTATCTTCGTTCTTGTATATTTTAATCCTTGGTGCAAGGTCTTCTATTTATAGTGTGAGGTCCAACGTTCACTTGGCTTGAATTCGAATTGTATCAACGTCTATCTTGTAACGGATATATTTCTGACTGTTCTGCTGTGTCAGTGATTCATCCAATGAAATTGCTTCCTTTACAACGTTCGACTGTACTTATCATTTTATCGGATGACTGACTTATAAAGCTGAATATCCTTATCAGTTTTATACTGAGTTTATCACTTGTCAGTTTCTTGACTGACTTGGAGCATTAACTAAGATTTTACTCTTCTTCAAATATAAGTACTCCAATTTTTCATCTGATTATAATTGATTTAATCAGAGTACACCATGACTCATTATCATCTAAGAATTCATTGTCCTTATGATTCTTAGGTCTTCATACAAGATCCATAAAGTCAGTTCAGTCACCACAATCTTGCCTGAAGTCTAACTTTACAATCTCGACGTAGTCTTCATAACTGAGTTTGAACACTCAGTTCTTCGATCTTCAATAACTGAGTCTGTGACCCTCAGTTCTTCAATTTCCAGATAAGCCAACTGAGTCTGTGTCCCTCAGCGAACTTATCTTCTTCAGTTTCATCTAGGTGTATTCTGAGTCAGTTTGTTTATCTTGATGATTTCCAGTTTTCAGTTTTACGACACACTAACTATTACAGTGCTTGTCTGATGTAACCTATACAAATATCAGACTCTAGTAAAACCCAAACATTCAGTTCTAGACATCTTTTAGCTTTTCACTATAACAACTAGCTTCAGCACTTCATCAATGAGGTTAAAATAATACTTTGAATAATTATGATGAATTATCATCAAAACATAAATTTTATTTGCAACAATTTCCCCCTTTTTGATGATGCCAAAACTCTCCCTAAAAGAAAAGCTTAAAGATCAAAACAATGTAAAACAATGTAAAACTGGAAAACTGGATTTCATTAGAATGATCAAAAACTGGAATAGTTTCATTTAGTCCAAACAACTGAGATTAAAGACTAAGCTTTTTCTTAACTGAAATAAACTTCTTTTCTTTGTCATACAGATGATATTCATTTTCTAGCTTGGAGTCTTCCTTTGAAAATGTCTTGTTGTAGTCAACTTGACTTCCTTCTTTCCATCTTCTCCATAGAAGTAGCTTTGGTAAGTCTGATTCTTTCAAGTAGTATTTTTCAAATTCGACTACATCAGATTTCATTTGTTCAGTCTTGTCTTTAATCTTCAGTTTGTCATCAATCCTCTAATTCTTCTTGTATTGTGCCATTTTCTGCTTTGAGAATATATCAGATAAAAAGTAGTTCAAGGATTCTTCAAATGTCCTATCCTTGTACTTGGCTTTAATAGGATTGTGATCGTTGAAAAGCTTCATCCACAGACCCTTTGTAAGAGTAGCTCTCTTTTCTCCTGGTTGACTGTATTTCTCAATGAGCTGCTCATCAGTTAGTTCTTTCCTTAAGAACTTAGGATCTGATTTGTATCTTTGCAATTCTTCTTCAAGTCGCTTCATCTCTTTAAGTAACTTCAGCTTTTCTTCTTTAGCTTCCCCCTTTTTGGCATTATATAGCTGATCTACCAAGGCATGGGTTGCCTGTTGGTCGGCTGATATACGTTGCTGAGAAGTAATTACTTTCTTAAGCTGAGTTTCTAACCCGTAGATATGCTGATTCATGTGCCAATAAGCTTGAGCATGAGTTTCCCGATCTACTGCGGTTGAGTCTTCTAGTTTCTGTTTTAGTAATAGAATTTCTGAAGCAGAACTTGAACTGGATTTGTGGATCATCTCTAGTCTTGCATGAACTGAGACATCAGTTCTGGTTCTATAATCGAGATATCCAGAAATATTTGATAGAAGGCCATTTTGTGCATCCTTGTGACTGAGCACAATCTTTAAGTTTTCATGAACTTTGGCCAACTCATCCTTAGTTAGGATGTCAGAAGGATAATATGTCGTTTCAGGTTGATCCTTGGGGTGAGTGATGTCTTCAATAATCATCAGTTGTCGATTATCAGTTTTATCAGCTGTTTGCTGAGTGTCAGTTGTCTGATTTCCAACTGGCAACTCTTTTTGCTGACTTACAGTTTGCGTAGCTAGAGGTTGAGGTTGAATATCTGAAGGCAAAACTGTAGTCACATCAGCTTCTTTTCTTGTATGATCATCTTCATCATCATCCTTTTTCTTTGAACTGTCTTTAGGAGCAGATGATGTGGTTGATTCTCTTCTTTGAGCTAGTTCAGTAAACCTTTTGAAACAATTTTCAAGAAACTCTGATATAGGAAATAGAGCATATAGATCTCCGATTTCTAATTTCTCCAAGAGTAACTTTTCTTCAGTCTGTAGATTAGCATCACGAGAATCCTCTGATTTAAGCTTCATCTTCATTACTCTGACAATTTTATCAGCTTCAAAAACGGGGCTGATTGCCGAACTGATTGCTGAACTGATTGATGTTGTCCAAATTCTGGCTTGATTTTGTCAACATGAATACCAACTTCGATTGGTACCGTAGAAAAAGTTAGCCTCTTTAGAAATGTAGTCCTATCCAATGGTAGTGTAGACAAATCTGTTGATGTCACAGAAGAATTTGCGAAGCCAAAAAGTGACATCATGACTTTTTCGTTGATAGCAATTTGATCTCCACGAACTGTTGTCATTATAGAGTCTCTTACCAAACGCATATTTTGCCAAAATTGCAAAATACCTTCCAAGTCACATTTTTCTTTGAATGTAACTTCCAGAATATTTCTTAATCCTGGTTGTTTTTCAATCTTTGCACAGATGTGACTTGCTAACAGAGTGTTTTGACACAAGGCTTCATACATTTCGAATGAAAATTCATCTAGCTCTGTTATTAGTCTTTGTTGTTTTGATTTGTCTGAAGTGGCCATATTTAGGTGTGAACACAAAAATTGATTTTTGAGAGGAGAGGATTGCGAAGAGTCTGATTCTGTTTTTATGAAAGAGGAGGAATTCAAAATTCGATTGAAAGTAATGTGAATGAGGGATGAATAAATAGGTAGGATATACTGGCGGTTGAGTAGTACTACTTTTCAAATTCCACGATGGTTTGGGTAACCAATGTATGCACTGTTCTGACAATCGTGGGGTGTACACGCAATATTCTGACAAAAAGAATTGCAGTAATTAAATGCCATATAACCGCTGTCGATTTTATCTTGTCAACCTTTGACTTAAGTTGATTGGGATAGAAACTGAGATTGAAGTCAGTTTGTAGATACAACTTTCAGTTGCAGTAAAAGTCTGTCAGTTTCAGTTTTAGTTGATCAGTTTGAATTTGTTGATGTCAATGACTAATCTGTTAAGTGAGCGCACCCAACATAACAAAGATTAATCCTCTTGACGAATTTCTGGCTTAACTGATTTCAACTGACTTTGATTATCCCTAATTCAGTTCTCAGTTTGGCAAATCTGTCTTTGTCCAATGGCTTTGTAAAGATATCTGCCAGCTGATCTTCAATTGGTACATAAAGAACTGTTATATCCTTTTTCTCTGCATGATCTCTTATGAAGTGGTGATGCACATCAATGTGCTTTGTCCTTGAGTGTAAAACTGGATTATCAGTGATTTCAATTTCACTTGTGTTATCACACATTATGGGAATCATTCCTTCTTCTATCCCATAATCTCTTAATTGCTGTCTGATCCATAAGACTTGAGCACAACAACTTCCAGCTGCTATGTATTCAGCTTCAGCTGTAGAAGTTGAGATTGAGTTTTGCTTTTTGCTAAACCATGACACAAGTTTATTTCCTAGTAACTGACATGTGCCTGATGTGCTTTTTCTGTCCACTTTGCATCCAGCATAATCTGAGTCTGAATAAGATATTAGCTTGAATTCTCCTTCTTTTGAATACCAAATTCCAACTCTATCTGTGTCTTTCGATATTTCAATGTTCTTTTCACAACCGTGAGATGACTTTCTTTTGGTTTTGACCGAAATCTTGCACATACACCGACAGTAAAAGATATATCTGGCCTACTTGCTGTAAGATAGAGTAAGCTTCCAATCATTCTTCTGTAAAGTGTTTGATCAACATCTTTGCCTTCTTTATCTTCATCTAATTTGATGTTGGTACCCATTGGTGTAGAAATTCCAGTTGATTTTTCCATGCCAAACTTTTTGATAAGTTCTCTTGTTTACTTGGTTTGGTGAATGAAAATTCCATCATTTAATTGTTTAACTTGTAATCCAAGGAAGTAATTCAATTCTCCCATCATACTCATTTGGAATTTGCTTTTCATCAAACTTGCAAATTTCTCACATAATTGTTCATCTTCCAATCCAAAGATGATGTCATCAACATAAATTTGAACAAGTATAGTATTTTCACCATTTTTCATTCTGAACAAGGTTTTGTCTATAGTCCCTTTGATAAATCCATTATCTACTAGAAACTGAGACAAAGTTTCATACCAAGCTCTTGGTGCTTGTTTTAATCCATAAAGAGCTTTTCTTAGTCTGAAAACTTTATCAGCTTGATCTTTGATTTCAAATCCAGGTGGTTGTTGAACATATACTTCTTCTTCAAGAATTCCATTTAAAAATGCGCTTTTAACATCCATCTGGTAAACCTTGAATTTCTTATGAGCTGCGAAGGCAAGAAATAGTCTGATTGCTTCTAATCTTGCAAATGGTGCGTAGGTTTCATCAAAGTCTATGCCTTCTGCTTGAGAGTATCCTTTAGCTACAAGTCTAGCTTTGTTTCTGATAATATTCCCATCTTCATCAAGTTTGTTTCTGAAAACCCATTTGGTTCCTATAATATTGACATGAGCTGGTCTTTCTACCAATTCCCATACTTGATTTCTTTCGAACTCATTCAGTTCATCTTGCATTGCTAATATCCAATCTAGATCTTTCAAAGCTTCTTCTATTTCTTTGGGTTCAGATTGTGATAGGAAACATGCAATCATTGCATCTAGTTGATGTCTTGTTCGAAATCCAGCTTGAGTATCACCAATTACTTGTTCTTCAGGGTGATCTCTCATCCATTGATACGTGGGTGTCTGCATCAAAGAATTTATATCTTGTTCGACTGGTTCTTCAAGAACTGGTTCTTGAGTTTCTTCAGTTGGATCAGGAACATGTAGTTCAGGTGTGGTTTGTTGAGTAGGTCGAACCTGAGAATGATCTGGATTTGAACATTCGAAATTTGTAGTCTCCCAATGTCAATAAAAACTGGTTCTGGTAAGATTGGTAACTGAGACTGAGAAACTGGTTCTGGTCTGTCTTCAGTTGTTTCACCAGGGAAGTTTGGTTCATCAAATACCACGTGAATTGATTCTTCATGCTTAAGTGTTCTTTTGTTTAGTACTCTAAAAGCTTTGCCGACACTTGAATATCCTAGAAAGATTCCTTCATCAGCTTTGGGCTGAAAAACATGAAGTTGATCTTTCCCATTGTTGTGTATGAAACACTTGCTTCCAAAAGAATGAAAGTATGAGACATTTGGTTTTCTTCCATTCCAAATTTCATAAGGGGTCTTCTCATGTCTTTTGTTCATGAGAGCTCTGTTCTGTGTATAACAAGCTGTGTTAACTGCTTCTGCCCAATATCTTTCAGGTAGTTTTGCTTCACAAAACATAGTCCTCCCTGCTTCTTTGAGTGTTCTGTTTCTTCTTTCAGCTACACCATTCTGTTGAGGTGTTCCTGTGGCAGCAAGTTGGTGTAAGACACCATTCTCTTCACAGTATTCAATAATTACGATGTTGAGGAATTCAGTTCCCTTATCTGATCTTATTTTCACAACTGATACTCCTTTCTGATTCTTAAGTGTCTTGAGTAGTTCTGTAAGTCTTTGCTTGGTTTCACTTTTCTTGGTTAAGAATATTACCCAAGTGTATCTTGAAAAATCGTCTACTACCACCAATGTATACTTCTTTCCACTGATACTTATTGGTGTAATAAGGCCAAATAAATCCATGTGTAATAACTCCAGATGTCTGGTTGTTGAATGCTGAGACTTGGTCTTGAAACTTGCTTTTGTTTGCTTTCCTTGTTGACAAGCATCACATAAGCTGTCCTTCTTATATGATATTTCCGGTAGTCCAATGACTAATTGTTTCTTAACAAGTGTGTTGATGTCATCAAAGTTAAGATGACTCAGTTTCTTGTGCCATAGCCAACTGATTTCTGATTTGGTATGCACAAGCAAACAAGTTTCAGCAACGGCTGTTGTCCAATCTACTACATACATATTTTCATTTCTTCTTCCGGCTAAAACAACTTGATAAGCTGATTCGCTGACGACAACGCATAATTCTTTGTCAAAAGTAACTTTGTATCCCATGTCACAGAATTGACTGGTGCTGAGTAGATTGTAGTGTAATCCTTCTACATAAGATACATTCTTGATTGTAAGACCATTCCTGATTAAGGTACCATATCCTTTGGTGTATCCAGGTTTGTCTTTACTTCCAAAATTAACCTTTGGTCCATCTTTTGCAATAAAATTACTGAGACAGTCTTTACTCTTTGTCATGTGCATAGAGCAACCACTGTCAAAGTACCATATATCCTGCAAAAAAAATTAAATAGTTTTAGGTACCCAACTCAGTTTGGGTCCATAGTGGCCAGTTGTCAGTACAACTCTGGGGATATATCCTTTAGGTATTCTTCGGATATTGTTGCACTTGTTTTCATATATGTAAGTCACACTCCCATAGTGTCTATGTTTGGATTGTGTCTTATTTATATGATCTCTCAGATCTTTTGGCTGAAATTTGTTTCCATCATGCTTTCTATTGAAACTTGAATAATAACCATCATTCCTTTTGTACTGAGGTCTGGAATGACCTTGATACTGAGACTTTTTCTGAGAACTGCGATTAGCTCTCTGCTGAGTTTTGGACTGAAACTTGTGATAAGTTTTCTGTCTAGAATGATTGCTATTATCAGTTTTATTAGTAGATGCAGTAAAATTCCAATCATCATCAATGGGATATAATCTTCCTTTCTCCCTAAATATGTGAATATTTGAATGATTGACATTCTTGGATTTACTTTGATTGTAATTTTTCTGGTTCTTGACTTGATTGGTTTTTGTGGACCTGGTAGTTGATTTCCCAGTTCGGTTTTCTTGAGATACAGTTGATTTACCATTTGGTTTACCTTTGTTGGTAAATCTAGTTGTTTTCTTGGAAAACTGATTTATCCTATGTGATACTGGCTTTACTGGTTCAGCAATTTTCCCAGTTTGAGGAAGTTGTTCAGCTACAAACTTAATACCTGTTTTGGTACTAGGTTTGGCAGCTTTGCTGGTTCCATTCTTAGATGATTCCGTGTATCAAATCCTAAACCAGTTTTGTCTCCATATGGTTTTCCCGATTTGAATCCGAAGAATCGAACTTGATTGAGCAAATGATTCGATTCTGCGCGTTGTTGATGCGATGAGTCGATCCGAATCTTTTCTTTATCAGTTTTAGTCAGTTTCAACATTTTTAGTTCAGACTTCAATCTTTCAACTTCAAGAATTAGATTCTTTTTTTCAGCTTTAATTGATTCATAACCAGCTTGAATAGTTACTAGCTGATTCATCAATTCGTCAAGAGTTTCTTCTAATTCTAGATTTTTTGGATTAGAGTCAGCAGTCGAAGAACACGAATTTTGCATGGAAATTTGAGCTGAGGAATATTTAGAATTAGATTCACATACCTCATTTGGATCTTCCATGTGTGCCATTATAGCTGTGTCATCTGATAGTTTTTCAGTACCAGCTTCATAATCTGACTCATCTCCAGCAAGGAGTGCTCTTCTACCAATTCTTCTTGGTGGCATCTTCTTGGTTCAAATCAAGCAAGTTTATTTCTGAAACATAGTCAAGGTCAATACACGACCGTGTCTCAATATACCAATCGTTTCAACGAGTTGGGAAGATTTTATCCCAAAATCATGAAAGTTGAGGAGAAGAAAATGGCCCTCTATAAGAATGGATTATCTCGTGAGATACAAGCCGGTATGATGGGAGCTACACCGAGGAATATGGCAGAATTGTTGAACAAGGCCATAGAAGTTGAAACTTTTAAGAACAGGCCCTCAGTGATAGTTGGTGCTAAGAGAACCTTTGGGGCGAGCGAAGGGAGCAGTTGGGCAGCACCTCAACAGAATGTGAAGTGAAGGTCAGCAGCACCTTCAGCAAGTGCACCCCTTTGTCAGAAGTGCAAGAGGCACCATTCGGGTGAATGCAAGGCTAGTACAGGTAGCTGCTACTACTGTGGAGATCCTGGACACTTTGCAAGGAATTGTCCAACTAGGGGAGGTAAAGAAAATCAAGGTCAAGCATGCGGAAAGGGAAGTTCGAGCCGACCGGTTTGAGTTTTTGCTATGGAGTCAGAGTTTATGGAGTCGGATGACAATGTTATCTCAGGTACTTTTATTTTGTTTATTCTATGTTATTAAAGTACTATTATAGCACGTTAAATCATGTTATAGTTGTATTTAAATAAACGAATTTACATTTTTTTAGGTACGATAATATTAGACAATCTAGCAGTTAAGGCTTTGTTTGATACCGGGGCGTCTAGTTCTTTTGTGTCTTCTAAAGTTGCTAAGAAACTAAACCTACCTATGGAAGCTTTAAGGAACACATTAGAAATAACTACACCGTTAGGAAGAGTTACTAAAGTGTTGAAGTTGATACCTCAAGTAGATATTCGTGTAGGATCTTACCGTTGCAAGAGTAATCTTACAGTGTTGGACTTTACGGACTTTAACGTGATTTTGGGAATAGATTGGCTGTCCAAGAACTATGTACACTTGGACTATAGAGAAAAGAGAGTAACCTTTAAGATACCCGGAAAATCTTTTAAGACATTTCAAGGTAATGTGTATAAGACGAGTAAGAAGCATCATCCGATAATTTCAGCGGTTAAGGCTATAAGAGAATGTCAGAAGGGTTGTGAGGGCTACTTGTTGTATGCAATGGATGTAGAGCAAGTTAAGCCTAAGTTGGAAAAAACCCCTATAGCAAGAGAATACCCCGAGGTATTTCCGGAAGATTTACTAGGTAACATGCCAGATTGAGAAATTGAGTTTGAGATCAAGTTAGTACCGGGGGCAACACCATTAGCAAAAGCACCATATAGGATGGCACAAGCTGAATTAAAAGAATTGAAAGCTTAGTTAAAAGATATGTTAGAAAGGAATATAATTCAGCCAAGTACTTCACCATGGGGAGCCCATGTGTTGTTCGTAAAGAAGAAGGACGGTAGCATGAGGATGTGTATAGATTATATAGCCTTGAATAATCTCATCATCAAGAATAAGTATCCACTACCAAGAATTGATGACTTGTTTTTTAATCAGTTACAGGGAAATAGAGTGTTTTCTAAGATTGATCTTAGGTCCAGTTATCATCAATTGAAGATTAAAGTGGCTGATATACCCAAGACAGCTTTTAGTACAAGGTATGGACATTATGAGTTCTTGGTTATGCCTTTTGGACTTACAAATGCTCCTTCAGCATTCATGGACTTAATGCAGTGTGTTTTCATGCCATATTTGGATAAGTTCATGATAGTATTCATAGATGATATCCTTATCTACGATGAGAAGGAGCACGAAGAACACTTAAGAATCGTGTTGAAGACTTTGAAAGAAAAACAGTTGTTTGCTAAGTTTTCGAAATGTGAGTTTTGGTTGAAGCAAGTCAGTTTTCTAGGGCATGTGATATTTGGGGATGGTATACAAGTAGATCTTGCAAAGATAGAAGCGGTTGAGAATTGGCCAAGACCTAACACAGTTTCAGAAGTAAGAAGCTTTCTGGGGTGCCGGATACTACAAGAAGTTCGTACAAGACTTTTCCAAGATAGCCACACCACTCACCAAACTCACACAAAAGAATGTGAAGTTTGAATGAACTAGTGAGTGTGAGACAGCTTTTCAAACTCTGAAGGATATATTGACTACAACACCAGTTTTGGCAGTTCCAGAGATCTTTGATAATTACGATGTGTACACCGATGCTTCGGGACAAGGTTTAGGTTGTGTGTTGATGCAAGGAGGAAAAGTTATCGCCTATGCATCTAGACAATGGAAGTACATGAAAAGAATTACCCAACTCATGACTTAGAGTTGGCAGCGGTAGTGTTTTCCTTAAAGACTTGGAGGCACTACTTGTACGGAGTTAAGGCAAGAATTTTCATGGATCACAAGAGTTTAAAATACTTTTCACTCAAGAGAATTTGAATATGAGACAGTGAAGATGGTTAGAGTTCGTGAAGGATTATGACCTGGACATTCAGTACCATCCGGGTAAAGCGAATATGGTTGCAGATGCATTGAGTAGAAAGCCAGTGTATGCGGTTTCAGGGGTAGTATATGTGACAGAGCAGTTAGATGGGCTGAAAATCCGGAGTTTTGCTCAGCTTGGGAATCGTCAGTTTGTGGAACTGTTGTTGGCTAGGTCAGAGTTGTTGGATGATATCCGGGCTAAACAAGATGAAGATCCAGCGTTGGTTGACTTGAAGCGAGTTGCTCGAGAGAAGCCTATAGTTGGCTATGTGCTAGATAAGAATGGTAACCTTTGGTACCAAGACCGTTTATGTGTACCTAATGTTGGAGACTTAAGACATAGAGTCATGGATGAGGCACATAGGATAGCCTTTGCAGTACATCCAGGAGCTACAAAGATTTATAGATATATAAAGGAACAGTTTTGGTGGCCTTCAATGAAATTGGAAATAGCTAATTTTGTGGCCGAATGTGACACTTGTCAGAAAGTCAAAGCTGAACATAGGAAACCAGGAGGTATGCTTAAACCTTTGGATATCCCCGAGTGGAAATGGGATAAGATTACAATGGATTTTATCACCGGTTTGCCAAGGACTAAGAGTGGGCATGATATGATATGGGTCATTGTGGATAGACCAACTAAGTCGGCTCATTTCTTACCAACTAAAGTTAATATGTCATTGAAGAAGATGACTACACTTTATTTGGACAATATTGTGAAGCTACATGGAGTGCCTGTTTCAATTGTATCGGATCGTGACAGCCGGTTTATTAGTCGGTTTTGGAAGAGCTTGCAGAAAGCCTTAGGCACAACATTGGACTTGAGTACAACTTTTAACCCTCAAACAGATGGACAGTCGTAAAGAACAATCCAAACGCTTAAGGATATGTTAATAACATGTGTTTTGGAAGTAGGTGGATCATGGGATGATTACCTACCCGTAGCTGAGTTCGCTTACAATAACAGTTATCAGGCCAGTTTGGGAATGCTGCCTTTTGAAGCTTTGTATGGTAGAAGATGTAGAATGCCGGTGTTTTGGGATGAATTCGGGGAGAAGCATCTTACCGGGCCAGAATTGGTTGAGCAAGCTAAGGAAAGGGTTTTGTTGGTAAAGAAGAACTTAAAGGCAGGACAAGATCGTCAGAAGAGTTGGGCTGATGTCTGTAGAAGACCTTTGGAGTTCGATGTTGGTGATAGAGTTTACTTGAGAGCTTCACCAATGAAGGGAGTTAAGTGGTTTGGACAAAAAGGGAAACTAAGTCCAAGGTATGTTGGACCTTTTGAGATCATTGAGAGAGTTGGACCGTTAGCCTACAAGCTTAAACTACCGGAGTCTATGTCAAGAGTTCACAGTGTATTCCATGTCTCGATGTTGAAGAAGTGTTTAACGAAGTTGGATGTTGAAGCTATAGTTGATCCGGAGATCTTTCAAGATAACCTTGCTTATGATGAGAAACCAGTTAAGATTTTCGATAGAAGGAAAAGATGATCAAACGACGGATGATTCCCTTGGTATTAGTACAATGGAGTAACCACACAGTAAACGAAGCAACGTGGGAAGTGGAAGACGATATGATCACAGAGTTTCCAAAATTTTTGAACTTACCAGGTGCCTTCAAGTTTCGAGGACGAAACTCCTCTAAGGGGGGAGGAATGTAATATTCCGATTCTCGGGAAAAGGCAGACGTGTCAATTTGCAAGAATGAAATATTATGTTTATTTCTTTTATGGATTTAAAGTTTATAATTGAATAAGTATATATATATATATATATATATATATATATATATATTTTAAATATATATATATATCTTTTTCGAAATATATTATATTCTTCTTTGGGGACTGAAATGTAATTAAGGGAAATTAAAAGTAATTAATTACAATTAATTAGTGGGAGGTTTTATTTGGGAAATAACCTCTCCACTAATCATAAGTCTATCAGAAAGTTTAACGTAAAAACTTCCGAGTTGAGAGCAAAGGGAGAAGACAAAGAAGCTTTCTCAAATTTGTGACTCATTGTGATGACGGAAAAATTCACCGTTATTTTTATAACTTTTCAACCCGTTTCGGATATCATTTTGAGTATTTTTATATCGTTTCGAGTCTTTAATTCCTTAGTTTCATAAAAATATATAAGTAGTAACTATTATGTAAACTATTGTGTTTTTATAAGTTTTTATAAGTTTTTGTACGGTTTAAGTAGCTTAGGTGTGTCGTGTCGGATTTACGTTTGGTATTTTGGTGGTTCATTGCAGGATTATAAGTTTACCAAGATTCCACGTAAAGACACGTTTTGAGCTCTAAAAGATGTGTTTAGAGGGTTAGAAGAAGGTGACACAAGTTTACGAGTTTAACGGAGCAAATTTTTCTAAGTACTTAAATCGTTACATGTTTTCGACGGATATTTGACCCATCTTAGAGGCATTTTCAAGGGAGGACTTCTTCATGAAAGTTGTAGATCTTCAAATAATCTTTCCAACGCATTTTGAATCAAGTCAATCGGACTTATACAACTCAAATGGTGGTCGAGTGGCTAATTGATTCGTATTAATGGAAAATCCCGAAAACGACACGTAATGGGAATTGGCCATCAAAACGACATTTTCTGAAAAAGTGTCCTTCATGAAAGTTGTAGAGTTTTCCGAGATCTTACTAAGGACGTTTAAATCATGATTTTTGGACGCCTACAACTCGAGATATGAATTTTAGAAGTTTAATATATAATTATATAATTATATATATACATACAAACGCTGCACATGGAGCTGCACATGGTTAGTTACTCGAAATGATTTGCCATGATGAGTCCGGGCCCCCTAGAGGTGGCCAAACCGAAACCGGAACCGGCGGTTCGAACCGAACCGGCGGTTTTGAACCGGCGGTTCGTCAAACCGGCGGTTTGAAAACCGCCGGTTTTTTAACCGCCGGCTTGCCGGTTTGCCGCCGGTTTGTGTTATTGGTAACCGGAACCGGAACCGGAACCGCCGGTTCAAACCGGATGACCGGAACCGGGTAAAACCGGCCGGAACCGGACCGGAACCGGAACCGCCGGTTTAACCGGCCCAACAGTTTTTTTTTTTTTTTTTTTTTTTTCTTTTTTTTTCTGCATGCATGCATGTAAAAACAATTATAAATAAAAAAAACAATTTAAACAAATAAACCATAAAAACTATAAATAAAAAAAAACCTAAAAAATTATAAACCTAAAAAAATACTATAAAATTATATACTAACGGTTAGTAACTAACCTAAAAAAAACCATATACAAATCTAAAAAATTACATGAAACTATGTAATACAAACACATAAGAGTACTATAAAATACTACAATAACAAACTATAAAAAAAACTATAACAAACTATAAAAAAAACTATAAGAAACTATAAAACAACATTTATAATCAAAGAATACTTAAAACCTACTTAAATAACTATAAAAATCATTACAACAAACTATAAAAGACTAAAAACATAAACAATTAAACTACATTCGCTTTGATTTTTTTATATGTGTTGCGCTCCGACACGATTACACATAAAAAATACGTAGGCAAACCGAATTACCGGTACAAGCGTTGAAAAGATAACACAATTTACATATAAGAAAAACAACATAATTTTTTTAAAATAACATTATTTACAAATTTTAAAACCGTGGCCGGAACCGTGATTCGAACCGTGATCTGAACCGGGAGCAAACCGGGGGCAAACCGGAACCGGCCCAAACCGGCAACCGGCGGTTTTGAACAGTAAACCGCCGGTTTTTCAAACCGGCGGTTCGTCAAACCGGCGGTTCGTCAAACCGCCGGTTTGAAAAACCGGCGGTTAGAAAAACCGGCGGTTACACCATTTGGCCACCTCTAGGGCCCCCCTTCAATTTCATCTATAAAAGAGAGCATTTGCAGAGAGTGATCTTCGCCCCCCTTCTCCATTTCTTCTCCTTCTCCTTCTGCTTCTATTTTTTGTTGTTGGGGGCCTATATGTAATATATGTTGTTATAATGTCGGTGTAATAACCCGACTAGTTATCGTTTTAATATAATTTCGTTTTCGTTATTTATTGCTTTCTTTCATTTTTATGCAATTAGTATAAAATATATATATATATATATATATATATATATATATATATATATATATATATATATACGTATATTATATATATTTTATATCTATATATATCTTTATATATATCTATACGTATATCTATATAGCTGTAGTTATTTTATTTCCGTTTTGTTTTCTTTCATTTTGTTTATTTTCTTTTTTGTTATATATATATATATATCTATATATACGCATATATATCTATATACTAGTATTTATATGTATATGTATGTATTTAGATATATATTTATATTTCGTTGTTATTTCCGTTGTTATGAGTAGCTAAAGTAGTTACATAGCCGAATTATGTGAAAACGGGTGAAATTAACCCTCGGGAGACGAGATGGGAGTTGTGTCGTGCTTAAATTAAACGTTCGTATGATAAACTCATGTTTTAAACTTGTTTTGATCATTTTAATAGCTTTGAATAAAATTGACAACTTTGTTCACGGTTACATCGAGCTTATAAATATATTTTACGGTGAGATGTGAGATATGGATATCACTAATCATAGTCCTGATTGTTAGATTGATAATCTAAGTGACAGATCTGAACTATGCCTAAGTGAGATTCTTATTTTTACGAGATGAATGAAACATGTTTTAGAATCACTAAACCATAGTCTTAATCGTTAGATTGGCAACCTAAGTGACACGTTAAAACTATGTTTTCTGTGAGGTTTTTCAGCGGCTTTTTATTCTGGTCAACTATGTTAGGCGAGTTAGCTCTCTAAAGGGAGGGTTAATAAACCTAGTATGGGGGTTAAGTGAGAGATGTTCAGATTTTAACGCAAGAATAAAAAGTTGACACCCGTGAATGTCATATGAACTGAATCAGATAAAACACACTCCTTATCAAGTTTTTCCTGTGGAGAGATAATCTGTTGGATCATGGCTCGGCTATGCTTTTAATCACCTAGTTAATCTCGTTAGTTAAAATTTATTTTTCGCATTAGTATAAAAACTCCACCTAAAACTTTGATCGCCTAGACTAAGAACCACGTTCGCTTTGGTACTCACAACCACATTTCTCTTGGGACGACCTCGTACTCCTGTAGCTATCCTAACAATCGACCTGGTACTCTGCCAGTTAGAGAGTTAGTTTACCCACGGTTTTGCGAGTCTTTATAAATGTATTTTTGAGGGGTAAATTTTAGCTCATCAAAAATTGGCGCCGTTGCCGGGGAATGTGTGATATTGTTGTGATATCTTGTAAGTGAACCGAAGTCTTGGGCCTAGGTTTTTATTTTTATTTTACTTTCGATAAGAGTCTTGGGATGCTGAAGTGATATTGTCCTGAACTCGGTTTGAATACGACTTGGGTACTCAACCCAATCTCTTTACGGGGTTGTTATATTAGGTTGATATCTTGTAAGTCCAGCTAGAACTTGGGCTTAGGACCTTAGGCTACCATATAAAAAAAAAAACGAAGAAAAAAAAAGAAAAATTTTATTGTTTTCTTGTTGTTTTCTGAGATCTTGCAGTTTGAGCTTAAATGGATGGATTTTTCAATCAATACTACAGTCACCTGAACAAAAATACTCCTACCAACCTCAGGCACCTGAACAATGCTATCAACAACAGTATGTGCCTCAGCCTCAATATCAACAGTAGAGTAACCAGGACCAGAATTATGGTTATTCGAGTTATGAGCCACAATATTATGAGGGTTCTTCGAACCCTAGTGCTTATCAGGATTATGGTGTTCATACTCAGCACGTTGATAGCTTCACCCATATTCAGCCATCTGATCAGTGTCTGGAATGGCAAGAGGACTACTACTCACCTCCAATGAATCAAAGTCAATACGATCAGTTTTCCCCCATACCACAAGAAGACTTCACCGACAGTCAAATAGAGCAACTAGAGCGATTGAACCAGATCTTGGAAGAGCGACTGTTGGACATGCATGAGTTCAAGGTAAGTATTGACTCCGCCATAAGAAATCTTTAAGACAAGGTGGGGCAATTGATTGAATTAGTGAGGTATGTGAAAGAGGTAGAGACATGTGAGGTGGTTAGGGATGAAAATGTTATCACTGAAGAAGTTCAGGTTGAGAATGAGGTTGATAATTCAGTTTGCGAAGAAAAACTGCAAGATTTGGAGATGACAGAGTTAGAGGAGCGAGAGATTGATTGGCCATCTTTAGTGAAGCCACTGGGAGAGTTGGTAATAGCTGATATATCGGTCCCGGATTACTATATTCGTCCACTCTGTGAGGATGAATTTTCTGCGGTCCAGTTCGTATACTCCCCAATGGATGAGCTTTATGGTGATTTGCAAAAGAAGATGGTTCGACAGGCTGATAAAAGAAGGTTCGACGGCTGGGAGGAGGTAGCATCGAGGGCCAAACGAGGTACGTTTCTAGATAATTTAATTTTGATGGTTCTCGCATTGTTAATTTTTCTTAAGCTATTGATCTTCTTAAGTTCTGATTTTGGTTGATTGAGTCTGTATAGAGTCACCCTGTCGAGCAAACGACGTTAAACAAAAGCGCTACCGGGAGGCAGCCCGTTGATAATAATAATTATAAATAATTTGAATAAGACTAGTCTTAATGAAATGTAGAATCTGTATGAAAGATGAACACAAAGCACAACCAAGTCTCAGGATGAATGTTTGAATTTCATTAAGAGGGAATGATTAGGTGGTTATCCGAAAATCCCGATGGAAAAAAAAGATAAAAATTCAAATGTATCATTTCTTGGACTTAGGTTATTGAATCCTTGAGGATCTGGGTATAAAAGACTCAATACTCTTTCGCACATTCATTTTACGATCTAGTCTGTTTCAAATTTCTGGTCGTCGTAGTATAGTGGTGAGTATTCCCGCCTTAATAAAACTGTGTGTAATAAAAATGAATATATGAATTGCTGACTTGACTATAATAAATGCTCATGTGATACTCTCTATGATACGTATATGCTTAGATGTTCTGTGCTTTACCCGTGATGGTTATGTTTCCATCTAAAGCTATTATATTGCCTATCGAATTTTCTGACGTGACATGGCCATTATCTTATTATTCCCATATCCCTATTGCATACTTTGGCACGAGGACCATGTCCCGTGTTTGCTTTGTTTTGGTTGTTTTTATAGGGATTCGGATCGTGCTTTCTCATGGCTGTTACGGGATTCGATAGCATCTTTTTGCCAGGTTTATAAGCTAAGTCTTTCTCTCTATCTCTGGGGATAATGCAAAATCGTAAGTGGGGGGTAGAGATGTGATTGGTTTAGTATGGCAGTAAGTGTTTAAACCCTTAGTTTTTGATTTTTTTTTTGAGCATTATTTAGTTGATTAAAATAATCTGTATAAGGTATATATTTCATGGATTTAAAGATGTAATGATCAATTTGGATATGTATAACCAATGTGAACCGCAAGTGTATTTTAACCGGAAATTTATTTGTATAACATGAATTCCTTCACGTAAGCCTTTGATATTGAAGCAAAAAATTTAAACTGTATCCATTCAGTATTCTAGTGGTTTATCCTAGAGATAGTAGTAACTTAGTACCTAACTTCTGAACATGTACTGTGAATATCTGAAGGTTTGAATGTGATAGGAAGAATACCAAACTAAGATAAACTATATGCCGGAAGTAGCTACCAATGATTTGAGTGCGGTAGGGTGTTATCACGAAACGTCCTATACCACTATGAGGTTTAAAAGCTCCCGACTGCCTGATGATAGTAGTCCAGCTAGGATGTTATCACGAAACATCCTATTGCCGGGAATGAGGGCATATGCTACACATGTGAAAAAAAAAAAGAGTTAGATAGGTATTAATGTATACGATCTCACCTCATGACGCTTGCAAGATAGTCGATTTTGGCAATGAGTTCGGATATGTTAGTATTCTATGAAAAAAAAAAAAAAAAAAACGAGCATGGTTTATAACTTAGTTTTTTCTTCGACTATCCCCAAGTATAAACCGAATGATATGCTTTAGGGATTATCCTAATGAGTACACGGGAGGACTTTGTTTGGGAATTCTATCGCTATACCTAGGAAAGTCATTAGGGACTGTCGAATGGATATTTGTGCGTTTGCTTGATTTATTCAAGAGAGGATAGTGGAAATTGAAAAGGCATTGTCACACACACTCTGTTATACACTTATATTGAGGTTAACGCCTGGTTATAATTCTAAAAGTTATATCATTTGGTTGTTCCTTACATATTATCTTTTCATGAATTTTTCCTTCATTCATTTTTATTTTATCGCTTGTTTCTTCGAGACGACCAAAAGCTAAGTGGGGGGTTGTGATGACGGAAAAATTCACCGTTATTTTTATAACTTTTCAACCCGTTTCGGGTATCATTTTGAGTATTTTTATATCGTTTCGAGTCTTTACTTCCTTAGTTTCATAAAAATATATAAGTAGTAACTATTATGTAAACTATCGTGTTTTTATAAGTTTTTATAAGTTTTTGTACGGTTTAATGCTTAGGTGTGTCGTGTCGGATTTACGTTTGGTATTTTGGTGGTTCATTGCGGGATTATAAGTTTACCAAGATTCCACGTAACGACACGTTTTGAGCTCTAAAAGATGTGTTTAGAGGGTTAGAAGAAGGCGCGACACAAGTTTACGAGTTTAACGGAAAGAAATTTTAAAATCTTAAATCGTTACGTGTTTTCGACGGAGATTTGACCCATCTTAGAGGAATTTTCAAGGGAGGACTTATTCATGAAAGTTGTAGATCTTCAAATAATCTTTCCAACGCATTTTGAATCAAGTCAATCGGACTTATACAACTCAAATGGTGGTCAAGTGGCTAATTGATTCGTATTAATGGAAAATCCCGAAAACGACACGTAATGGGAATTGGCCATCAAAACGACATTTTCTGAAGAAGTGTCCTTCATGAAAGTTGTAGAGTTTTCCGAGAGCTTTCTAATGACGTTTAAATCATGATTTTTGGAGGCCTACAACTCGAGATATGAATTTTAGAAGTTTAATATATAATTATATAATTATATATACATACAAACGCTGCACATGGAGCTGCACATGGTTAGTTACTCGAAATGATTTGCCATGATGAGTCCGGGCCCCCCTTCAATTTCATCTATAAAAGAGAGCATTTGCAGAGAGTGATCTTCGCCCCCCTTCTCCATTTCTTCTCATTCTCCTTCTGCTTCTATTTTTTGTTGTTGGGGGCCTATATGTAATATATGTTGTTATAATGTCGGTGTAATAACCCGACTAGTTATCGTTTTAATATAATTTCGTTTTCGTTATTTATTGCTTTCTTTCATTTTTATGCAATTATATATAATATATATATATATATATATATATATATATATATATATATATATATATATATATATATATATATATATATACGTATATTATATATATCTATATCTATATATATCTTTATATATATCTATACGTATATCTATATAGTTATTTGTAGTTATTTTATTTCCGTTTTGTTTTCTTTCATTTTGTTTATTTTCTTTTTTGTTATATATATATATATATCTATATATACGCATATATATCTATATACGTATTTATATGTATATGTATGTATTTAGATATATATGTATATTTCGTTGTTATTTCCGTTGTTATGAGTAGCTAAAGTAGTTACATAGCCGAATTATGTGAAAACGGGTGAAATTAACCCTCGGGAGACGAGATGGGAGTTGTGTCGTGCTTAAATTAAACGTTCGTATGATAAACTCATGTTTTAAACTTGTTTTGATCATTTTAATAGCTTTGAATAAAATTGACAACTTTGTTCACGGTTACATCGAGCTTATAAATATATTTTACGGTGAGATGTGAGATATGGATATCACTAATCATAGTCCTGATTGTTAGATTGATAATCTAAGTGACGGATCCGAACTATGCCTAAGTGAGATTCTTATTTTACGAGATGAATGAAACATGTTTTAGAATCACTAAACCATAGTCTTAATCGTTAGATTGGCAACCTAAGTGACACGTTAAAACTATGTTTTTTTACGTGAGGTTTTTCGGCGGCTTTTTATTCGGTCAACTATGTTAGGCGAGTTAGCTCTCTAAAGGGAGGGTTAATAAACCTAGTATGGGGGTTAAGTGAGAACGTTCGATTTTAACGCAAGAATAAAAAGTTGACACCCGTGAATGTCATATGAACCGAATCGATAAAACACACTCCTTATCAAGTTTTTCCTGTGGAGAGATAACCTGTTGGATCATGGCTCGGCTATGCTTTTTAATCACCTAGTTACTCTCATTAGTTAAAATTTATTTTTCGCATTAGTATAAAAACTCCACCTAAAACTTTGATCGCCTAGACTAAGAACCACGTTCGCTTTGGTACTCACAACCACATTTCTCTTGGGACGACCTCGTACTCCTGTAGCTATCCTAACAATCGACCTGGTACTCTGCCAGTTAGAGAGTTAGTTTACCCACGGTTTTGCGAGTCTTTATAAATGTATTTTTGAGGGGTAAATTTTAGCTCATCACATTGCTACTCTGTTTTCAGATTCAACTAGAGCAGGAGCATCGTAAGAAGGCAAGGATCGTTTTGATACTAAGATTGCCAGATTTTATTAAGGTATGAAATTAACCCTAAATCTGAGTTTCTTCACGTTTGATCGTTTTTGGCTGAAAGGAATTGTGTATTTTTAGAAGCATTGATCCTAACTAGTTCTTGAATTGGTTATGGATCAAATATGTTTTTGTGGGAGTTTGGACAAGTGCAGCAGTTGTTCTGCAAGTTTTGCCGAGTTTGTGCTTGAAACAAGTAAGAAAATCTTCACTATTGTTCTGATTGTTGTTTGGTAAAGTAAAAGTTTGGTGTGGGGGTTAAATTGATGTCAAATTCATGTATAAGTGCTACCGTGTTAGTGTGGAATTATATATGTTGTTAAATTGGTACTTTTCTGCTACTTTGATGAGTACATTGTTGAAGAACAGGTTTGGAAGAGTTAGGGATTCGATAAAGTGCAGAAAACTGTGTTTTTGGGGTGTACTACGCTTGGTGCGGGCGCACCAGATGTTAGTGCGGGCGCACCGGTGTCAAAATGTCTGTTTTTACATACAGAGAGTTGGTGCGGGCACACCAGGACTCAGTGCGGGCGTACCGGGCATCCAGAAATGGAAATTTACAATCAGAGGCCTGGTGTTGGCGCACCAGAGCCAGTGCCAGCGCACTGGACAGGCTGATTTCCAGTTTTGAGCACCGAGTCTAGTTTAAATGGTTGTTTCTTGATCTTATAACATTAAATGAACTTGAATAAGCCTCGATTAAGCTTCCGATGCATTTAGTTCCGGCACTGGATGAACTCTTCCATAGAGTAGAAGTTCGGGACCGTCGGAAGGGTATGAATGGCTTATACGTTGATGGATTAGTATTTATCAATGTCTGTGTATGTGCCTAGGATCTTATGTCTAGAGTCTAAGTGAGGGAGTAGAGTTGTTAAGTGAGCTCCTACCTTGAAAACACTTAGGTGGCTAGTTAATGATTAATAATTTATATAAGTGTATAGTAAAAGAATAAACATCGTAACATTCTTGGTAAGTCACTTGTCTATATCGCGATGTGTGGGCGGTCAGATAAAGTGAATAGCTCTACTGGCCTATAAACGGTTAAATGGTAGAGGGACTTCGCCGAACGTGTACACTATCGGGCTTTCCCTCGTGGATATTGGTGTGATCCGCCAATATGTTGCAAACGATATCTCGTGGTGGATTTTCATCATGCGTAGTGCCCTTGAATGCCGGTGTAACAAACTTGAGTTAAGTTAGAAACTTAGTCACAACGTGTTGATGAGCATGAAGTGAACCCTAGAATTGAGTCGGTCAATTAAAGATAATTTAATAATTTTGTAATCTTTCTTTTATAAAACCTAGTTAATGCAATAGCTTATGTTTCTTGCTGAGTACCTTTGTACTTACCTCAAATACATGTTTGTTCTGTTTGGGGTTGAGAAGACGAACAGGTTGAACCGGAGTTCGATGAGGACTTTGAAGATGATCTTTGATGCTTTCATTGTGTTTTGTTATTTCTAGACTATGTTATTTTCCTTCAAAACTCATGTTGTATTTTCATTTCAAGACTTGTTGTATTTCGTTGAAATTCTTGTAAGATTCTAGTTGTTTTTCCTTTAAGACATCGTAATGTTGTAAAAGTTATGGATCGTTGTTGTAAGATATCTCTTCTATCTTTAGAAATATTGAGTTTCTACTCTTGCTTGTTATTCAAAAAAAATATACACCCGAGTCTCTTTGCTTCCGTAAAAGCGAAACTCGATACGACGTAGTAGAGGCTTACGTATAATATATAATTTATTTTATATTATACGTACCGAACGTTCCAGTTCCGACTAAGGACTCGGTATCCAGGAACGAGGCGTTACATATTGTCACTAAAAGAAATACGGTCTGGATTAATTAATAGACGATTTCCAGCATCGTCACACTTGCTACAAGCATCTCATGTAATTCTCTCCGTTCACATTACCGACACCGAGTCGGCCCGGAGAAACTTCTCTAAACCCCGATATGCTCATATTATTGACAGTGAGTTGGCTAGAAACTCCCCCTCCAAAACTTGAAACGCATGTTCTTGTGTGCAAGATTTTTTCAAAGAAGGCGAAATCCCATCTTGAAACTTATCAATTTCATTGTCAACCTGTTTTCATATCTTTGTCGAACCCCATCCTTGTCAATCTAGTTCAAACATTTTAGACAGCAGTGATCTAAGAAAATCGAGATGGGGCAATTAAATGGAGAAAATCGAGAAAAAGAAATCCAGATCGAGAATGAAACGTATGTAGGGGAATTACCACACAGAATTTGTCAAGGTAGAAATTACCACCAATATAAAAAAATTATCACCACACAGAAGATGAAAAGACTAGTGAACTCCAAAGTGCGTAGAATGCGTTCTATTTTAAGAGATGTTTAATCCCATGCAAATTTCACTAAAGGAAAATTTCGAAAATCTATCAGTCTCAGCAAACTTGAAAAACGTTGGATTCAAACCGTGACTCGTCTGATTAAGTCAGAGACGCTCGAAATATGAACTAGTGATCGATGCTTTCTGGATGATTTTCATGTTTGTAGTCTATATATGCCTTTTATAGGTGAATTGTGTCTCGTGCGAAATGCTGCAAGGATAACATACACCAACCACTCTACGCAATACAGAGCTATGCCTGTTTGGTTTCGTAGAGCTATGTCCCCTCAACGGGTCTATCCTTGTTTTGTTACGTCAACATTTTTCTCAACGACAACTCAAATGCTAACGATAACTAAAATATAAAAATTACGAAAAAAATATCTAACAACATGATATACAACATATTTTAGATATAAAAGAACTCAACAAAACATAAATATCTATTTCGACTATTATCACTCCATAAATGTCTATCAGCTCCATGCATGACGACGTAACTGTACCGAACAAATGTGCTTGACTTTTGCTAAAGCTTCCGATTACAGGCTAACAGCTTGGACTTTTTAATCTTGTTAAATCGTTGGACTGATGTTAGAAAATATATATATCAGGTCAAATTCATTTGCAAAATGTTCATAAAAATGATGTAATGTCTTTCATTGTCGTACCATGTTTTTTTATGCACAAAATTCACGGGTTGTTGGAAATCAGCCTACAAAGTCAACATGTGACTATGTGATTTCTCATCATCAACAAAGTTCTCTGGCAAGTTAAGAGGTTGCATCCAATAGAATAGCTAGAATATTTGAAGAATCCAAGTGAATTGTCAGGAAAAGTTAAGACTGGGTAGCTATTAATATTCTAGTGTTTCTCATCGATTGATGCATTATATTCGAGTTAAGAAACTTTTCAAAAATGAAGAGCTCGAACCGAGGATCAATCACCTAGATAAATAAGAAACTACGACTAGAACGATGAAGGTTGAAGCTTTTATGATAATAAAGCAATAAAATCCCAACTTTATGATCACAAGCAACAAAAATGCGGATATAACTCACCAAGAAGCGATGTTATGCGCGACAATTGATGCTCGGGATCGCCATAATTCACATGTGATTGATCAACTATGATGAAAACAAAGATTGGATTGGGAAAATATGTATTCTTTGTGAAAAGGAGGTGTTGGAATCGCTAGCGTCATTTTAGGGTTCGTAATTATGATGTATTATGCATGCATCATGTTAAATAGAGTCTTGAATAGGCTCAAGACATGTCAGGACTCTTAGTTTTGATTATGGTCAAACCAGCTGTGATAGCAGCCCGGAAGGTTAGTCTTGAGAAATATATAAGTTTTATTAGAAGTCTGATATTGTATATGTTTGATCACAAGCACCGTAATAGAAGTCTGATAGGTTTTCAAAGGTACATGTTACTAAACATTGGAGTTAACCCTATAAGTTCGGGAGAATTAGATAGTCAGATCTAAATAATTCAATGCTGAGTGATCAGACTTAGTATTGAAGATTGAAGATCAAAAGACTGATGGATTAGACACAATGGATATTTATAAGAGAAGAAGAATGAAAGAAATCAACTTAAAAGATTACTTCAAGTAAGTCTGTGATGACTTGAAGTATATCTATGTGATATTAAATGAAAAATATGAAGTACTCTAATCTCGGTATATATAAAGATCAAAGATAAAGAAATCAGATCTAGAGCTAAGTTTAGATCTGATAATGGAGTGAAATAACATCAAATACAAGTACAAGATTCAGAAGCAAAGCATTCAGAGCTGAAAAGTCAGACTTGATTGAAAGAACTCGAAGAATCAGAGTTGAAGATATTATATGTTCTCGAAGTGTCAGAAGATTCGAAAAGACAAATATAACGTTCAAATGAAGAGAAAAGTATAAAGCTGGCAGAGCATTTAATACAATTTAGAATGACACAATTATTTCATTCAGAAGTTTGAAAAACATAACGTTATACCAGAAGATAGAGAAAAGCTTATACAACCGTACAAGCAACGTTAACATGTCCTAATCAAGTCAGAGATAATGTCAGAACAACGTCTAAATTCCCAATGAATAAAACGGCTATATTATTTCAACGGTCATATTATTCAAGAATATCAAGCAGACCAGAATCAGACGTGAAGAAGGAAAATAAAATAAAAAAAGAACGTGAAAGAACACAACTGAAGCAATATATATTTTCCTACACTATAAATAGATGACTTGGAGCATGAGACAATAACTTTTGAACAAGGTTTTTGAACATTAGGATCAAGTACTCATAGAACCAAGAGAATATGCTGAGCTTAAAGTTGTATTCAGTAATTCAAGAAGTTGCAAACTCTGAAGCTACATAGTTATATCAAGCAACAATTCTTGAATCAAGTTGAGCAAATCCAAAAGCTACAAAGATCTATCCAGCATCCGCTAAACACTTTGAATCAACTTGTTGATTCATTTCTCACTCCAACATTGACATAATCAACAAAGAGTTTAACTTGTGAAGTTGTTCATACAATCAAGGACATAAGTTCAGTGAAACATTTGCTGTGTGTGAAGGAATGAGGCAACTGAAGTAGTCAAGATGTGAAAGAGTTGTGAGTAATAGTTGTTAAAGATTACTTCGAATGAACATCTGAATTGAATCAGAGAAACATCTTTGAAGAAGTTGTCGAAGACTGACTAAGAAAGTGACGCATCAGCTTGTTGTCTGATAACAATAGTGAATTCCTCCTACATCACATAAGAAGTGATGACTAAGGGATTAGTCCACCCCTAACATCGATAACAAATCCCTTGTGTTATTTACATTCAGTAATTTATATTCAATCATTTTATTTCAGCATTGCATTCTGATTTGACAAGTCTCCAAAACTAAAACATATTTGAAAACAATAAACAAGCATAAATAGGCTAATAGGCTTTAATCCGTTGTGCATATCTTTGTTAATATACACTAAGTTAATATACTGCTTTATTAAGAAGTTAGAAAGCGTTTGTAACGGACAAGTTCATTCACCCCCGCGGAACTTGTTCAAGCGCACACTACACCTGCGGCATCTCCACCGCAGGCCCGGTGGGCTTGACTCTTAAAATCCCTGTTTTACCCTTATTTTCCACTTTGGGGTATTACAATCCCTTCTCCTTAAAACATGTATTGTCCTCGAAACAAAACATATATGGAGGTGGAAAAAAGAATGGATGTTTGACTCGCATTTCTGTCTCGAGCTCCCAAGTTACCTCTTGCTCGGAGTAATTGGACCACAACACCTTGATAAAATCCTTTGTCCTCCCCTGAAAAGTTCTAGCTTTCTTTCCAAGATCTTAACCGGTTGTTCAACATTAGTGAGATTTTCCTATAACAATTCTCATGCTAGGTTAGTTGTCTGATGAGATTCCGAAAGGCATATCCTCATAAGAGACACATGAAACATTTTCTAAACTCTCTTCAAAAGAGAGGGAAACTGTAGCCGATAAGCAAGATCACCAATCCTCTTGATGATCTCAAAAGGTCCAACATATCTTGGACTCAATTCCCCCCTTTGTCCAAACCCCTTAACTCCCCTGATTGGTGAAACCTTTAGGTAGACCTTGTTACCAACTTGGAAGGTTAACAACCGTCTCTTACAATCCACCCAACTATATTTCCCATATTGATCCATCTTAAGCCTTTCTCTCACTATGAAGACCTTATTCACTGTGTCTTGCACAAATTAGGGTCCCGTGAACTTCTTCTCCCCGACTTTATCCCAATACAGAGGTGATATGCACTTCCTTCCATACAAAACCACATACAATTTCATTTTGTTGATAGAATGGTAGAAATTATTATCTGTAAATTCTGGCAAAGTCAAATACTAAACCCATTTATCTTTATACTCAAGGACACATGGTCTTAGTATGCCCTCTAAAGTCTGAATATGTAGCTATAGCTAGTAAAACGAGAACATCATATCCGATAGAACAACACCTCTGACATAAACAAAAATAGCAAAGTCTACTAACAACTGAACCCATCAAGCGAATAGAAAATGATAAGAATCCGAAGGCCTAAAAAACGTAAAATAGGTTGCTACGTCCCCAATGGGTGCCTGCAAAAAGAACAAATAATGACTCTGGTTATCAAATGATTTCATAACCGGTCCCAAATCTATCTTCCTTTTTAGTTAACCGAAACAACGCACTACCACTCGCTTCTTGTCTTGGTCAATAGAGAATACCTAAGGGAATGAGATTATAATTGCTCCCGCACCAGTGAGAATCTGATCTGCTAATGCGCAGTGTAGAGTGTCACAAACTGACCTCCTGCTTCTGTAGATGACATGAAGCTCACGTTCTTGCAATCTTGTATTCCGAAATAGCTACTATTTTTCAAGACCCTACAGAGCCCTGAAAGACTTGTCCAGATGAGGATAAAGTGAACAAAACATTCTCATATTTCTTCTTTCTTTTATCACTTAAGAACAACTTTAAAGTAACCATTTTCTGACAACTTAGAAAATAACTTTTGAGCAATTCATACTTTAAATTGGGATTTATTTTTCAAAAAAAAAAAAAATTGGGATTTAGAATTTAGGCTTACAAGATTTTAGATGAATTCCAACTTTTTGGAATTTATGAATATCATATGCACTTTATTAAATAATTAATAAAAACTATTGATACCCGCCGATTACTATAGTGATAACTTTATCATAACTGTGGTAGTTAATCTCTTTGTTATTTAAATCTTATTTAAACTGAATTGATTTTGTAACATTTACAAATTAAAAGATTTTTTTTTGAGGGATAAATTAAAAGTTACTATTTTCTATCGACTTAGAAAATACCTTCTTAATGAATCATAATTTGTGAAAATTCAACTATTGAATTTTATACCAGTTTATTATAGGAAAAATTAGTTTATAGTCTATTTTTTTTCCTCTTAATTAAGTGTTAATCAACTTCAATTATTTAGTTGAATTAAGGACAAATAAATTCCACCGGACGAATATACCCTTATCTTCCAACACGTTGTTTCTTCTTCCTCCTTCTTCCAACAAATAAATTTTTTGTTGTTTGGCTGGATTCTCCCGGAATCGAAGCTGCTAGAAGCAAATGAGCAAAGATCTAAGTGAATGGTAGGAGGAGCTGTGTTACCGAAGCCTCACTCCGACAATTGGAAAATCTCCAATGGTCCGGCAACTAAATTGCCGACGGGAAGAAGTTTATCATTAAAAGTGCTGATATGAAGGAATATGCAGCAAGGAGCAGTTGACATTTCTATCTCGGTAACACTCTTTGATCTATGACTTAATCTGAACTTTTATTTTGTTTGCTTTATGGTTCGTATGTAAATTTTGAAGATATATGTGAAAATATTCAAGAAGTCTTTCATTTCTAATTGCACGGTTAAGAAATTATTGTGCTAATGGTACTGTTTTTTTCTACAAAATCAAGTTAAAATTCAAGAAGATCACATTGAAAATGGTGGCTAATTTGCTAGTGATTTCGTGATTTGGCTTGGGCGACGAGATTGGAAGAGATTCACTGGTGTCGAGAATCGGGTTTTCTTCAGCAGGTGGAGTAGGGATATGAGCAACAGGGGGATTTTGGTGGTCTAATTTGCTGTCAATTGTGGCTTTAACAGAATCAATGTGAACTTTAAGGTCGTCGAAACAGAGGTACAAGGCGGAGAGCTCCGGAAAAGGAGCGGAGCTCAGTTATGGAGTTAATGCAACCTCGGAGTGGTGACGGGGATGGTGGTTCCGGTGATTGACATAAGGTGAATCTAAGAATTGAGGGGATTCTTGATTGATTTCGGTGGTTTGTTTGAAGATTCGTTTCTAGCTGGAATTTTAGTAAAGGCTCTGTTTTTTTTTTTTACGTCTCAAACTTTTGTTTTGCATTTGTATTTTGTTCTAGCAACTTTCTTACGAATATTGTGTATAAAAGCAGCAGAATATTGAAGTGCCCTTTTGGTTTAATGTTTTGCTTTTTTGTTTGATATGTGGCCGTGTGAAATTGATTATCTTGTCAAGCTGCCTTGCACTCCCTAATATCACATTGTACTGCACTTAATATTTTGCTGAATTTATAGTGCACATAAGCTGCTTTATTTTCTGTGTTTTATTGGCTGATTTTGTGATTTATCACATCTCTAAGTGCTGAACCATTTTGTGCATAAAACATGATGCTTTACATTTGATCTCTAGTTGAATTACTTCACCTAATCTGCATTTGAACACCTGCTGCTGTATATCTGCTACCTCCATTCTTGCTGAACCCTTGGCTGAGACTTTACCTTTAAAGTGCTGCTGTAAGAGCCTTTTATCATCTGGATGGTTGAAGCTTTGAATATATCTTGATCCTCTTGAATGAGCCTTATATGAGCGATATGTGTGCCGAAGTAGTCACTTGAATTAAGCCTTAAATACGATACCGATATCGATATTTGTGTGCCTTATATGATACTGTTAGTGATATTGTGTGCCTTATATGATCCTTATATGAGCCAGATATGAATGAGCTTTCAGTTTCTATTTCATTTCACTTTGAACAAAAATAATAATAGTATTAAGAGTTCCTGAATTTGGTTATATCATTTTCCAATGTTACTATTTCTACCATTGATGAACTGACCATTAATTTCACAATTTATTTCTTTTAGGTGCAACTGGGATTCCCAAGCCTATTTTTGTAACGGCTGGTGCTGCTGCACACAATGTTAGAGCAGCAAGAAATGTCTATGGTATTCATCCCAATAGTGTAATTGTATCATGGTTACCACGGTACCATGATTGTGGGCTAATGTTTTTGTTGCCTATCTATTGTATCAGCAGCAAAAATCTTATTTAATGTCTACTGCTCATAAAAAAATCTTTCAATTCTTGACATTATTTATCTTTCAAACCCCAACAATACGTGGTTCTGTCTTTTCCTTTCTGTCTTTTCCTTTTTCTCTTAAAAACAAAAACGGACAATTCAATCACTTACTTAGTGATATTCCCCCAAACTATTTCTTTTTCTCTTCTTTCTTTCTAGTTGGCTTCCGATCTCTCTACACCTATTTCTTAATTCTTTCTAGTCATCAAAATACATTATGTCTCTCAATTGACTCATTTCATTGGCACCTATCCTTTCACTCTTTGAGTTGCTCTATCTCAATCTATAAATTCTTATTTCTTCTATTTTTTTTAGGGTATTATATTCCCTCATTATCCATTGAATTAAGCCTTAAATGAGCCATATATGTGTGTCTTGAAGTAGTCACTTGAATTAAGCCTTAAATGAGACTGATATTGATACTGATACTGTTACTGTTACTGATGTGTTAGTGTAAACGCTTCGATAAAATTCGGCTTTCAAATACTATGTCGAAAGGGTATCAAACGCGGTCTCAAAATGAAGATAAAAAAAATATTAAATTTGGTGAAACAATTTTGATGATCGGTGTTCTAAATCAAAAGTTACGGTCGTTTATAAGAAAAAAGCGCTCCGGTAATACAAATATTTTTTAGTCTTACAAAATATACGTCGGAAGGGTATCGTATTTGGGTTCAAATTAAAGAGCAAAAAAAACATATGAATTTTGGTGAAAAAATTTCGATAATCGGAGTTGTAAATCAAAAGTTACGATTGTTTGGGAAAAAAAAAACAGAAACAAAACATGATCAAACTGATCAATGTACTCATGTAGTTGAGGGCGCGCGCGACTGTTATTAAGGAGTATTTTTGTCCGTCTGAAATTATTTATCCTTTTTGCAACTAAAAAAAGAAGTGTCATATTTATTCATTTTGTAATTTTTTTTTTATCTTTTTCCCTCAATCTCTCTTTATTATATAAATTGTTACGCAACATTTACAGGTGGACATTATCTCACAATCTTCAGTTGATCCCAATGAATATAGTCAATACCATTGAACATTTTCTAACTCTTACAAAATACTACATCCGTCCCCAAATATAAGTCATTTTAACCTTTTTTGTTTTGTCCCATAATGTAAGTCCATTTAAATAATCAATAAAGTATTTATTACATTTTTCTATTTTTACCCCTCATTTATTACTATTCACCCATTTTTTTTTACTAATCTACATTAATAATAGTCAAAGGTTATTTTAGATTTTTCTATCAAAATTAATGACACATAACCAATTTAAAAAACTTTTTTAATCTGCGTGAAATACCCTAAAAAGACTTATATTTTGGGACGGAGGTAGTACCGTTTATTGATTATTTTATTTATTTAGTCAAATTAAAGTCAACTTTTGATTTTAATGATTTCTAAGTAACATTTCCTACCCATATTGTATATAAGGTATGAGGTCAAACAAAAAAAACAATCAAAAAATTAATTTAACACTTATAGTAATCTATTCCATATCACATATGAAAATTTTATTCATCTAAATGAATGCAAAGAGTGAGATATGCATGACGTGACATTTTGATAGGTATAATCCTAGCCATACATCTGACACATAGATCATTCACAAATGCGTAAAATAACACGTGATGGACTGGATTGTGCCCTTATCTATTTATTACAAAATATTGGGGGGGAAAACAACTTGATGCATCTTCAAACTTCTAGACCCATATGGAATATTATGGAATAAAATCTGACAGTTGGAATTGCATATATGTGTCAGCGCTGAAGCGCCACAGCCAGAGCTGAGTTGCTAGCTCTGGAGGTATATCGGCAGCCTGGAGCTGAATCGGCACGATCAACACCCAAATTCTTTAACATATTTTCCAAAACAGCATCTTGATGGATTTTAAAGCTATTACAAGATCTATCCTAGATAAACGCAACTAGCCACTTAGATCTATTAAAGCAATAATTCCAATAATTACATCAAGAAATAAAGATAATATACATGCATCAAATAGAAAGGGAAATTTACCGATCCATAATATTCAGATCCAAACTAAGCATTTAAAAGATAACAACTTTAAATCTAAAATGCAAAGCTAATCCACTCTTACATTACATCTAGTCGAAATAACATTCATAAATTTGTATTTATCATGCTTTGATACCACATGTTGTTTTGTTTTACAAATTTTACTAATTATCTTTTGCATACTTGATCTCTGCCTTAGACTTCCTCACATTGCTTGCTTAAACACTTTGAAACTTACTTTAACATTTTGAGTTTAATCTCACAATGTTCAATTGACTTTTATGCCATCCATCCAAATTGCCTGCATAAACCTGTCCCAAGCTGAACTGCCTGATTAACTTGTTTTGAAAAGTTTATTCAGTAGCTTAGTTATTAAGAAAACCTATCAAAGTGTTCGAATCTCAAGTTAAAGAATAATTCCGCATTCCCAACTTGATTAGACACTTGATCTTGTGAAAGGTTTTCGAGTAATGCATGACATTGCAAAAATGGGCAAAATTGTTAGGCGTTCTTTCAACATCCCCTTCTGATTGCATTGTGACCTAATTAGGATCCCAAAAAATGCCAATGTTCCACCAATAAAATAATCTTGATGAGGGACAAAAATATTCAAATATTAAAACACGTGGTCCACAATCCTATCTTAAATTCTACGGATTATAGTGCACCAAGTCAAAATTGTTTCAGAACCATTCAAAATTCTGTGTAAAAAAACGACTTCTTCCGTTCCAATTTGTTTGGAAAATTTTGAAACTCTAAAGATTTAAGGGTACATTATTTATTATCTTGTCTAGTCATTAAAAACATTACTACTTTACAATTATATCTTTTTTTATTGTGCTTAATTAATCTTCTTAATAAATGTAGTTATTTGGATATTTTAGGAATTTAAGAAGAACTTTTTAGTTTAAATATTAGTTATGAGACTTATTTTGAGACATCCATAAAAGGAATAAGTCTCAAACAATTTGGGACGGAGGGAGTATTTATTATGACTAACAACCTTTCCCTTACTCGAGAATAAGGAGGCAGACCAAGGGGGGCAGTTGCCCCCCTCAGATCGAGAAAAAACACTACTATCTATGTTATGTGTTTTTTTTTGCCCCGCATTTATTGCTCTTTCTCTATCTTAACCTTAATTTATTATGAATTCAACAACTTTTCATTACTTAACAACTATTGCTTAAAATATATATTCATCCTTATCATTTATAATAATGAACAAATGTTAAAAAGAATATAATTTATGTATTAATTGACATTCAGTCCAGTGATTGAATATAATAGCGAAAAGGACACATTGTCATTCCATTGGACGATTATGCTCTTTTTACGTTTTTTATTATTGTTTTAGTGGATTTGTTTGATATTAAAAAGTTTTATTGGATTATTAAAAATGGATTTGTTTGATAGTGGAATTGAATTCGTTAAATGTGACAAGGTTAATTTCGCCCTTTCCGGTGTCTTTTGTCATTTTTCACCATTTTTCAATTCATTTGTCCTTTTTGACAACCTCTTCTCCACTTTTGTCCTTTATAACCATTATCTCTTATAATAATCGGATAAAAAGTTGATATAAAACTTTTGTCATTTAATAAAAATAATTAGTTATTACAAAAATGATACATCTAAACAAATATAAATAAGATTTTACTTATAAAAAATAAAAATACTAATGAGTTAAATGTTTTATTTCCCTAATTTTTTTTTTAATGTGTGAAATGTTTATTTTGAGAGTAGAATGGTTAATGTGTTTGGATAAAACCATAGCAGCGCAATAGTGTTTTTTTCTTCAATATATATTGTAAAATGTATAATAATGTTTATTTTCATTATATAGTAGTGTTTCTCTTCGAATTCAATGTGTAGGAAAAAAAAGTATTTATTTGCACACCACGATTTAACAGATACACCACACAACCTTTGAACCGCATCAAAACAACCATGAAAAAGTCTATTCTTATGTCAATAATCGTCTTTTCAAAAGTCGATCTTGAGAAACGATCTTGAGAAAGTCGATTGTTGAGTCAAGAGTCGACTTTTTGACAGTTGATTATTTGTTATTGGTGTGGTGCACCGGCATAAACTATGGGGTGAAATAATAAACCCAAAAAAAAAAAAGGTTTTTGTCAAGAATGAGACATTAATGGAAATATCAGGATTCAAGGAAACTAAAATTTTGACCATTTTTAAAGTATTTTTCAAAAAATTGATTATTTGTTATTGGTGTGGTGCATAAAGCAACAAAGTCATATTGCTCATAACGTAACAATTCTACATCAAGTAACACCAGCATAAACTATGGGGTGAAATAATAAAAACCTAAGTAACTGTGCGATATTAAGTAACACCACAAAAAAAAAAAAAACAATAGTATACATTTTTCTACTTGTAAAAAGGTTCTTGTATTATCGCTTCTGTTAGAGATAATGATAAAATTAAACGTCTAGATAATTATAGTTTGAATTTGAATTATGTTAGGGTATATTATTTACACTACTACAAAAAATATATATATATATATTAAGACACATATTTAAAGACATTTTCTAAAAAACGTCCCATTAGACGGCTGAAGGGGCGCTTCATTGCATTGTGCGTTTTGCTACAGTGAAGTATCTATATTTATTTATTTTTTCACATTAAAATGCGTTTTGGAAACGCCTCATCAGATTTCCCCTCTTTTTGAATATTTTTTCTTACCAAAAAAAAACAGCGGGTAAACGTACCGGAGTTGGGATCGTCTGCCGTGAAACCCTCTGCCGTGCGGTGCTGTAAGTCCGAAACGGTGTCGTTTCGGGCCGAAACGGCGCCATTTTAATGTGTTTTTTTTTGTTTAAAACTCGGAACAAAACAGCTTCGTTTGTACCTAAAACGGTACCGTTTTGCATCACAGCAGCGGTTGCTGTGATAATTTCATGGCAGAGGATCGAGGTCCAAACGTACCGCGCTTTATTTTCCCAATCTCCCCCCTCTCCTCCCCAAAAGCTTCCATTCATATCTCCTAGCTAGGGCAACTCCTTCGCACAACTCGTTCAACAAAATCTGAACCCTTCCACAAAAAAATCGGAACCAAATTAATCCCTCATTCGCATAAGCAGATTGTACAGAAACCAAATCTTGGCATGTGAGAATTGGCGGAAGGGTTGAAATGAAAGGATGCCAGATCTATGAAGCTCCAAGTAGACGATTGAAGCAGTTGTAGAGACACTGAATCTGATTCAAAAGCTGCTGGTCCGACGTTAAAGCTGTAGAATTTTGACCCCCATGAGATTCGCAGTCGCCAAGATTTGTATTATACTTTGTTCCTCTATACATGGTGAGTTTCTCAACTAATAATTCCCTTTTCTTGGATTTGAACTCAAGATTGGTGGAATGAATATACCTTTTAATCTTCCTGAAACCCATGAGATTCAGAGTCACCAGACATTATATTATACTTTGTTCCTCTGTACAGGGTGAGTTTCTCAACTGATAATTCCCTTTTCTTGGATTTTAACTCAACTAGTTTAGGTTAAGCTTCAAAGATCACTTTGGTTATGTCTTGTTAGGATTGACCGAGTATGCTAAATGTATTTCTTTTCATGCTAGTTTTGTGGTGTGATGTCTTAACTTTTTTGCTTGCTATGTGGCTCATGAATGTATAGAATATTGTTGTAAGGGTGTTTGCCTCTTTGAGATTGGACACTGTTCTTCAATGCTGATGAGTTGAACTGCTGCAGCAATTATTTCCTTGACGAAATCATTTTATTGCTCTTTTTCCTCTTCCCTTGAACCCAACACTATTTGCTTTAGTGGTAGAAAATTTATTGGCTTGGAATATGGTGGATTCAGAGTTGTTTGGTTAGTCTTTTTGCTTTGAACTGTGTGGTGTTTTGAACGATATCGCATATCTGAATTCTTTATTTCTTATCCATTTCAGGATATTATGATGATGGGTGAGTACTACTATCAGAGTAACGCAAAAATCACATTTTTTATTTGAAACGAAAATGGTCAATAATTACCTTTCTCATTTTCTACTTGTGTCGATGGACTTGACTAGTTGAAGGCATCCCAATTGATGACACAAAAAGAGACATTTGATTCCGGTTGTGAATTGTGATACTGCTGAATCATGATGTTCTTATAAAAGTCTTATTTTAAGGCATGTATACAATAGCTTACAAAGTTAAATTTCAAATTTTCCGCTTTAAACTTGGGGGGCTATACATTATATGTCTTAATTGTGCGTGGAATAGACATGTTGAACTAGAAAACTTTTAGATATACATCGTCTTGATATCTATGGTTGTGATTTTGGAATAGAATGGAATCTTGTCCCTGGATACCATTCTTCTTCGCATCTTTTATCTTATGGCTCGACAAATAATATGACTGAAAGGTCTATGTGTTGTTGATTGAAATTTGGTGATCATGCAGGTTTCTAAACAATAATGTGGTATAAGGAACGGACCAAAGGCTCGAAACATGTGCTAGTAATCGTTGCAAGTAAGTGCATTGCTAAAATTCAGCCATTTAATTATTTTTGTGTTAAATGATGGTTAATTCATTGATATGTGATTTTTTGCATTTAGACATGTAATGAATCTCGTGATTAATGTTTATAGTATGCGATGTCAAACTAACAATTGTGGGTGGGTCGTGAATGGCCAATTCTTAGCGGATAATGATGTTGGTGAAATGATGCTAATTCTTAGCGGATAATGATGTTCGTCGCAGCTGAAAAGGAATGTGAGAAACGACATATGGCTGGAGAATTGATTCTCGAGTCCGACATCCGAAGGAATTCATGCACCTAAGGTCTCTATCGTCTTCAACAACTGGCAACTTGAATCTCCTAGCACTTTTCACATGTCAAGCTGGTAATTTAAACTTCTTTTCTCTCTGTTGTCATTGATGTTTTGATATATTCCCTGCAAATATGATTTGTCTGCTAAATTTTTCAATAGGCGATTCGTTTGGATGAGTGATGCAGGTCGACGAAAGGTTATGTTTTTTTTGCTCCATGCTATTTCTTGTTACTCAGATGCTTATTTTGTTAGATGTAGAGTGTTCGAAAGACAATTATTGCTTGTCTATACGGGCAAGTGGGAGATTGCTGGAAGTAGCGCCCGAAAGACAATTTATGTAATTATTTTTAGAATTAATAAATGACAGATTTATTCTCATCTTATTACTTGCTTCGTGCTTGTAAGTAATACACTACTGAAACCTTAAGTCGTATCATATGTAGCCGTATAACTTAGAGTGTGAAGCACGCGAGGATTAAGTTTATGGTGATACATTTGAATTGTTAGTTCGTGGTGAAGTTAATCAAAGTATGGGGTCTATTGATTAAACCACCATTAATACGCCCAGAACACTTTATGGTGTGACCGTCTTATCCGGACCGTCGGCATTGGTTGTCTAAGTGGGACATTTATATATGATGTAGTCTTATAGGACTGGACCGATTTGATCTGAGTTTCTCATATAATTCCGTGATTGAGAAATCTTATTAAATCACAAAATGTTCATATATGGATTAACCTTAATCCTGAAGTGATTGCATACTCCTACTGGTTTCAGGATAGGGTTTGATGTGTTCGTTAAGGATCGCTAAGAGACGCGGTCCGAATCACTTTCACGTTGGCAATATTCTGGGATGAGTGAGAAGTGTGTGTCTCACAGATATGGAATCCATTTTCCTTCCTGCGGGAAGTAGAAAGACAATCCCCTTATTTGTTAGTCCTAGAAACTGATCGATCCGCGGAGTTCGTATTGGTTATGAACTAATTGATCACTAGTGGGTTAATGGTAAATAAGGATAAGATGTATTGAAGAAGGTGTATGGAAATAATCCTGCTTCATTACGGATAGTCTATGGAGGGTTAGTTTATATGTAATGATTATATCAATGGACACTTATTGACTCGACTCGATATTTTGAGAATAAGTTATATCTATAATCGATAGAGTTCTGTTTCGGATTTATGGTGGCGTAATTCCAGAATTAATGAGTTGAGTAGAAATATTTTGTTCGATGAATATTTTATTCAATTTATTGTAGCTACTGGTTATAGGTCCATGGTCCCCGGGTTGGCTCCTAACACGCGAGTGTTTTCTCGGTTTATGGAACCTCGAGAATAAATTATATAGTTGGTCTATTTAATGAATATGCAATATTATTTATTTGGTAAATAATATGTAAAATGGAAAAGACATTTTCTAATAAATTAATGATTAAAATGGCGTCATATTTAGTGATAAATTAGGAAAAGAAATTTTTCTAAATTATGTCACATTTGTAATTAATTAATTATCTATTTGTTGGATAATTAATGAAAAAAATAAGAGATTGATTTTTTGGGAATTATCTCTTATCTTTTGGCAAATATCTTTCCCTTGTAGGAATATGTAATTGTGGTGTGAAAGCAAAACTCTCTCTTTACTAGTTATTTTCCTATATAAAGAGAGTTAATCCTAGCACAATACACACAACTAAATGGTGCCACATTCACATAATAATGGAAGAAAAATTAGTTTCTTGCCTTAGTCATTAAGAGAAGTAAAACCTAGGGTTTTTCTTGTGCATATTCGAGGAGGTTCTACGGCGAGGATCGACGTCCACCGTCGTCGCTAGAAGATACAATGTGGAAGACTACGGCTTCTCCCTTGGTCGACTTTTTTCTTCCTCTCCGTTTGTTGGGTAAATCTACTAACCTTCATGTACATTAATTTATTATGCGCATCATATCGTGGTAAAATCGTAAACGAATTTAATTCGTAGCTTCCGCTGTGCATGATCGAGTGTCTTGATTGGTGCGAGAATCAGATCTGACGATCCAATTATGGATAGGATCCGGATTCAGATTTCTGTATATCCAGCATATTTGACCCCTTGGATATACCCTGTGGTGCATCAAATTATGTTCGTTTTCTCCTGAATTCTGTTTCTGGCGGGATTGTTGTAATTGGATGTTCCGGTTATTTAGTGGTAAGCCGTGAGAAGATGAATGATCCTTTTACTTCATAGTTGGGGTAGGCCTTTTTGAATGAGGATTTTTAAAAGCATATTGAAACGAGGTTGATTTTCATAAGAGGATGCCTATGAAAATCATCTCTTTATTGAGAAATATGGAGGATGCCTTTTCAATTACTTGAAATACTTCTGATAGTCATACGCAAAAAGTCTTTATTAATTCCCTTTACTTTACTTTAATTACTTTATATGGTTTCTTGTTTCATGTTAAAGTCTACATATAATCTTGCCATGAGAACCCTGATAATGTGATTAATAGAACTTGCCTTAGTGTCCTGTTTCGGAGGCTTGAATGATCCTTAACATGAGCCCTTTATGTTGGTTAAGTTGTGTTTGTATGCATTCTGTTAACTTGCTTTAAGTTGTGGTTGGAAACCTGTTTTAGACTGTATTTTTCTAAGGATTAAGTGACCTTGTACTGGAGTCTTGATTGTGAGCCCTCGTATGCTTGGATTAAAGTCTTGCTTGCTTTGTTTGAGTTAGCCTATTTAGTGTCTTGTTCAGGTCTGTCCAAAACCTGTTGTACAATCTGGTGTCTCATTTCTGGTTTTCTACTTGCTGCATTGCATTCTGTTCAGTTTATCCATGTTGATCGGTTGATCTTGCTAGTTAATAGGTTGTCCGCATTTGCTTTTAGAGTTTGTTTTATATGCCTCTTTTGTTTATACTGCCATCCGTTTGCATTAAGTCCAATATATCTGCTGCCCATCTGTGTGCAAAGTCTGATTCTGATCATGTCTTTGTCCTTTTTTAGGCTAAATTGCAATTTTAGTCCTCTAATTGGACACGTTTTGCAATTTTGGTCATGGTTTTTCTCCGACGACAATTTAGTCCTGTAAGTGGTCTTTTTTTGCAAAAATAGTCCTGAACACCGGAAATACCACTTACAGGACTAAAATTGTCGTCGGAAAAGACCAATTTTAGTCCTGTAAGTGGTCTTTCCGGTGTTCAGGACTATTTTTGCAAAAAAAAGGCCACTTACAGGACTAAAATTGTCGCCAGAGAAAAACCAGGACCAAAATTACAAAACATGTCCAGTTAGAGGACTAAAATTGCAATTTAGCCGTCTTTTTTAGATCAAGTCCAGAATATCCTTATGCTTGCTATTATGTGCGCAACCTGCATGTCTAATGTGTCTACATTCTTGAAACCTTTCTTCCAAGCTCTTATCGCAACAGCCTTGGTAATTCATACCTCTTCTTTCATTTCATGATCAATCATCTGGCCATCTTTAGCTCAGCTCGCCACGTATGCTCACCCCCAATGCTCCTCTTTTTTATTTTCTTCATCTTTCCCAGTTTGATTTTTTATTGCTGTCATTATTATATTATAATCAAATGACTGAACATATGTTTTATTTATAAACGGGTGTAGTACGGAAAGAATTTGTATTTGAAGCAGTAGTGCCTGGCTGGTGCCAAAAGAGCATAATGCAGATCGATGCGCCGATATATTTGGAGTTTGGACAGTTTACCAGGTATACATTTCTATTACCATGCTTATAAATCTATCACATGCAATAAAATTGTAATTTGTAAATTAGAAAGCTTAATTCATGTATTTTTTGTTATGTTTTTTACAGGCTTCTTCAAAGGTATTACACCAGGGGTACATGGTCTCTTGCTAGTAGAGCTACTTATTTTGGAGTCATAGAGTCCACGAAAAAACGGATTGAGATGTCGCATCCCAACCTTGGTGGCCACTGGCATATTTTTTGGCTGGGGCTATTGGTATTTCTTAACTGATATTAGTATGAGTTTGATTTTTTGATCGTATTACAATTTTTTGTGTTTAAATATTGGGGCTTTCATCTTAGTATTGGAGATGGATGTTTAACTAAGCTAATCAAATTCTGTACATTGCTTTTAGGGGATACACTTGGTTCTCTTCTATATGTTCCATGTTAAGGGATGAAGAAGCAGGTGCAGATTCAAGGCACGTGCATATGTTTGTGTATTTTACTTATTAATGGACATATGTTCAAATTTGGTTAAGTATTTTAGTGTGATAATTATTGTTATATTGTTTTTCTTAATGAAACATTGTGAGGTGTGTTTATTGTAGTCTAAAATATGATTAGGGCGTTTACATGTTTTTTTTTTTTTTTTTTTTAACGAAACCTTTATATATTAAAAATAATACAATGTGCGTACATGCCGTATCCTGGTCCTCCCCTTATACCAAAAGGCGTTGACGAAACATGGCCCTGCCTCCTTAAAACCTATGGTTGGCAAACCCAGTGTAGGAAAATCATACCATAGGAAAGAGTACAGCATCCCATGTTTCCAAAAAAGTTAAGCCCCCCAAGAAGAAATTACAAGTGGAATTGTAAAAAGAGTTTAGAGTTGCATCCTGCATGTCTTCATAACTCAGAGCTTGAATAGCATCATGTGCTTCACGTTTCATCCAGGTGTAATCATCATCTCCCCATCCCCAATTCAATAAAGAAACATGCATTTTTATGTTCCTCCATTTCGTGTCTCTTGGGTCTTGTGCGTCCAAACTCATGTGCGTCCAAACATGAGGCGTTTTGGAACGCCCTAATAGGCTTCGGTTGACCGTTACATTTTATACATGTTATGACATTTTAAACTGCCTCCTTTGGACTCAATTAGGGCGCTTGAACTTTCATTAATGCCACCTATTAAGGGTGTTTTCAACCGCCCCATCAGGTTGTGTAAGGCGTTTTCAACCGCCCCATCAAGGGTTATGTTAGAGCGTCGATAGAACGGGCGTTCCATTGAAACGCCCCGATAGGCGTTTATATAGGGCGTTTAGAAACGCCTTTAAAGGCCTTTTTTGGTGTAGCGTTGATTTAGATAAACTTCTATCTATCATTAATTAAGCTATAAATATTGTAATGTTTTATCATTTTTATCAATGCAATACAATCTCTTTTATATTTCTATATTATGGTATCAGAGTCATTTGACTAACGTTTTTTGGGTCCTGAGCAGTCTTTACAGAAAAATGTCTGGGTGGGAGTTAGTTACCTTAATCTAAACGAACCCTCAACCCTTCTTTTAATTTCTTGTCGTTAAATTATTTTTTTCTAATAAATTTATGGTTCTGTTTACATCTAAAGTCTCATCTTTTTTCCCTCTACGTCCTATTCCTACTTCCAAAGGCTTCATGTCCTAATATTCTAGATAAATTTCTATTGTTGTCGCTACCTTGTCCGGCTATGCAAAAACTTATGTGTCCTGCTAATGGGCCTGATAAAGCTTTCATCTCTTCTACAGTCTCAAAAAATTTCCCTTCCGTACTCTTTCTGTTTAATTTTTTTTCTCTTTTGTTTTCCTATTCCTCCATTGCATATTATCTCATTTTCCTTCATAGAAGTCTTACCACTCTTCCTCTGTGTCTAAATAAAAAATAAAAAATTTATGGGAAAATAGGGATAATGACACAATCTGAAATATTTTTAAGTAACATGACATGTACATATGTTTTATAGAGAGAAGGACAACTGCATAATTTTTATAGTGAGAAGGACAAACAGTGAATCCCGAAAATCAGTGAATCCTCCCCAGTGAATCCCGAAATTAGTGAATTTCGACAGTGAATCCCGAAAATCAGTGAATTTCGACAATGAATTTTGAAAATTAGTAAATTTCGACAGTGAATTTAAAAAGTGAATTTCGAACACAAGTGAATTTCGACAGTGAATAAATATTTTTGTCCTGTATGCAAAAGTTTCAAAAGACTGTCCTTCTACTCAATTGATGAAATATTTATGTCTTTCTCCTTCATTCCCCCAAAAATTTATTCTGGTGGTGAATCAATCCAATTTTTTTTTTCTATTTAAACTATCCGGCATCTCCTCTCTTTTCCTATTCATTTTTTTTCACTTTTTTTTTAATATTGTTTTTGTTGATTTTTTTAATCAAATTAATTGCTCTCTTGTAATTATTTATCTTCCAATCCGTTGTTTCCTCTTTTTCTTTCTCTTAAAAAAAACATGGACGATCTAATCCCCAAAATATTTCTATCTCTCGCTTTCTTCTACCATGAACTATTTTCTCCGGCTTTCAAAAAATATTTAATTATTTTCTTATTTCTTTCTACTAATCAAAATAAATTATCTCTCAATTGACTCATTTTGTCGGCAGTTATGATTTCACTCACTTGATTTGCTCTATCCAATTTATAAATTCTTCTTTCTTCTATTTTATTTGGGGTATGATATTTCCTCCAAATCTTTCTTCCTCTCTATACTTTCTTATATGACTCTTCCAAACTTTTTGCGAGTCATCAATTGCAAATTCCAGCAATATCAAGTTGTGAAGAAGTTGATGCCGATTGATATGGAGCAAGTTGTTGCAGACACTATGTGAAGGAGACCATATCCATTCATTACGAGCCAATCTTTATGTTCATAGCATTACCATGGGATTGCGGGGCGTGTTAGAGATAATGACAAGATTGAGTGTCTAGATAATTTGTTTTTAAATTTGAATTATGTTAGGATATATTATTTGGTTTAGACAAACTTCTACCTATCATCGACTAGTTTATAAATATTGTAATACTTTCATTATTATTATCAATCAATACAATCTCAATTTTATTTTTCTATTAGCTTCCCTCACCTAAGATCCTATATCCGCCGCTGCTCTTGAATGATACTATTCATTGTTTTTAAAGCACTCCCAATATTAAAATATATACTTCATTGCATCTTGAACCACCACAAACTCCAATACCGTTGTCAGGGACTTAGCTAAAGCAAGGGCTAAGGGGGGTTAAACCTACCCGACGAAAAAAATTTCTACAATACAAATGTTATATAATCCAACTTATGTAATTAAAACATCTTATTTAAGTCTATCCGATTGTCTGAATATACTCCACTAGCTCACCCGAGATCTGATTTCTGGCTCTGTCCTTGTCCGTTGTTAATCTTCTATCAACTTAAAGTGATGACAATCCATCACAAAGACCAATTAAGAACACAGTCAGCAAATTATGAGTAAATAAGATGACAATACGGTAACCGGTAGAGAATATAATTGCTTTCGTCCCGTATTATTGGTCTTTTAACCTAACAGTTTTTGTATAATATAAGTCAATTAAACAAGTTGTTACATTTTTCTCATTGTATCTCTAATTCATAAATTATATCAATTTAACAACTCTTATTTCTTTCCTTAAAATAAAAAAAAAAAACTTTTATTACAGTTAAAATGACGATATTTCAATTCAAACCAATCATTCACCAACTTTGAATTTATTTAAAGTCGACCAATTCATTATTTCTCATTCAGAAAAAGAAATGCTGAATACAAAACACTTTTCTTGCTTTATGCAACCCATTTGGCAATGGAATATCTGACATGCATGCAATGTATATAAAAAGCCAACAATCATAGCACGTAACCAACAAAATAATGAAAATTATATAAAACTCAAAACATATAAAACTCAAATAGCTTTTGGAGAGGAGCCCAGGTATATTGACTAAGTTCCCTTTGTATCATTTTTTTATTTGGCTTCAAATTAAATTTGAAAAACATGAGATGGCCAGAATCGCACTTTTGAAGAAATTACAAGAAGAAATCTACCAAAGAAGTCAAAAAGATGCTCCAAATAATAATAAATAATTAATTAAATAAAAAATAATTACATTAATTAAATGGGCTCATATTTTTTTGGGAAGAAGATGGAAACAAGTTTCTGCTTGTCTTTTCTATGTAGTCAAGAATATATATTTCTCTTTCCGTTGACACTGCAATTACATGAATCATCAAGAAGACCAAAACCTTATGACTTTTTTGATTTAATATTAGAGCTGGTAAAAAGCACCCGTATTATTGCTAAGAAGTTGATAAGAATGGCTGAAAACTTGCAAAGTACTTGGACTATTCTTTAATGATGATATACTATAATTATAATCAATCTATGTTTAAAATACATTTCTTATTTGTATAAAAAAAAAACATCTTAATTAAACCATGTTTAATTTATTTTATTGGTTCTATTATTTGTCTTGTTACATGATAATAAAATAAGTAAACATCATTAGTTGTTTCTCCAATCCTAATTAATCATCATCATCATCTTCATTATCATTGTCTAACTGTAAATCTTCAAATCAAATAAAATTAGTGATCACATGTGTTGCTTAGTAATGAATAAGAATCAACAGTTGAAGAACACATGGATATTTCACTGAGAAGAAATAAACATGCATTCACTTTTATATATAATTAAAATCAGTTGAGCTTTAAATCATCTTTTAACTACCTATTCAATTAACTTAAAAATACATTTAAGTAACATATACTTACTTTTATGCATACAACATGAATATATATTAGCTATTCGTTTTATTATTTAACCCAATATTTTGTTACATTTGTTTGTTCGTTCGTTCATTTCATTCAACAAATAGACCAAGGATACCATCCATGATGTTGCACACCATAAACGCTTAACTCTATGCAATTCGCCGCAAGCGATAAATAGAGAACCATTTTATATATGGGTAGCATCGCGATATAATCGGCATCTAACAAAGGTTTATCTATGTGCCCTTAATTTGCTTCCATTTATTCTTATCAACAATGGGTTCATGTGATCTTCCGGTTAATATAAAGGGGGAATGAGGGAGAAGAACGAAATATTTCATCAATTGAGTAGAAAGACGATCTTTTGAAAATTTTGCATAAAGGACAAAACTATTTATTCACGTCGAAATTCACTTGTGTTCGAAATTTCATTTGTTTAAATTTAAATTCACTATCGAAATTCACTAATTTTCAAAATTCATTGTCGAAATTCACCGATTTTCGGGATTCACTCGTCAAAATTCACCGATTTTCGGGAATTCAAAATTCATTTCGTCGAAATTCACCGATTTCGGGAGAGAAGATTCATTGATTTTCGGGATTTCACTGTTTGTCCTTCTCGCTATAAAAATTATGCAGTTGTCCTTCTCCCTATAAAAAATATGTAGCTGTCCTGTTACTTAAAAATATTACAAATTGTTTCCTTATCCCTAATTTCTCATAATATAAATCCATTCAACGTTCAATCATAAAAAAGACTTGCATTTTTACCACACTTCAACCTGCCTTGATTGTAAAATGCATAGCATGAATAAAAAATTATATTCCAATACTGTATTATTACATTCTTTGCACCAGATATTCAAAATACATGCGGACTGACAATATCTACCGAAATTGGTATCACAAAACTTATTTCACAGCGCAGGTGCGCCGGAATAAGCACAAGTGAGGCAACTTGGGTTTCTGTGCATTTTTTCTTTCTATAACAATTACCCAATATGCATACAGTAATGTATACATAACGGTTTAACAAAAGTGTTTCCAGAAAAATAGTAAATTGGATAATCAAAGATTAAAATGGATTGAATTACTCAACTGATGGAAGAACCTATATACTGATATTTTAAAATTGAAAACACAACACAAAATAAAATGAAAAATTATTATTACTCGGGATAATGAATGATTTAAGTTACAATGATGTTGATCATGGTGTACATGTATTTAAGTAGTGTACACCTCATGAACCATTTAATAGGAAGTTACAAGATTCTTGTAACAAAATAACTGCCGAGCTACACTACTCAACTGAGATGACTGCCTCAGATGAGTTGAGCTGATTGTTGCTATTGATTTAAGCTGTTTAGTTGAGCACTTCCTCTTGTATCAACATTCCTTTATCCATATATTGTAACACCCCTCAAGCTGAGAGTGATACATGAATCATCTTGCACATCCTCTTGCAACCAACATTTCTTTATCCACTGGAACTTAGCTAAAAGATCTTAGAAATACCTAGCTTGTCCAATAAGTGATAAAAGATTGGTGCATCCAGAGCTTTAGTGAGAATGTCAGCAATCTGCTCCTTGGTGTGAATGAGCATGAGTTTAATCAAGCTAGATTTGACTTTGTCTCTGACAACATAGCAGTCAATCTTGATATGCTTAGTCATTTAATGAAAACTACGGTTGTGAGTAATATGCATACCACTTGCATTATCACAACACAATATAGCATGTAACTGAACAAGTATATGTAAATCTTGTAAAATATAAGTAAGCCACTGAATTTCACGAGTATAATTGCCCATTGCTCTATATTCAGGTTCAGAAGAACTTCTTGCAATAGTTTTCTAATTCTTTGCATTCCATGATATATGGGCATCTCCTAGAAACATCATATATCCTGAAATATATCTCATTATTTGAGGACATCCAGCCCAATCACTATAAGTAAATCCTTTCAAAACAAGGGGGTTCTGAGCTGGGAAAAAATTGTCTTGGCCTGGGTTAGCTTTTAAGTATCTCGAAAGCCTATGAGCAGACTTCATATGATTTTTAGAAGGTTTATCTAAAAACAGACTCGGCTGCCGAACTGCAAAGGCTTTGTCAGGTCTAGTGAAAGTGAGATAAATCAACTTTCCAACTAATGATCTGTATGCAGAGTTTTCATCCAACAAAGCTGAATCACCATGCTGCAAGGTCTGCTTAGATTCCAAAGGTGTTGTGGCGTGCTTGGCCCCCCAAAACTCATATTCTATTAAGAGATTTAAGGTGTATTCGTTTTGGGAGATGGAAATACCATCAGGTGTTCTGCAGCTTCAATGCCTAAAAAATATCTTAACTTACCAAGATCTTTGATGGTATACTGTATGTGCAAATTGTCTTTAACTTGTTGTATCAGCTGAAGATCTGGACTGGCTGCTATAATGTCATATACATAAACTAGCAAAGCAATAAATGACTATCCAAAAACTTTAGTGAACAAATTTTGATCATTCTTAGATTGTACAAACCCTTATTTTTCTAATGACTCAATCAGCTTGCAATTTCACTGTATGATGGCTTGTTTTAATCCATATAGATTTGGTTAACCTGCAAACCTGATTTGGCTTATCAGCCTTGAATCTGTGAGGAAGCTGCATGTAAACATCTTCATGATAATATCTATTCAAAAAAGTTATACTGACATCCATTTGATGAAGATGCCAATTGTTGGCTGCTGCGATGCTGCTATCAGTAGAATTTTGACTGTAGTGATCTTCACAACAGGTGAAAAGGTCTCTTGATAATCAATTCCATATGTTTGAGTATGACCTTTTGCTTTAATCTGGCCTTGTACCTTTCCACAGATCCATCAGGGTTATACTTAATCTTGTATACCCACTTGCATCTAATTTCTTGCTAGGTGGCAAGTCAACAACCTCCCATGAGTGAGTGTTCTATAATGCTCCAATTTCTTTCTACATTGCTTCTTTCCACTCATCATGCTTGATTGCTTGATTTTATGTCTTTGATTCCATGACAACATCAACGGCACATACATATTTAGCATACTCAGCTGAAAATTCGTCTAGACTCATTACTTCACTAAGCATATGTGGAGTCTGCTGAAATGAGTTGACACCTCCTTGATAAAATTTTGGTGTCTTTCTAGTTCTTGTTGATCTCCTCAGCTGTACAGGTGCATGTGCTTGGCGTACTGGAGCTAAATCTCCATTGGATGTCTCAAGTGCATCCGGTCCGTTTCTCTGCTGGATTTTGCTCAGTTGAATCACTCAGCTGATCATCAAAACTCTCCACAATAGGAAACGGTAAAGGAATACCAGGAGTGCACCTGGATTTGCCTAAGAACTGATGAAATAAAATAATGTAAGTCTCATGAAATTGAGTATATCTAGCAACAAAAATGTCTTTGTAGGTGATACCCTTGGAAGTGCTTAACTTCCCAAGATGGAAACATGTCCTCAATCTGGAATCAAACATTTGCCTATACTGCTGAAGAGTACAAGAAAAAAAAAAAACATCCAAACACCCTGAACACAGAATAATCAGGTTTAGAACCATAAGGAACTTCATATGTAGTACTATCTTTTAGCAAAGTTGTTGGGGTAGCATTAGTTAGCTTCATAGCATGTAATAAATAGAATCCCCAATATTCAATTGGAATATTGCCCTGAAATCTTAATCCTCTAGAAAAATTGAGTAGATCTTGATGCATTATTTCAACAATGTCATTATGCTCAGGTGTGATGACACAGGAGGTCTGATGAATAATGTCATTCTTCTCATAGAACGACTTCAACTGAAACTCAACACCATTATTAGATATTCTTACTTTAATCATTTTATTAAACTGAGCAGAAACAAATTTAACAAAAGATTAAACTAATTTAGAAGTTTCAGACTTTTGTCTCGGATGAAATACCCAAGTAAATTTAGAATAATCATCTACAACAGTTAATAAGTACACTTACCATTCAACCTAATCATGCCTCAAGGGGCCTCATATATCAATATGCACAAGATGAAAATTGAAATTTAGCCACTAGACATACAAGACATAGATCATGGTCACAGTATTTCACATCAGCTGAGCTAATACTAATGACTTGCAATCTCTTATTCTGCAGATGACCTAATCTATAATGTTAAATAAGAATATCATCTACTCTATCAGATAATGTTTGATTTTCTATTATATTACAAACAGTTCTAACAAACAATTTCTTCATAGGATGTTGAAACAAAATGTAAAGTCATGTGTGCATCTCAGTTGAACTAATCATGTCCTTCTTGATGTTCTGTGAAACACACTTGTTAGCAGTGAAGACAGTTGCACAATCAGAATTGTTAATCGAAGCTATTAAAGACATTAGGTTATACTTAAAGCCAGGAATATATAACACATTATGTAAGGTCAGCTGAGGATTAATCCTAGTTTCATGTTATGTTGACAATAACATAATTACCATTATTTAATCCTAGTTTCATGTTAACCACATGCTTGAGATTACTTAATTGTTCTAAAGAATACACAATGTGATATACGGCACCAAAATCCAAGATCCATTGTACAGGTTTTACCAAACTAAGGTCATTTGAACCCTGAATAGGTAAAAATTATCATTTACAGCATTAATTTGGTTGACTGCATGCCTAGAAGATTCATAATTTGGCAGAGCCATCATCTTCTCTAGTTGTTGTGCAGTAAGACCTTGAAACCCTTATCCAATTGACATGTGGGCCTGATCTTCATTTGCTGACTAATTAACATCTATCTAATCCACCATGTTAGATCTTTTGGATTTGAAACCAAGTGGACAACCATGTCTCTTACAGCAATTGTCTTCTATGTGTTCATTAAAACCACAAAAATGCATTGAACCTTCTTATAGATCTTGGCCTTAGAATTATTTGCAGACACAAAAAATGGTTTGCTGACTGCTTGAATCATCAAGATCATAGAATCTTGATTCTTTGCCTTGTTGTCCATATATGTTTCTTGCCTTTCAAATTTTAGTGTCATTACAATGGCATCATGAATCTCAGGAAATGTCACCATGGCCTGAGACACCATGGGCTCAAATTCATCCCTAAGTCCTTTCAAGAACTTCATTACATGTTCTATCCCCATGTGATCCACAAGAGTGCTTAGGGCATTACAATGGCACCAACGATCACAAGAACAAGAAGGAATTGGCCTAATAGTTTTGATTTCTTCCAAAAAAACCACCAGCTTAGTAAAATACGGATTCACAAAATTAGTTCCATGCCTTAAAGAATTCATATCCTTGAGCGAATCAGAAAGTTTCAAGGTATCAACATTTGAAAACCAATCAGCCAAATTGTTTCACACGGATTGGGCACTCTTGAACTACATCAAACTTTGGAAAATAGTATTCTCTACCGAGTTTAGCATCCATGATCTTACCATAGTGTCACATTGTCTCCAAGCTTGGAAGTTTGTTGAACTTGTTTTTGGTCTCTTAATTGTGCCGTCAACGAAGACATATTTATTCTTTGTAACTAACACCATCTCCGTTGACATCTTTCATGGATTATTGTTGTTGTCATTCATCAATGGATGAACAAAAACTGAACATAAAATGGACTTGAAAGGCTTAGTTCTGCTTCTTTGCTCCATGTCTGTCAAGAGAAGGTGATCCACACAAGAATATAACAATCTAGAAGGAAAAAATTATCAAAAAAACTAATCACGAACTGGATTTTAATTCCAGAAAGGAAGAAATTGCACAGAATTCTCTCAAATTTCTTTCTGAATCAGAGTAAACACAGAAAATCAATAAAAATTCTCAAGTTTCATTCTTTGATACCATGTTGGAATTGTAAAAATTGAAAACAAAACACAAAATAAAATGGACATTCTTATTACTCACGATAATGAATAAGTTAAGTTACTATTCTGCTGATCATGGTGTATTTATAGTATTATACACCTCATGATCATCAGTTAAAAGGAAGTTACAAGATTGTTTTAACAAAATTATTGCCTAGCTACACTACTCAGCAGAGGCGGAGCTGTTCAGTTGAGCACATCACTTTGTATCAACATTCCTTTATCCATATATTGTAACAAAACCTTCTTACATCAAGATTAGGGTTCTAATTCTCAATCAACAGCAGAATAGCGAGGCAAATACAATCAAACTTTGAACGATTCCTACAACAAAATTGAGCCTTGCATCCAATAATCACAAGAAAACATGAATTCACAGTGAAATATGATGGACTCTAATTTATAGTATAGGCCTAATCGAGCAAGAAAGGTTCATGGATTTTTTCCTTTCTAAAAATTCAGATTGGCTCGCTAGGATTGATCTCCACGTTGTAATGATCGTCATGAATGCGTGTTCCTGAAAAATAGGTCGAAATATTGCAAGATTTTATATTTTATTCTCCTTTTTGAAGAAGAACACGATGGGGTTGTTGGCTGAGGAAGAAGCAACATGTTTTGTTGATATGTATAGTGGGATTGAGTTTTTTTTTAACCAATTGGAGGACGAATAGTTTAAAAAGATGAATGAATTAGTTTCCCAGTTTATCTAGATTTTTAAATAATAATAATTCCTTACAATTATCCATTCTTCAACCAATTGGAAGTTGTTTAATCTTGCTCATAATAAAGCGGCTTTGGTTCATGATGTTCAGGTGAGGGAAGGTACGTGAGGGATGGTGGAAGTGGAGGACGACTTTGAGAGATTTTGAGGAAGAGAAGGTTGATGTGTTGATATCGGGAATTAACTCTTATTGTCTTATTCCAAGTGCTAATGATACATTATCTTGGAAGCTCACTCTTAATGGCGTATTTTTTGGTTGCTCATGGTCATATTCCATTGATAATATTGTGTGTTTAATTTTTTAATTGTGCTGTTTATGGTAGCTTTTGCTCCACGACTCTCTTTTTTTTTTTTTTTAGCATTTTCAGCTTCTCATTCGTTTTGTTTTGAACCTTAATAAATATATTTGTTTGCCTGTTAAAAAAAATTCTTCCCTTAATGTAAATCCCAATAAATTAATGATTATTTTGTTCTCTACTACTCAAATTCTTAAGTATATTAACTAAAATACATTTTTATGAAAATACGGGTTCACACATAACATGGTGCAACAGTTATAAACAAAAAAGGCGATTGTTGATCTCTCCATAATACTCCATCCGTTCTAAAATATAATTGATACAGTTACGAAAAAAATTGTTTTATTATATCTGATGCACTTATATTTTCAATTCATTATTAATTGTGTTTTTCATACATTTACTCCTATTTATTAAGGAGTAAAAGAATAAAAACAACACTGCATTTTCAAAACTGGACCTTATAATAAAAAAATTGTTTTATTATATCTTAATTACAATCTAGGGATTCTTTTAGTCATTTTTTTGCTCAAATTAAAGCGTTAACTCACCACCCACCTTAATATGCGTCTGTATTTGTCAACTGTCTCAGTTATTTTATAACGGATGAAAAAACATCCAGTGTAACATCTAATTTAGTGGTGTACAAATGCTAGCTGATCCACTATGTGTTTCTACAATTTCCATTAATGATATCCAGTAATTTCTACCAACTACTATTCATCATCTTGCTTGATAATTAAACAATGAAAGAGACAGTATGGGAAATTGTCATACAAAAGGGTTGTGATTTTAATAATGGACCTATATATATATACTATTCCCTCCATTTTTTTCTTTTGAAATGTGCAAATTCAACTGACTTGCGTCTAAATAATTTGAAGTTCTATTACGACGTTACTACTTTTGAAAAGGAAAACATACTGTAAGGTACAGTTTTAGATATTTGAATGACAATACAACAACCCTATTAACCTAAGAAGAGGACATATCAGTAGAAAGTTTATAATACAATTGTGGTAAGAAAAGTGTAGGAAAACTAAGACACGGAAGATAAAAAACTAAAAACCCCAAGACATCTGTAAAACGTTGTTTTTAAGAAATGTTTCGTTTCAACACCAAAGCAGAGATGTCGTGATAACAAACAATCGAAAATCTCTCTGAGGATATAATGGTAGCTGTTGAAGAAATTCACAAACTATGAATTGGAGAAATTTGCGGAATAAATAAAGGTAAAAACTGAAATTTTATTGAAGCTTTTCTTGTTGTGTTTTTGCTTGCTACAATCGTTCACCCTGCTCTCTTATTTATAGTACAGAGATCTAATTTATCCATAATTCGGGAAATTTTGGGATAAATTTAAGAAAAAAGGATAAAGTTCAATTTTTGAAGTAAATTCAAAAAATCGGATCAACATTATGCAAGAGACAGGTAACTCTCAACTTCTGCTGCTAACACGCCACAACTATTGCTCGAATATGTTTGGTGATCGCATCCTTATTTCTTCTTAAATTCAACCTTATTTCTCCCAGATCACCGTAGTATTGCACACTTCTTGTCAATTTGATTGATCTTTATCTGATAATCTGAGCTTGTTGTTGACTTTATCTGTTATTTGAATTTGCCTAAGGCATCTTGTTATTTGAATTCGCAACGGTCTCGTGTGCATCATCTCTGGCATTGAGCTTAGCTTGCACAACATTCTGATTGTTATTACCCCCATCAAACAAGGCTGGGGTTGAAGGCCGATTTTGTGCCTAAGTTGTTGGAATGGAACCATAGGAAGAGCCTTTGTGAATATGTCTGCCAGTTGAGCAGCAGTTGGGACATGTTTAGTAACTAGAATATTGCGAGCTACATGTTCCCTAACATAATGGTAATCCAATTCAATATGTTTACTTCGGGCGTGGAAGGCAGGGTTAATAGTCATATGTAGAGCACTACGATTATCTGAAAGTAGTATTGGAGGTGTAGGTAGTGAGATATGAAGTTCTTGTAGTAGATAAGTGAGCCATGTAAGTTCAGCTGTGTGTGAGCAATAGCACGGTACTCTGCTTCTGAGCTGGACCTAAAGACCGTAGGTTGTTTCGTGGCACATCAAGAAATGAGGTTAGGCCCCAAAAAGACACAATAACCTGTTGTAGAACGCCTAGTAAACTGACAACCTACCCAATCAGCATCAGAGAATGCAAATAAGGTAGGCCATTCTGCATGTGAATGAGAAAAAGCTTATAGTTGTGTAGTAGAAGCCTTATGAAGTGTCATGCCCAGATCAATGGTGCCCTTAACATGCATAGGATTCTGTGAACCAGAGTAAGATGTGCCAGAGTAGGTTGTTGCATGAATTGGGACACATAATTCACACTGAAGGATAGGTCAGGCCTGGTAAATGTAAGATACTGCAATGCTCCTACAAGACTCCTGTAATAAGTTGGATCTGGCAACAGTTTAGTTTATGTGTCATCTATGTTCTTGGTGGTAAGAGGTGTCCTCATGGGTTTGCATTCAACCATGTGAGCCTTGTCAAGTATGTTGCAAGCATAATGGTTGATTAAGGTGTAGTCCTCTGTTGGTATGATGAACATGTACTTCTAGAAAATGATGGATGAGCCCCAGATCCTTTATAGAGAATTCCCTGCTAAGAATGGTCACAAAGGATTGCAACAAGTCTGGCTGTGATCCAGTAAGCAAAATGTCATCCATGTAAAGCAGCAAGACTAATTTCCCATGATTAGAGTGAAAATAAAATAATGAAGGATCAGAGAGACTACATTTAAAACCATAGTTTAGTAAAAAGGTGCTGAATCTATCAAACCAGGCCCTAGGGGCCTGTTTGAACCCATACAGAGCTCTATCTAACTTGCACACATGATCTGGAAAAGAAGGATGGGCCATACGTGATGGCTGAGTCATGTCAATGTCTTCTGAATTATATCCATGTAAGAATGCATTTTTGACATCCAACTGTTTCAATGACCATGACTTATAGAGGGCAATGCTGAGGACCATTCTGATAGTACTTGGTTTAACTACTGGTGAATAGGTTTCTAGATAATCTACCTCATCTATTTGACTATACCCTTTAGCCACAAGTCAGGCTTTCAGTCTTTCAAGAGTACCATCTGGTTTGAGTTTGGTTTTGTAAACCCATTTGGAGCCTATAACATGCATATTAGGAGTTCTGGGGACTAAATGCCAAGTTTGGTTATGAGAGAGTGCATCTAGTTCCTCTTGCAGAGAAGCTCTTCATCCTTCATGTTTTAGAGCTGACTTAACAGACCTTGGTTCTGTAGGGATAGATGGTATATTTGTAAGGGTATACTTGGGGTTAGGTTTGAATATGCCTGGTTGTGCTCTAGTGACTATTTGGGGTACAGAATCGGTGATGGAGGACTTGATGATGGTGAGTCTTAGGAAGGGGAAGATACTGGGGAAGTGGTTGAGGTAACTAAAGCAGGACTATGATGATCAGGTGTGGCAGGATAAGTGGAATGCGTGGAGGACATAGATTGAGAGTGAGTAGGTGAATTTAGGGTTGGTTCTAGGATGTCTGTCTAATGGTGGTTATCAAATGAGGATTGAGAAGAATTATGAGGTGAGGGTGGATTAGCTGGTAGAGATTCTGGTATGAGTGCTGAGGCTGGAATAGGGTCTAAGACATGGTCTGATTCTTCTGATATAGCATGGTCTGACATAGGGTCTGTGATGTCTAAACAAGGAGTCCAGGTGTCAAGATGGTATAAACAGTATCAGTATTGATAGAGGTTTTGACTTTGTAAGGGAGAAGGGTTTCATCAAAAGTAACATGTTTGGACATGAAAAACCTTCTGGTGGGTGGATGGAAACACTTATGCCATTTGTATTGACTACTATGCCCCCACAAAGACACAAGGAACAATATTGGGGTCAAACTTATGTCTCCTAGTATCCCAGGTATATAGGTAACATCTACTACCAAAGACCCTAAGCATAGTGTAATCAGGTTGGTTATTGTGAAGAATGAAAGAAGGGTAGTTCATGTCTAAAGTAGTTGTAGGCAGTCTGTTAATGAGAAGACTGTAGTGGCAAAAGCTTCTACCCATAAAAATTAAGGCAACCTGTTGTGAAATAGCATGGTGAGGCCTAGTTCCCTAATTGTTCTATGCCTTCTTTCTACCATTCCTATTTGTTGAGGTGTATGTGGGCATGAAATGAGATGAGTAATGCTATTTTTAAGGAAGTGGTTGGAGAGTTTAGTGTTAATAAATTCACCCCCTATCAGAATGGAGCTGTTTTGAGGGGCACCAACCAAATATATTTTGTAAAATCATCAACAAAACATACATAATACCTAAACCTACCAATGGAGTCAACAGGGGCAGGGCCCCATAGATCACAATGTATTAAATCAAATAAAGAAGAGCTGGAATGACTAAATGAAGTAAATGAGACCATGCTCAGCTTTCCAAGTTGGCAGCTTTCACATAAATGCTCCTATTTATTTTTGCCTATAACCTCTATGAGGCCTTTATTCTTAAGAACTTAAACTGTGGAAGGTTGAACATGCCCTAAACGTTGGTGTCGTAACTCAGCAATCCTTGTCTTGAACCTATGAGCAAAGTACACATGTGGTGTACTGGATAGTGTATATAACTCTTTTCTAAGGGCCCCCTTCAGTAGGACCTGACCTGTCATTTTTTCCTTTAGCATAAAACCAGTGTTAGTGAACACACAGTCAGCATAATATTGATGATCCAATTGGCTGACTGAAAGTAAATGTTTTGGTAGATTTGGAACATACAAAACATTTATAAAAGATATAGGTGAACTATTTGTGGGGAGATGTAACTCACATATGCCTGCAATCGGTAGGTGTGTACCATCTCTAATAGGTACATATATATTCAGACCCTAAATAAGGAGACAAATTATGCAATATGGATTTGTTACATGTCATGTGATTTGAGGCACCTGTATCCATGATCCACTCTGTTTCAGCTATTGTGTTGTCTAATGTATGTGCATATAGTTCTTGAGGGATCCCATCATGCTGGTTCCTTTGATTGTTGTTCCACCAACAATCTTGGCCACATGTCTGCAACTCCACAGCACTGATAGGTTTCTTTTTTTTTTTCTTAAAGCCCCCGGTGTCCGGAACCCACTGGTCCGACTAATCCGGAGTCAATCCTTGTTGTGCCTGCAGAGTCTGACTCTTACTCAGGGGTTGGGACTTGGCCAAGAGCTCTTTAAACATTGGCGCCACTAAGGAGAATCGAACTGCGACCTCCCGGGCATTCTCAAGCCACTTAGCTATTGGTTCCCTTTATATTCTTCGTCTTGCTCATCCTCTGAAGACTTGTCCATCAGTTTTTCCTTGATTGGTGGAACCTGTAGATCTGGAATTTGTCTGTTGTGCTGGGAACCCCTACCAGCAGAGCTAAACTTGGAGTTGTTGCTGTTAAAGTTGGTTTGCTGTTGTGCCCTTTGTCTAAAAAATGCCATCTTAGATAAATTATCTAAGTCTTTATTAAGGGAAAACCATGTCCTTCTCTGGTCAGACTTTGGAGTTGTGAAACTAACTCAAAATATGTAGGTCTTGGGGGTTTAAGCATTGTAGTGGTGAAAGTTTCATATTTAGGCCCCAGACTGGTGAGCAAATAGTAAACTTTCTCAAGATCTGTGATTGGTTTGCCTATGGCAGCCAAACTGTCACACATTCCCTTGAAAGACCTAACATGTTCACTGATGGTTTTGTCATCAGTTTTCCTTCAGTATGTAATTTGCTGCTCTAGATTAAATTCCCCTGGGAATAGGATTCCGTTAGTGCATTCCATACTGCATGTGATGTGTCTAGACCAATAAAAAGGGCTAGGGACTCCTTTGACAGAGACCCTATAAGCCATCCTCTCAGCACCTATCGGCTTTCTTCCATGATGTGTAGTCAGGATTCTTGATCTGTGTAGTTGCCCCACTGCTAGTTGGTGTTGTTTGTGCAGTAGGGTCAACACCAGTTTTTGTTGTTGATCATGTGGTTATGGTAGAGTATTCTAGTGGTGCAGGGGTGGTGTTTGTGAGATGTCCTGCTAGATCTTGGCTTTCAGCCAATGCTAACACTTACTCATGCCATAGAGGGTAGTTTATTGAGTTTAGTTTAAGGCTAATAAAATTAGCTACATTGATGAATATGGTTGCCATGGTGCTAGATCACCAATAGCTCCGATACCATGAAGAAATTCACAAACTATGAATTGGAAAATTTTGCAGAAAAAATAAAGATAAAAACTAAAATTTTATTGAAGCTTTTCTTGTTGTGTTTTTGCTAGCTACAATCGTTCACCCTACTCTCTTATTTATAGTACAGAGATCTAATTTATCCATAATTCAGGAAATTTTGGGATAAATTTAAGAAAAAAGGATAAAGTTCAAATTTTGAAGTAAACACAAAAAATCAGATCAACATTATGCAAGAGACAGGTAACTCTCAACTTATGCTGATAACACGGCACAACTATTGCTCGAATATGTTTGGTGATTGCATCCTTATCTCTTCTAAAATTCAACCTAATTTCTCCCAGATCACCGTAGTATTGCACACTTCTTGTCAATTTGATTGATCTTTATCTGTTAATTTGAGCTTGTTGTTGACTTTCTGTTATTTGAATTTGAGTAATATTTCAATTTGCAAGAACGAAATATTGTATTCATTTCTTTTATGGATTTAAAGTTTATTCATTTCCTTATTTTCCCTTAATTGCAAAACAGTCCATAGCTTTTATATATATATATATATATATATATATATATATATATATATATATATATATATATATATATATATATATATATAAAGCTATGGACTGTTTTGCAATTAAGGGAAAATAAGGAGGTTTAATTATTTAGCTAGTGGGAGGTTTATTAAGGAAATAACTCCCCACTAATCAAATAGAGTTATCAAAAAAGCTTTAGCGTAAATTCTGAAATTGAGAGCAAAGGAAGAAGACAAGGGACTTTTTCAAATTCATTGCTCGTTTCTACTCCGTTTTCAGATTCATCTATAGTAGGAGCATCGTGAAAAGGCAATGATCGTTTTGATACTAAGATTTTCAGATTTTATCAAGGTATGAAAATAGCCCTAATTTTGGATTCATCGCGTTTTGATCATGTTTGGCTGAAGAAGGTTGTGTAATTCGTAGTTCTGAGTGGTTAGAAACCTTAATCCTTACTAGTTCTTGAATTGGTTGTGGATTAAATAGGTTTTTGTTGGAGTTTTGAGAAGTGCCTGCAAAGTTTCTGAATTTTTCTTGGAATTGTGCTTTGATCAGGTAAGGAAATCTTCCTTATCGTGTTAGTTATGATTTAGTGAAGTTTTGGTTTGGTTTTGGGGTGTTTTGATGTTGAAATCATGCTTAAATGTGATCTTGCAATTGCTTGATGATATGAGATGTTAAAGTAAAGATTTTCTACTGTTATGAGGTTTAGAATGATGTTAAACTTGGTTGGGTTTGAGTAGAAATCGATAGAGTGTAGAAAATTGATTATAGTGCAGTCTGGACCATTTTGGCGCGCCCCAACATGTTTGGCGCCCCCCAAACCTGTTCCAGAGAGTTCGTGAGCTTTCTGGTGCATTTTGGCGCCCCCCAGACCTGAACAAAGAGTTTAGTGAAGTCTCTGAAGCAGTTTTGGCGCACGCCAAAGGTGTTGGCGCACGCCAAAGGTGTTGGCGCCCCCCCGACATTGTCTAAGTGTTATTTTGTGTGTTTTAAGCTACGAGATGAGTTATATATGTTACCCCTTGATCTAATAACACTAAATGAACATGAACAAGCCTTGATTAAGCTTCTGATCCGTTTAGTTCCGGCACTGAATGTACTATTCCATAGAGTTGAAGTTCGGGACCGTCGGAAGAGTATGAATGGCTTGTGCTTTGATGAATTAGTATTCATCAATATCTGTGTATGTGTTTAGGGTGTTGTGTGTAGAGTTTAAGTGAGGGAGTAGAGTTGCTAAGTGAGCTTCTACCTTGAAAACACTTAGGTGGCTAGTTAATGATTAATTAGTTACATAAGTGTATAGTAAAAGACTAAACACCGTAACATTCTTGGTAAGACACTTGTCTATATCGCGATGTGTGGGCGGTCAGATAAAGTGAATAACTCTACTGGCCTATAAACGGCTAAATGGTAGAGTGACTTCGCCGAACGTGTATACTATCGGGTCTTAACCCGTGGCTATTGGTGTGATCCACTAATAGGTTGCAAACGATACCTCATGGTGGGTAGCACCATGCGTAGTGCCCTTGAATGCCGGTGTAACAAACTTGAGTTAAGCTAAAAACGCTTAGTAATAACATGTTGATGAGCATGAAGTGAACCCTAGAATTAAGTCGGTCATATAAAGATAACTTAATAACAATGTAAGTCCTTTGTGGAATCTAGTTAATGCAATAGCTTCTGTTTCTTGCTAAGTGTCTTTGTACTTACCTCAAATGGATGTTTGTTGTGTTTGGGGTTGAGAAGATGAACAGGTTGAACAGGAGTTTGACGAGAACTTTGAAGATGATCTTTGATGCTCTTGTCATGCCATGCTTTTATCATATTTCTTTTTACTAGACTATGTTGTTTCCCCTTCAAGTTTTATGTTGTAATTTCATTTCAAGACATATGGTATTTTATGACATTTTCTTGTAAGATATTTGTTGTATTTCTTTCCTTTCTTTAAACATCGTATGGTTGTAAGATATCTTTTCTATCTTTAGTATGGTTGTGTTTCTATTCTTACCTTGTACAAAAAAAATACATCCGAGTCTTTTAGCTTCCGTAAATGCGAAACTCGATACGACGTAGTAGATGCTTACGTATAATATAGAATTTATTTTATATTATACGTGCCGAATGTTCTATTTCCGGGTAAGAACTCGATATCCGGGAACGGGACGTTACATTTGCCTCTGGCATCTTGTTATTTGAATTTGCAACCGTCTTGTGTGCATCATCTCTGGCATTGAGCTTAGCTTGCTCAACATTTTGATCGTTATTAGCTGTTTGATTCAAAACAATGTCTCGTTGATCAAATTAGAGACATTCGGAGAGCATTTGACTGATGAAGCGTCACAATATTGAAATAACCAATTTCTTTGTTTGCAATGTGTCTCATCTGAAATGTTGCAAACCTTTACTGAAATCTGTTTTTTATCACTCTTCATTGTTTCGTTGCGACAATATTTATATGGACGGTACCTCGATCGCAGTCTATCACTAAAATATCTAATGAAGAAAAAATATCAAACAAAAAGTAGTACCAAATGATACAGATCCGTATCCTTTTTTTTTTTTTTTTTTTTTTTTTTTTTCTTCCGTATAGTATAAGTTTGAGTCCAAAATGAGTGTGTAAATAAAAGAATATGAAGTTCTTTTTAACGGCGAAAAGGTTTTTATTAAAAAAATTATCTGACATATATGATGTATGTTAATTGATACGACAATAATATCTCTTTCTAAAAAAAACAATAATATCTCTATGTCCAATAGATATATTGAACAAATATTAAGAATGGCAAATTTAATGTATTAATTGGTATTTAATCCGGTGGAATTAGAAAATGGTGAAAATAAAAACAAATTGTCATTCCACTGGATAATTATGCCCTTCTTAAGTTTTTGTTTTAGAATTTGTTTTAGTGGATTTGTTTTAATGAATTATTTTTAAATGATTTGTTTGATAATGGAATTGAAACCGTTAAATGTGACAAATATAATTTCATCATTACGTGTGTCTTTTGCTCTTTTTACTATTTTTCAATTCACTTGTCATTTTGGATAATTTTTTCTTCACTTTTGTCATTTATAACCATTACCCCTTGATGTAATCGTTCATGCATGTTATTACAAGCAGGGGCGGATCCACGTGCCCCGGGGGGGGGGGGTCACGTGACCCATTGAATTTTTTTTTTATAAAAAAAAATTTAGTATTAAAATTATGTAGTTTTGTTGTTAAAAAATATTGTTTTGCCGATAAAAATTGATGTTTTAGACTCTGGTGACCCCACTGAATTTTTTTTTTAGATAAGAGATGTAGTTTTAGACTCCGGTGACACCACTGGAATAAATTCCTGGATCCGCCAGTGATTACAAGTAACAAAATATAAGAAATTTTAAGATAGAGAATTAGTGTATGAAGCCAGGAGAAATTTGTATGGAGAGACTCTAATACATTTCCATCATTGAATTAATGTCAAAGGTATAAAAGACAATAAAAATGTCATTTCACATACTAAGAAGTACGGATAAGTTATAGTCTCTCATTTGATGCGTACTTGCCTAATTTTGCTAGTCGGTTGTTAATGACACCGTAATGAATCGATTTTCAGATATCACAATAAAGTTCAACCTTTTTAAAATTGAATTTATTTTCCAAATTCAAATTTAAAGATATAGAATATCCATTTTTGGTTTCTTTACGGTTGAATCAAACCCGAAATATTGTGTAATGATGAATTCGATGTGGTCAACGACGGAGCCAAATAGAAGGTTTAGAGTGGCTAAACCCATCCCGGATGTTATTTTTTGTATTCCAAAAAAACATATATAATTCACTCGACCACAATCAATTACTATCTCCGTCCAAAATGTAAGTTTATTTAACTTTTTTTTTGTACATAATTTAAGTTCATTTAGATAACCAATTAAAGCATTTATTACATTTTCCTCTTTTTACCTCTATTTTATTTTATACTCACCCACTTTTCAATATTTTGCATTAATAACAGTCAAATGTCATTTTAAATTTTTTCATTAAAATTAATGATACATACCAATTTAACAACTTTCTTAATCAGTGTGAAAAAAACCAATGAATTTATATTTTGGGACGGATGTAGTATTTTAATACAGCCCACTCGACTATACATAAAAAGTTCATTAATCCACATCAAGATAAATTCATGACTCGTAATTAAATGTGGTATTATATAAAAAACGTCATTTTCTTACCGTGAAACACATACGAAATAGCCTAGTAATCCAACATTTGACAAAGGTTGGTATCCATGACAATTGACAAACTAAAACGGTGGAAGAAGTGCTTCCATATATATATATACTCACACTATTGCAAACCCAAAAAGCTATTGACTTTAATAATTCATCAAAAAGAAAAGAAGTGCACTATTTTGTCAGTTTGCCGTAAGTAATAAATTAAAAAAACGTTGACCGGCCTTCGACCTAATCCTATTATGATAAATAGAAAGAGAAAATTGCACAAACCCTAATAGAAATGTATCCATTTGTTTTTTTTCTTTTTGTTTTGTTGAGAAAGACGCGACTTTTCATTCTTATTTATAAATGCCTACAGTAGATAATTTATAAAGGTCATAATTGGTAACACCAATAAAATTTTAGTATAAGAAAGTCTTAAGAGCAGGCGTAGTGTTGTATGGCAATTGACCACATGGAATCTGCCAATATTTATGATGTGGCAGAATTTTATTGGAATAAAAATGTAAAATAGTTGTATGTGTGACATATGATTGATAAGATGTGGTAATTGTGTAAAATAATTTTATGCTATCAATTAAAATATAATAAATTTCTTTCAAAGCATATGTAAATTACTTTTTTTTTAGCAGTATATATATTTTCTTAAAATATGCATTTCTTTTATATAAAATGTTTGATTGACCCCAGATACGACAAAAAGCAGGGAAGAACTCATCATATTTGTGGCACCTGCACTTGACCATCTTGATGAAAAGCCACCCCACAATTACACCACTATTTTTCATTTTAGTCTCCAATTGTAATATGTCAGACTTGATGTAGTCCAAGATAGCCTCATTACTGATGCTCTAACATGCCATATTATTGGAGACCGGCAGCCTCATAGGGTTCGAACCTCAAGGAATACTTTGAAACGATATTGGAGAAGTGTACAAAAGATGAGGTGACGTTTTTTTGCTAATTGCTCTGGAACCTTTGGAATACGCGGTGTAGTGTAGTATATAAGGAGACCCCTTCCCATGTCTCACACATATCGTCTCTTCCTCATTGGCCGGGGCAGTTGAATTTGGACAGGCCAAGAACGTATACCAGGCCGATGACACGTGGGCTTCCCATCCTATAACATGGAGTCCTCTGCATACAGACATAGTTATCGAACCCGGCCCGGTCGTTGAGCCGGAAGAAACACTAGGTTACTGCTTCAACTATTGGACCACTGGTTCAACTGAAATAATTTATATTGTAGTAAATAATATATAATATCATGAAAAGTATATTTTTGATAATTCATATTCAAATAAATAATGATTTGAAACTATGCACCACCTTATGAATTACCATTTAAAAACACAAAAGTATTGTTTATGTGATTATAATAAGAGAATATGTAGAAATATACAAGGGTAAAATATATCGTCAACTCTTAATTACTATCGACACACGTAAGTATTTTTTATTTGAATGCTGATGCACTTTTTGTTAATATTAGATAAACTAAAGGTATTGCTTGTTGGAAAGTACAGTTTGAATTATTTAGCAAAACTTTAAGTAAAATGTTGCTAGAAGTTTATAAGTTTTTAAAGTAAAAAATGATTTTGATGTAGATCTATAACAAATAATAAGTGCACATAAAGATTAAATAATGATTTACATCATGTTGGAGAGATTTGAGTATTTTTGTTACATAAAACCGATTCGATACTTATTTCATACATTTTTTTCATTAATTTTACTTGACCCACCGGTTCAACCAGTGCTCACCGGGTCACAAGGTTGAACTGCCGGGTTTACCGGGTTTGAGCGGGTTGCTTGCTTAAACGGGCTGATGCTTGAACCAGCCCGGTTCCATGACCGGACACCGGGTTGAACGGTTGAACCACCGGGCCATGCCTGGTTTGATAACTCAGCATGCTGGGAGTTGGAAGTGTAATACATATACGTCTATGTCAGAAGAGGGTTCAGACATCAGATTGATTTATAGAGACAGTGCTGGATCGATTGTAGGTGCTTTCTCCTTTCACTTTGACGCGGGTATAAGTCCGGAGATTCTGGAGAAGGCGATTTCGTTGGTGTTGGAGGAGGTTGTTCGTCTTGGCTATCTTTCGGTTATCATTAAGAGTGATTGTTTGCCTTGTATCCAAGCTCTTTTTCACCTATCAGATGATTTGTCGGTTATGAGATGTCTTGTTCGAGATTGTTTAGCTTTATTTCCAGATTTTATTTCTATTCAATTTTCATTAGTCAAGCGTGGTAGAAATGTGCCAGCTCTTATTTTAGCTAGACATGAATTATTAGGAACGGGTCAATTTGTTGGGGGTACCTCTTATCCAAATGATGTAATCTCTGTCACGGTTGCGAATTTGATTTAATAATAGTCGTTTGTTCCTAAAAAAATTATCATATTATTTTGGCATTCAATTTTTTCGTTCATTGATTATGAAAGAAATATTAATTTTCAAGTTCTTGATGGACTTGAACACGAAACAACAAATTCAAACAAAAATTGGAAGGAAAATTCAAGAGAGCAATTTTATTGATGATTCATTGATTCTATTTAATTAAACATACAATATGTTACTATTTATAGAGCTATGAAGTATAATTAGGAGATATAGTGCAATTACATCTTAAATAACAAACTTAATCACCTTTAACTAACTAGAGCTACAAGGTGTTTGATGTATGTCCAAGAGAACTAACACAATCTCTAAGTATAACTAAGCTTCTTCATTATGGTTTGATTGGTAGTTTGAGATTAGGCTAAGTGCTTGGTTGATTTTTAGTGGTTAATCATCACAATTAGTAGACCTTCAGGTGGATCATGATCGAGAGCTTGGATGATTAAGATTTTGCATTACACCTCTTCTTCATCAAGTTATGTTTGCTTGTTTGTTGTTGTCTTTGTCTGATAAACTTTAACACCCCATTGCAAGCTGAATAGATGGAGTAAAGATGTTTGTCAGGGGATAGTAGGATAGTAAATCATGAAACCTTGTCTTAGCTAAAGGTTTAGAAAAGAGATCAGCAAGTTGAGATATGGTATTAGACACATGTAGAGATTTTAAGAGTCCATTCTAGTATTATTCCGTATAGCATGGTTCAAAGTCGCGGTCTTGGTAACCGACTCGGAGACCACTGAGTCACTTAACTCGTCGCGTATCGGTATCATTTCAGGCGAGACGGGTTTTCTCCCATATAAAATGCTTTAAAAAATTTGAAAAAAATCTAAAAAATTCAAAAAAAAAATATGAATAACTAAACACACCATCAAAATGTCCCAAAACAATCATCAATATCATTTCTTTTGATTAAATACAACAAAATATGCGTCGTCGCGTTACGTTTTAACATGAGTATTTGTGGTTGTTTGTTGTTTTAACATGCGTATTTGTGGTTTTGATGTTTGGTTTTGTTTCTTTGTCTGGGTAATTAGCATCAGGGATTTAATTAGGCTTTGTATGCTTAAAAATTGAAGAAATTTAACCAAAAAATGGAGGAGTTGTGGTGAATCAAAGTGTGTGTGGGTTGTGAAGTTTTGCTATGATAATTATTGAAGGTATGTGAGTTGTTTTGATTCTTGATAATTGACAAAGTCACAGGTGTACTATTTCTTCTGTAAAGAAGTAAATAGTAAAAATTTTGTCTGCTACTATGCTTTTGGAGTGAAGTTTATTGTCAAGATTGGCTGAATATTGTGTATGATTGCTTTTGTTTTATCCTTTTTCATGTTTCCAATCGAATCACTAAAGTTCCCACTTAAATCGGATTGACTCGGCCGAGATTGGCCGAAATTGACAGAGTTTGGCCGAGATTGGCCGAGTTTGGCCGATACGTACCCGATTCAAGTCTAAACCAAGATGAATCCGTAACTTTGTACCGGTATGCTCCGAGTCGGAGACGAGTCGGCCGAGACTTTGAACCATGTTCCGTAGTGACATTTCAGTCTATCTCAATGTGTTTTGTTCTTTTATGAAAAACGGGATTCTCAAATATATATATATATATATATATATATATATATATATATATATATATATATATATATATATAGGCCTGTAAACGAGCCGAACCCTACCGAACCCTGGCAGGGTTCGAGCTCGGCTCGGTGTGTTTCAAACCTTAGGCTCGGCTCGGCTCGAAATGACCGAGCCTTATATTTTCATTATCCGGCTCGGGTTCAGCCTGGTATTTGGGGAAAAAAGCTCGGCTCTGTTCGGCTCGAACATGTCGAACCGTTCGAACATGTTCGGCTCGAACTGGGTTTTAAAAAAAATCAGAATTTTGTGTTCGAACATGTTCGGCTCGAACTGTATATGAATTTATGATATCCGAGCCGAACTTGTTCGAACATGTTCGGCTCGACCACCGAATATCTAATTTGTAAGGTTCGGCTCGAAGTTCGAACCCACAAACCGAGCCCGAATCGAGCTTTTTTTGAGCGAATACTCCGAATCGATACTTAAGTTCATTTACAACTCCTATATATATATATATGTGTGTGTGTGTGTGTGTGTGTGTGTGTGTGTGTGACATTTTTGTTGTCACAAAATAGAGGAATATGTCTTTCTTGTCTGATGTGAATTCTGATAAGGGATCGATGGGTCAACCATTGAAGTTCACATGATGCTATTTCCAAGGCTTTATGTATTCAACTTCAGATGAACTTTTGGAGACCGTGGTTTGATTCTTTGATCTCCAAGTAATGAGTGATTCTCCAAGGAAAACCGAGAAACCAATAGTAGATCTTCTTGTATCATCACAACATGTCCATTCTGCATCTACATAAGCCTTTAATTCTAAGGAACCTTCTGATGAAAAGATGATTCCTTGGCTAAAAGAGTTCTTCGGGAATCTTAACATTATGTGTGCTACTTTGAGATGCAGATCATTGGGTGCTAGAATGAACTGATTGATTGGTGGGGTAGCCAAAGTAATATCTAGTGTGGTAAGGCCAAGATAAGAGAATTTCCCTATCAAGCTTCTCTATTAGTTTTTGGGTACAGAGCTGGTGAATCTTTATTGTGTAGTTTATGTGTACTGTCCATAGGGGTCTTAGCAGGGTTGTAGTCAGACCGTATTCTTCAAGTTGCTCAAGATAATACTTTCTTTGAGATAAAACAATCACATTATTTCATCTAGTAACTTTAATTCCTTGGAAATATTTAATTTTTCACGTGTCTTTGATTCCAAAACACTCATTCAAAAAGCCCTTTTAAATACTTTATTGCATTTATGTTGGGTATTGCAACCAAGATATTCTCTACCTATACCAGGACACAACTAAATTGTCATCGTTTGTGCATTTCATGAATACATCTGTAGTTTTTCTTAAACTTTCTGAATCCCCTCTCAAGAAGAGATTGTGTAAGCTTGATGTTCCATTATCTGCTTGATTGAGTCGATAAAATGATTTCTTCAATCTGAAAACTATGCCTGGTTTGGGATTGAATCCTCGTGGTATATCCATATACACTTCCTCTAAAAAAATTCCGTGTAAATTAAGAGACATTATATACATCTGGTTGATGTAAATTTCATCTTTTGGCTACTGGTTTTCTAATATAGTCCTGACTGTATTGTGAGTTTTGCAATAGGTGTGAAATTATCCAGTTAATCCAATCCTAGTTGTTGTTTATATCCTTTTGAATCCAACCTTGCTTTTAATCTTTCAATTGAGCCATCAGCATGATTTTTAATTTTTTATACCCACTTACATCCTATTGGATGTTTTTCTTTAGGAATGGGTACTATGTCCTATATTTGTGTCTTTCGTAAGACCTCTAGCTCATCTTTCATAGTTTTTCTCCAGTCTTCATGCTTAACTGCTTCATTATAGTCCTTAGGTTCTTTAATAGTCTTTGAACTCAGAACATAGTTCTTGTACTTGCATGAAAGGTTAACAAGACTATCAAATTTGCCTATGAGATTAGGATACCTTTTAACTTTAGAATTTCCACATAAGTAGTATGTTAAGTAAGAAGGTGCACCCATGACTTTAGAGCAATTTCGAGGTTCAATATTATTTATTTGGACGGTGATACATCCACTACACATGGTGTGTAGTGGACATAACTACATCCATCTTATCCACACATTTGAAGTGGTACACTTTAATGTGTGGCTAAGATGGATGTAGTGTATATCCACTACACAACATGTGTAGTGGATATATCATTTTCCTATTTTGAGTATCAATTTGATGATTGATTAGGTCATTATGATCATCATGATGATTAACCCGGCCATCATCATCATGAATCGAATGATGAATTTCATCATTTTCTTAATCATAAACCTGGTCGTACTGAAGATTATATTGATAATTGATCTCATCAATTTAAACAAGAGGTAAGGGTAAGGAACTATTATCTTCATTACGTAATTTTTCTTTGAAAGGAAAAGCCATTTCATTAAAGGTAACATATTTACTTGTGAATATTTGTCTTGTTTTCAAGTTTTAGGGATAAACTCTTTGACATTAAGTCATTAACAACATTGCCAATATAAATAGATCGACTGCCCCTTCTTACAAACATAGTATGATCATCAGTAATATTACAAGCCTGTGTGAAACATATGGAAACCCTTACCTTATTATTAAATGGTTAATTTACTGCAAAATAGCGTCTCATGCGGTGTTCTATCGTTCAATAAAAGTCATGGTATAATAGTTCACAAGATGAATGATAAAATATGTCCAGTATAAAAGATGCATATCAGATTGAAATCTCAAGCTTCTAGCTACATTTGGAATATACTGGTGTTTTCTTTCCGCAACTCTATTTTGTTGGAGAGTTATAACAACATATTTCTAATGTAGAATACATTTTTAAGCTAAAAATTCAGGTAAAGAAAATTCTAATCCATTATTACTTCTAGGTATCTTGATTCTTTTATAAAACTGAGTTTCAATCATATTACAGAAATGTTGAACAATACTTCTCACTTTTCCCTTTTTACTTCAACATGTACACCAAACAATATCTATTACGATCATCTACGATAAAAGAATGAATCTATTACCATAGATACCAATCACTCTATATGGACCCCATACGTCAATATGAACTAAATCAAATTAACAAATTTTTAGTTTTAGTTTGACTCAAAGGAAAACTAGACCTTCTCTTTTTTCTTGGTAAAACGATCAAATATTATAAGTTCCCTAGAAAAAAAATTACAAATGGTCCAAAGCATTCCCAGAAAGATAAAAACAAGCAGCCTTGGGGTTAGATTACTACACAAAGCTACAATCCCCAGGCAATATTTAAATTCCTAACTCGGCTTTCGACATTAGATAAAAAAATATGAATCGGTGGTCTATGACCACTACTTTGATAGACCGGATGATTTCTCCAATACCAAATTCCGTTGACAGCTTTGCGGAAATAATAGGGCCAATCCCTCACACAGTTGGTTCCCATAATATTAGCCTTGATCCACTCCTGGATGGTGGGGCGTGCAAATAACGCATCGTGAGCTGGTGTAGGTAGCAGTCTTTGCCAAAACGACTTGGTCCAGGTGCAATCACGCAAAACATGAAGGGGTTGATTCATCTGAGCATTTGCCGATAGTGCAAATTGCCAAGGAACTGACATGTCTACATCAAAGCATGAAAGGGTACTGATTCATCCATTTTATTTTAACATTTTATTTAATAATTTCCTGACAGTCAATTTTTAAACCGTATCATATATAATAAAATAATGGAAATTTATAATATGAGCATCAGATATATAGAATTAGGAAAAGTATTTGTACATAGAATTTGTCGAGAAAAAATAATAATAATAATAATAATAATGTCGATCCATTGATTACTTTATATGATTTTTTTTGTAAGGATAAAAATGTGTCTAAAACACTCACCATAGAATTAATAATAATATATTTTTTTTTCTTACTAAAAATGCATCCAATCACCATACTCTTGGTACCTATAAATCTAGATGCAGTCCACATTCCAATAGACATCATAAATCACTTTTGGTTCTTTTCCATCTGATTTCATCAGAAAAAGTCCCTTTTTTAATAGCTAAGAACAGAAAAAGAGGTTTCTAATTGAAAAAGAAAAGAAGAAGAAGAAGAAAATGGGTAGAGCACCATGCTGTGACAAAGCAAACGTGAAGAAAGGGCCATGGTCTCCTGAAGAAGATGTTAAGCTCAAATCTTATATCGATCTTCATGGTATTGGTGGTAATTGGCTTGCTCTTCCCCACAAGATCGGTACGTATTCATATAATCATATCCCCACCCCCCCTACCCACCCCGTCCCCAACCCCTCGATCCTCCCACAATTCTTTTCCAGCTTGAGGATGGTAGTTTTTATTTTTTATTTTTTCAGTTCGGCCTCACAAAACCGTTCTATATCTGAAACAAGTATGATTTGGTGTTTTCTGATCGTTATGATTCAAAAAAAAAGTACCGAACCATTCTATCGGAATAAGTGTTTTTGATCGATATGATTTAACAATAAAAAAATTAAGAAAATAATTGACTGTATGTTTTTTTTCTTTCAATTTTAACAAGGTGATCCAAAGAGCTGGTTTTTTTTTTTTTTTTTTTCTAAAAGAATAGTGGAGTAATTTTGTTGCTCTCAAATATTTACGGTTTATGATATTTACGGTTTAAATTTTTTTTTTTTTTTTTATGGTGTCTCAAAATATAAGAAACAGTATCAAAACGTACAAAATTATATGTAAGCATATATGGGTTCAAAATGTCTTAAAGATTATTGACTCATACTTTTACAAATTTCCTTTGGATAATTGACATAGGTTTCAGTGCTAGCCAGGAGCAGACCCAGCCTTATAGGGGTGGGATGCATGGACCCCACTCAAATTTCCGGACGAAGTTATTAATATACCCCTCTAATAATATAGGGGTGGGATGAGTAGAAGGACGAGCTTTTTGAAACTTTTGCATAAAGGACAAAACTATTTATTCATTTGTCGAAATTCACTTGTGTTCGAAATTCATTCTGTTTAAATTTCGAAATTTTTCGGACAAAAAGTTATTAATATATTTGTCAAAATTCATTGTCGAAATTCAGATTTTGGGATTCACTAGGAAGAATATATAAAAATTATGCGGTTGTCCTTCTCCTTATAAAAAATATATAGTTGTCATATTATTATCCGATTATTCTTAAACATAATATTAAAGCTGTGTATGTATATTATTTCAGACAATATCTAATTTAATTATCCATTTATCTCAATTGGTTAGAATTTTATTATATATCCTTAGGTCACAGGTTCGAATCTTGACAATTGAGTTTTTCTTCACCTATTTTTTTTTAATTTGATCCCACTGAAAAAAATTTCTGGGTCCGCCACTGGTACTAGCTAGCTAACTAACATGTTTATATGGATTGACCGCAGGACTAAAAAGGTGTGGAAAAAGTTGTAGGCTGAGATGGCTAAATTATCTTAGACCAAACATAAAACATGGTGGATTCACTGAAGAAGAAGACAATATCATCTGCAGCCTCTACATTAGCATTGGAAGCAGGTTTTAGTACCTTTTTCCTTCATTTTTTCCAAAAAAAAAATAAATTTGACAACACATTTTCATCATGAATTTCAACCTTAGCCCTTGTCCTTTAGCCCTTGTCAACATTCCCTTTCCTTTTTTATGGGAATAGTCAATGTAAGGGTGTAAAGTTATGTGTTGTGTCAGTTGTTGTTGTGAAGGTAGTATTTCTTTTTTTAATTAAACATTGAATAAGAAAAATTATACGGTCAAAATGGTTTGTGTCATAACAAATGGTATAACATATTTTTCTACCTTTGATCATTTGTATTAATTGATTATCATGTAGGCCTACTATAATCAAATGTACAAAAGTGTGTTGTCTCATTTATTGTGTCACAACCGTTGTATCTTTAGAATCACTTATCGAAATAATGCTATGATTGTACTATTTCCGTCCTAAAAAAAATGTCCATTTTTTTGCACTGATTAAGAAAATAATTAATGTGTTGTATTTTAAGTAGTGATAGACATATTTACCCTATCACATTGTAAATGCTATTTTGGAATATGAAAATGAGTAAATGTTATGATAGGGGTATATTTAGAAAAAATGCATTAAATGATGTATTGATTTTCTAAATTACTCCCTCCGTCCCGCAATATAAGTCCTTTTGGACTTTTCACACAGATTAAGAAAAATGATATATGAGTTCCTTTTTAATATTTCAAGGCAAAATATTGTATTGTTTTTTGTGAGTGGCTTATAATATTGCATTGTTTAGTGTGAAAGTGAAAACAATGCATTAATCTTGTATTGAAATGTGGAAATGACTTATATTTTGGGACAACACAAAAAAGTTAAAAAGACTTATATTGCGGGACGGAGGGAGTAACATTTTTTATGGGACAATATATTTTAAAAAAGTGGACACTTTTTGTGGAACGAAGGTAGTGGTCACTTTGACAGAAAGAAATGTCACAACCGGATATATCAGCAAGACGACTCATAATGTGGCATGTGACACGATCCTCTTTACATACGTGTCAAATCATTAGAGGTTTCAATATCACATCATGTTATTAGATTTGTTGTGTTAGTGGATATGACAGTAGCATTACTACTATTTATATACGAATAATGTTAATGTCACCAAAACCGTAATAATCAGATTTGTTACTGTGATCATTCATGATAAAACAATGGGAGGTACTATTCATGATTATAAGACATTTGGATCTATTTTTAAATAGACGTCATATTGTGATGTAACACTAACACTTCATTTTGTGACATTTATTGTATCAAAATAATTGCGACATTTATGACAAAAATTGCTTCTTTTAGGTGGTCTATAATTGCAGCCCAGTTGCCTGGAAGAACAGACAACGATATCAAGAACTATTGGAACAGTAAACTGAAGAAAAAAATACTAGGAAAGGGAAAACAATCCCACGTGAACACATCATCAATTACAAATAATAATAATAATAATAATAATGAAGATCAAGAAAATCCTTTTCTACAGACATTGAGCAATTCAGCCATTGAAAGGCTTCAACTTCATTTACACCTTCAAAATCTTCAAATCCCTTTACCTTTACTAAACAATCTCCTCCTGCAACAAAAAATGCTTCAATCCCACCTTCAAAATTCACCCATGCAGTCTTTGAGGATCTCACCTCCACAACTTGAATCAAACCAAAATCTCGAAATTCTTGATAATGGGTCGTCGTCGTCGTCGTTAATTCCTGAAAATCTCAATGAATTTGATCATGATGGTATAAAGAATTGTGACTCAATCATGACATTCAAGCAAAATGAAGTTGATAATCTTGTGAACTGCAATTCTGACGGCGGGTTTTCGAATCAGGCTCCGGATTTCGATTGTGTGAAAGAGATGAATGAATTGAATGACAGCTTCAATTGGTGGTCGTTTAATGGTGTTGATTCAAATTCTGCGTCGTCGAGTTCTTGGGATTCTACTGCTATTCAGCATCATCCAGAAGAAATGTATAATGATTATGCACTAGGGTACACTATGCAGTGAATAATAAAAAAAAAAAAATTGCAATGAAAGATTTGGAAATTATTTTGCTGATTAGGAAGGTGATTACTGTATTGTAAATTGTGTGATTAAGGGAATCTCCATGTCGTTTTCTTTAGGAAAATATCGATCATTTATTACTATTTTCTGATTAGATCATTTACCCTATTATTTTCTCTAATTTACCCGTAACAATCAAACTATTTTTCAGTACTTTATAACTATTGTATTCGAATGATATTTTAGTCATTTCTAATTAAAATTTATGTCATTTAACTATATTTTTAAACGGTGTGAGGATGGAGGTGATATAAAATACAATAAAAGGGTGATCACATACATATATTCAGTAAGAAAATTGGTGTATAAGATTTTTTTTTCCCTCCAAACAAAATAAATTAAATATATGTTTTTGATTAATTATACAAAGTTCTGATACATTTATAAACATGCTATACAACTTGTAACAAATTCTTTTTTTAAATCACAATTTTTTTTATAATCCAACGAATGGGGATTTAATTTGAATTCAGAACCTTTTGGTCCTGAATGCTTAGTATTTACCATTATTCATTTATGTATATTTTGATCTTCCATTTCTGTCCACCTTGTTCATGAGTACGAAACCGTACGAATGGCATAGTCCAAATATTAAATTGAACTAGACCGGCCTGACCTCGTCTCATTATTATTGCCCGCGCATGAGAGTGGAAACTTGGTTTTTCGCAGCATATGCAAGTATTTAACCTAAACATTACATATCGTATATGTAAATTAACATTCATTTCATAGTATAGCTGGAAATACACAGAAAATAAGAATTATGTCTTAAATTGAATCATGCATTTCCACTATAGAACACACTTTTAAAATTTACTCAAAATCGTCAGTGATGAAATCGGGTAATAAAGAACCGAGTCCTTCTAGTCCGTTTTATGTTCATTCCAATGAGAATCCTTCATTGATATTAGTTCAAACATTGATGAATGTAAACAATTATCACCCATGGAAGATGTCAATGGAAATGATGTTAATCACGAAGAACAAGTTTGGGTTTGTTGATGGTACAATCAAGAAACCAGACGTGAATTCACCTGATTTCCTTGTCTGGAGGCAATGCGATACAATGGTCAGAACTTGGATCCTGAATTCAGTGGATACATTTTATCAAAGTTTGATGTATTTCAAGAGCGGTCAGGTTGTATGGCAGAACATTGCTGATATGTGTGCAAGTGTTGATGCTTACGGAATGTCAGACATTCTTGAAGAGATGAATTCACTGAAACATGGAACATATTTAGTGAATCAATATTTCACAAAACTAATGGTTTTTTGGGAAGAAATCAAGACTATCAGGCCAATTCATGTTTGCACATGTGAGGCCGTAAAAACTTTGTTGGATCACATGGAAAAAGAACATGTGATGAAATTTTTGAAGGGATTGAGGGATGAATTTGAGCCAATGGTGTCTCAAGCCATGTTAATGGTACCTTTTCATGAAATTCAAGATTCTGCTGCAATGGAAATCAACTTTGAAAGCTAGAAAACCTATGTGGTTAACAAAGCAAGAAGTCAAGACTCCACGATCTTGATGGCTCAAAAGACAGGACAGTCCAAAGATGACAGAGTTGAATAGATTGGGGCCAGATACAATCAAGTCAGCAGCGTAGAGCACTAAAAGAATCTTCCTGCAAACAACTCAAATTCCAAGAATATTAAGAAAGTTTAGTGCAGTTTCAGTGGTTTCAATGGACATACTGAAGATAGCTTCTACGATAAACATGGCTACCCTCATTGTTTTAAGTCCAATAGAGATAATATGGTAGATCAGGCAGGTGCAGATCAGTCTGTTGATGGGTCAGCTAGGTCGAGATTTCAAGGTCATACTACACAACAGCTAGAGAAATTGATGGCCTCTGCGAAATCCGATTCTTCTGGACATGCAGTTAATCAGATCAATACAGTGAACTATCATTTTTCACCAATTCAGGGTTGAGGTGACATTTGTTTGTTAAAACCTATTAAGTGGATCTTAGACTCTGATGCCACAGATCACATTATATATTCTCTAGAGCAATTATGTAATTAGTCTCTAACAAGAGAGTGGGATTACATAATGGCAACAATGTACAAGTAACACACATAGGACAAGTGATAATAAATCCTCATCTGACCTTGTATATTGTGTTATACATTCCTAGTTTTAAATGTAATCTAATGTCTTTACCAACATTTATTAAACATTCTAACTATGCAGCTGTCTTCACTGCTAACAAGTGTGTTTTGCAGGACAACAAGAAGAACGTGATCGGTTCAGCTGAGCTGTAAAAAGGAATTTATATTTTGTTACAACAACCAGTACAGAAGCTTAGTGTTTATGGTGATTTTCTATGATTTATATCGCTTTATTTTGTAACAAATTCCTCTATACTCCGATGATTTGCATGAAAAATAAGTATTTATTAATTAGATTTATTAAGTAATGAAGTGAGGAGTTGTTGAATTGCAAAGTTGAGTTGATTTCATGGTTTTATTGATGATTTTCTATCTATATGAATGATTTTACACTTTGCATGTTTTTGTCGTCTTGAAGGTACACAAATTTGGCATGAAAGGAGCTTAACCGATGTTCAACTGAAGATTTGAATAGAAGAAAAGAGATGAAGTTGAGATTGGATTGAAGATTTAAAGTAAATTTGGAATGAAGTTGTACCAAACGGGCGTCTGAAGCTCCGTCCAGATGGACGGGCGTTTAAGGAATCGGACGGGCGTCCAGGAAGAAATAGTGGATTCAGAGTATTCAGATTTTTATCGAACGAGCGTCCAAATTTACATAGGATGGGCGTCTGATCAGACTCGGCCCGACTCGAAGAAGTTTATACAAGCTGAACGGGCGTCCACCAAACTGGACGAGCGTCCACACGCCGACTTAAGATAAACCGACTTATATCCCTATAAATAGCTGCGTTTTTTCAACCCTATGATGATCACAATTACCCTAGGCGGCCACATAAACCCTAAGGGGCGTTTTTTCCTGTGGTTTGCACGTTTCTTAGATAAATTTTATGCTTTTAAATTCCAAGAGAGAATCCTTTATTTTTATGTACTACATAAAAGCTATTTCGAGTATTCAAGCGATGCTTAGAGGCTAAAAGCTTTTGGAACAAGCGTTGTGAAGCCGTTCTACCAACACTTTGATTACACCTTTGGATTATCTTGTGAGTTTTTATTAAAAGTTGTATCTTTATTATGTTTTACTTGTTTTTATGCAATTCGAATCGAGAGATCTTTGCATGCTTGATGTTTAATGTTTGATGAAAATCGTGATTAAACCCTAGATCACCATAGTAAAGATTAGATCTTTAATCTAATCAACGAGAGTTGTTAGGTTGAGTTTCTAGATTAGAAATTGAGAAATTTCACACCTTGGATATAAAAGCATTAATCTTTAGGATCGAAAGATAAAAGATTGATAGACGAACTTTTCTAAGAGATCTGGGGTAAACCGGATTTATTTTTATTACTTGTTTATTTTTCATTAGATAAAATCCAAGACACTTAGTGCTTGATATATTTGTAATAGTGTAGAAATAGAACTTTGTCGTATAAGGTAGATGGTAATCTCCTCTGGAATTATAGATTAGGTCATCTCCCAGATAAAAGATTGCAAGTCATCAGTTCTAGTGCATCGAATGTCAAATTTTGTGAACATGACTTGTGTTTTGTTTGCCCTATTTAAAAATTGAAGAAAAAGCCTTCTCTATTAAGCACTAAGGTTGTCAATTCTGTTTTTACCTTAAGCATGTGGATATTTGGGGTCCTTTAAGGCATCCCATACAGTGAATGACCAACAATATTTTTTAACTGTTGTAGATGGTTATTCTAGATTTACTTGGGTCTTTTTTATGAGACAAAAGTTTGAAGCTCCTGAGTTAGTTCAATCTTTTGTTAAGTTTGCTTCAACTCAGTTTAATAAAGTCATCAATATGATTAGATATGATAATGGCATTATTCATCAAACCTCTTATGTAAGTACACATGAATAGAATGGAATTGTTGAGTGAAAACATTTGTATCTACTGAATGTAGCCAGAGGTTTGAGATTTCAAAGTAATCTACCCATTGAGTATTGGGGTTATTGTTTATTGCATGTTGTTAAACTTATTAATGCTACACCTACATTATTTCTGAAAGAAAGCACTCTTTATGAGGTGTTGTATGGCGCTAAAACGGATCATTCTTTTTTTTAAAAGTAAAATAGATTATTCTATGTTTAAGGTTTTTGGTTGTTTAGTTTTTTCATGTACCCTTCAGCAATTAAAAACCTAATTTGAATCTAGATACAGGACTTGGATATACCTTGGAACTTCAAACACCTCCAAGGGAGTTATTTTGGTAGATATAACCAAAAAAGATATCTTTTTTGCAAGAATCACTCGGTTTCATGAGATTTACTTGCCTTTATTTAAGAAGGTTCTAGGAAAAGCTCAGCATATTATAGATCTGCCAATACCGTTTCTAGTCTTCAACAACTTTGATGATCAGCTAAGTAGTTCATCTGAGGAATCCAGTAGCAAAGCAGAATCAGCTGAGGATCCCGGTAGAGGATCCATTACAGCTGAGCATGCACATGCACCAGCAGTGTAGTTGAGGAGGTCAGCTAACAACTGAAATCTTCATGAAATGGATGTGATTACTGCTTTTCTACATGGAGATTTACATGAAGAAGTCTATATGCAACTTCCTTTAGGATTTAGCTCTAACAAACCAAATCGGGTTTGTAGATTAACAAAATCACTATATTGCTAAAAGTAAGCCAACAAACAATGGAATTGCAAATTGACAGAGTCTTTATAGAGTCAAGGGTTTTATCAATCTGAGCATGATCATAGCTGCTTATTCACCGAATGGTCAGGCAAAAACTTCATTGCCTTATTGGTCTATGTAGATGACATTATAGCAACATGTCCTGATCTGGACCTCGTACAACAAGTCAAAGACAACTTACATAAACAATTAACCATTAAAGATTTGGGTAAGCTAAGATATTTTGGGCATTCTGAGTGCCATAACACCTCATGGAATTTTTATTTCACAAATGAATTATGCCTTGAATCTATTACAAGAATATGAGTTCTTAGGTGCTAAACTTGCCAAGACTACAATAGAATCCAAGCATAATTTGCAACATGGAGATTCAACTCTTCTAGATGAGAATACTGCATACAGATCCCTGGTTGGAAAACTGATCTACCTTACCTTCACTAGACCTTATATGGCATTTTTGGTTGAGTAGCTCAGTCAGTTTTTGGACACACCAACTAAAATCACAAGAAAGCAAATCATGGTCAATGTATTTTCTTCCTAGTTGAGAGCAACCTCACACTCAGAGGGTTCAGTGTCAATAATTGGGCAGGCTGTAATGAAATTAGAAGATTTATATCATGATACATAATATTCTTAGGAGATTCTCTCATATCTTGGAAGGCAAAGAAACATACAACAATTTCTAGAAGCTCATCTGAAGCAAAGTATAAGGCAATGACAAATGCTACTTGTGAAATTCAGTGGCTTATATACATCTTGAAAGACTTGCAGATTCCAGTTCAATTTCTTGATGTTTTATTCTGTGACAATACAAGTGCTCCTCACGTTGCTCACAATCCTCTGTTTCATAAAAGGACAAAAGACATTGAGTTTGATTGCCATGTTGTCACAGACAAAGTAAAATCAGGCTTGATAAAGCTTCTAAATGTTCATAACATAAAACAACTTGCTTATATCCTAACCAATGCTCTTGTTGCACTTATATTTTGCTATTTGCTGGATAAATTCAGCATTTCCAACATTTTCCAGCTCAATTTCAGTGGATAATGGAGTGTTGGAGCAAGCAGGATGTGTTGATTCACTCACCATTCTCAGCTTGTGAGAGGGGGTGCTAAAATATATGGATAAGGGAGTGTTGGATGCAAGAGGATGTGCACACACTCATATACTCAGCTTAGCTCAATACTCAGCTCAGCTGATTGAAGACTCAACTAACTTAGAATCCAGCTGATTATGTTTTGTTGTAACTCATTATTCTGTTACAATTGAACGTAACAGTTGTAGTGAAGTAAATTCTATAAATAATTCATGATCCGCAACATTGTAACTTAAATTGTTCATTATTTTTTATTAATGAGAATTCGCATTATATTTTGTTTTGAGTCTTCTTTCAATTTCATCAATTCAAGAATATGCACATGTCGGTGGTACAAGCTGATAAGTATCTTGCTCCGAACTAGGGGTGTTAACTAGCCGAGTCAAACCGAGTATTGCTCTAAACGATTTGAGTAATTCAAAATATTCTTGAGTTCAAGTTTGAGCACGAGTATTTCAAACTCAAACTCGAGCTCGAGCTATGGTTCAAGGATGTTTTAAGAACTCAAGTCAAGCTCGAGTTTCGTATCAAGTTTATCGAGTCTATAGGTTTTTCAACTTTATTTAGGAATAATCTAAATTATCACATGATAATGATAATAACAAAAGGTTTCATGTTAGACAGCTATTATGGAATTAATTTAATAAAGAAGCTAGAAAAATATTTTATTGAATAGCAAACAATATTTTTATTGCAAAGTATTTGGTAGAGGAAAAGTTATAAAAGATATTAAATAAATGAAATTTTCAAAACTGGATATAATAATTACATTGACTATAAATATAAAGATACATACACATATCTATAAGAACATATATGTATGTAGACATGTAAAAATATTCATATGCTTTTTATTATATATAAATATTGTAATATCCCTAACTTTCGTAAAAGGGCAGACTTGTCTTTTTACGGAAACGGACTATTATATTTAATATTTTGGATTTTAAGTATGATTTAAGATTAAAAGGAAAAAAAAGCAAAAATGGTTTATTGGAAAATTAAGGAAATTTGGGGATTTAATTGTAATTAAGGTGACTTAAAGGTAATTAACTAGGGAGGTTTATTTTGAGGAAATAAAACTCATAGTTAATGGGGAGTTATAAGAATTAGATTTTTACACGTTCAAAGAAAAACTCCAGGCAACATTGAGAGCAAACCAAAAAGGGCAAAGAGACTTTCTTCGATTTCTCACAAGTTAGTCGACGGATTTCAGAACCGATTGAAGATTCAGAATCAGCAGAAGAAGGGCTTCGTTTTGATTCAAAAGAGTTGAAGTTTTGAGAAAGGTTAGTTTTGCCCTACTTTTGGAAAACAACAAGTTTTGATCAAGTTTGGTGGCTGTTTTGGGTTGAATTCGTAGTTCTTTTAGTTTATAGGCTTGTGATCAATTAATTCAAGTTAATTGTGATCAAATAGGTTTCCTGTTGAAGGCCTTGGAAAGTGTTGCAGATTTCTTGAAGGATTTGCTTTGGTTTTGCTTGCTTATGGTAAGGGGCTCTTCCTAATGTTTAATTAAGGTCTTATGTTGTTAAGGTTGTGTTTTGGGTATAATTTGTGGTGTTTTAAAGATTGAAATCATGCCTACTTGTATTAGAGAAGTATGTGATGTTTGGTTGTGTAAAATTTATGTTTTTCTGCTGTTTTGCTGTGCCTATTGATGTTAAACTTGTTTGGAATCGAGTGGGGATCATTTAGATGCATAAAATTGAGTTTTTGGGAGTTTCTATGCTTGGTGCGGACGCACCAGATCCAGTGCGGGCGTACCAAGGAGTCGAATGTCTGTTTTTACATTCAGAGGCCTGGTGTAGGCACACCAGATCTAGTCCGGGCGCATTAGAGCCAGTACGGGTGCACCGGAATCCAGTGCAGGTGCACCAGCCCAGTAGAAAGTCTCTGTTTGGCCAGTGCAAGCGCATTGAAGACAGTGCGGGCGCACTGGACTTGTCTTTTTTTGTGTTTAGACAGTTTTGAGCCACGAGTCTAGTTTTAAATAATGTTTCTTGAGCTAATAACATTGAATTAACACGAACAAGCCTCGATTAAGCTTATGATGTGTTTAGTTCCGGCACCTGATGTACTCTTCCATAGAGTTGAAGTTCAGGACAGTCTGAAGGGTATGAATGGCTTGTGCTTTGATGAATTAGTATTCATCAATATCTGTGTATGTGCTAGGCCTTGTCCGTGTCTAAGGGTCTAAGTACGAGAGTAGTATATGTGAGGGAGCTTACTTGAAAACACTAAGGTGGTTAGTTAACAACATAATGACAAACGTACTTCTGTAATTAAAAGACAAAACATCAATCCATTTTTGGTAAGGCACAAGTCTATATCGCGATGTGTGGGCATTCGGATAAAGTGGATAACTTCGTAAGTCTTTGGACCCTACGTACGGAGGAGCACCACCCCATAAGTCCGAGACCCTACGTACCGAGGGACTCTGCCGAGCGTGTACACTATCAGGCTTTCCCCGTGGTTATTGGTGTGATCCACCAATATGTTGCACCCAGATGCTTCGTGGTGAATGAACCCCATGCGTAGTGCCCTTGAATGATGATGTAACAAAGATAATCTAAACTAGAAACAGTTAGTCACAACATGCCGATGAGCATGAAGTGAACCCTAGAATTGAGTCGGTCTCATAAAGATAAATTAATAATAAGTAATGAACCTTTCGTTGTAAGACTTAATTATACATTAGCTTCTTCCTCTTGCTAAGTACTTTGTACTTACCTCAATTGCATATGTTGTTTTGTGTGCTTTTGGGGTGAGAAGACGGACATGTTAGCTTTGAGCTTGTTGAGGAGTTCGATGATGATTTGATGACGTTGATGCCATGATGATGCTTTATTTTTTACCTTTTTAAGAGAGTTTGAGAAAGTGATAAACACTCGAGTAAACTTCAACTTAGTTTATTCATAAAATGAAAGAAGTATAAATAGTTACAATTGAGGGGAGAGACTAGCTAGCTTGGGCGGCCACTAGAGTATATAGCTATGGGAGGCAAGCATGCATGTAAAAAGTAAAAGCTATGTCTATGACATAAAGTAAACTAGAGTTTGACATATTAATTGTTTATATGTGCCACAATTAATATGTCCTTTTACAAATAAAGTGTACAAATAATGTATACACGAAATAAATAAATATTACATAATATTTGATATGAATATTTGATATGTAATATTTCCACACCCCCCTCAAACTGGGTTGTATATGTTTATACAGCCAAGTTTGCTACTCAGTCTGCTGAACATAAGTGGCGGAATGGCCTTGGTGAGAATATCAGCATTCTGGTCTGCTGAGGGAACATACTGGAGTTGAATAATCTTGGCATCAATCTTCTCCTTCAGGAAGTGTCTATCAATGTCCACATGTTTGGTTTTATCATGATGGATGGATCCTCGCCATGCATAAGGTGAATTATTGTCACGAGCAGAGTGTGATAGGTTCTTTGAATAGGCCGCCGAAGTTCGGTAAGGACCCTTTTTATCCATAGAGATTCACAAATACACAAAACTAGTGCCCGAGTTCGGCTTCAAGATCGCTTTCTAGAGACGAGTAGGTTGTTTTTTGCTCCTCCAGGTGACAAGATTTCCCCATACATAAGAACGAGTCTTTGTAGTAGACCTTCGTACGTGTGACAACCCGGCCCAATCAACATCGGTGTAAACCTTGATAGATCTCTCAGCAAGACTTGGTGAAATGTAAGCCTTGGCCGGGAGTGGACTTCAAGTACCTCGTATCCTGTTCACAGCATTCCAATGTTGTTCAGTAGGGCAATGCATGAACTGGCTAACCAGACTGACTCCATATGCAATATCAGGTCTTGTATGGGACAGATAGATGAGTTTCCCTAAAAGTCTTTGATATTGATCCTTCCTGACAGCAATGTCACCATGCAGCAGGGTATTACTGGGGTCACTGGGGATACAGCAAGTTAGCATCCCAAAGCATACCAGTTTCCTTCAGCAGGTCCAGCACATAATTCCTTTGAGAGATAGAGATACCCTGGTCGTTTCTTGCAATTTCCATACCAAGTAAGTATTTAAGATAGCCCAAATCCTTGACTTGAAAAACCTTTGCCAGTAGAGTCTTCAAATTCTGGATCTCAGTAGATTCATCACCAGTGAGGATGATATCATCCACATATACAATAAGAATAGATCTTTTCTGGCTAGTTGTCTTGATAAACATGGTGTGATCTGAGTTGCATTGATGATATCCAGCAGCTTTAACCACAATAGTGAGTTTCCCAAACCAGGCTCTTGTGGATTGCTTTAGGCCATATAGAGATTTCCTCAATTTGCAAACATTTCCTTGAGTGTGAGGATTGGTAAAACCAGGAAGTACATTCATGTAGACTTCCTCAGTAATGTCACCATTGAGAAAAGCATTTTTGATATCCAATTGGTGAAGAGGCCAGTCAAGTTGGACAGCAAGAGATATCAGTATTCTGACAGTGTTCAGTTTTGCCACTGGTGCAAAAGTTTCTTTGTAGTCAATGCCATAAGTTTGAGTGAAACCCCTTGCAACTAGTCTGGCCTTATACTTGTCAATTGTACCATCACCATTGTATTTGATAGTAAATAACCACCTGCAGCTGACTGTCTTCTTGCCTTTGGGGAGAGTTGTTAGATTCCAAGTATGATTATCCATGAGGGCAGTCATTTCTGTTTTTACCGCAGCCTTCCACCTATCATGTTGAAGAGCTTCCTGAATATTTTTTGGAATGGAGTGAGAGTCCAAGTCCTGTGTAAACATGGCAAAAGAAGGTGATAACTGATCATAAGATAGATAATTATGAATAGAATGATCAGTAGTGCATGATCTCTTTCCCTTCCTGATAGCAATAGGTATATCATCAATGTCAGCAGGCTGCTGAGAGTCAGTAGGTTGCTGAGTATCAGTAGGCTCTGGGTCACTAGGCTCTGGGTTAGTAGGCTCGGTTCGGCAGGGCCGAGGTTCGATCCGCCGAGAATCGCAGGTTCCGAGGGTTAAGAGTTTGCCGAGGGAACGGATTTAGGTCAATTTCAATCGGGTTTCCATCGGTGGCGCCTCGGTGGACTTGCTTTGTAGTAGGGAGTCCTTTCAAAGAATTTTACATCCATAGAATTGTAAAATCTCTTTTCAGAAGGAGAATAACACTTGTAACCTTTCCTGTCCTTTGCATATCCTAGGAAAATGCACTTGTGAGCTTTGGGATCACGTTTGCTTCTATGTTGGGCATGGATATAAACAAACACAGTGCAACCAAAGATTTTTGGAGGTAATTGGGAAATAAGATGAGGGCAAGGAGTGTGTGGTCGAAGGGTTTGGATAGGAGTTTTGAAGCCTAACACTCTGCTAGGAAGTCTGTTGATTAAGTATGTGGCAGTTAATATAGCTTCACCCCACATATACTTTGGAACATGTGTGGTGAACATGATTGATCTAGCCATCTCCAGCAGGTGCATGTTCTTTCTCTCAGCAACCCCATTTTGTTGAGGTGTTTCCACACAACTACTGATATGGACAATCCCCTTATTCATCAAGAAATTACTGAGGTTAGACTCATAGTATTCAAGTGCATTATCAGTCTTTAAGATCTTGATCTTAGTGTCAAATTGAGTAGAGATCATGTTGTAAAATTCCTGAAAAATTGTTCCAACTTCAGATTTATCCTTCATTAAAAACAACCATGTGTTCATGGTATGATCATCAATGAAAGTGACAACCCACCTTTTTCCTGTTATACTTTTTACTCTTGAAGGTCCCCATACAGCACTATGAATTAAAGTGAAAGGTGTGGATGGCACATAAGGTAGTTTGGCATACACAGATTTGGTAAGTTTGGCAAATTGACAAATATCACATTGAAGATCATTGATATTACATCCTTTAAATAATTCAGGAATTACAGACATCAAATAACCAAAACTTGGATGTCCTAGTCTATAATGCCATAACATGATATTGTCTAAGGTTTGAGTGCAGGCTGTTGAGGCAGATTCAGTTTCAGCAGGGTTGACCACATACAATCCTGAGCAGGGTTTAGCCCTCCCAATCACTTCCTGTGAAGAAGGGTCCTGGAAAGTGCACTGATTCTTATTAAAAACAAAAATCCAATTCAAATATTTTGTGAGTCTACTGACAGATATGAGATTGCAGTCTAATTTTGGAACACATAGGACATCCTTTAGGCATATCTTATTAGTGAGTTTAACATTTCCAAAACCTTTTGCACACGAGATAGATCCATCAGCAATCTTAACATTGTGAATTTGATGACATGGCATAAGGTGAGTTATGAGGTTTTTATTGCCAGTCATATGGGAGGAGGCCCCAGAATCAACAATCCATGTTTCATTACTAATAGAAGAGTAGAATTTACCTGCACTAGCCTGAGTAGCCGTGTCAGTAGAGGGACTACCTTCTTTTTGTTGAGTGAGGAAAGCTTTGAATGCAGCAAACTGAGCATTCAACTTGTTATCATTCTCCTTTTCATTGACATGCCTGCCCTGTCTTTCCCTGGTAGGCTTGGAGGAGTTAGGCTTGCCATGTAGCTTCCAGCAAGTGTCCTTGGTGTGATTTGTGCGTTTGCAGTGCTCACAGAACAACTTTCCAGTTCTATCAGTAGGCTTCCTAGATGTCTCAGTAACCTCAGCAGGCTTCCTGACAGTCAGCAGGGTAGCACTCTCAGAAGGGTTGTCAGCAGGGGAGTTCAGCAGCATCACTTTCCTCTTGCTTTCCTCATGTTTGACCTCAGCAAACATGGATTTGAGATTGGGGAGAGGTTTTGTGGTAAGGATTCTTCCTCTAACATCATCAAGAGTAGGATTCAGTCCAGTAAGAAACTTGAATACTCTCTTTTTCTCAATAATGTCCTTATAAAGGCGGCATCCTTAACATCATTCCGGGGGTGAGTTTCCAACATATCTAGGTGTTGCCATGCCCTAGATAGTTGGTTGAAGTATTGAGTTACGGACATATCTCCTTGTCTCAGCGGTGTTGAATACGAGCTTCAAGTTCATACACTTCTGATGTATTGTCTTTCTTGGAGTAAAGATCTCTGGCATTATCCCAGATTTCCTTTGCAGTATCATACATCATAAAGTTCTCACTAATTTATTTTGTCATTGATCTTGTGAGAATGGTCATGACTTGATTATTAGTAGTATCCCATGCTTCAAATCCGGGGTCATCTTCAGCAGGGGCAGGTTTAGAGCCGGACAGGTATCCCATCTTACCTTGTCCAGAGATATACATTTTCATAGATCTTGACCACAACAAGTAGTTGTTACCATCAAGTCTATGATTTGTGTATGATGAAGATTCAGTGACCCCAGTCTGCTGAGGCAGCTGGGAGTCTACTGATGAAGATGAAACGTCAGTTAAAGTAGACATTTTTGGAATAAACAGAAGTGAGTTTGTAGCAGATTTTAGAACTCAGTAAGGCTCTGCTACCATGAAGAGAGTTTGAGAAAGTGATAAACACTAGAGTAAACTTCAACTTAGTTTATTCATAAAATGAAAGAAGTATAAATAGTTACAATTGAGGGGAGAGACTAGCTAGCTTGGGCAGCCACTAGAGTATATAGCTATGGGCGGCAAGCATGCTTGTAAAAAGTAAAAGCTATGTCTATGACATAAAGTAAACTAGAGTTTGACATATTAATTGTTTATATGTACCACAATTAATATGTCCTTTTACAAATAAAATGTACAAATAATGTATACACGAAATAAATAAATATTACATAATATTTGATATGAATATTTGATATGTAATATTTCCACACCTTTCTATTAAATATTGTACTTTTATTTGAAGTTTGTAGGAAAAGTGTTGTACCTTCTTTTAGACATCGTATGTTGTAAACTTTGGACCTTTTGTTGTTGTGAACCCTAGGATCCCTTGTTAAGACAACACCTTTTGGATAGAGTAAACAAGGTTGCTAGGATGTTACTACAAGTGGTTGGTTGTGTTGGAAACTACCGTTGCGAGAGTAAAGTTATAATTTGGATTCTACGGATCATGGAATGATTCTTGGTATAGGTTAGCCATCCAAGAATTTTGTCTACTTGGATTATAAACATAAGAAGGTATCTTACGGTGAAGGATGCATCGAGAAGAAGTTTAGTTAGTGAAGTTTCAGTGGTTCAAGATGTGGTTGGTCAGTTTGGGTTTTGTGTACAAGGGTTTAACGGTTTTGGGGATTCGTAGAGCTTTGGTTCTTTGGTTAGCAAGATCAGAGTTGTTGTTTGCAATCCAAGTGTGAACAAGTGAAGCTTTGGGTTTTGTTTCGTTTTGAGAAGCGTGTTAGAGGAAGATCTACAGTTTGAGCACGTTCGAGTTTTGAGGACGAAACTCCTCTTAAGAGGAAATGAATGTAATATCCCGACCTTTCAAAAAAGAGCAGACATGTCTTTTTACGGAAACGGAAAATTATATTTAATATTTTGGATTTTAAGTATGATTTAAGATTAAAAGGAAAAGAAAAGAAAAAAGGGTTTATTGGAAAATTAATGAAGTCTGAGGATTTAATTGTAATTAAGGGGACTTAAAGGTAATTAACTAGGGAGGTTTATTTTGAGGAAATAAAACTCATAATTAATGGGGAGTTATTAGAATTAGATTTTTACACGTTCAAAGAAAAACTCCAGGCAACGTTGAGAGCAAACCAAAAAGTGCAAAGAGACTTTCTTCGATTTCTCACAAGTTAGTCGATGGATTTTAGAACCGATTGAAGATCCAGAATCAGCGGAAGAAGGGCTTCATTTTGATTCAAGAGAGTTGAAGTTTTGAGAAAGGTTAGTTTTGCCCTACTTTTGGAAAACAACAAGTTTTGATCAAGTTTGGTGAATTCGTAGTTCTTTTAGTTTATAGGCTTGTGATTATCAATTAATCCAAGTTAATTGTGATCAAATAGGTTTCCTATTGAAGTCCTTCGAAAGTGTTGCAGATTTGTTGAAGGATTTGCTTTGGTTTTGCTTGCGTAAGGTAAGGGGCTCTTCCTAATGTTTAATTAAGGTCTTATGTTGTTAAGGTTGTGTTTTGGGTATAATTTGTGGTGTTTTAAAGATTGAAATCATGTCTACTTGTATTAGAGAAGTATGTGATGTTTGGTGGTGTAAAATTTATGTTTTCTGCTGTTTTGTTGTGCCTATTGATGTTAAACTTGTTTGGAATCGAGTGGGGATCATTTAGATGCATAAAGCTGAGTTTTTAGGAGTTTCTACGCTTGGTGCAGGCACACCAGATCCAGTGAGGGTGCACAAAGGAGTCAGAATGTCTGTTTTTACATTCAGAGGCTTGGTGTAGGCGCACCAGATCCAGTGCGGGCACACCAGAATCCAGTGCAGACGCACCAGCCTGGCTGAATGTCTTTGTTTGGCCAGTGCAAGCGCACTGATGCGAGTACGGGCGCACTGGACTTGTCTTTTTTTTTCCCTTCTGTTTTGACAGTTTTAAGCCCCGAATGTTGTTTCTTGAGCTAATAACATTAAATTAACATGAACAAGCCTCGATTAAGCTTCTGATGCGTTTAGTTCCGGCACCGGATGTACTCTTATATAGAGTTGAAGTTCGGGACCACAGAAGGGTATGAATGGCTTGTGCTTTGATGAATTAGTATTCATCAATGTCTGTGTATGTGGTAGGCCTTGTCCGTATCTAAGGGTCTAAGTAAGAGAGTAGTATATGTAAGGGAGCTTACTTGAAAACACTTAGGTGGTAAGTTAACAACATAATGACAAACGCACTTGTGTAGTTAAAAGACTAAACATCAATCCATTCTTGGTAAGGCACAAGTCTATATCGCGATGTGTGGGCATTCGGATAAAGTGGATAACTTCGTAAGTCTTTGGACCCTACGTACGGAGGAACACCACCCCGTAAGTCAGAGACCCTACGTAAGAAGGGACTCCGCCGAGCGTGTACACTATCGGGCTGTCCCCCGTGGTTATTGGTGTGATCCGACAATATGTTGCACCCAAATACTTCGTGGTGAGTGAACACCATGCGTAGTGCCCTTGAATGATGATGTAACAAAGATAAGCTAAGCTAGAAACAGTTAGTCACTACATGTTGATGAGGATGTAGTGAATCTTAGAATTGAGTCGGTTTCATAAAGATAAATTAATAATAACTAATGAACCTTTCGTTGTAAGACTTAATTATACATTATCTTCTTCCTCTTGCTATATACTTTATACTTACTTCAATTGCATATGTTGTTTTGTGTGCTTTTGGGGTGAGAAGACGGACATGTTAGCTTTGAGCTCGTTGAGGAGTTCGATGATGATTTGATGACGTTGATGCTATTTTGAAGCTTTCTTTTTACCTTTCTTTTAAATATTGTACTTTTATTTCAAGTTTGTAAGACAAGTGTTGTACCTTTATTTTAGACATCGTATGTTGTAACCTTGGGACCTTTTGTTGTTGTAAGTTAAACAATTCATCCATAGTCGGTTTGTATCCTTTTCCTAGCAACATTTACGATGTTTTGATGAGTCTTTTTAGCTTCCGTTTGCTAAAATGGATACGACATAGTAGAGGCTTACGTATAATATTGAATTTATTTAATATTATATGTGCCGAGCGTTTCATTTCCGGATAAGGACTCGGTATCTGGGAGCTGGGCGTTACAAATATATATATTTGAGCATACTCGTGAGTAGTTAAGTTGAGTATTGCGTTGCTTGAGTATTGTTTGTTTAATCTATGAGTCAAGTCGAGTCAATTAAAAGTTTGAGCTGATTGAAGCCGACAGGTTCAGATTATGGTTGTATAGTTTTGTATCATGACTATATGATAGTGTAAAGGATATTGGGCCAATGGCTTGATGTCCATAAACACCGGGATGTTCTGTGGGCTTACGAGACCCATTTATGGACTCAGACAAGCTTCTCTATATAAGTTCCTTATTTTTGATAATCAAAGGAGTCTGATTTGATCAAAAGTAAAGATATGTCTGATGTGCAAAAGGGTTAGTGGGAGATTTACAATTTTTGAGTAAAGTATTGCATATCCTTCTCGGAAATTGACACCCTATGTTACAGTCAGTTAATGGTTGTAGTTCAAGATCTTCTTGAAATCTCTTGGAATTGCAAGTCTTAGTTTGGAAATAAGGATCTATAGTAATAGATTTGGATACTGCTTAATTATCACAATTTGCCTGTATAGATGAGATGCATCTATCTATAGTAGGACGTTCGTCCTGAAGATAAGGTAAAAGATAATTCTTATAGAATGTTCCTTATGCTACTACAACAAGATCCATCGTAAGTGTTGTGAGTAAAACTAGATGTTCATATTTCATGAAAAGTCATGATTAATTAAGTATGAAAGAATTCTGGATAATCTCAAGAATGTCCTTAAAGTGTTAAGGATAAGTTTCCTGAAACTTATAATTGGATAAACGTAGATATACAAATATATATCATAAGTCTTATGAAGATAGTGGGAGCAATAATTAGGGTTTGTGATTACTTTTAATTAGTGATACAATGAACTAGAAATGTTCTTAGGAGGGATCACTGTATATTCTACAACTGGGCCAAGACACAATGTTGCCTTAGAGGCATATCAGGATAAGTACGTGGATCTAAGAGGTTCATTCCTGAACCTTGTACGGTTCTTCCACTTTACTATATAGCCGATATAATAGTGGATTTATTTCTTGAGCAAAGACTAGGGTCTCATCAGAGATTCATGTATGTGTTGAGGCGTTTCCATTTGAATTAATCATTTGGAGCATGATATAAAGATAGTCTGAGTCTCTACAGATGGTGATCCATTTACGCTTAGGGTTGGTTGCAAGTACTGCATGAGAATCTTGTGTTTCAACTTGGTCTTGTGTGTACGAGTGATTGGCTTCAGGTCAAGTGGGAGATTTTTAATGTATTTCCCTAAACTCAATCTAGTTGGAACGAATCCGACCAAGTCGGGTCATTTCTACTACATTTTTATGTTTATACATATAAAAATGGATTTTCTGTGATTATATATTTGTTCGTTTAACGAACCAATTATGACATTGTATATATGATTACATCCCTAGTGTCAAACTGTGATACAGACATCATAATAGTGTTTATAAATGATGAGATCATGACTTACTTTAAGTGGTTTGATACTTAAATATCTCTAGTCGAATGTACTATTAAATGGGACATTAATAGTATGGTCAAACAAGCACGTATTAGATGTCTTGTATCTTGTGAATATAGTGACAGATTGCATATGTCCAAGTGTGGAGACACTTGGGATGTATGTGAACTTGTATTAGAGAATGCGTATTTTAGATTAACTCGCTTACTTTATTAAGTGTCGCACTATGTGGCTGTTGTGTAATTATCCTTAGACCAGGGTCTTTATAACATCACGGTGTGGATTGTCATGATTTGATGCTATAGAGTTTCCTCTAGCCATGGGGAGATCAAGCAGTAGTGATTGGGTTTGATATTATAACATGCATATGATTTATGTCACACGTCCAGAAATCGCGTTCCCTAATAGTAGGAGTAAACATCCGAAAGGGCCTCTTATAAGGAGTGTCTTGTTCTCGAAAGTTTTTGCAAAGAAGAAGTAATATTCTACTTCGGGAGAGTAGGATATCCAGATTATAAGATACGGTCATTAATGTTATGACACTCGAGCTACGACCATATTGATATTATATCAGTGATAGGATTCTATTTACACGGTAACCGTTTCACATGAAAGGTAATAGTCAATGCACTTAACACTTCCAATGATTGAGGGTCATGATGAGTTTCTAGGCGCTAATCATGATTGTTAAGTGTGAAGGACATTTTGGTAAATGTACTTTATACTTACGGCCAGTATATTCAGAAGCCTCTCAGGTCACACAAATATGAACATCTAGCCGGAATTAAATTGTGGTTATAGTGATAACCAAATGAGAAATTGTTTATCCTGACTATAAAGTGTTATAGTGATAAATTAATGTAGCGGTATCTATTTATTATAGTGATAAAAAATAATATAGCGGTACAAGGTATTAATTATGTAGATTGATTAAATATCCACAATATATGTATATACATACATACATATATTGGATATATGTATGTGTGTGTGTAATATACAAATTAATTAATCATAGTACTATATTATGTATTAATATTGGATATATATATATATATATATATATATATATATATATATATATATATATATATATATATATATATATATTTAGCTCTCAAAAAGAATATATATATTTAATATTGGATATTAGTAATACATCTTGAAAATATTTAATATAAGATATTAGATATTAATGGGACAATCAATTAAGGAAGTTTTATTTTCCTTAATTCCCTAATTCTTTATTTTATTGGGAAAATGTTTTCTTTCTCCCCACTCTAAGTTGGAAACTTCTCCTATGGTTTTTTAGGGATATGGGGCATCACCTACTCTTATAAAAGAGAAGGGGTGTTAAGCTCTCTTTTCTCACAATTACACAAGTATTATTTTACTTAAAAATAATAGAGCTTCCTAGAGAGAGTCTAAGAGAGAGAGAGAGAAAAAGTCAGACTAGCAACCGAGTTTTTCCAATAGCAATCCAAGCAAGGATTCCAGTGGGAGGTTCATGTGGATCAATGGTAGAGGCCGAAGTCATGTGCGGCTTCGTGCACAAACTACAACCGTAGACAAAGCGACGATCTTTACAAGATAAAACTATATGAAATTTTGTCTACTATCTCTTTGTTTATTTTTTAAACGAAGTCGATCTTGGATGAAAGGAAATCAAAATTTTAAATTCTGCTGCGTTCCCGTGTTGATTTCCTTACACCCAGTTAGATGCCTGGAGCATTCATTATCCAAACACCATTTTGTATTGATGTTCAGAAGTTTGGACTTGAAGCATACCCACAATAAAAATGTTTATAGGTACCATTTAGTTCTTAGGTCCTTTGGGGTTAGGATCAATTTCGAGAGAATCCTTTCGAATGCATACATTCCTTACTTGGGGTTTACTTCCATACAACCTAGTCTTATTGGACCGGGTTGGCTGGTCATATTGACCATAGTAGGGGTCTTATTGGTATGTGTATGATTGAATTCTCACAAAGTGTCCTTGCCAAATTGTATTTGGACTAAGAATGTATTAACATGTGGATGCCTAAAAGTGTAGTTGGGTGCTTAGTGTATTCCTCGATCATAAAATGTAGGTTGGTAGAAGCTAAGTGTAGCATTTTGAGTTTGATAGGAGTGTTTATGTTTAATATGCTTCATTGAACCAGTTCTATCATGCATAAATGCATGAGTTCGTGGAGTAGAACGATGCGAAGTGTGTGAGTGTGTAGATGAAGTGTTCTTTTGGGTTGTGGGTGCTTTGGATTGTGTGGGTGTGGTGTGATCTAAGGCGATCGGTCTAAGATCTAAAACAGCCTTAGATGAGCTGGGTTTGGTTGGTGGTTTAGACTTGTCCACTTTCATGGGTTCAAGACCACTAGCTTGTTTACCCTTGAGATCTTTAAGCAAAGAGTGTTGTTGTTGAATCCTAGTACGTTTCTCCTCAAGTCGTGAAATTAAGTGTAGCAACCTCTCATTTTAAAGATTCATTTTTAAAGAGAGTTTGAGAAATCAATAGTACTTGAGTAAACTCAACTTGTTAATTCATGATAAAAGAATGAGTATTAATAGATACAAGCTTGAATGTGAGAGGTCCTAGTAGAGTATTAAGTGCTATGGGCGGCTAGATACTCCTATGGGTGGCTATTTCATAATAGGACAAAATAGAGTTACTTTATGACATATTAATTGTTTATACAATACAATTAATATGTCATGTTATAAATAATGTATACAAGTAAAGTGTTACATGAAATAATAAGGTAATATTTCCGCACCCCCTCAAACTAGGGTGTATATGTCTATACAGCCAAGTTTGCTACTCAGTCTGCTGAACATAAGCGGTGGAATGGCCTTTGTGAGAATATCAGCATTCTGGTCTGCTGAGGGAACATATTGATGTTGAATGATCTGGGCATCAATCTTCCCTTTAAGGAAATGTCTGTCAATGTCCACATGTTTTGTCTTATCATGATGAACAGGATCCTCTGCCATGCATAATGCTGAATTATTGTCACAGCACAGTATGATAGGTTGCTGAAGGGGTTGCTAAAGTTCAGTAAGGACTCTTATCAGCCACAGTGCTTCACAACTACCCAAAACAAGTGCCCTGAGTTCAGCTTCAGCATTGCTTCTAGAGACAGTAGGCTTTTTCTTGCTTCTCCAAGTGACAACATTACCCCATACATATGAACAATAGCCTGTGGTAGATCTTCTATCTATGTGGCAACCAGCCCAGTCAACATCAGTATAGACCTTAACTGATCTCTCAGTAGACTTAGTGAAATGTAAGCCTTGGCTAGGAGTTGACTTTAAGTACCTCAGTATTTTGTAGACAGCATCCCAATGTTGCTCAGTAGGGCAATGCATGAACTGACTGACAAGCCTAACTCCTTATGCAATATCAGGTCTTGTATGGGAGAGGTAAATGAGTTTCCCTACAAGTCTCTGATATTGTTCCTTTCTGACAGCAATATTACCCTGCACTAGTGGATTGCTTGGGTCTACTGGAGAGATAGCTGGTTTGCACCCCAGCATGCCAGTTTCCTTCAGCAGGTCCACCACATACTTCCTCTGTGAGACTGAGATACCCTGGCTGTTTCTTGCTATTTCCATGCCAAGGAAGTACTTCAGGTAGCCCAAATATTTAACTTGAAACACTCTTTCCAGTGGGGTCTTCAATTTTTGGATCTCATCAAGGTCATCACTAGTAAGGATAATATCATCCACATAGACAATAAGGATGGATCTTCTCTTATTGGTTGTTTTGATAAACATGGTGTGATCTGAGTTACACTGATGATATCCAGCAGCTTTAACCACAGTAGTAAGCTTGCCAAACCATGCTCTTGGGGACTGCTTCAGGCCATATAGAGATTTCCTCAGTTTGCAAACTTTCCATTTAGTGTGAGTGTTGGTAAAACCAGGAGGTACAGTCATATAGACTTACTCAGTAAGGTCACCATTTAGGAAAGCGTTCTTGATGTCCAATTGGTGGAGTGGCCAGTCAAGTTGGACAGCAAGGGAGATCAGCACCCTGACTGTGTTTAGCTTTGCCACAGGTGCAAATGTCTCTTTGTTGTCAAGTCCATATGTTTGAGTGAAGCCCCTTGCGACCAGTCTAGCTTTGTACTTGTCAATAGTACCATCAGCATTGTACTTGATGGTGAATAGCCATTTACAGCTGACTGTCTTCTTTCCTTGTGGGAGAGTGGTGAGATCCCAAGTATGGTTGTCAAGAAGAGCAGTCATTTCAGTTTTGACAGCAGCCTTCCACTTGTCATGTTTGAGAGATTCCTGTATATTCTTAGGAATGCAATGAGTATCCAAATCCCGTGTAAACATAGAAAAACCAGGAGACAAGCGATCATATGACACATAATTATGAATAGAGTGATCAGTGCATGATCTCTTTCCCTTTCTGACAGTAATGGGCCTGTCATCAATATCAGTAGAAGTGTTCATAAGTTTAGGAGTTTGAGGAGTATCAGCAGTTTGCTGTGGTTCAGTAGGTGTAGGGAGTTCAGTGTCAGGAGGCTGATAAGTCTCAGGAATCAGCTGGGGAGCTGTTTGAATGTTAGGAGTTGGCTGAGGGATTGGAATGGCCTCAATTTCCTCAACTGAGGATGTAGTGGGAGTTAGAGGATTATGAGAAGAGGGAAATGCTTCTATTTCAATAAGGTTTCCATCCATGACTGTCTCAGTAGGTTTACTATAGTATGGGGTTTTTTCAAAGAATTTTACATCCATAGAGTTGTAGAACCATTTGTCAGTGGGAGAATAACACTTGTAGCCCTTTTTGTCTTTGGCATAACCTAGGAAAATACACTTATGTGCTTTGGGGTCAAGTTTGCTTCTGTGTTGGGCATGAATATAGACAAACACAGTACATCCAAAGATTTTTGGTGGCAAGTCAGCAATGAGATGAGGACAGGGATGAGTTGTCAGTAGGGTTTGGATGGGAGTCTTGAAATCTAACACTCTGCTGGGTAACATGTTGATCAGATATGTGGCTGTTAATATAGCTTCACCCCACATGTATTTTGGCACATGTGTGGTGAACATAACTGCTCTAGCCATCTTCAATAAGTGCATGTTCTTCCTCTCAGCAATCCTACTCTGCTGAGGTGTCTCTACACAGCTACCGATGTGAACAATTCCCTTATCATTCATGAAGGTGCTGAGGTTGGACTCATAGTATTCCAGGGCATTATCTGTTTTTAATATTTTAATCTTAGTGTCAAATTGAGTGGATACCATGTTATAGAACTCTTGGAAGATAGTTCCAACTTCGGATTTATCTTTCATCAAAAACAGCCATGTGATCCTGGTTTGGTCATCTATGAAGGTGACAAACCACCTCTTTCCTGTTATTCTTTTAACTCTTGAAGGTCCCCATTCATCACTATGAATCAAAGTGAAAGGTGTGGAGGGTAAGTAAGATATTTTAGTATACATAGATTTAGTAAGTTTGGCAAACTGACAAATATCACATTGAAGGTCACTGAGGTTACATCCTTTAAACAATTCAAGAAATAAAGACTTTAAATAACCAAAACTTGGATGACCTAGTCTATAATGCCATAACATGATATTGTCTAAGGTTTGGTTGCAGGCTGCTGAGGCAGTTTCAGTCTTCAATCTTTTGTCTTCAGCAGGGTTGACCATAAACAATCCTGAGCAAGCTTTAGCTCTCCCAATCACTTCATGTGAAGAAGGATCCTGGAATATACACTGATTGATATTAAACATGACTGTCCAATTTAGGTCTTTAATGAGTCTATTGACAGATATAAGGTTACAGTCTAATTTTGGAACAAATAGGATATCCCGTAAGTAGATCTTATTAGTAAGTTTAACATTTCCAAAACCTTGTGCATAGGAAATAGATCCATCAGCAATCTTAATATTGTGGGTCTGATGACAAGGCTTAAAGTGAGATATGAGCCTTTTGTTACCAGTCATATGGGATGATGCCCCAGAATCAACAATCCAAGTATCACTACTTAGAGGTGAATGGAATATACTTGTCTTAGCATGAGTAGATGTGTTAGTGATAGAACTACCTTCCTTTTGTTGAGAAATGAAGGCTTTTAAGGCAGCAAACTGAGCATCCAAACTAGTGTCCTTGTTCCCATCTTCACTGACATGTCTTCCCTGACTCTCCCTGGTTGGTTTGGAGGGTTTAGAGGAGTTAGGCTTACCATGTAATTTCCAGCAAGTGTCCTTGGTGTGATTTGTGCGTTTGTAGTGGTCACAGAACAACTTTCCTGTCTTCTCAGCAGGCCTTCTGTAGGTCTCAGTGGTCTCAGTAGGCTTCCTAACCACCATCAGTGCTGAGCTCTCAGTAGAGTGATCAGTAGGGTTGCTTTGCAGCATCACTTTTCTCCTGCTTTCCTCATCTTTGACTTCAGCAAACACAGATTTGAGGTTGGGGAGAGGTTTAGTAGCAAGGACTCGACCTCTGACATCATCAAGAGATGGGTTCAGTCCAGTAAGGAACCTGAATACCCTCTTCTTCTCAATGATATCCTTGTATAAGGTATCATCCTCTACATCCTTCCATGCGTGAGATCCAAAATATCTAGGTGTTGCCATGCCTTAGATTGTTGGTTGAAGTACTGAGTTACAGATAGATCACCTTGTCTGCAATTTTGGATTTGGGCTTCAAGATCATAGACCTCAGATGTATTGTCCTTTTTGGAGTAAATGTCTCTGGAATTATCCCAGATTTTCTTAGCAGTGTCATACATCATGAAGTTCTCACTAGGGGTGAACATGGTCCGGTTCGGCCGGTTTTTTCCGTTTTTTAAAACCAAACCATTTTATACGGTTTTCAATTTTCGAAACCAAACTAGAACGGTTTTCAGACATAAACCATTTGATCGGTCCGGTTTGGTTCAACTTGGTTCCGGTTTTTCTTTAACAAATAAAATTATTGATAGGAAATCACAAATTGCCTCGTAACAACAAATGATAATATATGTAATACATTAGTACTATTATGCTAATAAATCCAATGAGATGATTTAACAAATGTTTTATATTTAACTAACATCTACCAATGCGAATCTTAAAGATCCAAAAACCAATTATATTTCAACACCATCCAACACAACGAAATCGACACCTACAATTGAATTCCAAAGTTTGGGACGAACAAGATAATGAAAGAGTCATCTCTTACTCATTTCAATTCATCAATGAATCATCGATTTAAAAAAATACTAATAATGAACTAATCATTACATTATTGAATATCATTTATAAATCTCAAAATCCATTTGACAAAGTAATATTTTGAGTATGGTCAAGGAAGAAAGAGGAATGCATTTGTTCCATAAGTAAGCGAGAGATAATTAAAGATAGCTAACTTTCACACATTTCAAACGAAAAAAAACATGTGATATAGTTTTGGACTTTATTTAGTTAGAACATATTCGTCATTTTATTTTCTCCAAAACACCAACTCGTATTTTGATTATCTCAACAATGTTATTGTCCTACATAATCTAATTATAAGCAAATAAAAGACAAAATTATATAAAACTAATGTATATAAATGCATTTATTTATATAAGATGTCAAACCTAACAAATGAACAAATCGGAAAATGTCCATGATTAAATTCATCAACATCATTAGAAGAAGTAAGTCATACAAATAAGCATTCACATAATTCAAATATTGATGCCGAGGAAGTAGAAAGAGACGAAAGAGTTAGCGGTGGTGAGTTGTGAACTGACATGTACTCGAGAATCTCTTAAATGATTGGAAATTAAAGACAAGTCTGTGAAATGATCAACAATATATGAATCTTTAGGATATGAGATTAGTAATTGATCATTAATGCATTACAATTACAAAGTTTAAACAAGTTGATTTGGACCGAAAAAAGCATATTGATGTTTTAAAGTATTAATAGATGTAGGTATGTGTGTGTGTGTGTGTATATATATATATATATATATATATATATATATATATATATATATATATGTGCGTATACATATAAAATCCGGTTTGGTCCGGTTTTAAACGGTTTTCATTTTTTTAAATCGGAACCAAATTGTTTTTTACGGTTTGGTTTTTTACAATACAAAAACCGACCAAAAAACCACGGTTTATACCTTTCCGGTTTGGTTCGATTTGGTTCGGCCGGTTGGTTTGGTTTTTGGTTTTTTTGTTCACCCCTAGTTCTCACTGATCTCTTTTGTCATTGACCTCGTGAGGATGGTCATGACTTGGTTATTTTCTGTATCCCATACTTCAAAATTGGGGTCAGTTTCAGCAGGGGCAGGTTTGGAGCTAGACAAGTATCTCATCTTGCTCTAGCCCGAGATGTACATTTTCATAGATCTTGACCACAACAGGTAGTTGTTGCCATCAAGTCTGTGATTTGTAAAAGAAGAGTTTTCAGTGATCCCAGCCTGCTGAGGCTGCTGGGGCTCTACTGATGGTGAAGAGGCTTCGGATATTGAAGACATTCTTGATACGATAGGAGATTTTGCAGCGGATTAAAGGAGATTATGGCTCTGCTACCATGAAGAGAGTTTGAGAAAGCACTAGTACTTGAGTAATTTATTCGTGATAAAAGAATGAGTATTAATAGATACAAGCTTGAAGGTGAGAGGTCCTAGTAAAGTATTAAGTGCTATGGGTGGCTAGATACTCCTATGGGTGGCTATTTCATAATAGGACAAAATAGAGTTACTTTATGACATATTAATTGTTTATACAATACAATTAATATGTCATGTTATAAATAATGTATACAAGTAAAGTGTTACATGAAATAATAAGGTAATATTTCCACAGTTTTTAATTTGAGTGTATTTGTGCATAAGTTGTAATTGACTTAGTGTGTTTATAAGGATACCGACTTCTTTGTCGTGTTGTAACTTAAGTTCATTAATTGTTTCAATTTTAGAAGTGTTAGGTTTTCATTAGCTAATTGTTCATTCAGTGCATGTAGTTTGTCTATAGTGAGTGACGAGTTTGTTGAAAATAATCCCAAACCATATAAGAGGAGGCCCTCATCCTCAAAACCTAGTCTATGAGGTGAGGGAAGTCCATTTCTTAATATGATGGGCAAAACAGTAGCAAGTGCCCAATGTTGGACAACTTTAACAGGCCCCCTCAAGTGTGGGCGTATAACAAAGAGCCCAATACTTGAACAATATGAACGGGTGTCTATGATACCAGGTTGAAATAATCCCAACCCATATAAGAGGAGGGCATCATCCTCAAAACCCAGGCTATGAGGTGAGCGAAGTCCAAATCTTAATATGGTGGGTGAAACAATAGCAAGTGTCCAATATAGGACAACTTTAACAAATTTCGATACGTCATTATTGCTATCATTCATGGGTTTCGAGTAACCCATGAGACAAACATTCGCTTTTTCAGATGTTTCTGATTATGTATCATTGTCAGATTCTCACCTATCCGACCATATATCCGTAGCTTTGTCACAACTCTTGTTGTTATGCTTTTTATCTTTTGAGCCGCTTTTGGAGTCCTTTCTCGACCTATGTCAGTTCTTGGATTTTTATTTTGAATTAGAGCCCATCTTGGTTTTATCATGCTTAGCCTTTCATTTTGGACACTCATTTTCAATATGGCCCTTATGTTCACACTCGTAGCAAACGGCATCAACAATCCAGCCAGCTTGGTACTTGCCTTGCCTTTATGAGACTTGTTTTCACCGGATCTCTTTGGAATTCTCTTTTGTGATTTTAAGAACATTCAGAAATTGCATACCATCATAGCCATGTCGTCATCTTCCTGTTCGCTTTCGGACAATTCAGAGTCCGATTTAGGGTCTTCAGCCTTTAAGGGTGTGTTACTGTTAGGAACATTTTATTATGTTTTGATGATGGCCATACTTGCTGTTATAGCAAGCCTGAAATAAGTTAGAAATTCTCTGTATAAGTCTTTACTTAGAGTCTGACATATTGTATAAGTTAAGTCAGACAAGCATTGTACTAGTTGGTAGGACGGCAAAGTAAAGCAGACATTCAGCAGAGTGAGGGCAGCCAAGCACCAGCAGAGAAGCAGTGAAGACTTAATGGTATGATTTATAACCAAGGAAGTCTGTGATGACCTTGGATAAGTCTAAGTATATTGCAAGTGATGAAATTCAATGTTCAAATATGGTGTACACTGATCTCACCCAAATCAATGATCAGTGAAGTACAAAGATTCTCTTCAAAACAGAAGTGATGAAGGAAACAGTGAATCGGCAGAGTAAACTGACTTTCGGCAAAGTGAAGGCAATAACGGTGAAGGAAGATCTAAACGGAAAAGTCAGATGGATCACTCGACCTTTCAAAGAACGGCGAAGTAATCCTTATCAGAATAGAATTGAAAAATGATGAAGATTCAGAGGATCATGCGTTTAATGCACAATCAATAGAGGATCACTCAAGGACGGATTTTCTGCTATACATTTGAAGGAAAAATCCGATCACTGAAATCAAGGAGAATATAATTAAGGGGGAATGAAAAATAAAATCAAAGATTATTCCCCTCATAAATATAGCCAACGGACGGAATTTCAAATTAAGGGAGACTCAAGGTTATAAATAGAAGGCATTGACAGACAGACAAAGACAACGATAAGAAAAAGAAAATCAAGCAGAAACTCTGTCAAATTGAAAAGCCTTCTCTCTGAACTTACAATGTTTTATCTAAAGATCAACTCAGACACCAAAACTACAATTTCATATCCAGCACTGAGATTGATCAATCAAGTTTGTGAATCTCATTCACAATAAACTGAAACAACTGAATCAGAAGTCATCTGAGAAGGAGTTGTGCTTGTGATAGTTGCTGAAGTATTTGATCTCAAGGAGCAGTGAAACAGACTGAATCACTGAAGCTATTGCAGTCAAGGAGTGATAGTCTTGTAGATTGTGAAGCTTGGAAAGCCAAGGACAATCATACTACTGTATCTGTGAAAACAATAGTGAATTCCTCCAATCATCACAGGAGAAGAGTGGATTAAGGGATTACACCACCCTGAACCACTATAAGCCTTGTGTCAATTTACTTTCTGCAATTTACTTCACTGCATTCATTTAAGTTACCTAGATTATAATCTATATCTGTGACTGTTTAAATTACTTTGAAACAACATAGTAAGAAGGGACTTATCCGCTGCCCAAAAGCTTTTAAACACAAGAAAAGTTTTTAAAACTCCACTATAGTCATTCAACCCCCCCCCTCTGACTATAGTTTTACCCTTCTTTGGGACCAACAATTGGTAGCAGAGCAGTGTTCCTAGTATCAGAACCTGTTCAGATCTAATTTCTGGTAACAAGGAGATCACATATTTTCAAAGTAGTTTTCAAATCTGAGTTCTCTACTCATTCACATATAAATCTATTATTAGCACTCATGGATTCCTCAAACTTTATGTCAAAAGTACCTATTTTCAATGTTAATAATTTTGATGAATATAAAATAAGTATGTTGTCTCATCTTGCAGCAACTCATGAGGAGATGCTGGACGTAATCAATGATGGACCAATCATGATCATGATTGTGGTATCCACAGGAGCAGATCAAGGAAAAGAGATAGACAAACCTAAGAAAGATTGGACCAAGGATGGCAGGAGAAGGGCAAATCTAGACTTTGTTGTGAAAGATATGATTTTGAAGACTCTAGATGGCAACATGTTCATGAGAATCAAAGATTGCAAAACAGCAAAGGAAATGTGGGACAAGCTAGCTTTGATAAATGAAGGATCTGAAGCAGTTAAAGAAAACAAATTATCTGTTGCAAAACAGAAATTTGAAAATTTCAGAAGACTGGTGAATCCATTGATCATGGATAACATATTCTCTAGCATCATCAGTGAACTACAACCGCTTGGACACACATATCCCCAGAAATAAGTATGCTTAAAGATCTTGAGAGGCTTACCTGAAAGATGGAAGATAATAACATCAGTAATCAGGGGAACCACAAACCTTGCAAGCACTGACACTCTGACACTGATGTCCCAACTTAAAGCTCATGAATTCGAATTGAACGGTGAAGATGGTGCTCTGGAAGAGACACAAAAATCCACTGCACTGATTGCACCCCAGCAAAGTAACTTTGCCGATTGTATCAGCAAAGAGACACATGAATTTAAAGAACAGGTAGCTTTATTAGTTAAACGTTTTGACAGGTTTATCAAAAAGAATCCATTCAAAGGAAATTCATCATCAAACAAGAGGTCAAGCTCAAACAAAGACATGAAAAAGAAAGACGATGAATACAAATGTTTCAACTGCAACAAGAAAGGTCACTTCAAGAATGATTGTCCTGAAGAAAATGATAAAGATGATGAAAAGAAGAAATACAAAGCATCTGAAAAGAGGAAAGGCAAGAAAGCACTAAAGGCTGAATCTAGCAGTGAAAAGAATGAAGAATCTTCTGATAATAACTCAGATAACAGTGATGAAGAAGACAGCTCGGACAATGAAAAAGCATGTCTATGCCTCATGACCAAAGAACTAGATGAAGATGAAGGTGATAGCTCAGACATTGAGAATACAAGCCTATGTCTAATGGCCAAAGAATCAGATGAAACTGAGGTAACATCTAGCTCTTACTCTTCATCAAATGCATCCACCTCTAACCGCACAATCTTATATTCTCCCTTTAGATCCAAATAGACCTAGTCCAAAATCTCATGACTAAATTTGATGAAATTGAAATGAATCATGAAATTCGGAAAAAGAATGCAAGGATCTAAGAAAGGAAAATAAAAGATTAAAGAAAGAACTGGATAAAGCAAAAGCCGAACTAACTAGTAAGGAGATCTACTCAAATGATCAACAAACAGCAGAGGTTCATACATCTGTTGTTGACAGATCAGTTGAGAAAATCCCCCTACCAGTTACGATAACAAATGAACCAGTTTACAGGCCCTCAAAAAGGTTTGGATCCAGGTCTGGTCTTGGCTACAACAGTCAGGATGAGAGTAGAAACAATGGTCAACACAATTCTGAATCCAGGATCAACATTGAATCAAAATTCAGAAAGGGACAGACCATGGTCTCAACCACTCATCCTGTACCGGTGAAGTCAAAACCCAGTGCTGTAAAACAGCAGACTAAATCATCAATCAAGTCAATCAAAATCAAGGACTTTCTGAAAGGTAAAGGAAGACTTTATCCTTCAGAGGATGATTGGAAGGTTGCACCTCCAAAATACAAGAAGAAACCATTCCATAATATGCATCATGTGCTTAAGAAAAATCAAACTAGGTATACTCCTAAACACATGAAGCAAGTCAGGTTTCCCACTGCATATTGGAGAGTGAAGAAGGATGCAAATGCACCAAAAAGTAGAGAAAAGTATCAGGATAACTTCAGTAGAAATACTAGAAGCTATTCTGCCATGCCTTATATATATGAAGTTGATGACTTTAACTATCCAAAAAGAAGATCATTTGGATATACACTTGGAATAGGAGGCATGACTGCTAACAGGCAAGGACCCAAACAGTGTTGGGTACCTAAACTTAATTAATTTGTTTTGTAGGATGTCTAGTACATAGACAGTGGATATTCCAGACACATGACAGGAAACAAGAGATGGCTCACTGATTTCAAGGCTTTTGATGGACCCAAAGTCACATTTGGAGGCAAAGAAAACTCTGGCAAGATTAAGGGGGAAGGCACAATGCTCAAGAACAATCTGAAGATCCAAAATGTGGCATATGTCAAGGGACTTAATTTCAATCTGATGAGCATTAGTCAATTTTGTGACAAAGGCTACAATGTGCACTTCAGCAAGGAAGGATGCAAATTCATTCACAGCCAAACCAACACAGTAGTACTTGCAGGTAGAAGAAAAAATAACATGTATGTGGTGGATTGGAAAACAGCCAAGGCAGAACCATATTTGTTTGTCAAAAACAAACAGTCAACTAGCTGGTTATGGCATAGAAGACTAAATCATCTAAATTTCAAGACCATCAACAAATTATCAAAGAACAAGTTAGTTGAAGGCCTGCCAGAGACCACATTCAGGAAAGAAAGTCTTTGTGATGCATGTCAGAAAGGGAAACAAATCAAAAGTTCTTTCAAGTCAAAACCCTATCAATCAACAACCAGAATTCTACATCTGTTGCATATGGACCTGTTTGGACCAGTCACACCAGTAAGTGTAAGTGGGAAGAAATACACCCTGGTAGTAGTGGATGACTACTCAAAATACACTTGGACCATCTTTATGAACAAGAAGAAAGAGACACTCAAAAAGTCGCCGCATTTGTTAAGAAGACTTCAAAATGAGAAAGAACCGAAAATCATCAAGATCGATCGGATAGAGGCTTGAATTTCTTAATGAAATTATCGAACCTATTATGAAGAAAATGGAGTACCGCATCAATTATCGCAGCGAGAACCCCACAACAAAATGGTGTAGCGAGAAAGAAGAAACATAACTCTCAAAGAAGCAGTCAGAACAATGATTGCAGAAGCATGCTTACCAAAGAGATTTTGGGCTGAAGCAGCAAACACAGCATGCCATACACAAAATAGATCAATCAACAACAAACATCATGGAAAAACTCCATATGAAATATGGAATGGTAGAAAACCTAATATCTCATACTTACATATGTTTGGATCAAAATGCTTTGTTTTGAACAGGAATCAGCTGCATGCCTTTGATGAAAAGGCTGATGAAGCAATCTTTATGGGATTCTCAGACACCAGCAAGGCATTCAGAGTACTCAACAAAAGAACATTGGTGATTGAAGAATCAATACATGTAGTTTTTGATGAACCAAATACAAATGGTGAAAGTCTTCAAGAACAAGAAGAAGAAGCAGCACAAAAACAAGTGTATATGAACACAACAGTACCAGCAACTATCCTGCATCACAATTTTGGAAATCAAGAGGAACCACAAGTCAATACAACAGAATAAGCATCAGAACTTGAAGCTCATGCACAACATGAAATTACAGAAGCACCAAGTGAAGAACAACTTCAACCAGACCTAAATTGGCTAAGAGATCATCCTGAAGAACAAGTTATTGGAGATATTCACACAGGAGTAAGAACCAGAAGACAACTGGAGCATATGTTAACATGTTTTTTATCACAAGTAGAACCCAAGACAATAGATGATGCAATTCAAGATGCATATTGGATCACAGCCATGCAAGAAGAACTAAATGAATTTGAAAGAAATGAAGTCTGGGAACTTGTTGACAGACCAGATATGGCCAACATCATTGGAACAAAATGGGTATTTAGAAACAAGATGGATGAGCAAGGAATTGTTGTCAGAAACAAAGCAAGGCTAGTTGCAAAAGGCTATTCTCAAGTAGAAGGAATTGATTATGATGAAACATTTGCACCTGTAGCAAGATTGGAGGCAATCAGACTTTTTCTAGCTTTTGCTGCACACAAAGATTTCAAAGTCTATCAAATGGATGTCAAGAGTGCATTTCTGAATGGACTTTTGGAAGAAGAAGTATATATGGAACAACCCCCTGGTTTCAACCTCAAAGGAAAGGAAGACAAAGTATACAAACTGTTGGTCCCTTGGAAAGGCTAACACAAGTTTAGAGGCGGGGGGGGGGGGGGGTGAATAAACTTGTCACCAAAAACTAATCGAAATTTGGAAAAGTCCCGGGGAACCGAGTTTCTCCGAAACTTAAAGCGATCTTCGTTTTGTTCCTGTCCCTTCAACTTGTGCGGAGTTCGGTTAGCTCAACCGAATATAAGTTATTACGAGACTTATATTTAGTCTCGTTAACTGGCAGCGGATAAAACTAGCCTTTAGTGCAATAGATGTGTAAATAGAAAACTAGACCTTGTATGTATCAGTTTTGTGCTGTCTCAATGTCTGGTGTTTGCTGAGAGTTAATGCAATAAATAAAACAAACACAGATGCAAAAAGTAAATCAACACATGATTTGTTTATGGAAGTTCCGGGTGGTGTAATCCCGTACGTCTCCCCTTCTCCTGTGGCGTAGGAGGTATCACTAGAATAATGAGATAACCGTTACAAAATCCTAGCACTATGACGGTCCTTCACGACACCCTAGTTTCTTGTCTACACAAAATGAAGAAAGGTGAGATTGCTCCCTTCACTCGCACACCGATCCTTTGGAGGTGGAATTGCTCCTTCACCGGCTCACCACTAATACCAACACACGGTCCTCGAGCGCACCAACAAATGTAGCAACACCGTATGAAGAAAGGTAGAATTGCTCTCTTCAAACTATGCACGACCAACCCTTTTCACAAAGGTTAGGTTTAGAATTAATCAAGGATTAATTCGGTGAGGTATCGATTCTTACGGATCGACTTGTAGCTCCAAGATGCCTTCTTTCCCCCTTGATGGGTTTCTTGGATCTTTCTTTGAAGTCTTCAAGGCAATTTCGTTGGCTTCCCTTTTTTACGGATATATATGATCGATTTTATAGATCTGGATTTGGATCTTTGAATATATGCTTGTAAAGCTCTTTTTCTGATCCTCCTGTCTCTTTTTTTCTTGAGTGATTCTCTTGTGTATTTATAGGGGTGATGTGACGGTTACTAGCTCTTGTAGCCGTTACACTTGTCATTTAGCCAACGTTCATATGTACTATCTTTTGTCGTATTGATAGTTTAAATTCAATCAAGGCCTTAACTCAGTTTTCTACTCTTCTTCAAAACTGAGTACCTTGTTTACTTAATATCTGACTTTAATTGACTAAGTCAGAGTACACCATTCAGTTTCTTCTTTTCGGGTAGCTGATAATCTTTGTCCTTAAGATTATTCAATTTTACATGATCTATAACTCGGTTTCGGGTCACCACGGACTTGCACGAATCCCGATTTATAGTCACGACTTAATCGACTTCTAAGCGAGTTTGCCACCTCGGTTCTTCAATCCTCAATAGCGAGTCGTGTCCCTCGGTTCTTCGGTCTTCTAGATAACCCAAGCGAGTCTGTCTCCCTCGGCGAACTTATCTTCTTCGGTTTAGCATAAGCGAGTTTGAACCCTCGGTTCTTCGATCTTAGATAAGCCAAGCGAGTCGTGTCCCTCGGCGAACTTATCTTCTTCGGTTTAGCATAAGCGAGTTTGAACCCTTTCTTCAAGTGCATATACGATTTTCTTGTTATAACTCGGTTTTCTTGTTGTGACTCAAGTTGTTCGCCTAGTTCTATCCTATTACAATGCTTGTCCGAAACAACCTATACAAGGTTCAGACTCTAGATAGAACTTATACATTTATTTCTAGACCATTTCTTGCTTCTTCTTTTATTATGCACTATAACAGTTAGTTACGACTTCATCATCATGGGTTGTAAGTGATTTGTCTAATTTCTTGACGAATCATCATCAAAACATAAATAATATTTCCAACAATTTCCCCCTTTTTGATGATGTATCATAACCCTCCCTAAAAGCAATAATGAAAGAATGGTGCAAGAAATGATAACGAAACATCTTAAGATAGCAAAATAGAACAGCCAAGTTTATCACAAGATTCAAAATAGAACAGACTGAGTTAAAAACTGAATTAGATTACATCTTTTCATTTTCCAGTGCCATTAACTTTTCACCAGCAAATATACTCCTTTTTGTCTCTAAAGATCTTCTTGCTTTCCCTTCTTCTTCAGTTTCACCATCTCTAGGCTTGATTTCCAGATATTCATTCAGCAGTCTGTTTCCTTCTTCATTCTCTTGGTTTTTGAACTTGATCAGAATTTCTTTGAGTTCTTCTTCCATCAATTTCTCTTCTTCTTCTGAGATAAGATTAAGTTTTTCTTTTTCCTCTTTTCTTTCTGATTTCTTTTCGGTTTCCCCCTTTGTTTGTGTCTTCTTATCTACGCCAACTTGTCAAGGGATTTTGACACGGGTTACAAGCTTCTTTCGATAATCAATCTTTTGCTTTAGCTGCGGCTTCCTCATCATCCTCGAGTTCTTGTTTCTTTAAAATCTCCTTCGCAATCGACTCTTCAAACGAGACTATCAGCTGCTTCTTCATCAAGTTGAGTAGTTAGTAGATCGACATATACTTGTCTGTCTTGATCTTCCATCGTTTGTACGGCATAAGCCTCTTCGGCTTTATTTTGCATCCTCTCTTGTAACTTCATCACCTACAGCTTCATCTTCCCCCTTGTTTGAAGATAAGCGAAAGCAATCTTCAAATAACTTACGTAGGGTGATGATGTTTGAGTATTTGTTCAAACCTGAATAATGTATCCTTCCAATTAATTCATGCATGTTGAACAGTTTCTCCTGTAGATTCTGCATTAAACATTCAATGAAGTCCTTCAAATTTTCCAATTTTTCAGTTTCTTGAGCCAGAGGTTCTTCAATTTCTGATTTGCATGTGGGTGCCTCATGAGCCTGGGATGAGATGCTGGCCTCAGGATAATAAAAATGAACATCAGGAACTGTCAGTTCCTTTTCATACTCGGCTGACGAATGAGTGCATCTTCCACTTGCTTCTCTTTTCTCTTCAGTGTATTCCCCATACATGGTAGTGGGAAATTCACTTCCTTCAGATTCTTCATCAGTTTCAGCTTCTTCAGATTCTTCAATCTCTCTTTCAGTTACATCATCTTCAGTTTCATCTGTCTTGCTTCCTTCGTTTTCTTCACTTCCTTCTGATTCTTCATCAGCTTCAACATCACTTTCATCATCAATATTAATTGCCACTTCAGGTTTGGTTTCCTTCGTACGGCTTTGTTCCACAACCTTTTGTCTTCTTATAGTTCTATCATCCCGGTTTATGATCTCGCTTGAGCTGAGTCGAAACTTCACTTTCTTCCTCGATGACTTTCCTTTTCTTTGTCTCGGTGGGCACTGATTCTTGTTCGACTTTTGCCTTTGTGGGTAAGGGGATGGAGAAGTGGTTTAGTATCCTTTGGATTAGATATGAAAACCCCTTTTTCAACAGAAATTTTTCTCCGATAGCTTCCTTTCCTTGTGCCTTTCCCTTTTCGTCTGAAATCTGCTTGATTAAGTGATTGAGAATGAACTTGTTCCAATCGAATCTTTCTTCGAACCAAATGGCGTAGACCAACTTTAGTTTATCATTCGAAAGAGTGTAGAAGTTCCTTGCATGACCAATGACATTCTTGGTCAGAAGAAACGTTAGGAATGCAAATTCCGGTTTTTGTTGATAAATGGATCCAATAAAGTTCTTTTCATTCTTGTTGATTGTAGTGATGTTCCAAAGTTTGCTCTTTTCTTCATTTCCAAATGTGAAAGATGAAGAGCCTCCAATTATATCTAAACGGAACACCAGGGAAAGCAACTGTTCATCAATGGTGAAGCTTTTATCTTGAACAGTTGTTTTGAAGCTTTTTCCATTGTTGATGATTTCGGCATTTCTGTAGAAATCTCTGATGCCATCTGGACACAAAGTAGTGACCTTTGTATCAATCAATATTTCCAATCCTCGAATCTTTTTGATCTTCTTTGTAATTTGAATGGAAAGAGTGGAATTTGAGAATTTTTGACAGAAGTTGTCCAGGCTGGTGGTGATTCCATCGTCTCTGTTGTATCGCTCCATTGATTTTTGAGTTAAGGATGCTTGAATGCTTGATTTTGGGTGAGAATGATTTTGTCAAGATTTTGCAATCGTTTTCAAATGAGAGTCGTGTCACAATCAATAAGATTATGTAGGGATGTACATCTACTTTTTCTCCCAGATTGACACGTGGCTTCGAGTGATTTGCCATGTCAGTCCAAACGTCAGATGGTAGCTGGAAAGTTTTTACTTCTTTTGACCAATTTGTCCTTCATCAGCCTTTGCCTTCTCAGTTTCAAATATATATCAGTTTTCTGAGGATTTTGCAAAGTGAACTGACTTTTCCTGCAAAATAGTTTAAGTTTTCTTTGGTACCCATAGCTTTTTGGGTCCGGTTGAGTTAGTTACTGAAATATTATTTTCAGTTTCTTTGTTGAGAGAATTAAACCTTCTCAACTCTTTTCTGGATAAACCATTGCGCTCAATCTTAGTTGATTTCACAAGGATTCTTTTATATTTAACATTTTTAGTTTCCTTGTGTAATCCACTAAATCTTCCAGTATCTTGATTTCTAAAGTTTATGCTTTTTGAAGTCTCAAGACTGGGTAGGGGTGGGGGATTATCATTGCTTTTGTCAAATTTACTAGACATTAATCTATCAGCTAGATTTGACACCTCAGTTTCAAGAAACTCATTCCAAACTTTTGCTTTGTCAAGTTCTCTGTCCTTTAATTTTAGTTCCAACGTAAGTTTTTCAGTTAACTTGACAAGATCAAAGTTTTTCAGGCTGAGTTCAGCAAATGATAACTGATTTGAAGAATGTACCTTTCCTTGATGATTTGATGCAGTTTTAGGATTCGAATGTACACTCTTTTGTTGCTGTGATGAATCTTCAATATCAACAACCACTTGTAACTCCTTTCCTTCTTCTTTTGAGAGGTCTCTTAGTGATGGAATTCCTCTGGATTTGTTAATATGAATATTGAAGTTTGTATCCACATCATCAACGAGTTGAGGTTACGAATATGTATATAAATCGTCGCCTTTGAACCTTTCGATCATTTGATCCTTAAAATCAGATATATTATGCAAGCAATTAGTCAGGGGGTGAATAAGCCAACTTCTAGCTTTAGATGTAGACATTGAAACTAAGTGAACTGATACAGTGAAGGGTCTTCAACAACTGGTTTAAAAAGGTATTCTTGGATCTTCTTTCAAATGAAAGAACTGCTCTGATACCAATTGTTGGTCCCTTGGATAGGCTAACACAAGTTTAGAGGGGGGGGTGAATAAACTTGTCACCAAAAACTAATCTTGAGCTGGAAAAGTCCCAGGAACTTAGTTTCTCTGAAACTTAAGCTGATCTTCAGTTTTGTTCTGTCCTTCAACTTGTGCGGAGTTCGGTTAGCTCAGTTGAATATAAGTTATTATTGACTTATATTTAGTCTCGTTAACGCGGCGGATAAAACTAGCCTTTAGTGCAATAGATGTGTAAATAGAAAACTAGACCTTCTATGTATCGGTTTTGTCTTTGTCTCAATGTACGGTGTTTCTTTGAGAGTTAATGCAATAAATAAAACAAACACAGATGCAAAAAGTAAATCAACACATAATTTGTTTATGGAAGTTCCAGGTGGTGTAATCCCGTACGTCTCCCCTTCTCCTGTGGCGTAGGAGGTATCACTAGAATAATGAGATAACCGTTACAAAATCCTAGCACTATGACAGTCCTTCACGACACCATAGTTTCACTGTCTACACAAAATGAAGAAAGGTGAGATTGCTCCCTTCACTATGCACACTGATCCTTTGGAGGTGGAATTGCTCCTTCACCAGCTCACCACTAATACCAACACACAGTCCTCGGTACGCACCTGTATGTTGTAGCAACACCGTATGAAGAAAGGTAGAATTTCTCTCTTCAAACTATGCACAACCAACCCTTTTCACAAAGGTTAGATTTAGAATTAATCAAGGATTAATTCGGTGAGTATACGATTCTTACGGATCGACTTGTAGCTCCAAGATGCCTTCTTTCCCCCTTGATGGAGTTCTTGGATCTTTCTTTGAAGTCTTCAAGGCAATTTCGTTGGCTTCCCTTTTTACGGATATATATGATCGATTTTATAGATGCGGATTTGGATCTTTGAATATATGCTTGTAAAGCTCTTTTTACGATCCTCTCTCTTTTTTCTTGAGTGATTCTCTTATGTATTTATAGGGGTGATGTGACGGTTACTAGCTCTTGTAGCCGTTACACTTGTCATTTAGCCAACGTTCATATGTACTATCTTTTGTCGTATTGTTAGTTTAAATTCAATCAAGGCCTTAACTCAGTTTTCTACTCTTCTTCAAAACTGAGTACCTTGTTTACTTAATATCTGACTTTATTTGACCAAGTCAGAGTACACCATTCAGTTTCTTCTTTTCGGGTAGCTGATAATCTTTGTCCTTAAGATTATTCAGTTTTACATGATCTATAACTCAGTTTCAGGTCACCACAGACTTGCCTGAATCCTAATTTATAGTCACGACTTAATCAGCTTCTAACTGAGTTTGCCACGTCAGTTCTTCAATCCTCAATAAGCGAGTATGTGTCCCTCGGTTCTTCGGTCTTCTAGATAACCCAAGCGAGTCGTGTCCCTCGGCGAACTTATCTTCTTCGGTTTAGCATAAGCGAGTTTGAACCCTCGGTTCTTCGATCTTAGATAAGCCAAGCGAGTCGTGTCCCTCGGCGAACTTATCTTCTTCCGTTTTAGCATAACTGAGTTTGAACCCTCAGTTCTTCAAGTGCATATACAGTTTTCTTGTTATAACTCAGTTTTCTTCTTGTGACTCAGCTGTTCGCCTAGTTCCTATCCTATTACAATGCTTGTCTGAAACAACCTATACAAGGTTCAGACTCTAGATTGAACTTATACATTTATTTCTAGACCATTTCTTGCTTCTTCTTTTATTATGCACTATAACAGTTAGTTACGACTTCATCATCATGGGTTGTAAGTGATTTGTCTAATTTCGTGACGAATCATCATCAAAACATAAATAATATTTCCAACACAAACTAAAGAAAGCTCTTTATGGACTCAAACTGGCACCCAGAGCCTGGTATGAAACACTATCACAGTTTCTGATCAAGAATGGTTTCAACAAGGGAACTATAGATAAGACTCTATTCAAACTAGAGCAAGGAACTAGTACATTGCTAGTACAAATCTATGTTGATGACATCATCTTTGGAACAGAGGATGAAAAGTTATGTGAAAATTTTGCAAATCTGATGAAGAGCAAATTTCAAATGAGCATGATGAGAGAATTAAATTATTTCCTTGGCCTTCAAATAAAGCAAATGAAGGATGGCATTTTCATTAATCAAGCCAAGTATACAAAAGACTTAATACACAAGTATGGTATGGATACAAGTTGCACAGCTGATACACCAATGTGTGCAAGAGTCATTCTTGGAAAAGATGAAAGCTGGAAAGGATGTTGATCGAGAAAATGTATAGAGGAATCATTGGATCCCTACTATACTTAGCGCAACGGACTCGATATAGCATTTGCGAGTTGGAGTGTGTGCAAGATTTCAAGCTCAACCAAAAGAATCACATCTTCTAGCGACCAAAAGAATAATCAAATACTTGAAAAACACTATCAATGAAGGAATTTGGTATCCAAAAGATGGAGGATTCAAGTTGATATCATATTCAGACTCTGACTATGCTGGATGCAAAATAGATAGAAAAAGCACATCTGGAACATGTCAAATGCTAGGCAGCAGACTAGTTTCATGGTTTAGCAAAAAGCAAAACTCCATATCTACCTCAACAGCAGAAGCAGATTATATAGCAGCAGGCAGTTGTTGTGCACAAGTACTTTGGATCAGACAACAACTAAGGGACTATAGAGTGGAGGAGAAAACAATCCCAATCATGTGTGACAACACGAGTGCAATATCTATCACTGAAAATCCAGTGTTGCACTCAAGAACAAAACACATTGATGTGAGACATCACTTCATCAGAGATCATGTTGAAAAAGGAGATGTCATTCTAAAATACATACCCACTGAAGATCAATTGGCTGACATCTTCACTAAACCACTCAGTCATGAAAGGTTTAGCATGTTGAGAACCGAGTTAGGAATGATTGAAATCGACTAAACACCAAAGAGCGGCTAACTGGAGTAATCGGCTAAGTAACTTCATCAGCTGTTTAAACCTTTTCCATTACAGGAGATGTAGCAGGTAAGGCACTGGTACTCGGCGAAGTTAACTTCACTGATTGTTAGGAACAGTCAAATAAAGTAGCTCAGTGAAAGAATCACTACACCGGCTAAGTGGCCAGCCAAGACACTTCACCGAAATAAAGATTGGAATCACGGGTAAATTAAAGTGTGAACATAATCAATTTTTAGACACGTGGAGAATTACACACGTGGAGATCAATTTATAATTATGGAGGCAATTATATTATTCTTTTCGAATTACAAACGCCTCGATTCCCGGGCTCTATCATTACTTACCACTACCCACTCTCCAACTTCACTCGAATATCGCGATTTACATACACAAAATCACGCCATTATGTCATAAAATCCTTCCATATTCAAACCACGTTCATACTACCCAAATCACCCTATATAAACTACACTTAGAAATTTTCAGAAATCTTTACACTATTTTGCAAAATTACAAGCCCTACTTTTGATTCTCTCTGAAAACTCAAAGTATTCCTCTCTAATCAGCAATCAATTATCAATGGCTTCATCTTCCACAATCTCTCCCACTGAAAAATTCTATGAGAAATCCATCATCACTGGCTCATTTTTCAAACCTGAACACTATCTCTCCTTTTGTGATAATGATGCAAAAGCTCAACGCTTGGTTGATTTCTGTTCAACCTTGGGGTTAATGACCTTCCTAAACCCCCCAATCACTGGAATCTGCTATGAAAATCTAATCGCATTTTGGAAAAATGCCAAGTTTGTGCCCAGCACAAAGAAAACTGAGGTCGACTGCATAAAAAGCTCAATCTTTGGGAAAGAGGTGGTTATTACGCCTGGTCTCCTCAATAGGTTCCTACAACTACCAATTATAGGTCCGTCAAATGTCAAGTTTGTGAAAACTGACATTACAAAATTCTGGGCCGAGATAGCCAAAAATCCCAAGAAAAATAGCAAAACATATCACCTACCTAGGTCAACGCTCAAACTTCCGTTTGCTGAATTTGCACCAGTCATCACAAAGAATATCGAAGGCAGAAAGGGGTCAATGGAAAACCTAACTGAGGTGCGGATCAAACTGATGGCCATCATCTACGAACGCATCAAATTCGACTGGGCAACATTCGTATTCAATCGATTAAAGGATCAGATTCAAAAGGAGATTGACCTATCAATTACGGCACCAGGCAAGGGTTTGCAGAAGAAAGATGACTTCTGGGAGAGGAAATCATATGGGTTCCCTCTTCAACACCTGTTTGACGCATTGAAAGTGAAACCCACAAATCTGCAGGTCCCACACAAGTCTAAGACAATGTTTACCTACATCAAAGCATCCATGAAACCCAAACCCATTGCTGGGAGCAAAAGAAAACAACCCGAAAGCAGCAGATCAGGTGTGGGACGAAGAACCAGATCCCAAAAGGCACAAGAGAACACCACGATGACTGGCACAAGCAACTTGGATGAACCTGTGACAATCAGTGACGACACAGCAACAGAAGAAGAAAAGCAGCAAGAGGAAATCACCTACCTAGGTGAGGAAGGATATAGAATAACCTCATCTGAAGAAGACGAGATAGTTGAGGAAGAAGTTGAGTCAGAAGATGAACACTCAGAAAGTGACCATCTTGAAGCAAATCAAGACAACATGGAGATTTCTGATGATGAACTGACACTTCAAGCAGTGCTTTTCAAAAGCATTGGCAAAATTGATGAACAGCTAAGTGAGCCAGCTGATAAAGCTCACTCAGCCGAACCTGTCAACTCCCCCACTATTGCACAAGGGGGAACCCCAGCAGAAGAAGGTGTCAAAGCAAGCACTCCTCCGCAACCTCTCAATGACACTAAGGTTGAAGAGGAACAAGAGGAAGAGGATGAGGAGAACAACGATAAAGAGGAAGATGGAGATGAATAGGAGGTCAATGTGGGACCAGAGGAAATTAATCCAGAGAGAATCTTCAACCTGGACATTCAACCTCTTATTGTGGACATGGAAAGGCAATATCACAGCAGGCGAAACCTAAAGTATGCCTTAAGGAATGCAGAAACCTCCTTCAACCACAAGATTGAGGCCCTCATCAATCACATCAAGATCCAAAATGAGGTCATGGAAAGACAAGGAAACCTGTTGTGCAACTTACAGCAACTCATTCCTCACCATGTCCAAACCAATCTTGAGTTTCATGTTGAAACTATTGATAACAATCTTAAGCCCCTGGTGGACACTCTCAATGCTCACACTCATCAAATTCAGCATCCGGATGAGATAATGGAGCATTCTGGCAAATAACTTGACCTTCTACTCAAAGTTGGTGAGACAAACAACAAGATACTCGAAAGAAAGTATGGGCATCTCCCTGAGTCGGACGCAGCAACGGCAAATCTTGAAGCACTCTTTGGTGCTGCCAAAAAGGGGGAAAAAGCTCAAAGCCTGAAAGTTCCAGTGAAAAGAAGGCAAGCCCAACAGTAAAGGGCATGAAGGGCAGCAAAGGCAAAGGCATCAGGTTTGAAGAAAAGTTGAAGAAGTAGACCTTATATTTGAACTATTTCTATTTGCTTGCTTTTGTCTTTGCACATTGAATAAAAAGATGCAATATCTTATTGCCCTATGATGGATGAATAAAATTCTTGAATTCTTCTCTGTCATTTATCATGAAAAATTGGCTTACTTACGTTCAGGCTTATAAGGGTTTTGGCATCATCAAAAAGGGGGAAATTGTTAGGAACATTTTATTATGTTTTGATGATGGCCATACTAGCTGTTATAGCAAGCCTGAAATAAGTTAGAAATTCTCTGTATAAGTCTTTACTTAGAGTCTGACATATTGTATAAGTTAAGTCAGACAAGCATTGTACTAATTGGTAGGACGGAAAAGTAAAGCAGACATTCGGCAGAGTGAGGGCAGCCAAGCACCAGCAGAGAAGCAGTGAAGACTTAATGGTATGACTTATAACCAAGGAAGTCTGTGATGACCTTGGATAGGTCTAAGTATATTGCAAGTGATAAAATTCAATGTTCATATATGGTGTACACTGATCTCACCCAAATCAATGATCAGTGAAGTACAAAGATTCTCTTCAAATCAGAAGTGATGAAGGAAACAGTGAATCGGCAGAGTAAACTGACTTTCGGCAAAGTGAAGGCAACAACGGTGAAGGAAGATCTAAATGGCAAAGTCAGATGGATCACTCGACCGTTCAAAGAACGGCGAAGTAATCCTTATCAAAACAGAATTGAAAAATGATGAAGATTCAGAGGATCGTTCGTTTAATGCACAATCAATAGAGGATCACTCAAGGACGGATTTTCTGCTATACATTTGAAGGAAAAATCCGATCACTGAAATCAAGGAGAATATAATTAATGGGGAATCAAGAATAAAATCAAAGATTATTCCCCTTATAAATATAGCCAACGGACGGAATTTCAAATTAAGGGAGACTCAAGGCTATAAATAGAAGGCATTGACAGACAGATAAAGACAATGATAAGAAAAAGAAAATCAAGCAGAAACTCTGTCAAATTGAAAAGCCTTCTCTCTGAACTTACAAAGTTTTATCTAGAGATCAACACAGACACCAGAACTACAATTTCATATCCAGCACTGAGATTGATCAATCAAGTTTGTGAATCTCATTCACAATAAACTGAAGCAACTGAATCAGAAGTCATCTGAGAAGGAGTTGTGCTTGTGATAGCTGCTGAAGGATTTGATCTCAAGGAGCAGTGAAACAGACTGAATCACTGAAGCTGTTGCAGTCAAGGAGTGATAGTCTTGTAGATTGTGAAGCTTGGGAAGCCAAGAACAATCATACTATTGTATCTGTGAAAACAATAGTGAATTCCTCCAATCATCACAGGAGAAGAGAGAATTAAGGGATTACACCACCCTGAACCACTATAAGCCTTGTGTCAATTTACTTTCTGCAATTTACTTCACTGCATTCATTTAAGTTACCTAGATTATAATCTATATCGTGATTTGTTTAAATTACTTTGAAACAACATAGTAAGAAGGGACTTATCCGCTGCCCAAAAGCTTTTAAACACAAGAAGAGTTTTTAAAACTCCATTATAGTCATTCACCCCACCCCCCTCTGACTATAGTTTTACCCTTCTCTGGGACCAACAGTTACGGGTCAAGTTTCGATCTCATTTATAGAAAGCTAAATGTATCTCATGAGCGAGTAGAACACTGATAAGCTCATCTTTAGTGATGACCTCAGCATCCTTAGCCTTCTCAATGACATATGCCTTAGCATCCCATTTAGAAGGTAGACTCTGAAGAAGATCTGGTCCTCCATAGAGATTTACCGTATGAAGCTAATGCATTTACAATATCAGAGAATCTAGTGACCATAGCACTAATGCTTTCTTTGGATTCCATCCTAAACATTTCAAATTCAGGCATGAACTGGTTCACCTTGGACTTCTTGACTCGAGATGTTCCGTCTTGCCTTTTTTCAAGTGCCGCCATAGGCGGATCTACTCCAGACTAAATGGGGTCCGCGGATCCCGTTAAAAAAATAAAAAATCTATATTTTACATATAAAAAAAATATTTCGGACCTGTGAAAAAAGAATTACTTTGAAAAATATTTACGGATCCCGCTCAACAATATTTTTGGATCCGCCACTGAGTGCCGTCCAAATTTATTTGGCACTTTTGCTTGAGCCAACTGCTCGAGTTTCAGAAGGACTCAAGGAGTTGACAAGGATGGCGGAGGCCTTTGAGTTTAAGGACATCATCTTGTTGTCCTCAAAATCAAAGTCACTTTCATCTTTGGCAACCCTTGTGGTGGAACCACCTTCGGTGATGGTCTTCATGGGGACCAACAGGCCATTCATGAATATAAACCATCATTGATAGTCTAATGATTCTATATGAAGCCTCATCGTATTTTTCCATTGCATATACCCTGACCCATCAAGTATGAAGGTCTTACTAATGATAAGCCCTCCCGGGGAGTCACGGCAAATGTGATGGAATCCATTAGTACTATACAACATGAAATGCAATTACAATGCAACTATGCACTAACCGACAAAGATGAAGTGATACAATGCAGTATAAATTAATGAATGATATTACAAAGTAATACTAGATAGATGGAATCAACTGAAATAACTGTTAGAAAAAACGAGATAAAACAAACAGATAAAAAGATTCTCCAAGGCACGTAATCGTTTATTTAAAGAGATGTTTTAGATCTTTCTCAGGATTCAATGGAGTACAACTCAGAGACATAATACGTTTTTTGTGCTGATGATGCTTATGACAAAAACTTGACATTTTCGAATGCATCTGATGTCTATAAATAGACAAAGAAACGATATTGTACCTCTTCACGAAAGAACAAACCAGTTCGTCATCAAAGGATGTGTCGCAATGAACATGCACCACCGAAATGGTGTGTCCCAATGAAAAAGAAAAATAAAACCCCGTTTCTTTTCGGCGATACCTGTCGCACTCAGTGTGCAACAACACATTCAAAACAAAAAATATAACAGACTTTGTGAATAAAATATCTAACATTTTCCCTATATTTTTTCATAAAAAAAGTTTTTTTTTATGTAAAAAGCGGCTGCATCACCTAAGTGACTGCCTCCGTACCCTTTTGGGGATCAAGCCACCGTAGTTCATGCAGACATGGACTAAGCATCATCGTAGGAAATCATACATAAATGAAAGTAGTTTTTGGCTTTGAACTTCCACTTAGTGTAAACAACTCAAAGTCGCATCAGGGCGCTGTGGTGAATAAATCTTGAACCAAGGACCCTATCATGATGTTACCGGAGTCATCACACATACTATTCCGTTAAAACAGTGTCTCTTCATTCCAACACATTAATGGCCATGCGTACATCCCGAGATTCATGAATGCTTTAGAGACGGTCTAAATCTCATAGAAAGCGGCCTGACTTTCACACTCACATAGGTAAGTTCTTTTAAAGTGATACTACGAGTCACTTTTCCCAATGACAGAACTTATTAAGAACTAATTTCAACCTTTACCATGCAGTAATTACTCACACTAGAGATTTTATGAATGGGATCTATTAAATACTCTAGCGTCTCGATCTAGTTAGACTTTAACTTGTTTGTACCCTTTGAACTCTGTTTATTTTTCAAAACATGAGTAAGGTTCCCGTTAAAGCTAACTAATGTTTCATAGACCTTAATCCCATTCCTTTCGTTGTTATTGCAATCATCTCTCTAGGCAGTCCTTTTGTGAAAGGATCAGCTAGATTGCTCTTTGACTCTACATAGTCAACTGTGATTACTCTTTGCTTAAGTAATCCCCGAATAGACTGATGTCTCAGACTAAGATGTCGTTGCTTACCATTGTAAGTCTTACTTGCTACTGAATATAAAGTAGCCTTATTGTCACAATGAATCATTACAGCTGGGGATGGCTTGTCCCATAATGGAATGACAATTAATAAATTCCTTATCCATTCAGCTTTTTTACTTGCATCTGCTAATGCAATAAATTCTACTAACATAGTTGAATCTGAGACACTAGTTTGTTTCTTAGAACACCAAGAAACAGTTGCACCTCTTAAGGTAAATACCCACCCCGTTGTGGATTTACAATTTAATTATATGTTATTCCAACTTGCATCGATGTATCCTTCAAGAACAGCGGGAAAACCTTGATACTATAATCCGTAATCGATTGTTCCTTTTAAATGTCTCAGAACTCTTGAAACTGCGTTCCAATGTTCTTTTCCTGGATTACTAGTAAATCGACATAACAATCCAACTGCATATGCAATGTCTGGTCTTGTGCAATGCATGGCATACATAAGACTTCCAATCACACTTGCATAATGTAACTGGTCGTAGATACTACCGGTATTTTTCATTAACTTGATACTAGGATCAATGGGTGTAGATGCTGGCTTATGATCCATATGACCATATCTTTTAAGGATATTTTCAAGATAATGTGATTGATTTAAAGATATAAATCCATCTTTCCTCATTATCTTTATCCCTAAGATTACATTTGCTTCCACCAAATCCTTCATATCGAAGTTAGATTCCAACAATTGTTTGGTCTCTTTGATTGATTCCAAGTTTGTCCCAAAGATAAGCATATCATCCATATATAGGCAAATCAAAATACATGAACCATTTCTATATGTAGAATAGATACACTTATCCGCTTCATTAACTATGAAGCCATTAGCCAACATCACTTTATTAAATTTTTCATGCCATTGCATAGGGGCTTGTTTTAATTCGTTAAGAGATTTCACTAGTTTACAAACTTTCTTCTCTTGTCCGGGTAAAACAAAACCCTCGGGCTGCTCCATGTATACCTCTTCATCCAAATCACCATTTAGAAAATCCATTTTAACATCCATTTGATGAACAACTAAATTGTGAATGGATGCAAGAGATAACAACACACGGATAGATGAAATTCTAGCCACAGGAGCGTATGTATCAAAATAATCTACTCCTTGACGTTGTTTGAAACCTTTCTCTACTAGGCGAGCTTTATACTTATTAATTGAACCATCTGCGTTCAACTTTCTTTTGAAAATCCATTTAGAACCAATTGGTTTAGAACCACTTGGCAAATCAATCAATTTCCATGTCTGATTTGACATGATAGAACTCATTTCATCATTGATGGCTTCTTTCCAAAAAACAGCATCACGAGAGGAAATGGCTTCGGAATATGTGACAGGATCATTATCATCAATCATTAAATTGGTTTGATATGTAATATTATTTACATCACCTTCAAGTAAAATTGTCACAAATTCAGGACCAAAGGTTTTTTCTTTCCTTTGCCTTTTACTTCTCCTTATTTATGGATCCGCTTGTGATTCCATTGGAGAGTCATCAAGAGATTCCTCACAAACTCTCTTGGAAGTACTAGGAGTAACATTATCTCCAAGTTTCTCAACAGAAGATTTATACATATGCACAAAAAATTCAGCATCAATAGACTCAATAATATCATAAGATTCTAACTTTAGAAATCTATATGCGGTGCTATTCTTAGCATAACCTATGAATACACATTTATAAGTTTTACTACCCAACTTAGTAATTTCAGGACTAGGCTTTCTTACATATGCAAGACAACCCCAAACCTTAATACGACTTATGTTATGTTTCCGACCAAACCACAATTCATACGGAGTCTTTTTAACATTTTTCTTAGGAATTCTGTTTTGAATAAAACATGCACTTAAGATTGCCTCACCCCACCAATAATCAGGTAAACCAGAACTGATAAGCATGCAATTTACCATATCTATTAACGTTCTATTTTTTCTTTCTGCTACTCCATTAGATTCAGGTGAATACGGAGGAGTAAATTCGTGAACAATACCGTTGGCCTCACAAAATCTAGATAATTCTGTTACATGGTATTCTTCACCTCTATCCAAACGTAACACTTTAATTTTCCTGTTTAACTGCTTTTCTACTTCTGCTTTATAGATCAGAAATTGGCTTAAGACTTCATCTTTACTTTTCAATAAATACATATAAGCATATTTCGAAAAATCATCTATAAAAGTTATGAAATATTTAAGACCACCACGAGACACTTTACTGTGTAAATCAGAAACATCAGAATGTACTAAACCAAGTAATTCAGATGTGCGAATAACAGACTTATGTGGCTTTACATGTTATTTTGCCTTGAACACATATTTCATATTTTCCCACATTGTCATACGTACATTTAGGAATTATGCCTAAATTATGCATGTTCTTAACAGATTTATAATTAACGTGTCATAATCTAGCATGCCATAAAGATGAAGAATCGACAACATAAGCAAAGTTATTTTTCATTACATTCATCTTAACCATGCCATTACAAGAGTACCATTTGCCAACAAAGATATTGTTTTTAGTTACAATCAAATTATCAGATTCAAACACCATCTTAAAACCAGCCTTATTGAGACGATCTCCATAAATCAGGTTCTTTGTCATCTCAGGAACATGAAGTACTTCAGCCAATGTTAACGTCTTTCCCGAAGTGAATTTAAGTTCCACTTCGCCAATACCAATAACCTTGGCTTGCACATCATTTGCCATTTTCACCGCACGTTCATCGGTACTTTCCTTGTAAGTTTTAAACTCGGATCGGTTATTACTTACATGGATTGTAGCACCAATATCTAGCCACTACCCTTCATCAATTCCAACAGAATTGGCTTCTTCCACAACCGCTACAAATTTCTGATCATCATTGCCATCAACAGCATTGACATGATCTTTTGTCGACTTGTCATTCTTGCCTTTTTTGTCTTTTATGCGAGTTCGGCATTCACAAGTGGTGTGACCAGGTTTCTTACAGTAATACCAATCACCTCTAAATTTTTTTTAGAAGATTCTGCTTGATCTCCCTTCGAAAAATTCTTGCGCTTTCTATTTCCTGGTTTGCGGCCCTGAACCATATTTGCTTTTTCAGCCTCATGTTCAGTATTTTCTCATTTTTGAGAGTCTTCCTCAATACTTAGATGACGCATGAGGGATTCCAAAGTGTGCTTAGTTTCATCATGTTTCAGTTTCCTTTTATAGCCATTCCACGAAGTTGGTAATTTAGTAATAATTGCTCCAACTTGGAATGCTTCAGGCAAAGTTAATGACAATAGATTGTAATTCGTGAACTTGAGTAAGAATAGACTTACATGCAGTCATTTCGTAATCGAAATAGTTAGCAATCAAAAATTTCTGATTGCTTGCCTCTTCAATGCGATACTTGTTGTCCAGCGCCACCCATAATTCCTTTGTTGTTTCTGTAATGCAAATTTCGTGTTAATCCCTGAAAATAACAAAGAAAACACAAAATTGTAACAAATCGAATTTTATTAATTTATAAAATAAAAAGCGGTTACAATCTCTTGAATCCTTTGATTCTCCTCTTTAATTGTTGACAATTATTGGACTCCCGGATTTAGCGGAAGATCTTGAATTTGGTTGATTTCCTCCGGATATGGCGGAAGATTTTGACTTTGTGGTTGACTACCCCCGAATATGGCGGAAGAAATAGACCTTGGTTGATTCCTCCCGAGTATGGCGGAAGATTTGAATCTGTGGTTGTTCTCTCCCGGATATGGCGGAAGATCTTGACTTTGTGGTTAATTTCTCCCGAATATGGCGGAAGAATGTTTGATTTGGGTAGAGATTTGAGGCAGTGCTTTGACTCACCTTCGCCCTCCCGATTAGGTTGGAAGATCCTCGAAGCTGGTTGAAGAACTCCGGATTTCTTGGTGGATGATCTTCAAATGATGTTGAAGAACGCCGGATTTGATGGAGAATCCTCAAAGATTGAAGAACACTTGAATGCTCCTTGTGCTCCCTAGATCCCCTCCTTGGACGAGTTCTTGAATGCTTGAATGATCTACATAGCCATTTAATTATAAATAATTAAATCTCTAAATTTCTAAGAGATTTTAATTAATCATTTATTTATTTATATCATTTCCTATCATTTTGTATAGGAAATAATATAAAATGAATTTAATTTTGAGACAAATGTAGTACGTGACATTTATATTATGTCATATAAAATATTTATATCTACAGTTTCGATTGTCCTATGTCCATTGTACACAGAATCAGACAGTTCATTCAAAATGTGTCATCTGCACAAAATTCATCATCCTTTCGTTTCCTCCTTTGTTCCTGCAATTCCTTCTTGCGTTCATCAGTGTCGTCCTCTTGCTCGTCTTCAACAGGTTGAAGATCATCACCCAGAATATAAGACAACTTGATTGTCGTCAGGAAAAATAGAACATTCTCTTGCCAGCGAGTAAAGTTGTGTCCATCAAAACGATCAAGAAGAACCAAGTCCTGATTCATGACTCGAATCGATGGTGCCACAGAATCATTCAAACTCAGATCCTTGAATGAAGTCATCTCTTTAAAATTGTTAGAAAAAATGAGATAAAACAAACAGATAGAAAGATTCTCCAAGGCACGTAATCGTTTCTTTAAAGAGACGTTTTAGATCTGTCTCAGGATTCAATGGAGTACAACTTAGAGACACAATACGTTTTTTGTGCTGATGATGCTTATGACAAAAACTTGACATTTTCGAATGCATCTGATGTCTATAAATAAACAGAGAAACGATATTGTACCTCTTCACGAAAGAACAAACCAGTTCGTCTTCAAAGGATGTGTCCCAATGAACATGCACCACCGAAATGGTGTGTCCTAATGAAAAAACCCTTCTATGAAATGGTGTGTCATTCGCATAGGTTCATTTAGGTTTCGGGGGCGTTGCCTCCGAGCCCCCACGGGGGGCGCTGTGCCCTCGACCCACCGCGACCTGACCGGACAGGTCGAACCCCGTTTCTTTTCGGCAACACCTGTCACACTCAGTGTGCAACAACACATTCAAAACAAAAAATAAAACAGACTTTATGAATAAAATATCTAACAATAAGTGCACCGGATTATCATATTAAAGTGCAAGTGCATGAGTGAGCATTGTAAGAAAATTACGTCGGCTCATTACTCGAGCCCAAGTAATTTCCTTCCCCGTAATAATGGTCTTATAGGAAATTAGTTTTCCTAGGAAATATGTTATTTATTATTTATTGGTAAATTAAAAGGAGTTTAAATCCGATTAAAACTCGGTTTTGATGGACGGCCGAGATTAAAGCTAAATCCTAAGTCAATTCGGATTTCGGCCATCTCTCCACATATAAAAGCAATGCTTTATTCAAGTATACGAAAGAAACCAACACATAACGGTTATAGGCAAGGAGAGAGATACCGCAATCCTCATCAAAGCAACAACAACTTCATCTCCAGCAACAACATCATGGCAACGAACGGAGGTAATTCTGAGTCCTTCCCGTTTATATTGTAGTGATTATCATGATTTTTTAGATCTGTGGATAAATCGTATTAACATGTGTTATCGAAGCCAGTTTAGAACACATGATAGTCCATTAATCCCTCGTGTATGCTTATTAATTGCTATTGCTCGGCATGTCGATCTATTATCAAATTGATTCGATCCTGTATTGCCGTATTCGGCTGTTAATTGGTTGAAAGACGGAGACTTTTTGGTATCACCTCAATTTGTTTTTCCGGTAAAAATCATCTTTATCGGAGGCTTCAAGTTCTATTATTATAATAATAAAATTGAGGAGGAGAATTGGTTTCTGTGGGCAAATATCATGAAATTGCTATAAAACAATTCCATTGATATATGGATGTCAATGGCTTTAGTCATCAAATATCCAATGGCGGCTGCTTGCGTTTGACGGTCATCCACCGGACCATGCATAATTAGGGTTCATTTATTTATTTAAAAACTTTTTTACAGAAAAAAAAAACTGGAAAAAAATAAATAAATTTAAATTTAAAGCAATTACGTTTTGCTTTCTCGCATATTGCGGCGGCCAGCATTAATTGAATACTGCTTATTAGGTTTGGTCCTATTACTTGTTTGTTTTATTTTGTTTTACTTACTATTTAGAGCAAAACAAAAATAAATAATAAATAAATATGTATCAAGACCGTCCAGGAGCATTAGGCTCAAATTGAGGAAGAATGATATATACAGCGGTCAAAAAAATTTATTTGATTTGAATATAATGATTCTTATTCTTCACTGTATTAGTGACGGCAATAATTATGCGGCTGTTAATCCAAAATTTATTAGGGCTTGAATTTTATTATGTATATATGTTACGGGAAGTTGTTTTATTGCTATTAAGAATAAACAAGTTCCGTTGCGCACTCTGGTACATTTAAGAGTACTGGAGTTATAATATAATGTTCATTTGTTTGATCATTATTGTAACGCCCCGCTCCCAGATACCGAATCCTTATCCGGAAACGAAACGCTCGGCACATATAATATTCAATAAATTCAATTATATGTAAGCATCTACTACGTCGTATTGACTTTAGCAAACGGAAGCTAAAAAGACTCGGCAAAACCTCATAATTGCTACTAAGAATAGAAACTTCAAACAAATTAAAGATAGAAAGGTAACTTACAACAACGAAATCCAAAGATTACAAAGTACGAAGTCTAAAGAAAAGTACAATACTTGTCTTACAAAACTCTGAAAATAAAGGTTCAACATATCTAGTACATCTTTTGAAAGTAAAAGAAAGAGAAAGCATCATCATGGCATCGTCATCTTCAAACATCATCAAACTCCTGATCGAGCTCAAGATCTACATGTTCATCTTCTTACCCCACAAAGCATACAAAAAAAATACAATGTAGGTAAGTACAACGTACTTAGCAAAAGTAAGAAGCTAAAGTATAATTAAGTCTTACAATTTTAAGGTTCATTAGTAATTATCAAGTTATCTTTATGAGACCGTCTCAACTCTAGGGTTCACTTAATGCTCATCAACATGTTGTGACTATTGGTTTCTAGCTTAGGTTATCTTTGTTACATCATCATTCAAGGGCACTACGCATGGTGCTACTCACCATGAAGTATCTGGGTGCAACATATTGGCGGATCACACCAATATCCACAGAGGAAAGCCCGATAGCGTACACGTTCGGTGAAGTCCCTCCGTACGTAGGGTCTCAGACTTACGGGGTGGTGTTCCTCCGTACTTAGGGTCCAAAGACTTACGAAGTTATCCACTTTATCTAAACGCCCACACATCGCGATATGGACTTGTGCCTTACCAAGAATGGATTGATGTTTAATCTTTTTACTACACAAGTATGTTTATTATTAATTGTTAACTAGCCACTTAAGTATTTTCAAGTAAGCTCCCTCGCCTCTACTACTCTATTTGCTAGACCACTAGACACGGACAAGGCCTAGCACAAACACAGACATTGAGGAATATTAATTCCTCAAAGCACAAGCCATTCATACCCTTCCGACAGTCCCGAACTTCAACTCTATGGAAGAGTACATCCGGTGCCGGAACTAAACGTATCTGAAGCTTAATCAAGGCTTAATCATGTTTATTTAATGTTATAAGGTCAAGAAACAACACTTAAAACTAGACTCGGGTCTCAAACTGATCAAACACAAAAAAAAAACATGTCCAGTGCACATGCACTGGATCTGGTGCATGCACTGGATTCTGGTCCGCATGCACCAAGGATCTGAATGTAAAAACGGACGTTCTGACTCCCGGTGCGCCCGCACCAAGCATAGAACCTCCCAAAAACCTAGTTTTATGCATCTAAACGATCTCCACTCGATTCCAAACAAGTTTATCATCAATAGACACAGAAAAATTGCAGAAAAACACAAGTTTCACATACCACAACATCCAACACTGTAACTACAACTTAGAACATGATTTCTAACCAATAATTCAACACAAATACTCAACCTTAACATCATAAAACCTTAATTAAACTCTAGGAAGAGCCTCTTACTTGATCAAAGAAACTCCCAAAGCACAACTTGAAAGAAACCTGCAGCACTTCCTCACACTTCCACCAAAACCTAATTGATCACAATTAAACTTAGATTAATTGATCACAATTTAACAAGCCTCTAAACCAAAAGAATTACGAATCACACCGAACGATGCTTTGAAACTTGATTGATTCTTGAAGAAATCAAGATTAGGGCTAAATTCTTACCTTCTCAAAACTCTAAACTTTTAGTATCACCACGAAGCCCTTTTTCCGCTGTTCTATTTCCTCTAAACGATTCTAAAATCCGTTGAATAACTTGTGAAAAATCGAAGAAAGTCTATTTGCCCTTTTGGTTTGCTCTCAACGTTGTCTAGAGTTTTTGAACGTAGTTTTTTTTTATTATTATTATCCTTTTGGCAACTTCTGGCTTAATAGGGAGTCAACTCCCCAAATAAAACCTCCCTATAACCTTAATTGCCATTAACTCCCTTTAATTACAATTAAGTCCCGAAAATCCTTTATTTCCATTAACTGCAACTTAATTCCCACTTAAAAAAAATACGCTTTATTCCATAAAAGAAGTTAATATAATATTCTGAATTTTACAAATTGACACGTATGCCATTTCCTAAAGTTTGGGATATTACGTTCCTCCCCCCTTAAGAGGAGTTTCGTCCTCAAAACTTGAACATGCTCAAACTGTAGATCATCCTCTAGCACTCTTCTCAAAATGAAACCAACTGAAGCTTTACTTGTTTACACTTTGATCACAAACAACAACTCTGATCTTGATATTCAAAGAACCAATCTCTACGGATTCCCAAAACTGAACCAACATTTGTACACTCGGACCAAAACTGACCAACTACCTCTTGAACTACTGAGACCGCACTAACCAAACTCCCAATCAACAAACAGCCCTCTATAAACACTTACCCGGATGGTGTCCAAAAAGTTTTCTTAAAGGTTGAAGGATAGGCTTAACTTCTTAGCTATCTTACTGAACACAAAAGTTTTGACATCTTGTATTAAACAAAGTTGACATAGCTAAATTATCTATTGATAATGTATCTAGAAGTTAGTTCTTTTACTTAAATACAATTACAACGTGAATTCAATTCATGTCATAAGAATACTTTAAGAAAACAAACAAACTAAAAGATACCTGGTATGGCAGCATCCAAAGCAAAACTCTTGTTGGTCGACTTGCTTTTTCTTGGTTGTTTGCTTGATTCTTTCTAGCACTCCATACAGGGAAAACTTTTGAAAAGTGTCATGTCTCACCGCAAAGGTAACATCCATTTGAATCTGCCTGACATTCTCCGGAGTGATTCTTTTTGCTCTTTGAGCAAACCGGTAACCTAGTTTGAAACATCTCCAAATATGGGGATGTCCAGCTGAAGCTAGAATTTACAGTCCACAAGAAAAGAATTTGGATATTAAAACAGTTAGTGGTTACTTCATCGGTTATCAGAAAAGTCCAAAGGATATAGATATTATTGTCTTAACCATATTACAAGAATTGTTGAAACCGGTATTGCTATATTCTATTAGAATGGCAAAATCAGTAGGAGTGATAAAATTATTGATATGATCATAAAGGAAATAAGAGTTATCATGGCACTAGTAGCTCATTATGATCTCGAGTTACACCACGTGGATGTGAAAACAACCTTTCTGAATGGAGACTTGAAAGAAGAAGTCTGCATGCGTCAACCTAAAGGCTTCATTGTTGAAGCTCAGGAAGACATGGTCTGCAAGCTTAAGAAATCAATATATGGACTGAAACAAGCTTCGAGGCAATGGTACTTAAAGTTTCATGAAACCATTAGTGTTTTCGGTTTCAATGAGAACACAATCGACCCTTGTATAAACCTCAAGATCAGTGAGTGTAAGTTCATACTATTTGATTCTGTATGTTGATGATATATTATTGGCCAACAATGATTTGGTTTATTACATGAAACCAAAGCCTATCTCTTCAAGAACTTTGAACTGAAAGACTTGGGCGAGGCTTCCTATGTGTTAGGGATAGAAATATTCCGTGACAGGGCACTTAATATTTAGGATGAGCCTATATTGATAAAGTTCTCGAAAGATTTGGCATGACGAGGTGTTCTTCTAGTATTATTCCACTGCAAAAAGGATACAAGCTTGATCTTATGCAATGTCCGCAGAATGAGTTGGAACGTAAAGAAATGGAAAACATCCTTCTGCTTCTATTGTAGAAAGTTTACAGTATGCATAAGTTTGTACAAGACCCGACATTAGTTATGTTGTTGGCATGCTGGGTAGATTTCAAAGCAATCCAGACATGTCTCACTAGAGAGCTACTAAGAAAGTACTGAGATACTTAAAGGAACAGGAATTACATGCCCACATACTGAAAATCAGGACACCCACAGGTGACTGGTTATTCAGACTCGGATTTAGAGGATAAACTGACACCAGACTTTGTACTCTTGGCTATGTGTGTCTTCTAAACGGAGATGCCGTATCACGGAAAAGCCAGAAGTCATATTTGACTTACTCATCCACCCTGAAAGAAGAGTACGGGGAATGTTATGAGGCTGCAGTCTAGGGGACATGGATCCTCTAAGCATGACATGATATCTAAGGGACCAAAACACATGAACCTAAGATATATATTACTGAAGCAAGATGTAAGAAGAAATGTGTTTGTCATTGAACACATATTGACAAATCTTATGGTTGCAGACATAATTACGAAAGGACTACCCCCAAGACATAACAGAGAGACACTGAAAGCATGAGTCTTGAGGATAGCTCCCAATTATCTTGTTCTGCCAATTATTTTGCACTTATGTTTGACATTTGTTGAGCTCCCAATGTTACTCTTCTACATCATAACTATTTTCTGTTTTTCATTGTGTACACACCTTACGAATGGAATTATTAAAACAGAAATTGTCTCTTGCAAAGACATAATGGGACCGTTTATGTAATCTCCGCTTATGGTCTAGTTAAGACGGATGTCAATGTTGTGGTACATAGAAGGGAGCATGTTGCAGAATGATGTGTAACCGCTATGACTCCCATTGACAACTTGATTAATGATGACACTCACGCTAACCGACTAAAGGAAATGTTTATCATATAACGCGCATCTTATGATCCTTGAAAGGAAAACACTGATGAATGTTCCTATCGACCAAGTGGGAGAATGTAAGAAAATTACGTCGGCTCATTACTCGAGCCCAAGTAATTTCCTTCCCAGTAATAGTGTTCTTATAGGAAATTAGGTTTCCTAGGAAATATGTTATTTATTATTTATTGGTTAATTAAAAGGAGTATAAATCCGATTAAAACTCGGCTTTGATGGACGGCCAAGATTAAAGCTAAACCCTAAGTCAATTCGGATTTCGCCCCTCTCTCCATCTATAAAAGCAATGCTTTACTCCATCATAAAGCATACGAAATAAACCAACACATAACGGTTGTAGGCAAGAAGAGAGATACTGCAATCCTCATCAAAGCAGCAACAGCTTCATCTCCGGCAACAACATCATGGCAACGAACGGAGGTAATTATGATTCTTTACCGTTTATATTGTAGCGATTATCATCATGTTCTAGATCTATGGATAAATCGTATTAACATGTGTGCACATAAGTAAGTTTATTAATTATTACAGCCTCAAACTAAATGATCGGTTAAAAATTGGGGCGGGGGAGCGAATTTAATCAAAAGATCAACCTTGGCAAAGGAGCAAGATTTGAGTGACGTTTGTTACTCTGATTTGTGGAAAGTTCTTGTGTGGTGAGGGAATATACCCCGAGGTGACCCGTGGGTTGATCGGAGCCACACTGTTTCCATCCAGGATAGAAACTATGTAGTTGCGATCAACCACGAGTCACTTCGGTGCATATGGAGATAGCACACAAGAAGTTCCCCTGATTTGTGATCTCTGCAAAACAACGCTTTTGGAGGTAAAATCACAGAAACTTAAAGCACTCAAAAATACAAACAATCACACAACTAGTATCAAAATATGATAACTACGTCTTGATCCCCTAAGTCTACCCAAAAAGGATGGCTATAGTTTTATATTTTAGTTTTTTTTTTTTTTTGAAAGGTTTATATTTTAGTTTGAAGTTATTTTTTTTTTCAAATAAAAGGATTGCCTTTTGTTTTTAAATTTATGTTAGAATATTATAAGAAATTATCTCATTTATCATGTATATAAAACGTAGGGATAAATAGATGTGTGGAGTCAGAGACGGACACAACATCCCGAACGAGGGAACGATAATTCTAAGGAATTTTTGCAATAAAAAAACGTATAGCAACCGCGAGGAACCGGACCGAACCGGAGAACCAGACCGAACCGGACCCGACCCGGTGGTTCAGGGACCCGGTGGTTAACCGGCCGGAATGGCGGTCCCGGAACCATAACCGGAACCGGCGGTTCAACCGGCGGTTCCGAACCGGCGGTTCCAAGCGCTTTTTTTTTTGGAATTTCCCAAGCATTTCAATAAAATATACAATTACATGAGTTGATTTTTTTTTAATTTCCCAACCGGAACCGTTCGTCATGATTTTATTATGTGTTGTGTCTTCGACACGATTACATATAAAAGATACATTGACAACCAGTTTTTTATATCTTAGTTGTATGCGATATATATCTATTGTAGTTTTTTTTATGAACAATAAATTTGTATACTTGTAACATTTAAAAAACCAAACTTACTATGCAACATATGTAATCAACTTACTTTAAAACCTAATAAAAAACTATTTAAAAAAAAAAACTATTACTTCAATCATTTTTATCACATTTTATTATCCATTAGTATATTAATCCAAAAAAAAAAAAAAAACCCAGCACAAAACAATCAGAGCCTATAGAACTACGTTCGTTTTGATTTTTTTATATTTCAGTCCAATGTTTTTTTTTGTGGTAAAACTCAGCATTTTATTAAGGAAAACTGAAGTTTTACAATGTCATCCCCCGACACACCTAAAAAATAGATGTCATCAACACATGTTCACCACGTCCTCAAAACCTTAGCCCGGCAAACCCGATGTGGAAAAATCCGGATATTAAGGAAAGAGTATGGTCTCCCATGTATTGGAATCGCTCCTCTATGTAGTAAAATACATCAAGTAAAACAATCTAAAGGAGAACCTATTGTAGCTCCTGTCTAGGATAGCCCTATTACATGGGTAGTTCTTACCTAGTTACTCCATTTGAGAGCATCACCATATGGCATCATCCTGACCACACACTGCAAATAATAATTTACATTATGTGGTCAGGATGATGCCACATGGTATACTCCTCAAATGGAGTACCTAGGCAAGAATTTCCCCTATTACATTGAGAAAAAGGGACAATAAAGCAATGATGCAAGAGCTGGATATCCAATGTAATTATTAGTAATTTGTTATTATAATTGATAATAATAAGTAATTATCGAAAATGTAAAAAAGAAAATTTATAATTTTTCTAAACCGTGATCTGAACCTTGAATAAACCGTGGGAATCGTAGAACCGACGTTTCCAACCCCCGAGCCGCTAGTTCCCCCTAAACGCCGGTTCTAGAACCGTTTTGAACCGGAAGTCAAAAGGAACCGCCGGTTCCGGTTCCGTCCGGGTCGTCCAAATAGTCAGGCATATCCGCCCATGTGTGGAGTGATTATAGTCTTCCAGAACACATAATTATAACAAATATAATGTAATAACACGTATTGTATCATGTTTTTTTATACCAGAAACGAAAAGATTTTTTAAAACAAAAACAAACATACAACCGGACCAACGCCGGAAATAACTGGACAACTTCCAGATCACTACCTGCCAATAAGCTGGACACCATAGCAACGAAAAGAAAAGTATGGGAAACCCATACCGACCAAATTCAGCCTCTTTAGGGAGGACATGATTTGGTAACATAATAATAAGTCAATCTTAGACTTAGCTTAATACTTAAACACAACTAAACTATAAACAAACGATCTGGAAACACCAAACATACCGACTCGATCCAAGCAGGACACAGAAAAACTAAAAGCTACAACATGCAAAGACAACAACAGCCTAGATCTAACCCCAATGTTCATAAAGCACCAAACCTTCAAAGGAACACAACCATCGCCATATAACTGGTAATTCCGCCCAGAGGAGCAGCAAATCCGACCAATCATCACCAATAAACCGAGCATGAAGAGCTGCAAGAAGCCATCAGATTTCCGGCCATCGAGAGTAGCATCTTGAGACAAGAATTCAAGACCGTCGCCGGAAATCGCCCACCATTTTAAGCGCCTTCTAGCAAATCTAAAGGCGGCCGCACAGGAGCAGGAGAGACAAGCATCTGGTAGAACCGCCAGGCTCCGGCATATCTCCAGCAAAACCGCCGCCATCTAGAACGGAAGAAAAGAAGAAAACCGCAGGCTAGAGTCTTCGAAGGATGGAGATAGGAAAAGAAGAGGTAGATCTAGAAAATAAAACAACAAAAGAAAGGAAAAGAAAAGAAAAAACAATAACCGGCACCAGCGCCTTTTGGCGACCGGCGCCGGAGGAGCTTATCAGTCAAGGGGAAGGGGTGATTTTGAGAGGCAGAGAGAAAATGTTTTTTTTTTAGAGAGAATCGACAGTTGGTATTGTATCATGTTGGAAGAAATATTTAGCCATGCAAATTTCATTGAAAGCAATACAACAATGTACTACGCAATTATAAACAATGTATTATTCGATTAGAAAAAATGTATCATACAAGGAATGTACGCCAATTAATTTTTTATTTTATGTTGGCATTGTCTACATCATGATATAAGTACCGTGAAGCCAGGATTTTTTTTCAGAAAAGTATACCTCCGTACTGAGATTCTTATGCCATATTTTGTACAGTAGTAAATACTACTGTACTAAATGATGACTGACGATACAGGGTTTCACTCCCTCCACGTGTCGTCTATCGGTTGGTCATCACGTTATGAACAAGCTACAACATACTCATGTCGAGACCCAGGATCGAGGCTAGGGCCATCTAATCGGCTCCAGGTTACGACTATCGACTACCGAGCAGTGTGAGATGACAAGTCCATAAGGATAGAGTCCACACCAGCTAGCAGTGTAGGACAATGAGTCTAGGGTCGATCAACGCAAGTCGGCAGTATCGACACCGAGGACAGAGTCCACGCCAGCTGTCCAGGCCCACCCACAGCGATAGCTTGGGCAAGGGTCAAGGCCCATTTAAGGGTAAAGATGACAATAACACAAGCCGACCTAACCTTAGGGTTTAGGCAAGTATTGTCATTATAAATACCCCCAATCCAGGAACTACGTAAGGCTTGATTCCCGGAGTTTAACGAGATACGTAGGCAATCTAAGAGAGAATCTTAGACTCAGCCGCAAACATAAACACCCACCTCCTCATTCATTTTTGGCATTAGGGTTTCGTGTATTCATCACTAGATTCATCTTGGGGCCCGGATAATTAAGGTGGTCTAATTTGTCATCGTCATTGGCGCTAGAATGAGGGCCTTCTATTGATTGAATACGCAAGAACACGATGCCTCCCAAGAAAACTGCATCCAAAACTGCATCCAAAGCTGTCGATCAAGGCTCCCAGATTAACGAGCCGATCGATCCTGATGTGCAAGGAGAAGAAGATCCAGCCTTGGATCTTATTCAGCACGACCCTCAGCAGAAACAGGGGGAAAAAGATCCAGCTTTGAACCTTATCCAGGAGACCCACCAACCAGAAAAGCAAGCTCTTGCTCCAGAATATCGGGCGCTTGCGGATCAGTTGGCAGGGGCAGATTTGGAGGTAATGTCCAGGATAATAGCCGAGGCAGTTACGGCGTGAAGGCAGGCAGACGCCGCCCAGAAAGAAGCTATGGCGGAAGGCGGCCAGAAAGATGTAGTGGACAAGCCTAAAATGACTCCTGGAGACAAAATAAGCGCATCGTCTAGCTCGGTGGAAAGGAAGAGACGTGAAATCCACCAAAAACACCAGAGAGGGGATGATGATAGCGCCAGGGAAGAGTTGAATGCAATTTTGGGAAAGAACCAGGTTTCGTTGTGGCTCGAGTCTCCCTTCACGAAGGAGATCGAGAGCTTTCCTAAACCCAAGGGGTTTAAGATACCGAAGATAGAACCTTATGATGGCACCACCGACCCGGAGGACCATCTCCACAGGTATCTATCTCAAATGAGGTTGGATGGGGCACCCGATGCAATGCGCTGTCGGGCATTCGAGACGCTACTCGTAGGTCGAGCAAGAGAATGGTTCACGAAGCTACGACCAGGGTCGATCTCCAGTTTTGCCATGCTCGCTCGAAAGTTCCGAGATGCGTTCATAGTCAATAAGAAGTTTCATCTGAGTGCCATGCACCTCATGAACGCGAGGCAGCAAAAAGATAAAACAGTGATGGAATATTTGAAGAGGTTTAATCTCGAGGCCATGCAGGTCAAGCACGCAGATGACCGACTTCTGATCACGTCGTTCGTAGGGGGGCTGCGTAATACTAAGTTATACATGAAGTTGAGCAAAGACGTTCCCCATACCATGGACGAATGTGTCAATGTGGTGCATAGATTCTGTCAAGGGAAAGAGGCAGTGCCGCGGCACACCCAATCCGACTGGATGGAATCCAAGAAAGACACCCGAGGTCCGAACAGGAATCAGTCCAAGAGGCAGGATGTCGAGAGTAAGCCATCAGTCTGGGACCGTATCGACACGTCCACCTCAGACCGTGGGGGCAAGAAGGGACCCTCACGTGATAAGGACTTTATCCCACTCAATCGACCTCGATCCGAGGTGTTGTCGATTATGCTTTCAAAAAACTTGGCGAGGAAACCGCCACCGTTGAAGAAACCTCGAGAAAAGAGGAACGCAAGCAAATACTGTGATTTTCACGAAGACATAGGTCATACAACGAGAGGATTGTATCGACACGAAAAGAGATATCGACGTCTGCATTCAGGAAGGAAAGCTAGAAGAAGTTGTTGACAGATCTCGGTATGATGGGCCCAGGGGGCGTGGAGAATTTAAGAGGAAAAATTCCGATCAAGACAGGAACCGAGGTCGAGACGCCCAAAGACGAAGGGATCGGTCACCTCCGAGGAATCGATCCCCAGGTCGGGAAGGAAACAACAGAGATAACTTTGGTCGAGACAGATACGAAGAAAATCGACCTGTAAACTATGTCAATACGATCTTTGGTCCGGATGAAAGTGATAAGGATCAGACCAGTGAAGAGCCAGCCAGTAGCTCGAGAGAGCGCAAGCAGCTCAGATTCACGACAGAAGTCGGGTATGGCCCTCGTGATGATATCCCCAAGTCGAGGAGTCATAGCGAAGGGTTAGTTATCGAGGCCGTGATCAGCCGAGTCCGTGTATCGAGAGTCTGTATCGATAACGGAAGTGCTGTAAACATCTTATACTACTCGGCGTTTCAAGCGATGAAGTTGAAAGAGAAGGATTTAGCCCCCATAGCGTCTCCCCTGTTCGGATTCACAGGGCAAGTAGTCCATCCCATAGGCTCGATAAAGTTACTCACGACAGTTGAGGATGGCGAGAAAGGAAGGACACTTGAATTAAGCTATGTGGTGGTCAAGGCTCCCTCTTCGTACAATGTTATCCTAGGGCGAGCTGCGCTCTTCGACCTGCGTGCTATCATATCGACTTTTCATAATAGTATGAAGTTTCCCACTAGGAACGGTTCCCACGAAGTAAAAGGAGACGTTGAAGTCGCTCGGAGTTGTAACTCTGTTGTCATGAATGGGAAGATGGCGGTTCAACAAGTCTTAGTTGAGGAACTGATTCCAGAGGAAGAAGAGGAGAAGAGTTGGGTCTCCAGTGACGCAGTCGAAAACGTCCGACTCTGGGAAGGAGAGGACGATTAGTGTGTGCAAGTCGGGATTTGGATCCCAGAGAAAGAAAAATAGCTACTGGTCGAGCTTTTAATCGAGTTCAGGGACATCTTTGCCTGGAAAGCCACCGACATGCCGGGACTGTCCACCGACATCGCGGTTCATAAGCTCGAGATTGACCAGGCTAAAAAGCCAGTCAAACAGAAGAAGAGAAGTTTTGCGTCAGATCGACTTAAAGCTATTGAGTTAGAGGTCGGCAAGCTACTAGCAGCCAAGATAGTAAAAGAGGTATTATACCCAGAATGGCTAGCTAACCCGGTTTTAGTCAAGAAGCCTGACGGTAGTTGGCGCATGTGTGTCGACTTTACAGATTTTAACAAAGCGTGCCCAAAAGACTCATATCCGCTGCCCAAAATTGACAGGTTAGTAGATTCAACCATTGATTTTGAAGTTTTTGGTTTCTTAGATGCATATAAAGGATACCATCAGATTTTAATGGATCCTCGAGATGCGGAAAAAACAGCGTTTATCACAGAATTCGGCACCTTCTGCTATGTGACCATGCCATTCGGATTAAAGAATGCTGGGGCAACATACCAGAGGGCAGTCAATAAGATATTTGCAAGACAAATTGGTAGATGTATGTGTTAGGTGTAGTGCCCGAAAGACAATTTGTGTAATTGTTTTTAACAATGGATGACGATTTTTTCTCACCTTATTACTTGCTTTGTGCTTGTAAATAATACACTGCTTTCGCAAACCCTAAGTATATCGGTATGTAACCGCTTAACTCGGTGTATGGCATGCACGTGAGGATTGAGTTAGTGGTGATATACTTAAAGCTCGTTAGTCCGTGGTGAACTTAATCGAGTTTAGGGTCTCTTGATTAAAACACCAATAATGCGCCCGAACACCTTAGGGTGTGATAGTCTTATCCGGTTTGTCGGTAGAGGTACCTACGTGGGGCATTTATATATGATGGCATTCATATAGAATTTGGACCGATTTAATCTAAATTTCTCGGTATAATTCCGTAATCGAGGAATCTTATTAAATCATTAGATGATCATATATGGATCAACCTTAATCCCGAGGTGATCACGGGGTCGCTTGTCTCGGGGTAGTGTTTGATGTGTTAGTTACGGTTCACTTGAATATGTGTTCCAAGCCACTTCTCATTGGCACTATCTCCGATGAGTGAGTAGTTCGATTTTCACGGACATGGAATCCATTCCTTCTGCGGGAAGTAGAGAGACAGATCCCCTTATTTGTTAGCCCTAAGAAAGTGATTGATCCCGGGAGTTCACATTTGACTAATTAGCTACTAGTCGGATATGTGTGCTAATTGATCATCGGGGGTTAATGGTAAATAAGGATAAGATATTCGAGTCGGGTTCACGGAGACTTCCCACTCGAGAATGGACGAGTCTATGGAGGGTTAATCCGTATGTAGTGATTATATCAATGGACGCTTATTCACTCTATGGGTTGAGTATAAGTATACATACGTAATCGGTAGAGTTCGGTTTCGGGTTTATGGTGGCGTAATCCCGGAATTAATAATTAATGTACTTATTCGTTCGATGAATAATTAATTATTGGAGCTACTGGTTATAGGTCCATGGTCCCCGATGTGGCTTCTGTAATTTGGACTAATAATCTTGTTACTTGGGCCTCAGTGATAATTAATTGGCTGGGCTAATTAATTGATATGCATGGATATTATTTAGTTGGGCTAAATAATATAATACACATAAAAGACATTTTATGTGGGCTAAAACCCTAGGGAGGTGGCGCCATATTGGTTCTCTTTTAGCACAAGAATTGATTTTCTTGTGTTATGAAAAATAAAAGATATTCTTGTTATGTGATTGGTTGGATGACATGTTATTTAGTTTCCTATTGGTCAATAATATGTCACAATTATTCATTAAGGAAAATATCTTTTTATTTTGTTTAATTAATTATTTATTTAATTAATTAAAACTTGGAGACCAAGGATTTACTCTCCTATAAAAGGAGAGTTATTCCAAGTGTAAATTACATTGAAAATTTCGCCCCACTCATTAAAAAAGAGAGAAAAAATTTGTTTCTCTTGTCTAGGGTTTTAGAGGAAGAAAAACTTGGAGTTTTTCTTAGTGTTGCATATCGAGGAGGTTTGTGTATCAAGAAGGGTGTCCACCAACCGCCGTTTGGAGAACACATCGGAAGATCAAGGCTTCTCTTCCCGATATTGGTAAAATAATCTTAACCCCTTGTAGTAGTTTAAGTCCTTTAATTATGTGTTTTGATATATGAATCGTGATCCATCCATTTGCGCGTAGATCTAACTCATTTAGATCTAAGAACCCGCATCCTTCGGTATGGAAGTTTACGTAGACGACACGCTTATCAAGAGTCGATCTATGAGACAATACCTGGTCGATGCTCGAGAGGTTTTCGAAGTGTTGAGAGAAACGCAGATGAGATTAAACCCGAAGAAGTGCACTTTTGGAGTTAGGTCGGGTAAGTTCTTGGGCTATATGATTTCGAAGGACGGGATTCGAGCGAATCCGGATAAAATCGACACGTTGAAGAATATGCCCGCACCTCGGAATGTAAAGGAAGTGCAAAGACTCACGGGTAGAATGGCGGCCCTCAACAGATTTCTATCGAGATCCGCCCAGCGAGCGCTACCATTTTTCAAGATACTCCGCAAGGCCAGTCCATTTCATTGGGATAATGAATGTCAGACAGCCTTCGAGGAGCTGAAGGCCTATTTATCAGACTTACCGACCCTAACTTCACCTCGAGACGGGGAAAGGTTATTAGTGTATCTGGCAGTATGCGAGGAGGCAGTGAGTGCGGCCCTAGTTCGAGAAGGGGTACATGGGCAAGTACGGATATACTTCGTCAGCAAAGCATTACATGGCCCCGAGGTCCGATACTCACCAGCCAAGAAGCTAGCATTATGTCTTGTTCATGCCTCGAGAAAGTTGAGGCCCTGTTTTCAAGCTCATCCTATTGTGGTAGTCACTGACCAACCACTAAAGCAGATATTGGCAAAACCCGACACCTCAGGTCGATTGGCAAAATGAGTGATAGAAATGGCCCAGTACGACATCGAGTTCGTACCTCGAACTGCGATCAAAGCACAGGCCTTGGCGGATTTTTTAGCCAAAGGGATCTCCACCCAGCTCAATCAAGAGAAGCAAAGTCCGGAAGAAAAATGGACTCTTCAAGTCGATGGAGCATCGAGTAAGGAGGATGCAGGAGCAGGGCTCCTTCTGGTAAGCCTGAAAGGCGAGGAATTCCCATACGCCCTTCGATTCGACTTCAAAGCAACGACCAACGAGGCCGAGTACGAGGCCATGGTTACTGGTTTAAAGCTCGCTTTGAAGCTGGGTGTTGCAGATTTGTTGGTTTACAGTGACTCGCAGTTAGTGGTCAATCATGTGAAAGGGGGATATGAGGCAAAGGAAGAAACCATGAAGAATTACTTAGAAGTTTTCCAAAGCCTCATACCAAAATTCAAAACAGTTCAATTCGAGCAAGTCCCTCGAAGCCAGAACAAGAGGGCCGATGCGCTCTCCAAGTTGGCGTCAAACTTCATGTCAAGTAAGAGGGTTCTAGTCGAGTTATTGGCCGATAGGAGTTACATCGAGACGGAGGCCCAGCCGATTACTCAGCAGGCCACGTGGATGGACCCGATCGCTCTCTACCTCAAAAACGGAATACTACCATCTGACAAGGTGCAATCCAGGAAAGTCCGACTCCAATCAGCTCGATACGCATTTTTCGACGATATCTTGTATCGAAAATCTTTTGTGAGCCCCTGGTTGAGATGTGTTTCAGAAAGTGAAGGCAAATACCTCTTAGAAGAGATTCATAGAGGAGCCTGTGGGAATCATTGTGGAGCCAGAATGTTGGCTCGAAAATGCAAGTTAGCTGGGTATTTCTGGCCGTCGATGCAGCGAGATGCGAACAACCTAGTCCAGAAGTGCAACGCTTGTCAGATTCATGATAATATCTCTCATCAACAAGCGCAAGACATGAACGTCATCTCGTCAGCGTGGCCATTCGATCAGTGGGGAGTCGATATTGTTGGACCTCTTCCCCGAGCTCCAGGAAATCTCAAATTCGTGGTCGTCGCGGTGGATTACTTCACGAAATGGGTATAAGCTAAGGCTTTGCCCGACATCCGAGCTGCCACCATTAAAAAATTCTTATGGGTCGACATCCTATGCAGGTACGGAATTCCGAAAGCTCTAATCTCGGATAATGGTACCCAGTTCGAAGATCGAAAAGTTAGAGAATGGTGCAGTGAATACCATATCGACCAGTGATTCACCTCGGTAGCTCATCCACAGGCAAACGGTCAAGTCGAGCAAACTAATCGACAGATCAAGCTGGGTTTAAAAAAGAGACTAGTGGCAGAAGGTCGAGATTGGGCAGTTCAACTTCCGAGCATCCTATGGTCATACAGGACAGCTCCTAGTTCATCGATAGGGGAAACCCCTTTTTCTTTAGTGTATGGGTGTGAAGCGGTGATACCCGCAGAGATCGGAGTCCCCTCTCCTCGAGTTCTGGCCTACAATGTTGAGACAAATGATCCCGAACTCCGACAGGAAAGGGACAATGTCGAGGAACGAAGAGAGATAGCCTCAGCCCGAATGGCAAGGTACAAACATAAGATCTCTCAGTATTACAACTCGAGGGTAAGACACAGATACTTCAAGGTTGGCGATCTGGTTCTAAGGAAAAATGAAGCGAGTCGACAGGAAGCAGTCGGAAAGTTGACCCCGAATTGGGAAGGCCCATATCAGTTCTGAAGGTTCACCCCAAAGGGTCTTATCAACTTGTTCGAGCAGATGGAACCACGGTTCCTCGACATTGGCACGCCAACAATCTGAGGAAGTATTATGTTTGAGATAAGCTTTACTTTGATGAACTTGTTTACTTTTCACTTATGAATCTTGTAATAAGTCCATGAGACAATTTTATGAGTATTCTCCATGAATCTAGGAACTTTTGCTTGCATTGTATTATTTGGTCTACGTACCGGAACGGATAACATTCGAGATTATGCAATCTCCAAAATAATAGATAGAAAGATGGCAAAAAAGCCATTGCGACGCCCATCAAAGGAGTTGTTCCCCACCCAGGGGCTACTAAATTTATATCTTTTCGAGATGTTTTCTGTGTTTGTTAGGATTTATAGCCAAAACGATACAAGTCCAATGTGACAGAAAAGTTAAAGGCAAAACAATCGACAACGAGTAGAGAAATCCGCAGGTCGGACATCTCGATAAAGCCAAAGCAAAGTTAGCCTAATAGGCGACGAATGCAAAGGCATAGAGACGGTTCGCAGGGTCGGGCCAAAGGTCCAAGCTAAAAGCCGAACGAGCCCAAGAGGCAAACAAAGCTAAAGCAAAGGACGGTTCGCATAGTCGGGCCACCAGTCCAAGTCGAAAGCCGAACGAGCCCAGAGGGCGAAAAAGGCCTAGACAAAGGACGGTTCGCATAGTCGGGCCACCTGTCCCAGTCGATGGTCGAAAGAGCTTAAGTGGCGAAAAAGACCAAAGACCAGGGACAGTTCACGTTAAAATGCTCAGCCTGAGGTCGAATAAGCCCAAAGGACAAAAGACTAAGGCAAGCAAGTCGATCTCAAGTACAATAAGAACCAAAGGTTCATAATGCACTTGGGGGCCAACACAGTATCAACAACAAGTACAGCAAATAAAGCGAGTAGCGAGTAGCGAGAAGAGCCAGAGGATCGATCAGCGACAGACTACAACACATCAAGAGGACAAGCAAAGCAATAAGAGAGAAAATAAAAAACAAATTGCAAAGTCAAATAAAAATTTGAAGCATAGTTATTACAAGAACACGGCCAGGTCGAAAGACCAGCCAAAGTCGATTGTCAAAATAATACTATTACAAAACTTCAAGTTCGAATTACAAATCAACAGAAGATTTAAAAGATAAAGATCAAGGGTTGGCCTCGGGGGTCGGCGCAGGATTAGCAGAAGTCGGATCGACAGCGGTTGGGTCAGCAGCAGGAGCAGAACTAGAGGCGACATATTTGATGGCCAAGGACTCTCCTCGCTGGAACTCTTCGATGTACCGATCGTAAATCTTCTCCGAATCGGGGTTGTAAAACATCGGCGTCTCGAGAGTTGACATATCGAAATCCGGGATGACCGCTCTCACATGATCTACTGCAAGTGTATATCCGCCCATCATCGAGGCGCGCATGATCACTTCCAAGTCGTCTTCGAGGTTTGTCGACTTGCGGTACTCCATGATTGCTTCGGTCTTAGCCTCTTCGACAACGCGCGCGCTCGATCCAATTCGGCTGTAGCGCATCTCGATCACGGCGAGCCTTCCTAGCTTCTTCATCCGCAGCCTTCTGCCCTTTCAGCAACATCTCATAGTCTTGAGCCAGCTTGAGCAGCTCCCTACCCTGACTGTGCCTTTCGTCCTGCAGTCGGCCCAGCTCCCCCTCAGTAGTGGCCAGTTTTGCTTCAGCAGCCACCAACTTATCTTGCAACTTTTCGAGCTCGGCGACCGACTCGTGCTTCAACGAATTATATTGTTTCTCCACAGCAGAGAGGGCAACACTTTTTGCGACGTTGTCTTAGAGCAGCCTGCCATTCTCCTTCTTGATTTCGTCCGCCAACTCTCCTGTCTTGGCTAGCCGTCGGGCAGCCTCCCGACCAACAAGGGTATTCTATAAAACATAAAGAGTATATCAAAAAATGGACAAGGCATAGGCCTCGAGAGAAGATAATAGGAAAAGAAGGATCGACTTACAAGACGATTCAACTTCCGCAGTACGTGGGACAGGTTCTTGTCATCCACACCAGCATAATCGTCGGCAACCCAGTCCACACCGATCCCTGACTCGGTAGAGGTCTCAGAAACCTTCTTCCTCTTCGCCTCTCGAAGCTGCTCTTTCACCACCTCGGCAATAGTTGGTCTTTTCTTTGTTCCCACCGTCTGCTCCTCGACATTCGAGGTCAGATCGACAATCTCCTCCTCGTCTTCATCTCGAAGAGAACCGAATCGGACTGTCAAGTTACCAGTGGTCGGAGGTGGCTCAGTCGATCCAGCCGCGGCAGTCGACTCAAGGGCAGCAGGGGTAGGTTCGGACTGGGAGGCACCCCCCTCTCGGGAAGTAGAAGGCGCCCTGGTCTCAGCCACCGGCAAGTCAGGAGTAGCACGACCTCCGAGGGATGGAGTAGCAACGACCGCCGACTCGGGGACACGGGCGGGGTCAGTGACCTTGGAGAACCTCCCCACTGCAAAACAAAAAAAAAGAAGAAGAAAAAAAAGAAGACAAGTTAGTTTGATCCATAAACGAAACAAGCAGCAAGTCATCAAACACGACAAATGACAAGTATGTAAAAGCAGGCAAATAGTGAACATCCTACGGTTCTCGTGATCTGGGACGTTAAGACCCACATATGGCATTGGCCTAGCTTCCTCCAGATGGGCCAGGTGATACAAGAGACTCAGGTCTCGAGTACACACCTCGAAATTATGTCCACCCAGGAGACGAGCTTCGTGTAGAACCGGATCTTTCCCAAGCTTGTCCTGTTTCCCGTCTCTCGACCTCCACGCCCTATGTAGGGGTTATCCGAGGCCATGACGGAGAAAGAAAAATCGAGGCTTCCACTCCCCGTGAGAAGAAGGCCCCTTGGTTATGAACTCGTGTCGGTTGGCTCTTCTTTGAAATGAATACCATAACTTGTCGGGTGTAGCGGCTATCTTGTAGTAGTATCGAAACAAGGGCGCGAGAAGCGGACACTGAGCTACTCGACATGCTATTATGAACCCCATCGAGTCCTAACACCATTCGGGGCTATACGGGAAATGCGACCTCATAATGCTCGAGGATCGCGAGAACGGCGAGGACAAAGTGGGAACCTTAATCCACTCGCAAGTTGACTCTCGTAGACGGCACAAAACCCTGCGGGGGCTCGTCGGCAAACTTATGAAGGCCGGATGGAAGCCGAGCCTCGAATGGGGGGATAGAGATGTTGTATTTTTGGCACGGTCTAGAGACCTCTTCGGGGAGAACGTACTAAGACACCCCTTAGCACCCTTTCCATCCATCCTTGTTACTAGTTTTTTTGGGTGGTTAGGGACGGGGAGGAGAGGAAGGCGCGGGCTCGCCGGAGTCTTGCCGGAGAAGAGGATCGGAGACAACGAGGTGCCGGAGATTGGCTATGAATGGGAGTTTCACTACCCCTATCTGATTCAGTTGCGCTATTACTACTAGACATGAATGAAATCACAGAAAAGATGAGCAAAACGGAAAGAAAAGGCTTACTTTGCGTTTTGGATTTGTGAGAAGAAAATGGCAAATTAGCTTTTGCTTGAACTTCTATCTCCTTCCTTATATGCTAGCAATTTGCAAATGAACTGAAAAGACGTGAGGGATGGGGAGTTATAACCCCTTATAAATCGCGACAATCAAGGTGATGACGCGTCTTTTACGGGATTCGAAGCGTCTTGTATACCAGATATCGTGCCACGTGGCAGTAAGCAGTTAAGGTTGTGAAAAGGCGGGCTTTCTCCCGCCCAAAGGAAAACCCAACTCGATGACGATTCAGGTGACAGACTCGACCTCGGATAACAGGAGTCACCTCTCTCAAGTACGGGGGCTTATGACGATACGGGGTTTCACTCCCCCTCCACGTGTCGTCATCGGTTGGTCATCACGTTATGAACAAGCTACAACATACTCATGTCGAGACCCGGGATCGAGGCTAGGGCCATCTAATCGGCTCCAGGTTACGACTATCGACTACCGAGCAGTGTGAGATGACAAGGATAGAGTCCACACCAGCTAGCAGTGTAGGAAAATGAGTCTAGGGTCGATCACCGCAAGTCGGCAGTATCGACACCGAGGACAGAGTCCGCGCCAGCTGTCCAGGCCCACCCACAGCGATAGCTTGGGCAAGGGTCAAGGCCCATTTAAGGGTAAAGATGACAATAACACAAGCCGACCTAACCTTAGGGTTTAGACAAGTATTGTCATTATAAATACCCCCAATCCAGGAACTACGTAAGGCTTGATTCCTGGAGTTTAACAGGATACGTAGGCAATCTAAGAGAGAATCTTAGACTCAGCCGCAAACATAAACACCCACCTCCTCATTCATTTTTGGCATTAGGGTTTCGTGTATTCATCACTAGATTCATCTTGGGGCCCGGATAATTAAGGTGATCTAATTTGTCATCGTCAACAACGTTTTGTCATTTTATTTTATATTTGCATATATGTATTTAACAATGACAAAACATTCAAAATATTTGGGTGGTGGTATTACCAGGGACTTTTTTTTGTAACACCAAGGCTAATTGTATATGACTTTTTTTTTTTGTCTTATATATAAACAGCCCTGGCAATAACAAGGCAATATTGCTCCCCAAAATACTTTTGAGGATGTTAATTTTTTTTTTTTTTGTCCCTAACAGGGTTCGAACATTGGTTTCCATACCAGATTATATTCTTGGTCACCACTAGATCGATGCACCTTGTGCATGTTAAAAAAAATTGCCATAGAAGATCGTAAGATTAACATAACTCATGTAAAATAATAAACTTTTGTTATTGTTTAGAAATTACAAGACTTTTTTTTTCGATGGAAATGAAATATACGTACGCATACGTTTTTTACGTCTGGACGAAGATAGAAGATAGATTTTTTTAGAAACATATGGAAAATTTATGTTACGGACGAGTGCAATTCTTAGATATTTGTATAAAAGCTAGGTAGTATGAAATACATATACTACCATTACATAAAAGCCCTTACAAAATATCAGTAAATATATCTATCCTTTAACACCCCCTCTCAAACTATATGTACTAGATAAAACATTTAGTTTGCTTCTGTAATAATGGAACTGTGTTGCGGGCAAAGATTTTGTGAAAGCATCAGCAATTTGATTTTGGGATGGTATGTAACTCACAGTCAAATCCTAGTTTAAGATCTTGTCTTTGACAAAGTGCACATCTACATCTATGTGCTTTGTCCTGGCATGATAAACAGGATTTTGTGCAAGACTAGCAGCACCTAAGTTGTCACACCAGACTTAAGGCACAGAATTCAATTTGATCTTCATCTTTTGCAGCAATTGTTTAATCCAAGTCACATCTGCAGCTAGATTAGCAAGAGACATGTACTCTGACTCTGTACTGGATCTTGAGACAACATTTTGTTTTTTTGAGCACCATGACACTAATGAATCACCAAGAAACACACTATACCCTGTCACAGATTTCCTGTCAGGGGGATAGCAAGCCCAATCTGCATCACAAAAACCCTGGAAAAATACGCATCCACCAGCAGGTATGTAAAGGCAGTAATTCAGTGTCCCTTTTACATACATTAACACCTTCTTTAAAGCAGTCCATTGTTCAACAGTAGGGTCCTGCATAAATTGGTTCAAGTAGTTGACCCCATAGGTCAAATCTGGTCTAGTAGAGCTCAAATAGCACTTCTGTAGATCAAGGGATTCTTCATAAGTTCTCCTTCATTAGGGCTTAAATGCTGACCTACTGTCATAGGTTGAGGACTTGGTTTGATATTCTCCATATTCAGCCTTTTTAGTAACTAACTGGCATAGTGTTCTTGTGATAGAGTTAATCTTGTGGAGTCTCTAACAGCCTATATACCCAGAAGTGAGATATAGCACCAAGGTCTTACAAGACAAACCTTGAATTCAGCATATGAACAAATTTCTATATAAGTTGATCAGAACTACCAGTCATAAGTATATCATCAACATAGATCAAAACATACAACAACTGAGACTTTGTTTGCAGTATAAACAAGGATGTTTCTGCCCTTGACTGTGAGAAACCCCATTCAATCATTTGACTTCTCAGAGCTTCAAACCAGGCCTATGGGAGCTTGTTTTAACCCATTTAAGGCTATTTTGAGTCTGCAAATGTGTTGTGGTTTGTGAGGATCTACAAAACCTTCAGGCTGTGGCTTGTATATATCTTCTTGAATAGGACCATTAAGAAAAGCATTATTAATATCTACTTGTCTTATGGACAACTTCAAGGTAACAACAACAGAGACAACAATTGTTGGTCCCTTGGAAAGGCTAACACAAGTTTAGAGGGGGGGGTGAATAAACTTGTCACCAAAAACTTATCTTAAGTTGTAAAAGCCCCAGGAACTGAGTTTCTCCGAAACTCAAACTGACTTCCAGTTCAGTTATGTTCCTGTCTCTTAACTTGTGCGGAGTTCAGTTAGCTCAAGCGAATATAAGTTATTACCGACTTATATTTAGTCTCGTTAGCGCGGCGGATAAAGAAATAGCCTTTAGTGCAATAGATGTGTAAACGAGAAATCTAGACCTTCATGTATCGGTTTGTAAGAATTCGGTGTACGGTGTTTGCGAGAGATAATGCGATAAATAAAACAAACACAAATGCATAAAGAAAATCAACACAAGATTTGTTTATGGAAGTTCCGGGTGGTGTAATCCCGTACGTCTCCCCTCTCTCTGTGGTGTAGGAGGTATCACTAGAATAATGAGATAACGTTACAAAATCCTAGTACTATGACAGTCCTTCACGACACCCTGGTTTCACTGTCTACACAAAATAAAGAAAGGTGAGATTGCTCCCTTCATTACGCACTGCGATCTTTCGGAGGTGGAATTGCTCCTTCACCGGCTCACCACATATACACACGGCCCATGATTTGCACCAAATCTTTGTAGCAACACCGTAAGAGAAAAGGTAGAATTGCTCTTCTCAAACTATGCACTGACCAACCCTTTTCACAAAGGTTAGGTTTAGAATTAATCAAGGATTAATTCGGTGAGTATCGGATCGACTTGTAGCTCCAAGATGCCTTCTTTCCCCCTTGATGGGTTCTTGGATCTTTCTTTGAAGTCTTCAAGGCAATTTCGTTGGCTTCCCCTTTTTTTACGGATATATATGATCGATTTTATAGATCTGGATTTGGATCTTTGAATATATGCTTGTAAAGCTCTTTTTCTGATCCTCCTCTCTCTTTGCTTTAAGTGATTCTCTTGTGTATATATAGGGGTGATGTAACGGTCACTAGCTCTTGTAGCCGTTACACTTGTCGTTTTGCCAACGTTCACATGTACGATCTTTTGTCGTATTCTCAGTTTGAATTCAACAAGGCTTTAACTCAGTTTTCTACTCTTCTTCAAAACTGAGTACCTTGTATACTTAATATCTGACTTCAATTGGCTATGTCGAGTACACCAATCGAGTTTCTTCTTACTTGGTAGGCGATAATCTTTGTCCTTAATATTATTCGGTTATACATGATCTATAACTCGGTTTCGAGTCACCACGGACTTGCACGAATCGACTTATAGTCACGACTTAATCGACTTCTAGCGAGTTTGCCACCTCGGTTCTTCGGTCTTACATAAGCGAGTCGTGTCCCTCAGTTCTTCAGTCTTCTAGATAAGCCAACTGAGTCTGTGTCCCTCAGCGAACTTATCTTCTTCAGTTTCAGCATAACTGAGTTTGAACTCTCAGTTCTTCAAGTGCATATTCAGTTTTCTTATTATAACTCAGTTTCCTTGAATTGACCCAGCTGTTCGTCTAGTTCCTATTCTATTACAGTGCTTGTCTGAAACAACCTATACAAGGTTCAGACTCTAGATAGAACTTATACATTTATCTCTAGACCATTTCTTGCTTCTTCTTTCATTATGCACTATAACAGTTAGTTACGACTTCATCATCATGGGTTGTAAGTGATTTGTCTAATTACGTGACGAACCATCATCAAAACATAAATAATATTTCCAACAATTTCCCTCTTTTTGATGATGTATCATAACCCTCCCTAAAAGCAATAATAAAAGAATAGTGTAAGAAATCATAACAAAACAAATGAGCAAACTAGAACGGTGAGTTTATTACAAGAGCCAAACTGAGTTATAATTAAATTACATCTGTTTTTCAAAAGCCAACAGTTTTTCACCAACAAAGATACTCCTTTTAGTTTCTAGGAGCCTTCTTTCTTTTCCTTCTTCTTTTGTTTCTCCAACTTTAGGCTTGATCTCCAGATAATCATTTAGCAATTGATTTGCTTCTTCATTGTTGCCAGCTTTAGACTTTGCTAAGATTTCTTTGATTTCCTCTTCCATCAGTTTCTCTTCTTCTTCTGAAAAGAGATTTTCTTTTTCCACTTCCCAATTTGATTTCTCTTCAGTTTTAGCTTCCAGTTTTATTTCAGCTTCCCCCTTAGTTTGTTTCTCCTTATCTGCCAATTTCTCAAGAGATTTGACACAGATTACAATCTTCTTTCTGGTTCTTAATACTGCTTTAACTGAGGCTTCCTCATCATCCTCAGTTCTTGTTTCTTTAAAGTCTCCTTGCAATCGAGTTCTTCAAATAAAGCGTCATTGCTTCTTCATCAAGTTGGGTAGTTAGTAGATCGGCATCTATTTGTTTGTCCGATCTTGCATTAGTTGTTTGGCATAAGCCTCTTGACCTTTTCTTCTTTAGTTGCATCATCACCTACTGACTTTATCTTCCCCTTGTTTGAAGATAAGCGATAGCAATCTTCAAATAACGTACGTAGAGTGATGATGTTTGAATATTCAAATAGGCCTGAGTAGTGTACCCTTCCAATGAGATCATGTAGGTTGAAAAGTTTCTCTTGTAGATTTTGTATTAAACATTCAATGAATTCTTTCAGATTTTTCAGTTTCTCAGCTTCAGTTTCTTGAACCAGAGATTCTCCAAGTGCTGATTTGCTTGTGGATGTCTCATGAGCTTGGGATGAGATGCCAGTTTCAGGATAGTAAAAGTGAGTATCATGATCTGTCAGTTCCTTTTCATACTCAGTTTCACAAAATTCTGTGTCTTCCACAGCTTCTCTCTGTTTTTCAGTGTATTCCCCAAACATAGTAGTGGGAAATTCACTCTCTTCAGATTCTTCACACTCGCTTTCTTCAGATTCTTCATCAACTCTTTCTTCAGTTTCTTCACTATCTTCAGTATCATCCTCGATCTGGATTACATTCTCAATTTCAGTTTTCTTTTCTTGAAATTTGTTCCACATTCTCTTCTGCCTTCTTAGAGTCCTTTCATCTAAATTCACAGTTCCACTAAGACTGGAGTCTGAAACTTCACTCAATTCCTCTTCTTCAAGGATTTTTCTTTTCTTTAGTCCGGTGGATGTTGATTTGAGTTTTGCTTTGGTTACTGTAACTTTTGATATGGAAAAATGATCTAGTATCCTTTGCCTTTAGATAAGGAAATCCTTTCCTTAATAAAAATTCTTCTCCACTGGTCTTCTTTTCTATGGCTTTATCTTTCTCGTCCTTGATTTGCTTGATTAATTGATTGACAACAAATTTGTTCCAATCAAATCTCTCTTCGAACCAAATGGCATAAATCATCTTCATTTTGTCTGTTGAGAGAGTGTAGAAATTTCGAGCATGACCAATGACGTTTTTGGTCAGAAGAATGGTCAGGTATGCAAATTCTCCTTTCTGCTGATATATGGAGCCACTGGAATTCTTCTCCTTCTTATTGATTGCTGTGATATTCCAAAGTTTGTCTTTTTCTTCTTTCCCAAAAGTAAACGAAGAAGAGCCTCCAATTATATCTAGCCGGAATACCAGGGAGAGCAGTTGTTCATCAATGATGATGCTTTTGTCTTGAACAGTCGTTTTGAAGCTTCTTCCATTGTTGGTGATTTCAGCATTCCTGTAGAAATTTCTAATGCCGTCTGGACACAAAGTAGTGACCTTTGTATCAATCAAATTCTCCAAACCTCGAATCTTTTTAATCTTCTTTGCAATTTGAATTGAAAGATTGGAGTTTGACAATTTTTGACAGAATGCGTCCAGGCTGGTTGTGATTCCTTCGTCAATGTTGTATTGCTCCATTGATTTTTGAATCTCGGATTCTTGAATGCTTGATTTTGGGTGAGCGGGATTCCGTCAAGATTTCGTTTTTCAAACGTTTTCAAAGTGAGAGTCGTGTCACGATCAATGAGATTATGTAGGGATGTACATCTACTTTTTCTCCCAGTTGACACGTGGCTTTGAGTGATTTGTCATGTCGGCCCAAACGTCGGATGGTAGGTTGGAAAGTTTTTACTTCTTTGACGAGTTTTGTCCTCCATCAGCTTTTTATTATCTCAGTTTTGTACAAAGGTCAGTTTTCGAGGATTTTGTAATGTGAACCGACTTTTCTGCAAGACGCAGTTTTAAGTTTTCTTCGGTACCCATATCTTCTTGGGTCCATTTGAGTTAGTTCTTGAAATATATTTTTCAGTTGCTTGGTTGAGAGAATTAAGCATTCTCAACTCTTTTCTAGATAAACCATTACGCTCAATCTTAGTTGATTTCACAAGGATTCTTTTAGATTTATCATTTTTAGTTTCCTTGTGTAATCCACTAGATCTTCCAGTATCTTGATTTCTAGGGTTTATACTTTTTGAAGTCTCAAAGCTTGGGTAGGGGTGGGGGATTATCATTGCCTTTGTCAATCTTCTTTGAGTATTAATCTTTCGGCTAGATTTAACACCTCGATTTCAAGAAACTCATTCCAACCTTTTGCTTTGCCAAGTTCTTTGTCTTTTTGTTCCAACTCCAAGGAGAGTTTTTCGGTTAACTTGACAAGATCGAATTTCTCGGCGAGTTCGGCAAGTGATAAGCGAGTAGAAGAATGTACCTTTCTTTGATGATTTGATATAGTTTGCACATTCCCTTGTTTTTGTGATGAGTCTTCTATATCAACAACTATTTGCAACAATTCCTTTCCTTCTTCTTTTGAGAAGTCTCTCGGTGATGGAACTCCTCTGGATTCGTCGGTATTAACATTTAGGTTTGTATCCACTTCATCACCGAGTTGGGGTTCGAATTTGTATTTAAGTTTGTTGCACCTTTGAACCTCTCGATCATTTGATCTGAAAATCGAGATATATTATGCAAGCAATTAGTCAGGGGGTGAGTAAGACAACTTCTAACTCTAGATGTAGACATTGAAACTAGGTGAACTGATACAGTGAGGGGTCAACAACAATTTGGTTTGAAATGTATCTTGGATCTCTTCCGAAGGAAGATTTGCTCGATACCAATTGTTGGTATCAGAAACAACTGAACCTTGAAGCGGTAAACGATTTGGATCACCTTCAAAAGAAAGAACCGCTCCGATACCAATTGTTGGTCCCTTGGAAAGGCTAACACAAGTTTAGAGGGGGGGTGAATAAACTTGTCACCAAAAACTTATCTTAAGTTGTAAAAGCCCCAGGAACTGAGTTTCTCTGAAACTCAAACTGACTTCCAGTTCAGTTATGTTCCTGTCTCTTAACTTGTGCGGAGTTCAGTTAGCTCAACTGAATATAAGTTATTACTGACTTATATTTAGTCTCGTTAACTGGCAGCGGATAAAGAAATAGCCTTTAGTGCAATAGATGTGTAAACAGAACTCTAGACCTTCTATGTATCAGTTTGTAAGAATTCGGTGTACGGTGTTTCTTTGAGAGATAATGCGATAAATAAAACAAACACAAATGCATAAAGAAAATCAACACAAGATTTGTTTATGGAAGTTCCGGGTGGTGTAATCCCGTACGTCTCCCCTTCTCCTCTGGTGTAGGAGGTATTGCTAGAATAATGAGATAACGTTACAAAATCCTAGTACTATGACAGTCCTTCATGACACCCTGGTTTCACTGTCTACACAAAATAAAGAAAGGTGAGATTGCTCCCTTCATTCTGCACATTGATCTTTCGGAGGTGGAATTGCTCCTTCACCGGCTCACCACATATACACACGGCCCGCAGTTGCACCAAATCGTAGCAACACCGTAAGAGAAAAGGTAGAATTGCTCTTCTCAAACTATGCACGACCAACCCTTTTTCACAAAGGTTAGGTTTAGAATTAATCAAGGATTAATTCGGTGGTATCTGGATCGACTTGTAGCTCCAAGATGCCTTCTTTCCCCCTTGATGGAGTTCTTGGATCTTTCTTTGAAGTCTTCAAGGCAATTTCGTTGGGTTCCCCTTTTTACGTATATATATGATCGATTTTAAAGATGCGGATTTGGATCTTTGAATATATGCTTGTAAAGCTCTTTTTACGATCCTCTCTCTCTTTGCTTTAAGTGATTCTCTTGTGTATATATAGGGGTGATGTAACGGTCACTAGCTCTTGTAGCCGTTACACTTGTCGTTTTGCCAACGTTCACATATACGATCTTTTGTCGTATTCTCGGTTTGAATTCAACAAGGCTTTAACTCGGTTTTCTACTCTTCTTCAAAGGCGAGTACCTTGTATACTTAATATCGACTTCAATTGGCTAAGTCGAGTACACCAATCGGTTTCTTCTTACTTGGTAGGCGATAATCTTTGTCCTTAAGATTATTCGGTTATACATGATCTATAACTCGGTTTCGAGTCACCACGGACTTGCACGAATCGACTTATAGTCACGACTTAATCAGCTTCTAACTGAGTTTGCCACCTCAGTTCTTCGGTCTTCTGTAACTGAGTCTGTGTCCCTCAGTTCTTCAGTCTTCTAGATAAGCCAACTGAGTCTGTGTCCCTCAGCGAACTTATCTTCTTCAGTTTCAGCATAACTGAGTTTGAACTCTCAGTTCTTCAAGTGCATATTCAGTTTTCTTATTATAACTCAGTTTCCTTGAATTGACCCAGCTGTTCGTCTAGTTCCTATTCTATTACAGTGCTTGTCTGAAACAACCTATACAAGGTTCAGACTCTAGATAGAACTTATACATTTATCTCTAGACCATTTCTTGCTTCTTCTTTCATTATGCACTATAACAGTTAGTTACGACTTCATCATCATGGGTTGTAAGTGATTTGTCTAATTACGTGACGAACCATCATCAAAACATAAATAATATTTCCAACAACAATCCTGATTGTTGAGGCCTTAGCAACAAGACTGAAAGTGTCTGTGTAGTCAACCCCATAAGTTTGCAAATACCTTTTGGAAACCAACCTTGATTTGTGCTTTAGTACTATCCCATCTGGCTTTAACTTTAATTTGAACACCCTATTTCCAACCAAATTCTGCCCTGACCGAGGAGGTAGAAGATCCCAAGTGTCATTTTGCTGCAAGGCTTGAAACTCCTCTTTCATAGCTTGCTTCCACTGAGGGTTGTCCAAAGCTTCAGAAACTCTAATGTGTTAGTTGGGATGTTGGTTTTATGTTCATACATATATTAAATGGCTTATCTGTTGTCATATATTTGTTGTTTTAAAGAACCAATTATGAATTGTTATATGATAACGTCCTTAGTATTAAACTGTGATAGAGAAATCATGATAGGCGATTATGGTTGATGAGATCACTAATCACTTGAATAAGTTTGATACTTAAATGTCTCTAGGCTGATGTACTTACAAGTCTCTAGGCTGATGTTTATTAAACAGGGCATTGATAGTATACGATCCAAGATGATCATTCTGTCATACTCCAAGGCTTCAATAGTTCATGTTTTGAATGTGATTCAAAAGGTTAAATAAACTATTTAATAAACTTTAAATTTTCTTTATGAAAGGAAATTAAAGACATGTCTCTTGTGATCTTTCTTAAGTCTTATGAAGACTATACTAATAAATATTTACAAGTGCTTAAAGGATTAAAAAAGAAGTTAGGGCATGTGCTTAAAATAAGAGATCTTATTGAAGTCTCTATTCTAGGCAAGTGAGTTGAGATAAATCTATCTAAGTTCAAGTCAACTCTTAGATATATGATATCTTACGAGTATGATTAAATTAGAAAGATTAAATACGGAATACACAAAGATACGGAAAAGTGAAGCAAACGTTGCGACATTTTCGGTTTTGTATTCTGAGTCTAGTAAACTGATAAAGGAACTAAATAAATATTATAATGTGCCGGTTCTTATGAAGAACATGATTTTCAGGTACTTGATAGGATTTAGTAGACATATTCAATTGTAAAGAATAAATGTTATTCCGATAAAGTTGAAAGGTCACTGAATCTAACATACTAGATTGATGTCACTATATAGTTGATATATGTGATAAAATCTCAACTAAATGTTTATATGGCTGTTATCCTTAATATTTGGTGGTCGTTCTAGACATAGACTCTATGGAGGGGAATTGTGTGATCAGATGTCATTTGGATAACGTCTGAACCATGTGGTTATGAATCATGTGGGTAACACGTATCTCATCTAAAGATGACTAAAATACCCTTTCATGAAAAGGTTATAAAATCTTAAAAATTTGTCTAAAGCATAAACATACCGATGTTTGTTTGCTTGTGACAATTAATGCCACAAATAATTTTTTATTCATCTCTACGACTATTTTTAGAAATAGTCAAGTGTACTCAGTGAAGTGCATAATTCAGAAAGCCCGAAAAGTTTGAGCTAGTATGAATATGAGGCTGATAAACTACTTAGGAATTAATCTTCAATTGGATTGAAGCAATTAATACCTGAAGGGTGTTTCAGAAGACGTCTGAAATAGAATCAGATTCTCCCTTGAAGGATACCATCTTTGGGATACGCAATTAGATTGTGTTCCTAAAATGGAAACAACACTTTATATGATAATAGTGTGACGCAAGCCATGCGAAGTATCCCTTTCCCGTTTTAGGATAGTGCCCTTATACTTAACCGAGTTCCATAGAATAAAGGTTGAATAAATTCCATATTAGATATGGAAGCGATAATGTCGAATCTATCTTAACCGATGATTTGAAGTTGTCACAGGCAAAGTCAGAAAGGCTTGGAGCCTAGTATGACATATGCAACTTTGTGGAATATCTTAGCAAGTACGCTAAATAATGTTTACGTGTCCGCAGAGCAAAAGGTGTTTGTCTCCAAACATGCTATCTTCTAGAGGAAGTGATTATTCCAAAAGATACAGTGGGAGTAAATAAGATCTCAAAAGAGTTTGAGAACCACAAAGATACATTCAACCATTGGACACATGAGCAAACGCCGCATAGCGATGAGGTGTTGAACACTACTCTGTGCACATAAAAGTTCTATAAGTCTGTGGATAACCTCAAGCCTGAAAAGGATCTGTTGGTATGTTCATCTTGAAAAATGAATATCTCATGACTTATGAAGGAATGTTTGAAAGGCAAGATTGAGAGATATGGCCAAGAGCCATATTATCTGAATTGGATTCCATCAGTGACAACCATGTTGTGAACCTAGTCTGTCTTACTTAAGGGGAATGTCCCTGAAAGGCCGACATGGATAGTAATATGATTACCATAAGGCTATAGTGACGGATGAAGGGTACGGGGTGTAAACCTTGTAATTATCTATATGCCGCCAGCTGAGCCCAGTTCTATTCAAACTATGCTTGTTAAAACTCCGTATCATTGCTATATGATAGTGTTGAAGACGTTGGGCAAACAGCTCACTGTTCATAAACGATAACATGATATGTGATCCCTACGAGATCCATTTATGGACTCAAACAAGTTTCTCTAGATGATTTCTTTGTTTGATAATCAAAGGACTTTGATTTAGTCAAAAGAAGGGATATGCCCAATGTGCAAGAAGGATAGTGGAAGTGTGTTGCGATTTTTGAGTAAGGTATTGGATATCTTTCTCGGGAATTATCACCCCATGTCACAATCAATTAATGTTTGGTAGTTCAAGGTCTTTACGAAAACACTTGGACTAGCAGTTCTTATTTTAGAAATAAAAATCTATAGTGATATGTTTAACTGCTGTTAGATTATAGTTTACCTTTATAGATGTGATGCTAAAAGAGTTTAGCATAGATCGCGACAGAAGATACTGCTAGCCGGTGTTCTCAAGGTCTATCTATGTTAGGACGTTAGTCCTAAAGATGAGGTGAAAGATGATGCTTATATAGGTTTCCTTTGCTACAGCGATAGGAACCATCATAAAAGAAATACCAGATGTTCATAGTCCATGAAGATTCATAAGCAAGAATCTGGTGAATGTCGAGAATATCCTTAAACAAGTTAAGAATGGTTTCCTACTTTATCGAAACTTGGAAAACGGATTAACATAGATATACAGATATGCACCCTGAATCTTATGAAGATAGTGGGAGCTATAATCTGGGTTTGCAGTCACTTTGAATTAGTGACACAATGATCTGGAAATGTTCTTAGCTAGAAATCACTAGAGCTTCTACAACTGAGCCAAAACACAGTAGTGCCTTAGAGGCGCAGCAGGAGCGGTACATGGATCTAGAAGGTTCATTCCTGAACCTTGTGTGGTTTTTCCACCTTTTCTATATAGCTGATATAGTAAGTGGATTCATTACTTAGGCAAGGACCAGGGTCTCGTCAGAGATTCATGTGTGTGTTGAGGCGGTTCCTTTTGACTTGGTCATTTGGAACATGGTATGAAGATAGTATGAGTCCTCACGGATAGCGATCCGTTCACGGCTAGGGTTGGTTACAAGTATTGCATGAGATTCTTGTGTTTCAACTTGGTCTTGTGTGTACGAGTGATTGGTTTTAGGCCAAGTAGGAGATTGTTGAATTAGTGTCCTAAACCAAATCGGGTTGCACCGGATCCGACCGGGTCGGATCATTTCTACTATTTCTTTATGTTCATAGATATATTAAATGGCTTTTCTGTTTTCATATATTTGTTCTTTTAAAGAACCAATTATGAATTGTTATATTATAACGTTCTTAGTATTAAACTGTGATAGAGAAACCATGATAGGCGATTATGGTTGATGAGATCACTAATCACTTTAATAAGTTTGATACTTAAATGTCTCTAGGCTGATGTACTATTAAACAGGGCATTGATAGTATAAACAAGCTAGCACGTATTTGATGTTTATAGTCTTTAAGGGCAGGGATAGATCTCGTCTATCGAAGTGTAGAAACACTTGGACTGTAGTGGATGTGTATTAGAAAATGCGTACGTCAAACTGACCCACTTACACTGTTAAGTGTCACACTATGTGACGGTTGTGTAATTATCCTAAGGACCGGAGTCTACATGGCATCACGGTGTGGATTGTCACGCTTTGACACTATTGAGGTTTCCTCTAGCCACGCGACGATCATGCGGTAGTGATTGGGTGTGATACTGAAGCATGCGGAGTATACATGTTTGGTCATCCGGGAATCGCGAACCCTATCAGTAGGGGTGAATATCCGAAAGGGCCTTCTTATAAGGATTGTCTTACTCTCGTGAATCTTTGCAAAGTAGAAGTAAATGAGTTACTTCAAGTGAGCATGATATCCAAATTATAAGATATGGTCGTTGATGTTTGACATTCGACGAACGACCGTATGGATATTATTACAGCCATAGGATTCTATTTACACGGTAACTATTTCACATTAAAGGTAGTAGTCATTGCATTTGACTCTTCCGATGATTGAGGGTCATGGTGTGTTGCTAGACACTATCCCGTGATCGTTAAGCATGAAGGGCATTTTCATAATTTGCACTTTTGTGTCTACGGCTGATGGGAGTCAACTTTACTATACTTTTGTGTGCAGTTTAACCCCCGTTTATTACTTTATTGGCATGTTTTGGGTAGTTCTAGACCATTTTAAGAGTAATATCGAGAGTTATACGCACGGGGAGTTAAACTGACACATCGATAGTAAACTCCGCCTTTTTAACGATATTTAGCTCTTTTTCGAGTGCTTTTGTCTTGCTGAATTACGCGTGGTGTTTGTTCGTACATATTATTACAAGACTTAGGTGACTCGAGGACCCGGAAGGCGATGTTTTGTAATGAGAAACATGATCGTGGCATGAATGTAGCATAAAAGTGAAGGAAGAATCAAGTTTGGAGTGAAATCAAGGCAAACTAGCGTTTGCTCTACCCAAAATGGCGTTTGAATCAACTCATGCCAAACTGGCATTTGGAGAGTTCAAACGGGCGTTCACAGAATCAGCACTTGATACTAAAAGTTAGATTTTCAGACGGAAGAGAGTTCAAATCACCCCCAAACTAGCGTTTGGATGGGTTCAGCCCGAATCAAGAAATCTCGTATAAGACAAACTAGCATTCAAGGCAGGCCAGATACTCGTTCATGGAAGGAGAAACCCTAGTCAAGAATCAGATTTCCAGTCAGACGATCGTCCACCTTGGAGCAAACGCTCGTTCAACACCGACAGCAGCAGATTTCAACCCTACACCATAAATACGCAGCTCGTTCAGCCCCTTGGGATATTATGCCGACTTTAGACATATTTAGGGTGATTTTGGTGCGGTTTTAGTGTAGGTTGATCATCCTTTGATCCTTTGATTCTAAACAATTTTTATAGCTTAGCTTTACGTTCCAAGTTCCAAAGATTCGACTTTTGGTGGATTATTTCTTCATACTTTTTCAGATCAGATTTTGCCTCAATTATATGGTAATGAATTTATTCTCTTTTATTATTTCTAGCATGATTTCAATTCTTTTTTCGTTTATTAGCATAATCATGAGTAGCTAATTGCATGTGTAGTCGAATTATTTGAAAGCGAGCGAAAACCCTAAGGGGGATAAGATTGGGAGTTGTGTAGTGCGTAATATCATGTTTTAACGATTAATCCACGTCCTAAAACTTATTATAACACCTTTGAATTAGTTTGATCACCTAGTTCACTGTCACACACATCGAACTTATAGATGCATTTTGCGGTGAGATGTGGGAAAAGGGTTTTTGGGATCGTTGCGTAGATTCGTCCTAGTTGTTAGGTCCGTTTCCAATACAGATGTTTGTCATCGTTGTTCAAGCCGCTCTAAAACTTAATCATGTTAGGGTAATCGGTTTTCTAAAATGAGAGTCGGTTAGCTTCGCATAGGGTGGTTAGATCGAGTTGTTCAGTCTAATCACTAGAATTAGGAGTTGGCACCCGTGGATGTCGTTAAACTACATAGGATAGGTAGGTTGGTTAAGACACGCTCCATGTCAAGTCTTTCCTTAGGGGTAAAAGTAGCTTGTGGGATCATAGTTCGGCTATACCCTTTAATATTTAGAAGTAAAACCGGTAGTTTAATCTATATTTCTGCATTAGCATAATATCTCCCATCGTTATTTTGGCCTGAACAAAGTTCTACGTCAGCTTTGGTACTTAGACATTACTCCCTGTGGATTCGACCTTGTGACCACTATACTTCCGTTGACCCGATACTCTGTCGGTGAAAATTAGCGGTTAAGTATTTTGCTATCAATAATTTTGGCGCCGTTGCCGGGGAGTAACGTTTAATATCTTTTAAGTTGACCGAAAGCTTGGGCTTAGGTCATTTTTATTTTGTTTTCTTGTTGGTTCCTATTTTTCAGTGAATGACCCGAAGCTCCAAAGAACCTCTTATCAAACCGATTGAAGAAATTGAAGCGTTTGAACGTCACTGAAACAGTCAGCACCGAGGAGAGATTTTGATTTCTAGTCCGAACCGTTTGTTTGAAGAAGAAAGGGTAGTAGAAAGCTCACTCTCAGATTCCTCTGAAGAAATGGACTATATAACGACTCGTAGAGATGGCAAAGATCCCATCGATGAACATAATGCACAAGGGCAAACCTCGAACACTACTGGTGGTAATACGACACTGTAGTTGCAAACTCCACCGAGGAACCCTCGTGACGAACAGTTAAGGAGGGACGATACAATGTTACAGCAGTTGGTTACCCATAATTTAATCAGAGAACAGGAATTGGACATAACAGGGGAGGACAGAATGCCCAGAATTTTGAGCCAGAATTTGACCAAGATACAGTAAACCGATTACTGCAGATGCTAAGGGATCAAGGAAACCAACAGGGGTTCCAAAACCCATGTAATCAGCAACCACCCTATGCAGCAGTTTAATCAACAGCCGAATTATCAGCCACAGAGGGCTCAGCAGGTACAAGGACCAAGATGTCGAGACTATGTGACAACCCCACAGGAAGTTACAGGGCACAATCCAATTAGAGTGCCCCTATCAATGCAAATAACATGGACATAAAGCATAATATTTTGAACATGTTAGGGGAACATGCTTTGTTCCACGGGAAGTCGACTAAAAACCCGAACAGATTTCTTGATCATTTTCTCCAAATCTGTGGAACGATAAAGTACAATGGTGTAAGTGATGAGGCGATAAAACTGATAGTTTTCCCTTTTGCACTTAGAGGAGCTGCTAAGGATTGGTACGATTCATTGCCTAATGATTCGTTACATACGTGGGCGGATGTGGTCAGAGTATTTTTGAGGAAGTACTTTCCTCCGGCTAAGATTCTAGATTTGAAAGAAGAAATCTCTTCGTTTGATGAACTCGAGAGAGAGACACTGAAGGAGACGTATGAGAGATTTGGGGGTCTACTGAAGAGATTCCCTCCACACGGTTTCTCAACTGTTGAGCAAGTGATTATATTATTCGAGCCTTAGAGCCAGTGGATCAGAACAAGCTGAATGCCGCAAGTGGCGGAGATATTATGAATCTTCCACCGGATCAAGCTATGAGACAGATTGAGAATATGGATGATGGAGAAGGGCAATGGGAGTCATCTAGGAAAAAGAAGAAGGCTCCAATGGAAAGTGTGAAATCTTTGAAAGAAGATTTGGATAGAGAGACAGCCATGCATGACAAGATGCAAGAAATGGTACTGAAGATGGACCAAATAGAGTTGGCTAAAAAGAAGGCAGAGCAGTGCCAACTTTGTGGGGATGGACATTCAACATTGGAGTGTACATCATCGAAAAAGTTCACTTACCCACAACAGTTGACATCTACCCAGTGCATCAATAGTTTGGAATTCAGAATGATCAGCAGAAGATGAATGTGTATGTGATGGGGCAGATGAATATGAATCAGCAAGAGTTTGGTCAGCAACAGCACTGGAATCAGAATTTCGACAATCGGCAAGGGCCGTCAATGGAATATGGTGTGGGTGATGATTCACAGCAATATGATGTAAGCTATGTTGGACAAGTTAGTGGGGGACAGTGGAATCAGAATCAGCAAGGTCAAGGTTGGAATCAGGGGCAGAATCAAAACTGGAATCGTAACAATAATCTAAACCAAGGTTTTAGGCAAAACCAAAGCACATACAACCGACCTTGGAACCAAAACCCCCAGAATCAGAATTCCTACCAAAATCAAAACCAAGGCAACTACAAGAATAACCAGAATCAACAATCTCAATCACAAGGCCAACAGCAACCGCAAAGTCAGAATTAGGGTTAAAATCAATGATGAATCAAAATCAGGGCCAGCAGAACAATCAGAATCAGCAAGCAAGCCAGCCGCCGAGAAACAATAATTCTGGCACCTATTAGCATCCGAATGCTCATCTCCACCAGAACAACCAAAATAATCAGCAATCGACTAACTCTGGTGCTCAAAATACTTCCACATAAATGATCCTGGAAGAGTTGGATAGGAGCGTATCTGAGCTAAATAAGAATGATGTGGAAAAAAAGGTAGCCACCCTCTCCGCTATCCGGAACTTAGAAACCCGAGTGGGTCAAATCATGAATACATTGAAGAAGAATTTGAGCGGTGGCATCCCAAGCAATATTGAACAGAATCTGAGGGAAGTGAATGCAGTATTTACTAGAAGTAGCAGAGATCTGGGGTTGATTGGTCAAAGAAAGATAAAGTGACCGAAGCAGAGAATTATCTGAATGAAAGAGATGAGGCTGAGGATTTGGAAAGAGGTGATCGCGTGTAAGTCACTAATGTCGATATTACTACCAAGAATACTAGGTACATCGTAGTATAGTAAATGCGAGTCAAAGTCGATCCCACAGAGACAATGCAACTTATACATATAAACGATTCTAACCTAATTAAGGAGCAACATATAGGGGGTCATTGACCAACAATAACATAAAAGAAAACAAACATGGTATACCTCTCCCTCTCATCACCGATCTACTAACTTGGATTAGCTAATCGTTATGTTTACTTCCCCACATAATTTCCTTAGATTAATCGTGAGCGTTTTATCATATTTATCAGCTACGAGTGCAATTCCTACTCCTATCTACTCCGACAATAGCAATAGACAATCTATACGCAAACTACCTTCCTTAATTGGTCCGTAATAGCCCATACGCATAAAGAACTAGAACTGCCGATATTAGCGTTACCTCATACCGCTAACCCGCCTAGACAGTTGTCGACACTGACCAGCACGTTCCTAGGGTCCATCAAGACTGTGTCCTAATTAACACTTCACTTGCGGTCCTTCATGTTAATTTATGAATTACGAATACTAGATTGGCCAGACCTATTACTCGTTTTAATTATTTCTGCTGATCAACGTAGCTTTAGTCAATCCCAGTTTAGGTTTTCTAAAATATGCCTCGGTAAACCGGTATAGACCGCCGGTTTACCGGGGGTGGCTTTTCCAAATTTCTGGATCTACATTGCTCAGTACGATTAAAATAAGTAAATTATGGGGTTGTTAAACATGCAGTTAACTAAAACACATAAATACGAACAGATCTACCATATTGAAGACAATAAAGGAACATTCAAAGCTTCATACCTTCAACAATGGAGATCTAGCTCGATCTACTCAAGCTAGAGATGATGGAAGAAGGGAGGAAACCAAAAACAACTCTCAAAAGCTCAAGAAAACTTTATTGCATAATAATATATAATGTATTTGTAATACTAATCAAAAGTTATGAAGATATGATAATATAATCAGCTAATGCGGCCTTATATAGATACAATGACCGACTTAAGACTCTTTAAAACCCTAACCGACTTAGACAATGCGGCAGAATGAACTCCGTGTTGAATAAGTCACCGGTTTACCGGGCATACCCCTCGGGTTACCGGGCCTTCTATTCTTCTTTTTCTTCAGCAGGCTTCTTCTTGGACCTCAATCATTCAGCCCAATGCATTCCTTTTGGTCCAGATCCGTTCTCCAATGGTCCAGATTCGGTACATCCTATAAAATACACAAAACAAGACAAAACAGTGCCAAAACATCGGGAAAATAGCCTATATGCAGAATTACGATCCTGGAAACTCTTACATAGCATTTAACATATATTCTAAGCAATAACGAGCCTATCTATCATCTCTTGAGCAGAATTCAGGGTGAATGTAGGTATAAATATTGGTACCATTTAGAGTGTCATCAACTACCCCCCACTTAGCTTTCGATCGTCCCGAGCAAAAAGGCAAAAAGAAAATAACACTCTGAGGAATACACAAGTTAATTAAAAACAACTATGCCTTACTAAGCCAAGATCAAGATCATGCCACTCGTATCCATCAGTAACACATTAAACACTATTCAAGTTGTGAGCCAATGTGAGTGTGCAATAACTTTCACAACCGCTTAGAAATGCAGACAATCTCACATTACGTTAACCCGTAGTCGAACTAACCAGTCTCGAACATGTTATTTATTAATTAATTGAGCTGGCAAGGTGGATCAAGAACCGAGCATATATTACTCTTAGGCTCACGTTTATCGGTTTATGCAAAAGTCGTGCATCTTACGCTCCATCGACTAAGATATTGCCAAAGAGAATATAGATGTATATATTTCAATGCACTTCTCTTTCTTGGCGGGTGAACTCTCATTGATTTAACTATCCTCACGGTCACACTCTTGATAATCTACCGAATCCGAAGTTCCATTGCCTTTCTAAGCGTTGGTGAAACATGATTCGTGATAAAGCCAGGGTCAACTCTAGTCAAAGCAATATGCTATCGACTACACACCAATGGAAGAGTGTTATACGTGCTTAAAATGGTGGCTCATAATAGAACATGCGCTTAATACACCACTACTTCAGAAGTGGACACTTTCTCTTACTCGTGCAAAGTAAAACAAATGTGAAGTCAATTAACTCGAAAAGATCAAAGATATCATAATTTTTTGAAATTCTGTAGAAAAGAATCAAATTCTAAGTGGTGAATCGTGCATCAAAGATAATCAAGACAATCACGCAATTCATGGAATATATTGCTAAAAAGCTAAGTGACGTTCCTTTACCCTCCACTTAATCGAAACATTGTCCCCAATGTGTAAGATGAGAAATAAAAAACGAAAAGGAACTTAGCTTCGGTTAAGGGCGGAACCAAAGAAGAATCGGCTCGTCGCTTAAATCATCGGACGGATATAAGTAGTCCATGAAGAATCTGCGCTAAGTAACTCAAGAAAAACCAAGAAGAATAGTGGTGACAAAAAACTGTGTAATAAAAATGCGGCAGTAAAAGTGAAAATAAATAACTCCGAAACAAATTAATCCGACAAAATCATTATATTAGAAATATTCTGCTACATTTACTAAATAGGAAAGGAAAAAGAAAAAATAAAAACAACAAACATGGAAAACAACAAGAAAAAGAAATAAAAGCTAGTCCTCATCGGAATCGCCCTCCCAGTCGACTCCATGCTCAAAACCGGGAGAAGGTGCAGAACTGGAGGCGGCGGCGGCTAAAGATGATGCTCTATGACGTGGGGCAGTCCTAGGTGGCGGGGTAGAGGAAATAATGCCAAAGAAGTCAATAATCCTATCCATCTTGCTGTGTAGACTCGCAATTTCTCACGAGTGCTCCTCAAGCAAGGCTCTCTGAGTCTTTAGTTCTCCAAGCACCGGAGTACGCTCTCCCTCTTATCTAACCCGTCTCTGAACTCTCGAAACTGACTGTGAACTGATCTGAGGCTCAGGATCTTCCCAATCATCACTGGAAGCATCTTCACCTCGGCCTCTAGAGCAAACATATCAATCGTCGGCCTGTATGGTAGCAGCTCTCGCTCAGAAGTGGCGGCAAGCTCATGGATACGGCTATGCATCAACAAACCGATGTTGGTCTCTAGGTAGATCATCAACTCTGCCCTCGCAGCGGTGACGAGACCGTGTGCTTTGTCGGAAGAATGCGTGCACAAACAAATCTATTGACCATCTTCCGGTCCCAAGATAGCTCATTCTCCAGGAAGATGGTGGGGGTTCCAGCAGGATTGCGCTTCTATTGCACCCCTATGAAATCAGCAACCATATCCATCCTCTAGAGATCGGCAATGTTGCTCGAGGATGTGTACTCATCCGGGCCCACCAGTGGATTTCTAACCCCAAAATTCTCGTTGATCCTCTCAATAGAGAAGTCAACCTTAACTCCTCAGACCATAGCAAATGTGGCTCCGGGGTTATGTGAAACATAAACATAAAACTCCCTTACCACCTTGGCGTTGAACCTTGCCGGTGCCTCAGCCATGTCCAGTAAATCTTGTACTTGTAGGGCCTCCGGCAAAATTGAACCGCAGTCGTCCAAATCTACCACTCATTCTCGAGTCACTGGTCTTGCATTCCAATACCCTTAGAATGACTCGTAAATAGCTAGAGAATAGAACTGCGCAACCACACCGATTAACGGATTGGCATCTCCATATACAGTCTGATAATCACTTGGACGAACAGCTGACCTTTGACGCTTAGGACCCATCCTGAATGAGTACAGAACCTGATACGAAGCTTTTTCTAGAAAATAACCCTCGGTAAACCGGAGGTAGGGTTCAATTTACCGGCCTGAACTTTTCTTATTTTCTTTCAGGACCGTGCCTCTGTTGATACAAGAAGAAAACTTGCAGCACTTCACCGTAGCATCAGCAATACAACTCAGCAACAGGGTTAGGAAATGGTGATTAAGGTTTGGAAATGGAAGGAAATTGGTTTGGTTATGGTGGTGGTTTGGTGGTGATATGGTGGTGATGGTGGTCGAATTTTAGAAAGGAAAAAGAAATAGAAGAAGTTTGGTGAAAGGAAATGATAAGAATGATGATAATGGTGATGAAGGGGTGGTTTAAATAGGAAGAGTAGAGTGAATGTGGATGGTTTAGTGGGATTGTGGGTAGAAGAGTTATTAGGGTGAGGGATTTGAGGAGGTGATTGATGGGATTGAGGTGGAGTTATGGTGGAGTGTAGGAAAGGATGAAAATTTTGAAAAGAGTGGAAAAGGGGACGGTTTTAGCTGACTGACCGTATCTGGTGCAACGTGTGCCCTCCACGTGTCTCTAAAAATTCAGCTTTATACACTGATGTTCAGAAATCCAAAAATCAAGCCTCGGTAACCTGGAGGTTACCCTTGAGATACCGGGGGTATCTTTTCCCCATTGATCTGCCTTTGCTGCACTTCTTACTCAACCTTTCTACTCAATTATGACCTCAATTTGACAACCCTTCACTCTTCAATTGTTATTTCCGACTCAAAACCTAACCTACTTCACTATAATCCGCAACGAGGTAAATAAAACCTTTCCACAACCATTCGGTTTCAAGCCTAAGTTTGTGGTAGGATAAAAAAAGCTCGTCCCTTCATCTGACTACTTTTATTCAATCCTAAACTACCTATGGGTTTGAAGAAATAGTTCTAAGTTTATAGTCGCCAGCTTGACTTTCTTCAGATCTCTAATCAATCAAGGGTTGGAGCCTTCACTCGCCAAACTTTGCTCCAGAGGTTTGCACTTTCAAAGAACCTTTTTGATCTCTCTTCCTAGCACGTCTCTCCCTTTTAGCTTGCGTGCTAGGTCTACCTCTGCGTCGAGATTTAGACTTTAAACTCAAGGAATCCATGTTTTCTACTTTCAGCTCGACTCGTTCACTATGCAACACGGAAGGACTAGCTTCCGTGAGCATCCTGTTGTGGTCCATATCTTCTTTCTCTCTCAGCATTAATCTCATAAATTCTTGCTCAATTGTTTCTATGACAACCTCTCTATTCTTACGCCCCTCAATCTCCAAGATCTCTACCTTCCCTGAAGCATACGTCATCTAACAACTCTCCGGTCGGTTTTCTAGGGGTTCTAGGATCTTAAAGGATACAGCGTCATTATTCATCCTAAGAGTGATCTCCCCCTTATCAAAATCCATAACCGCCCTTCTCGTTGCTAAGAAATGTCATCCTAAGAGAACCGAGGCACTAGGATCTTCAGGTACATCTATGACCGTAAAGTCGATAGGATACGTGAATCCTCCTGCCTTAATTGTACACTTTCTAAGCAAACCAGCAGGCATATCTCTGGTTCTGTCTACAAAGGTCATGGTCCTGGTTTGATTCATCACGACCGGAAGTTTTATCTTTTGACAGAGGGAAAAAGGAAGAATATTGCAACTCGAGCCAGAGTCGCAGAGACCTAATCCTACGGATATTCCATTGATAGAAATTGGGAGTCTGAACGTGCCTGGGTCTCCTAACTTTACCATGGTGTCTGAGTCTGGGTAATCCTCAGGCTCAGAAAACATCGTGTCAGGATCCTCTTCAGGATCGTCAGAGTCGTAATCTGAAGAAGATATATATATATTAATTCGTAAGGAAACTCACCCGGACGATACGTGTTGTACTCCTTCAGGTCCTCTTCAGGCTCTTGCTTGATTGCTTTCTCTTCTTTCTCCAACCATTTCTTTATAGTCTCATAGTGCTCTCGTGCTTCAGTTTCGGGATACATGGAAATTGGTGTGATGTTCAAGATTGTTCTAGGCATATTTTTTTGCTTGTGTGTGCTTTTTCAACTCTGAATCGATCAAATTTCTGAAGTGTTCAGATCAATCTGCAAAAAGACAAAATAAAACAAAGAAAATGTTAGCAACTTCCGCTTCAGCTAGGTGTGATCCCAACTGTTGCGGACCTACTAACTAAAATCAACAGGGATTAACATAGAATAACATGAAACTGTTCAGAAATCGATTTTTCAGGCCTCGGTAACTCGAAGGTTACCTTTGGGATACAGGCCCTGAATTTTCTAATTCTGGCAGCTTAACATGTGCAGGATTGAAACTGAACGACTCAAGACTCAAAATAAAATAAAAGAAAAGAAAAAAATGACTTCTTAATTAGAATTAAAACGTTTATATTTATAAATTGGCCATTGTCCCCGGCAACGGCGCCAAAAATCTTGATCGCGTGTAAGTCACAAACATCGATATTACTAGCAAGAATACTAGGTACATCGTAGTATAGTAAATGCGAGTCAAGGTCGATCCCACAAAGACAATGCAACTTATACATATAAACGATTCTAACCTAATTAAGGAGCAACATATAGGCGGTCATTGACCAACAATAACATAAAAGAAAATAAACATGGTATACCTCTCCCTCTCCTCACCGATCTACTAACTTGGATTAGCTAATCGTTATGTTTACTTCCCCACATAATTTCCTTAGATTAATCGTGAGAGTTTTATCATATTTATCAGCTACGGGTGCAATTCCTACTCCTATCTATCAGAGGTGGTCACTGCATCGGGATGGTCACTGCATCGCGGTGGTTAATGAATCGCGGTGGTGAATGCATTGGGGTGGTCTCTGCATCGCGTGGTGAATGCATCGCGATGGCCATTGCATCATGGTGTCAATGCATCGGGGGTGGTCAATGCATCGCGGTGTCACTGCATCACGGTAGTCAGCGCATCACGGAACGGTGTCACTTCATCACGGTGAATCTGCACCGCGGTGTCTCTGCAGTGGGGGTAGTAACTACATCTCGGTGTCTCTGCATCGGGGGTGGTCACTGCATCGCGGTGGTCACTGGTCAATGCATCGAGGTGGTCACCGGGAAAAAAATCTTTTTAGCGTCCACAAAAAAAAGATCAGCGCTGTTTTTTTTTAATTAATTAGAGGAAGTTTGGTCTATGTACTAATTTTATGTCCTTATAACCATTTAAGATTTAAGTGTGTCCAATTTGTCTAATTAAGTCTAGTATGTGTCTTTTTTTGACCCTTGCCCCAAAAGTTTTTTTTTTTGTTTTTTTTCTGGACGCTAGGAAGTTTTTTTTTCGGTGACCACCTCGATGCATTGACCACCCCGATGCAACAACCACCCCGATGCAAAAACATCACGATAAAGTGACACCGCGATGTAGAGACACCACGATGAAATGACACCGCATTGCAGAGACACCATGAGTTATGATATTTGACGATGCAGACACACCGCAATGCAGAGACATCGCGATGAAGTGACACCGTGATGCAGAGACACCGCGATGAAGTGACAACGTATTGACCACCGCGATGCATTCACCACTGCGATGCAGTGACCACCCCGATGCAACGACCACCGCGATGCAGTGACCACCCCGATGCAACGACCACCGCGATGCAGTGACCACCCCCGTGCATTGACCACCGTGATGCAGTGACCATCGGGATTCAATAACCATCACGATTCAGTGACATATGAAGATGATGTGACATGTTACGATGTAGAGACACCGCGATGCAGAGACATCACAATGAAGTGACACCGCGATGCAGAGACACCGTGATGAAGTGACACCGCATTGCAGAGACACCGCGATGAAGAGACACCGCGATGCAGAGACACCGTGATGAAGAGACACCACGATGAAGTGACACCGCGATGCAGATACACCGCGATGCAATGACATTTAATGATCCGACATCGCGATAAAGCAAAACCGCGATGACATTTGATATTTTTTCCAACTTAATTTCAGAAATTCGATTTCTTTTCTTCATAAAATCGACTTCAAATGGCTATATCTTTTGATATAAAACTACGATCAACATAATTCTTTCACCCTAATTCATTTTTTTCATCCTCTTTATTCTGATATCTCATTTTATGAAGTGACACTTTATAAGTGACACGCAATGACACCAACATTTATGAAGTGACACCCAACGATAACAACATTTTGTGAAGTGACGCCCTATACAATGACACCCAATAACACCAACATTTTATTCCAAATTAAACTCACACCATCATCAAATTCATGTCACTGCACCAATTTTTCTTCCAAATCAAATGTAGCAAGAATATGTTATGACCAAATTTATCCAATTTTCATCCATCTAAAACTTGAAACAACAAAAAGCTCGAAAAGCCTTCACTAAGTTTCCGGTTTTCTCTTAATTCGGCCTCTTTTCCAAATACACTTGTATCGTTATAATTGTTCACATTTTGACCAAGAAGTGTCGCCTATTTTACACCTTGATTCCACAGCTCACCCACCTATTTCACAATTGAATCAACAGAGCGAGATCTCTCTCTGCCATTGATCAAGATCTCTCTCTGCCATTGATCAAAGCCTCAATAAGGTTAGTTAAAAAGTTTTCCATGAGTTTCTGATACTCGGTTATTATCTAAAACAAGGAAAATTGGAAAGAAAAAGAAAAAAAAAAAAAAAAAAAAAAAAAAAAAAAAAAAAACAAGCTTCCTCCAACTGTCCATTGCAATTTCAGACATAATAGTTGTTCCCTATCCTACCATTTCTAATCGTTTAACAGTCCAAGTTCCTAGCTTTCTTCGAGTTCTCTCTTCTTCTCCTCTCCATATTTGGTCAATTTGGATGATGCCAAAAAGAAAACCAGCAACACACTGCCCCAAGCCTACCAAATTTCGTCACAAGAAACAGTATGCAACCAAAAAATTAAAAATAAACTCAAACTGATCTGAGTAAGGGAAAAAAGGATTTGCATGTAACTAAGGGCAATATGAAGGGTAGTGACTAAGAAACCTGCAAATGCACCGGAGAGATCAAGGGACTTCTTTCTGTATGCTCTACTGGGTATTACTATACCGGCTAGCAAAGCAAGGATTAGCTGCATCACCGGAATCGAAATCGAAATCGGAATCAGAATCGGAATCGGAATCGAAATTGAAATCTCTATCCCCATTTCAGTCCTCTCTGTCTTTCTTCTTCTACTTCTTAGAAAGTTTTTATTTGCTAATTAGAAAGAGGTTTCCAAAAACTCGCCGGAAGAATTGAAGGGAATAACGGGGCAGATCGACAGGGAAAATTCTATCATAGGGACTCCCTACTTGGAACTCTACTGGCATTAAAGCACAATTTCTACACACGAGTCGTGTATTTCACCTCGAAGCCGCGTAGGCGATTCACTGCTTAGGAAGTCCCTACTGCGAGCCCCTACGCAAGAACGACCCGATCGACAGAGACGGTGATGGTGTCATCGATTTGAAAAAGTTCAAACCTTCGATTTTTAGAGAAGGGTAAATTAGGGAAGTAAAATAAAATGTGTCCTTATTAAAGATTATCTTTTTTAGGTGTCTTAAGTGTCTAATTAAGTCTTCAAATCGGTCCTTATAAACAAATACCTAATTTTTTTTGTTGTGTTGAAGTATAAAAATAATAAAAATATTCAATATGATGTCAAAAATAATTTATAGAATGCCGGAAGTAATCATAGTGTCGGAAAAAAAATCGTGGTGCCCATAGAAACCGTCTAAAAAAAAAACTCTTGGTTGTAGGGGCACAGGCCAAAACGTACATCACTATTCACTAGATGCTTTGATGTGAAACTTATTTTATTTTGTGCTTAAAACCTTCGGTATCCGGAATCAACTGGTCCGAATAATTCGGAATTCGGCTCGGGTCGTGTCTGCAGAGTGACTCTTACTCAGGGGTAAGATCTGGCCAAGGCTATTCAACATGACGCATCAGAAAAGAATCGAAGCGGTGACCTTCCTAGACATGAGAAACTTATTTTTAAGTTAACGTGTAATGATTCGATTCTGTATGTATTCAACTTCTCCCGACAATTCGAGTTATAGAATTAAATTTTTATAAATTATTCCGGTGATTTGCAACGTTTATAAAGCTCTAGAGATAACCGGCTAAAGCCCTATCATTTGTGTGGAGACATGGATTTTTGATTTAATATTTATTCAAAAATTGAAATTTAGTTGATATGGTGTTCAGATTATATTTTCGTGTGTATATCTGCTGTGATCATAAAATTAAAGAGAAAATAAAATTATTTGAATAAATAAAAATACTTTCTTAGTAAGTAAATAATAATTGAAAAAAAATATTATTGTTTAAACGCACTCTATTAATATTTTTATATTTTAATTTTAAAATTATTACCTCTATATTTTCTTGACAGGTATTTCTTGGCATTGTCTACATCATCATGATGTAAGTACTGTGAAGTCGGGATTTTGTTACAGAAGTACTGAGATTCTTATGCGATATTTTTACAGTTGGCAAATACTACTATACTAAGAGTATCTCCGGTCATAATGTTTTTAAAAGTTTTATAACTATGTTACGTCATCTAATTTATAAACCTTTTCACTATAAACATTTTCTCTACAATCCATGAACCGTTTGAAAAAATTTATAACACGGTCCCACTACAAATAAATATTTTCTTTACTATTTTTTTCTACCATACAAAGTTAAAATAGAAGAAAAAAAAAAAGATGTCAGATGATTCCAACCGGTTTGCACACAAATCTTTTGTAAAAAAGCTTTGCTCAGTCACTTTCCTCCGACGGTCACAAAGCTTTTTTTTTTTAGCATAAAGCTTTTGTAATAAATAGATTTTTGTCCAGAAAGACAAAATTATTAAAAAATCGGGATAGAAGGAAACTGTAATTTAATAAGGATAAAAGTAACAATTATGAAGTAACAAATATGAATAACAAATGTGGAATAGAGTAAATATGAAGTAACAATTGTGAAACACAAAGTAACATTAACACATTAAGTAACAATTTTAAAGTAACAATTGTGATTTTTGTCCTTTACAATCATGAAAATGTTACTTTGGTCATTCCAGACTCATTTATTAATTTGTTTGTCATTGTGGCCCCTTCCCCCTGTAATAAATTATAAACCTCCCATTGGAGGTACCCTAAATGGCTACGTTTTATAAGCATCTCTAATCTCTAGTCATAAATCTTTAAAGGTTTATGACTATGCCATATCATATCAATATAAATCTTTTTTGTATAAACTTTTTTTTCTCTACAACAGATAAACTTTTTTATAAAGTTTTATAACATGGACCTACTACAAATAATTTATTTCTACTACACACAAACTTAAAAAATTAAAAATTAAAAAAAAAAAAAGATTGCAGATTTTTCAAGCTTTGAACCACTCTATATTTACAAAGCTTTTGTGTAAAGCTTTGTACAATCATCAAAGCTGCAATGGTATAAACATTTTGTTATGGTTTTAATGGAAAAAAAAACCCTATCATTGGAGATGACCTAATGTGCTACGTGCAGTATTTTAGTACTATTTCTCCGTCATATATTATACGTCGTATTTTTTATCCATCTCACAATATAAATCTATCTCACATTTCAATGCAATAATTAATCTTTTTTTCTCGTTTTACCACTACAAACCTGCAAATACACCGGAGAGATCAAGAGACTTCTTTCTGTATGCTCTACTGGGTATTACTATACCGGCTAGCAAAGCAAGGATTAGCTGCATCACCGGATTCGAAATCGAAATTGGAATCGAAATCTCTATCCCCATTTCAGTCCTCTCTGTCTTTCTTCTTCAACTTCTTAGAAAGTTTTTATTTGCTAATTAGAAAGAGGTTTCCAAAATCTCACCGGAAGAATTGAAGGGAATAACGGGGGAAATCGACAGAGATGGTGATGGTGTCATCGATTTGAAAAAGTTCAAACCTTCGATTTTTAGAGAAGGGTAAATTAGGGAAGTAAAATAAAATGCGTCCTTATTAGAGATTTTTTTTTTAGGTGTTCTAAGTGTCTAATTAAGTCTTCAAATCGGTTCTTATAAACAAATACCCTTTTTATTTTGGTGTTGAAATAGAAAAATAATAAAAATATTCAATGTGGTGCCAAAAATAATTTATAATCGTGTCCTGAAAATAAAATCGTGGTGCCGATAAAAGTCATCTAAAAAAACTCTTGGTTGGTAGGGGAACAGGCCAAAACTTACATCACTAGATGCTTGATGAGAAAATTATTTTATTTTGTGCTTAAAACCCCGTATTCGGAATCAACTGGTCCGAATAATTCGAGTTCGGTCCGAGTCGTGTCTGTAGAGTGACTCTTACTCAGGGATAAGGTCTGACCAAAAGCTATTTCAACATGACGCCTTAGAAGAAAATCGAACCGGTGATCTTCCTAGGCATGAGAAACTTATTTTTAAATTAACGTGTAATGATTCGATTCTGTATGTATTCAACTTCTCCCTACAATTCGAGTCATTGGAGTAATTTTTAATAAATTACTCCAATGATTTGCAACGTTTACGAAACTCTAGAGATAACCAACTAAAGCCCTATCTTTTTTTTTGGAGACATGGATTTTTGAATTAATTAATTTAGTTGAAATTGTGTTCAAATTATATTTTCGTGTGTATATGATCTGCTGTGATCATAAAATTAAAGAGAAAATAAAATTATTTTAATAAATAAAAATACATTCTTAGTACAAAATAATAATTGAAAAAGAAATTATTGTTTTTACGCACTCTATTAATATTTTTATATTTTAATTTTGAAAAATTGTCAGGTATTTCTTGGCATTATCTACATCATAATGTAAGTACTGTGAAGTCAGGATTTTGTTACAGAAGTACTGAGATTCTTATGCGATATTTTGTACAGTTGGCAAATACTACTGTACTAATGGCTACGTTTAATCATGTGCTACATGCAGTATTTTAGTACTATTTCCGTGGTATTTTCTATCCATCCTACGATCGAATAAATTCTTATGCGATATTTTGTACAGTTGGCAAATACTACTGTACTAATGGCTACGTTTTATCATGTGCTACATGCATTATTTTAGTACTATTTCCGTCACATATTATACGTGGTATTTTTTATCCATCTCATAATATAAATCTATCTCAAATTTTAATATAATAATTAATCCTTTTTTTCTCGTTTTACCATTATTTCTTATTCAAAAGCTTTGTATTATTCTAATTAATCTATGGGCTCTTGAGTCCAAAACTATCAAAATTTGATCATTTATTAAGTTTCTTAATATATGTGTATAAAGCTAAGATAACTTACAATATTGGACGGATGTAGTATACACTTGCACGCCGCAGTGGTGGAGACACATAGTAGTGGGGTCCGCGGACCCCGTTATAAAAAAAATACTCTATATTTTACTTATAGAAAAATATTTGGGATCCCGTAAAAAATTTATATACTGTATAAAATATTTACAGACTCAGTTGAATATAATTTCTAGATCCGCCGTTGTTTGCACGTATCAAATAGTTACGTTTGCATATCTCTAAATGCAATACATGCAGATTTCCTTAAATAAATATATATATTGTATCTCAAAATATATATATATATATATATATATATATATATATATATATATATATATATATATATATAATACATATAATTTTCAGGATGTATAATTTATGAGGAGAATATATTTCCACACAACACAAATTATTCTAACCCAACATAACTCAGAATGTAGTTGTTTATTTGTGTTAATTTCTGACGGAATTTAATTGATTTTCAGATCTAATACCGGTTAGAAAACTTATTTCATATATTCTAACTCAAATTCAAATAGAAAAAATTCAACATTGGACATAAATTTGGGTCATAATAAATATTTGCAAAAAAATTGGAGGATAAAATTGGAGAAAAAATAGGTGCGTTAAGATATTTTATTGTTGCGAAAAGCAATTCACAAAAAAAACTGCCATGAACACTTGGAGAACACAATCAAATTTTAGCGATTGTTAAATAAGAGAGTTGAACTTCTTAGAGCCTGGGTTCGCCGTTTTAGCGATTGTTACCAAGAATTCATCAAAGTTTTGTGGAACAAAGGCCACTTTTGTTTGACCTTTATTTGAGAGTTTGTGGTGTTTGAGTATTACCTTTGTTACAACTTCTGTGCCATTGACAGACGCAACAATCATGTCTTCACCCATTTCTACACCTTCTTCAACAAGGAGCCCAGAAACAAACTTGGGCGGTTTTCCAAAATGAAATAAGGCTTTATAACAAATACCTTTGATAGGAGGATTGAGAAAAGTCAGCAATCCTAGGTTTTTGCATCCATTCGCCAATCCTTTTGCTTCTTCGTCATTTCCACACAGCTTTAAGTAGTGTTCTTCTTGAAAGAATGATCCAGTGGCGATTGATTTCTCATATTGTTTTCCAGTTTGAGTGGTTGCAGAGGATGAAGCCATTGTTTTGAAGTGATTAAGATTTGGAAAAAGCTTGGATTTTCATAGAAAATAGGGTTTATAAAATGCAAGAGATCATAAAGAATTCTGAAAAATCTTTAAGTGTTGTTTATATAGGATAATTTATGAGTAGCGTGAATGCGGTTGAATATGGAAGGATTTGGTGAAATAATGTATAAATCACGGTATTGAGTGTAGTGGAAGAGTTGATTGAGGTATGTAATGATAAATCCCAGGAATCGAGGCGTTGCCGTCATACCTGTAATTCAAAAATAGTGTAGTTACCTCCACGATTATAAACTAATCTCCACGTGGGTAATCTTCCATATAATTATTCTCTTTAAATCAACCGATTTTTCACATGTATAAAGTTGATTGTGTTCACACTTCACTTTGCAGTTTTCTCCAAGAATGTTGTTAAACGAACAAAGTTGTTCACGAATAAATCCGTATTCGACTCGTTAGTGTTTGTGATCGTTCGGTTGGAATGAAGATCCTCATGTTGTTTTGATGCATATCTTGTTGTGTTCATGTATATGGGCCGTTTGATTTTTTTATTTTTTTTATAGTTATTATTTTTAATTTCAAATAAGTGAATTCTCACTTTTTCCCTCAGCCACACTATCATACATATGGGCGGGTTGGAACCGAAAACCGGTCCGTCTCGGCGGGTTGGTTGGTTTTGACCCGGCGGGTCAACGGGTCGATAGGTCATACACCCGACGGGTCAATGGATTGCCTCGGGTTCTGATTTGGCCCGGCCCGGAACCGGGGGTTCAACCAACCCGGCCGGAACCGACGGTTAACCCGCCCGAACCGTAACCTGGCCCGGCCCGGCCCGCCCGCTCGTTTTTTTTTTTTTTTTTTTTAAAAAATTTATATATTTTTTGCCCAACGTATAGTTTTCAATTTTTTTGAATAATATATTTTTTATTTTTAAATTTTAACTATCACCCACACTATAAATACACACCCTACACAGTAGTTTGTTGTTTTGAAAAACACAACAGAGCAGAGGATCTCTACTCCGTTCGATTGTTTAGTTTAATGAACCGAATTTAAACTTGATCATAAGTTTGTTTCCTAAACGAACGAACACGTGTTTACTTGTGAACGTCGTATGTTCGTGAACAAGCTTATATATATATATAAAAAAATGTACAGTCTAAACATAATTAATCTAATAAATACTTTATTTTATAGAATATTTATAGAGTTCTTTTAATGTTTTTGTACTATAATATTTGTATATTGCTTCGTACTTTGACCAAAATTCATTTGGATTTGTTTTTTTATACATCCAATAGGCCTTTCCCGGACAAGGATTAGCTTCTCATCTTCGCCTCATGACGAGCATTAAATCGTTGACCTGACCCTGGAACCCTCTACATGCTTGAAGCATACTTTTTTAGCTGAGGTTCTACATATTTCTTTGATCCTTGACAGATTCATTTCTTCCTCTTTACTTTTTGCATTCTCAATTAACTAAAGGATGAATTGATTTATCTTCTGAGCTCGTTTTGTTGATGTTTATTGGCCTGATGATTCTTGGAGTTGCACATGAAAAACGGCACCTTTGAATCTCTCCAGTAATAGGTGAGACCCACAGAGAACGAGTCAAACTCGAGTTTAGTTTAAACTGGAATGTAAAAATATGTGTAACGAACCAAGCTCGAACACGAGCTCGAACAATTTTTCATTATAAATGAGGTTGAGTATCCACATAATTTGTTTATTAAGCAAACGTTTGCGAGCAAATTTTTTAACTTAACGAATCAAGTTTGGACGTATTTTTTGTTCATTTATTAAACGAACGAACACAATCAATCTCATAACCTAAACAAACACACAAATTTAAAGTGTTTTTTTCTTAAAAGGAATAATATTTAGATAAGTGATATATTACGTACAACAATCTAAGTATGTTTGTTTCTAAAAAAAAAAGTATTATTTAATATTTAGTCTGTAGTTTATAAATGCAGGAGACCATTTTTTTTTTTAGGGAAAATACATGTGTGGTGTCTATGGCACCGTATAGACCACATAATTTTATTCTGTCTTTAAACTATTCTGTCTTTAAATTGTGTGGTTCTGATCGTTTCATCCGTCATTTCAACTCAAATTCCCTCACCACAAGTATTTCACCTTTTTTAGCTTCAAATTAATGTACTATAAAAATTTAGATTTCAAAGATATTTGAATGGCCGGAAAAAAAAGGCATGCATAAGATAAAAATAAATAATAACCGTTATAATCTATTGAGTGATCATAATTTTATTTTATTTTTTAAAATTGCAGGATTTTTTAGAGAAAAAAAAAATTCTTTTGCAAGATAAAGTTGAACGGAGAAATTAAAGAACAAAAACAAAGCATCACTAATTTCATTCACAATCATGCCAGGAATCTCCACATGAACAACAGTAGTAGTAGTACAAATACAAATGCAGAAAATAAAGAGACAGAAACATGAAATCTTGAGTTTCTTAAAGATACACATATCCAACAATTTCTCCATTTAGATTAGAGAACATCTTCAATCATTCCACGTCTCTGTGTACCCAAAAAATCCCCAAGATCATCAAACAAACTTATTCAGAAAACGAAAACGAAAACGAAAACGAAAAGCAGACTAGAAAACACAGAAATTAAAAGGAGATTCTAGAACGGCATGGACGAAAACAACCTAATAGTAATCAACATATTTGCTACCAGACCCCTTAGAACCGCCAGATCTGCCGCCACCACCACCGCCGCGTCCGCCGCCGCCGCCGGAACCATTCTTTCCGCCATGGAACGTAGTGGTCTTGCTGCATTTGACCTGAGTCTGATACTCGGTAGTGCTGCCCTGGATCTTGTCATTCACCTTATAAGATGAGTTGTACTTCACCTCCTGCTTGAAACCTTGATTTCCGCTTCGCTTGTCAACAAAACCGCCGGCCTTGTGCATCTCGGTGAACTTGCTAGTGCAGCCTCCGCCGTGGTCTTTGGTGACGGTCTTCGAAGTGTTGGACGCCTCGTACATTGGCACGGCGGTGATGACACCGCAGTAGGCAACCTTCTTTTCCGCCATTTTTGATCGTGCTCGAGAAAGAAAGAAAGAGAGAATTTGTTTCAGGGGATTTTTAGTGGGGAAAATGCTTATGATACTGATCGGTTATTGCACCGGAATTTATAGGCACGGCGTTTTACGAAAGTACTGGATAATACTAAGAAAAAAAATTAAAAAAAATATAATAAAATCTTTCCTAATAAAAACTGTTGAAACCGCTAAAAAGATATTGATAAAAAGATAGAGTACTTGAGAAGTCATCAAATAATATGTATTTTTTTTAATAAATAAATAATACTGCTATAAAAAAAGGTACTCTATCTTTCTTTTGTTTTGAATTCAAGATTCATAGTAACTAGCGTTATGATTTTTTTATATGAATAATGTGGTTTGATTTTTATTCATATTCATATAGCAAAAGTATCTATCTATCTGTGGTTTGAATTTCTTAAATCAGGATAAAAACATATCATCAATGAATTTTGATGTGGATAACCAATCCAAAATAAGAAGTCGATATAATATTTGTATTAAAGAAATTATGCTATATATGTCGTATAGAGAAGTTGGAGACAAAAGCTAAAGGTGTTTTTAAACGCATCACGGTTTCTTTTACACGTGACACCACATTCCTTTTAATGATTACCTTTGGCACAACATTCTATTTTTTTTTTAATTTTTCTTTGAGAAAAACATTCTTTATTTTGAAATGATGATTTTACTTAATGTTTCACATATCTTAAAAAACTAAATATGTTATTTTCAGGTCGTTTTGACTATTATCAATTTTTTTATTTATGAATTAGTATTTAAAAATATATAACTGTTGGATATATTACAGAACATTCCGAAAAAAGATTCAACTGTGGAGATGTTAGATGTGTAGGCAGTGGCGGACCCAGGATTTTATCTTGGGGTGGTCTTGGTTTTCTCTTTTCAAATAAATATACATATCCCGAAATAAAATAAAAAAAATCCACTGCAAAAAAATTTCATTCATCGTAAATCAAATTACGAACATGTAGTATAGTTATGTATTGCCCTTCTAAATACACAACAAGCGAAGCTGGAATTTGTTTTTCTGGTTTTTAACTTTTATGTTTAGATTTAAATGGTATAAGGTAGTAAAAAAACTATGTTGCAAATTAAAAATGTTTCAAACGTGGATCCGTTCTTGTAAAATGTAGTATATAGTACGTAAAGCCTTGGCCTTCTAAATACACAATAAGATAAGTTGAAGTTTGTTTTTGTAGTGTTTAACTTTTATGATTAGATTTAAATGGTATAAATAATGTATAAAAAAAATATTGTTGCAAACATGTTTCGAACGGATCTGTTTTTGTGGTGTTTAATTATTACAATTAAATTTACATGACATAAGGTAAGAACGAAACAAATTTGATTTAAAAGGTCTAAGGTAAAGGAAGGAAAATATTAGATTTAGATTATATCAGGTACAAAGAAAATGCCAAAAACCAAAACAAAATTATTGCTTGCAACAAGTGTTGAACCCAAGACCATTGGATAAACAAGATAAAAATGAGCCGTTTTGTTACACTAGACCACCACAGCATTGCTTTAAAATAATAAGCATTAAATATATATACTAATACTAACATTAACTCAATTATACAAAAATATTTTTTTTTTTTTTTTTTTTCAAATTTTGGGGTGGTCTTCAGACCACCCCTCCTATAGGGTGGGTCCACCCATGTGTGTAGGTCCAACTATACAGCTGTTGGACGTCAATGTCCGACTTTGACAATGTTGGATGTGTTGCAGAACATTCTGAAAAAAGATCCAACTGTGGAGCAAGATGTCAAGGTCCGACTATGGCATTGTTGGATATATTACAGAAAATCCTGAAAAGAATCTAACTGTGGAGCTGTTGGATGTATAGGTCCAACTATACAGATATTGGATGTCAAACTCCGACTATGATGCTGTTGGATGTATTACAAAACATTTTGAAAAATATCCAATGACGTGATCCGTTTCCGTCAGGTATTTTGAAAGGAAGACTTGGACGTGGGATATCTGGCCTCTTCGTGGTGCTCCGGTCAGTGAGGTTATCGCCGTCGGACGGTGGCGTTTATCGACGTCGGTGATGAGCCCGCGGAGGTAATATGAAATAAATATGAGAGAGAGAACAGTGCTGATAGAAATAAATGTGCAAAAGTTGTTCTATATATCTCTCTTCATTGATGTCACAGTGGGGGTATTTATAGGGAAAGGATAAAGCTGTAAAAGACTACTCGTGCTAGCGGCGCCGATGCCCGACAGATGGCAGTTGGCCTCGCATTCTATCTAAGCTTATGAACTTTCCATTAAGCGATATTCTCGTAGGAATGGGCCCGCGATCTTTGCGGGGGCCCCCCTTATGCTTATGAGGATGGCGGGATGGCCATCAAGTTGGCGACGTCGCGCGCTTATGCTCGGGGAAAGAGTTTGACTTATGTCCTCGGACGAGTTGACCGGGGATAATGGGACCGTGTCGGGTTCCGTATCATCAATGGCCCCTACTACTGCGGCGGAAATTTGTTGCGGCGTAGAGTAGTATCTTGGTCGAGGAGTCTCCGTTGTCGAACACTCTTGGAAGACAAAAGTTGAGCGGACTCGGGATTAGGGATACAAACTCGTAGAGCCTCATCAAAACCTTTCTTAAGAAAAACCCGGTGGGAAAAAATCTTAAGCAAGGGAAAAGAGTACTCTCTGTTTGTATCGAAATCTCAAGACCGCTCCTTCGGAGGCGGCGGGGTTGCGACATGAAGTTGATGCAACATATCCCGCGAGCGCTTCGTGAAGTTGAAGCTATACGAAAGGCTTGCCAATCACTACAAGCGGGTTTCCTCCTCCTAGTACACGTTAGTGGTGATGCAGAGTCGTCGTCGCGCTCGGTAGTTCGCGGTCGGTCGCAAGCAACAAGGGATCGACCTACCCGGGCCGCCCCTTCTCGGATATAGGAAGCGATCTTCTCTCGTCCGGCCTACCGGGTCGTCTTCCCCTCATATAGGAAGCGATCCTCTCTCGTCTTGGATCTCGGCTTGCGGACTCGGTGATTGTAGGGGGCCCAATTCTGATGAAAGACGCTTTGCCATTCTTCCCAGACAGCGTCGACCATGGCCCCCTGGCAGTTTCCATTCCGGACTAGACGCACAAACTTTTTGAACAGCTTGCTTTGTGCGGTCTGTGGATCCGATCGCCGATGAATACCTCTGATCCTCTTGTGAGCCCGCAGGACTCTGGATTCACTTATCTCAGCTTCCTCCTCACGCTCTAACTCCGCAATCTCGGGCAGCAAGAAGACGGCAGCGGTATCAAGATTCTGTTCTATTTCCGCTCGTGGTATTGAAATTGGGGGTTGTCCTTCCCCCGAAGGGTTATGGAGGAAGTGCAAGGTGGATTCCGGATGCTCGTTGCCTTTGTAGTCCTCCATAAATTCGTATTCAACATTATCCGGCGAGACATTCTTGTTTTTACGGGATTTTGTAAGAAGAAAAGAAAAACGAGTGATTCGAATGGGAGAAGAAGCATCTGTGGAAGAGGCGGTGAAATGGGCGGCTTTTATAGAGGGAGGTGGCGTGTTTGGCATGGACTACCATAATGGTGGACGGACGAACGACGGCTATACGAAGAGACGTCATAATGACCGGCGTAATGATGGTTATGCGAGAGGTTTACCGTCATTATGAGCATTCGAAGGGACGGTTATTTATGGTGGGTAATCATGGGCTATTTTTCGTCCGGCATAGTCCCTAGTCAAAGTAGCCCTATTAAACACGGCTAAAACTCGGGAAGACCACCAATGATGGCTTTTGAACCGTTCCGTCCGTTGGGATACACGACGGTTTGTGGACGCGGCGGGGAGATGCGACGACACTGCGGTTGCGATTTGAGGTGCACGGCATAGAGCGATCCGGATATGCCGCGAGGCTGTTACGGTCGCCGCGGCTGCGGCTTGAGAGCTTGCGATGGAAATCGTCCGTGCTCGTTGGTCGACCGAGGTCGACATGTTGAGGTGCACGGCATAGAGCGATCCGGATATGCCGCGAGGAGGCGTTGCGGTCGCCGCGGCTGCGGCGAGAGCTTGCGATGGAAATCGTCCGTGCTCGTTGGTCGACCGAGGTCGACATGTTGAGGTGCACGGCGCATAGAGCGATCCGGATATGCCGCGAGGAGGCTGTTGCGGTCGCCGCGGCGGCGGCGAGAGCTTGCGATGGAAATCGTCCGTGCTCGTTGGTCGACCGAGGTCGACATGTTGAGGTGCACGGCATAGAGCGATCCGGATATGCCGCGAGGAGGCTGTTACGGTCGCCGCGGCGCGGCGAGAGCTTGCGATGGAAATCGTCCGTGCTCGTTGGTCGACCGAGGTCGACATGTTGAGGTGCACGGCGTAGAGCGATCCGGATAGGCCGCGAGGAGGCGTTGCGGTCGCCGCGGCGCGGCGAGAGCTTGCGATGGAAATCGTCCGTGCTCGTTGGTCGACCGAGGTCGACATGTTGAGGTGCACGGCGTAGAGCGATCCGGATATGCCGCGAGGAGGCTGTTGCGGTCGCCGCGGCTGCGGCGAGAGCTTGCGATGGAAATCGTCCGTGCTCGTTGGTCGACCGAGGTCGACATGTTGAGTTTACGGGAGTTATCATTTACGCGATCCCAGGCGAGATGGCGAAGTCATTTGTGTTGGCGAGAGCGAAAACTGTACAAGCGAGCTATTACAGGTGGCGTGCCACGTGGAGCAATATAAATGGGCTGCAGAACGCTGCGTATCATTAAATGTGGCGTCCTTTCAGTTCTGACAAGGTGACGTTTCACCGCAGGACGTGACGGCTGGTGATGATGGCTTTTCGTTTTTTACGTAAACTTCAAATTTCAAAGCGTCGTGTCGGATTCTGAAACTTTTCGCTTTCCCGCGTAAACCCGAACCGTTGGATGTGGATAATCACAGCCGCTGGTCGGTTGAATGCCTGTCTATTTAAGGGGGTGTTGCCCCTCTTTTTGCCACTTTTTCGAAAACCTCCTCCAAAATTCGTAGGCTGATCAATCCAGAAATCAAGAGCATCCTGTGGTGATTCAGAACCAAGTTTCCGGTCGAGGCTGAGGTTGTGTTTGAACTTCATCGGAGTGAGCCTTTTTCGGCGATCGGAGCGATCATCCTTGTCTTCCCAATTTTACGCCATCCGGATCATAAAGGTACCATCTTTATCCGATCTAACACGGGTTTTTCTTTGTTGATCGTCTTTTTGTGGTTGATTCTTGGCTTTGTATAGATCATAAGTATGCTTTTTGTCCCGTAGATATTCGGATTTTTGAGGTTTTCTAACCGGTGATAGAATCCGTATGTCTAAACCCTTCTTTTGTGAATTTGAAGCCCTCAGGGATTAGGGTGCAATTTTCAATTTTTCCGTGTAGTATTTCTTTATGACCCCGTTGCCCCTGTCTTTGTTTGGCTTGCGCGGAAATGGGGGGGGGGGGCGGTGTCGACTGAACGAAGCGTTGATCCACCTCTCTTCATTTTGCGGCATGTCGCACGCGGCGGACGACGGCGATAAAGAGGAATTTAGTTATGGGGACGGCGGGGCCGAGGAAACGGCGGCGGCGAGGTTTCATCTTCCCGTTCGACGAAGAGGACTCGCGTCCTGCGGCCCGGCGAGGCCCAAAGGCTACTTATAGCGAGGGGCACTCGGTGCTTTTCGAATCCTTGCGGCACTTAGCTCCCGAGAGAGCGAATTCCTAAGACCGCCGGTGAAAGGATTCGGACGGCGTCCGCCCCAAAGCCGCAAAGGCGAAGGGGGACAGCCGTGGGGGCACGCAAACACGCTAGCTCCGCCCCGCGAGAGGGGAAAATCCGGATCGGCTTGGAGGACCGCGGAGTCTTTGGAAGAGGGTGGCAAGGCGAAGGCCATGCATCGCGCCGTCGATGTAGAATGGAAATCTTTGTTGACCGCGGCGCCGATTTTAACACCGCTATCCGCGCCCGATACCGGCTTTCCGACAACTATCATTTTTCTCCGTGCATGGACGACCGACGGTATGATTATACTTGTGGACGCTACTACCGGGGACCGGTTGTATGTTCCTTTCGACAATTTTACGGCGGGGTTCGGGCCCCTTTCGATCCTTTTTTGGTGGAGGTGATGTATTTCTTTGGAAGCCTTGCCGGCGGACTTTCACCCTAATGCTTGTTAGGGCCCGGCGGCGTTTATTGCGACGTGCCGCCTTAATGGAATTGAGCCCTCCTTGGGCTGTTTAGGGAGTTCCATGATTTCGTCGGCACCCAAACTCCGGGTCGGTGAGCGTGAGGGCGCGTGAGGGGAGGCCTCGCCACTTTTTACCCCGCCGACAACAAAATCTACAAGCGGAGCCAAAGAGTGATGCGTGTGCAATCCGGGGTCGGATGGCCGTTCCCGCATTTTGGGAGTCGGGCTGCACGGGGACTAGACTCCAAGTGGCTCAAAGGCGAGTGGTTCCTCTCGCAAGTCTGAAGAAGTAGAGGCGATTGTGGCCTTGATAAGCTCTCGCGGACGGATACGCACGGGTCCGCATGATCGGCGTTCGGATGTTGACGAACGTAAAGCTTGGTAGCGCGAGGATGGCGGGGATCCCGGGCTGTTTGGAGTCGGGGATTTTGCACTGTCGTGAACATTCCCCCGCCATCGTGGAGTTTAGTGATCCCTGACCGGGTCGGCGAGTGCCACTTGGGTAGGAACTTTCCGACGCAATGCGAAGAGTGTGGCGGCGATTGGTCGAGCCGCCGGGGTAAAACCATTTCTTCTCTATTTTTGTTTTTGCTAACCCAAAAATACGCGGCTCTGTGCGCGGGGTCGGGGCGGCGGCGGGCACGGTCCCCCTATTTTTTTTTTTTTTTTTTTTTTTTTTTTGACTTGTACATTTCGATTGCTTCCTCTCTTTTTCTTTTTTCGAGAGATGCCGGCATCCGGTCTTCGCGGGAGCGCTAATGCGCCATTTGCTAATGCCGCGAGGAAGACGCGGGAGGAAGCGTTGGCGAGGGTAGATCCCGTGATCATACCCGGCATTGTTCATGTGGGGATCAATCGGGGAGTGACCGTTCTTTGCGGCGGGTACGGCGTACGAGGCGGGGACTTCCTCTCGGTATTGCGATCGCCGGAGCGATTACGAGAAAATGTCCGCCCCCGCCGGTGAAGGCTCGAGCGCCGCCACGGTAGCGGCCGGTAGAGTTTGAAGATGTTCTTGAAGACGTCCCCCTTTCCCGGAAAAGACCAAGAGTGGATGCGCCATCGAGGTTGTCGACCTAGGGGTCTTGACTCTTCCCCTCTCAACCTTGCACCTCTTTACGAATTCGTGCCGCGGGGAACGCGCACGGCAAGAAGCTTCGGCGGCGCGACATTCCTTTATATTTTGACGAGGCTTTCGCGCCGATCAATCATCGCCGGCGGGGTGTGATGATGGAGTCGGCTACGTCGGCGGTTCCCCCTCTTCCTGTACTTACCGGAAAATGGAGCGGCGAGGCTCGCCTATCCGTGGGGACCGGACCGATAAAGAGGATTGCTCCCGCCAACATCGGCAACGGCTACATTGATCCCCGCGAGGCTATGAGGGCTGCCGTCGCCGAGTACGGGATGTCGGCGCATAAGGTAAATATGTTTCCTCGCACGAATTTTCTTTTATTTTCCAAGTGCTTACTGTGTCTTTTTTAGGTCTCGCGTTGCATGCTTGCCGCTTTAGATCTTGTTGAGAAGTTGGTGGAGAGCGAACGAGCGAACGAGCGACGAGCGGCGAAGAAGGCGCGGGGAGAACCGGGGAGTTGGTGCGGACGATGAAGGACACGGAGGCCAAAGTTGGCGACGCCAAGGCTCTATATACCGCTAAAGAAAAGACACGGGTGGACAAGATAGCGGAGTTGGAGCGCCGGGTTACTCATGAGAAGAATCATCGCAAGAAGGTCGAAGCCGCCCGGGTGCACGTGAGCAAAAGTTGAAAAGCTGGCGAGGATTGTCGGCCGGTGCGCTAAGGAAGCGAGGATGCCCGTCGGAAAGCGAGGAAGCTATCAAAAGGGCCGAGGACCTTGCCTCGGATGTCGAGGCCAAAATCGAGGCCGCCCTTGCTTGCCGAATATAAGGACGGCGCCGAATATTGGAAGGATGCGGGTGACAATTATGACCAAGGCTGCTATCATATGGCGAGGTGTGTCTGTAGGTCGATGCACCAGCAGAGGGTCCCCAGCTTACATGATATGGCGGCGTGGACTCAGGAGAATTCCTTCAGTGCTGAGCTCATTCAATATCATCCCGTGGTTCCATATTCCGAGGAGGAGATCGCGGAATACCGCGAGCGATGTAGGGTTGATGGTTTACAGGCGGCGGTATTTCCAGCGGCAGCAAAAGAGAACATGCGATCACTCGTGCAGGCGATCTTGGATGGGGCCCATACAGAGGGAGATCAGGCAGCTCCAGGTGGTGAGGAGGGGGTGCGGCCGGGAGATTCGCAAGGCGGCCTTGATTCCGGAAGCGTTTGATTCTCCTTTTGTTATTGACGAAACTTTGTTATTGGTTTGTAATATTAACTTTTGTTTCCGGCTGATGTGGGGCTCGCCACCCTGTTAACTTTGATCCTTTTCCTTCTGTGCACATTGGGGCCGCTGCATGGCCATTTCGTTTTATGCCTTTGCTCTCTGCTTTGGTATTTTGAGTTGTTTTTGTTTTTGCTAACCCAAAAATACACAAGCTTTGTGCGCGGGGTCGGGGCGGCGCGGGCACGGTCCCCTACTCCCTTTTTTTTTTTTTTTTTTTTTTTTTTTTTTTCGCAAAAAGGAAGAAAAATATATACGCAAGGAACAAAACTTCCAAAAAACGAGAGGACTACATGTAATATCTCTTGAGGTTGTCGGCGTGCCAAGTATTCTCATATTCACGGCCATTCTGTCTTTGAGATAATATGTCCCCTTCTTTAGCTCGCGAGAGATACGAAGGGGTCCCTCCCAATTCTTTGTCTAACTTTTTGGGTTTGCGGCCGGCGGCTTCACATTTAATTAATACGAAGTCTCTGCCTTGAAAAAATGGTGGCGTACCTTCTTATCGTGGTGTCGCTTAGCGGCCATCTTGAAGTTAGCCAAACGGGTCGCCGCTTGCGGTCTTTTTTCTTCGAGCATGTCGAGCTCAAACTCACGCGATCGTTCGTTGGTGTCCTCGTTGAAATGCGACACTGCGATGCTAGGTAGAGACATCTCCTTGGTGTCATCGCCTCCGAACCATAAGTCGGGGAGAATGGGGTTTCTCCTGTGGTGGATTTTTTGGCGGTCCGGAGCGACCATAAGATCGCGGGCGGCTCATCTACCCCCCCGCCTTTCTTTCCGCATAGAGTGCGTTTCGGGCCTACGAGCACTTGTTTGTTTGCGTTCTGCGCGACCATTACTTTGAGGATAGGCGACCGAAGACGTCGCATGAATGACGCCATGCTCTTTACAAAACTCGTCGAATTCCGTTACGAAGCGTGGTCCATGGTCGGATATGATGATGCGAGGTACCCCGAAACGAGTCCACACTTGATCCATTAAAAAATAGATGACACGGGTGGTGGCAATCTCTGCGAGGGGCTTCGCCTCTGTCCATTTGGTGTAATAATCGATCGCTACTACTATGTATTCACATCCTCCGCGCCCTTTAGGCATTGGACCGACGAGGTCGATGCCCCACATTTCGAAAGGCCATGAAGCGGTGACGATGCTCGCTCTACGGAGGGTAACACTGGGTATATCTGCGTACCTTTGACAGGGGTCGCATTCCCTAACGAATATATCCGCATCCCTCAACAAGGTAGGCCAGTAGTATCCTGCGGTGATCGCCCTTTGTGCGAGGGTTCGACAGGCTGGATGCCCGCCGCACACTCCTTGATGAAGCTCATGGAGGATACCCTCTACTTGCTCCGGCCTGACGCAGCGGAGCAGAGGTTTGGAGAAAGAGCGCCTGTAAAGTATCCCATTTTGTACGACATATCTTCGCTCGGCGAGCCAAGGTTCTCGCCTCTATCTTGTACGAAGGCAAAACTCCATGCTCAATATAATCTTTGACCTCATCGATCCGGCGGCGCGAGGAGGGTTGAATATCCATGACCTCGCATACGTTGATAGAAGGTTCCCCGAGGTATTCCAAAGGGATGTCGGGGAGCGAGCGCCGCGTCGGCGTCGGATAACTTGGATAAATAGTACGCCCTCAAATTCGAGTGCGTGGTATATAAGAGAGCTCGCAATATCCGGGCGACGACGTAACCACGGACCGGGTCGATGTCTTGCTGCGGTTTCGAACAATAAATCTTATAACCTCCATTCACTTGATTGACAACCGGTTGTGAGTCGCAAAAGACGTGTATGTTCTCAACTCTCATTGCGAGGGCGAGCTCAAGGCTGCGATGAGCGCCTCATATTCGGCTTGGTTGTTTGACGCCGTGAAATCGAAGCGAAGCGCTTTCTCAATTTCTTCGGACGTTCCCGGCTCGAGCAAGACGATGCCGGCCCCGCAAGCTCCAATTCCACTAGCGCCGTCAACGAACAAGCGCAACGGTGGCCGGGCCTCGTGGGGCCGCTAGGAGCCGGTTTGTCGGGCGAGTTGGTCGAAGGGGAAGTGGGTTGTGTTGTCGAGGGATCTCGGAAGCTTGCTTCAAGAATGAACTCGGCCGGGGCACGTGCCTTGATTGCCCTTCGAGGCTCGTACTTGATGTCGAATTCGGTGAGCTCAATTGCCCATTTCCGGAGACGACCGGCGAGGTACGGCTTATGTAAAACCGACGCGGCGGACTATCCGATAGTACAATGATCGTATGTGATGAAAAATATGCACGGAGCTTTCTATTTGCTATAACAAGGGAGTAAGCCAATTTCTCTGCATTAAAATATCGACCTTCCACGGAGATCGAGAGCCTTCGAAACATAGTAAATGGGCTTTTGAACGGGCTTCTCGGGAGTCCCTTCTTCCTTTACAAGAGCGCGGCGACGCCCCTATACGAGGCCGCCAAATATAAATAAAGGCCGGTCGCCTATGATAGGACTTACTAAAAGAGGCGGGCGACCGGTATTGCTTGAGCTCTTCAAAGGCTTCGCGCATTCTTCGGTCCATTCAAACCCCCTTGCCGCCGCTTTTCAAATTTTATAAAAAGGAAGGCACCTGTCTGCCGATTTTGAAAATGAAACGCCCCGGAGCGGTTATCCTTCCATTCAACCTCGAACCTCTTTCACAGTTGTGGGAGGTGCCTGTCCAGAATGGCTCTGATTTTCTCAGGATTTGCTTCGATGCCGCGCTGTGTGACCATGAAGCCTAAGAATTTTCCAGCTTTAACCCCAAACGTGCATTTGACTGGGTTTAGCTTCATGTTGTTTTTTCGTACGTTCGCGAAAGTTTCCCTCAAATACGCTATGAAGTCGCATCCGCGGATTTGATGACCATGTCATCTATGTAAGCTTCCATGTTGCGGCCGATTTGAGTGTGGAAGACCCGGTTGATCATCCTCTCGGAATGTTGAACCCGCATTCTTCGAGCCGAAGGGCATCATTTTGTAATAATACATGCCGCCTCCGGCTACGAAAGCGATAAGTTGTCCTTCGTCCCCGGCCATACGGACACGATGGTATCCGAGAATAGGCGTCGACGGCGAGGATTTCAAAACCCGCTATCCGATCTACCATTCTCGTACATGCGGGGTAGCTCATAGGGATCCTTGGGGCGGGCTTTGTTCAAGTCGGTGAAATCTACGCACATTCGCCACTTGCCGTTGTGCTTCAAAACCATAACGACGTTGGCTAGCCAAGTAGGATATTGTAGTTCTTCAATGATATCCGCCGCAAGTAGTTTGGCGATCTCAATTTTTACGACCTCTTCCTTTGCGGTTGAAAATTGACGAGCCCGCTCGCCGAATTGGCTTGAAGTGGGGATTCACGTTGAGACGGTGGAGTGCGACCTCAGGGTCGACGCCTCGCATGTCAGTGACCTCCCAAGCAAAGGCCTCCAGGTTCTCTTTCAGTACGTCGATCAGCGCGGACATATCGGCCTTGCTGAGGTGCGCCCCGACTTTGATCTTTTGGTCGGGGTACCTCTCATTGATGATTACCTTGACGAGCTCCCCCTCTGCTTCAATGCTTGGATCATCTCGTATCTGCAATGTGTCGCATACAATTTCCTTTTGTTGTTTCTTAAGCGGCGGAGGGCTGTTCGTGTCTTGTCCCCGCTCGATATGGGCTTCCAGCGCTCTTTTCTTAGCGCTCGCCTCTAACTCGGCCATGGACTCACCTATCCGGGGGTTGAGTCGTCCGGTGTACTTGGGATCTCGAGTTTGTATCGATTATTACTAGAGCTTCTCCCAACGAGATTTATTGAATTAGTGATGGGGTTAGTCCCTATTTGGTGCGACGGGAGGTGTAGCATGAGCTTGTCCTAGCACACCTTGGACTTCGGGCTCCCGTGCCCTTTTCAACCCCTGCCTTTGATTTTGCTAAGTGGTGAAGATAAGTACGTGGTCGGCTAATCGCACGGCCTATCCCCGCCCTTTTACGTATAAAACTTGACCTCTCGATGCGGAATGGAAGACACCATCGAAATTTGCGCATCGCGGTATGCCCGGGATCATGTGGTAGCGAGCGGCGGATCGACCACCGAAATTCTATTTTTTCGATCCGGAAGGGCTCGAAGTCTCCGATGCGGACCTCCGGGTCAATCATTCCTTTAACTTTTACCTCATGGTTGGTAAAACCCTCCAGCGAGCCCGGGTACGGTTTCGGATTGGCCTCGGTGAAATTCAAACCTTTGAGGCGGTCAAGATAGATGATGTCTCGGCGGCGCTGTATCCACCAGGACTCGTTAACCCCGCACTTGCCGATCCCGATTTTGATTATGAGGGGCATCTCCATTGCTCCCGTAACAAAGCTAAGCTCGCTCTTTGTGAAAGTCAAGGCCTCTTCATCGGCCGCCGCGAGTTCTAGGCCGCTCTCGTCCAAATTCTTTGATCGAGTTGATCTCGTTCTTTTATCCGCACTTTTTGTTGCTAGGCGGGCTTTCGTGGATGACATTAAGCTCGCGCTCATACTGGGCTGCGACGAGTCTCTGGTTGGCACCGCCTGCCGATTTGAATCGATCTAACTTTCCCTCCCGGGCCATTTTGTCCAGGATCCTTATCAGGGAAAAACAATCATCCGTGTTATGGCCGTGATAATTATGAAACTCACAGAATTTGCTTGTGTCCGCTTTACGAATGGTGTCTTCGCTACGATTGTCGCGGGGCTTCCGGATGTGTTCCGAAATTTCGTTCAGGATCGCCGATGGTCGGGCATTCAGCGGAATGTAATCTTTTACGTCGAACTTTTGCGGCCTCTTGAAATCACGGTCGTCCGTTCTTTCGCCGGATTGACGACCTCCTCCTTTCTTTGGGGATCGGCCTCGAGTACTATTGGACGGGGCCGTGGGATCAGATTGAAGGCCCCGGTTTCGGCGGGGATGACCTCGACGGTAGTAAACTTCCGGGCTGCTCCAACATGTCCCTCGAGTTGGTCGGAGCGTGCATCGTTAAGTGTGTCTTAAGTTCGCCGCCCACCGGTCCGAGTTAAGAATGCCATCATGACCGTGGGTTCGGGCTCGTCCCGTGTTTGATCGTAAACTTGGACGAATTTCTCGTAATACGACCGGGCGGACTCCCAGGTGTCTGCTTTATCAAAAACGGATCGGTTGTGGTCTTGCGAGGTCTATGCGCTGTCTTGAATTCTGTCAGGAACTTTGTCCGCATATCCTCCCAGCTATTAACTGATCTGGCTGGCAATTTGCGAAGCCATGTAGAGGCTCTATCTTTCATGCAACCCACCATAGCCACGCACCGGGCCGCGCTATGGCGCGTAGCGAGCATCATTTTGCTCTCGAACGAGGCTATCCATTCGTATGGGTCGACTTACCCACGATAATCTGTTATGTTGATGTTGGAGACTCGGCGTCGAGGGAGGCTCGCTATGAGCGAGTACGAAAGTGCGTCCATAGCGGCGCTAGGTTCCTTATCCTCTTCTCGTTTGTTCTTTTTCATTTCCGGAACCATCGGCCTCGGATCTTCAAATCGCCGGTTGGTCCGGGCTCGAGCGCCCCGAGAGTGGGCGTCGTCCTCGTCACTTCTTGTGTCTTTACGTTTCGGCCCGTGCTCTTCTTCTCGGGATAATGTTCCGGGGATTTTCGGCGAGGGGACCCGGTCTCCGTCGACGTTGCCTCGCGTTCCTTTATCTTCATCCCTCGGTGGTGGTGGTAAAGCTACGTTTTCCCGGGCGGTCGTGCGCCGATATTCTAGTTTGGCTTTCACCGTGCCGAGAGGAGGATACGCTTTCCCCTCGATGCTCGTGACGCGAGCTCGCGTTGTTTCCCCCATGTTTGGCCCTTTCCACGGAGGGGCGATGACGTTAGGTCCGGCGTTCATGCCCCCTACGGTGGGGGAGGATCAATTGCTAGCGCGGGCTGGCCGGCGGAGATTAAGATCTCGTTGGCTGCCTTCATTTTCGCCGCGTATTCACCATAACTCTTCATTCTTGCCAGATCGGCCTCGCTAAGAACCGGCGGGGCGGGGGCCTCTTTGTACGGGCCCTCGGTGTTAATCTGTCTTCGGGCGAGCTGCGCCTCTAGCGAGTGTTTTTCTTTCTTAACTCCAAGAACTCGCGGTAATCGACGGTTGTACGGGCGGGGTCACTCTCCCGAGACCTCGTTGGGGCGATGCGCTTTTCACGCCGGGTTGGGTGTGACGGGGTTAGGCGAAGGGTTAGCCATGATGGGAGGTCCGATGCCGGTCGACGACAAGCTTTCCAAGGTAGCAAGTGGGATTATTGCCTCGACACAAGCCGACTCTAGTATCCTTTTCAAAAGGTAGTTGATGTGATGTGATGTGATGTGATCTCGCCGTCGATTTTATGTACGCAACATCCGATGAACCTTTTACCCTCCTACAAGCAATCGATCCCAACACGAGAGATGCTACAAGTCGAATTTTATGGCGTTCACACCGTCCCGATCAACATACAAATCGGAAAAACGCTAACCACGGCCGTTTCTTAGCGGTTCATATAGGATTATCCCAATAGTGGTGAATCTTCAAACGCAAGATTGGGATAGTCTACATAAACACATGAGCTATCTTTCAACGGATTTGTGAAGACAAAGATAACCGATTTGATGATGATAAAGCGGAATAACAAACCTTTTATACAAGGGAGACGAAGATCGGTACAAGGCGAGCAACTATGGAGTCCACGAAGGTGTTGAATCCTTTTAAGAAAACGTTCCCGGTAACGGAGCCAATTGACGTGATCCGTTTCCGTCAGGTATTTTGAAAGGAAGACTTGGACGTGGGATATACGGCCTCTTCGTGGTGCTCCGGTCAGTGAGGTTATCGCCGTCGGACGGTGGCGTTTATCGACGTCGGTGATGAGCCCGCGGAGGTAATATGAAATAAATATGAGAGAGAGAACAGTGCTGATAGAAATAAATGTGCAAAAGTTGTTCTATATATCTCTCTTCATTGATGTCACAGTGGGGGTATTTATAGGGAAAGGATAAAGGCCGTAAAAGACTACTCGTGCTAGCGGCGCCGATGCCCGACAGATGGCAGTTGGCCTCGCATTCTATCTAAGCTTATGAACTTTCCATTAACTGATATTCTCATAGGAATGGGCCCGCGGTCTTTGCGGGGCGGCCCCCTTATGCTTATGAGGATGGCGGGATGGCCATCAAGTTGGCGACGTCGCGCGCTTATGCTCAGGGAAAGAGTTTGACTTATGTCCTCAGACGAGTTGACCGGGGATAATGGGACCGTATCAGGTTCCGTATCATCATCCAACTATGGAGATGTTGGATGTATTACAGTACATCCTGAAAAAGATCCAACTGTGGAGCTGTTGGATCAATATGAATTTCACAAAAAAATTCACCAACATAACACCGGTGAGTACAGATTGTCTGGTTCTATCACCAGCAGACAATGCAAAAAAACATAAGATACCGGTGACTACAAAATGTCAAATTCTTTCACCAAGAATACATCGTCGACGACTAGACAATACAAAAAAACATAAGTAATCTTTTAAGCACCGTATTGTTCAGCACCGGTGATTACAAAATGTCAAGTTCTATCACCTACGTAACATTGTCGACGACTAGACAACACAAAAGAACATAAGATATCATCAAAGCACTGTTCGGTTAATCACTTTACACCGGTGACTACATAATGCTACAAACATAAGATAGTTGCTATGGACCGTCTAAGTCAACTAATTAATCTGTTTGGTTGGGTCGTAACAATAGTTTTCTTTCTGCCACCCTACTTCCGAAAATTTGCAACCACTCTTTGCTAGCTTCATTTGATACTTTATCCCACGGATCTACTGGGGTGGGAAGTGGGCAATTATCTTTCAATTTCATGCACTTGTTGTGGTTTATTCTGAAATACAGAAAAATTTGCAATGGTGGAACAGTCTATAGACATTCTTTTGTTGGAAAACATGTCAAATTACCGATGTGTTTATCCGTGGTGAACAAGGTCACCATAGCATTATACTAGTTAGAAATTGACAATAAAATTATAGGCGTCTCCATTCAATGTATCCCATCACAATGCCTTACATTCCGGTCTATATTTTTAGCAAGTATTTCTGCCTGACCTACTTGTTCCAACGCATCATCATAATGACCTAAATCTCCTCTCAATTGGACTGTGAAGGTTGGAGATTCTCCTCCCTTTAAATGTGAATGTCCTCGGCTATTAGCTCATCAACACTTGGCAGACAATCATCTTCATCATTTTATTTGGAATTACACTACAGTTTCAATCAAATATGTAATGCTTATAACATGAAACAAACAATATAATGTCATCAAATTTTTTTGGTTTGTGTTAAATCTATAAACAATTTTGGTTTGTGTTAAATAAACAGCTCATTTGTAATCCTAACTTTATGTGAAGGTCCGATTGTGGCACTGTTGGATGTATTCCAGAATATTCTGAAAAAGACCCGACTACGGAGCGGTTGAATGTCATGTATTACAGAAAATTCTGAAAAACACATATTCATTAATAGCCATTTAAAAAACTCTAGTCATAGATAACACTTTTTCTATAGAATTTAGGAATCACCTCATTCTTTTCAATGGTGTAATCTTGGAAACTCTTCATATCTTCTATCGAAACCGATTCTTCATTTGAGGTAGTCTAGTTTTCATTTGTAATTCCAACTTCATGTGAAGACTCAATATGAATAAACATTCAAAAAGATCCGTACATTTTTTAAATAATGATGGTGAGGAACTGATTTAATGAAGTATTTACAAAGTTGATTAGAAAGTGTGATGCTAATCACAACTTTCTGAAAATGGAGTTTTTAAAGAGAAGAAGAACATAATGATAATGGTGATATGAGTAGAGAGAAGAAATAGGGTTGAGAATGAGATGAAGGAAGAAGAATGATGAAATATGTGATGAAGACGATGAAGCGATAAAGAATTTTGGTGAGGAAGTGTTGAAATATTGTCCTAAACCCAATCGGGTTGGACCGGATCCGACCGGGTTGGATCATTTCTACTATTTCTTTATGTTTATATATATATATATATATATATTAAATGACTTTTCTATTATTATATATTTGTTCGTTTAACGGACCAATTATGATATTGTATATATGATAACGTCCCTAGTGTCAAACTGTGAAAGAGAAATCATAATGGTGATTATATGGTTGATGAGATCTCGACTCACTTTAAAATGTTTGATACTTAAATGTCTTTAGTCGTATGTGCTATTAAATGGGACATTAATAGTACGATTAGACTAGCACGTATTAGATGTCTTCTATCTTATTGAAGGTAGGGATAGATCTCGTGCATCAAAGTGTAGGGACACTTGGACTGTACGTGGACGTGTATCAGAGAATGTGTACGTTAGACTGACCTACTTACTTTATTAGTTGCACTATGTGGTGGTTGCGTAATTATCCTGAGACCGTAGTCTTCATTACATCGCGGTGTGGATTGTCATACTTTGACACTATTGAGGTTTCCCTTAGCAATAGGGCGATCATGCGGTAGTAATTGGGTGTGATACTGAAGTATGCGTAGGATTCATATTGCTCGTCTGGAAATCGCGTATCCTATGATTAGGAGAAAATATCCGAAAGGGCCTTCTTATAAGGATTGTCTTACTCTCGTGAATCTTTGCAAAGTGGAAGTAAATGAGTTACTTCGAGAGAGCATGATAGCCTGATTATAAGATACGGTCGTTGATGTTTGACACTCGACGTACGACGATGTGGATATTGTAACAGCGATAGGATTCTATTTACATGGTAACCGTTTCACATGAAAGGTAGTAGTCATTGCATTTGACTCTTCCGATGATTGGGGGTCGTGGACGTGTTGCTAAACGCTATCCATGATCATTAGGTCTGAAGGGCATTTTCGTAATTGCACTTTGTGCCTACGGCAAACATATTTGGAAGCCTATCGGGTCACACACATAATAACACATTGCCGGATTAAAAAGCAGTTATAGCGATAACCAAATAAGAAAAGTTTATCTCGACTATAAAGTGTTATAGTGATAAATTGATATGGTGGTATTTATTTATTATGAATAAATATAATACAAGATATTAGTTATATTGAATAATTAAATATACATATAATGTATACGTGTGTCGAAATATATTTGTGCATATTGATACACATGTGTTTTGCAAATTATATTAATTAAGAATATTCCGGATGCCAATTTATTGGCTAAAGGTGGCGCCAATATTGAGTGTATGAGATACATTTGGATTGTGCAATTTAATTAATGATATTATCATATATTAATATTGAATATTAATAGATTTATGGAAAATAGATTTATGGTAATATGATAAAGATAGTCAATATTAGATATTGACAATATCTTGGAAATATTTAATATGAGATATTAAATTAAATAAGATAAATCAATCAAATGTATTTTTCTTATTTTACAAGTAAAAGGTTTTTTTTTCTCCTCAATCTACTAGGAAACTTCTCCCGATCTGTTTTTGGGGCATAAGGGGCTCCACTTATCTCTATATAAGAGAGGGGTTGGCTAGCTCTTTTACACATCACAATTCCAAGAGACCTATAGTTCTTGTGAAAAATAGAGAGCTTCTAAAGAGAGATTTAAGAAAGAGAAAAAAGGTCGGTATAACAACCGAGTTTTTCTAGTAGCAATACATGGTGGGATTCCGGCGGGCTGTTCGTGTCGATCAACGGTAGAGGCCGGGCGGCTTCATGCAGAAACTACAACAGTAGATAAAGCGACGATCTATTTTAGATCATCCAAGGTATATTCTACGTCTACTTCTTTTATGCTTGTTGCTTAAACGAAGTCAATCATGGGTTAATAGGAAATAACTTTTAAATTCCGTTGCGTTCCCGCGTAGATTTCCTAACATGAAGAACAAGTTTGGGGCGATGGTGAGGGAAGGAGTTTGATCTTGGTTATTGTTTTGGAGGGAAGTTGCCTAGGGTAGAAGGTGAATTTGTAAAAATAAAAAATTAATGGGTTGTATTGTAGTTATCTTTATAAGAGTGAAATTTTATTTCCAGATATAGTGGTTTAAATGTAAATGACAATTTTGTAATTATACCGTGGTGCAATGAGTATATGTAAAAATAAGTGTAGTGCCTAAAGTAGATTATCATATAAAAGTGTGGTGCTCCTCAATTTGGGTGTCCAAGTAGATTACATGTGGTGTCTTGACACACAAGCTAAATTACATATTGTCATTTTTTAAAGGGAAAATGTGTTTTGAGTCAACCGAAATGGCTAAGCAAATATGTGCGGGTGGAGAAGATCCCATCATTTACAACCATCGACAAGAAAAAATTATTTGGCTAATAAATGAGCAAGGGTATTCCCTTCTCTCTTGATCCAAGCGAAAGAAACCGATGAAAAACTTTGGTGAAGATAAAAACAGCCTGCAGTTATATTTTCAAGTGTTGTTATGCCGTTAGAGCCATTCGATAGACGCTTATGGACTAGCAGAGAGTCACCCTCGAAGATGATATCCAAAAAACACCAACCAATAGCCATCCATAGTTGACGGAGGTCGGATTAGCGTCGGCCACGCGTCAACGTATAAATAGCAAACTAGTAAATGGGAAGAGAGAAGGAAAACATTTAAGGGCTAGGAGTCCTAGCTAATACTCAGTTTAAAGACATATATCCCCAGGAGCGAGGTCTACCTAGTCTGCCGAGCACCATTTATAGCCCACCATAGGTCAGTCAGGGGACTATAGAGCCAGAACAACACAGCTCAGGCCCATATACAGTTTGAAGCTCTCCGCAGGTCGGATAGAGGTGATCACCCATTTAGCCCACGTGGGTAATACGCCCGATAAACATGGAAAGAATCCCCGACAGTTACAACTCTGATTCTGTTATTCAAACTAGCGTAATTATCTCCTTAAATCTTAGTGATTGATGCGTGTAAATCCATAGTCGGTTACAAACATAAGTCCTTGAAGGACACGGCGTAATCACAATTTAGGGTTTAAGTGTTTCCTATATATAAGCAATCCTTAAGAACTACGGCAGACTTGATTCCTGAATAATTCCAAGATACGTAGGCAACTTGAGAACACTATTCTCAGGCTCAGTCTAAATCTAAACACAAACCCCTCCCGTTTTCATATTTTACGTAGGTTTTGTTATAGCCGTAGTATCGTATGCAAAATAAATAAATAACCATAAATAATAAGAACACTTTTTATTAATCTGAAATAAAATTATTACAATACTGTAATTGAAAATAAAAATGATCAAAGGATATTTCCAAACTGAGGCGAGATGGAACTCGGTCCTTAAGACAAATTTGCTCCGGCTTGTCCCCCGGTTTATGCAATTGTCTCCCAGGATTACTCAGTTACATGTTCAGAAAAGAGGTACTTCAATTTCTGAACCACTTCGAACTCTGATGGTGTTCTTGAAAGCTCTTCAACTTTATATGCAAACTATATGAATTTATGTTGCTGTACTTGTGTTGTGTTCTTTGTATTCTGTGTGTTGTCTCCATGATGTGAAGGCTTGTTTATATAGAGGCTTGAGCAAGCAATGGAAAAGCCTCTGCATTGATAGCCACTAATGCATTTACTCCCACTACTTCCACTCTGATATCAATATTAATGATGACAGTTTTGAAGATGAAAAGTCTCAGAAGAAGATGAAAAGTCTCAGCTGACTGAGACATTCAGTCTGCTGAAGGTACCTTGGACGAACACTCAGCTGACTTCTCCCCCTGCGATGCCGAGTTTGCCTCACCGACTCGGCCTTTCCGAATGCGAGTTCGCCTCGCCTGAATGTGGCCGGTGACTCACGCCGAATGCGAGTTCGCCTCGGTGAATGTGGCCACCGACTCATGCCGAATCGAGTTTTGCCTCACCGAATGCGGCCACCGGTGACTTATCGCCGAATCCGAGTTGGTTCAGGCTGACTGATGCTGAATCTCAGTTGACTTGCCACCCCGCTGACTTTTTCTAAATTAAAATACTATCCCTCGGGCCCAATTCCCCAAGCCCAACGGTCAACGGGCAATGGGCACGGGCGGGCGGCGGCGGCGGCGCATGGGCGCGCGTCTGGCAATTTTAGCAGAACATCGTCTTCTAAAACCATTCTGAACTCTCTCCATTTCTCTAAGAGCTCATACCAATCATCAACAATCATCATATAAATACTTGACATTGGAACACTCATGTTCCAATATGGGATAAAGTTTTACACTACTTTAACTCTCATATCTCACAACAACTTAAAGCGTTAATATCTCATTCACCCGTACTCCGAATTGAATGATTTAAAATCTTATTGCCAACTACGGAGCACGTAGTTTCCAATGATTTTAATAAAGTCTCGATAACTTTAATAAAAGTCTTATCGAACTCTCTTGTATAAGTAGTTGTAAAAAATAATTAAATCAATAAAATCGATTAAATCATTTTTCTCTATTTTCTCCAAGAGGTTTTTTTTTATCTTGATCATTGTCCCTAGAGATTTTAGGCCGAGATTTATTATAGACGGTATCCAACATCATCAATAGTCAATTTTGCACAAATCCTCTCCATACGATCTATTTTCGATAACTTTGGTGCCTGCCCACTAGTGCAAAAGAATAATATGGCGTAAAGAATAGTATGTTGTAAAATTTAGAAATTAATTTATCACTTTGAGTTGTATGGTGTAATATAGTGCACAATTTTCAAAAGTCATTCAAATTCACCTGCGATTTAAAGTTTTGTGGTGTAATACGATGCACAATTTTCAAAAGTCATTCAAATTCTCCTGCGATTTGCAGTTTTGAGGTGTAATATGGTACACAATTTTTAGAGTTAATTTTAGGTGTATTGTTTAGGAGGTCATTCAAATTGAGGTATTAATGTAAATGGTTTATTGTTAAAAATGATAATTTGAACATAGAAATATGGAAAAAGCACAGTGAAATTTTTTTCGGGTAAAAATGACATGTCCTTATTCCACTGTGATAGTGAAATATTAGATTTGGAGTCAGTTCCACTGCAGCAAACAGTGGATTTGGGGTTATGAACAGTGGATATGTCCTTATCATCCAATTTATATTTTCCACTGTCCTGATTCCTATTTTCCCCCTCTTTTTATCATTTTAAACCACTCCCCCTAATGTAAATTGCCTTGGATGGATTTGGGTCCGGTTATTTATGGGTTTGTGTTGAATTAGTGGGTAATCAATTGAAGATACCTTCTACTACCTCCGTCTCAAAATATAATTCCATTCAGATTTTTTCACACAGATTAAAAAAGTTTGTTAAACTTATTCTGTGTCATTAATTTTGATTAAAAATTCTAAAATGATATTTGACTATCATTAATGCAAAGTATTGAACAATGGATGAGAATATAATAAATAAGGGGTAAAAAGAAGAAATTAAAAAAAAAATTTATTGGTTTTCTAAATGAATTTATATTATGAAATAAAATTAAAAAGCTAAATAAATTTATATTTTAGGACGGAGATACTATATACTATATACTAGTATATAAATAGATAGATGTGCATTTCACTAAAATAAAAATAAAAATACGGCATTCAGTTATTCTATGAAACTAGTGGGATTTTATCGTGCGATGCACGGTTGTTGCCTTTGAACGTGGTTCCGATGTAGTTGTTATGTAGCAGATGTTGAGATGGTTTCTTGTGTTTTATTAGTGACAGTAAAGTTCCATTGCATTGTGGAGAGATGTATTATTGGTTATATTACAATATCAGGTACATATGTTACATATCTCCTATTACCCATGTGGATTAATAAGTTCAAGTACAAACATAGAGAATTGTTCTTTCGCTTATTTATTTCACAGTAGAGCAGGAGGATACGGTCTAACTTAAGCTGCAAGCATACTTTAGTAGGTATCTACGTAATTTATCACACATCGTATAGTTTCGGTTCATGGAAGCTGATCGGCCTTTCCTAAGTGTCCAATCTCACCGGCAGTGTACCGGGTCAACTGTAGCCTAGAATTGGTGAGTCAATGTCGTATCCCACAGGGAATCTGGTCGAGTACCAAAGTCGGTCTCGTTCCTAGTTTAGGTCAGCACAACTACTGGAGACGGTGATTTGTCAGATCACCGGTTCTAACACTAAATATGCACAAAAGAAAAAGGTTTAAACTATGAAAAACAAGATAGCCGAGCTATGATCCAACCAACCACTCTCTAACCCTAACTCGTTTCCGGAAGTGTTTCGACAAACTCTAATGTTCTCGGCATCGTTGAAGGGTGTCGTCTCCTATTTCCGAAACTAAGCGCCAATTTCAACAACCTAGCTTCCTATATCGAATTCAACAGTCCGCTGACCGGATTTAACTGACTCGACACGGTCTACGCTCTGAGACGCTCGTTAACAACGATATAAACCTCACACACGAAACCGAATCGAACAACTCAGTCGGTTTTACAGGGTGATCCTAGAACCCTTTTTCTCGTACCCTCTCGCAAAATACATATGTAAAGAAGCCACGTGTGATACGATTATCGAGTCGCAAGTTCAACAATCGTCATTAGGCATAAGTTCTAGAACAAAAACAACATCGAGAATCTAACAATCAACACATCAAAACACTTCAATCAACAAGCTAAGGTTCGATTTCGAAGGCTATCACATATCTCGGCTATAAACGGATTAGCTACTCATCATAACAAGAAAAACAACAAGAAATCAACAATCAAAGCTAACAAAAGCAAGATTAAAAGCAAGAACAAAAGATGAAAACAAAATACCAAATATATTATGCCGTAGAAAATCGAATCTCCAAGCCGAATCCCGTCAATAACGCGTCAAGCTATCACCGAGAATCAACGGATTACAACGATCTACAACTAATCTAAGCTAATATACTCTAAACCTAATCTAAGCTAGAAATATGGAGAAAAACGCAGAAAACTGAAGAAAAACGAGTTGGGGAGGAGTTCTCCCCTTCTTTTGATCGAATGGGGGTGTTTAAAGTGTGTTTTTTTCAGATCTGGACGGCGGGCGGCCGCCTGTGGTGACGGGCGCCCGCCCGTCAAATTATTTCCTTCACAAATTCGATCAGCAACTTTCTGAGCCAAAAACGCATTCACGGGCGCCCGCCTGTCTGAGACACCTTCAGTAAATCAGTCATAACTTTGCGTGTAGACCTCCAAATCAAGTGATTCAAAATGCATTGGAAAGCTGATTAAAATGTCTACAACTTTCATGAAGATGTACAGTCCAGAACATTCCTCTAAGGTGGATAAAAATGTAGATCAACATAGGGTATGGTTGTAGTACCAACGAATTTTGATCCCTTTGAACGTTTAAGCTTCGGGCACTCGTTCCAATCCTCGTATCTCTCCTTCCGGACATCTCGAACACCTAAATCCTGTACAAAATCATAACAAATACCACACGTAATCCCTACAGGACACTAGGGTGACCGAGAGTATAGTAAATTACACCGAAAAAGACCGAGAATCCCGGACTTTACGTCCTAGGTCCCGAAATGATAACCAAGGTGTAAATACATCAAAATACAACCAAATGTCCCCGGAAACATATAAAATGAGGTATAAACGGGGTATAATTACATAGAAAATGATAGCCAATTTGACTCTCATCAGAAGCTTTTAGTTTGTCTTCAGTTTCAGTCTTTTCATGGGGCTTAAAGCTGCGTCACTTGGTGATCTGGTTTCATCGCTGGTAGATTTCGTCTCCATTTGTTCAGCAGTGTGGACGTTGCTTAGTTTGGTGTCAGCTTTGGCTCGAGCAATAATCTGGGTAGCTGTAGAGGAGGCTGCATAGTGCATTTCAGCATCTGCTAGGAAGATAAAGTGGGAAAGGAAGAAAGTTGGTGTTTATATATATTCAAAAGGAGTCATGTATGTATGAATATGTTATGCAATTGTTTTGTAAGTTTTGGCCTCCTGCTTTACCTGGAAATGTGGCACTTTTTTTGCTACCTACCAGTTTCTGATTTTTTTTTTAATGTATTCTTTAAGAGACCATTTTTGCATTGTGTACCGAGTAATGTGGTCTTTGTACTTATTCCGTTGGGCTTTTATCTCTGCAATTATCTTTCGGTCTTTCATCCATTCTTTGGTTTCTTGTAAAAGTTCTGCAAATCCCTTGTACTTTACCAAGAATACAATAATGTAAGCAAAATGTGTAAGTTTGAGTTATTGGAAAAACAACACAGGTGTGTAAGTGCCTGATCGCGTGTAAGTCGCTTAAGACACATGCAATACTAGCAAGAGTATTAGGTCAATCGTAGTATAGCAAGGGCGAGTCAAAATCGATCCCACAGAGACTATTATTTAATTACGCTAAACATAAGCACAATTCATTGGTAAACCGGATCGTGGTGGTTATTGACCAACATAAATAACAGTAAATAAAATAAGTGCAAATAAACCCATGGTCAATCATATATTGAAAAGGCTGATATCAAACTATCATAACTAATCTCCCATTAATCCGTATCTGGTCCGTATTTGTAATTAAGCTACGGGAGCAATCTTCTAGTGTCATCTACTTCGTCAATATGACAGTAGATGTCTATGTGACGTTAACTTCTTTTGTTGGTTGTATTAACTCACACGCAATAAGATCTAGAAAGTGTCGGAGAACCAAGGACCTCCTAAGTAGCTGTCGTTAATATGACTAGCACGTTCCTAAGAATGATCCAGACTATATCCTAATTAACACTTCACTTATTGTCATTCATGTTAATTTACGATGACATGCATATAGGTGATATGGCTAACAACATGGAAATTAAACATGTCGATCAACGTAGCTGACGCTAAACCACATAATTAGGGTTTACTAGGTATCTCGCAACTGCGATAAAGACCGTCGCAATTGCGTGAGAGTGCAACCATTAATGCTGCGTTTATATTAACTAATCGAATAATAAAGATTAAGGTTCGTTCAATTAATTCATAGTTGATTAAATGCAAGCATAATCTAGATCTATCTCAAGAACAATCATGAATTTAAGAAAAGAAATAAAAAATTGGAATAGATGTTACACATGATGAAGAACAGATCTACTCCTCAATTCTCTCTCCCTCCGGCGATCCGAATTGATCCGCGAGGAATGTAAAACCAAGCACAATTCAATAATGAAAGATTCATGACTTATTTGCAAGAAAGAAAAGAAGAAAAAAATAAAAGCTTTAATCTCCAAAAGACTACATTGTAGCTAGTTGATGAAGCACTTGAAAAGAGAAGAGGAATTGATGAATGAATACAATTTCGCAGCCCTATATGGCCTTATATAGGTGTATAAACCGACTTAAAGTAAATCCTAATCCTTGGAGGACAAGAAAACGCGTTTCTGGAAGGTTCTGGGACTTTCTGGGCTCGCAATTGCGGCGGCGTGCCCGGCAATTCCGAGGGCATTTCCATCCTTTTTCTTTGATGACTTAGCTTGGAATCTTCTCGAAACCCTCTGCCCATTTTCACTGGGCCCGCAATTGCGAGAGTGGGCCTCGCAGCTGCCAGAGCACCATTTCGTATTTGGACCATAACTTTGCCTACGTAACTCCAATTTGGGTGATTCAAAGTGCGTTGGAATCCTCGTTTCAAGCCCTACAACTTTTTTTGGAAGTCCAAACCCAATTCGTCTTGTACGTATCCTGAAACAGAGTTTCAAGATCACCAATCAGATTCTCGGGTCCAATCTCCGCTCAAAACACTTCAACCTTCAGCTCCGTTCACTTCTTTATCAATGGGGGTTGCGTTTTTTCATCATGAAGTTGTTAAGAGAGCTTTAGTTCTTGCAATGGAGATCAATACATCATAACCGCTCATCATAAAGTTATTCAAAGAAGCTTCTGATGAAGGGTTGATAAGTTCTAGTCAGATGGTCAAAGGCTTCATTCGCTTAGCCGAGTCCCCGGACGACCGGAGGGGCACATTGGGAGAGATCTATCCGCAGCGAATTCCCCATACAAATAGAGGCGCCTATCAAAAAGATACAAAAAAAATGTCAGTGAACTATTGAAGCTATCAGTGTGATTGATCAGACAAATACAAAGGGCTTTCGGTATCTTTCTTTTTTGACTCTCGTATTCAGCCCAATGACGCTCCAAACACTTGTTCATCTGTCAATAAAACCATAGCACACATAGTAGCTTTTATTTATGGTAAATAACGCATAAAATACACGGTTAATACGCATAATACCAATTTGGTCACCCCGGAAGCGGCTTAATGACATTTAGCTAATTAACCAATGATTTCATACATAATACACCCATTGAGAACACAAATCCGGGATAAGTTGATAGTAAAATATGATACCAATTTGACCGTCATCAACTACCCCCACTTAGCTTTTGATCGTCCCGAGTAAAAAACCAAATCAAACAAACCCAATAAACAATTACAAACTAATTAAGAACAGACTCATTCAAGAATTTTAAATAAGATGAAGGTCAACACATATCCATCAGTAATCCATTAAGAACTATCTCGTAGTAGAACCGACGTGTGTGTGGATAACTCTCAAACAACAGTGACGCAGATAGAATCACATTATATCAATAAGGATTTTAGGCAAAACATTTTAGATGTAATATCGTCGGATCAATCATAGATTGACCCGATGACGCAGCGGAATACATCAGATCTAGATCTAAACGAAACAAAGAACATAAATTAAAGATCTAACTACAAGGGGGTTTAGGAGCCAACCTTTTTATGGTGCTTAACTCCAAGAACGATAGATCTCCAAGAACACGTGTATTGAGAAGCCACAGCCTTCCAACGTGTGTCTCCTAGCAACACCAGGTGGATGGTGTTTCCTGCCGCCGGACCTCCTTGATATGCTACCGGAATAATCCCGAAGATTATTCCAACTCGAAACTCAAAGAAAATAGCCGAAAATTCCAAGCTATTTTTCTTTCAATAATGGCGTGAATTGTGATTGTCAAAAGGCTTGGGGGAAACTCTCTTTATATATGAGAGTAATCCTTGTCCTCTAAGGATTTATTTAATTAATCCAAAATCAATTGAAATAATCCTTTTCCTAAAAAGATATATCTAAGATATTCCAAAATAAATAAGGATATATAAAAGATATTCTTTTCCTTAAATTATTTAACACATAAATAATTTAATCACATGTCTTATTATTTATTGAGAAAACAAATTTCCCAATAATAAATAACAAATAGGCGCCCCAAACCCTAATTAATTGGGTCATGCGCATTTTCCATTTATTTGGGCGGAGTCCACGAAAAAAGTATTTTCATGTATTTAATCATCTAGTCCAACTAAACAATTAATCCACATACCAAATTAAATAGTCCAATCCAACTATTTAATTATACTTGTGGTGCAACGACGAGAAACCTATATGCTATATTAGGAGCCACGTCGGGGACCATTGACCCATATTCAGTAGCTACAATAAATCGAATAAAATTATTCATCAGAAAAAATAATTATATCCAACCTATTAATTCCGGGATTACACCACCATAAATCCGAAACTGAACTCTATCGAATATAGATAACTTACACTCAATTTATGAGTCGAAAGCGTCCACTGATATAATCATTACATACAGATAAATCCTCCATAGACTGTTCACTTCGATTCGGGATATTTCCGTAAACCCTTCTCGAAACATATTATTCTTATTTACCATTAACCCCCTAGTGATCAATTAGTTCATATCCAATATAATATGAACTCGGCCGATCGATCAGTTTCTAGGGTCAACAAATAAGGGAACTATCTGTCTACTTCCCGAGGGAAGGAATGGATTCCATATCTGTGATAGCACAGACCACTCACTCATCCCAGAATAGAGCCAACGAGAAGTGTTGGATCACATACTTCGAAGTGATCCTTACTAACACATCAAACTCTACCCTAGTCTAAGCGGATCGTCTCGTGATTACCTCGGGATTAAGATTAATCCATATATGATCATCTTGTGATTCGATAAGACTTCTCGATTACGGAATTATATCGAGAACTCAAATCAAATCGGTCCGGCCTCTATATGATTATCATCATATATAAAGCCCCACTAGGTACCCTATTACCGACAGTCCGGATAAGACTGTCATACCTAAAGTGTTATGTGCGCATTATTAGCAAATTAATCTAGAGACCCGTACTCAGATTAATAAACGCTACGGACTAAGTTAATTTTAAGTACATCTCACTAACTCAATTCTCTTGTGTATAGCCATACACTGAGTTATGTGATTACATAAACGAGGTACTTAGGGTTTTCAGTAGTGTCTTAATTATAAGCACACATGCATATAATAAGATGAATTATTAATTCTGTCCTAAAACAAATACATAATTGTCTTTCGGGCACTACACCTAACAAAACATGCATCATGCACAAATCCATAAGTTCTTCATTAATCATCACCTACCAATACCTCAATGTGTCGTGTGATAAATCTTTTGTGATAATGCATTCAAGAAAAGAATGAAGTTATAGTGACCCCACAACCTTTACTTATTAATGTGCACACTCGCTCCTCTTGCCTTCAGACTCAGGCAAACAGCATGAAACCTTACTTGGGCGGGTGGACTTAGGGACCGAGTATTACTCTTAGGTTCTCGTTTGTTTCTTTTTTATGTGAGGATCGTGCCCTTTTTGCTACGAGTTCGCTTTCCTCACTGCCTTTATTATATATTTTTTATATTTTTTTTCCCTCAACTGCCCTTTTTTTTCTTCTTTTTTTCTTCTTTTTTTCCTTCTTTAAAAGAAATGTCAGGTATGATACGATCCAAAACAAAAAAAGGAGTGTTACAATGACCTAAAATTATATTTTCTCGAAAAATAATGTAGACTGTAACTTTTTTGGACAATGGATTTTTTTAAGCTGATGTTACATCTAAAATAGTGGGAAAGTTAAAAAGGGACCAACACAAAAAACTGTTTCATATGATTATGGAGTTACTGTATATTGTACATTTGGGGGAAAAAAGCTACTTTAGGCTAAGCAAATGAATAGAAGATGGGGGAGACTTGTTTGCCTGTCTATTTGCTTTATGGAGTTACTTTATATTGTAATTGGTCTTCTCACATAAAGATTAATGGCCCTGTGCTTTTCTTAACTCTAAAAACCATAACACACACTCTTCAATTACAGAAAACAAAAGACAGCCACATGTAGACATAAAAGAACAAGAGGAGAAGAGGAAATTAAGAAGAGAGAAGAGAGTAATGTGCAGGCACACTCCAATTGAAATTCCTCACAGAAAGTGTCATTATTTTGGTATTTCCTCCACTCCACACACTTGCACATCTACACCATGCAAAACCTAGATGAAGAAGATAGAATAAAAACAACGAAATGAATCATTTTTTTAACACAGACAGTACAATAACCGAACAAGGAAGAAATTTCATCCGAAATGGACATAAAGAAAACGTTGATTTTGGGAATTCGAACTCCTAGTTTCAGCTACAGCCGTAAGAAGAAATAATCCAAAAGGAATAAGTATACTAAAGTCATGATTAAAACTGGAACGAAGAACAAGGCGGAATTTAATACAAACCGATTCGAGTGATCAGAAGAAGGAAAGACGATGGGAACCCACGTAGCCGGAGAGGGACGACGAAAGATGCACAATTAACACTAAACTACTACTATAAGAAGAAGTTGCTAAAGTTGCTTAACAAGATATTGAATGGTCATTAAACAATATTTCCAATACACAGTATTTTATGAAAACATTATACACAAAATATTGTATTCTATGAAACTAATACAAATTCTATAACAGCGTCAAAATTCGATGTAAAGATTCAATGGTCATAAGTAAGGGTGTAATCGAGTCGAGTCGAGTCGATACTCCCTAGGGCTCAAGCTCGACTCGACTAAAAAAGTTCGAGCTGAAACTCGGCTCGAGCTCGATCGAACAATAAAAAAACAAGATCGAACTCGACTCGCTAAGTACTCGATATAGCTCGACTCGGCTCGTAAGCTCGATTATTTTCTTAGAATTCATTTAATTTTTAATGAAATATGGCAAGATGGAGCTCGACTCGTCTAATACTCGACTCAAATTATATTTTTTGAATTATAAAAAATAATATTTTATAATAGATTTTCTAAATTTAATTAATTATATAATTATTTAATGAAGCTCGATAAGCTCGCGAGCTACTCGGTTACTGTATTTTAAAACGTGAGCTCGGCTCGATTAATTATTCGAGTAGCTCGACTCGAGCTTGAACTAAAAAAAAACCGAATCGAGTCGAACTCTCTTGCGAATCAAGTACGAGTAGCCAACTCATTTACAGCCCTAGTCAGAAGTATAAAGATACAAATACATACATACATAAATGTATATGTATCTTTGAGCATAGGTATATATTTGCTCAAAAAAGTATAGATATATAATATTTTTATTAGAGTAATTGACGCAAAACACCCCTATATTTGGGTCAACATCGAGATTTGTCCCTTATCTATAATTTTTTTGCAAAAAACATTATTTTTCGAATTTGGGGTTAAATTTAACGGGAAGAAGGCGCGTGCTTTGCAATCTCCGTCAACCCGAGCAAACAAAAATTTTTTTTTTTAATTATTTCCCCAAAATCCACATTAATTCGACTACCAACCCCATTAATGCGACTACAACCCCAAACTCAGTTTAATTCGTTCATTCCCGATCCCGTACCCTAATATTTCGACTAGCAATTGCTCCACCCTTTTCCACAACTATCTCCCTCCTTCAACTTTGGTTCTTTAATTTCACTTATCACTTACTATATATCAAAAGGACAGCTTTAACACAATTAAAGTGAATTCAGTGCATGAAACACAATAGTAGTAAGAAAAAACAGAAGAAGCGATATTGACAGCATATTTTTGTCCAAGGAAAAGCCATTATTGTCACACAAACTAATAAAAAGATCAGTTAAAAAGTTACATAAATAAATAAATAAAACAAATTGTTTTGATACCCAATTTCGAAGCATACGCGCAACCTAGTTGGGAACTTTAGGCATTGGGAAGGATACGCCAATACAACCGTGTTCTAAGACAAGATTACTACTGTCTGAACATTTTGGAAGGCACACCAGATAAGTACTACCTAGAAACACTTTCCCTTTCTTACCCTCTGTCCGTGTATCAATCAATCTTGAGCAATTTACTCATCATTAACACAAAAAAAGACAATCAAAAGTAGCAATTTACTCACCATAAATAGGTTGCTCGACACCTATTCCTCGAAATGACATCTTGAGCACAATTATCGTCGGCGCTGGTAGACACTCGGCGGTGACAGAAACCACTCTTCTGTTGATAGGGAAGAAATCGAATTGTGAAACTAGGTTTTTGAATTAGGAAACTAGGTTTTTGTAGAGGAGAGGGAAATTAGAAGTCAACAACGATTGAGAATTCACGAATTGGAAATTAACCGAGATCGGGAATCAACTGAGTTTGGGGTTGGGAATGAATGAACGAATTAATTGGGGTTGTGGGTTGGGAATTAATTGGGATTTTGGGGGAAATAATTAAAAAAAAAGGTTTTTTTTTGTTTGCTCATGTTGACGGAGAGTACAAAGCACGCGCTTCTTCCCGTTAAATTTAACCCCAAATTCGAAAAATGGCGTTTTTTGTAAAATTTTATAGAAGTTAGAGGATAAAAATGTAAAATTTAAAGATAAGAGACGTGACTCAATGTTGACCCAAAAATAAGGGATGTTTTGCGCTAATTTCTTTTTATTACAAACTATTGTATGTCGTATTGTTCATATGTGGCTTGTAAATATTTAAGTTTTTTTTTTTTTTTTTGTTTTTGTTTTTTTGACAGGATAAATATTCAAGTTAATGAAACTTAATTTAAAATTGGCTTAAAACAAATTATTGTACCTATGAATTTTTTTTAGGGACAATAGTCTAAAAGGATACAAAATAGACTTAATTAGGCAAATAGGACACTAATGAATCTTATTTGGTTATAAAGGACACAAAATTAGTACATTGACCAATCTACCCTCAATTAGTATATAAAAAAAAAGGGAATGCGCTGTTAAAATAAAAAAAAAAACGCGCGCCGAAGGAAACGTTGGAGCTGAAAGAAACGCTGGCACTTAACTTTTTTTTTTTTTATTATTCTTTTTATTTTTATTTAAGAAGCGCTGAAAATTTGACAAATAACCAAAAAAAAAAAAACTTTTTTAATCAATATTTCAAACGACAATATCTTTTGATATAAAACTCCGATCATCGTAATTTTTTCAACATAATTCATAATTTTTAGTCTTTATTATTCTAATATATCATTTGATATTTTTCGACTTGATTTATGAAAAAAATCAAATTTTTATTCATAAAAATCGACGCGATTAAGTGACACCGCGATGCAGAGACATCGCGATGCAGTGACCACCCCCGATGCAGATACATCGTGATGAAGTGACACCACGATGTAGAGACATCGCGATGAAGAGACACCGCGATGCAGAGACACCGCGATGAAGTGACACCGCGATGCAGAGACACCGTGATGAAGTGACACCGAGATGAAGAGACACGGCGATGAAGTGACACCGCGATGCAGAGACGCCGCGATGCACTGACAGCCGCGATTCAGAGACGCCGCGATGCAATGACCACCCCCGATGCAGAGACACCACAATGCAGTGACCACCCCCGATGTAGTGACGCCGCGATGTAGAGACGCCTCGATGAAGTGACACCGCAAAGCATTGACCACCCTAGATCCGTTGACCACCGCGATGCAGTGGCCACCCTCAATGCAGAGACACCGTGATGAAATGACCACCCCGATGCAAAGACACCGCGATGCAGTGACCACCCCCGATGCGACATGAGACGATGTGACGATGACGATGTTATGACATTTGACGATGCAGTGACATTTGACGATGAAGTGACATGTAAATTAGGGTTGTAAGTGAGCCAGGCTACTCGTGAAGTGCTCGTACTCGACTCACAAGAAAGTTTGTCTCGATTCGGTTTTTTTCGAGTTCGAATTCGAGTCGAGCTACTCGATTAATTAACCGAACCGATCTCGAGTTTTAAAATATAGTAATCGAGTACCTCGCGAGCTAATCGGGCTTCATTAATTAAATATTTAAATAGTTATATTTATCAAATTTATAATAAATATTTTTTTATAATTCAAAAAGTATTATTCGAGTCGAGTAGTAGACTAGTTGAGCTCGATCATGTTATGCAGTGACATCAACATTTTATGCAGTGACATCGGCAATCATTTATGCGTGACATCAACAATTTATGCAGTGACATCGGCAATCAAATATGCGTGACATCAACGATTTATGCAGTGACATCGACAATCAAATATGCAGTGACAGCAACAACTCAGTTCTCACTGTTGGTTCGGTGTAAAGAGCTGATATTTTTCCGGCTTAATTTTTGAAAATCGATTTCTTTTCTTTATAAAATCGACTTCAAAATGCTATATCTTTTGATATAAAACTACGAACAACATAATTATTTCACCCTGGTTCATATTTTTCCATCCTCTACTATATTTTAAAACTCGAGATCGGCTTGATTAATTATTTGAGTAGCTCGACCCGAACTCGAACTCGTAAAAAACCGAATTGAGTCGAGTACGAATAGCTCACGAGTAGTCCAGCTCATTTACAACCCTAATCGGTAATTATATATGCAGTGACATCAACATTTTATGCAGTGACATCGGGTGTCAATGCACCATTAGTATCCGTCCACGACCTTACCAAACACCTCATGTTTCCATCCAACCAAGTAGTTTGAACAATAAGTACAAAGAACTGAGACCCAATAGTACTTGTCCCTGAGTTCGCTATTGATATGATTAGTAGGTCAACAACATTGTGCTTTCGGGTATAATTTATGAAATTAACTTATCCGTGATTGTACTTTCCATCACAAAATGCATTCATAAACTGAACATAGTTTGATTGAAAGAACATACACAATGTTGACAATCTATCAGAAAGTAGAAAAGTAGAAAACTAAATGAACATTATCATCCATCGGAATATACCAATTAACCGGTCCAATGACATGCCACCAAGGCACCGACTAATTCTGGCCATAAGAAGTTACAAAAGGTAGGTTTATGGGATTATACATTTGAATTTTCAAAGTCAAATGACCACATGTGCAACTAAGACGACATTCAGATGTAGTGGAGATGGATTAACAATTAAGCCACATAAAGAAAAAGAAAGCATCTTTCAGTAGCAAGTGTATATATACATATACAAGACAAATCTTTCAGGATATTAATCAAGATGCCTAGAAGGCTTACCAATTTGAGAATCCCAACAGGCTAAGATAAAGAGAATTCAAACTCCTCATTCTAGACAGGATTAAGGCAGCCGCTTATGACTTTGGTCTCTATCTCCAAGTTAAAACAAAAGTAAATTTTAGGGATAATATCATTAAGTGTGAAGAAGAAAGAATAAAACTAGAAAATCGATAATCTTTGACAACTTGAAGCACATAACAATTTCACTCTTGACAAAAAATTGAATACCAAAAACAAGGAGACAACAGGAAGACCCAAGTATTTCAAGTTTATAGTATCCATTTTCTTCTCAACAATACCCCAGTTGATGGCTCGTTGAATTTTACACTCTTCATCTTATTCTCCGGCGATTGCGGCAGCTCAGATCGGCGAGAGTTCAAGCTAGGAGGGTTCAGACCGACCAGATTTGTCTTACGCCGGCCGGAAAGGAGTTCAAACATCAACAAGAGATTTGCCGCTCACACTTCGGGGGCTCAGACTGATCGGATTCGTCTTACGTCAACGGAATCGGGCATAAAAGAAGTTCAACAACCATCGACGAAAGCTCTTTGGATCCATTGCCACGAGTGGAGAAGAACTCGACAACGACTTCAATCTTCTATTGAGCAACTGGAAACGTTTCGATCGAGAGATAAGATTTAAGGGTAATAATGGAAAAACAAATGAAATGTGTCCTTATAACCAAATAAGATTTAAAGGTGTCCTAAATGCCTATTAAGTGTTCAAACTAGTCCTTATAAACAAATATCCAATTTTTTATTTATTTAGGAAATTACGTATGAACTTGATCTTGAGCTAGTAAATTAGTATCTAGCTCGCGTATAATTATGTTTGTGACAACTATGGGTATAAACAAACCGAGTCCAAATATTTACTAATCGGGTCGAACAATTACTTAAAACAATGAAAGCTCAAACTTGGTTTGAGTTCGTTCGAGCAAGAAAAAATTGCTCGAGATCAACTTGATTAAGTTATAATTATGTCGAGTTTGACTCAATTATGTTCGACAAAACTTCAAGCACTTTTATGTTCAAACATGAGCTTGAGCGTCTTGAAAAACGTTGAGTTATAAAGTGTTGAAGCTAGACATATTAAATAAAAAAACTCGTGAACATTTAACCTCAAGGTTCAAAGTGCTTGAGTTTGGCTCGGCTCGTTTACATCTATTGGAACATCTGTGGGCGGATTTAGTACTCAGCTAGGACACAATATTGGCGTGCCTTCTCACTCAGCGTAGATATAAATTCTCAAGTCCACCTCTATAGATTCGCCATCCTTGTTCTCAAAACTAGCAGCATTCTTCCATTTTTCCAGGTGATAAAGCTTCTTTCCTGCTCTCTCTCTTCCTCTATCACCTTTTAAAATCTGTGAATTTCATTTTTCTTACTGTTTTTGTATTGGTTGCTATGAATTGAGTATTTTTCTGATGCTTTTGTGCATATTTTTTTTTATTGTTATAGGGGAGGAATGCTATATAGTTTAGTGATTTAGATCTGATCTGAATCGATTTTGAAAATTCGCTATTGATTTAGCGTTGGGACAAATGGGGATTGTGTTCACTCGATTGTTCACATCGCTGTTCGGTAACAAGGAAGCTCGGATCCTTGTGCTAGGGCTCGACAATGCTGGGAAAACCACAATTCTCTGTATGTTTTCTTAGTCTTTGCACACCTTTGGTTGTAGTTTTGTGATTCATGCACTACTGATTATGTTGAGTGGTTCAATTATTTGTCATTGCTTTTGTCTCAGATCGGCTGCAGATGGGAGAAGTTGTTTCGACTATACCAAGTTGGTTCTCTAATTTCGACTTTGAACACCATTTCTTAATTCTGCTATGGTTAACATATAATTGCTATCCCTTAAACTAAACAGTGGGCGGCACTGTTAATTGAATAGAAATTTTACGTTTCTACTTTGGGTTCTTTATTTGAGTGCATGCCGGTTAATCAATTCGTATATCTTTACTTGTTGCAGCCATTGGGTTTAATGTGGAGACTGTGCAGTACAACAATATAAAGTTTCAAGTTTGGGATCTAGGTAATTATATATTGGTTTGTTAATATTGGTCGATCTGCAAATGTATGTTTGAATTCCTCCGTTTTCTCGGACTTGGGGACCAGCATTATTGTTTGTAATGCCTAGATCTTTGCCATTAATTTTTATATATATAACGAATTTTGTGACCGGTGGCCTTAGGCAACTCAAATAAGTTCCTCCCGAATAGGATACGAACCGGATTAGGGAATTCTACGTCCTTGTTCTTCACATAAATGATGAATTGATAGATTAGATCTTATTTGTCCTTTCTCATTTACAAGTGATTTTAGTTCTTTGATTATGATATTACCATGTATCTTTGTGCCTCGAGCCGAACATGGTTATCTATACAAGTTGCTCCCTATATTAACTCATCTGCGCAAGTGGGTTTTGACTTATCTGCCTCAGTTAGTATTAGACCTTTTTGCTATAGTTGGGTCCTTTAAAGTAAGCTTGAAAGGGCCATAGAATGTTACTTTTTGAATTTATTTCTTGTAGAAAATTGGTATTCTTTTTGCTTGTTCATGTAAGATGATTAGGTTTGGTTTCCTGCAGTGTTGTTTTTCAAGCAATTCTTGTCTATACTTTTCAGTTAACTGGACATTTCAGTTGTACCATATTAATAATGGTCCTCTTCCTTTTTTGTCTGTTTTGTTTTCATATTATGCAGGCGGGCAGACCAGTATCAGGTAATGCCTGTTAACCTTGGCTTTTATGGACATTTCGTTTGTCTATGCTTTTGTTCACATATGCTGTTGACGTCTGATTATTGTTTCCCTTTCTAGATTGATAATGTCTTTTCTAATCATTTTATGCTGCCCTATTATATAACGTTGTATGAGCTTTCTTACAAGATATCATATCTAAATCCTTATAACTGGAAAAAGTAGAATGTCACCACTCATTTAATGATTGCATATATCTTTTCCTTTTATGATCTTTCAAATTCTAGTTCAAAATAGTAATTGTGCTGCTAGCTTTGCATCAAGGTTACTGCTTTTTATGGCTCGTTAAGGTTACTGCTTAGACATCAATGTCGCAGCTGCATACTTGATTAAAAGATTAAAACTTGATTCTTCTTAATCCCAACGTTTGGCCTTTACTGGCTTCATACAAGGCTTGAATCATTTGAAGCACATTTTGCCTCAAACTATTCCTTAAACAAGGGTACAGAAACACACACATGTATGCCATGATTGTGAATTGTGTCAGACTACCAACTACATTCTAAACATGGTCATTTGAAGCACATTTCGCATTGAACTATTTCTTAAATAAGGATACAGAACCACACACATGTATGCCATGTTTGTGAATTATGTCAGACTACCATCTACATGCTTTACTTGTTGGCCAGCTATTAATTTATATCCATTCAGAGAGTTGTGCCTTCTTTCCTGATCATGGGATCTAGTTTGCCATTAAATCAAATCTTAAGTCCAACAACTGCATTTCCTAATTTCCTCGTTGTCCCATGTAATTGAGTAGTACATATTTGGTACTATGACATGTGCTTTGCTCTTGTCTTATAGGGCTTGTGGTGCCCTTCTTATTGTACCTCAGACATGTGTAGTTTTCCCTCCTAATATTGCAGATTACCTTTTCTCTTCCTCTAATAGATATTGTTAATTTCTAAAGATACTTGTGTTGGTTCCACTATCCGGGAGTCTGCGCCCTAGTTCATGTTCTTAGTCTCCTCAATATGTGAATAGCTCTCTCTCAGGCTTGTGCCAATAAAGTGAAACGGATATAATGAAACTATCATGTAAGCATGTATTCTTTCACTGAGCAGCACATGGTGGGTACTCTAGCACATACTTTCCTGAGTAGAAGATTGTTCATTGTCTTAAGTCCTCTGCCATAGATCTCTTATAGGTCTTTACTGATCTCCAAAACAGAAGAGATTGTTATACAGATTACCAACCAACAGTATTATATTAAATTGATTACCATATTAAATCTCCGTTGGCTATCTGTTACAAGATGCTTATCTTTGAAAGCGATTATGAACTGCCACATACCATGTGAGCTAAAGTTTGTTCTTGTTTAAGCATAAATTTGCATGCATGGCTAGTGGCTGAGGTGTGGTCATGTTGGATGGAAGAAAATTATTTTTCTATGTCCTTTTACATTTGGGGTTTGCTGAGTTTTGATATGAATGACAATATTTTCTACTGTAGCGAGGTTTTGTATTTGAACATTTTGTAGTGTCAAACAAGTGCAGTAATATTACTCGTACATGATATATATCTATGAAATTTGTGTGAAGTAGTCTATGAATTTAAACTTGTGAAGGGTACTAATTCCATTCCATTCTAGTGGCACAGTCTATTACTGTTGGTTATCCTAAACTAAGGATCCAAGTGTAGTTTGCGTGGTGTTGGTATATTGATGTTTATACCTCATGATTTCAAATTCCTTCACGTATTTTCCCCTTTTCTCAAAATGGCTTCATTTCATTCCTTAACATATTATTGACGTGTAAATGCCAAGTTCAAACTTAACATTTACAGTCTGCCTGTATTTCAGTGGCCTCTTTGGTAGTTCATTTTCAGTCTTTCAGCTCTTACAGTAGTGTTACTTATATTTCCAAAGGGGGAGGATTAAGTGGTTGATGCCTTTTATTCCTTTTGGTAATTTCTGTTTTTATCTGTTTTCCTTTTTTATATTTCATGTGTTTTTGATCTACTGTTTGGTCAGGCCTTATTGGAGGTGTTATTTTCCAAATACTCAAGCCATTATATATGTTGTTGATTCAAGTGATACCGATCGGTTGGTGGTTGCTAAAGAGGAGTTTCATGCTATATTGCAGGTATGATTTGCCTTCAATCTATTTTCTTGTATGTTGTATTATCCCTACCTGAATTGCAAATGGAATTTCCTGTTATAAGTTTTGCTTATGTTAATCATAGTCATTCTGTCAATGCAATCTCTAATTATAATATGCTTGTTTTTGCTTCAAACCATTATACTTTGGGATCGGTACCTGGTGCCTTGAGTTGCTTCTGTCAATGCAATCTCTAATTATAATATGCTTGTTTTTGCTTCAAACCATTATACTTTGGGATCGGTATTTATGCACCCTGGTGCCTTGAGTTGCTTCTTTTATGTTTTGGCCATTTGTTTCTGTTACTTGCAATGTCGCCAAAGAAAACAGTGTTCTGAAAGGCATAATTAAACAGCGTTATGAAACTTGTTTTTCTAATCTTGATCATAAAATTTACAATGCACTATTAGGCATTGGAGGAAACGGCTTACCCTAGACATGGCAAGTCAACTTTATTCGCTCACTTGCTTCTTGGTTGTTTACACGCCTTCTACAATTCTACTCAGTACTTTCGGGCTCTGTATAATACACTAAGGAACAGAAAATGGCAAGCCGACTAATTTTGATATATCCTTCCAAACTTTTTACGGCATGTATAATGTGTACCTTGTCATTTAATGATTAGAAGTAGATGTCCCTTGTATAATTGGTATCATTTAATGATTGGAAGTAGATGTCCCTTGTATAATTGGTTTTCCACCCGTTTTGTTGTCTACCCCCAAAGAGTGGCATTTGGTCATTGCATGATTCTCTACTATTAAGACAGCCATGATTGTAGGATTTTTTTTCCTTGGGCTTTTTTTCTCCCACTAAGTGTTCTGGCAGTTCGTGAGGTTTCCATTAAGTTTTCTCGTGCTGTTTTATTTTTACCTCTTCTTTCTTTTTTCCTTTATTTTATTTTATATCTTCTATATTTGTTTCTATATTTATTATTTGCCTGTTTATATCTTTTCCTTTTCTGAGGATATTCTACCTTGTCTTTTATGTTGATGCACTGGCATGGTTCAGTTGAGGGTCGTTAACTACATATAACAGCTTAGTTTGTTTTTTGAACAGGAGGAAGAATTAAAGGGTGCAGTTGTTCTCATTTTTGCCAACAAACAGGTTTTAGTCACTGCCACTTGTCAGACGCGTTTTTTTTTGGTTTTGTAATTAACATGGTATCAGATGGTTCACTTTTGCTCTCAAATCATAATTTTAGAATACAACCGTTGTATGAAGGTGTACCAAGTGGCATACATTATAGCATTTTTACTCTCTCACACACTAAAAGTGTACTCTAAAATCCGTCGCACTAAAAGTGTATTATGTGGAAGAGAGTAAAAATACATGACTACAATGCATGCGACTTGGTACAATCTTCATACTAACATTGTACCATAAAAAAATTCTCTAGTTTTTTTTTTTTGCTTTGGCAATATATTCTCACCCTTTGCTCTGCTATGTTTGTATGCATAATTTTTAATTTTCCCTCTATCCTCATGAAACAGGATCTTCCAGGTGCACTTGATGATGCTGCAGTGACAGAGTCCTTGGAATTGCATAAAATAAAAAACCGTCAGTGGGCTATTTTCAAAACTTCTGCTATTAAAGGAGAAGGCCTTTTCGAAGGTTTGGATTGGTAAGATGGAAATGTGTGATTAAAGATTTAATGGCTCTTTTAGGGTGTTTATTACTTGTAGAATCTTAGAAGTAGTTTTACTCGATAAAAATCAGACCAAAGTGACGTGTTGTGTCTTGTGAAATTACAGGTTGAGCAACACACTCAAGTCTGGTGGTGCCTAATATGTTGTGTGGTGTTGTTAGTTGGATGAGAGAAAAAGAGCATCAATCTTGCAGTAGGGAAATAGTTGTCTGTATTATGATTCGTGCTAACGGCCTCGGCTGTCTTATTATTATTCTTAGAATTGCTCATCTGATGTGAAAAGTATTTGATCTATAGTTTTACATAAATCCAAAGATGGTGAAATACCTTTACCTGGCTGATTTTTAGTTTTCTCTTTTTTTTTTTTTTGGTCTTTGAACCTTTGTAATCCTGACAGATATAGATGAATTTCTTGCTTTACCAGAAGAAAATGATATTTGATCTTGTTTTTGTTTTGGATGGATGATTAATTTATTTTGGCAATTGTTAAAGGCTTAACTTTCGGGATTCGACGACCTCTTGAATGCCTATTTTCAACATTTTTCTAACCTTTTTTTTATAACACCCTTGACACTTTTATAACTATAATGTCGGTCCGGAAGTAAGCATGGTGTGTCGGCAGCAGTTTTGTTGCTGGTGCTGCCGGCAACAGTTTTACAAGGATTAGGCTTGAATGATACTATTAGAGTCTCTCATTACGGTGCCATGCTTCCCACCACTCCAACTTGAGAGCTTGTCTAATAGCCAAAAGTTCTCCCATCAAAATTGTTGGTGATGCCAAGAGAAAACTAACAAATATTCACGAGTAATACAACATATTTTTACATCATTCATCGATCATGATGTAGAACTCATCACATTCAAAGATGTAAAAGTATGTTGTGTCACTTGTTGTATCTGAGTGATGGTGACAGTAGCATTACATAATCTTACGTCACCAATTCATCACTATACATTATAAGAGCACTTGAATCATTAGAGATTTTATGGTACACTCCCGCTGTATAAAAATTGTATCGAGCGACATGCATTAAAACTAGGTATTTTTACCTATTTTTTACATAATACACTTTTATTGATTATAAAAACCAGTATCCATGTGTAAAGTACGTTACATATGTAAAGCTAAATTTACAAATTCAATGTTTTAAAGATTCACAAATAATTAAATAAATTTATATTCAAGGACGGACCGACGTTGGTCAGGGGCAGAGGCGGCTTTACATTGCACTAGTGGGTGCACTTGACCCTCATAAAAATAAGAAACAGTGTATATGTGTATATAATAATATGTGGATAAACCTAATAGACCCTTTTATTTTCAGAGATGGACCCACTGTTTTGTTTGAAAATTGAAAAAACTATTGTCTTGTTACCGTATCCCAATGAAAGAATAATATATTATAATTTTTGTTTTTGAGGAAATCTTATCTATAATTTTTAAATGCTTCAAAATGGATAGCTCAAATATCTCCACGACTGCTCACTCTACTGACTACTCCGTCCTCATCCAAGAAGCAGAGGTAGAGCAGTAACCGGACCGGATTAGATCTAGTTGTTGTGATAAGAATTTCCGGCGACGACAATTGCGACATTGACAACAAATCTCATCCTAAATCTACCGTTCATTATCAACTCAAGTCAAGCGATCCATTCAGCTACTTAGCTTCTTTCCTTAACTAAATGTTGGCTTAAATCTATTTTGATTTCTATTTTTTTTGAGGTGAATGGGGCGAAGCATAAATTTGAACACTACTATAAAGAGGAACATAAATTGGGGGTAGAAGTAGAAGAGAAAGACCACAATCATAGACGGAGCCACTATATGGGCTGAGGGGGGGCTAAGCCCACCCAACCCATTTTTTTAAGTAGCAAGCACTAGACCCAACCTTTAGCCCACCCAACAAAAGCTCAGCCCACCCACCAATAAGCTGCCCGCTAATCAACCATCAGCTCACTCCCCTTAGTTTTCATTATGACATGTTATTGTTACCATATAAAAGAATTCCTCACAAAAAAATAAATAAAAGAAGTCCTCATAAAAATTAATTACGAGCCGTCACCGAATTATTACCCGACTAAATCAAAATGTTTTTTTTTGCAATAGTTATGTTTTATTTCTAAATTTTACACTAAATTTTTCGGCTATCACCACCGTGTACTTGTGTACCCATCTACCGACGCACCACAATATTTTCATACAATTGACCATGCGAAAGTCGTTTCTGGAGCAAAAACCCGATTTTCCCACGATTGATTTAAAAACAACTCTGTGGAAAATCGGTTTTTAGCTCTAAAACCAACTTCCACAAAGTCGTTCTATTATGGTGCGTAAGTAGTGTGGTACAAATAAATACCCCCACTTTATTTCGGCGCTATAGAAGAACATTACAAAAATTTCTTCTAGCCCACCCGAAAAATATTTCCTGGCTTCATCCTTGATTGCAATTCTGCAAATTTCATGTTTTTAAGTTTCTCTTTGTAGTTGATGTTTGTTTAATAAATTTTAGTGTTTTTTAAGGAGTCCAATGGCAGATTGATAGTCTAATTCAGTTCCATCAGTTGCATAATTTATTTTGATATCTCCAAAATGCTTGATTGTATACTTAGTATGTGTATTTCTTAATCACAGTCACTTGTCCACAGGGCAGCTTTACATTGCACTGGTGGGGTGCGCTTGACCCTCTTAAAAAAAATTAGCTACGAGTTCTCAAAAAAAAAAAAAAACTTAGCTATGTATATGTGTATATAATAATATGAGGATATAACCAACAAACCCTCTTATTTTCAAAGATGGACTAGTGGTTTTGGCCGGATTCTGGCTCCCCATAATTTCCGCCATGACTTTGACATCTTTTATCCGGTGTTCTCATGGAGCGGCTGTTTCTGGCGATGATTTGGTGGTTTTGGTTGTCAATTCTACTGTCTTGGATTTCACTGTCCTCCCGATGAAAATTCAGATGCCGATTGGTGGTGATAATCCGATGGTAGCTTGGTGGTGATGGATGTTGCGGGTCGGATCTTGGCTTCGGCTTTTCTGCATGTCCTCGGAGGAAGGATGTTGGTCGGCTCGATGGTGCCGGCGGCGTTTGAAGGTGGTGTTTGTAGATGTTCTCATTTATCTTTGATTTTGTTTACGCTGTTTGTATCGGCTATCCGGATCATGTCGGTAATAGTTGGTTTCTCCGATTTTATAGTTTTTTTAGCTTTGTTTAAGTCTGTTATGTTAAGAACAAGTTTGACTATGGTATTATGTTACCAAATCAAGTCCTCCGCGATGAGGCAACATTTGGTTGACATGGATTTTTCCATGTCTTTTTTTTCCCGTTGTTTATGGTGGTGGTCCAGCTTTAGGCTGGTGGTGATCCGGAGTTATTTCGGCTATTTCCCAGCGTTGGTCCGGTTGTAATCTGTTTATTTGTGTAATGAAATCTTTCGTTTCAGATAAAAAAAAGATGGACCCATTGTTTTGTTTGAAAATTGAAAAAACTTTTGTCTTGTTACCGTATCCCAATGAAAGAATAATACATTCTATTTTTTGGAAATCTTATCTATAATCCTTAACTCCTTCAAAATGAATGGCTCAAATGTCTCCATGACTGCTCACTCTACTGACTACTCCGTCCTCATCCAAGAAGCAGAGGCAGAGCAATATCCGGACCGGATTTAATCAAGTTGTTGTGATAGGAATTTCCGGCAACGACAATTGCGATATCGACTACAAATCTCATCCCAAATATAATGTTCATTATCAACTCAAGTGATTCATTCAGGTACTTAGCATCTTTCCTTAATTAAATGTTGGCTTACAACTATTTTGATTTCCTATTTTTTCGGGGTGAATGGGGCGAAAATGTTGGCTTAAATCTATTTTGATTTCCTATTTTTTGGGGTGAATGGGGCGAGGCATAAATTTGAACACTACTATAAAGAGGAACATAAATTGGGGGTAGAAGTAGAAGAGAAAGACTGCAATTCTGCAAAGGTCATGTTGTTAAGTTTCTCTTGTAGTTGATGTTTGTTTAAGAAATTTTAGTGCTTTTTAAGGTGTCAATGGCAAATTGATTGTCTAATTCAGTTCAATCAGTTGCATAATTTATTTATTTTAACTCTAAAATGCTTGATTGTATACTTTGTATGCATATTTCGTAATCACAGTCGCTTGTTCACAGGGCCGGCTTTACATTGCACTGGTGGGGTGCACTTACCCTCTTAAAAAATAGCTATGTATATGTGTATACAATAATATGAGGATATACCCAATAGACCCACTTAACAGAGATGGACCCACTGTTTTGTTTGAAAATTGGAAACACTATTGTCCTGTTACCGTATCTCAAAGAAAGAATAATGTATTATAATTTTATTTTGAAAATCTTATCTATAATTCTTAAAAGCTTCAAAATGAATGGTTCATATGTCTCCATGACTGCTCACTCTAGTGACTACTCCGTCCTCATCCAAGAAGCATATGCAGAGCAGTAACCGGACCGGATTTGATCTAGTTGTTGTGATAGGAATTTCCGGCGACGACAATTGCGATATTGACAACAAATCTCATCTCATATCTACCGTTCATTATCAACTCAAGTCAAGTGATTCATTCAGTACTTAGCTTCTTTCCTAAATTAAATGTTAGCTTAGATCTATTTTGATCTCCTATTTTTTGGGATGAATGGGGCGAAAATGTTGGCTTAAATCTATTTTTATTTCCTTTTTTTTTTTTTGGTGAATGGGGCGAAGCATAAATTTGAATAATACTATAAAGAAGAATATAAATTGGGGGTAGAAGTAGAAGAGAAAGACTGCAATTGTAAAGGTCATGTTGTTAATTTTCTCTTTGTAGTTAATGTTTGTTTAAGAAATTTTAGCGTTTTTTTACGGAGTTCAATGGCGGATTGATAGTCTAATTAAGTTCAATCAGTTGTATAATTTATTTTGATACCTTCAAAATGCTTGATTGTATACTTTGTATGTGAATTTTGCAATTACAGTCACTTGTTCACATAGGCGGCTTTACATTGCACTGGTGGGGTGCACTTGACCCTCATAAAAAAATGAGCTATGCATATGTGTATATAATAATACGAGGATATACCCAATAGACTCTCTTATTTTCAGAGATAGACCCACTGTTTTGTTTGAAAATTGAAAAAACTATTGTCCTATTACAGTATCCCAATGAAAGAATAATATATTATCAATTTTTTTCGGAAATCTTATCTATAATTCTTAAATGCTTCAAAATGAATGGCTCAAATGTCTCCATGACTGCTCAATCTACTAACTACTCCGTCCTCATCCAAGATGCAGAGGCAGAGCATTAACCGGACCGGTTTTGATCTAGTTGTTGTGATAGGAATTTCCGGCGACGATAATTGCGATATTGACAACAAATCTCATCTCAAATCTACCGTTCATTATCAACTCAAGTCAAGTGGTTCATTCAGGTACTTAGCTTCTTTCCTTAATTAAATGTTGGCTTAATTCTATTTTGATTTCGTTTTTGGGTTGAATGGGGAAAATGTTGGCATAAATCTATTTTGATTTCCTATTTTTTTGGGGTGAATAGGGCGAAGCATAAATTTATACAATACTTTAAAGAAGAACAGAAATTGGGGGTAGAAGTAAAAGAGAAAGACTGCAATTCTACAAAGTTTATGTTTTTAATTTTCTCTTTGTAGTTGACGATTTTAGTGCTTTTTAAGGTGTTCAGTGGTAGATTGATAGTGTAATTCAGTTCAATCAGTTGCATAATGTTGAAGATACGATTACCTATCTCTGGATACTGCTAATAATGATGATTGATTCACGTTTGATTTTATTTAATTAATGTCTTTATTATTATTATTTGTTGGCCAAGTAGTATAGTCTTATAAAACATTGATGTACCATTCACAATGATTTAATGCAAAAATAATATTTTCTCTTTATAATTTATTAGTTGAAGATACGATTACCTATCTCCGGATACCGGTAATAATGATGATTGATTGTCGTTTGATTTTATTTGATTTTTGTCTTTATTATTTACTTGTTGGCCAAGTAGTATAGCCTTATAAAACATTGATGTACTGATAAAGATCAAGCGCTTACCAATGTACTAAAACCAATTGGTGCAAGTAAATGTGCTACTTTATCTCCTTATCATTTAAGAGTGTGGGCAATCTCTCCCAACACCTCTCTCAAGTGTGGGCAATTTGTCCCAACACTTGCACAATTATTTTTTTAAAATAATGTTTCAACCAGGGTTCGATCTCGTGACCTCTGGCTCCGATACCATGATAAAGATCAAGCGCTTACCATTGTACTAAAAGCAATTGGTGACAGTAAAGACGCTACTATATTACTTAATGTATAAGAAATATAGTAGCGCCTTTACTGTCACCAATTGGTTTTAGTACAACGGTAAACGCTTGATCCTTAACATGGTAGCAGAGCAAGAGGTCACGAGATCGAACCTTGGTTGGAACATTATTTTTAAAAAAAATTGTGCAAGTGTTTGCAATTTCTCACACAAGGGGGTGTTAGGACGGATTGCCCACACTCTTGCATGAAAATTGTGCAAGTGTTGGACAGATTGCCAACACTTGAGGGGGGGTAGTGGGACAGATTGCCCACACTCTTAATGTATAAGAAATATAGTAGCGCCTTTACTGGCACCAATTGGTTTTAGTAGAATGGTAAGCGCTTGATCTTAACATGTACCATTCACAAGGATTTAGTGCAATAACAATATTTTTCTCTTTGTAATTTATCATGGTATGAGAGTTTTTTCGACTAATGTCTTTCAGATCCTGGTCAATCGTAAAGAAATTCGTTTGTGTGGGGTTTGTTACCGTAATCTATACGAACCCTCACCTCTCAACCGTGTTCTTTCACATAGTTTTTTTTCCGTTGATTTTTTTAGTCATCAAAATAAATTGCTCTATATGATCTCCCACACCCTCTGCAATTTTTTTCCAAATCTTCAGGCAAGAGAGTAGTAGCAGCAACAACACAAGCACAACCCGTAGCAACGGAGCTTAGAGTGCGAAGGAAGTCACAATCAAATATTGTTTGAATCATGTTTTCTTTTTCTCCTCCCATCAAATTCTTTCCCAATATTTCTTCCACTTTATTTCTTCTTCTATTCTTTTCTCCCATTTATAATCACTTTATTTTTAATTTTTTTTATAATCACTTTATTTTTATTTTATTTTTTTCTCCTAAAACATGTTTGTCTATCGTCAAACTTATTTTCAAATATGGTATTTTTTTTTTAATATAGGGCTTTTACAACCCTCAATTCAAAATTTTATTAAGAGTTTTTACAATGCTCCATTCCAAATTTTCTTAATTAGGATACAACCCCCGTTCCAAATTTTAGTAAATTTTGTCTCAACAATGTGTTGATCACAATGATGACCACACATCAATTTTTTTTATTCAGCTATAAATTCTTTTTTTAGTGTATCACATCCCCTCGAGGATGATATTCCCTCCAAATATTTCTTCCTCTCGATCACTTCTTCTATGACTCTTTAAAAAAAACAAATTGAGTCATCCATTACAAATAACAAATTGAGTCGTCCATTACAGATTCAGACAAAAGCAGGTTGATGTGAGTAGTTGTTGCCGATTAATATGGAGAAGTTTTTTGCAGGCACATGTGAAGGAAACACGATTCATTCATTACGAGTCAATCTCCATGTTCATTGCATTTCCATGAGATTGCGGGGGCGTGTTGAAGATACGATTACCTATCTCCGAATACTTTTAATAATGATGATTGATTGTCGTTTGGTTTTATTTGATTCTAGTCTTTATTATTTGCTTGTTGGCCAACTAGTATAGTCCTATAAAACATTGATGTACCATTCACAATGATTTAATGCAAAAATAATATTTCTCTTTATAATTTATTACATAATTTATTTTGATAACTCCAAAATGCTTGATTGTATACTTTGTATGTGCATTTTGTAATCACAATCACTTGTTCACAGGGGCGGCTTTACATTGACTGGTGGGGTGCAATTACCCTCTTAAAAAAATTAGCTATGTATATATGTGTATATAATAATATGAGGATATACCCAATATACCCTCTTATTTTTAGAGATTGACCCACTGTTTTGTTTGAAAATTGAAAAAACTATTGTCCTGGTACCGTATCCAAATGAAAGAATGATATAATTTCTTTTGGAAATCTTATTTATAATTCTTAAATGCTTCAAAATGAATGACTCAAATGTCTCCATGACTGCTCACTCTACTGACTACTCCGTCCTCATCCAAGAAGAAGAGGCAGAGCCGTAACCGGACCGGATTTGATCTAGTTGCTGTGATAGGAATTTCTGGCAACGACGATTGCGATACTGACAACAAATCTCATCTCAAATGTAACGTTCATTATCAACTCAAGTCAAGTGGTTTATTTACGTACTTAGCTTATTTCCATGATTAAATGTCAGCTTAAATCTATTTTGATTTCCTATTTTTTTGGGGGGGTGAATGCGGCGAAACATAAATTTGAACACTACTATAAAGAAGAACATAAAATGGGGGTAGAAGTAGAAGAGAATGACTGCAATACTGCAATGGTCATGTTGTTAATTTTCTCTTTGTAGTTGATGTGTGTTTAAGAAATTTTAGTGCTTTTTAAGAAGTTCAATGGCAGATTGATAGTCTAATTTAGTTCAATCAGTTGTAGAATTTATTTTGATAACTCAAAAATGCTTGATTGGATACTTTGTATGTGTATTTCGTAATCACGGTCACTTGTTCTCAGGGGCGGCTTTACATTGCACCGGTGGGGTGCACTTGGCCCTCTTAAAAAATAAGGAGGACTTCTCAAAAAACACATTATTTATTGGGGTGCACGGTCACTGATAATTCATTGGTGTGGAAATTTTACCTTATTATTTCATGTAACACTTTATTTGTATACATTATTTATAACATGACATATTAATTGTATTGTATAAATAATTAATATGTCATAAAGTAACTCTATTTTGTCCTATTATGAAATAGCCACCCATAGGAGTATCTAGCCGCCCATAGCACTTAATATTCTACTAGGACCTCTCACCTTCAAGCTTGTATCTATTAATACTCATTCTTTTATCATGAATAAACAAGTTGAGTTTACTCAAGTACTATTGCTTTCTCAAACTCTCTTCATGGTATCAAAGCCATAATCTCCTTTAATCCGTTGTAAAATCTCCTATCGTATCAAGAATGTCTTCAATATCCGAAGCCTCTTCACCATCAGTAGAGCTCCAGCAGCCTCAGCAGGCTGGGATCACTGAAAACTCTTCTTTTACAAATCACGGACTTGATGGCAACAACTACTGTTGTGGTCAAGATCTATGAAAATGTACATCTCGGCCGAGCAAGATGGGATACTTGTGTGGCTCTCCAAACCTGCCCTGCTTTGAAACCGACCCCAAGTTTGAAGTATGGGATACGAGAAAATAACCAAGTCATGACCATCCTCACGAGGTCAATGACAAAAGAGATCGATTGAGAACTTCATGATGTATGACTTGCTAAGGAAATCTGGGATAATGCCAGAGACCTTTACTCCAAAAAGGACAATACATCTGAGGTTTATGATCTTGAAGCCCAAATCCAAAATTGCAGACAAGGTGATCTGTCTGTAACTCAGTACTTCAACCAACTATCTAAGGCATGGCAACACCTAGATATGTTGGAAACTCACGCATGGAAGGATGTAGAGGATGCTACCTTATACAAGGATATCATTGAGAAGAAGAGGGTATTCAGGTTCCTTCGGGTGAACCTATCTCTTGATGATGTCAGAGGTCGAGTCCTTGCTACTAAACCTCTACCCAACCTCAAATCTTTGTTTGCGGAAGTCAAACATGAGAAAAGCAGGAGAAAAGTGATGCTTTAAAGCAACCTGCGATCACTCTGCGAGAGCTCGACGCGATGGTGGTCGGGAAGCCTGCGAGGCCACCGAGACCTACGAAGTCTGCGAGAAGACGGGAAAGTTGTTCTGTGACCCGCGCAAACGCACAAATCACACCAAGGACACTTGCTTTGGAAACTACATGGTAAGCCTAACTCATCTAAACCCTCCAAACCAACCAGGAAGAGTCAGGGCAGACATGGCAGTGAAGAAGGGAACAAGGACACTACTTTGGATGCTCGGTTGCTTGCCTTCAAAGCCTTCCTTGCTCAACAAAAGGAAGGTAGTTCTATCACTGACATAGCTACTCATGCTAAGACATGTATATTCCACTCACCTCTCAGTAGTGATACTTGGATTGTTGATTCTGGGGCATCATCCCATATGACTGGTAACAAAAGGCTCATATCTCACTTTAAGCCCTGTCATCAGACCCATAATATTAAGATTGCTGATGGATCTATTTCCTGCGCACAAGGTTTTGGAAATGTTAAACTTACTGATAAGATCTACCTACAGGATGTCCTATTTGTTCCAAACTTAGATTGTAACCTTATATATGTCAGTAGACTCATTAAAGACCTAAATTGGATAGTCATGTTTAATAACAATCAGTGTATATTCCAGGATCCTTCTTCACAGGAAGTGATTGGGAGAGCTAAAGCCTGCTCAGGATTGTTTATGGTCAACCCTGCTGAAGACAAAAGATTGAAGACTAAAACTGCCTCAGCAGCCTGCAACCAAACCTTAGACAATATCATGTTATGGCATTATAGACTAGGTCATCCAAGTTTTGGTTATTTAAAGTCTTTATTTCCTGAATTGTTTAAAGGATGTAACCTCAGTGACCTTCAATGTGATATTTTTCAGTTTGCCAAACTTACTAAATCTGTGTATACTAAAATATCTTACTTACCCACCACACCTTTCACTTTGATTCATAGTGATGTATGGGGACCTTCAAGAGTTAAAAGTATAACAGGAAAGAGGTGGTTTGTCACCTTCATAGATGACCACACCAGGATCACATGGCTGTTTTTTATGAAAGATAAATCCGAAGTTGGAACCATCTTCCAAGAGTTCTATAACATGGTATCCACTCAATTTGACACTAAGATTAAAATCTTAAAAACAGATAATGCCCTGGAATACTATGAGTCCAACCTCAGCACCTTCCTGAATGATAAGGGAATTGTTCACATCAGTAGCTGTGTAGAGACACCTCAGCAGAATGGGATTGCTGAGAGGAAGAACATGCACTTATTGGAGATGGCTAGAGCAGTTATCTTCACCACACATGTGCCAAAATACATGTGGGGTGAAGCTATATTAACAGCCACATATCTGATCAACAGGTTACCCAGCCGAGTGTTAGATTTCAAGACTCCCATCCAAACCCTACTGACAACTCATCCCTGTCCTCATCTCATTTTGACTTGCCTCAAAAATCTTTGGATGTCTTGTGTTTGTCTATATTCATGCCCAACACGAAGCAAACTTGACCCCAAAGCTCATAAGTGTATTTTCCTAGGTTATGCCAAAGACCAGAAAGGGCTACAAGTGTTATTCTCCCACTGACAAAAGGTTCTACAACTCATAGTTGTAAAATTCTTTGAAAAAACCCCATACTACAGTAAACCTATTGAGACAGTCATAGATGGAAACCTTATTGAAATAGAAGCATTTCCCTCTTCTCATAATCCTCTAACTCCCACTACATCCTTAGTTGAGGAAATTGAGGCCATTCCAATCCCTCAGCCAACTCCTAACATTCAAACAGCTCCCCAATAGATTCCTGACCGTCAGCAGCCTACTGAGACTCATCAGCCTCCGACACTGAACTCCCTACACCTACTGAACCACAGCAAACTGCTGATACTCCTCAAACTCCTGAACTTATGAACACTTCTACTGATATTGATGACAGACCCATTGCTGTCAGAAAGGGAAAGAGATCATGCAGCGATCACTCTATTCATAATTATGTGTCATATGATCACTTGTCTCCTGGTTTTGCTATGTTTACACGGGATTTGGATACTCATTCCATTCCTAAGAATATACGGGAAGCTCTCAAACATGACGGGTGGAAGGCTGCTTGTCAAAGCGAAATGATTTGCTCTTCTTGACAACCATACTTGGGATCTCACCACTCTCCCACAAGGAAAGAAGACGATCAAATTTGTAAATGGCTATTCACCATCAAGTACAATGCTTGATGGTACTATTGACAAGTACAAAGCTAGGCTAGTCGCAAGGGGCTTCACTCAAACATATGGACTTGACTACAAAGAGACATTTGCACTATGGCAAAGCTAAACACGGTCGAGTCTTGATCTCCCTTGTTGTCCAACTTGGTGGCCACTCCACCAATTGGACATCAAGAATGCTTTCCTAAATGGTGACCTTGCGAGGAAGTCTATATGTTGTACCTCTCTGGTTTTACCAACACTCACACTAAAGGAAAGTTTGCAAGCGAGGAAATCTCTATATGGCTGAAGCGGTCCCCAAGAGCATGGTTTGGCAAACTTACTACGTGGTTAAAGGCTGCTTGGATATCATCAGTGTAACTCAGATCACACCATGTTTATCAAAACAACCAATAAGAGAAGATCCATCCTTATTGTCTATGTGGATGATATCATCTTTACTGGTGATGACCCTGCTGAGATCCAAAAATTGAAGACCCTACTGGCAAGAGTGTTTCAAGTTAAAGATTTGGGCTACCTCAAGTACTTTCTTGGCATGGAAATAGCAAGAAACAGCCAGGGTATCTCAGTCTCACAGAGGAAGTATGTCTTGGACTCTTTGAAGGAGCGGCATCTTTGGGGTGCAAACCAGATATCTCTCCAGTAGACCCAAGTAATCCACTAGTGCAGGGTAATATTGCTGTCAGAAAGGAACAATATCAGAGACTTGTAGGGAAACTCATTTACCTCTCCCATACAAGACTTGATATTGCATATGGAGTTAGCCTTGTCGGTCGGTTCATGCATTGCCCTGCGAGCAACATTGGGATGCTTTGTCTACGGAATGCGAGGTACTTAAAGTCAACTCCTGGCCAAGGCTTACATTTCACTAAGTCTGCGAGAGATCGGTTAAGGTCTATACTGATGCTGACTGGGCTGGTTGCCACATAGATAGAAGATCTACCACAGGCTATTGTTCATATGTATGTGGTAATCTTGTCACTTGGAGAAGCAAGAAATAGCCTACCGTCTCTAGAAGCAGTGCTGAAGCTGAACTCAGGGCACTTGTTTTGGGCATTTGTGAAGCACTGTGGCTGAAAAGAGTCCTTACTGAACTTCAGCAACCCCTTCAGCAACCTATCATACTCTGCTGTGACAATAATTCAGCATTATGCATGGCAGAGGATCCTGTTCATCATGATAAGACAAAACATGTGGACATTGACAGACATTTCCTTAAAGAGAAGATTGATGCCCAGATCATTCAACTTCAATATGTTCCCTCAGCAGACCAGAATGCCGATATTCTCACAAAGGCCATTCCACCGCTTATGTTCAGTAGACTAAGTAGCAAACTTGGCTGTATAGACATATACAACCCAGTTTGAAGGGGTGTGTGGAAATATTACCTTATTATTTCATGTAACACTTTACTTGTATACATTATTTATAACATGACATATTAATTGTATTGTATAAACAATTAATATATCATAAAGTAACTCTATTTTGTCCTATTATGAAATAGCCACCCATAGGAGTATCTAGCCGCCCATAGCACTTAATACTCTACTAGGACCTCTCACCTTCAAGCTTGTATCTATTAATACTCATTCTTTTATCATGAATAAACAAGTTGAGTTTACTCAAATACTATTGCTTTCTCAAAATCTCTTCAATAATGGGTATGATGTCATATCCATCTTGTGCTTGAAATCTTTCTAATAATGCTCGTTTTTTTAAGGGTGATTCTGAGTTGAGGTGTGAGGATTATGCTGTGTATGTATTGTATTCCATTGTTCGTGCAATGCATTCCACCTTTCAAGTTATGCATGCAGGTGTTCGAATTTTATGTTCACATGCCATTGGTCGAAATTCATTATGCATTCCACTGTTCGAATCACTAATTCCACTGGTCGAATTATGCATTCCCAACTTTCCACTATTCGAATCATGCTTTATGAATGTCTCGCATTTGTAATTCCTCTATTCGATTGCAGATATAGTGAATTGTTATTGCACTATTCGAGTGTGGGTAAAGGGACAATGGAATTCGTTCATAATTGCACATAATATCAAGAACTGTGGAATTCGTTCATAATTGCACATAATCCTATACAATTTAAAACAATAAAAAAATCCCTAAAATCAAGGAATCTTTATCAGAAAAAAATAAAATTTACACCAAAGCATTAAATGGCTGTTACATAGTTGGAATTGGTGATAATCACACCACTTAAAAAAACACCATAATAATAATTACACATGTGAAATTAGAAGGAAGGGTATAATAGTCTACTGGAACACATTATTGTCCTTATAAGCATTAAAAGAATTCCACTGGATTAAACACATATTTCCATAGTGAAAATGTCCTTTTAGACATTAAACCCTATAAAAATTAGCTATGTATACGTGTATATCATAATATGAGGATATACGCAATAGACCCTCTTATTTTCAGAGATGACCAAGTGTTTTGTTAGAAAATTTAAAAAAACTATTGTCCTGTTACCGTATCCCAATGAGAATAATACCCCGTCCATAAAAAAATGTCTACTTTTTGAAAATGAAATGCATCTTTTCCAAACATACCCCTATTATATCATTTAATGTTTATGTACTCTTTTCATATTCCAATACAATTATTTATTATGAAATAGAGGTATATATGACCATTAGCGTTTATAATACAACACATTAATTATTTTCTTAATCAGCGTGCACCACAAAAGTGGACATTTTTTGTGGGACGGAGGTAGTATAATCTTTTTTTTGGAAATCTTATCTATAATTCTTAAATGCTTCAAAATGAATGGCTCAAATGTATTCATGACTGCTCACTCTACTGACTACACCGTCCTCATCCAAGAAGTAGAGCAGAGCAGTAACCAGACTGGATTTGATCTAGTTGTTGTGATATGAATCTCCGGCGACGACAATTGGGATTAGGGGTGGCATCGGGTCGGGACCCGTCCCGTAACACACCTTTCCGATCCCGACCCGATTCGATTCGGGATTCTATTTTTCTTCCCGGACCCGTTCCCGATAAATTCGGGATCCCGGATATTCGGGATCCTGGAAAATCGGGAATGAATTTCCCGAATATATAATCTTAAAATATATTCATGTTTTTATATAAAAAGGACGACAATAACTTGATCATAGTTCATAATTTGTAGATATATAAATTTAATGTGACGAATTATATATGTCACATAATACATTTGTCCTAAATTGAAATTTATTTTGTATTATTTCCTATAAAAATTCTAGGGAATAATGTAAAATAGATAATTGATTAAAATCTCTTAAATAAATATTAGAGATTTAATTAATTTCAATGGCTATACAATAATATATGTGTGACACATTATATGTGTTACATGTTAAATATGCCATGAAATTGGAATTGTTTAATATTATTTTCCTAAATTAAATATTAGGAAATAATATGGAGACAATAAATCCTAAAATCTTTTAAATATAATTAGAAGATTTTATTGATTTATAATAAATGTGGAATATTCCAAAGATTGTCTAAAATCAATCGAATATTTCCTACATTTAATGCAAATCAATCATTAGCTTCCATTCACCACTATAAATAGGAGGCCTTGGTCATTTGCAAAAGACACGAGAAGACATTGAAGAGTTGATAGAAATCCCGAGAACCGAAGGTTCAAGCATTCATCAACAACACTCGAAGATCTTCAAGAAATCCTTGAAGTTCTTCAAGAGACGAGAGAACAACGAGAAAAAGAAGACAAAAAGAAGGTGAAAAGTCTCGAGCAAAAGCTTCGAGCACTCGCAACAACACCAAAAGCATCAGAGATCTTCCAAAAAAGGCCGGAAGTTCTTCAAAAGAAGAAAATCAAAAGCATCTCCAACATTCGAAGATCAACAGAAAAGACTTGAATTTCTTCAACAAGGGGATCGAAGGTAACATAAAAGTTCCTTCCAATCTTCGTCAACCTCAAGGCGCCTCCGCTATATCCGGAGTCGTCAACTCAAATTAAAAGCACCTCCGCTATATCCGGAGTCGTCAACTCAAAATTAAAAGCACTTCCGCTATATCCGGAAGGTCAACAATCAACACCAAATTAAAAGCACCCCCGCTATATCCGGGAGAGCATTAATCATCACCGACAAAAAAGGGAGAATCAAAGGATTCAAGAGATTGTACCACTTTTATTTTATAAATTAATAAAATTTTAGTTGTCATAATTTTCGTGTTTTCTTTCTTTGTATTTCAGGGATAACAACGGAATTTGTGTTACAAATTCTGGCACGCCCAGTGGGACCAATCTCTCCTTTCATCTCTCCTTTCCAAAGAAGTCAAGAAAAATGGCACCAAAGGTTGCTTCTACCGCTCAGAAGGTTGCTGCTGTTAAGACCGTGGCTTTGAAGGGCGCTACTACAAAGGTGGCTGCTGCTAAGGCTGTTTCGTCATCTCAAGGACAACTTTCCGGACCTATCACGCGAAGCATGTCAAAGGAGTTTGGCATCAACCTCCTTTTCCCGCATGAAGCTTCTGATAGACCCACGTCACCAATGGTTGCGGACGTAATGATGACGAATTCCACAACTCTTGAGGAGCATATTGCTACCCTCACGAAGGCCATTGAAGCCCTCACATCGCATGTTCAGACTCAAGACATGCAAATTGCGAAGCTTGCCGGCCAAGATTGATTCCGTTGGGGAAGCAAGTAAGTCAAAAGAAGTGATGCGTGATGAAGAGGACGAACACGATGTCACTTCCAAAGACCAAGAAGTCTTCAAGTCTCTGCATATGGCAAACAACTTGAAGGTCGCTCCGAGAAAACTCTTTCAAGGACCAGGAAGGCTCCAAGTCCTTTACCTTGGCAAGCAATCTGAAGATCTCCCCCGACGGAACCATCCCTATCAGCCAACTCCAGGAGTTCATCATGGGGACGATCAATGACAAAGTCGGAGGGTCCTTGAAGTCATCTCAGACTTATATCAAGCCATACACCAAAAGAATTGATGATTTGAAGATGCCGGCTGGTTATCAACCACCAAATTTCCAGCAATTTGACGGGAAAGGCAACCCGAAGCAGCACGTCGCCCATTTCATTGAAACTTGCAACAATGCCGGGACCTATGGAGATCACCTGGTGAAGCAATTTGTGCGTTCTCTCAAAGGCAATGCGTTTGATTGGTACACTGATCTTGCCCCTGCTCTGCGGATAGTTGGGAGCAAGCTGGAGCGAGATCTTTCTCAATCGTTTCTACGGCACTCGTAGAGCTGTGAGTATGGTGGAGTTGACCAACTCCCGCCGGTGGAAAGAAGAGAAGGTAGTGGATTACATTAACGGGTGGAGAAGTCTAAGTCTTAGCGCAAAGACCAATTGTCCGAAGCCTCTCGCCATTGAGATGTGCATTCAAGGCATGCATTGGGGATTGCAATACATTCTCAAAGGTATTCGCCGAGATCTTTTGAGGAGTTAGCCACTCGTGCGCATGACATGGAACCGAGCATTGACGCCAATGGAGGTCGGGCCCCCTGTTCGGGATCTAGAAGGATCAAGGAAAAACAAGAAATGAAGAAACACTGTTAAAGCTGCTCCAAGAACGGAAAAGAAGGAGTCCAACGCTACCACCGTAGCTCCGGTAAAAGTTAACAACCCAAAGCATCAAGCCAACTTTGAATGGAGGAAGGTTGAGCCACGACAAGTTGAAAGACGGAGGCCAACTCGAACGAAAGGCAACGAGAGGAAGTATCCATTCTTCGATTCGACGTACCCGCAATTTTTGATGAGTTGTTGAAATTGAAACTCATTGAACTTCCAGAAACAAAGCGTCCGGAGGATGCAGCAAGAGCCCACGAAGGTAACTATTGCAAATATCATCGCTTATTTGGTCATCCCATCGAAAAATGCTTTGTCTTCAAGGACAAGGTTATGCGTTTGGCCGAGGAAGGAAAGATCGTGCTTGAAGAAGAGAAGGCAAGCACAAATCAAATCACCATAGCAGAGCCGACAAATGGTCGTTGCATGACCATCCAATTCGGATCACTCGACCTGTTGAGATTAAATTCAACGACTCTCTACCCATAGCTAAGAAAGAATCTGGAACGTCTCCCAAACAAGCAAAAGTCGTTGCGGAAGAAAAGAAAAACTCGAAGCCTGTCGAACAGGACGATGATGGATGGATTCTGGTGACTCGCAAGAAAAAGCAAAGGAAGTCACCTTGTTTTAAATTGGAAGAACCAAAGACGATTTGTTCCAAGTCTTCCAAGACAAGAAGAGGCCGAAGGGCAAGAAAGATGAGAAGAAATCAAAGGAAGGTAAACAAGAAAGTGAAGAGGATCTTCCCTGAAGGGGTCGAGTACAGAAGCCCTCATACTCCAATCACCTTATTAGAGTACATGCCCAAAAGAGTCCTCGAAGCGAGACGACCGAAGAAAACTCGAGAGGATGAAGTTGTCCCATGTTACGCTATCCACGCGAGAAGAAAGATATGGTGAAAAGGAAAATGAAGATTTGCCGGCGAGGAAGCGGCTTCAAACAATTCAAAGCTTGCTTGCATGGTTGAGATCACCTTTACAGATGATGACATGCTTGGATCGGCACCCCATAACCGCCCGCATTGTTTGTCACAACATACACACGTGAGCAAAAAATTAATCGCGTGTTACTAGATGGAGGATCGGTTTGTCAACATATTGCCGCTCCGAGTAATGAAAGAGTTGGGTGTCTCTATGGATGAACTCTCCGACGGTCGCCTTATGATCCATGGATTCAACCAAGGGGGGCAAAGAGCCATTGGTGTAATCCGACTTGACATCTTGATAGATGAACTATCTTCAAGCGCTTGTTCCATGTGATTGATGCCGAACGTCCTACAACATGTTGCTAGGGAGGCCGTGGTTACACGAGAATGGAGTCGTCCCTTCAACCCTTCATCAATGCTTTAAGTATTGGCGCAATGGTGTTTTAAGAAAGGTCGTTCTTGATGAAAAACCTTTCACCGAAGCGAGAAACTCACTTTGCGGATGCAAAATTCTACACGAAGCCGGCTTCTTTGAAGATAGTAGGCATTTCCAAGTCACAAGAAAATGATGATGAGGAGAAGGCCACACCGTCGAGAAGACAAGAGGGAGGTTGGCAAGCATGGAGAGACAAAATCATCACTTCCTCAACACCAAAAATCCAAAGCGATGAGTGGACCGACGCGCCACTTCCCAAGATCAATGCCGTACAAACGGATGCTCCTCTACGGGGGTTTACCCGTCCTAAAGAAGGTCCGGTTATAGAACATGGAATATTGCCAGCCACAAGGAAGGAAGGTTTTGATCCTATTGCCTACAAACTCCTCGCAAAGGCAGCAAATGGATCCCGAAGCCCTGCTCTAAAAATGGGGGCAAAAAACGAGGAATCTGGAGAAATGCAAAAATCCACAAAAGCTAATGTTCCGGTTATTGGGTCCCGAAAGGTACGGGGTATAATCCCTCACCGCTGTCCGTATCTCAATAAGGAAGGCAACCAATAACTATATTGGAGTTGAAGAAGAATCATCATCATCAAACATCCCGAACCTCTACATGAAAGGCCATCGGTGTTTGAGAGGTTGCAACCCAAGAAAGAACGTGTATCGGTCTTTGAAAGGCTTTCGGTCACAACCAAGAACCCGCCAAAATCTAAGGGTGTCAAGAGCCGAAATCGATCAACACACAGGCATGCTCCCGGAAGGGAGATGACAAACATTGACTCCAAAGAAATCAAGAGCATGATCCCGTCTAGAATGAGGCGTCATACATGTCTTCTCGTTCATTGTGGAAATATAATGAAGGCTAAAATGCGCACGGTGGTCTACACTAAAGCTGCACGCCAAGCACGATATAGAGAATGTGCAAGAAAATGAGCACGAAGAAAGCGTTGGATCCTCATATATTATCACCGTCGGTGAAGAATTGTATCCTGCCAGAACTAGAACGGTGTTAGAAGAAGTCATGGAACTTGATGAAGTGAAGGAACGGGCTTCCGTCTATCATATCACCTTGGGAAATGATGAAATTGAAGAAGATGCTGAAGAAGCACCCCGGGAGCTAGAAGAAGGGGTCGAGTCCACAGTGGATGAGTTAAAGGAAATCAACCTTGGCACCGAGGATGAACCGCGACCCACTTTTATAAGTGCTCTTTTGTCTCCAGAAGAAGAAGAGAGATACCTCGAAATCCTCCAGGAATACAAGGATGTCTTCGCTTGGACATACAAAGAGATGCCTGGGCTTGATCCGAAGGTAGCTGTTCATCAGTTGTCCGTAAAGAAAGGATCACGCCCTATCAAGCAGGCTCAAAGGAGATTTAGGCCGGATCTTATCCCACTCATAGAGGCGGAAGTCAACAAGCTCATTGAAGCGGGATTCATCCGTGAGGTTAAGTATCCAACATGGATCTCGAGCATCGTCCCCGTGAGAAAGAAAAATGGTCAAATTCGCGTACGTGTTGATTTTCGGGACATAAACAATGCATGCCCAAAGGATGATTTTCCCTTGCCAATCACCGAGTGATGGTAGACGCAACCACGGGTCATGAGTCTTTGTCCTTCATGGATGGATCGTCGGGGTACAATCAAATTAGAATGGCTCCCGAAGATGAAGAATTCACGGCATTTCGAACACCTAAGGGAATCTCCGTTACAAAGTGATGCCTTTTGGTCTAAAAAATGCGGGGGCAACTTATCAACGGGCCATGCGAGAAGATCTTTGATGACATGCTACACCAACACGTTGAATGCTATGTTGATGACCTGGTTGTAAAATCGAAGAAGAAGGCCGACCACTTGAACGACTTGAGATTAGTCTTTGATAGACTTAGAAGATTCCAAGCGAAGATGAACCCACTCAAATGTGCATTTGGAGTCGGTTCGGGGAAGTTCCTTGGCTTCATCGTCCGACATCGAGGAATAGAAATTGACCAGTCCAAAGTGGAAGCCATTGTGAAGATGCCCGAACCTCGTAACTTACGTGAACTTAGAAGTCTGCCGGGTAAATTGGCCTATATACGGAGGTTCATATCAAACCTCGCCGGAAGATGCCAACCTTTCGGCCATCGATGAGGAAGGGAGTTCCATTTGAATGGGATAACTCGTGCGAAAGGCGTTTGAAAACATTAAAGCATACTTGATAAATGCTCCGGTCTTGGCGAGCCCCCTGTTAAAGGTAAACCTCTAATCCTTTACATCACGGCGCAAGAACGATCGGTGGCGCACTTCTTGCTCAAGAGAACGAGAAAGGCAAAGAAAACGCATTATACTATTTGAGCAGAACGATGACTCCACACGAGCTGAAATACTCTCCAATTGAGAAGCTCGTTTGTCACTCATATTTGCCATCCGAAGCTAAAGCACTACTTTCAAGCTCATCTTGTGCATTTGGTGTCAAAGGCAAATCCACCGAAATATGTCATGTCCAAGCCCGTGTTGCCGTCGGATAGATTAGCAAGGTGGTATCTCCAACTTCAACAATTTGAAATTGTTTACGTGCCTCAAAAGGCCGTCAAAGGGCAGGTGCTTGCGGACTTCTTGGCGATCACCCAATACCGGCGAATGGGAGCTCTCGGATGATTTTCCCGATGAGGATGTCATGGTGATTGAAGTACTTCCGCCTTGGAAAATGTATTTTGATGGAGCGGCGAGGCGAGACGGGTCGGTGCCGGAGTCATTTTTATTTCCCCGGAAGGTGAAGTGTTGCCATACTCATTCAAATTGATGGAATGTTGCTCCAACAATGTTCTTGAATACCAAGCTTTGATCTTAGGGCTTGAGATGGCAATGGATGTAAAGCAATGCGGATTAAATGTTTATGGCGACTCTCAATTGATCATCAACCACTTGAAGGCACTTACGATGTAAAAAAGCCAGAGTTAGTCCCATACTACAAGTATGCAAGAAAAATCATTGCTTACCTTGGCGACGTCACAATTGAGCATGTTCCAAGAAAAGAAAATAAGCAAGCGGACGCTCTAGCAAACTTGGCTGCGACACTGGCAATCAGCGATGGAAAGACGCAAGTCCCCGTCTGTGAGCAGTGGGTGGTTCCTCCATACTTCGAAGAAGATGAGGAAGAAGATAATGATAGTTATCTTGTCGTGTCTATGAAATAGACCAAGAGGATTGGCGTCATCCATTAGTGGAGTACTTGAAATACGGAAAGCTCCACGACGATCAAAAGAAGAAAGTTGACATAAGACGGCGGGCTCCACGCTTCTTCCTTCACAATGATGTCTTGTATCGGCGTTCTTTTGAAGGAGTCTTTCTTCGTTGCCTTGGAGAAGATGAAGCTCTTCACGCCATAGAGGAGGCTCACTCCGGGATTTGTGGCGCCCATCGGTCCGGACCGAAAGCGCATTTTCGCATTAAAAGAATGGGATACTGCGGCCGACCATGGTAAAAGATTGCATGGATTACGCTCGAAAATGTGAAGCATGCCAATTCCATGCTAACTTTATTCATCAACCTCCCGAGCCATTACATCCAACAGTAGCGGCATGGCCCTTTGATGCCTAGGGAATGGATGTGGTTGGTCCCCTACCGAAATCATCGGGCCAACATCTTTATATCTTGGCTGCCACCGACTACTTCTCTAAATGGGCTGAGGCTGTTGCACTACGCCAGGTGAAGAAAGAGGATGTAGTCCGCTTCATCCGAGTAAACATCATCTATCGCTATGGAGTTCCACGCTACATCATCACGGATAATGGGAAGCCGTTCGTGAATAGCTTGGTTGATAATGCGTGTGAGCGAGTTCGGCTTCAAACAACACAAGTCCTCCATGTACAATGCGCCGGCCAACGGACTGCTTTGAAGCTTTCAATAAAACGTTATGCAACTTGTTGAAGAAAGTGGTTGCAAGGCACAAGAAAGACTAGCACGAGCGGATGAGTGAAGCGCTATGGGCATACCGTACAACTTTTCGGACGCCAACTCAGGCCACTCCCTATTCTCTTGTATACGGTGTTGAAGCCGTGCGCCCTTGAGAGGCAAATCCCTTCGGCCGAGAATCGCTATCCAAGAAGGTCCGACCGATGAAGAAAATGCTCGCCTTCGCCTTGAAGAATTGGAAGCACTGGACGAAAAGCGGCTCCAGGCTCAACAGAATCTTGAATGCTACCAAGCACGGTTGTCAAAGGCATTCAACAAGAAAGTGCGTCCGAGATCATTCCAAGTTGGTGAAATAGTCCTTGCAGTGAGAAGACCTATCATCTTGACACATAAGTCCAAAAACAAGTTCACCTCAAAATGGGATGGCCCCTATGTTGTTCGGGAGGTCTACACTAATGGAGCATACAAGTTGGTGGACAAAGACGGCGTCAAGCTTGGCCCAATCAACGGCAAGTTCCTCAAAAAGTTTTACGCATGACTCAAACAGCCTGCCGCACCTAAGCACGAGCCTAAACCGCATTAATCATATCAAAAAAAAAAAAAAAAAAAAAAAAAATAAAACTTTTGAACTACGTTTGACTTGATCCCCTAAAAGCATTCCCGGGGTACGTAGGCAGCTTGGGAAGTTACTCCAAGTTCAGTCATACCAAAAAAAAAAAAAAAAAAAAAAAAAAAGGTCCATTCGAAACAAAAAAAAAAAAGTGAATTTCAAGCTCAGTCGTACAAAAAAAAAAAGGACTTCAAAGAGATGGAAAGAAAATAATAAGATTTTATTGATAGCAATAAAGTTTTATTACATCTAGGAAGAAAGTAAATAAACAAGCAAATAAGAAATCTCAAGAACAAAAAAAAGGGATTTAAACGGGTAGCTTGAAGTCTTCCAAGTCACGTCGGTTGCCTTCTAGTAACTCCCTCATCTTATTCAGAACATCAATCTCCTCCTGCTGTAATGGAAATGTGCCCTCCAAGTCGGCGATCTCCCCCCTCAGTTGGGACACACGAGCGGTCAACCCATGTAGTCCCTCATCAAAATTGTTGAGTGACAAAGCAACCTCATTCTCCTCTTTCTGCAGGGCGGCCAATTCCTTTTGGAGTTCTTCTCTTCTACCTCGAATCTCCGAAAGCCTATCTTGAGAAGATTGGACTTTTTCAAGATGTACCTTCTCAGCTATCTCGGCCTCTGAAAGATGTTCGCAAAGAATTGAAAGTTTTGCATCATGCTCCTCTTCAGGAAGCCGCTTCGAAACGTCATCCAAAGCGCTCCGTAGTGTGAGGCGTTCCTAAAAAGTGTGTCCAGAAGAGACTTCAAATGGGAAAGGTCCAACACTTTGGTATTCTCCATCTCTGAGAATATTTCATAAACACCACTTTTAACGGAGGATAACTTGTCTATAGCGCGGCATGAGAGCTTGTCTCGATAGATTCCCACAACGCCTCAAGAAAGTGGTGACGACACTTCGAGATCACGTCCCTTGGCTTGAACTGCGAAACCTCTCGCCTTTCGGGGAAGTGAGGCCAAAGGAGGAAGTATGACGCGCTCTCTACTCACGGAATGGGCTGTAGAAAGACCTTCATCAACGTCTTGATCACCTAACTCGGTTCACCATCGACGATGCGAGTGCCGCTCTCGGCGGTAACCTCCGCATTGGGCATAAGATTGGTACCAAAGTCATTTCTCTCATGAGAATGCGGGGATGGTAAAGTATCATTGCCATCTTCAAGCGTTATTGGAAGAGTGTGCTCCTTCCCGACCTTTTGAGCTTCCAAGCTGAAGGCATCGGGACCGTTGGTTGATGGCTCGCTTTGTTGCGGAAGATTAGCCACGTATAGAGGTTCATTGTCCAACTGCAAAAAAAAAAAAAAAAAAAAAAAGTTGCAAAGTGAGCAGGCAATAAATATAATAAAAACAATGCAACGAATGAAGTAAGAGTCTTACAATCCTTGAAAAGTTTGTGATAAAGTGACTCGGAGATGGGACACCATCAAAAAAGGCTGACCAATTAATGTCGCTATCCGTCAAGGAGTAAGTGATTACTGTTTCCCGGTACCTTTCCTTTGACGCTTCCGGTTCACATCGCTACGAGGAGAGCCGCCGCTAAGAACCATTTGCATCATCTAGTTGTCTCTTCTCCTTCAAATCGGTACGGACATCCTTGGGCTTTTCAACCTGCTTCTGGGTACAAAGAGGTTTTGGGGAGAGTGATTCCTTGTGAGGTTCCGGAGGCTCGACATTCTTTATCTTTATGATAAGGGTACTTTGCTTTGCTTTAGTAGAGCCCCTGTTAACAGTCGCGACTAGAGAAGATCTTCCATCAAGCAGGTACGAGCCATGCACTTGTGGCCACCACTCACCAAAGTTGGAAGAGAAGTAACTATCATATTCCCGAGGGCTTTCGGGAAATACTACCTTGAGACGACTATTGGGAGTAAAGTACATTTCCCATAATTGTTTTCCCGTCCCAATTGTGATACGGCGGCCATCGTCAGGGAGGTCCTTAGGAACGACTTGGAAGAACCCGAATTGCCGTGCGAACCGATACGGGCTATACGGCTCGAAAAGCATGCTCCATCTTGATGAAATACCAAGAAGCTCGGTCGCACTGACCGGAAAAAGACCTGATCTCGAGTAGGCAATCCACCATCATCAACTTTAAGCTCTGTTTTGGTTCTTTTCGGAACAGATGCCCACCAAGCGACGCCACGAGCTTGGTGAATAAGGTCTCGACCTTCATGATCATTGAGGTTTTTGGCTCCTCCTACGCCAGAGTAAGAAACCATCATGGGTCCAGGCAAAGGTGATGACACTCTGTGATGAGTTCCAAAATAACGTGCAATCCACCCAATGACGTAATGCCATGGAAGACAAGCATCCCCTCGCTCGGGGGCAGACGAGCGTGAAACCATGTTTAAACCTCTATATATCGGCCAATACCGGAACGGCAAGGCAATGAACTTTCCCGTGGGCGATCGGACTTGCCATTTTAAAAGTCGAAGGCCGATTGTCGCATCACTAGACGGGAGGGCAAACGAACACAACCGGCGGGCGATAAAGGCGGCAAGGAAGGACTCCTCCTTTGAGTTTTCGTCAATATGAAGGCGAGCAAACAACTCTTCATCTTTTTTCGACCATCGCTGAGGATTTTCTGCTATGGCGCCACTAGGATTTTGAGTATCCTTTGGACGATACGCTCCTCTTTTCTCCGGGGTGGGCTTTTTGTACACCGTCGACTTTTTACACCAATAATCAACCCAGCGGGAGAGGGGAACTTTCGGGTTCTCATGGTCATAAACGCCCACCAAGCAGTGAAGATATGCATCAAAAAGATGCTGACAGCTCACGGGAAGGGACTTCGCCCTTTGATGAGCATCTGAAACAGTCAACTCGTCAACACTAGGGATGACCTCCTCGTACAAATCTCCTGTGACAGGAAGTCCACCAATGTGCCATAAATCCGCTAAGGAGATGGACATCTCTCCGGCATCAGTGTGAAGCGTATTAGTTTCTGGACACCATGCCTCGCAGAAAGCTCGGATGGCGCTTGGGCATTTGGAGTAGCTGAAGAGAGATGCGCTTAGGGCATCATATAGACCGGTCTTTTTCAGAATGCTTTTATTGCGGGAAAGCACATCTTCGAGCCATTCCCAATATCGCTCGATGAAGGTGAAGACTCTGTGGTTTTTAACACGGTTCCCCATTGGACCTCGCCGTCAATGATTCGCCGACCAAGGGTGGAAAAAGTGTGGCTCCGAGGCTTCGTGCTATTCGCCAAAGGGCATAGCGCGTACTCCACATGGCCGTTCGACCGCTTCAACTCCATGTAAAGTCGTGTTGTTGTGTCGATACCTTGGGTTAGTTTGCGCCGAACGAGAGCCACTCATAGGTGGATGAACCGCAAGCTTAAACCCGAGTTTGATCCGCGTGTTCGGACCATGCACAACCACCAAGTATCTTTTATTATTTTTCGCCACCTCCCGGAAAACAACCATGATGCGAAAATCGAAAAAAAAAAAAAAAAAAAGAAAAAGAAATTTTAACAAGAAAAAAAGAAAAAAAAAGATGGAGAACAACTGTAGCAGGGAAATTGGCCAATCTGTTGCAGACGATACACATGCAAACAAATAGTGAGCACATAGGACAGCACTTGTCTTATAATAATACATATATATGTATTTGCACGGCAAAAAAAAAAAAAAAAAAAAAAAAGGGAAATCAACAGCTACATGTTGTACGCATAGGAGCAGATATACATGAGTGGTGGTCATCTTCACGACCAATTGGAAGGGCCAACTGTAAAAAAAAAAAAAAAAAAAAAAAAAAAAAAAAAAACTGGACCAGAAGAACGGAAAATAATGCAAGAGAAATTTTTGCACTTTATGTATTTGCAGAGAAAGGGCTTAAGGATAACATATACAATATATATATATATGCTCACGCCAAGGCCACAGGTGCAGACAAGCTGAGAAGGAAAATTGGGGCCCTACTGCTTCTTGGATGGATGTGGTGATAGCAACAACTCCTAACAACAAATCTGAAAAGAAGGACTTGCAGACAATTTGTATTAGGGGAAGGGGAAGAATGAAGTTCCTCAAAAGCAAAGGATTTCTTATATAGAAGAAAAGAAAACAAACAAACAAAAAAAAAAAAAAAAAAAAAAAAAAAAACAACTGCCCCCCAAATTTTCCCTAGCTTGAAGAAAGGGAATGATGTACGTGAAAAAAAAAAAAAAAAAAAAAAAAAAAAGAAGCAACTGCCGCCGACTTCATTTACAGGAGGTGACAAATCTCTTTAGGTCGTGGACCTACTTGGACTCAACCTACAAAAAGGGAGATGGGCCTTTCCGGGCTTTGGTCTAATCTCTTGAAAATATATTATGATATTGAGTCAGTTTGTTTTAAATTGTGTCGAGACTCGTCGTTACGGTGAAATTTCACTGAAACAACAAGTCTCGAGGGGGCATTTGTAGATATATAAATTTAATGTGACGAATTATATATGTCACATAATACATTTGTCCTAAATTGAAATTTATTTTGTATTATTTCCTATAAAAATTCTAGGGAATAATGTAAAATAGATAATTGATTAAAATCTCTTAAATAAATATTAGAGATTTAATTAATTTCAATGGCTATACAATAATATATGTGTGACACATTATATGTGTTACATGTTAAATATGCCATGAAATTGGAATTGTTTAATATTATTTTCCTAAATTAAATATTAGGAAATAATATGGAGACAATAAATCCTAAAATCTTTTAAATATAATTAGAAGATTTTATTGATTTATAATAAATGTGGAATACTCCAAAGATTGTCTAAAATCAATCGAATATTTCCTACATTTAATGCAAATCAATCATTAGCTTCCATTCACCACTATAAATAGGAGGCCTTGGTCATTTGCAAAAGACACCAGAAGACATTGAAGAGTTGATAGAAATCCCAGAACCAGAAGGTTCAAGCATTCATCAACAACACTCGAAGATCTTCAAGAAATCCTTGAAGTTCTTCAAGAGACGAGAGAACAACGAGAAAAGAGAAGACAAAAAGAAGGTGAAAAGTCTCGAGCAAAAGCTTCGAGCACTCGCAACAACACCAAAAGCATCGAGAGATCTTCCAAAAAAGGCCGGAAGTTCTTCAAAAGAAGAAAATCAAAAGCATCTCCAACATTCGAAGATCAACAGAAAAGACTTGAATTTCTTCAACAAGGGGATCGAAGGTAACATAAAAGTTCCTTCCAATCTTCGTCAACCTCAAGGCGCCTCCGCTATATCCGGAGTCGTCAACTCAAATTAAAAGCACCTCCGTTATATCCGGAGTCGTCAACTCAAAATTAAAAGCACTTCCGCTATATCCGGAAGGTCAACAATCAACACCAAATTAAAAGCACCCCCGCTATATCCGGGAGAGCATTAATCATCACCGACAAAAAAGGGAGAATCAAAGGATTCAAGAGATTGTACCACTTTTATTTTATAAATTAATAAAATTTTAGTTGTCACAATTTTCGTGTTTTCTTTCTTTGTATTTCAGGGATAACAACGGAATTTGTGTTACAAGAACGGAAAAATAATCTTCAATCCCAATTCGATGTACAATTTGACTTATCTCCCGAGTAATGAAACACTAAATCCATAGATAGCTAGTAAATCGTGTGAAATCATGAGGAAAAAAATGAGATAGAAAATTGAAGACTTGAAGTAAAGAATCGTATCTAGAAATTTGAGATAAATAATTACCGACCGAAGGTGGTCGGAGAAGACAACGATCGGCGGCGGACTCGACGGCGCGAAGCCGAAGGTCCGGATCGGGCAAGCGGCGGCGAGTTTTTCTTTAGGTTAAGGGTAAAATGTGGGATGAGGGTATTTATATGGGTGGTATTCGATTTTTTATATATATATATATATATATATATATATATATATATATATATATATATAAAATAAAAATAAAAAAATACAAAAAAATAATAAAATAAAAAAAATACAAATTCGGGTCGGGATCGGGATTTTTACGGGACTAGGTTTTGAACCCGATCCCATTCCCGTATTAACTCGGGTCGAGTAAATTCCCGAATTTTTGGGTCGGGATCAATTCGGGTCGGGATTATACGGGTCGGGAACGGGTCGAAAATCGGGTCGGGTCGGGAAAAACGGGATTTTTGCCACCCCTAATTGGGATATTGACGACATATCTCATCTCAAATCTACCGTTCATTATCAACTCAAGTCAAGTGATTCATTCAGGTACTTAGCTTCTTTTCTTAATTAAATGTTGGCATAAATTTATTTTGATTTCCTACTTTTTGGGGGTGAATAGGGCGAAGCATAATACTATAAAGAAGATTAAAAATTGAGGGTAGAAGTAAAAGAGAAAGGCTTGAATCATTTGAAGCACATTTTGCCTCAAACTATTCCTTAAACAAGGGTACAGAAACACACACATGTATGCCATGATTGTGAATTGTGTCAGACTACCAACTACATTCTAAACATGGTCATTTGAAGCACATTTTGCATTGAACTATTTGTTAAATAAGGATACAGAACCACACACATGTATGCCATGTTTGTGAATTATGTCAGACTACCATCTACATGCTTTACTTGTTGGCCAGCTATTAATTTATATCCATTCAGAGAGTTGTGCCTTCTTTCCTGATCATGGGATCGAGTTTGCCATTAAATCAAATCTTAAGTCCAACAACTGCATTTCCTAATTTCCTCGTTGTCCCATGTAATTGAGTAGTACATATTTGGTACTATGACATGTGCTTTGCTCTTGTCTTATAGGGCTTGTGGTGCCCTTCTTATTGTACCTCAGACATGTGTAGTTTTCCCTCCTAATATTGCAGATTACCTTTTCTCTTCCTCTAATAGATATTGTTAATTTCTAAAGATACTTGTGTTGGTTCCACTATCCGGGAGTCTGCGCCCTAGTTCATGTTCTTAGTCTCCTCAATATGTGAATAGCTCTCTCTCAGGCTTGTGCCAATAAAGTGAAACGGATATAATGAAACTATCATGTAAGCATGTATTCTTTCTAAAGTAATTTAGAAAGAGTGAAGAAGAAGAAGATTAAGAGAAAAGATTAACTCTTATTATTAAACTTGACCTCTTGAGGTTAGTATATATAGGAGAATACAAAAGTGCTAAGCATGCTAAAAGTAAAAGCATAAAGCATAAAGTAACTACATTAACTACCTAGATACCTTTTAGGGTGGTTACATTGATAAGTAGAAAAGCAAAAACTGTTCATCGCCGCGTACCGTGTACGTAATTAATTAATAAAGCTAACTACAACATTAATTATAAGTATCATTCGAGCGGGGTGCGGCACCGACCCCGCTTTGACCCGAGATGCGACACGCGATATAAGTCCGCGATGCACCGCCTGCGATATAAGTCCGTCGCGTGCGGCCTGGCGATGTAAAATATCAGCATACTAACTCTTTCAATAATAAACTACATTATATATATTATACACCAATACTCCTCCTCAAGCTGGGATGTAGATATCTAGCAGACCAAGCTTGTCAATACACTTTAGTAGGGAGGTGCTAGGCAGACTTTTGGTGAACACATCAGCTACTTGATTTTTTGAGTTGATATAAGATAGAAGAATCTCTCCCTTCATCATCTTCTCTTTGATAAAGTGTCTATCAATCTCAATATGTTTTGTCCTGTCATGTTGTACAGGATTCTTAGTGATCTCAATAGCAGATTGACTGTCACTGTATAGGCAAGTAGGAGTAGAAATAACAAGTCTTAGATCCCTCATAAGTTTCTGTACCCATAATATCTCACACATACATACTGCAATTGCCCTGTACTCAGCCTCAACAGAACTTCTAGCCACAACATGCTTCTCCAAGAAACCAGATTTCCAAAGACATAAATGCACCATCCTGAGGTTGATTTTCTATCAATATTGCAGCCTGCCCAATCAGCATCCACATAAGCCTCAATTCTGGTATTTCCTTCTCTGCTGAATAGTATACCCTTTCCTGGATTCCCTTTCAAAAATCTTAAGAGTCTGACTGCAGCATTGTAGTGTATTTCCTTTGGTGAATGCATGAATTGGCTGAGTGTGCTAATAGCAAAGGATATGTCTGGCCTTGTATGAGACAAGTAGATTAATCTTCCTATAAGTTTCTGATACCTTTCAGCTTCAATGTCTGGACCAGTATCATCCTTTCCAAAGTTTACAGTATTATCAAGGGGTGTACTAACAGGTTTGCACCCCAACAGGCCATAATCAGATAGTAAGTCCATAGTATATTTCCTTTGAGTGAGTATGATACCCTTGGATGACCTAGCAACTTCAATACCAAGGAAGTATTTTAGTGTTCCTAGATCCTTTGCCTCAAATTGCTGTTTCAGAAAGTACTTCAAGGAGCAGATTTCTTCCTCTGAATTTCCTGTGATGATGATATCATCAACATACACAATGAGGATAGTGACCCTGCCAGACTGATCATGTTTGTAGAACATTGTATGATCACTATGCCCTTGATGATAAGTTGCTTCCTTCATAGCTTTGGTAAACCTTTCAAACCAGGCCCTTGGAGATTGCTTTAATCCATAGATTGCTTTGTTTAACTTCAGAACATGGTTGGGTTTAAGCATGAAACCAGGGGGATAGTGCATATAGACCTCCTCTTTCAAATCCTCATTTAAGAAGGCATTTTTAATGTCCATTTGATAGAGGGGCCAATTCAGGACAACAGCAATAGAAATCAAGATTCTGACAGAGTTTAGCTTTGCCACTGGAGCAAATGTTTCATTAAAGTCAATTCCTTGAGTTTGTGTAAAACCCCTTGCAACTAGCCTTGCCTTGTACCTGTTAATGGTACCATCTGGGTTGTGTTTGATGGTAAAGAGCCATCTACACCCTACTGGTCTCACTCCCTGTGGTTTAGGAACACAATCCCAAGTATGATTTTTATCTAAAGCGAGACGAGTTCTTAAAAAAAAAGCATGTTTCCAATTAGGATGACTCAAGGCATGTTCAATGGATTTAGGGATACTATAAGTGTCAATATTAGACAAGAATGCTTGGTAAGGAGGTGAGACTTTACTATAGGCCACAAATTTCTGGATAGGGTGTTGAGTGCATTCTCTGAATAGGGCAATAGGCAGCTCAGGCTCAATAATGGGTGGTGGAAGGTCAGTATGTGATTTAGAGGAAGTAGGTAAAGTAGATGAGTAATCAGGTTGTTGGATGGGCTGGATATGAGAGTCATTAGGGGTTTCAGCAGGCACAAGTCTCCAATTTTTCCTGGTGTAAATAATAACCTCCTTTTCAGGTTGATGGATATGAGAGTCATTAGGTATGATGGGTGCATCAACAATAATAGGCAGGGTGATAACATTTTCAGTGGGTAGGTCTTGCTCAGTGGGTTTAGTTTCAGACTTGGAATAGAAAGGCTGATCCTCAATAAAGGTAACATCAAAGGTGATGTAGGTTTTATGTGTTTTGGGGTCAAAGCATTTATACCCCTTTTTTGTAGGAGAATAACCAAGGAATATGGTTTTAACAGACCTGGGATCAAGTTTTCCTCTGTTGGGATTATGATTGTGGATAAAAGCAGTACATCCAAATATCTTTAGAGAGATATCAGATAGAAGTTTTGTGCAAGGGTAGATACCTTTTAGGACATCAATAGGGGTCCTGAATTTCAGCATCCTAGAAGGCATTCTATTGATCAAGTAAGTGGCAGTTAGAACAGCTTGACACCAATAGAAAACAGGAACATTATAGGTAAAGATCATGGTTCTGGCAACCTCTAAGAGATGTCGATTTTTCCTCTCAGCTACCCCATTTTGTTGGGGTGTGTTTGTACAAGAGGATTGATGGACAATTCCTTTTTTAGTAAGGAAAGGAGAAAGTTGAGAATTAAAGTATTCAGTCCCATTGTCTGATCTTAGGATCTGAATTTTGGTTTTAAACTGTGTTTCAACAAAGTTGTAGAAGTTTGTGAATATGGCTGCAACATCAGATTTTTGGCTCATTAGATATACCCATGATGTCCTGGAATGGTCATCAATAAATGTGACAAACCATGGTTTTTTGGATAGGTTTGAGACCCTAGATGGACCCCAAACATCAGTGTGGATAAGAACAAAAGGTGCAGTAGGTGTATAGGGAACAGATTTGTAAACAGTTCTAGTTTGTTTACCAAGAATGCAAAATTCACATTTCAAATTTTCCATACAAACTCCAGAAAATAAGGAGGGATACAACTTTTTCAAGTACACAAAATTAGGATGGCCTAGTCTAAAATGTAAGTGAATAATTTTGTTACATTTAGAATCTAAACTATCCACTAATCCTCTTGGTTCCTCTGAGAGCTTGCTATGAAACAGGTACAGACCTCCCTTAGTACTCCTAGCACCGCCAATCTTCATCATAGACTCCGGATCCACGAAACTCACAATGGGTATCCGGAAAGTTAGCCGAGCATTTTCTATCTCTACAAAGCTGTTTTGAGAGAGAAGGTTACAATTGAGATTAGGAACATAGAGGACATTTTCTAGGGTAATGTTGGGTTGAAGTCTAACTCTACCTTTTCCTAATACCCTTTTTGAAGAACCATCGGCTATAGTAACATGGTGATGAGAATCAATACTTGTGAAAGTTTCAAAAACGAGAAAATTCACTGTCATATGGCTAGTAGCACACCGAGTCAACAATCCATTTTTGACCTTCGTGTGCGGTTGCTCCAACAGGTGATTCAGTAGGCTGATATTGAAGTTTGCTGAACATCATCTGGAGGGTGTTCATCTGTTCTTCTGAGAACCCTTGTCTCTGTTCAGAAACACTATAAGCCTTATTCAGCTCATTGCCTCTTTCACCAGTTTTTACTTGCTGATTTTTGAGAAGATGGGGTGGTTTACCGTGCAGCAGCCAGCATTTTTCCTTAAGATGACCTTTCTTCTTACAGTGATCACACAGGAGATTGGCCCAATTCTCACTCCTTTTGTATTTGTTATAAGTGCATTAGCGCATCGATTCGAAACTTTAAAAGCGATGTTACTCATCCGGAGTTGGCGTATACCTCCGGGGATAGGCATTACTCCCTCTTCGCACTTCCTTTCTCAGAATACTAAAAGCATCATTAATAGATGGGAAGGGGGATATGGCAGGAATTCTTTCTCTGGCTGCTTCACAAGTAGTGTCTAGACCTCCCAGGAAGTCTAGTAACCTATCTCTTTCCACCTCCTTGTTATGAATGTACGCATCTTTGTGCATTTCCATTCCTTGATTGTAAGTTGATCATATTCTTCCCACTGATTGGTTAGAGCATTGAAGTACTCATTAATTGGTTGTCCGGTTTGGACGGTATTCCTTAGCTTAAGTTTCGGCCCATAAACTTGAACATAGTTACCTTCATTAGAGTATAAGGACTCTAGTTTCTTCCAAATACCGAGAGCGATTTTGCATATAGAAAGTTGGAACCGATTTTTTCTATCATAGAATTCATAAGCCAAGATCTCACAATGGCATCTTCGATTTCCCATGTATCAAACTCCTTTGAGTTTTTGTCGGTGGGAGGTATGGAGGATCCGGTGAGGTATCCTTTCTTTCCTCTCGCCCAAGACATAAGTGTATACGGACCGAGACCATGGTACATAATTTGGTCCGGACAATTTTTTAGAGGTGATTTGGAGCGATGGATTATCAGCTCCATTGAATGAGAGGGAAAGAGAAAAGGGAGTAGATTCAGTATCTGTCATTGTGGGATAACAGAACTTAAGAACACAGATCGATTGCCTGAAATAAGTTCAGGGCTCTGCTACCATAAAGTAATTTAGAAAGAGTGAAGAAGAAGAAGATTAAGAGAAAAGATTAACTCTTATTATTAAACTTAACCTCTTGAGGTTAGTATATATAGGAGAATACAAAAGTGCTAAGCATGCTAAAAGTAAAAGCATAAAGCATAAAGTAACTACATTAACTACCTAGATACCTTTTAGGGTGGTTAACTACATTGATAAGTAGAAAAGCAAAAACTGTTCATCTGCCTACTGTGTACAGAATTAATTAATAAAGCTAACTACAACATTAATTATAAGTATCATTCAGCAGGGTGCAGCCTGACCCTGCTTTGACCCGAGATGCAGCCTGCTGATGTAAAATATCAGCATACTAACTCTTTCAATAATAAACTACATTATATATATTATACACCAGTACTTTCACCGAGCAGCACATGGTGGGTACTCTAGCACATACTTTCCTGAGTAGAAGATTGTTCATTGTCTTAAGTCCTCTGCCATAGATCTCTTATAGGTCTTTACCGATCTCCAAAACAGAAGAGATTGTTATACAGATTACCAACCAACAGTATTATATTAAATTGATTACCATATTAAATCTCCGTTGGCTATCTGTTACAAGATGCTTATCTTTGAAAGCGATTATGAACTGCCACATACCATGTGAGCTAAAGTTTGTTCTTGTTTAAGCATAAATTTGCATGCATGGCTAGTGGCTGAGGTGTGGTCATGTTGGATGGAAGAAAATTATTTTTCTCTGTCCTTTTACATTTGGGGTTTGCTGAGTTTTGATGTGAATGACAATATTTTCTACTGTAGCGAGGTTTTGTATTTGAACATTTTGTAGTGTCAAACATGTGCAGTAATATTACTCGTACATGATATATATCTATGAAATTTGTGTGAAGTAGTCTATGAATTTAAACTTGTGAAGGGTACTAATTCCATTCCATTCTAGTGGCACAGTCTATTACTGTTGGTTATCCTAAACTAAGGATCCAAGTGTAGTTTGCGTGGTGTTGGTATATTGATGTTTATACCTCATGATTTCAAATTCCTTCACGTATTTTCCCCTTTTCTCAAAATGGCTTCATTTCATTCCTTAACATATTATTGACGTGTAAATGCCAAGTTCAAACTTAACATTTACAGTCTGCCTGTATTTCAGTGGCCTCTTTGGTAGTTCATTTTCAGTCTTTCAGCTCTTACAGTAGTGTTACTTATATTTCCAAAGGGGGAGGATTAAGTGGTTGATGCCTTTTATTCCTTTTGGTAATTTCTGTTTTTATCTGTTTTCCTTTTTTATATTTCATGTGTTTTTGATCTACTGTTTGGTCAGGCCTTATTGGAGGTGTTATTTTCCAAATACTCAAGCCATTATATATGTTGTTGATTCAAGTGATACCGATCGGTTGGTGGTTGCTAAAGAGGAGTTTCATGCTATATTGCAGGTATGATTTGCCTTCAATCTATTTTCTTGTATGTTGTATTATCCCTACCTGAATTGCAAATGGAATTTCCTGTTATAAGTTTTGCTTATGTTAATCATAGTCATTCTGTCAATGCAATCTCTAATTATAATATGCTTGTTTTTGCTTCAAACCATTATACTTTGGGATCGGTACCTGGTGCCTTGAGTTGCTTCTGTCAATGCAATCTCTAATTATAATATGCTTGTTTTTGCTTCAAACCATTATACTTTGGGATCGGTATTTATGCACCCTGGTGCCTTGAGTTGCTTCTTTTATGTTTTGGCCATTTGTTTCTGTTACTTGCAATGTCGCCAAAGAAAACAGTGTTCTGAAAGGCATAATTAAACAGCGTTATGAAACTTGTTTTTCTAATCTTGATCATAAAATTTACAATGCACTATTAGGCATTGGAGGAAACGGCTTACCCTAGACATGGCAAGTCAACTTTATTCGCTCACTTGCTTCTTGGTTGTTTACACGCCTTCTACAATTCTACTCAGTACTTTCGGGCTCTGTATAATACACTAAGGAACAGAAAATGGCAAGCCGACTAATTTTGATATATCCTTCCAAACTTTTTACGGCATGTATAATGTGTACCTTGTCATTTAATGATTAGAAGTAGATGTCCCTTGTATAATTGGTATCATTTAATGATTGGAAGTAGATGTCCCTTGTATAATTGGTTTTCCACCCGTTTTGTTGTCTACCCCCAAAGAGTGGCATTTGGTCTTTGCATGATTCTCTACTATTAAGACAGCCATGATGGTAGTGTTTTTTTTTTCCTTGGGTTTTTTTTCTCCCACTAAGTGTTCTGGCAGTTCGTGAGGTTTCCATTAAGTTTTCTCGTGCTGTTTTATTTTTACCTCTTCTTTCTTTTTTCCTTTATTTTATTTTATATCTTCTATATTTGTTTCTATATTTATTATTTGCCTGTTTGTATCTTTTCCTTTTCTGAGGATATTCTACCTTGTCTTTTATGTTGATGCACTGGCATGGTTCAGTTGAGGGTCGTTAACTACATATAACAGCTTAGTTTGTTTTTTGAACAGGAGGAAGAATTAAAGGGTGCAGTTGTTCTCATTTTTGCCAACAAACAGGTTTTAGTCACTGCCACTTGTCAGACGCGTTTTTTTTTGGTTTTGTAATTAACATGGTATCAGATGGTTCACTTTTGCTCTCAAATCATAATTTTAGAATACAACCGTTGTATGAAGGTGTACCAAAAGTGGCATACATTATAGCATTTTTACTCTCTCACACACTAAAAGTGTACTCTAAAATCCGTCGCACTAAAAGTGTATTATGTGGAAGAGAGTAAAAATACATGACTACAATGCATGCGACTTGGTACAATCTTCATACTAACATTGTACCATAAAAAAATTCTCTAGTTTTTTTTTTTTTTGCTTTGGCAATATATTCTCACCCTTTGCTCTGCTATGTTTGTATGCATAATTTTTAATTTTCCCTCTATCCTCATGAAACAGGATCTTCCAGGCGCACTTGATGATGCTGCAGTGACAGAGTCCTTGGAATTGCATAAAATAAAAAACCGTCAGTGGGCTATTTTCAAAACTTCTGCTATTAAAGGAGAAGGCCTTTTCGAAGGTTTGGATTGGTAAGATGGAAATGTGTGATTAAAGATTTAATGGCTCTTTTAGGGTGTTTATTACTTGTAGAATCTTAGAAGTAGTTTTACTCGATAAAAATCAGACCAAAGTGACGTGTTGTGTCTTGTGAAATTACAGGTTGAGCAACACACTCAAGTCTGGTGGTGCCTAATATGTTGTGTGGTGTTGTTAGTTGGATGAGAGAAAAAGAGCATCAATCTTGCAGTAGGGAAATAGTTGTCTGTATTATGATTCGTGCTAACGGCCTCGGCTGTCTTATTATTATTCTTAGAATTGCTCATCTGATGTGAAAAGTATTTGATCTATAGTTTTACATAAATCCAAAGATGGTGAAATACCTTTACCTGGCTGATTTTTAGTTTTCTCTTTTTTTTTTTTTTTGGTCTTTGAACCTTTGTAATCCTGACAGATATAGATGAATTTCTTGCTTTACCAGAAGAAAATGATATTTGATCTTGTTTTTGTTTTGGATGGATGATTAATTTATTTTGGCAATTGTTAAAGGCTTAACTTTCGGGATTCGACGACCTCTTGAATGCCTATTTTCAACATTTTTCTAACCTTTTTTTTATAACACCCTTGACACTTTTATAACTATAATGTCAGTGCCGGAAGTAAGCATGGTGTGTCGGCAGCAGTTTTGTTGCTGGTGCTGCCGGCAACAGTTTTACAAGGATTAGGCTTGAATGATACTATTAGAGTCTCTCATTACGGTGCCATGCTTCCCACCACTCCAACTTGAGAGCTTGTCTAATAGCCAAAAGTTCTCCCATCAAAATTGTTGGTGATGCCAAGAGAAAACTAACAAATATTCACGAGTAATACTGACGTATTTTTACGTCATTCATCGATCATGATGTAGAACTCATCACATTCAAAGATGTAAAAGTATGTTGTGTCACTTGTTGTATACGAGTGATGGTGACGAGTAGCATTACATAATCTTACGTCACCAATTCATCACTATACATTATAAGAGCACTTGAATCATTAGAGATTTTATGGTACACTCCCATTTGTATAAAAATTGTATCGAGCGACATGCATTAAAACTAGGTATTTTTACCTATTTTTTACATAATACACTTTTATTGATTATAAAAACCAGTATCCATGTGTAAAGTACGTTACATATGTAAAGCTAAATTTACAAATTCAATGTTTTAAAGATTCACAAATAATTAAATAAATTTATATTCAAGGACGGACCGACGTTGGTCAGGGGCAGAGGCAGACTTTACATTGCACTAGTGGGTGCACTTGACCCTCATAAAAATAAGAAACAGTGTATATGTGTATATAATAATATGTGGATAAACCTAATAGACCTTTTATTTTCGAGAGATGGACCCATTGTTTTGTTTGAAAATTGAAAAAACTATTGTCTTGTTACCGTATCCCAATGAAAGAATAATATATTATAATTTTTGTTTTTGAGGAAATCTTATCTATAATTTTTAAATGCTTCAAAATGGATAGCTCAAATATCTCCACGATTGCTCACTCTCGACTACTCCGTCCTCATCCAAGAAGCGAGAGGTAGAGCAAGAACCGGACCGGATTAGATCTAGTTGTTGTGATAAGAATTTCCGGCGACGACAATTGCGACATTGACAACAAATCTCATCCTAAATCTACCGTTCATTATCAACTCAAGTCAAGCGATCCATTCGGCTACTTAGCTTCTTTCCTTAACTAAATGTTGGCTTAAATCTATTTTGATTTCTATTTTTTTTGAGGTGAATGGGGCGAAGCATAAATTTGAACACTACTATAAAGAGGAACATAAATTGGGGGTAGAAGTAGAGAGAGAGACCACAATCATAGACGGAGCCACTATATGGGGTGGGGGGGGCTAAGCCCACCCAACCCATTTTTTTAAGTAGCAAGCACTAGACCCAACCTTTAGCCCACCCAACAAAAGCTCGGCCCACCCACCAATAAGCTGCCCGCTAATCAACCATCAGCTCACTCCCCTTAGTTTTCATTATGACATGTTATTGTTACCATATAAAAGAATTCCTCACAAAAAAATAAATAAAAGAAGTCCTCATAAAAATTAATTACGAGCCGTCACCGAATTATTACCCGACTAAATCAAAATGTTTTTTTTTGCAATAGTTATGTTTTATTTCTAAATTTTACACTAAATTTTTTCGGCTATCACCACCGTGTCTTGTGTACCCATCTACCGACGCACCACAATATTTTCATACAATTGACCATGCGAAAGTCGTTTACGGAGCAAAAACCCGATTTTCCCACGATTGATTTAAAAACAACTCGTGGAAAATCGGTTTTTAGCTCTAAAACCAACTTCCACAAAGTCGTTCTATTATGGTGCACAAGTAGTGTGGTACAAATAAATACCCCCACTTTATTTCGGCGCTATAGAAGAACATTACAAAAATTTCTTCTAGCCCACCCGAAAAATATTTCTGGCTTCATCCTTGATTGCAATTCGCAAATTTCATGTTTTTAAGTTTCTCTTTGTAGTTGATGTTTGTTTAATAAATTTTAGTGTTTTTTAAGGAGTCCAATGGCGGATTGATAGTCTAATTCGGTTCCATCGGTTGCATAATTTATTTTGATATCTCCAAAATGCTTGATTGTATACTTAGTATGTGTATTTCTTAATCACGAGTCACTTGTCCACGGGGCGACTTTACATTGCCTTTGGTGGGGTGCGCTTGACCCTCTTAAAAAAAATTAGCTACGAGTTCTCAAAAAAAAAAAAAAAAAACTTAGCTATGTATATGTGTATATAATAATATGAGGATATAACCAACAAACCCTCTTATTTTCAAAGATGGACTAGTGGTTTTGGCCGGATTACGGCTCCCCATAATTTCCGCCATGACTTTGACATCTTTTATCCGGTGTTCTCGTGGAGCGGTTTTTTTCGGCGATGATTTGGTGGTTTTGGTTGTCAATTCTCTTGTCTTGGATTTCACTTTGTCCTCCCGATGAAAATTCGGATCTCGATTGGTGGTGATAATCCGATGGTAGCTTGGTGGTGATGGATGTTGCGGGTCGGATCTTGGCTTCGGCTTTGCTGCATGTCCTCGGAGGAAGGTTTGTTGGTCGGCTCGATGGTGCGGCGGCGTTTGAAGGTGGTGTTTGTAGATGTTCTCATTTATCTTTGATTTTGTTTCTGCTTGTTTGTATCGGCTATCCGGATCATGTCGGTAATAGTTGGTTTCTCCGATTTTATAGTTTTTTTAGCTTTGTTTAAGTCTGTTATGTTAAGAACAAGTTTGACTATGGTATTATGTTACCAAATCAAGTCCTCCGCGATGAGGCAACATTTGGTTGACATGGATTTTTCCATGTCTTTTTTTTCCCGTTGTTTATGGTGGTGGTCCAGCTTTAGGCTGGTGGTGATCCGGAGTTATTTCGGCTATTTCCCAGCGTTGGTCCGGTTGTAATCTGTTTATTTGTGTAATGAAATCTTTCGTTTCAGATAAAAAAAAGATGGACCCACTGTTTTGTTTGAAAATTGAAAAAACTTTTGTCTTGTTACCGTATCCCAATGAAAGAATAATACATTCTATTTTTTGGAAATCTTATCTATAATCCTTAACTCCTTCAAAATGAATGGCTCAAATGTCTCCATGATTTGCTCACTCTCCGACTACTCCGTCCTCATCCAAGAAGCGAGGCGAGCAATATCCGGACCGGATTTAATCAAGTTGTTGTGATAGGAATTTCCGGCAACGACAATTGCGATATCGACTACAAATCTCATCCCAAATATAATGTTCATTATCAACTCAAGTGATTCATTCGGGTACTTAGCATCTTTCCTTAATTAAATGTTGGCTTACAACTATTTTGATTTCCTATTTTTTCGGGGTGAATGGGGCGAAAATGTTGGCTTAAATCTATTTTGATTTCCTATTTTTTGGGGTGAATGGGGCGAGGCATAAATTTGAACACTACTATAAAGAGGAACATAAATTGGGGGTAGAAGTAGAAGAGAAAGGCGCAATTCGCAAAGGTCATGTTGTTAAGTTTCTCTTGTAGTTGATGTTTGTTTAAGAAATTTTAGTGCTTTTTAAGGTGTCAATGGCAAATTGATTGTCTAATTCGGTTCAATCGGTTGCATAATTTATTTATTTTAACTCTAAAATGCTTGATTGTATACTTTGTATGCATATTTCGTAATCACGATCGCTTGTTCACGGGGCCGGCTTTACATTGCACCGGTGGGGTGCACTTACCCTCTTAAAAAATAGCTATGTATATGTGTATACAATAATATGAGGATATACCCAATAGACCCACTTAACGAGAGATGGACCCATTTGTTTTGTTTGAAAATTGGAAACACTATTGTCCTGTTACCGTATCTCAAAGAAAGAATAATGTATTATAATTTTATTTTGAAAATCTTATCTATAATTCTTAAAAGCTTCAAAATGAATGGTTCATATGTCTCCATGTTGCTCACTCTAGTGACTACTCCGTCCTCATCCAAGAAGCATATGCGGAAGCAAGTAACCGGACCGGATTTGATCTAGTTGTTGTGATAGGAATTTCCGGCGACGACAATTGCGATATTGACAACAAATCTCATCTCATATCTACCGTTCATTATCAACTCAAGTCAAGTGATTCATTCGGGTACTTAGCTTCTTTCCTAAATTAAATGTTAGCTTAGATCTATTTTGATCTCCTATTTTTTGGGATGAATGGGGCGAAAATGTTGGCTTAAATCTATTTTTATTTCCTTTTTTTTTTTTTTTGGTGAATGGGGCGAAGCATAAATTTGAATAATACTATAAAGAAGAATATAAATTGGGGGTAGAAGTAGAAGAGAAAGGCGCAATTGTAAAGGTCATGTTGTTAATTTTCTCTTTGTAGTTAATGTTTGTTTAAGAAATTTTAGCGTTTTTTTACGGAGTTCAATGGCGGATTGATAGTCTAATTAAGTTCAATCGGTTGTATAATTTATTTTGATACCTTCAAAATGCTTGATTGTATACTTTGTATGTGAATTTTGCAATTACAGTCACTTGTTCACATAGGCGGCTTTACATTGCACCGGTGGGGTGCACTTGACCCTCATAAAAAAATGAGCTATGCATATGTGTATATAATAATACGAGGATATACCCAATAGACTCTCTTATTTTCGAGAGATAGACCCATTTGTTTTGTTTGAAAATTGAAAAAACTATTGTCCTATTACGGTATCCCAATGAAAGAATAATATATTATCAATTTTTTTCGGAAATCTTATCTATAATTCTTAAATGCTTCAAAATGAATGGCTCAAATGTCTCCATGATTGCTCAATCTACTAACTACTCCGTCCTCATCCAAGATGCGAGAGGCGGAGCAAGAACCGGACCGGTTTTGATCTAGTTGTTGTGATAGGAATTTCCGGCGACGATAATTGCGATATTGACAACAAATCTCATCTCAAATCTACCGTTCATTATCAACTCAAGTCAAGTGGTTCATTCAGGTACTTAGCTTCTTTCCTTAATTAAATGTTGGCTTAATTCTATTTTGATTTCGTTTTTGGGTTGAATGGGGAAAATGTTGGCATAAATCTATTTTGATTTCCTATTTTTTTGGGGTGAATAGGGCGAAGCATAAATTTATACAATACTTTAAAGAAGAACAGAAATTGGGGGTAGAAGTAAAAGAGAAAGACTGCAATTCTACAAAGTTTATGTTTTTAATTTTCTCTTTGTAGTTGACGTTTTTTTAAAGAAATTTTAGTGCTTTTTAAGGTGTTCAGTGGCAGATTGATAGTGTAATTCAGTTCAATCAGTTGCATAATGTTGAAGATACGATTACCTATCTCTGGATACCGCTAATAATGATGATTGATTCACGTTTGATTTTATTTAATTAATGTCTTTATTATTATTATTTGTTGGCCAAGTAGTATAGTCTTATAAAACATTGATGTACCATTCACAATGATTTAATGCAAAAATAATATTTTCTCTTTATAATTTATTAGTTGAAGATACGATTACCTATCTCCGGATACCGGTAATAATGATGATTGATTGTCGTTTGATTTTATTTGATTCCTGTCTTTATTATTTACTTGTTGGCCAAGTAGTATAGCCTTATAAAACATTGATGTACTGATAAAGATCAAGCGCTTACCAATGTACTAAAACCAATTGGTGCAAGTAAATGTGCTACTTTATCTCCTTATCATTTAAGAGTGTGGGCAATCTCTCCCAACACCCTCTCAAGTGTGGGCAATTTGTCCCAACACTTGCACAATTATTTTTTAAAATAATGTTTCAACCAGGGTTCGATCTCGTGACCCTCGGCTCCGATACCATGATAAAGATCAAGCGCTTACCATTGTACTAAAAGCAATTGGTGACAGTAAAACGCTACTATATTACTTAATGTATAAGAAATATAGTAGCGCCTTTACTGTCACCAATTGGTTTTAGTACAACGGTAAGCGCTTGATCCTTAACATGGTAGCAGAGCCAGAGGTCACGAGATCGAACCTTGGTTGGAACATTATTTTTAAAAAAAATTGTGCAAGTGTTTAGACAGATTTCTCACACTTGAGGGGGGGTGTTAGGACAGATTGCCCACACTCTTGCATGAAAATTGTGCAAGTGTTGGACTGATTGCCAACACTTGAGGGGGGGTAGTGGGACAGATTGCCCACACTCTTAATGTATAAGAAATATAGTAGCGCCTTTACTGGCACCAATTGGTTTTAGTAGAATGGTATCATTTAATGATTGGAAGTAGATGTCCCTTGTATAATTGGTTTTCCACCCGTTTTGTTGTCTACCCCCAAAGAGTGGCATTTGGTCTTTGCATGATTCTCTACTATTAAGACAGCCATGATGGTAGTGTTTTTTTTCCTTGGGTTTTTTTTCTCCCACTAAGTGTTCTGGCAGTTCGTGAGGTTTCCATTAAGTTTTCTCGTGCTGTTTTATTTTTACCTCTTCTTTCTTTTTTCCTTTATTTTATTTTATATCTTCTATATTTGTTTCTATATTTATTATTTGCCTGTTTGTATCTTTTCCTTTTCTGAGGATATTCTACCTTGTCTTTTATGTTGATGCACTGGCATGGTTCAGTTGAGGGTCGTTAACTACATATAACAGCTTAGTTTGTTTTTTGAACAGGAGGAAGAATTAAAGGGTGCAGTTGTTCTCATTTTTGCCAACAAACAGGTTTTAGTCACTGCCACTTGTCAGACGCGTTTTTTTTTGGTTTTGTAATTAACATGGTATCAGATGGTTCACTTTTGCTCTCAAATCATAATTTTAGAATACAACCGTTGTATGAAGGTGTACTGCAAAGTGGCATACATTATAGCATTTTTACTCTCTCACACACTAAAAGTGTACTCTAAAATCCGTCGCACTAAAAGTGTATTATGTGGAAGAGAGTAAAAATACATGACTACAATGCATGCGACTTGGTACAATCTTCATACTAACATTGTACCATAAAAAAATTCTCTAGTTTTTTTTTTTTTTGCTTTGGCAATATATTCTCACCCTTTGCTCTGCTATGTTTGTATGCATAATTTTTAATTTTCCCTCTATCCTCATGAAACAGGATCTTCCAGGTGCACTTGATGATGCTGCAGTGACAGAGTCCTTGGAATTGCATAAAATAAAAAACCGTCAGTGGGCTATTTTCAAAACTTCTGCTATTAAAGGAGAAGGCCTTTTCGAAGGTTTGGATTGGTAAGATGGAAATGTGTGATTAAAGATTTAATGGCTCTTTTAGGGTGTTTATTACTTGTAGAATCTTAGAAGTAGTTTTACTCGATAAAAATCAGACCAAAGTGACGTGTTGTGTCTTGTGAAATTACAGGTTGAGCAACACACTCAAGTCTGGTGGTGCCTAATATGTTGTGTGGTGTTGTTAGTTGGATGAGAGAAAAAGAGCATCAATCTTGCAGTAGGGAAATAGTTGTCTGTATTATGATTCGTGCTAACGGCCTCGGCTGTCTTATTATTATTCTTAGAATTGCTCATCTGATGTGAAAAGTATTTGATCTATAGTTTTACATAAATCCAAAGATGGTGAAATACCTTTACCTGGCTGATTTTTAGTTTTCTCTTTTTTTTTTTTTTTGGTCTTTGAACCTTTGTAATCCTGACAGATATAGATGAATTTCTTGCTTTACCAGAAGAAAATGATATTTGATCTTGTTTTTGTTTTGGATGGATGATTAATTTATTTTGGCAATTGTTAAAGGCTTAACTTTCGGGATTCGACGACCTCTTGAATGCCTATTTTCAACATTTTTCTAACCTTTTTTTTATAACACCCTTGACACTTTTATAACTATAATGTCAGTGCCGGAAGTAAGCATGGTGTGTCGGCAGCAGTTTTGTTGCTTTGGTGCTGCCGGCAACAGTTTTACAAGGATTAGGCTTGAATGATACTATTAGAGTCTCTCATGCTTCCCACCACTCCAACTTGAGAGCTTGTCTAATAGCCAAAAGTTCTCCCATCAAAATTGTTGGTGATGCCAAGAGAAAACTAACAAATATTCACGAGTAATACAACATACTTTTACATCATTCATTGATCATGATGTAGAACTCATCACATTCAAAGATGTAAAAGTATGTTGTGTCACTTGTTGTATCTGAGTGATGGTGACAGTAGCATTACATAATCTTACGTCACCAATTCATCACTATACATTATAAGAGCACTTGAATCATTAGAGATTTTATGGTACACTCCCATTTGTATAAAAATTGTATCGAGCGACATGCATTAAAACTAGGTATTTTTACCTATTTTTTACATAATACACTTTTATTGATTATAAAAACCAAGTATCCATGTGTAAAGTACGTTACATATGTAAAGCTAAATTTACAAATTCAATGTTTTAAAGATTCACAAATAATTAAATAAATTTATATTCAAGGACGGACCGACGTTGGTCAGGGGCAGAGGCAGCTTTACATTGCACTAGTGGGTGCACTTGACCCTCATAAAAATAAGAAACAGTGTATATGTGTATATAATAATATGTGGATAAACCTAATAGACCCTTTTATTTTCAGAGATGGACCCACTGTTTTGTTTGAAAATTGAAAAAACTATTGTCTTGTTACCGTATCCCAATGAAAGAATAATATATTATAATTTTTGTTTTTGAGGAAATCTTATCTATAATTTTTAAATGCTTCAAAATGGATAGCTCAAATATCTCCACGACTGCTCACTCTACTGACTACTCCGTCCTCATCCAAGAAGCGAGAGGTAGAGCAAGAACCGGACCGGATTAGATCTAGTTGTTGTGATAAGAATTTCCGGCGACGACAATTGCGACATTGACAACAAATCTCATCCTAAATCTACCGTTCATTATCAACTCAAGTCAAGCGATCCATTCGCCTACTTAGCTTCTTTCCTTAACTAAATGTTGGCTTAAATCTATTTTGATTTCTATTTTTTTTGAGGTGAATGGGGCGAAGCATAAATTTGAACACTACTATAAAGAGGAACATAAATTGGGGGTAGAAGTAGAAGAGAAAGACCACAATCATAGACGGAGCCACTATATGGGTGAGGGGGCTAAGCCCACCCAACCCATTTTTTTAAGTAGCAAGCACTAGACCCAACCTTTAGCCCACCCAACAAAAGCTCAGCCCACCCACCAATAAGCTGCCCGCTAATCAACCATCAGCTCACTCCCCTTAGTTTTCATTATGACATGTTATTGTTACCATATAAAAGAATTCCTCACAAAAAAATAAATAAAAGAAGTCCTCATAAAAATTAATTACGAGCCGTCACCGAATTATTACCCGACTAAATCAAAATGTTTTTTTTTGCAATAGTTATGTTTTATTTCTAAATTTTACACTAAATTTTTTCGGCTATCACCACCGTGTACTGTGTACCCATCTACCGACGCACCACAATATTTTCATACAATTGACCATGCGAAAGTCGTTTCTGGAGCAAAAACCCGATTTTCCCACGATTGATTTAAAAACAACTCTGTGGAAAATCGGTTTTTAGCTCTAAAACCAACTTCCACAAAGTCGTTCTATTATGGTGCACAAGTAGTGTGGTACAAATAAATACCCCCACTTTATTTCGGCGCTATAGAAGAACATTACAAAAATTTCTTCTAGCCCACCCGAAAAATATTTCCTGGCTTCATCCTTGATTGCAATTCTGCAAATTTCATGTTTTTAAGTTTCTCTTTGTAGTTGATGTTTGTTTAATAAATTTTAGTGTTTTTTAAGGAGTCCAATGGCAGATTGATAGTCTAATTCAGTTCCATCAGTTGCATAATTTATTTTGATATCTCCAAAATGCTTGATTGTATACTTAGTATGTGTATTTCTTAATCACAAGCCACTTGTCCACAGGCGCCTTTACATTGCACTGGTGGGGTGCGCTTGACCCTCTTAAAAAAAATTAGCTACGAGTTCTCAAAAAAAAAAAAAAACTTAGCTATGTATATGTGTATATAATAATATGAGGATATAACCAACAAACCCTCTTATTTTCAAAGATGGACTAGTGGTTTTGGCCGGATTCTGGCTCCCCATAATTTCCGCCATGACTTTGACATCTTTTATCCGGTGTTCTCATGGAGCGGCTGTTTCTGGCGATGATTTGGTGGTTTTGGTTGTCAATTCTACTGTCTTGGATTTCACTGTCCTCCCGATGAAAATTCAGATGCTGATTGGTGGTGATAATCCGATGGTAGCTTGGTGGTGATGGATGTTGCAGGTCGGATCTTGGCTTCGGCTTTGTCTGCATGTCCTCGGAGGAAGGATGTTGGTCGGCTCTGATGGTGCTGACTGGCGTTTGAAGGTGGTGTTTGTAGATGTTCTCATTTATCTTTGATTTTGTTTCTGCCTGTTTGTATCGGCTATCCGGATCATGTCGGTAATAGTTGGTTTCTCCGATTTTATAGTTTTTTTAGCTTTGTTTAAGTCTGTTATGTTAAGAACAAGTTTGACTATGGTATTATGTTACCAAATCAAGTCCTCCGCGATGAGGCAACATTTGGTTGACATGGATTTTTCCATGTCTTTTTTTTCCCGTTGTTTATGGTGGTGGTCTGGCTTTAGGCCGGTGGTGATCCGGAGTTATTTCGGCTATTTCCCGGCTTTGGTCCGGTTGTAATCTGTTTATTTGTGTAATGAAATCTTTCGTTTCGGATAAAAAAAAAAGATGGACCCACTGTTTTGTTTGAAAGTTGAAAAAACTATTGTCTTGTTACCATATCCCAATGAAAGAATAATGCATTCTATTTTTTTGGAAATCTCATCTACAATTCTTAACTCCTTCAAAATGAATGGCTCAAATGTCTCCATGACTGCTCACTCTACTGACTACTCCGTCCTCATCCAAGAAGCGAGAGGCAGAGCAATATCCGGACCGGATTTGATCAAGTTGTTGTGATAGGAATTTCCGGCAACGACAATTGCGATATCGACTACAAATCTCATCCCAAATATAATGTTCATTATCAACTCAAGTGATTCATTCAGGTACTTAGCATCTTTCCTTAATTAAATGTTGGCTTACAACTATTTTGATTTCCTATTTTTTCGGGGTGAATGGGGCGAAAATGTTGGCTTAAATCTATTTGGATTTCCTATTTTTTGGGGTGAATGGGGCGAGACATAAATTTGAACACTACTATAAAGAGGAACATAAATTGGGGGTAAGAAGTAGAAGAGAAAGACCGCAATTCCGCAAAGGTCATGTTGTTAAGTTTCTCTTGTAGTTGATGTTTGTTTAAGAAATTTTAGTGCTTTTTAAGGTGTCAATGGCAAATTGATTGTCTATTTCAGTTCAATCAGTTGCATAATTTATTTATTTTAACTCTAAAATGCTTGATTATATACTTTGTATGCATATTTCGTAATCACAGTCGCTTGTTCACAGGGGCGGCTTTACATTGCACTGGTGGGGTGCAATTACCCTCTTAAAAATAGCTATGTATATGTGTATACAATAATATGAGGATATACCCAATAGACCCACTTAACAGAGATGGACCCACTGTTTTGTTTGAAAATTGGAAACACTATTGTCCTGTTACCGTATCTCAAAGAAAGAATAATGTATTATAATTTTATTTTGAAAATCTTATCTATAATTCTTAAAAGCTTCAAAATGAATGGTTCATATGTCTCCATGACTGCTCACTCTAGTGACTACTCCGTCCTCATCCAAGAAGCATATGCAGAGCAGTAACCGGACCGGATTTGATCTAGTTGTTGTGATAGGAATTTCCGGCGACGACAATTGCGATATTGACAACAAATCTCATCTCATATCTACCGTTCATTATCAACTCAAGTCAAGTGATTCATTCAGGTACTTAGCTTCTTTCCTAAATTAAATGTTAGCTTAGATCTATTTTGATCTCCTATTTTTTGGGATGAATGGGGCGAAAATGTTGGCTTAAATCTATTTTTATTTCCTTTTTTTTTTTTTTTGGTGAATGGGGCGAAGCATAAATTTGAATAATACTATAAAGAAGAATATAAATTGGGGGTAGAAGTAGAAGAGAAAGACTGCAATTGTAAAGGTCATGTTGTTAATTTTCTCTTTGTAGTTAATGTTTGTTTAAGAAATTTTAGTGTTTTTTAAGGAGTTGAATGGCGGATTGATAGTCTAATTAAGTTCAATCACTTGTATAATTTATTTTGATACCTTCAAAATGCTTGATTGTATACTTTGTATGTGAATTTTGCAATTACAGTCACTTGTTCACATAGGCGGCTTTACATTGCACTGGTGGGGTGCACTTGACCAAAGTGACGTGTTGTGTCTTGTGAAATTACAGGTTGAGCAACACACTCAAGTCTGGTGGTGCCTAATATGTTGTGTGGTGTTGTTAGTTGGATGAGAGAAAAAGAGCATCAATCTTGCAGTAGGGAAATAGTTGTCTGTATTATGATTCGTGCTAACGGCCTCGGCTGTCTTATTATTATTCTTAGAATTGCTCATCTGATGTGAAAAGTATTTGATCTATAGTTTTACATAAATCCAAAGATGGTGAAATACCTTTACCTGGCTGATTTTTAGTTTTCTCTTTTTTTTTTTTTTTGGTCTTTGAACCTTTGTAATCCTGACAGATATAGATGAATTTCTTGCTTTACCAGAAGAAAATGATATTTGATCTTGTTTTTGTTTTTGTTTTTGTTTTTGTTTTGGATGGATGATTAATTTATTTTGGCAATTGTTAAAGGCTTAACTTTCGGGATTCGACGACCTCTTGAATGCCTATTTTCAACATTTTTCTAAACTTTTTTTTATAACACCCTTGACACTTTTATAACTATAATGTCGCCGGAAGTAAGCGGAAGTAAGCATGGTGTGTCGGCGGCATGAGTTTTGTTGTTGGTGCTGCCGGCAACAGTTTTACAAGGATTAGGCTTGAATGATACTATTAGAGTCTCTCATTACGGTGCCATGCTTCCCACCACTCCAACTTGAGAGCTTGTCTAATAGCCAAAAGTTCTCCCATCAAAATTGTTGGTGATGCCAAGAGAAAACTAACAAATATTCACGAGTAATACAACATATTTTTACATCATTCATCGATCATGATGTAGAACTCATCACATTCAAAGATGTAAAAGTATGTTGTGTCACTTGTTGTATCTGAGTGATGATGACAGTAGCATTACATAATCTTACGTCACCAATTCATCACTATACATTATAAGAGCACTTGAATCATTAGAGATTTTATGGTACACCCCCGCCGTATAAAAATTGTATCGAGCGACATGCATTAAAACTAGGTATTTTTACCTATTTTTTACATAATACACTTTTATTGTGTATGAAAACCAGTATCCATGTGTAAAGTACGTTACATATGTAAAGCTAAATTTACAAATTCAATGTTTTAAAGATTCACAAATAATTAAATAAATTTATATTCGGGGACGGACCGACGTTGGTCGGGGGGAGGAGGCGCTTTACATTGCACTAGTGGGTGCACTTGACCCTCATAAAAATAAGAAACAATGTATATGTGTATATAATAATATGTGGATAAACCTAATAGACCTTTTTATTTTCAGAGATGGACCCACTGTTTTGTTTGAAAATTGAAAAAACTATTGTCTTGTTACCGTATCCCAATGAAAGAATAATATATTATAATTTTTGTTTTTAGGAAATCTTATCTATAATTTTTAAATGCTTCAAAATGGATAGCTCAAATGTCTCCACGGCTGCTCACTCTACTGACTACTCCGTCCTCATCCAAGAAGCAGAGGTAGAGCAGTAACCGGACCGGATTAGATCTAGTTGTTGTGATAAGAATTTCCGGCGACGACAATTGCGACATTGACAACAAATCTCATCCTAAATCTACCGTTCATTATCAACTCAAGTCAAGTGATCCATTCAGCTACTTAGCTTCTTTCCTTAACTAAATGTTGGCTTAAATCTATTTTGATTTCTATTTTTTTTGGGGTGAATGGGGCGAAGCATAAATTTGAACACTACTATAAAGAAGAACATAAATTGGGGGTAGAAGTAGAAGAGAGAGACTACAATCATAGACGGAGCCACTATATGGGCTGAGGGGGGCTAAGCCCACCCAGCCCATTTTTTTAAGTAGCTAGCACTAGACCCAACCTTTAGCCCACCCAACAAAAGCTCATCCCACCTACCAATAAGCTGCCCGCTAATCAACCATCAGCTCGCTCTCCTTAGTTATCATTATGACCTGTTATTGTTACCATATAAAAGAATTCCTCATAAAAATAAAAATAAAAGAAGTCCTCATAAAAATTAATTACGAGCCGTCACCGAATTATTACCCGACTAAATCAAGATGTTTTTTGCAATAGTTATTTTTTATTTCTAAATTTTACACTAAATTTTTTCAACTATCACCACCGTGTACTGTGTACCCACCTACCGATGCACCACAATATTTCTGGAGCAAAAACCCGATTTTCCCACGATTGATTTAAAAACAACTCTGTGGAAAATCGGTTTTTAGCTCTAAACCAACTTCCACAAAGTCGATCTACTGTGGTGCATAAGTAGTGTGGTACAAATAAATACCCCCACTTTTTTTTTGGCGCTATAGAAGAACATTTCAAAAATTTCTTCTAGCCCACCCGAAAAATATTTCCTAGCTTCGTCCTTGATTGCAATTATGCAAATGTCATGTTTTTAATTTTCTCTTTGTAGTTGATGTTTGTTTAAGAAATTTTAGTATTTTTTAAGGAGTCCAATGGCAGATTGATAGTCTAATTCAGTTCAATCAGTTGCATAATTTATTTTGATATCTCCAAAATGCTTGATTGTATACTTTGTATGTGTATTTCTTAATCACAGTCACTTGTTCATGTTGGAAAAATTAGCAATCTAGCATGTTGTCTAACAATTTTAATAAGCAATCTGAGCAGTTAAAACACATGAACATGTATATATGAACTGAAAGTTAATAATATGGGACAAGAAAACTTATTGACTGAGGCGAGTGTAGCACTCTGTCCTTAAGACGTTTTTGCCCCGATTATGTGCACACGGTAACGGCAATCGTCTCCCAAGATACAACAATCATTCCTTCTTCGGGTTGTTGCACTTCAATGAGAAGAAGACGGCGAACCGATCCTATTCTGTATATCTCTTCTTGACTCAAAAAATATGCGAAGTATATTTTAACACAACTGGCCAGAATTTTGTCTAAGAAAGAACTTACAAAAAAATTGCACTTTTTTCATTATAGTGATTGGAATTTATAGGAGAAAGATGTCCGTTCATTTAACAGTTGCAACATTTAACCGAAGAGTTATAACCCTTATTTGGTTGTAACCTTTCACCGAAGTGATGCAAATCTTAGCATTAATATTCAATTCAAATTTCTCCAATAATCCCCCACATGAATGAAAATTAATGCAAATGCAATGCAGACTCTGAAGAGATCACAGGCGGAAATCTGTTGCATCTGGCGAGGTGGTTTGTTGCCTTGAACCTTCCGTAGTAGAGTACCATCGGACATACTCGAACTAAGTCTGAAGCTTTGGTGCATGAACTAAGTCTTGAATGGTTGTGTCCGTTTTGGCCCCGGCTTGGTTTCGAAAGTGTATTAGAGGCAAATTTTGGTGCATGCCAATACCCCAGACAATTGATACTAACTACACAATGGGTAAGTGATCCCCTAACATTCTCGAGGTTCTCATGGTTGTGTCCGTTTGTCAAAATTAACACCCGATCTCTAGCTAAACCTTTTTTATAAGCGGATCCGCAAGATTCTCCTTCGACTTTTATATAATCGAGGAAATCAAACCATTAGAGATCAATTGTTCAATGGTATTATGTCTACGACGTATGTGTCAAGACTTACCATTATACATACAAATTTGTGCACGTCCTATAGCCGTCATACAATCACAATCACGGAATATCCTCTGAGAAATTCTGAAGCCACTCTGCTTCTTCTCCAATTTTATCCAAGATTCCATAGTAGATCGAGTTATGCATGTTTGATTTGAGGACTTCCACAACACTGCACCACCACCAATAATGAATACATATCCAATAGTGAATTTTGAATCTTTACAATCAGATATCCAATTTGCATCACGGTATTCTTCCAATACTGCCGGATATCTTGTATATTGTATACCGAGGTTCATTTTAAACTTCAAATACCTTAATATCCGGTCAATGGCTATAGATTGAACTTGAACATTCTTTCTCCTTGTCTTTACAAGGAAAGATCTCCTCGATAAATACAACATTCCTTTAATCAATGTTCACATTTTAATGTACATGCATCAAGAATGTCTGACTTGTGCACCAGAAACCGACAGACACTACTGTTATTTGCATATCCAAAGAATATGCAATCTTTTTATTTCAGGCTCTTATCTTGACATGCTTTGACTTAGGTATTTCGACTTTGCCAAGCACCCCCACACTTTCAGGAATTTGTTGGTAGGCTTGTAGCCTTTCCACTATTCCATGATTTTATTCTGTTGAAATATAGTAGCGCCTTTACTGTCACCAATAATGTATAAGAAATATAGTAGCGCCTTTACTGTCACCAATTGGTTTTAGTACAACGGTAAGCGCTTGATCATTAACATGGTAGCAGAGCCAGAGGTCACGAGATCGAACCTTGGTTGGAACATTATTTTAAAAAAATTGTGCAAGTGCTAAGACAGATTGCTCACACTTGAGGGGGGTGTTAGGACAGATTATTGCCAACACTTGAGGGGGGTGTTGGGACAGATTGCCCACACTCTTAATGTATAAGAAATATAGTAGCGCCTTAACTGGCACCAATGAGCGCTTGATTTTAACATGTACCATTCACAATGATTTAGTGCAATAACAATATTTTTCTCTTTATAATTTATCATGGTATCAGAGTTTTTTGACTAACGTCTTTCAGATCCTGGTCAATTGTAAAGAAATTCGTTTGTGTGGGGTTTGTTACCGTAATCTACACGAACCCTCACCTCTCAAACGTGTTCTTTCACATAGTTTTTTTTCCGTTTTTTTAGTCATCAAAATAAATTGCTCTATATGATCTCCCCCCTCTGCAATTTTTTTCCAAATCTTCAGGCAAGAGAGTAGTAGCAGCAACAACACAAGCACAACCCGTAGCAACAAAGCTTAGAGTGCGAAGGAAGTCGCATTCAAATATTGTTTGAATCATGTTTTCTTTTTCTCCTCCCATCAAATTCTTTCCCAATATTTCTTCCACTTTATTTCTTCTTCTATTCTTTTCTCCCATTTATTATCACTTTATTTTATTTTTTTCTCCTAAAAGATGTTTTGTCCATCGTCAAACTTATTTTCAAATCCGGTATTTTTTTTTTTTTTAATTTAGGGCTTTTACAACCCTCAATTCCAAATTTTATTAAGGGTTTTTAAAATGCTTCATTCCAAAATTTCTTAATTAGGATACAACCCCCGTTCCAAATTTTAGTAAATTTTGTCCCAACCATGTGTTGATCACAATGATGACCACACATCAATTTTTTTATTCAGCTATAAATTCTTTTTTTAGTGTATCACATCCCCTCGAGGATGATATTCCCTCTAAATATTTCTTCCTCTCGATCACTTCTTCTATGACTCTTTAAAAAAAACAAATTGAGTCATCCATTACAAATAACAAATTGAGTCGTCCATTACAGATTCAGACAAAAGCAGGTTGATGTGAGTAGTTGCTGCCGATTAATATGGAGAAATATTTTGCCGGCACATGTAAAGGAAACAAGATTCATTCATTACGAGTCAATCTCCATGTTCATTGCATTTCCATGAGATTGCGGGGGCATGTTGAAGATACGATTACCTATCTCCGAATACTTTTAATAATGATGATTGATTGTCGTTTGGTTTTATTTGATTCTAGTCTTTATTATTTGCTTGTTGGCCAACTAGTATAGTCCTATAAAACATTGATGTACCATTCACAATGATTTAATGCAAAAATAATATTTTCTCTTTATAATTTATTACATAATTTATTTTGATAACTCCAAAATGCTTGATTGTATACTTTGTATGTGCATTTTGTAATCACAATCACTTGTTCACAGGGGCTGCTTTACATTGCACTGGTGGGGTGCAATTACCCTCTTAAAAAAAATTAGCTATGTATATATATATGTGTATATAATAATATGAGGATATACCCAATATACACTCTTATTTTTAGAGATGGACCCACTGTTTTGTTTGAAAATTGAAAAAACTATTGTCCTAGTACCGTATCCAAATGAAAGAATGATATATTATAATTTTTTTTTGGAAATCTTGTTTATAATTCTTAAATGCTTCAAAATGAATGACTCAAATGTCTCCATGACTGCTCACTCTACTGATTACTCCGTCCTCATCCAAGAAGAAGAGGCAGAGCCGTAACCGGACCGGATTTGAACTAGTTGTTGTGATAGGAATTTCTGGCAACGACGATTGCGATACTGACAACAAATCTCATCTCAAATGTAAAGTACGTTCATTATCAACTCAAGTCAAGTGGTTCATTTACGTACTTAGCTTCTTTCCTTGATTAAATGTCAGCTTAAATCTATTTTGATTTCCTATTTTTTAGGGGGGTGAATGGGGCGAAACATAAATTTGAACACTACTATAAAGAAGAACATAAATTGAGGGTAGAAGTTGAAGAGAATGACTGCAATACTGCAATGGTCATGTTGTTAATTTTCTCTTTGTAGTTGATGTGTGTTTAAGAAATTTAGTGCTTTTAAGAAGTTCAATGGCAGATTGATATTCTAATTTAGTTCAATCAGTTGTAAAATTTATTTTGATAACTCAAAAATGCTTGATTGGATACTTTGTATGTGTATTTCGTAATCACGGTCACTTGTTCTCGGGGGGCGGCTTTACATTGCACCGGTGGGGTGCACTTGGCCCTCTTAAAAAATAAGGAGGACTTCTCAAAAAAAAAAAAAAAAGGATAGGTTTAAAAGGACAAATAAAAACAGTAAAATACAAATAAGGACATGAACGGTGGAACTTGGTGATTAAGGACATACTCATATGGATGATTCCGAAATACCCCTGTTTAGGTTGATTTTTTTAAGAAAACATTTATTGGGGTTTAAATTTTTAAAAAAAAACCCAGATTTTACTGATTCTCTTGAGTAACGTTTGACGAGAGTAAATTCCTCTGAATCCGCTATAAATCAAGAATGATTCCTGCTGAAAACGTTACACGACGGCAGCCGCTATCAAGTCTGGCGCAATTTCATTCTGGAAATTTGACCGAGATTGAAACAGGAGAACGTAGGAGTTTTCTATTAAACAGAAAAGGGAATCATCGATCGAAAATATTTTGGAATTGAGAAACAGTGGATCTTCTGGCTGTAGTATTGGATCAGAATTCACTGGTAATTCATTGGAGATTTTTTTCTCGACGTATGAGTCAAAAGTCCTAAAAAAACCAATAATTCTACTGTAATTCTAGAATTGACGAATAATTCCCAGGTAAGTACATGTCGAGTTTTATTCCCAAAACATTAGAATCGATAATGGGTATGATGTCATAGCCATCTTGTGTTTGAAATCTTCTCGATAATAATGCTCGTTTTTTAAGGGTGATTCTGAATTGAGGTGTGAGGATTATGCTGTGTATGTATTGTATTCCATTGTTCGTGCAATGCATTCCACCTTTCAAGTTATGCATTCAGGTGTTCGAAGTTTATGTTCACATGCCATTGGTCGAAATTCATTATGCATTCCACTGTTCGAATCACTAATTCCACTGGTCGAATTATGCATTCCCAACTTTCCACTGTTCGAATCATGCTTTATGAATGTCTCACATTTGTAATTCCTCTATTCGATTGCGGATATACTGAATTGTTATTGCACTATTCGAGTGTGGGTAAAGGGACAGTGGAATTCGTTCATAATTGCACATAATATCAAGAACTGTGGAATTCATTCATAATTGCACATAATCCTATACAATTTAAAACAATAAAAAAAAAGCCCCTAAAATCAAGGAATCTTTATCAGAAAAAAATAAAATTTACACCAAAGCATTAAATGACTGTTACATAGTTGGAATTGGTGATAATCATGCCACTTAAAAAAACGCCATAATAATAAATGAGAATTACACATGTGAAATTAGAAGGAAGGGTATAATAGTCTACTGGAACACATTATTGTCCCTATAAACATTAAAAGAATTCCACCGGATTAAACACATATTTCCATAGTGAGAATGTCCTTTTAGACATTAAACCCTATAAAAATTATGGAAAATTAGGGATAAGGACACAATCCGAAATATTTTTAAGTAACAGGACAGCTACATATTTTTTATAGGGAGAAGGACAACTGTATAATTTTTATAGCGAGAAGGACAAACAGTGAATCCCGAAAATCAGTGAATCTCCCCAGTGAATCCCGAAATCAGTGAATTTCGACAGTGAATCCCGAAAATTAGTAAATTTCGACGATGAATTTTGAAAATTAGTGAATTTCGACAGTGAATTTCGTCGGTGAATTTAAACAGTGAATTTCGAACACAAGTGAATTTCGACAGTGAATAAATAGTTTTGTCCTTTATGCAAAAGTTTCAAAAAACTGTCCTTCTACTTAATTGATGAAATATTTTTGTCCTTCTCCCTCATTCCCCCTAAAAATTAGCTATGTATACGTGTATATCATAATATGAGGATATACGCAATAGACCCTCTTATTTTCAGAGATGACCCAGTGTTTTGTTAGAAAATTTAAAAAAACTATTGTCCTGTTACCGTATCCCAATGAAAGAATAATATATTACTACCCCGTCCATAAAAAAGTGTCTACTTTTTGAAAATGAATTGTCCTATAAAATGTGTATTTAGAAAATCAATGCATCATTTATGCATATTTTCCAAACATACCCCTATCATATCATTTAATGTTTATGTACTCTTTTCATAATCCAATACAAGCATTTATTATGAAATAGAGGTATATATGACCATTAGCATTTAAAATACAACACATTAATTATTTTCTTAATCTGTGTGCACCACAAAAGTGGACATTTTTTGTGGGACGGAGGTAGTATAATATTTTTTTTTGGAAATCTTATCTATAATTCTTAAATGCTTCAAAATGAATGGCTCAAATGTATTCATGACTGCTCACTCTACTGACTACACCGTCCTCATCCAAGAAGCAGAGGCAGAGCAGTAACCAGATTGGATTTGATCTAGTTGTTGTGATATGAATCTCCGGCGATGACAATTGGGATATTGACGACAAATCTCATCTCAAATCTACCGTTCATTATCAACTCAAGTCAAGTGATTCATTCAGGTACTTAGCTTCTTTTCTTAATTAAATGTTGGCATAAATCTATTTTGATTTCCTACTTTTTGGGGGTGAATAGGGTGAAGCATAATACTATAAAGAAGAACAAAAATTGAGGGTAGAAGTAAAAGAGAAAGGCTCTAATTCTGCAAAGGTCGTGTTGTTAATTTCCTCTTTGTGGTTGATGTTTGGTTAAGAAATTTTAGTGCATTTTAAGGAGTTCAATGACAGATTGATAGTCTAACTCAGTTCAATCAGTTGCATAATTTATTTTGATAACTCCAAAATGCTTGGTTATATACTTTGTACGTGTATTTCGTAATCACAGTCACTTGTTCATACAGAAATTCAGAAACAAATGAAAAGGTATCATTCTCGTGGAAAAAGCCGTAGAAGATGAGATGGAAAAAGCTGTAGTAGATGAGATTAACTCGCACCCGCCCTCGCAATCTCAATCACAAGAGTTGGAGGAGACGACCACTATAGTTCCAATTGATGCTGAAGTTTTTGATGTGAAAGATCTTCCTTCCGATCCCGGTCTTAGGAAACAACTTTCTCTTTTTATTGTTAATCTACATGCATGATGCAATAAGAAGAGAGTATATCCAAATGGGTCCTTGCCAACCCAAAAGTCACAAATTTCCTTCTAGATCTATTGCCAACACAACACGCAAATTGGAACAAGGAGGATTTACTTCAGGAGGATTTACATATTGGAACAAAGGAGAAGAAAGATTCGCCCAAACATGAGGAAAAACCAACCGGTGCCCATTTCAAAGCTTATAAAAAATACCAAGCTTTCAAGAACCAAAAGCAAGATATTTGCAATGTTTTTTATAAGCACAACGAACAATCAAATACCGAGTATCGAATTCGTTTGAATGCTGTAGTGGATGTGATTAGATTTATTTTACGAAAGAGATTGCCGTTTCGAGGACATAATGAATGGGACGCCCCGTTCCAGACACCGTGTCCTTATCCGGAAATGAACGCTCGGCACGTATATAATTTAATATTTTAAATCAATTATATACGGAAGCCTTACGTAATTACATCGAGTTAAAGCGGAAATGAAACGACACGGAAACTTAAACGACAACAATGTCGAACCAACTAAAGAAAAAGTAAATGTTGTTCGCAACAACATTTAACTAAAAAGAAATTATGAGTGACTAGTGTATTTATTACAACCATTAGCTTAGAGGACAAACATACAAGATAAATAAAAATTTCAACTCTCGTTCCTCAAGACAAATAAATAAAATAGCAAAGTAAATTCCAAGCATCAACATAGGCACTACTCCTCGAAATAAATGTCATCACCATCATAGTAACCTGCATCACCTTCTCGGGGTGGGAAACATACATACAAATAAAGGGGTGAGTACATAAGCACGCGGTAAAGGGTAGAAGAACCGAATTTAAAACAAGTCATAACACATAAGTTATCATTACTACCACGTATGTATAAAGACTCGCTCCCCTCTACTAGTCTCACTAGTAAAACTCAACCAAACAAGGGGTTTGTTATACACAAGGTCTAAGGACACTTTTAATGGTGAGAATGCACCACGTCATATAACGTGCCTTACCAAAGACCACAGTGTTTTATCTTTTAGACTCTCAAATATGTATTTAAGCATAGTTAAGCAAACCACCTAAGTTCATCACACATAAAGACTTCCCTAATGACTTCTAGTCCTAGACAATACTACACTATACTACCTATCACATTGCACAGAAAGTGATGGCTACTAAGCACAACACCCCGCATAGCTAAAAGTTGTCTTCCGGTGATCCCGTGTTTCTAACTCGTCAATCAACATTTAATATTTATCACACTACACAACACAATCATGTGTTATATCAAATACATCATCTATCCATCCAAAAAGGCTACACATTATACCATTACCATATTGTGTAAATAATTAAAGCCTCGTATACTACCTTTATTGTTATTATTATCTATACTATATATATATTTAAAAGCACAATTTAACCCGATTACCCGTAATTTAGTGCCCAAACCCGCTTCGACCCAATTCCCACCTGTGAAAAAATGTGTTTCGTGCTTTTATTTTATTTTTTAAAAACAAAATCGTACTTTCTTTCATGAATCAAATGATTGACTCAACCAAAACAAAATCTTAACAAATCAAAAAAAAAAAAAAAAAAAAAATATATATATATATTAGACAAACCCAAAATATTGTTATTCATCTACATCCCTCCCGATGAGTTTCAAATCGTTTCAAATTTCAAATACAATTAACAATTTCAAAAGGCTGGCAAATTAAATGCCCACACGAGAAATATATCGCAGTCTCTCTTCTCATCTCTCATCAACGCCCCTTTTGCAGTTTTTTTTCCCTCGGAATGCTTAATTTCCACAATGAGAGTGGATTAATGAGAATTCTAACTTAATTTCTGGGTTGCGAAGAACATTTTCTATTTTATTCCGTCTTTCAATACTTTTTTAGATTTCAAGTTGCGAATATGAAAGTTTCTTGGTTTGAAGACAATAACATATATATGTTTCTGGGTAGCTATGAAGTGATTATTATGTCAAATTGTTTTTTTTAACATATTATTTGTTGTTCTTCTTGTAGCATTTGATGATGCAGGTTAATGGAAGGTTTGGCTGCCATAACTTTACGGAGAAGGAAATTAAATTTATAGTGGGTGCATGAGTTCTCATAATTAGGTGTGTAATGTTCAAACCATAAGGTTTTAAGCTAAATCAAGGTTTAAAAAAAGGTGGTATATTTTTCCTAACAGGTAAACAAGAAATTTAAGTGGTTTGTTTTTGTGATCAAGTTTGTAGTGCTGCACCTAACCGCTGGCATTCCTTTTGGTTATACTCTTTTTCATTTCAAAAAAAGTTTGATGAATGGATGCAGTGCTCTAACTTCGTTTCGGATAGTTTCCGTTTGCGCACATTTGTTTACAGGTTGACAATTTCGGGGAGAAGACTACTCTTGGAAAATCAACATATATTATATATATGTCTCCAGGTATTGCGACTTTTAGTACTACAAAATTAATTTCATATGCAATAAGAGTGTGTTTAATTACTGACGAGCTATTTTAGTAGTTGATAAAAATGTTTTTTGGTATACGATTCATATACCTAAAAAAACCTTTTTGTTATAAGAACGTAACGACACAATCATTTTCGTTTGTAGTTTATAAGGCTATTATCGAAAAAGAGAGCTAAGGCCCTCTTGAGAAGATAATGGATGATGATTATTGTGGTACATGGATTGAAGAGATCGAGGGTATTTTCTTGAAAGAAGGCATGTTAAGACTATGGACTATTCTCTTGGCGTAAAGTGATCGGAATGACGGAGCAGCTCTCTGTTTTTGCTTGAGAATAATGGAAAAGAATAGAGCATAGAGTGCAAGTAAGTCCACCACATTGAATAACTGAGTTTAGCCCGAAAATATTCCTCAAGACATCCTCTCCCTTCAGTTATTGGATCACCTGGTATTAATGGATCAAAAATTTATTAATTAAATAAATTTGCATTCACATTCGTAGTTCTCCAATTATGCTTATTGAGTAAATCCTTTCTCAACCACATTTTTGTTTATGATTATAAACTTGAGGAGCTGCCACTTATAGTTTTATGGTCAACAGGAGATGAAATTCCAAACGAAGATGAAACTCTTTCTTTAGTCTCATCCTTATAGATCAAAAGCACACCAGAAGCATTTAAAGATTTCCTTTGTTTTCGGATCAGGTACATGATTGTTTGGTGTAAGAATCTTTACATGTCCAAAACCGATCACAATCATTTCGATTTTACTTTCTTTTCTCTTCCGTGCGCGCGCATTCCTTTTTTAATTGACAATTAGAGATTGTGATTTTTGATTGACGCAGGACTTCTACATGAAGAAAATATGGCCCCTTCTGCAATCTGATCCTGTTTGTAGAAATGTGAACATACAGGTACTTTATCCTTTGTTTCATTTGTAATGCTTTTCTTTGTTGTTTTTCTTACATATTGGATTGTTAAATTGACTTTCTCTGTTGTGTTGTTTGTTTGTTGGGTTCTTTTACTTGGGTTGTTGTTGGTGCTGTGCAACTTATATTTGAGTTCACTATATATATCAATAATAATTGATACAAATTTTTTTTTAGTCTTCATAAGGTCTGATAGATAGATTTTTTTAGTCTTCACAAGCTCTAATTAATAGAGACAAGTGTGTACGTAGCCTAAAAATTTCTATTCTCTGTGATTTGTGCATGCACATTACTTGCTGATGGAATAAGAAGATCAAAATTTCTTTTGAGGTGTGGTGCATCATATAAACACGTATCACTTCTGTGTTTCGGTTGGATCCATATAAACATGTAACTGTGTTTTCTGAATTTATTTTGAATTATCATTTGGAACTTTGTAAATTAATTAAGTGGTTGTATTGCAGTCTTCCAGTCCATCATTTAGAATTCATTTTACTCTTCTTCGTTTCAGTTTTGCCTAAATTAGTGTTAGTGTCTCTTCCCGATATATTTTAAGTTACTCATACAGTTTGCAACCAATACTGGTGTTTAATTTATTTAATGTTAAATTATAGTTCCATGTAGCCCCTCTTTTTTTGTTTTGCTTTCAATACTTTTATGTAGAGTAACATTAATTTATTTCATGTTAAATTACCGTTGCATTTTCTAAAATAATATTTGTATCTAATGGAAAAATATCAGTTGCTAATATTAACTAAATTCATATTATCTTCTCATGTGTGTAAAAGTGTACATATATAGAATAGATTTAGATATATTTAATCTCTCCCGCCGTGTATTGCACGGGTAAAAGGCTAGTTATTATTATTATCTATATATATTTGAAAATGTAATTTAACTCGATTACCCGGTAAATGCCCGATTACCCACTCAAAACCCGACTCATAACCGAAATTAAACACGTTTATTCTGCGTAAACCTCATCCCTCCAAACTCTGCAAAATCACAACAACAAATCTCGCCTAACAGACTTGATTTTCAAACAAAACTCTCTCCAATCACTCCACGATTGAAGCTATCACATTCCTCAAATCTCTTCAACTCAGCCACTCCAAGAACCGTTGAATCTTTTCACCATCATACAAATAATCCATTCTCAGCTAATTGGTTTATTTGTTATTTATCATGTGTATTGAGTAAGTTTGGGAATTCTCTTTTATATGCACAATTTTTCACACAAATGGATATTGTATTAATTTTTGTGCTAATCTATTGTGCAGGATGTCAAAAATCGAGAATCTGATTTGCGTCTATCGAAAAATGTGAGTAAACCCATAATTTGTTGGGGAATTTATTTCGCTTTCTTTTCAGGAGATGCATGTTTTCTTGATTTTTGTGCTAATCGGTTGATGCAGGATCGGTAAAATTCGAGATTCTCTTTAGCCTGCTTGAGTAAATCTGTGTAAATTCATCTCAGCTGCTCTAGGGGTTGTATTAATTTACATTATAAGGGTTTATTACTTTTTTTTTCAACAATTTGTTGGATTTTCGTACATGTTTGACTTTATTCGTGTTTGAAACATGAACTTTTTCATTTTATGTTTGTTTTGAAAATTTTCACATACAATGATGCAGAAAGGTTTCTTCGATTGTTTTTGCGATTTCTTCTTGCATTTATGTTAGTTCCTTCTCCAGATCGCCACTGATTTTAGTATATACCACAACGAAAGAAGTCGTTCTCTGCCCTTCTCCGTTCGTAATTAATGATGGTAGGTTTTAAAGAGAGAAATAAAACTGAGAAGTTGCGGCTAAATTACAATTTTCGTCCTCTAACTAGACACGTTTTTCGATTTTGGTCCTTGTTTTTCTCCGGCGACAATTTTAGTCTTGTAAGTGGTCTTTTTTTTGCAAAAATAGTCCCGAACGCCGGAAAAGACTTACTTACGGGACTAAAATTAGTTTTTCCGGCGACAATTTTAGTCCTATAAGTGGTTTTTCCGCGACAATTTTAATTCGTAAGTGGTCTTTCCGACGTTCGTGACTATTTTTGCAAAAAAAAAAAGACCACTTACAGTGACTAAAATTGTCGCCGAAGAAAAATCAGGACCAAAATCGAAAACGTGTCTAGTTAGAGGACGAAATTATAATTTAGCCGTTCAAGCAGAGGATTACGATGACCTTTATACACATGAGAATAAAAAATGTCAAGATATAGGTAACATTTTCTAACTGTATTTGAAATACAACTTTTTCCGCTGGTAATTGACTTAACAGGATCCTTATTTTCTAATGTCAGATTTCCTTGACTTATTTATTCAATTTTTGTCTTTGAGTACTCATATTCTTTTGTCTTTATAAAATATTGAACTACAAAGCATAAGCGGACACACATGTATTGAAACGGGGTCCGCGGATTCCGTTAAAATTAATAAACTCTACATTATATCCATAGAAAAATATTTCGGACCCCGTTAAAAATACTAAACTCTACGTTTACCTATAGAAAAATATTTCGGACCCCGTTGAAAAACATTTCTGGATCCGCCATTGCTTACAAGTAAAGAATGTCAATTTAGAAGTTCTTTTTACTTTTGGTGTTCTAGGTTACATGGTTATATTGGAGGCGATTGCATCTTAATTCTTTCACATTGTTTCTGGCCGATTCATGGGGTCTCTTGGGAGATTGTCAGACATAGCTTCGCTATACCTGCTATTCATATTATGAACTTTCTCTGTTTGTTTTCTATATTCATGAATATTTCTAACTCATCATACACTGTGTTTTTGTCTTGGATAGAGCATTCTTATGGATGTTTTCTAAGATCACCTTATACTACAAAAACAAAATAGTATCAGCCATACCTAAAAATAAATGCTTTTATTATACCAATATCAAATATATCCATAACAATGTGTAGACTTTTATGTACTATAAGGTGTTCTAGCAATTCATCAAATACAAATAAACTGAAAGGAACATACTTTTTCCTTTCTATTGTTTTTATTCCGGTATTCGGCGAAGGAGAAGAGGAAAGCGGAGCAAGATGTCTATATGGATACGTTAGTTTGCTGCCGTATCGCGTATCCGATACGCCGCGGATACGGATACGGCAGGGATACACAAGATACGCCATGGGATACGTATCAGGACTGATTTGTAGTTTCGAAAACTTCGGATACGGAATTTAGGATATGTCAATTCTGATAGGATACGCGTATCGGCCTTCAGATACGCCCATTGTCAGAATTTTTTTTTTTCTTTTTCATACAGATGGAAAAGAAAAGGTCTATGCCCTTTCAGTCCCAAAAATTCCACCGTCCCAAGCTTTTCCTTCCATCTTCCCTGTTAATCCCAATATACACTCTTGTGTTAGGATTGTGATCCTAACTAGGGTTTGAAAACAGAATATTAGGGGGAAAGTAGAAGAATTAGGGGAGAAGAACAGAGAATTGGGAAAGAGGGGAGGATAGGCGGGAAAGTAGATTTTATTAATATCCAAAAGTTAACTATTACAAGCTATCAGCTCAGCCTTATATAGGAGCCGACTCACTAACTAACTAATAGAATTAATGTCAGAATGACATCATTAACTAACTACTATCCGTCACTCTAGGTTCCTGACATCTTGAGTTTCTATGAATCACAATAACTCTATAAAAAGAAACAACCAAATAGCAATTAAATTCATTAACTCACTTTGAATCAACTCTTTCACCCCTAAAATTATACTCCGATTTCGAAGGTGTGGCTGACCGGCTAAGCTCCGGTGCGGCAGCAGTGCTCTCCCGTTTGACAGGCTATTCCGGAAGCCACGGTACTCTTTTTCGAAAGAACCCAGGTAAGAATTATATGAAAAGTGGTGATTGTTTTTTATTCATCATGCACACAGCAACAAGACTCCACAGGCCTTAATTTAACAAGACTCCAGAAAAATTGGATTAACTTTTTCGATTGATTTTCTTTTATTGATATTGAATCTTGGGAAATTGGATTATTATTTAGATAAACAGTTATTTGGTCCCGTGCTTTTTTTTTTTTGTTTTTTGAAGGGAGTTGCTGTGCTGTTGATCGAGTGAAGACTGTAAAGTTATATATATATATATACATGAATAAACAGTGTATTATTTGATTGACTTCAAGCTTTGAAAAAATATTATATTATGAATTGGATTTTAAGTTATTTATATTTACAATTTGGTCCTTGCATTTTAATTATTTACAGTTTGGTCCTTATATTTTCATTATTTACAAAAACACCCCGTATCCATATCCAATATTTTACGAAAATCTCGTATCCACGTATCCCGTATCCGCGTATCCGTATCCGTGCATCCTAGGATATGGAGAACCAATAGTACATGGCTTTTATTCCCTTGGTCTATCTATTTTTTTCCACCAGTTTTTTTATCGCATACGACTTAAAATTTGTCAAAAACGAACTAACTGAAATGAACCGAGTTTCTATTTATTGTTATTCTATATCCTTTTGTGTGCGTGTGGTTGTTTGCATAGATAAGCATATCGGTTCCAGTATTCCAGGGAGGAGCGGAGCGGGGACGCCGATATTGAGAACCAACTGCAAATGTTTATAATTATTTTTTTAGAATATGAGGAGGTTGAAGAAGAAGAACATTTTAATAATTAATATTCATCGTTCACATATTTGATTCTCCTCCGATGCAAAATATTGAAGAGTTTTTGGCCAGACATCATTCTTGAGTAGGAGACGGACTCTACGGCATGATCTGAGCCGAACATCCGATTAGTCGGATCAGTTGGTCCCGGATACCAGAGGTTTTATGTATCATGAAAGGACTGTGACGTAGCATACACAAAGTACACTTTTAAATTTTATTCTATGATCGTATGCCCGGTTTTACTTATATAATTTTAAGGTTAAAGGTTTAGGAGAACTGTTTTTTTTATCTAAAATGAGGAAAAAGGACAAGAAAAAAAGATATTGGTTGAGAAGGACAAAAACGCGCATGTTACTACAGGAGGAGTATTGATGTCTAGGACCGGGTGGAAGGAGCCATCTCCATACTCTCTAGTGGCACGAACTGACCTCCTACTTCTATAGATGACATGAAGCTCACGTTCTCGCAATCTGCGGTCAATGCCGGTTGAACTTCGACAGAGACCTTAACAATAGAACCTCAGAACGGAAACTTTAAACATTGAGATCCGGCCTCGTGCAACCAAGGGCTCGCATCTTCCCACGGCCCTGTCCAGCATGTCAGTTTCCCACTCCCACGGAATAATATTTGGTAGCAAATGATGTTGTCATCTCCGTGCCTCTTGATCTGAGATGCGAAGAGAAATATCTCTTTTTATGACTTCCACTTATCGATCCCGGCCCAGAAAAGTGACCGACCAGGGCCCTATTGATGAATGAAAGAAAGGGTTTATGAGCCCGAGCTTTTTTCACCACCTCGTGATTGAAGAACGGCATACCGATATCTCGTATGCACTGATTGATAATGGAATTCGCGGTCAACCAATGAAGGATAGTCATAATAAAGTTTATAAGTCATTTTCCGAGCAGAACCATGTATAGGTTGGGCAGAGCTTGAAAAAGCGAGCCCTTATCAGAGAAAGCCATTGCGCGCTGGAGAGAGTGACTTTATGAAATTCTCTCCTTTCCAAAGCTGCGCAAGGCGATATCCATTGTTCAAATAGCCGTAAGCGGTGGTGGCGGTTCAGGAAATTAATCAAAATTGGTTGTTACCAGAATACGCTGTGGGAGTCGAGGGAAGGGAGCAAGCTACGGCTCGAAAGCCGGAGCGCGCTTGTAGTTTTCTCGCTGGCACTGGCATCATATTATTAAATTTGTCCTTTTCCTTTTTTTAATGCTAAGCAGACTGAGCCTTGTGCTAGTGCTAGGTGGCTACCTTTATATGGAGGACTGTTGCTACAGACGCGTTTTTGTCCTTCTCAACCATTATTTTTTTTTCTTGTTCTTTTTCCCATTTTGTATCTTATTTTTTCTTTCTGGCATCTGGCCCTATTTTTTATAAAACATCAGTTATCCCGTGCATTATGTACGGGTTTTTGGCTAGTTATTATTAATATTAAAAACAAAGAACATAAGTAGTTTTCTTTATTTTTCTGTTGACCATCGGCAATAGTACCATAGCTGCATAGATTAAGTTTATTTTTACTTTTATTTTATTTTATTATTATTATTTATTATAACACCTCTACAGCATGTGGAAAAAAAAATACATGTATATAAATCCTTTCTCGTCGACAGCAGAGAACACAAATACTACCAGAGTACTAGCCATGATCAAAAGAAAATATAATATCAGCAACACTAATATCAAACAAAACGAAAAATTGAAAGAAACGAAAACAACACCAACAACAACACAGTTAAATACGGTTGAACACCCCTTTACCTTATTAATTTATAGAAAACTTTGAATTAAAAAGCCAAACTTGAATTTGAAATAAGTACAGTGATTCCTTCGATTCCTACAACAACCAAAAAACAACCTACGATTAATCTAAGACATCTATTAAAGTATAATTGCTTAGAAAAACTCAAGAACCCTAGATTCCAAAACGAGGGATTTTTGATATACCTATTCGTTTATAATGATTCTTATACCAAAACGTTAGCCTCGTCGCGGTGATCGTCGTGGTATGAATTATCTGAAAAAAGGAGAGACGGATCAACCTTCAAGATAAAGAGTCTTTTCTCTTTTCTTCTTCTTCTTCTACATGAAAGCCGCTCCTTTTTTTTTTTCCTAACGTCGACTAATGATGATTTTGGGGAAACTGATAAACGTATATGAGGGGTGGGGTTTATGGAGAGGATCCTATCCCGGGGTTTCTAAAGAAAATCAGAATACGCAATACGGAAGACTCAAACTTTTGTTTATTGAATTGATTGAAATTGATACAAGGTTCCTCCTTTATATAGGAGACAAATACTAAGATAAATAAATAAGATAATACTAACTAATTTATTTGAATAAAATAAAACACAAATATTTAAACAAATTTTATCTTGAGATAACAACATTATCTTTCTTTGATCTCCAATAATTCTTTGATCTCCAATAATATTTATCTAATGATGATTTTATCTTCTATTACCCCCCCTCAAACGTTGCCGGGTTTGAGGCAACGTTTGCCTGTCAACGACGAAGATGATACAACTTTTTGACACCCACGGCTTTTAGCTCCTGGCTCTTGGCTCTTTTGGCTCCTGGCTTTTGGCTTGATCCCGTGGCTCTTTCTTTTTTTGTCGAAAATCTTTTCAATTTCTTCTGATGACCGCAACGTTGATTTATCATTTGCAACGGCCGATGAAGGGATCTGTTTTCATTATTGAATCTAAATAACCCGGTAAAATGGATGCCAAAAGAAAAGCATAATTATTGTATTCAAGATAATTTTATTTATATAACTAGTATGAGCATAAAAAATAAACTCAAACAAATCGATCCGAAATACGTGAATGCATAAAAAATGATGATATAATGAAGATCGTTTATTTATTTATTGAGATCAACCGAGATAAAAAATAATAATAATAATAATAATAATAATAATAATAATAATAATAATAATAATAATAATAATAATAATAAAAAATTAAAAACATGTGGTGAGGGTCCAGACGGACAGGTTTCATATATATATATTTAATCGATCGAAATGCTGATGCTTTAGTAAGGAAAAGAATTGATCATGGTTGACAGAAAAAAAAGGACGACATGATGTGGTAAGTATCTGGGCAATTAGGGATTTATAATGGGGAATATGAACTGAATAGAAATTGTGAATCAATAATTGAAATAATGGTGTTGATTTATAGCGGAAGAGGACCGGGCGAGGGTAGTACCATTGTTAAGGCACTCGAACCCCCGCCCTTGGCTCTGATACCACGAAAAAATCAGAATACGCAACACGGAAGACTCAAACTTTTGTTTATTGAATTGATTGAAATTGATACAAGGTTCCTCCTTTATATAGGAGACAAATACTAAGATAAATAAATAAGATAATATAACTAAGATAAATAAATAAGATAATACTAACTAATTTATTTGAATTCGCATTATCGATCATCCGATTCTTTTATCGGCCGTAATTCAACAGATGAATAAAGCCGAGGAGTTAGTTACGTCAAATCTTGAAATTGAGAAAGTTGCCTACCAAGCGTTCGATGAAATGCGCGAACCAGTCATTATTTTTCAGCAATCGTCTTTTATGGGATCTTTCGTTCTTAATAAGTCTGAAAACCAGTTGGTTGATGGAGTGGGGCAAATTCCTTCGTTGAAAATGGGATGTTTGATAGTTGCCCGCAACTTGTTTGATGAAATGCCGGAATGATTTTCAGCTAGGCAGAAAAATAGGATCGATATTCAGGAAGAAATAGTACTGCCAACGTTTGATTTGCTGAGGATTCTAGGCCATGAAGAGGCTGTAACAGAGGTTATTTCGACTGAAATTTCATCTATGACCAAGGCTGAAGGAGTAACTACGTTTGATATTAGTTTTTGGATCGGTGAAATATTGATATTCATGTTCGATCCTGGTGGAAACCCTTCTTGGAAATCAAGAAAAGGAGATGTGAAATTTATCAGCAACATTGGAAATGCCAAAGAGGAATCAGAAAATTTCATGTGATCATTGGAAATCCTTTCATCAATTCAAGTAGATGACATTACTTAATATAACTCCACTATTCTACACATTTTCATATTTTGGCTCATGCTTATTGTTTAGATTCTATACTTCTTAGTTGGGTGACTTATGTATTTTCTGTAAATTTTGGAGGCCTCAGCTCCCATACAAAGTCTATGAAGTATATGTTTGTCTTTTATGCATTTTTTTTGGATGTTCTGTTTTTTATGTTTGTAGAATTATGTTCATTATTGTATTATATGTTATGTAAAAAAAAATGCAACCAAACAATCAAAAGTGATAAGAATTTCACCAAATTGTTTTAATAGTCTTTGTTTCCTTTTGAGAGTTGGTTTGATATTGTTACTCCATTTTTCATGAGATTCACTGTTGAAATTTACTAGTGAATATTAATAGTGAATTTTTGAATAATAGTGAATTTTGACAATGAATTTCGAACAAACGTAAGGCATTGTAGTTACTGAAGTTATGACTCAAAATCATACTTGTACTAATGAACCAAGAGACCAAAAAAGAGATTATATAATAATTGAAATATGTAAACATTGATTAAAATAGTTGTTTCCTTCTCCCCAGTAATTCAAATGACTTCAATTTAAAACATACATATGAAAACAAGTCTTGGTGTTCACTTGCCATCTACACATTAACAGTGATGTTTGGGCTACATATGAAGATAAGTTGTGAATGCCCTTTTTCTGGTACGTATGCTGTTTTGATATTGTCCAACACTTGGTATTTACTCTTCTTGGCACACATCCTCTTCTCTTCAATAGCTTTGAAGAAAAGCTTGAAAGGAGTTTCTTGAATAAGGGTCTTGTGATTGTTTGTTAATTTCCCTCTTTATTTGTGACAAAGCATGTCAATGACAATGATGATACACATCATTGACTCAATTAGTACTCCATTAGATCTCCTAAATATCTTGCAAGTGGCAGAACTTTCCAACTTCATCATTAACTCATTAATCAAATCCCGGTAACAAGCCGAGCATGCAAATTCAAAGCATCCCGCAGATAGCCTGGACATATAATCAGCAGGTACACACAACAAAGCATGTTAAGACACTTAAACACAAACATTTTAAGAGACAAAGCACATAGGACCTTGATCAACTCAAGCAAAAAGAACTAGACCGAACCTATCAATTAGGACACACCAAACTAATGCAACCGGATAGATACACCGATGCAATACTCAAGATACAAGACTTAATAACAAGTTGTTAACCAAAAGAGACCTAAAGCAAGGTCTCAAAGCACATAAGGAGACTCAAAACTGGACACAAAGTAGCCGAAATCAAAATTGATGCAAAAGACATGAGCATGAGATGCTAGACACAAGACTAATGCAAGACTTATACGCACAAGTGAAACGAGAGTCAAACAAACATAATGGTTCAACGGCTAAAGACATCTACCACTAAATTTTGTGATGTCATATACAAGACATCATAAAACTAAAACATATTCACCGCAAAAGATGAATGCGAGGCAACACATACTTTATTAGTTGATATATTTAGCTTATGAATCAAGGTTAGTACTTGCGAATATGAAATTCACATACATGTACCGTCAATATACATCGTAGTGAATATTCTCAGTGAATCAAACTTTTCAGGAACATAAGTGCTAGAAAACAATTAATTAACCATGAGCCTAATAAGCAAGCAGGTAAAGCTAAAGTAGACATGATAAGTAAGGAATTAGTTGAATTTAAAGAACCAAAACTTGGTGTTGTAAGAAATTTGAATACCATCACTATCATTGCATGTAAACAGTGAATGCGTGTTAAAGTGAATTTGAGTGAATATTCAATACTTGGCTTAGTTAATTTTCTCAGTGAAACATAATTTTATGAACTAAAACATAAAAATTTAAAGACAAAGTTAGGACAAAAGAACTACATTAATATTTAACAAGTGAACTAATCTTCATATGTACAAGAACCTAGAATATACATTAAACACCTTGATTGTTCACACTGACAAAACAATCAAAATGATAGATATCACATTCACTAAATAGAGGGAAACATAGCAGTGAACTTGTCCGATTATGAATGTCATTACTAAATAAAGAGAAACAGAGCAGAGAATTTGTCCAATTATGAATGTCAGTACTAAAACTTGTTGCACTAACCACAAGTGTTCTTTTAAATAAAGTTGAGTGAAAATCATAAGCACATCATAACATACACAAAGCACCCAAAATATACAATGAATAAAGATTTCTAAACATTCACAGTGAATAAACAGAATTCTCTTTGATTTCTCACCGAGAAAGCAATCGAACTTATAGATTTCTCGTCCACTAAATTAAGGGAAAAATAGTAGTGAATGTTACTACTAAAAGTTGCTGCAAAAAAAAAAACCTAACAACATCTCCATGATTCTATGTAAAAATTGATTGCATATTACGGTTAAAATAAAACACAAATATTTAAACAAATTTTATCTTGAGATAACAACATTATCTTTCTTTGATCTCCAATAATTCTTTGATCTCCAATAATATTTATCTAATGATGATTTTATCTTCTATTAGTTTCCTCAAGTTACTTGAGAGGATCCTATCCCGGGGTTTATGAGTATTTAATACCCACTTACCTCCTAATTATCCATAATTAAATAAAAGTAAAAGTAGTAAAATTCTAGGTTTTATTTTTATTTTTTAAACCAAGATTTCCAATTTTACCCTTATGTAAATTTCATGGATATTACATTGAATCTGAAAATTCAATTAATATGGGCAATTTCCTTGAGCTACTGAAATTGTTGGGAGACGACAATGAAGAAATTAATAAAGTGGTGTGTAATACTCCAAGAAATAACAAGCATACACATCATGATATTCAGAAGCAGATAGTGAATGCAGCTACGAAAGAAAACAAATGCAATAATACAGGATCTTGGGGATGCATTTTTCTCAATCTTAGTGGATAAATCACGTGATATTTTAGCGAAAGAACAAATGTCTGTCCTATTTCACTATGTGGATAAGAAAGGGTTAGTAATAGATCGGTTTCCAGGAGTTGTCCATGTTCCTGATACCGCAGCTGTAAAACTAGCAGCCTCCTCTTATTTTGGACTAACCATATGTAAGTGTATATTTTGTACTAATGAAAGTTGGGAAAAGTATTCAGTCGTTCACTTCCCATTCTCTCTCTCTCTCTTTTTTTTTTTTAATTTTTTTTTAATTTTTTTTAATTTTTTTTCAGTTTCCCATTCTCTGTTTGATTGTTTTGTTTTGTTTTGTTTGTAAGGCAGAGAAACTTTCTATCTGTGAATCTGTGATTATAACTTGTTTTCAACGTCAGTACAAATTACCCTTTGAAATCTGTTTTAGCGTAATTTAGACTAAAGTTCTTTTCTAACCTTAGAAATTAGAAGTACGGAAAAAAATACGATGACGCTGCTCTCAATCCTTGACCCCCATCCCAGAATTCTTGCAGCCGCCATTAGTCACGAGGCCAGCGTCTCCATTGAAATCCGAATTTTTTTTTCCGTATCAAAACGATGTAATTTTGTTGCTAAAAATATGTAAAAAAGATATATATTACTAATATTTTCACTGTATCTTTGAATTTGTTCTGGTGCCTCCGGTAAATTTTTTTGGATCCACCCGTCTAGATATTATGGATAAATAGGATAGATTTGAATATGTAATAATATAGCTTACCCCGTCACCATCAACTACATTTAACTCCTACCGCGTACTTTTGGCTTTTTAACCAGGTTGAAACAAGTATAACTTGCTTTTTTATAATCGATAGAATCTAAAGATAAAATTATGAATTTTCTATTTATAAAAATATTGTTGTTATGACGGATCGATCAAGATTGATGACGATTGTGAGTAAAGATAAACAATTAACAAGCTATGATGCACCGACACTTCAATATGGTCGCCGTGCGCCGTGTCCGACACAAGACACGACACGACACGCTCCGACACGCTCCGACACCGTGTCCGACACGTGTCGGATGATTAAATTAATATTATTAAAATTTTAAATAGAGAGAATGAGGGAAAAGTCCTTTTTTAATTACAAAATGAATAAATAGTGACACACTCCTTTTTTTTACAGTAAAAAGCGACAAACATTTTCGACGGACAAAACTAACCCTTTTTAAAAGGGACGCGCGTATAAACATTTGATTCATGTTACAAAATGAACAAACATTTCTTCATGTTTGTTTGTTTTTTTTTTTTTCAAACAACCGTAACTTTTGATTTACAACTTCGATCATCGAAATTTTTTCACCAAAATTCATGTTTTTTTTTGCTCTTCAATTTGAGCCCAAATACGATACCCTTCCGACGTATATTTTGAAAGCCGAAAAAAAATTTGTATTAACCTGAGCGCTTTTTTCTTATAAACGACCGTAACTTTTGATTTAACACCGATCATCAAATTGTTTCACCAAAGTTCATAATTTTTTTTTATCTTCATTTTGAGACCGTGTTTGATACCTTTTCGACGAAGTATTTGAAAGCCGAATTTAATCGCAAAGATTTACACCAACACGGTATCGTATCGTATCGTAGTATCGTATCGTATCGTATCGTAGTTAATCACTTGAATTAAGACTAAAAAGTACATCGACTAAAATGTAATACATAGAAGAACAATACAACAAACTATAGATTTAACAATAGGTACATCGACTAAAAGGTAATACATGAAGATCAATACAAGTCCGAAACGATCGAACTATCACCAAATTATAAGAAGGATATTCAAGTTCAAAGAACTAAATTATCATGTCCGGAATTCACAAGGTGTTGAATTACAAGTTCAGTAAGCTTATGAACTAGGCCTATCTATTACATGATGATACAATGTAGATCAAAAACCTCAGCACGCCAAGACACTCAGTAAGCCTATGAACTAGGCCTATCTATTGCATTAAGGCACACAGATCAGCAGTATCAGTATCAGCAGTATCAGTATCAGCCGTATCAGTATCAGCAGTATCAGTATCAGCAATATCAGTATCAGTACTATTAGTATCAGTACCAGCAGTATCAGTATCAGGCTCAAAAGGACTCTCCTATCGGTTTTTTGTTGCAAGGTTTATGTCCCTCAAGTCCTTGATATGAACCGAATGTCTTCTTACAGTTCAAACACTCATATTTACTTCTTTTCGCAGCATGTTTCGATACTACTTTTCTTTAGGATCATTTCTTTTAGGCCTCTTCTTGTTCTTGGCTTCATAAACAATTTGCATTCTTGAACAATCTTCAAAAGAAGTATTCGATTTGCCTTTTTCAACACACTAACAATATCACAATGAGTGAGCTTGCTAATAATGCTTGATGCTTATGAAATAAACAACTTTTTGAAAGCCTTAAATTTAGTCTTGGCCTCTTGTACTAGTTTCACACCAGAAAATATCTTTACCAATGAAGACAACTTTTTTTTCAACTAATTAACTGATCCAAACGATGAATGTTCGAGTTCAGCGACGACATGCTTCACTTAGTGGTAATTGTAGCTAAAACCATTAGAATCCAAAAACACATAAAAGTCAAAACAAAGCAACAAAAAAATGTTTTCTTGACTCTATATGCTTTATGATACCATATACTAAAAAAACTTCTTATACATACACAAATAACAATCCTACAACCAAAATAGAGAGTTTGAAGATGTTCAAAAGTCCCGAAGCTTTGGAATTAATCTTAAACTTGAAAAAGAACTCTTTGATCCATTAAAAACGAGATAAATAAATGAAGTCCATGCACTTTATTTGAGGTAAAAGGCAAAATTAAAGTAGTAGATCACTTTACAACTACATCGGATCCACAAAAGTTGAATCATCATCCAATAATCATTGGCTAGTGGGCACTTTCATCAAATTCATCTCAAAGCTAACCACAAATTACACACCAAATTCCAAAATCCAATTCTCATAAGCACATCGAGCTAATTCACTGCAATTTCCAGCTAAAATAGTCTCGCTTTTATCAATCAATCTCAAATCTAACCACAAAATCATATTTATCAAACCTGAACGGTGGTAGATTGAGGACTCGATTATCGTCGGCGGCGATCCCCGACGGTGCAACATTTACAAGTATCAACGGCGCCGTTACTTCTTCCGCCACTCTTAATGTGGCAACGTCTTGACCGTCAGGGTTCCAATGCGAGTGCCTTGGAATCGCAGTAAAGAAAGCCTTCATTAACTAAATCTTGGAAGAGGGTGGAGAAGGAGGAGGAGGACGGGAGGAAATGAGAGTTTGGTGGAGAAAATTTTTCATTTTTGGGGAAGAAAACAGAATGGGAAAAATTTGGGGTATTTTAGTCCGAACGGAAAATTATTGTCCTTATTGCAACTAATAAATTGAATGAGGTTTAATGCTTTATTAAGGAGAAAAAATAGGACTTTTACCTAATTTTTCCTTTTAAATATCCGACACGCTTGCGACACACCGTTGACACTCCCCGACACGGCACCGACACTCCCCGACACTCCTGAACCGAATTTTTTAATTTTTTTTCTTTATTTAAGTTTTTTCAATAGAAATGCTAAAACGATTTTCATTTTTATAATAATTAAATAAATAATACGCCGGATCAAGTTTATATGTTTTTTGTTGATAAATAATCATTTTTACAATTTATAATATTTTGAAGGTCAATTACAATTTCTTTTGGCACCGTATAAAGGTAGAATATCTATTCTAGATATTCATAGAGTTTATGTAATACCTATCTTATTTTCTCTAATTTTTTCAGATGTTTACGAATATATATATATATATATATATATATATATATATATATATATATATATATATATATATATATATATATATATATATAACGTGTCGGCGGCGTGTCGTGTCCTTAAATTTTGGAATTAGCCGTATCGCCGTGTCCGTGTCGTGTCGTGCGGCGTGTCCGTGTCCATGTCCGTGCAACATAGTTAACAAGTAAACAAACACAGAAACAAGAAGAACACAGATTTAACGTGGTTTCCGAAAATGTGCCGACAACTCTCTGGACAAACGAGGATTATATTATTATCACGAGAAAGTTACAATTTACAACAATTACAGATGGTATTTATAGCTTTGGGAAACCAACCCTAACCGACTAAACAGCCAAACCAGATAATGACTGAAATACCCCATAAGTAACCTTATCCAAAATGGAAAGCCACGCAGACGTGTTCCCCAAGTATTACTGAAAGCAAACTCAGCAAGCCATAACTCAGCAGATGGTCAATCTACTGACTTCATTCAACAAAACATCGGACTTCAGCAGATGCCTTCATGCCCTGCTGATCACCGTAGTTTCCACACAGATTCAACAGAGTATCATACCCTGCTGACCAAACTCAGCAGCATAGTTGAAGTCACCATTACAATTGTGTATCCCCATATAAATTTTACCATTCTTCTTAAATATTTAATTAATAAAACTCAGTATGACATAATGAATTAGTAAACACAATAAAAATAGGCGGCTTCTATCGGCACATTTTTAATTATTACTTTTTATTTACTACAACACTCCACAAAATCACTAAAGGCACCACATATATATTAATTAAAATTTTCTAACATTTACATTCTAGTCCCTTATGTTTAACGAACTTTATAAATAAACCTTTAAAAACAACATAATTATAAACCTAAACCCCCTAATACTTAATAACCCCCAACCCTCATAACTCATTTTCCTCTTCTCACATCCAAAAGAAAACCAATAAGTTAGAGCAAAAACGCCGGCGGCTTCATCGGAGTAGCACAATTTGAGCAAAAGTCTTTCAAGATTCACTCTTTTACTTGCAAGTTTCATTTTTATCCTCATTAAATCGATGGGTTATTGAAAGATTGAAGTATTTGCTTCGTTTGGGTCTCAAATCACTGGTTTTTGTGTGTTGTTATTTGATTCCGCGTCTTTCCGATGGGCGTCTTTCCGATGGGCTCGAGGTTGAAGACGACGATATCTGCAGGAACGTCAGCATGGTGGACGTTATTCACTCTGGAATAACGTCGATGTTGTGGACGTTGGCTTCCTTTATGTAAAATAGAATAAGACACTGAAACGTCGGTGTTGTTGACATTAATGTGTCTAATAAACGTCATTTGCCCTGACGTTATCTATCAGATTGACAACTTGCTATTCTTCAGGATAACGTTGGTCACACTGACGTTGTTGTTCTATGGTAACATTGGTTTCACTGACGTTTTAGGGATTTTTCCATTGTTTTGAACAATCTAGTAACATTTTAACTCATGGACATAAAATCTAATTTTGGTAATGTAAGTGTGTTACTTAAAAATATACTAGGTGTGTTTTGCCCATTAAGTGTGTTGTGTCGACCCGATAATATAAAGCCGTGGGATCTCTTTGCTTTAACAGATTGTCACCTGTTTACAAGCCTTGGGATCTCTTTGCTTTTTTTTGTAGACTGGCTTACCTGAATAAATTCCATTAAGAAATGACCAATGATATCAATTCTTAATATCTTCCATAAGTAGATATGCCAAGGATATCCATTTCTTAATAGCCTTATTCAGGCTTGACATTATCTGCATAAAATGGTCTGATGTCCCCCTCCATTGAAAATTGGGAGTCTATCAACGAACAATTAAAAGAACACACAGTATAAGAACTTCAGCTATTAAAACAACACTTGTTGATCGTACAAGAACTTCAGGTATGTAGTATGGATCAAGGTATTAGTTCTGTCTTGTGTGATTGGTTATATTTGGCTTGAGTATCCATGTTGTCTTATTTTGGAATGACATGCGGGCCGATTCTAATTCAAATTCTGATTCCCCATTCTTTTTAAATCTATTGTGAAGCAAAATGGAGCATTTTTTCATAGTTCTTATGGGCGGTTTCGCAACAAGTTTGGTACGCCATTATTAATTAACTTATATTTTTATTGCTTATATTATGATTGAACTAATGTGATAAGTTTCTTTCTTCATAGACACTAACTCCAACATGCATTAATAGTTTGAATGACATGCTGCGGAACCTAAATATGGTTGTTCTCAATAGCCGAATAGAGACATGGGAAGTGAGGGTTGGAGTGACCGATGATGGACTTCCTCATTTCTTTGGAGACGGTTGGGAAGAATATGTGGCTGCTCATGAATTGAAAGAGCGGGAGTTCATAGTGTTTGAACATAAAGGGAATATCACTTTCGGTACTATTGTGTTGGATCACACTTCCTGTGAGAAGACTTTTTGTACTTTCGAGAGTGAAGATGATGTTGTAGATGATGATGCATGAGGAGAGAACAATGGTAACCAAAATCCCCGTTTTGAGACGACGCTAGCAAACTTAGTCTTTTCACATGGTTATGTGGTGAGATATGTTAAAATATTTTTAGTTGTTTTCTTGTTTTATGTTTTTCCCTCATTGCACTTTCTAACACTATTTGATTATGTTTGTAATTGGTAGAATATTTCAATAGCATTTTCTATATTAAACGTCATGTTGCGAGATAAGACTGTGGAGTTGCGAAGTGCCACAGGGGAATCCTGGCCGGATAGACTTGTAGCTTCTGTGGCACCCTATCAACAAGCCCGTTTAAGGGAGTTAATTGATTTCCTTAGGGACAATGACCTCAAAGTTGGAGATACATGCAGCTTTGAAGTCGTTGATCAGCCTATAGAAGATCATATCATGTTTAATGTGGGGTTAAGTAGATGTTGATGGACAATGTCATTAAAACTCTAGATTATTTTGAATCATTGTATCACGTTTGGATTACTTGTCGATCCTTTTTATTTTGATCATTTGGAATTGTTGTTTTTATCATTTTTGAATTGAGTTTGGATTACTTATGGATCATTCTTATTTTGATCATTTTGAACTGTTGTATTTAGAAATGTTTGGATATTTGTTTGAATCATGTTTAGATGATGCAAAAACATCAACACAAGTATTATTAGTACTGGGATCCAAAACATTACCAAATATGACATTGCTAATTAAAGATATACCAACGTCAAGAGTACTGACGTGGGGTCCAAAACGTCATCAAATGTGACGTTGCTAAAGACATACCAGCGTCAAGAGTACTAACGTATAGAAAACAGAAGCACATTCGGTTCTTCTGACATACCAAGTGTGACGTTTTTTTTCAAGACCAACTTCTCATTGGTTGGCATGTTGTAAACAGAAGCATAGTCAATTCTAGAGTCTGTAATGTCACCCGACTTGACGTTGGTTTTTAAGTACAACGTCGGGGTTGGGGGAGTTGTAAAAACAAAAGAATATTCGGTTCTGGAGTGGGGTACGTCACCACTGCTGACGTTTGTACTGCACACGAACGCCAGTCGTACTGACGTCTTCTGGGTTGCCTTTCGGAAAATCCAAAAGCCGATCGTAAAATTCTATAAAACTACATATTTTCCATAATTCATGGTGTTTGAAGCCATTGATCATGGTGTTTCGGTGTTACCTTATTACATGCTCAAGATTATCAATCTTGATTCCATTTGTGCTTCCATATACCTTGAAAATGATATTTGGGTGATGATTTTGATGTGATGAAAAACGTTGCAGTAGAAGGTTGAAGAAGATGAAGATGAATTTTGTTAATGAAGATGAAGATGAAGATGAATTTTGATGATGAAGATGAAGATGAATTTTTTTCGGAATGAAGAAAAATGAATTTTGATGATTATTTGGATGAAGATGAAGTTTGTAGATTATTATGGATGTAGGTTAATATTGTGGATTATAATATTTAATTTCAATTTTAAAATTTATGGTATAAGAAGTAATTTTTTCATTTTTTGGGTAATGCCTAAAGTAAAAATAAAAATAAAAATACTATGATGATGCAATTAGTATTTTTTTTTTTTTTTGAGCACGCAATTAGTAATTTAAAGAGTTCGAAAACAAACGTGGTGGTAATAGTTAAAGTGTGGTGTCGATAGAACCCGCTAAAAGTAGTGGCTCATAAAAGCTTTCCCAATATGATGTTGGGGCGGTGGAGGATATATTTGTCTATTGATAGTTCGATCATCATACGTAGTGGCTGACGTTTATTAATGCATAATCACACACAGTTAACTAACTTTTAGCTCACCTAACTAATAATTATTTTAATTAATAGTCACTTCAGTGTTCTTAATCATGAATTATTTTACGATGATGATGTGATATTAGAAGGCATAACTATAACAAACATGGAAAGGTATTTTTTCCAAAAAAAAAAAAAAAAAAAAACAACAAAACAAGATTAGCACGCCACGCGTACACTTTTCTCGAATATGTTAAGTACACAAATAAACTATTCATAAATAAATTTATTTATAAAAATTAATTAACTTTTGGTCACTTACATCAATTAAATAAAGTTAATTCTCGACTGTTTAAATAATGGCAGAGACATCTCAAATATAAATAAAACTTATATCTCGCTGATTCCAAAAGTGAAAGAGGCAAAAACGATGACTGATTTTCACCCGATATGCTTATGCAATTCTACTTACAAGCTTTTATCCCGAACACTTGTAAACCGGTTGAAAGTGGTAATGAATTCTATTATATCACCAGAACAATCGGCGTTTGTAAAAGGCAGGTTAATCACAGATAACATCAAAGCAGCCATCGAATCTTTTTCACTCGATGAAGCTTGGTAAGAGCGGGTGCAATAATCATATGGCCTTAAAATTAGACATGGCGAAAGCTTTTGATCGCGTCGAGTGGGGCTTTCTTCGTCACATACTCGAAGATAAGAATTTTCCTCCTTCTATAGTTGCAGTGATTATGGTATGCATCTCCTCACCGTCATATTAGGTTCTTATAAACGGGAACCCATCCCCCTCTATTCGGCCTACACGAGGTATCCTGTAGGGCGATCCATTATCACTTCTCCTCTTCATAATATGTGCAGAAGGCCTATCGACAATGATTAGGAGAGCTTCTTCGGCTCATTCATTTCGTGGAGTAACATTTGGGAAGCAGAGTGCTTTTGAGTTAACACACTTATTTTTCGCGGACGACAGTTTGGTATTTGTTGAAGCAACCCCAGAATCATGCCACTCAATAAATTCTATTTTGGAGGAATATGAAGCATTGCCAGGGCAAAAAATTAATCTTCACATGTTTTCTTTAGTAAGCGAGTTAGCTAAGCAACCAGAGAAAACCTATCTTCTTTGCTCAACATCCCAATAAGCAATGGAATAGGGAAATATTTTGGGCTCCCATTTGTAATTGGAAGATCCAAAATGGAGATTTTTGCCTACATAAAGGAGAGAGTCCAGAAAAAACTTCAAGGTTGGAAAGGAAAATTCCTATCTTCGGCTGGTAAAGAGATCCGCATAAAATATATTATACAAGCCCTTCCTCAGTATGTTATGCGGTGTTTCTTAATACCAAAGACTCTCATTGAAGATCTAGAAAGATTAACCCGAAAGTTCTTCTGGGGATCCTCAGAAGGCCATGATCGAATACACTGGAAGTCATGGAGCACCTGTTGTCAAACAAAAGGAGAATGAGTGCGAAGCTTTCGCAACCTTGAGTGCTTCAACCTTGCTATATTGGCAAAGCAAGCATGGAGAATTTCGAATGACCCCACATCCTTATCGGCGAATGTCTTAAAAGAAAAATACTTCAACTCAAAGGAATTTACTTCACCCTCTCTTACTAGCACCCCATCAGAACTTTGTAGGAGTATCATTCGCGGTAAAGAGCTTCTTTCTCACGGTCTCCGGTGGAAGGTTGGAAAGGGGGATAAAATAGATTTTGAGGATGACCCATGGCTGCCAGCTGAGCCAAATTTTCATGCTATGCAAATTTGACGCCCTTCTATATAGGAAAGTAAGTTGTCTTGTAAACTCTTGCACTCGTCAATGGAGAGTTGACTTGGTCCGGGAAGCTTTCAACCTTTTTGAAGCCCAGAAAATGCTATCAATACCATTATCGCCTAACACCAAAGAAGGCAGATTTATCTGGCATTTTTCTGAAAATGGATGCTACTCTGTTAAAGCAGGTTATTCTTTAGCTTATGAATTGAAGATGAAATTGACCTCCAACAAGCCCTCCCCTTCCGAAAATCATATGAACCCATGGACGTATCTTTGGAGAATTCGAGTGCAACCTAGAATTTTGCATTTCCTTTGGACAGTTTTTCAAAATGCCTTACCCACCAATCTAGCCCTCCGAACTAGAGGAGCTGATGATGGATTATGCACAGTCTGTTCCCAAACAGAGGAAACAATATGACATTGTCTCTTTGAATGCGAAATTCCGAAGGCGATTTGGTCACAATATCACAAGGGTGAACATCTTAGAAAGCTGAAAACTCATTCAATGCTTCAAGTGCTCGAGGAGCGTATTCATATAAAAGATGATAGGGAAATTGCTCACATGGCTAGCTTATTGTCGCATAGTTGGAAAGCTAGAATTGATCCGGTCTTCAATAAGAAACACGTCCATGTAGGTACGACTATTACACACTCTTTGGCCGAAGCTGAAACTTATTTAATTGCCAACTCAAAGGCTCGAGGGTCTGCTTCAAATCAATTTCCTATGGTAAAATGGAAGCCTCCACCTACGGAAATTTTGAAATTTAATGTCGACGCGGCTTTTGGCGAGAACGTCACAACTATTGGTGGACTCCTTCGTAATAGCCGGGGGGCCATTTTACGATGTTTTTTCCAAAAAAAACTAGAAGGGAAATATGACGTTCTAGTTGGAGAGGCCTTTACAGTTTATAACGCTTTGGTGTTGGCTCTTTCTTGGGGTTTTCTCAAGGTATCGTTCGAAGGAGATTGACAATCTATTCATCGTCGTCTAACCGACCAAGTGGAAGATTTATCTCAGGTGGGAAGTATCATCGAGGAGTGTAAAGCTCTCCTCCCAGCATTTATCACAGTTTCCTTTTCCTTCACAAAAAGTCAACGAAATATCCCTGCACGTTTACTAGCCAGAGAAGGTCTTCATTTTATTGGATGTATGGAATGGTAGTGTACTTCCCCCCTTCTCATGTATTATTTGCTTGTATCGCGGATGTTGTTTAAGAAAATTTGCCTTTTCCCCTCAAAAAAAATAATTTTAAGTTAACATATTCTCTGGGGGAATTAGGGAAAATAATAAAAATGTTTTCTAAATTAGTGAATATGACACATTTTCAAATTTTGCATAAATAAACAAAATTATTAAAAAATGGGCTGGATGACACTTATAAGAAAAATAAAACATATTTTAATGCTAATCCATCATTTTTAAACACTTATATCTCTCAATCTACAACTCGAAACCTATTTCACATTTTAAAAAGAAAAAAAATTCATGCTCTTTATTTGAGAGACCACATCCACTATTTTCCTACGTAATTTCCGAAAATCAACTATCGAAATTCACTGTTTTTCGGGATTCATTGGTAAGATTCATTGAGTGAATTTTGACAGTGAATCTCACAAACAATGATGTAATGATATTGAACCAAGTCTCAAAACGAAGAGCATGAGAAAATAAAAAATTCAGTGAAATTTTCATGACGTTTGACGATCATAATCAAAAGATATGAGTGTTTGAAAATAAAGGAGGAAAGAGGAAAAAAATTAAGCTATAAATAATGGGGGAAGTGGTTTAAAAGGACCAAAAAGAGTGGAAAAATAGGAATCAGGAGAGTGGAAATAAAAATTGGGTGATAAGGACAAATCCATTGTTCATAACCCCAAATCCACTGTTTGCTGCAGTGGAACTAACCCCAAATATAATGTTTCACTATCAAAGTGGAACAATGATATGTTCTTTTTATCCAGAAAAATATTCCACTGTCCTCTTTGCATATTTCTATGTTCAAATTGTCCTTTTTGACAATAAACCCTAAATAATGTAATAGTTGTTGTTCTTCACCCTATGAAAATTATTTGGGTGTCCTTTTATTTAAAAATATTTCAAAAAGTGTCTTATTTTCTAATTATCTTTATTCCCTATTTTACGGATAATTTTTAGGATTATATAATTTTTATCCAAGATGAAATCCATAAAATTAACTAATTTATAGAATCGAGATTAATGTGGCAGAAATAAATGAAATTTACAGAATTTGGATGAGTACAGTAAATGTAAATAAAATTTACACGATTTGTATTTTCCACTAAAAAAATAGAGTTCAAATTCTTTAATTTATAGAATCTTGATGAACGGAGTTGGTATAAATAATTTTTTTTTACGAATCTGGATGAGTGCGGTAATGTAAAGAAACTTACATTATTTGTATTTTGTTGGTCCCAGAGAAGGGTGAAACTAGAGTTGGGGGGGGGGGGGGGTGAATGACTCTAGTTGGAGTTTAAACTTTTCTTTTGAAAAAACTTTTGTGCAACGGATTAGCCTTCTAAACATATGTTTTCAAAGTATACACAGACACACACAAGATAAAATAAATAACAGAAAGTAAATGCGTAAAGTAAAGTGCTGAAATTAAATAACACAAAAACTTATAGTCGTTCAAGGTGGTGTAAATCCTTAATCCACTACTCTCCTGTGATGATTGGAGAAAATTCACTATCGTTTTTCACCAATAAAATAGTTAGATTGTCCTTGGCTACACAAGCTTCACAACCTGAGTTATCACTTCCTAGCAACACATGCTTCAGTGATTAAACTTTTCACCCACAGCTCCTTCAGATGATATCCTTCAGCAGCTACACAAGTCTGCAATTCCTTAAATCTATGATTCAATTGTCTAAGTCCTTGAGGACAACAAAAATCCTTTCATTGGTTAGTAAATATGTAGATGAGATAAGAGAGGTGTGAATTCAAGAATTCACAAAAAGATCTAGTCCAGAATATATGAATCTTTAAGGCTATGTTTTTCTAAATTTGAATATTTGATGTCTTAAAGATTAATAATATGAAGGCTTGGAAATTTTGCAGAGTGTGGGCAATTAGAAATTCTCAAGATCGTCCGTCCTTTTGCCCTTTTGTTAATGCCTTCTTATTATAGCCATGGCTTATGTGAATTTGAATTTCCGTCCATTGGCTAATTAAAGTGGAGGAAATAATCCTTGATCATGTCTTTTTTTCTTTCTCCTTGATTTGCGTGATCCAGATTTTATTCCCAACGTTTATCTCAAAATCCATTCTTGATTGATTCTACATTAAATGCCCGGTCTCCCACATTTTCCATTTTTCTGAACTGTCTTTTCTGCTTCCGTCAGCTTAGTTGATCAACTGGCTCCAATTCTCTTACTTCGCTGATTCTTGTGTTCTGTTAGACAACTCTTTTATCTCTTAGACAGCTTTCTTCTTGTTACTTGGCTGATTCACTATGTTATTCTTGCTTTACTTTGCTTTTTATATTGATTAGAACTTCTGAAATTCAGTTCACTTGGCTGGTACTCCTCTGCTGGTTTTCTTCAGCGGATTTGATTTTAACTTCACTGGCCCCTAATTTGGGTGAGGTAGTGTACACCAATTTTCGAAATAACAATATGCATCACTTAACTGATATCTTAGACTTACCCAAGGTCATCACAGACTTCCTTGGTTGTAAGTCAGTCCATAAGTCTTCACTCAACTGAGTCTGAATCCTTAGCCTTGTTACTCAGCTAATCTTCTGTCTTCACTTCACTGAGCTGCCCTATCAGACTATTTATTAAAGGGCTTGTCTGAATGAACTTATAAAAATGTCCGACTCTTAAGAAAAACTTATACAATCAATTCTAACTTATATCAGGCTTGCTATAACAACTAGCATGACCATCATCAAAACTTATAAATGTTTCTAACAATTTCCTCTTTTTTGATGATGCCAACACCCTCATAAGCCTGAAAATAAGTAGAATTTTGAGAAATAATTAAATCAAGGAAACATCAGACTTTATTCATCCATAACAAGGAAACGATTCAATAAGGAATGAAACAAAAATTATTACTACTACCGATTCATTCACATCTCCTTGTACCTCTTGAACCTGGTAGTGAATCCCTTCTATGTCACTGAAATCAATTTGTGGAAACTTCTACTTCAAGTACTCCAAGGCAATTCCAAAAGATGGTCTGCTGAAAACCCTTTTGTCATATAATCTATTTAAATCAGGCAGGGTTTTAGTGGCTGTTGGATTTTGGAAGTTTTCCACTAGTCTGACGCTTGCTTCTTCAATATGAGAATCAACTTTTCTTAAATATTCCACTGATCCTCGTGTGTCATTCTAGAGAAGGGCTTGAACTTCGTATTCATATTCATGAACTCAATTAGTTCTTCAGCTGATGCATCTCCTGGTCTCTGCACTGGTCAGGGGGCATAACCTAACCTTTGCTGATCTTTTCTATTGATTGACTCTCCATACGCAGGTCTGCTGGAGGAACCGGATTCCCTCTGAGCTGGTGCTCTTCTTCCTTTAGCGTAGGCACTCTTCAGGTCATTCCACAGTTTGACCATGTCATCATGCAAACTTTTGTCATGTAGACCTAGCCAATCTACCCATGCTTCATCCCGACTTTTATTTTGATAGGAGGTGTCAAAATTTTTCAAGAAATCCTTCACCACTCTGTTGGATTCTTCCTCATGAGTTTCTTTATACTTGTGGGAGGAAGATCTTCTTCTGCGCTGGTCTCCACCAGACTGCCTCCTCTGTTTTGAGCTACCAGACTCACAGGCGCTTCACTGGATATGGCCTTGCCCAGATTCTATTCTCAGTTGTCTAGAGACATTTCTTTGCCGATTCCTTGATTTGTACCTATCATCTGGTTATCTTGTTTGAGGATTTTCGGGATCTCTGCATCTAGCATCCCCGTTTCTTTTCTTTTAAGTAATTAATCCCTCCCAATTATGCTTTATCGTTTGAGTTAGTTAATTCATAGCTAGATGATGTAGATCTAGGCTATGACGTTAGGGATGTGGCGAAGCCTTGTCTATGAGGGTCCCATAACCTACGTCATATGTTTAACGTCTATTCATGAATCTCGCTTGGTTTAATTAATGTGTATCTAAGTAGTTTATATGATTTCTTTACGAGTTACCGTTTAATACGTTCGTATGATGAAACGCTGAGAGATACGTTCAGGGATGTAATCTGGGGACGAAATTGATTCGGGTGACCGAATGAGTTCACTCGGTCGACCGAGACCACCTATTCGGTCGACCGAACCCTGTTTTATCCGTTAAATAGCCACGTCTTTATGGTTAGGTTAACTTAATCGAATTTATCATCTCAGTAGGTATGGCTATGGCTACGTTACTCGCTTAGTTTAATTAAAATGTGTAAAAAGGAAATACCAATATAAAACTCTTAGGTAGGCTTATGAATTGATCTTCGGACGTTCAGCGTTATCTAGGTAGGTTTATATTTGGGGATTGCTAGCACCTGATTATACATACATCGTAGATTAGCATGAGACTATAACTTGGTAATTGCTAGTTGGACGAGAGCTTGAGTAATCGTTTAGGAAGTACGCCTAACCATAGGAATGTTGCCTCGGACGAGGTGTACGGTTAATATCGGCATCCTTAGAGTCGTAAACGTGTGAGTTATATGAGATGGAGGCACTAAAAGGCGAAGTCACGTAACAATACCACAGTGATCTAGTGACCTACCGGTGCTAAGTCAAGTTAAAGAGGATGACTCCCGTAGCCAATCTAAGATAGATACAAACGGATTGACGAGTTAATAAGTTCGGTTTATTATATAAATTATCTAGGTCCAAACGATAAAGACTATAATTGGGGAGGTTAATTACGTTGTGTCGAGTTGTGTCTTTACCTTTCTTGTCTTATGTTGGTCGTAGACCGCCCCTATGTCCTTGACATGTTTAATTAATTGTTTGTATATAAAATGATCCACAATTGGTTCCCCGTGGGATCGACCTTGATTCACTATAGCTATACTACGATGGGCCTAGTCCTCTTGCTAGTATTGGTTTATGGTGGTCAAGTATATTATAACCTGATTGACCCCGATCAAGTTTTTGGCGCCGTTGCCGGGGAACCAACGGTCAATTTTATGTATAAATAATTTTCTTATTCATGTCAAGTTTTCTCGTTTTTGAGTCTCGTTTTCGAGTCCCCTCGGTTGTCCGCTATGTGTAAAAATTCCGAGAATCCGGAACAATTTGGTTTCGCTCCCCGGCCGAGACCGCCTCGCCGCGGCGAGCCTGGTTCTATTTTCTCGGGACTTCGCGTGTCCGTTTATCCCCGTATGTTTAATCCGTAGGTCCGATAGCGACATGGGAAACCATGTTAAAATCGCCTACGGTCCGTTTTGTTTTTCTTCTCGTTTGCAGAAACCAGGGAAGCAATAATCCAAGTCAATAATTTTTCGCGGGCGCTGAGAAAATAACCCAGCAAACATGTGGAGCTACGAATCTAAGATGGGAAAAGCGATGGAAGCAATACCATTAAAGCACAAAGATGGCTCCGAAAAAATCTTAAAGGCTTAAATTCTTCGTGGTACAATGTTGAAGGCAAGGTACTACCTTTTTTGCTTATGTTTTACTACCTTTTGGTTTTGTGAGCATAAGTTAGCCTATACATGAACCTTGGTATGAATCTTAGCCCGGAGTTGGTTTGTAAGATTAATTTTATTAATGTGGAAGGTTTTGCCCCATAATCTATCTCATCTAGAGGGTGTAAGAAAACATGTAGTCGTTGAAAGGAAGTAGTGAAAAAAAAAGAGTTCCTCGTAGTTCCGTTAAAATCTCTTTGTCCTATGCATGAGATTGCTTCTACTGGCCATGGGAGCAACAAATTGTGTAGTTTAAGCATTCAAAATCTAAAGAAGACGTTGAGTTTTGAGAGAACACAATCTTCTCGCTTTCGTTGAGTTTTATGGTGATGGCTTCTCGGTGAACCCACCTTAAACGAAACGAGATTACGCTTTGGGTGACAATTTAGAAATCGGAGACTCTTAGTACATGGGTTCGGAAATGGTCTAACCATGGCCGGGCGAGTTCAACCGAGCTTCGGCTCAATCGACTCCCCTCCACGTGTGATGTACGTTACCAGCGGTTCAACAAGACTTAGCATAGCCGATAAGCCTTCGGGCTAAACGGGGCTTATCTTGACGGATTGGCCCGAACTCGTCACATATGTTCCAACGAATAAGACGGCATAGGCTTGCCTACATAACCGACCTTATTCGGAGTACTTTGATTCATTGTTTCTTATTGTCAAGTCCAAAACCGTAATTTTAACCGAGTTTCTTAGAATTCACTAATTCCTAAAACGAGAGCCGAGGTAAGAGCTTTGGATAAATGATATGGATAAATGTCGTTTCCTAGGTCTCACAACCAAAGGAAAAGTATTAATCCGCAAAAGCGACAAGCCCACCTCTTATAGTGCGCGAAGGGTCAAAGTCTGGCGATCCAAGAATGATAACTGACAAGGATAATTTTTGGAAGGTCGAGCTGAGGACTTTAAACTCAGAACTACTTCTTTAAAACCCTTAGGATTTCTTTTTAGGATTTTAGGTTTTTCTTTCTTTGAGTCAAATAAAAGTAACGTGACATATGTTGAGGTTTTTTATTTTGCCGTGTTCCGATGGCCATTGGGCTAAGGATGTGCAAAACTGTTTTACTCAATATAGGCCACGTGAAATAGAGTTCCGTAGGAGAGTCGAAAAAATTGCTAAAGAAAAGGAAATTTAGCAATCAACCTGAAGATGGAAGCATTAAGAGAGCTTGAGAATTACTGAAAATGTAACAGAGAATGATTGGTGCGAACAAGAACAATTTTGGTCAACTTCCAAAACCTTTTAGAATGGTGATCCAAGTGAAAATCCAAAGTAGTGTGCAATTCATTCTGCAATTATCCTTATCTTTCCCTTTACACTTTTTCACCTTCAAACTTTTCGATCCTCTCACCAATCTGCCCCAACAGTTCACATTTCTAACCATTCTTTCATCGCCTCTCTTTCTTTCCATCCGTTTCACTTTCCCACCCAATCTCAATGCCTTAACCATTTTCAACCCACCCATAAACACAATTTCTTACCCACCCTTTATCTTTTCTTCCCAACCTTATGTTTATCTTTTTCTAAACCCATCATACTCTCAACCTCCATTTTGTTCACAAAATACCTTTGTGTTGCGGAGTTTGAAATATTGCTAAGTTTTATTGATTATTTTTTTATCATTTTGATTTTCATGATCCTAGTTGGGGTAAGTGTAGCTCTGACCCTAGCTAGATTTTAAAGGTTTTTGGTTCGATCGAAGTACAACTTATCTTTCTACCGGAAGTTTTAAATTTCACATTTTCCGTCTATTCCGGCATTTCTAGATGATAAGTTTTGTTCTGAACTATCACCGATCAGACATTGTTGATGACGTTACGTGATACATTGGGTTATTAGTAATTTCGAGGAGTAGCTACATCTTCCTAAGTTGTTGATATCCAATGCAAGCGAGAAGTTTCTGCGCTAAGTATTTGATTTTATCTTTAGCCAATAGGTCGCATTCAATCTGTTATACCTTACCAAGTTTCTCTTTTCCTGGATTGAATACCTTTTCGATCGAGTCACCCTCGTGTTTTCCCACGTCGGGTTATGCTTTTTGATCTTTGTCTTCTCCACCCGGTTTTAAGAATATTTAGGCGGTGGAGGTTGTAGATGAAGACCACCATCTTTAGTTGCTTGTTTATTTTTCTTTCTATTTAGTATTTTTCTTTTTGGTTTCCCTTGTCATTGGTTGTATAAAATAAAGTGGCTTAAACTGTTTTTAGGTATTTATACCTCATTACTGCCACATTATTCTATACCTTCCATAGAAAAGGTATTTTACGGTTTCGTGGAGTTTGTCTGCTTATACAGGTTTTCACTTGCTTCTCCACAACGTGCTGACATTTACTCTGATATTGTTCCTTTACTTGAGAGCCGTTTCCAGAGCTAAGTCTTTTTCTTAAATTCTCATTTATTTTTGTCATTGAGGACAATGCCATGTTTAAGTGGGGGGTAGGAGACTTAGCTATGTTGTTATGATTAAAATTTGAATGAAACGGCACATGATTGAAAAAATTGAATAAATACCATATTATGTATCTCGTACCCTTAGAATTGTGAGTTCCTAGCTAAGAATTGATAGGAAATAAACCAAGTTTCATGAGTACGTGATCATTTTATACTTATGTTAAGTCAATTTAAGGATATTCATGCCCGTTTTTGAGAGTAGTTATTTATTATTCAATTACTCAACCTGTGAATCGAGTATACCGCGCAAATCATAATAACTGAAGAAATTATGTGTATATTGCATAGATGATTGGTTATGTAGACTTAGTGTCGATACTTATTGGCGATGTATTCTTATCTCGCTTGCCAACAAAAGCGGATTAATAAGCTTGAGACGTACCCGTGTTTTAGCAAAATGTTAGACACGGGCTTGTAGTAACATTACCAAAGTAGCCCCGCGCTTGTGGTAATATTCGATGCTATACATGATCTAAGATAGGGGGATACTCTAAAAAGTTTTCTTCCTTGAGATTAATAGTATTTGAAAAATATGAAGATATGAAAAAAATATTCAACTCTTTAAGAGGCTTTGAGTAGTACTCGGTCTCCAAGTCCAAAAACCCTATAGATACGCTCTTGCTTATTGCTCTAGTGCTTCAAAAATTTAAAGGCTTGAGAAGTATGAATGCTGAGGTTGGTAGGTTGAGATTGCGAAGTTAGCATAAACTCTAATCTTGCCACATTTATATAAAACCAATGCACATGCACACATCACTTCGATTCATAGTGACTAGTGAATAATGGATATCTTACGAGCATGACTAGTATGAGTTGACTTGAGCTTCTTGCGTAAGTATGACCTGACCATAGAAAATGTTGTCTTGGGGAATGACTTATTGATGCTTTGTTCGGGACGATCAAAGTCTAAGTGGGGGGTAGTTGATGACGGTCAAATTATACCCGTAAAAGTCATCAACGTTGACCTTAAATCGAGATTAATAATGTATATTTCATATTAAATCACTCATTTATATTTATTATTTAATGTTAAGTGATTATTAATATGATATTTGGTATTTAGCTATTTTTATTATTAAAGACCGATTTATTGTGTGATAATTGCTTATTTTGCAGATCACAACAAATCGGGAGGATTAATGTTAATTAATCAATGATCTCAAGATGATAAAGGAAGAAAATCGGAGCATTAAACGAAAGAAGTAATCAGATCAGCACGAAGCGTGGAGTGGGGAGCAAGGCAAACGAAGAAAACGTGGAGAACTTGGAAAATCCAGGTTCGGTCGACCGAGCCTCATGCTTCGGTCGACCGAGTGCATCCCTTCGGTTGACCGAGCCTCTGGTCAGGGGCGGTTTCTGACTTTAATCGTATTTATCCTCTAGATCCTTCCTAAGTCGGCCGAAACTCCTATATAAGCAACAAACTATGAGCAATTGTAAAACACACCTTTCATACTTTAGAATATAATTCTACTTTGATATTTTAATACAATGTAGCATAAGTAGATTGAAGGTTTCCAAAGCAATTTAAAGGTCGCGAGTTATGTAAGCCTTTATTTTCTCGTTTCTTTTCTTTTAAGTAATTAATCCCTCCCAATTATGCTTTATCGTTTGAGTTAGTTAATTCATAGCTAGATGATGTAGATCTAGGCTATGACGTTAGGGATGTGGCGAAGCCTTGTCTATGAGGGTCCCATAACCTACGTCATATGTTTAACGTCTATTCATGAATCGCTTGGTTTAATTAATGTGTATCTAAGTAGTTTATATGATTTCTTTACGAGTTACTGTTTAATCTGTTCTGTATGATGAAACGCTGAGAGATACGTTCAGGGATGTAATCTGGGGACGAAATTGATTCGGGTGACCGAATGAGTTCACTCGGTCGACCGAGACCACCTATTCGGTCGACCGAACCCTGTTTTATCCGTTAAATAGCCACGTCTTTATGGTTAGGTTAACTTAATAGAATTTATCATCTCAGTAGGTATGGCTATGGCTACGTTACTCGCTTAGTTTAATTAAAATGTGTAAAAAGGAAATACCAATATAAAACTCTTAGGTAGGCTTATGAATTGATCTTCGGACGTTCAACGTTATCTAGGTAGGTTTATATTTGGGGATTGCTAGCACCTGATTATACATACATCGTAGATTAGCATGAGACTATAACTTGGTAATTGCTAGTTGGACGAGAGCTTGAGTAATCGTTTAGGAAGTACGCCTAACCATAGGAATGTTGCCCGGACGAGGTGTACGGTTAATATCGGCATCCTTAGAGTCGTAAGCGTGTGAGTTATATGAGATGGAGGCACTAAAAGGCGAAGTCACGTAACAATACATCCCTGCCTCTTTCCCTTTGTTCTTGTAATCTCCTCACACTTTCATCAACTGCAGCTCTATTCCGCACCTCAATTTCTCTTAGCCTGATCCTTTCAGCTCTTTCTGCTTCTGTCAAATTTTGAAAAAGTTGACTATTTTTTGACTGATTCCTTTGTTCAGGCTGATTCGCTCTATGTTCCCCCTTGTTGGCATTATCAGTGAGGCCTTCAGAAAGTAAAGAATGACTTGCTTGAGTTGTGAGCAACAAAAGTATCTAGCTTTGAGTCAATACTGGTGAATCTGTTGTCATGCTCTTCAAGATTTTGTTTGTGCTCACACAGTTTTTCACATATTGCTCCAGCTAAGGCGATCATTTCATCCTTAAAGTGCTTTTTTGGCTTGTTGTTCCTTGTGTGTTCATTTGGATCCAGCTGAACAAGCATCTTCCCATGTTGTATGATTCCAATCATTCTGAGTCTGGATGTACCCAGATACAACTTCAAACCGGTTTTATAAGTATGTTCTCTCATCCTTCAAGGCTGCAATCACATTTCTTAGGCATAGTGCCTGTTTCTTGAACTCGTCTATCATTGAGTCCACTACTGTCTGGAAGGTAGAGTTTGATACTCCTGCTATTCCATAAGGTCCAGAGGTAGATGTGTTAGTTGGTTATGCCCCTGTTTGCTGTGCTGGTACCTTTTCAGGTATTCCTACCAAAGGAATGAGTGCTTGATTGGTTACCTCAGCTATCTATCTTGGCAGAGTAACATCCTCTCCTGCTACTTCCTCAAGAACATGAGTAGTATAGTATGCTTGTGCAGGGCTGTCCACCATTCATCCTTGCTGTGTGCTGGGAATGTTTTTGGGCGGTGTGGACACCTCAGCTGCTGCTGATCCAGTGTCTTATTCTGGTGTTGGTTCAGCTGCCTGCTCAATGACCTTAGCAGGGGTTTGAGGATTATCCTCAACTGGTGTCATCTGTTCATCTCCTGCTGGAAATGGTGCTGGAGAGCTGATATCAGTAAGCTGACTGTCTTCAGTTGTGCTAGTATGTTGTTGTTTTGCTACGCTGCTATTGTTTTTGCAGTGACTCAAAGGAAGTCAGATTATCATCATCTATGGCTTCTGGTGGTGGAATTGCATCACTACCATCACCTCCACCATCTTGGTCATCATCATCATGATAATCATCTTCTTCTTTTTCAGATTCTGCCGATCTAGCTTTGCAATCCACAACCTTCTCCTATAGTAGTCACTCATCCATGAGACATACTAGGCTTGTAACACTCCTTTTCATCAAACATGTTATCTCAGTCTGAAAGCTGGATTATGAGGTTCCCAGCTTCCAGTCCAGATAATATTCAATTCTTTCATCAATATCCCGTTTAGTGATTTGTATTGCTGCTGTAATCTCTTCTTCTACAATCTGTTCCACCATATCTTCACCATCTCCTCTTATTTCCATGCCAACTGGTAATTCTGGATTTATTTCTTCTATTACTGCATCAGTAGTATCTGCTCCTCTTTTTCCTTTGCTCAACAACAACATGATCTGCTTGCTTTCTCTTTTGTGTACCCTTGGCCTTTTTGGCAACCTTGAATATATTTTTGTCCTGGTGCAAGTTGTGCAAATGTATAGGTGCTACTTCCAAACAATTTAACAGGTAGTGAAGGGGTATCCCAGAGGAATTCTTCACCTAAAAAGTACATGTTTTAACCAAATTCTTTTCTGCTGCTTTGTTTGCAGCATCAATCTCACCTTGAATCTGTTCTTTCAGCTTTTTATTTGACCAGTCAAATTCCAGGCTTCTATTGATAATGGCCATTAATCTTGTTCTGACCTCAGTCATGGTGTTCATGGAACCCAATTTGCCTTCAATGCATTTGCCAACCAACAGACCGAATTCTTCCAATGGTTTCTTTAGTGTATTCCTTAGGCAATTGAATTTCTTATTTTCTAGAGTTTCATTTTTGCCAATATCCAACCAGAAAGCTTCTTCATTATTACCATATCCTCTGCCTTTGCTGGGCCAGTGGTTGATAGCTTCAAGTGTTGATGTAGTTAGTAGGGGTGATTGTCAGATCTTCCCTATTCACTGTGGTGGTAATCTTGTCTGCCACCAACTGACCATCTTTAGCCATCCTTCCTTCCACAAATTGGGCGTTTCGCCAGAAGGAGATTAGATTCTCATAGCACATGGCCTTGAATGAAAGGCTTAAGAAGGTCATTAACCCTAAATTTATGCAGCCATCGCAGAATCTTTGTGCTTAAATATCGTTTCCACATTCCCTCATGAACATGGAAGGATCGAAGAGAGACCTAGTGAAAATGGTCTTCTCGTATTATGTAGAAGAAAGAACATATGAGGAAGACGAGGACATATGAAAATTTTGGAAGTTTTGAAAAAAAATATGAAATTTCTAAATGATGCTTGCATGAATAATATGAGAGTGTAAAGTTGCAAAAATGGTGAAGTGTGGCTTATATAGTGGTGGATAGGTGTGAACAGAGATTTGATGGTTGAATTTCAAAAATATTAACCCAGAAGTAATGCGGGTTTATTTGGCATGTTTCTCTGTATCAATATTGCGGTAATTGAGGAAAGTGGGGGAGTGGATCGAGAGAGTAATGATAATTACCGTGAAACGAGGCGTTGCCATCTCTTCCATATTTTCTGACATTAACAGCCTTATTTTAATCCTTGCATCTTATTAAAATAACGTCCACGTGTATAATCTCCCATAATCAAAGCTCCATTATTCCTCTGATTTTCCATATGTATAAATTGTATATCCTTTTCACACTTGTTTTGCAGATTTATCAACGGATATAATGATTTGTTGATTTTTCATTCAGCTGACATACTAGTTAGCTGCTTTTCCAAGTATGCTGACCAAATCTCCGCTGAGCTATCTCTTTCACTGAGCTCCTTGCTAAATCATCAAAACTGATGTTCCCTACAACCAGTTGAGTGAACTTCATTGATCCAGTGACTGGCCTGCCAAGTGAGCGCACCAAAAATGAAAAAGGTCAATCCCGTTGGTGAAATCACTCAACTGGTTCATTTAGTGTGCTAATGTAGCTTAGTCCTGTTCATTCATACCTAGCTCAGTCCTTAATTTGTAAATTCTTTCATGACTTCGAGGTTTTGTGAATATATCTTCTAGTTGATTTTTAGTTGATATATACTCCATTACGACATCACATTTTTCTACATGATCTCTGATGAAATGATGTCTCACATATTTATGTGTTGTTCTTGAGTGGAGTAATGAATTTTTTGTTATTGATATAGCACTTGTGTTGTCACACAAGATTGTAATTGTCTTTTCTTCAACTCCATAGTCGCTTAGCTATTGGCTGATCCATAATACTTGTGCACAACAACTCCTTACTGCTATATACTCTGCTTCAGCTGTTGAAGTTGTTATTGAGTTCGGATTTTTGTTGAACCATGATACTAGTCTGCTTCCTAGAATTTGACAAGTTCCTGAAGTGCTTTTTCTATCTACTTTGCATCCAGCATAGTCTGAATCAGAATATGATATCATTTTGAATCCACTATCTCTTGGATACCAAAACCCTACAATCATTGTATGCTTCAAATATTTGATAATCCTCTTAGCTGCTAGTAGATGTGATTGGAATCTTGCACATACTCTGACGATACGGGATTTCACCTCTCCACGTGGAATTATTTAATTGGTCCAGCTGACATGTGGAAAAGTCCAAGTGTATTATCCATGTCGGGCCGATAACGATACGAGTCAATGATGTCCGCAGCAGTCAGCAGATTCCGCAAGTGTCCCATCTCGAATACCCATGTCGGTGTTATACGAGTCGAGACCAGGATTAAAGCCCAGATTCCTAAGCCCAACATCCAGAGGGTTACTTGGGCAAGAGGGCAAGGCCCAGTAAGGGTATTTATGTCAATAGACCAAACCGCCTTAAATTTAGGGCAGAAGAAGGACGTGTGCCTATAAATATACAACTCCAGGAACTACGTAAGGCTTGATTCTTGGACATTAGACATGATACGTAGGCAATCCAAGATACATTCTTGGACTCAGCCATAAAACACCAAAACACCATTTTTTCTACTGTTGGAGCGGTGCATATTCTTTCTTGACTCACCCTTAGATTACACGTGGCCCTGATAATCCGGTGTTCCATTATTTAGCATCATCATACTCCTACTGCAAATGCAATGTCTGGGCTGCTTGCAGTCAAGTGTAGTAGTGACCCAATGATTCCTCTATAAAGCTTCTCATCAACATCTTTTAACTTCTTTGTTCATTTTTTCCAAGTATAACTCTTGCACACATTAGTGTCTCTGATACTCCACTGGTATCCGTGCCATACTTCTTTATCAAGTCCTTGAGGTATTTAGCCTGATTAATGAAGATTCCATCCTTCGTTTGTTTCACTTGTAGTCCAATGAAATAGTTGAGTTCACCCATCATACTCATTTGAAATTTGCTTTTCATTAAGTTGCTAAACTTTCACACAGCTTTTCATCTTCTGATCCAATTATGATATCATCCACTTAAATTTGTACAAGTAGGGAGCTGGATCCATCTTCAATCTTGAATAGGGTCTTGTCAATGGTTCATTTCCTGTATCTATTGCTGATTAAGAATTGTGACAAAGTTTCATACCAGGGTGCCTGTTTGAGTCCATACAATTCTTTCTTCAGTTTGAACACCTTGGCTTCTTTGCCTTTAATCTAAAATCTAGGTGGTTGTTCCACGTAGACTTCTTCTTCAAGTATTCCATTTAGGAATGCACTCTTTACATCCATTTGGTAGACTTTGAAGTTCTTTTGAGCTGTAAATGCCAGGAATAATCAGATTGTCTCCAACCTTGCCATTGGTCAAAGGTTTCATCATAATCTATCCCTTCAGCTTGAGAGTATCCTTTTGCTACTTGTCTGGCCTTGTTCCTGACTATTTCTCCTTGCTCATCCATCTTGTTTCTGAATACCCATTTTGTGCCAATGATGTTTGCATGGTATGTTCTACCCACAAGTTCCCAAACTTGATTCCTTTCAAACTCATTGAGTTCTTCTTGCATAGCTGTGATCCAATCATCATATTGGATTGCATCATCTATAGTCTTTGGTTCAACTTGTGACAGAAAACACATTAGCATACTTTCCAGTTATCTTCTGGTTCTAAAACCTATATTCACATCTCTTATGACTTGGTCAGCTGGCTGATCTCTGAGCCAATTGACATCAGTTTGGAGTTGTGCTTGTGCTTGTGTCCTCACTGGTGTTTCCTCTAGTGTATCAGCTGGTGCGTCTTCTTTTTCTTTAGCTGAGTTATCCAGTGCTGCAGTTGGTACTAGTACTTCTATATAAACTGGTGCAGAATCTTGTTTTGCTATTTTTTCATCATCTGGAATGGATATATCTTCATAGCTAGTGTTTGGTTTGTCAAACACTACATGAATGGATTCTTCAATCACCAATGTCCTCTTGTCCAGGATTCTGAATGCTTTGCTGGTATCTGAATATCCCATAAAAATGCCTTTATCAATTTTTTCATCAGAAGTACTTAGCTGACCCCTATTGAGGACAAAACATTTGGCTCCAAACATGTGTAGATGTGATATGTTTGGTCTTCTACAGTTCCATAGCTCATACGGTGTATTCCCATGATATTTGTTGATGATTGATCTATTTTGTGTGTAACATTCTGTGTTTATTGCTACAAACCAGAGCCTCTTTGGTAGGCTTGCTTCTGCAATCATTGATCTGACAGCCTCATTGAGTGTTTTGTTTCTTCTCTTTGCTACTCCATTTTGCTATGGAGTCCCTGCAGCAAATAATTGATGCATTACTTCATTTCTTCACAGTAATTCCTGATTACTTGATTTAGGAATTATGTTCTTCTATCTGATCTGATTTTGACAATCTTTAGATCTTTTACACTCTATAATCTTTTTAATAGGCCTGGAAGCTTCTTTAGAGTTTCCTTCTTTTTGTTCATAAATACAGTCCAAGTGTATTTGGAGAAGTCATCAACTACTACTCGGGTGTACTTCTTTTCACATACACTCACTGGTGTGACTGGTCCAAAAAGATCCATATGTAAAAGTTGTAATATTCTTGTTGTTGACTGATGAGGTTTTGATTTGAAGGAGCATTTGATTTGCTTTCCATTCTGACATGCATAACATAAGCTCTCCATTTTGAAAGTTGTATCTGGTAAGCCTTCCACCAATTTGATTTTTGCCCTCTTGTTGAAGGATTTTAAGTTTAGATGGTTGAGTCTTATGTGCCATATCCAGTTAGGTGACTGCTTTGCCTTGTCCAGCAGACATGTCTCTGCCTTAGATGTGCTCCAATCTACCACATACATGTTGTCTATTCTTTAACCTGAAAGTACAATAGTGTTTTTTTACTTGTGGATCACTTTGCATCCTTCCTTGTTCAAGTGCACATTGTAGCCCTTGTCACAGAATTGACTGATGCTCAATAAGTTGAAGTTCAGTCCCTTGACATATGCCACATTCTGGGTCTTCAAATGATTCTTTAAAGTGTGCCTTCCCCCTTAGTCTTGTTAGGATTATCTTTGCCTCAAATGTGACTTTGGGTCCATCAAAAGCTTTAAAACCAGTCAACCAGTGCTTGCTTCCAGTCCTATGTCTGGAACATCCACTGTCAATGTACCAGACATCCTACAAAATAGATCAAACATTTTTAGGTACCTAACGCTGTATGGGTTCATGCTTGTTAGGAATCATGCCTCTTACTCTTGAAGGGTTGAAGTCATCAACCTCATAGGTAAGGCATGGGAAAATAGCTTTTAATATTTCCATCATAAGTATTATTGTATACCTTCTTGCCTTTTGGATTTTTAGCATCTTGCTTCACTCTCAAGTATACATGAGGTGGTTTGCTCTCAAATTGTCTTATGTATCCAGGTCCAGGTTTATGCTGGTTTTTCCTGAATCCAGATGACTGCCATTGAGCTAGTCTCTGTCTGTAAGAAGGTGGTGAAACATTCTAATCATCCTTTGAAGGGTAAAGTCTTCTTTTACCTTTCAACATAGTTTTGCCTTTAGTAGGCTGAACATAAGATGACTTAGCTTTCTTTTTTACTGCACTTGTTTGTGGCTTAGCTGGTTCAGGATGAGTATTGGACCTAATAGTCTATCCTTTTCCGAATCTGGGACCAGCTTTGGTGTTTGATTAAGATCTATGCTGACTATTATGTCTTTTCTCTTCTTGGCTCTCTTAGCCAAGACCAGATCTGGAACCAAACCTTTTTGGGGGTTTGTAAGCTGGTGTTGAGCCCGTCTCAGCTGAAGTCTTCTCTGCTGGTGTGGATGTTCCCTCAGCTAGTCAGCCAACATCGATGACTTGTCATTTGTCCTTTGTTGACCAGTTGAGTGAACTTCTTTATCAACTGAGTTAGTCTTCAGCTTTTCCCATTCTTTTCTTAATCTATTATCCTCCTTTCTTAAATCTTCATATTCTTTTTCAAGATTTTCATGATTTATTCAAATTTCATCAAATTTATTCAAGAGATTTTGAATTAGATCTTCAGATTTAATTAGTTGAATAGAGGATTGTGCAATATTAGAACTAGTTGCATTAGATGAGGATGCACAAGATAGTGCCTCTGTTTCTTCTACATCTTTTGCCATTAGACATAGGCATGATTTTTTATCCTCTGAGCTGGATTGAGTTGGTGCCGTATTCGCTACTTGTTTCAGCCATTAATGCTCTCCTGCTCTTTTTCTTATCAGATGAATGCATATTTTTGTCAGTTTATTTGTGCCTCCTCTTCTCTTCATTTTTTCTTTCTTTTCTTCAGGGCAGTCAATTTTGTAATGCCTTTTATTTTTGCAATTGAAGCAATGGACCTCTTCATATCTTTTCTTGGTGACTTGGTTGGATGAAGATTTGTTCTTAGATGATGAGCTCCCCTTGAATTGCTTCTTATTGAACCTGTCAAACTTTCTAATCATCAATGCAATCTACTCTTTGAGTTCTTGAGTGTCTTTGCTGACACTGTCAGATACCTTACTCTACTGTGGTGCTATCAGTGCACTGGCTTTGTGTGCCTCCACTGGTCCACCATCTTCAATGTTTAGCTTAAACTCTTGAACTTTTAGTTTTGACATCAGTGTCAATGTGTCCATTTTATTGAGATCAAGAGTGCCCTTCAAAACTGATTTAGCAATCTTCCATATGTCACTTAGAATTCTTAGGATCTTCAAGCAAACCTCCTTTTGAGGGTATGTGTGCCCAAGCTGCTGCAATTCACTGATTATACTGGAGAATCTGATATCCATTTGTTCAATGGATTCACCGGTCTTCATTTTGAAATTTTAAAATTTCTGTTTTGCAAAAGATAATTTATTTTCTCTAATTGATTCTGAACCTTCATTGATGAGGGCTAGTTAATTCCACATCTCTTTTGCTGTTTTACAGTCCTTGATCCACATGAACATATTGTTCTCCAAAGTTTTCATGATCATGTGTTTAGGAACATATTCAAGGTTGACTCTTTTCCTATCATCTTTGGTCCATTCACCTTTTGGTTTCTCTATTGATCTCCATTGATCTGGACCAGTTATGATGTTGTCATTATCTTGATTGGTCCATCATTGATTACATCAAGCATCTCCTCATGAGTTGCTACTAGATGAGACAACATTCGAATCTTATATTCGTCAAAATTGTTAACATTTATAATGGGAACTTTAGACATAAATCACTGTGATTCCAAGAGTATAAATATATCTATCAAAAATTTGAAATACTTTGAAAATTAAAAACGATCTCCTTGTTACCAGAAATCAGATCTAAACATTTTCTGATACAAAGAACGCTGCTCTGATACCAATTGTTGGTCTGAGAGAAGGGTGAAACTAGATTCGGGGGGGGGGGGGGGGTTGAATGTCTCTAGTTGGAGTTTAAAAAATTTTCTTTTGAAAAATCTTTTGTGCAGCGGAATAGACCTTCTAAAAATATGTTTTCAAAGTATAAACAGACACACACACAAGATAAAATGAATAACATAAAGTAAAGTGCTAAATTAAATATCACAAAAACTTATAGTGGTTCAGGATGATGTAATTCCTTAATCCATTCTTCTCCTATGATGATTGAATGAAATTCACTATCGTTTTTCACCAATACAATAGTTAGATTGCCCTTGGCTATACAAGCTTCACAATTGAGTTATCACTCCCAGGAAACATATGCTTCAGTGATTAAACTCTTCACCCACAGCACCTTCAGATGATATCCTTCAGCAGCTATCACAACTCTTCAATTCCTTCTTAGAAATCTCTGATTCAATTGCCTTAGTCCTTGAGGACAACAAAAGTCCTTTCACTGATCAATAAATCTCCACATGAGATAAGAGATGAGTGAATTCAAGAATTCACAAAAAGAACAAGTCTAGAATATGTGAATCTTTAAGGCTCTATTTTTCGGAACATGAATATCTGGATATGTCTTTGAAGATTAATAATACGAAGGCTTGGAAATTTTGCAGAGTGTGTGCACTTAGATATTCTCAATATAGTCTGTCATTTTGCCCCTTTATTGATGCCTTCTTTTTATAGCCATGGTTTCTCTGAATTTGAATTTTTGTCTGCTGGCTAATTAATGTGGAGGGAATAATCCTTGATCATGTCTTGATTTCATTCTCCTTGATTTACGTTATTCTTGATTTTATTCCCACAGTTTATCTTAAAATCCGTTCTTGATTGATTCTGCATTAAATGCATTGTCTCCCGCATTTTCCATGTTTTTAAACTGTCTTTTTTGCTTCTGTCAGCTTAGTTGATCACCTGGCTCCAGTTCTCTTACTTCGCTGATTCTCGTGCTCTGATCGATTAATTTCTCTTATATCTTAGCTAGCTTTCTTCTTGTTACTTTGTTGACTTCACTGTGTTGTTCTTGCATTACTTTGCCTTTTATACTGATTAGAACTTCTGAAATTCAGTTCGCTTGGCTGGTACTTCACTGCTTGTTTTCTTCAGTGGATTTGATTTTAACTTCACTGACCCTTAATTTGGGTGAGGTTAGTGTACACCAATTTTTAGAAATAACAATATGCATCACTGAAATGATATCTTAGACTTACCCAAGGTCATCACAGACTTCCTTGGTTGTAAGTCAGTCCATAAGTTTTCACTGAACCGAGTCTGAATCCTCAGCCTTGTTACTCAGCTGATCTTCTGTCTACACTTCACTAAGCTGGCCTATCAGACTATTCATTACAGTGCTTGTCTGACTGAACTTATACAAATGTCAGACTCCTAAAAAAACTTATACATTAAATTCTAACTTATATTAGACATCACCTGTGGTCGCATGTTGGATAGATGAGATACAAGCATACATCGAAACGGGCACTTTGCCCGATGAGGCGGACAAATCGCGCACCCTCAGAAGAAAAGCTTCGAGGTATGTCATCATTAGCGGAGTTCTTTATAGAAGGTCGGCTACAAAGCCCCTTTTACGGTGTGTTCGACAAGAGGAAAGCTCAGCAATTCTAAACGAACTTCACCAAGGTGTGTGCGGAGGACATCCAGCAAGCCGCTCTCTGGCACAAAAAGTTTTAACCGCCGGGTATTACTGGCCAAGTATTCTTAAAGACTCTGAGAAGCTAGTCAGGGAATGTCCCGAATGTCGAAGCATGCGGATATCCCCCGATTACCATCGTTGAGCGAGCATTGTGGTCGCACCTTGGCCTTTCGACATGTGGGGACTCGATTTAATCGGACCTTTTCCACCAGGAAGAGGCGGATGCAAAGTTATCATAGTAGCCGTCGACTATTTTACAAAGTGGATTGAGGCAAAACCTATGGTTAAGATAACTCGCAAAAGCGGCGTGGTACTTTTTACATGATCAAATTTTCTCTCGTTTTGGCGTTCCGCGAGCGGTGGTGTCGACCACGGTCCACGGTTTCGTACGGAATTTTCAAACCTTTGTGCGAATTCAAGGTAAAGCATTGGCAATCATAGCGTACCCGCGCAGGTAACGGTCAAGCCGAGGCCGGCAACAAGCAAGTAATTAAGATGCTAAAGAAAAGTGTGGATGATAAAGCAAAAAGGAGGGTGGGTAGACGAGTTGCCCGCCATCCTATGGTCTCTCCGCACCACCATCAAAACACCAACGGGTGAAACTCCTTTTGCTTTAACTTATGGAGCGGAGGCAATGAGTCCAGTCGAGATGGCCCTGCCAAGCATCAGGGTCGCTCTTTACGACCCCAAAGATAACGTGTTGAATAAACAAATCGATCTCGATTTGGTAGAAGAAAAAAGAGTAATGGCTTATCAGCGGTTATTAAATTACAAGCAAGTAGCGAAGAGAGAGCATGATAAACGTATCCGCGATCACTCGTTCAAAGTGGGGGATTTCGTTCTTCGCAATAGGAAAGCAACGGGCATGGAACCTGATAAGGGTAAACTTACAGCGAACTGGGAAGGACCTTATCAGGTGGCAAAGGAGATCAAAAAAGGAACCTATGTACTGAAGAATCCTGAAGGTTACGAGCTCAACAGGCCTTGGCATGCGGATAATCTTAAGAGATACTATATGTAATAATCGGATAGGGTTATGGCCATCCTCTTGTCTACGATAAAGAGCGTCTAGGCTTTCTTTGTAAATTTTTATCATCTAGCGGGGTGATCAAAATTTTATAAATCCAATTTTACATCCTTCCTCATACAGCATTTTACTCAGGCAGGGAATTTTTAAGCAAAGGTCTCGGTTTCCCCTCAACCTTTGTCAAAAAGTGGGGGCAATATGAGGAATTTTTCAATAAATCCACGCCGCCAAATCTCATATCAAACAGGGGGCCACCCTCCAGGAATTTAATTTCAAAAAGCAGTATCTTTGACATCAGATTTAGAAGCGCGAATAACAACTGAACAACTGACTTAGATAAGATTCAAGGGGGCACAAATTGAAATACACTAGCGGCCTGGAATCTTATCTAACCCAAGGGGGATTGATCGGACTCAATTACAATAACAGAGGCGAACAAGCGAATATGGGCGAACAGAAAGCAAACTTCAATATACAAATTGCAAATGGAAAAATGAGGAGTTATGCGGAAAAGTAAAAATAAGTTGCAAATTACAAATCAAGTGAAGGCAAAGTCAAATCAGAATTTACAAACGGATCAGGACAAAAACAAAGCTAAGCTTCATCTGGGCGGTTGTCTTCATTTTGGATATTGGCAGAATGAAGGGAGGAGTGGAGTAGCCTGTCGACTTCTGACTCAGAGGAAACAGGCGTTATAGCATCCTCAGTCGGCACAGCAGGCGGGGTGACGCCTTCAGCGGTCTGATCTTCAGTTCGCTCCTGAGTTTCCCCACCATCTCCACCTTCAGCGTCGACCGGTTCGAGCTCGCGACGAACTAACTCCCTCGATTATTTTCTACAACCGGGCAGAGCGACCCAATCGGGAGCAAGCTTTGGAGCATAGGCCTCAAGCTCCTTATCCGAATAAGGAATCCGCGCATGGAAAGCCCTTAGTTCCTCATCGAAAGGGTGTGTGAGAATCCAGTCTCGCAAAGTTTCAACATCTGGATCCTCACTACCCCGGGCCCACAAACAGCGGGCAATATGATAGCCGCCCCGGTCAAAGCCCATAACAAAACTGTCGTCAACTTCGGCGCTCTTATCGGCCATCTTCTGATTCATAACGGCGAGTGCCTGATGAGCATCGTCGCATTTAGCTTGAAGTCGCTCCATCAAATCGGATAACTCTTGAGCTTTGGCCACACGCTCCCGTGCAAGCTCCTCCGATCGGCGCATCGTCGCTCGGCCTCTATCCGCATTTTGTCGCCTTCTCGCCCGAAGTCCGCCGCCCCGCCCCGCGGTTTCTCGCCCTTCGTCCGCGCCTTATCGGCCGTTACCCGCGCCTTACGCTCTTGGGCAAGCGCCCCCTCCGCCGCTTTCTTCTCGCGGTCACCGTGCTTCACCTTGTCCTTCTCGATTCCAACTCGCCGTGAAGCCGCGCCATTGTGTCGCGAGACTTTTCCAATGCTTTCTTGGACTCATCCGCCGCTTTAGCAGCGCTATCGGCACGGGGATATGGTCTCGATATGGTCATTTATGAACTGGGCCAACCCGGTGCCGAACCGAAAGGAAAGAGATGTGCGAGGTCAATATCGGCGGGAAAAATAAAGCAAAAGACAAATATGGTAAAGCAAGGAAAACTTTACCGTGCTCATAACGGTGCCAAACGGACCCCACAAATCTTCGGCGTTGGGAACAAAAGCACGGCGAGGTGTGGTTTGGTCCGCCAGACAACCCTATCCGCGATCCCGCGGCCGATCTCCAAGTTAACATTTGGGGGCAGCCCCACTTCAAGTGCTTTAGGGGAGGAACATCTGCGATCCCCTTTGAAATTGCTTTCGCCATCGAAATGTTGAGGGGTTGGCCCATAAACCCCTCATCCAACCAGACGGCTGGGAAGCCCGCTGGACCAACGGGCACGTTTTTGGGCAGCATGGTCATCTGGGTGCCCGCGACTGCGGACACCTCAGCAACCTTTTTGCCTCTATCAGAGGCAGATGCCGAGCTCACAGTCTCCTTCACCGCTGTCTCTCTATCCGCAGCGGCCTTTTCCCTGGCTTCATCTTTTTTGGATTTTTTGTGGGGAGGAGGATCATCATGATCGCCGCCGATACCTTCAGTACGGACTGCCTCTTCAGATACGGCCCTTTTCTTTTGACCGGTAGGTGGCAGCTTCGAGATAGTTGTCTGCTTCATTGCCTTGCTCGTCCCAGCTGTAGCCGCAGTGGATTGCACCGGTGGCACGGCCGCCTTTTTCGCCTGCGAGCTTGAGGTGCCCGCCGCCCCAGCAGTCAAACTGACCTTCGGAAGATCGCCCGCACTTTCACCGCATTTCGGCTCGTTCACCTCCCCAGTCGTCTTCGCCCGGGAGAGAGAGTTGCGCCGAGTCAATCTATCCATGGTACCCGGAAAGCACGAAGCGTATTAACAGACAAATATATGGGGGAAAAAGAAAGATGCGGATGCAAAAAGTAACAAGTAAGAATCCTACTCGGTGCTCGCTTAGAGGGTCGCCTCCACGGGTGGTACATTGGGATGGTAGGCATATAGCATGATGACATTCCCCGTACCCGCCGGGGTGGGTTGGCAACGGATCGACAGTGTGCAAAGGGATCGCCAACCCCCGCGGCAGAAGCCCCGCTAACCGAAGATACGGTTCGTTAATATCAAGAAGCATTCTCCGGTTATACGCGCGGGCTTGACCCTCGTTCTCGCTAGTATAGCCTAGATCATCTTTTATCTCGGCTATAAACCCATCGTCGTCGTCCCGGGTTTTGATATCTTTGAGATGTTCGGTTGTCACGAGTTTGCCGGCGTTTCGCAAAAGGCCATCCCACCCGTGACTCCACCTTCATGCATCTCTTATCCCAGTCCGCTACTTTATCTGGGAGGTCGAATAACAAGCGGGGCCGACCACTACTCGAGCGACTACGTGGCTGAATCCGGCCGGCGTCGCCTTTCCGCGAAAAAGAGTAGAAGTATAGCAAAGCGCCCCATAGAGGGTTCGCGCCCTTTCAACCGGCTGATTATAATAAAGGACGTCACGACGCGAATAACTCCCAAACTAAGGTCGCAGGGCATCACCCTCAGCTCCTCCATAAACTTCACAAAAAATGGGTCGAAGGGAGGCCTGAGTCCGGCAACGAAATGATCGAAATGGAGCCATATGTAATCTTCAGTTTCGCGGCCGCAAATCCTTGACACATTGTCCGCTCCCATGCTCGCGAATCGATAATCAGAGGGAATGTCATATATAACCAGCGACGACGTGTAATCTGCAAGGCTCCTCATTCCCCTCCACTGAGATATGAGCTCGCGGTCGGCACTCTTTTGCGCAGTCAGCTCGGCGGTAACTTCCGCGGACCTGATCTTGACTGACCTCTTCCTGCTCGCGGTCGACGTTCCAGGAACCCTAGAAGAACTCGCGGCCCTCCTACCCAACGAACTCGGCACCGCCCTGTCCGCATCCTCGTCGTAGTCTTCTTCCTCAATCTCACCCCCGGCCGGCGCCGCCGCCAATAAGAGCGATTTCATCCTCCGGCTCGCCTCTCTTGCTCTCATCGAGTCGAATCGTCGACCATCCGCACCTCGTCGCCGGATCCGTAACCGGCGACTACGCGAACTTCCTCATTTGATTGAGTATCTTCGAGAGGACATGCTCGAAAAAGAAAAAGGGCAAGGTGGACACGTTTAATCACCCAGACATGATAGTCAGGCCGAGGTAAAAGCGAATACACCCCGACACCTCGCCCCTCTGTCTTCTTTGAACAAGAAACCCGAAAAACCTATCTTTTTCCCAAGCATTAACCCAGAAAAATCCCAGGCAAACTACCCCCAATCACATATGCATTCATACAGGAATAAGTGGTGTCAACATGTAAACACAGGTAATCAAGGAAGGCGCAATCAGAGCACCCAACCCCGATTACGCCTTGTTAGAAGTCAGAGCCATGAAAAACTGCTAGCTAACAAAGCAAATCATGGAAAAGCAATAATCTTGGAGCAAAACCATACATCAAAGCGTAAATGGGGATTCAGGAAGAGGATAAATATACATTATGCTCAAAAATCATGATATCATGATCATACGCTACACCAAAGTAAACTAGGGCAACATTCATGCAAAAACGCAAGGAAAAACAAGTCGAAGTCACGATTTTGGGAAGGAATCAAAGTAAAAAACGGAAACAGAAGGGAGATTTTGGTACCTGATCGTTGGAAGAAGTTAAGAAGTAGACTGATTGCTGAGAAAAACGCCTGATCGAAGCTCTGTTAAACCTTGCCGGAAATCGCCTTCTCACCGGAGTTTTGTTATCGCCGGAGTCAATTTCGCCAAAAGTGGTGAATGGTGGAGGAGGACCCCATTTTATAGAGGAGAAAAAGGGCGGGAACAGTTATTACGATTTTCGAAATTTGAAACGTTTCGAAACGTCTTATCTCTACGATACGTCTAACTGACGACGGTTCGTATCCCCGTAAATGGCGGCCAATCGAATAGGCGGCGATTCGATCGTACGCGACCTCTCACGTGATAGATGTGACGTTTCAACTACTAGTACATTCCTTTTCAATTCTAGTCGCCCGCCTACCGGCGGTCATCATTAAGCCCAACGGAGCGTTGTTGGCAACTAAGCCCAACAGAGCGTTGTTGGTAACTAAGCCCGATATAGCGACTATCGGCGATCAAAGCCTCGTTCGCCGCAATGCACAAGACAACTTACCGGTGATTTCGTTCAAACACTAGTTTAAGCCCGATATAGCGACTATCGGCGATCAAAGCCTCGTTCGCCGCAATGCACGGCAACTTACCGGTGATTTCGTTCAAACACTAGTTTAAGCCCGATATAGCTACTATCGGCGATCAAAGCCTGTTCACTACCAGCACAGCAAACTTCAGGCGGTATTCACCTCCTCGACATACTTTCTACTCTCCACCTGGGCGGGCACATCCAGTCGCAGAGTAGGGGGCCATTGATATACCTAACCCGCAACAGGACACTGTTCCCACGGATTGGGCCTGTCAACCCGGCCCACTACAAATATTATGGGCCTCGCGGATGTAGCCGCACCCACTTATAGCAAGCTGGTCGCCAGATCCTAGCCGCCTTCCTGTCCGCCACTTCTAAACCGGACATATCTCCATCATATGGTTTCTTATCCTAATCGTCAAGGCAAGATCGTACCCGCCGCTCGCCATCACCGCGCGCGTCGACGCTACGGACGGCGCATGCGGGCGCCCGACATGACTATTTACATGATTCAAAGTGCATATAGATATTTATTCAAGATACTTATGACACTTGTATAAGTTATTTCTTATTATATCATTAGTCGTCTAATCGTGAACAAGTAGACCGACTTGCTCGTCTATAAATAGAGGATCATATGTAACAAAGAAGAGGGATCGAAGAATAAATACACACAGCCAAACTCTGCCATTTTGCCGCTAACCACCGGCCCAATCTCTTGTTATTTATTTTATGCTTATTCCGCCACCTTGTTCTAAATAACCGCCTTACCCTCTCCGGAGGAATCATCCATAACAGCCTTATATCCTCAAGATTGACACTGTTACCGCAAAACTGATATTCCACGCAACATCACTTATCGAATCAATCGATGATCATATTTATGGATATATCTTAATCCTGAGGTGATCACAGTCAATTGCTTGAATCAGTATAAGGTTTGACTTGACGGTTAATGATTACACTGAGTCTGTGATCTGAATTACCCCATCTTGGCATTGTACTGGATTGAATGAGTAGTCTATGTTATCACAGATACGGAATCCATTCCTTCCATTTATGGAAGTAGATAGACATTTCCCTTATTTGTTGATCCTAGAAACTGATCGATCGTACGAGTTCATATTACACTGATTAGCTACCAGTGAGTTGTATGAATTAATTGATCACTAGGGGGTTAATGGTAAATAAGTATAAGAGGTTCTAAAAAGGGTTAACGGTAACTTCCCAATTTAGAATGAACAGTCTATGGAGGATTATTCCATATGTAATGATTATATCAATTGACGCTTATTATTATTCTCGTGAGGAAATAAATATAATCTCATTATCGGAGGAGTACAGTCACGGGATTATGGTGGCATATTCCTGTGATTGATTTATCGAATACAATTATTCTGTTCGTAAGATAATTATTTATTTGATTTATCGGAGCCGCTGATTATTAGTCCATGGTCCCCGACGTGCCTCTAATATAGCATAGCTATTCTCGGACGTCGAATCCTAATAATATTAATTTGGTTCTTGTTGGACTTTATTAAAACGATATGTGAATTAATTGTTTAGTGGACTATTAAATTAGTTGGGCTAAATAATTAAATATGTGAAAAAGACATTTTTTATAATCTTGGCCCAATTTAGTGTGTTGGCCGAAAATTATCGTGACTAGATCACAAGGGAATTTTCGGCCCCCCTCTTGTTTTATGGAACAAGAAATTATTTTCTTATGTATTAATAAGACATGTGCACAAAATATTTATTGGATAAATATTTGTGGTAAGAAATAAAGATAAATATTATTCTAGATTTGTTCTAGAATATTATGGGATTATCTTTTATTTATTGGATTTATTTTATTTGCAAAATAAAATCTTTGGAGGACAAGGATTACTCTCCTATATAAAGAGAGTTCTCTCAAGCCTAAAATACACTATAAATTTCGACTTCATCTCTTAGAGAGAGGAAGAAATAATTTTCGGCCAAGGGGAGAGAAAGAGGAAATCTTGGAGATTTTCCAGGTAGCATATCGGGAGGATTCGAGACGAGAACTTCCTTCCACCAGGAGTTGCTTGGATCACACGTGCGGAAGATTGATAAGTAGAGATTTGCAATCCGGCTCGATCAAATACAATTTATAAAACTCGAAACCTTAGGCAAAACTCACTTTCTAACCGGCAGTGAACCGGGTCGATCGTAGGTAGTGCGTTCAGAGTCCGAGGTGTAAGGTGTAGTGCCCGAAAGACAATTATATAATTGTTTTAGGACAGAATTAGTAATTCATCTTATTATATGCATGTATGCTTATAATTAAGACACTACTGAAAACTCTAAGTACCTCGTTTATGTAATCACATAACTCAGTGTATGGCTATACACAAGAGGATTGAGTTAGTGAGATGTACTTAAAATTAACTTAGTCCGTAGCGTTTATTAATCCGAGTATGGGTCTCATGATTAATTTGCTATTAATGCGCCCGAACACTTTAGGTGTGACAGTCTTATCCGGGTTCGTCGGTAATAGGGTACCTAGTGGGGCATTTATATATGATGATAATCATATAGGGCTGGACCGATTTGATTTGAGTTCTCGATATAATTCCGTAATCGAGAAGTCTTATCGAATCACAAGATGATCATATATGGATTAATCTTAATCCCGAGGTGATCACGACGATCGCTTAGACTAGGGTAGAGTTTGATGTGTTAGTAAGGATCACTTCGAAGTATGTGGTCCAACACTTCTCGTTGGCTCTATTCTGGGATAAGTGAGTAGTCTGTGCTATCACAGATATGGAATCCATTCCTTCCCTCGGGAAGTAGAGAGACAATTCCCTTATTTGTTGACCCTAGAAACTGATCGATCGGCCGAGTTCATATTATATTGGATATGAACTAATTGATCACTAGGGGGTTAATGGTAAATAATGATAAGATGTTTCGAGAAGGGTTTACGAAAATATCCCGAATCGAAGTGAACAGTCTATGGAGGATTTATCCGTATGTAATGATTATATCAGTGGACACTTTCGACTCATAAATTGAGTGTAAGTTATCTATATTCGATAGAGTTCAGCTTCGGGTTTATGGTGGTGTAATCCCGGAATTAATAGGTTGGATATAATTATTCTGTCTGATGAATAATTTTATTCGATTTATTGTAGCTACTGAATATGGGTCCATGGTCCCCGACGTGGCTCCTAATATAGCATATAGGTTTCTCGTCGTTGCACCTCAATTATAATTAAATAGTGGATTGGGCTATTTAATTTGATATGTGGATTAATTGTTTAGTTGGACTAAATAATTAAATACACGGAAAAGACATTTTTCGTGGACTCGGCCCAAATTGGTGTGTTGACCTTTTGACTCAATTGGTCAAATATCAAAAGATGCGTGTGACCTTAGTTGATTAAGGTTGGTGGCGCATTTTTGTTATATTATTTAATTATTAGGAAATTAGTTTTCTTGGATAATTATTTAATATGTGATTTATCTTTTATTTGTTAAATGATAATTCATGGAATATTAGATAATAATATGATTTATCCTAATTTGTTTGGGATAATTATTTTATTTATCTTTTATTTGGAAAAAGGATTAATGTAATAATTATCTCTTAATTATTTAATCCTTGGAGGTTAAGTTTTACTCTCCTATATAAAGAGAGTTCTTCCAAGCCTTTTGACACACACTATTCACGTCACTATTCACAAGAAAAATTGGCTGAAAATTTCGGCCTCTATTCTTAGGGTCGAGTTGGAAAAATCTTCGGGATTTTTCCCGTAGCATATCAAGGAGGTCCGGCGGCGAGAAACACCATCCACCTGGTGTTGCTGGGAGACACACGTTGGAAGACTGTGGCTTCTCAAATACGTGTTCTTGGAGATCTATCATTCTTGGAGTTAAGCACCATAAAAAGGTAGGCTCCTAAACCCCCTTGTAGGATTAGATCTTTAATTTATGTTCTTTGTTTCGTTTAGATCTAGATCCGATACTTCCGCTGCGTAATCGGGTCAATCCATGATTGATCCGATGATATTACATCTAACACGAGGTCGATCCCACGAGGAGATTGAATCGAATATAAAAATTGTGTTAAAATCAGAGGGCAAAGAGTGTATGAACAAGACAAAAGATCGAAGCTTTTACTATTACACGGCATAAACAAGGATCTGAATCAAGACTTTTATCCAGAGTAAATTTCATCAAACTAATGATCTACACAATCAAAACCATATTGAGAGAAAACAAATCGAAATAAGGAAACTTACAATAATAAAGATCAAAACATTGTAGATCAAGACTTTTGAATCCCAAATAAGCAAAAGATATCAACCTTTAATTCATACAATGATCCCAGGCACGAACTCCACCAAACTATCGATCAAATATAGTATTCTACTCTGTTTTAAAAATCTAAACTAAGAAATTGAAATACGGAGTCTAGTCCAGAGCTCTAGTCCGGCTATTTAGATGTCAACCTGTCATAACAACCGCCGAAGCGGCTGGGTTGAGCACCTAAGCCGGCCTCGAACTCAGTCTAGGCCAATAAAAGTCAGAATTCTGTTTCATTTGGTTTAGAAGCTCTTAAATAGGCAGAAAATCGCGACTTTGACCTAGTTGGGCCGACCAACTTGGCCCATTTAACTCGTCTTCAGTAAATTCAGTGATAACTTGCTGTGTAGAGCTCCGATTTGAACGATTCAAGATGCGTTTGAAAGCTCGTTCAATTACCTAAAACTTTCATGAAGACGACTTGGCTAGAAAATGCCTCAAAGATAGTTCAAAATAAAGATTAACGAACAGGCATGCTGAAATACTGCTGTCGGCGCCAAACGCCCGTTTGAGTCATTTCAAACGCCCGTCTGCCTTGAAGTCTGATTCTTGATTAGGGTTTCTTTGATCCGAACGAGTGTCTGGCTTGCCTTGAACGCTCGTTTGTCTTATACGAGCTTTCTTGAATCGAGCTGAACCTACCCAAACTCCCGTTTGGGGGTCATTTGGACGCCCGTCCAGCTGAAAACATAACTTTCTGAATGATGTATTAACTCTGTGGACGCCCGTCTGACTTTGCCAAACGCCCGTTCAAGGTGGCCTTCCTGCGGACGCCCGTATGGAGTATGGCCAAACACCCGTCTGGCTTGATTCCACTCCAAACTTGGCTTTTCTTCCACTATCATCCAGCTCTCGGGCCACGAACATGTCTCATAGTCCAAAACATCACCTTCCGGGTCCTCGAGTCACCTAAGTCCTGCAATAACATAGACGAACAAACACCACGCGTAATCCCGGAAGACAAAAGTGCTCGGAAATAAGGTAAATATCGCTAAAAAGGCGGAGTTTACTATCGATGTGACAATTTAACTCCCCGTGCATACAACTCTCGATATTACTCTCAAACATGTCTAAATCTATCTAAAACATGCCAATAAAGTGATAAACGAGGGCTAGATCATATACAAAAGTGCAGTGAAGTTGACTCCCATCAACTACCCCACACTTAGCCTTTGCTCGTCCTCGAGTAAACAGGCGTATTAAAAGATTCCAAGGGATCAACTTCACAAACGCGTATAAAAACACTCACATTGCCAAAGTAAAAGATAAGTAAAATAGTGAATGCAAATATCTTAACTCAATCGTTATCAGACAAACGGAATGTGTATGTGTGAAAATTAGCTTCCAAGTCATAGATCAAATCACCGGTTCGGATTATAGACGCTTAGCTATCGCGACTACACTAAAGCTCATTTTAATAACACCTCCACTAATCGGGACCAACCAAGGCTAAACACGGTCAAGTAGGACTTGAAGGGTTATAATGTTAAGCTCGGGACGGGGTTAATCGAAAGGAAATTTGGGACTGGAGAAAAGAAAATACGAGTGAACCTAATCATCTCATTTACTTTCTATTTGAAAACATCTAAACCACACCAAACTCCTTCGATCTTTCTACATGCATTAACAAACAACTCCAACCTTAACATCATATTTTTTTCATTTCACACATTCCTTCTTCGACTTCAAACTTCATTCAACTTTATTCAACTTTCAATATTTCATTTTCCTTCATTTTCTTTTCAATTTTTTTCTTTTTTTTCTCTTTTTTTTCTTTCTCTTTCTTCGAACCACAAGCCTCACAATACGTTCCTCGAGCACCTCCCTTTCATATACTCGCTCGTACTAACCAACTTCTCTCGAAGCACGCACCATCTCCCACCCCACACTTGATTTAGCAAGTGTGTCTAAAGTAACGACTAAGTCCACTCGTAGGGTGATCAAAAGAAACGTGACCAAAAATAAAGCTCACGGTTAGGGTAATACAGGCTACGTAACCAAAACGGCTCATTTCGGACGGTGGTCAGACCGTCCTATCAAGGCTTAGAGGAGTTACAAGGGTAAAATGTTGGGATTTTGGCTTATTTGGCTCTGGTTAGGTCAAAGAAGCGCCATGACTGTCATCCCGTGTCTCACCAAGGTCAATCCTTCTATTTCGCCTCGAAGTTATAAAATGGGATCTAGGCAGTCGAATTGTGCTCAAGTCTACCATAATCGTTCACTAGATCCTAAGGCCCATGAAATTGAAGCTAAACGTGCAAAAGAACTTCCGTTTATAAGATAAACCTAGCGTCTTGATATAAGCATTTACTACTTCGCTAAGTCGTTTACCAAGAGAATGTAAAGTTTAAACATGCAAACGGACGTTAAAACCTTGGAAAATTTTAAAATCTGACTCGAAAACGGACACAGACTAAGTATATTACTGAACTGGCATATTTAAACGTACAACTCAACCCAAGCTAAGTCTACCACCCCACACTTTGAATGAAACACTGTCCTCAGTGTGTGAATGAAAGAGAAAGAAGGCTTAGCTGTGGACCCGGCAGAAAGGCATGAACGAATCTCGTGACATCTTCTTATAAGCGCATCCCGTGTACCTAAAGTCACATAGACAGAAAACAACGTAAACACATGCACGGGACGTGGTCCACGTGCCAAAAGTAGGCAACAGATACACTGGGGTTAGAAAATAAAGAAGCCATGCCACAGCAGTAGACTCGAAACACAAACAATCCCTCAACATGGACCGCAATAGATGGAAAAATAACCATAAAGGTAAAAGAACAGAACATCTACGCATATCATATAAAGGCCACAGAGGGTCACATTAAAAAAATCCATGTCAAGTAGTGAAAGCATGTATCACACTCAAATACTCCTCACTATATTCATCGCGAATTCCTCTTAGACACACCTAAGCTTGTTTTATTCCAAAAAGTTTTTTTTTCTTTTTTTTTTTTTATAATTTTAACGGCAGCCCGTTTTTTTTTATCTTTTTTTTTAAATTTTAAAACCCCTCACACACACACACACACACGATATTTTAGACCCCTCAAAAAGTTATGGTAGCCGAAGGCCCTAAGCCCCAGTTCTAGCCGGACTTACAAGATATCAATCTAATATAACAACCCCATAAAGGGATTGGGTTGAGTACCAAAGTCGTATTCAATCCGAGTTCAGGACAATATCACTTCAGCATCCCATGGCTCCTATCGAAATCTAAATAAAACAAGATCGATAAAAACCTAGGCCCAAGTTCTAGGACAACCTACAAGATATCAACCTAATATAACAACCCCATAAAGGGATTGGGTTGAGTACCAAAATTGCATTCAAACCTAGTCTAAGCACATAATATCAAAATGTTATCAATTTTTTTGCGCTCTCTTGACCTAACACAATTTTTGATATCGACAAACAATCTCCCCGGCAACGGCGCCAATTTGATAAGTAGAGATTTCGCAATCCGGCTCGATCAAATACAATTTATAAAACTCGAAACCTTAGGCAAAAATAACTTTCTAACCGGCAGTGAACCGGGTCGATCATAGGTAGTGCGTTCAGAGTCCGAGGTCGATCCCACGAGGAGATTGAATCGAATACAAAACTTGTGTTAAAATCAGAGGGCAAAGAGTGTATGAACAAGACAAAAGATCGAAGCTTTTACTATTACACGGCATAAACAAGGATCTGAATCAAGACTTTTATCCAGAGTAAATTTCATCAAACTAATGATCTACACAATCAAAACCATATTGAGAGAAAACAAATCGAAATCAGGAAACTCACAATAATGAAGATCAAAACATTGTAGATCAAGACTTTTGAATCCCAAATCAGCAAAAGATATCAACCTTTAATTCATACAATGATCCTAGGCACGAACTCCACCAAGCTATCGATCAAATGTAGTATTCTACTCTGTTTTAAAAATCTAAACTAAGAAATTGAAATACGGAGTCTAGTCCAGAGCTCTAATCCGGCTATTTAGATGTCAACCTGTCATAACAACCGCCGAAGCGGCTGTGTTGAGCACCTAAGCCGGCCTCGAACTCAGTCTAGGCTAATAAAAGTCAGAATTTTGTTTCATTTGGTTTAGACGCTCTTAAATAGGCAGAAAATCGCGACTTTGACCTAGTTGGGCCGACCAACTTTGCCCATTTAACTCATCTTCAGTAAATCAGTGATAACTTGCTGTGTAGAGCTCCAATTTGAACGATTCAAGATGCGTTGGAAAGATCGTTCAATTACCTAAAACTTTTATGAAGACGACTTGGCCAGAAAATGCCTCCAAGATAGGTCAAAATAAATATTAACGAACAGGCATGGTGAAATACTGCTGTCGGCGCCAAACGCCCGTTTGAGTCATGTCAAACGCCCGTCTGCCTTGAAGTCTGATTCTTGATTAGGGTTTCTTTGATCCGAACGAGTGTCTGGCCTGCCTTGAACACTCGTTTGTCTTATACGAGCTTTCTTGAATCGATCTGAACCTACCCAAACGCCCGTTTGGGGGTCATTCGGACGCCCGTCCAGCTGAAAACATAACTTTCTGAATGATGTATTAACTCTGTGGACGCCCGTCTGACTTTGCCAAACGCCCGTTCAAGGTGGCCTTCCTGCGGACGCCCGTATGGAGTATTGCCAAACGCCCGTCTGGCTTGATTCCACTCCAAACTTGGCTTTTCTTCCACTATCATCCAGCTCTCGGGCCACGAACATGTCTCATAGTCCAAAACATCGCCTTCCGGGTCCTCGAGTCACCTAAGTCCTGTAATAACATAGACGAACAAACACCACGCGTAATCCCGCAAGACAAAAGTGCTCGGAAATAAGGTAAATATCGCTAAAAATGCGGAGTTTACTATCGATGTGACAGTTTAACTCCCCGTGCATACAACTCTCGATATTACTCTCAAACAGGTCTAAATCTATCCAAAACATGCCAATAAAGTGATAAACGGGGGCTAGATCATATACAAAAGTGCAGTGAAGTTGACTCCCATCAAAGATCGTGGTGCTCTTCACACCATCTATTGTTCTTCCTATTGCGGTTCTTCAACTTGGTTTTGAGATCCAAGAGGTATGATCTACAACCCCCTTTATAGATGTAGATCTAATTATTTTATTACGTATAATTTATAGATCTAGATCCTTAAATCGCTTCCGTTGCGGATGATATTATTAACAGCTTGCACATCCTTCTTGCTCTAACACTCTTTTATCCACTAGAACTTGGCTAAAATTTTTGGAAATCTCTAGCTTATCCAGCAAATAACACAAGATAGGTGCATCCAAGGCCTTCGTGAGAGTATCAATGAGTTGTTCTTTGGTATGAACACGCATAAGCTTGGTCAAGCCTGATTTTACTTTGTCTCTGACAACATTACAGTCAAGCTCACGCTTTATTCTTGCATGAAAGACATGATTTTGAGAAATGTGAAGTGCACTAGCATTGTCACAGAAAAGAACAACAAGAAGTTGAACTTGAATCTTTAAATCTTGCAAAAAGTAAATAAGCCACTGAATTTCACAAGTTGGATTGGTCATTGCTCTGTATTCAACTTCAGAAGAGACCCTAGAAATAATTGTTAGTTTTTTTGCCTTTCAAGATATGGGAACATCTCCTAAGAACATCATAGATCCTGAAATAGATTTCTTGGTTTCAAGACATTTGGCCCAATCACTATCTGTGAATCCTTTCAAGATGAGGTTGTTCTTAGCTGGGAAGAAAATTCCTTGTCCTGGATTGACTTTTAAGTATCTTAGGAGCCTATGAGTTTCTTTCTTGTGGTTTTCATTTGGTGTATCCATAAATTGACTCAGCTATTGAACAACAAAACAATGTTAGGTCCGGAAGTATTGTCATCTAGTAAAGGTGAATCCCCATGCTGTAATTCTTGTTTGGATTCCATTGGAGTTTTATCAGGTTTAGCACTTAAAAACTCGTTCTTTCAGAAGATTGAGAGTATATTTTCTTTGTGAAATAAATATTACATTAGGCATTCTAGTAGCTTCAATTCCTAAGAAAATTTTGAGTTTTCCAAGATCTTTAATTGTAAATTATTTGTGGAGATGATCTTCGACTTGTTGAATCTGATTCAAATCAGGATTGGCTGCAATAATACCATTTACATAAACTAGTAAGGCAATGACGGTGTTGGTCCCTTGAAAAGACTTTGGTTAAGTTTAGGGGGTGAATAAAATTAACACTTAAAACTTTTTGGAGTTAACAAACTCAGCAAGGTCGGTAGCTCTTCGATCGCTCGCAGTCCGTCGACCACTCGCATAGTCCGCCGACTATTGATATTACTAAATCTGTTGCAGCGGAATATATTCAAATTAAGCCTTATTACTTGTTGTTATAAATATGATACCAAGTATTGGATACTCAGTAGTGTAAATGTGTGATTCAGTTGCTAGTTTCAGTAAGTTGATGTGATCAGTATACTAAATGCAGAAAGTAAGTAGACAAATTTTATAGTGGTTCCAGGTGGTGTAATCTTGTCAGTCCACTCTTCTCCTGTGATATTGGAGGAAATTCACTAGAGATCTTTGAGGTTGCAGTTACAAAAATCCCTAAGCTGTCTGTCCTTCACCAATAACTATGGCTTCACAAACTGAATATTTGAAACCGGTAGGATTGCTGCTCCAAAGTATTCCACTGGTCCTTGAAGGGTAGGATTGCCTCTTCACCAGCTCCACCACAAACAACAGTTCTTGACACCTAAGTGCTTCTCTGTCTTCAGTAGGTTTCTTGTAGAAGAAATTTTGAATCAAATGAATGATTCAACAGTCAACAGCTTGATCCGGAAGAAATGATCAGCAGCTTGATATCTTCAAGTGTGTGAACTTGACGTAACTTGATAGCAGGTTACACTTGAAGAAATTTCTTGATCAGTAGCTTTAAGCTCAGTGTAAGTCAGCAGGGTGAATTTCTTGATAAGAAACTTGATAGCTTAGAGTTGATTATACATTTTCATCACTTGTATCTGAATTAGGAATCCTCTATTTATAGGTGAGAATCCTGTGATTTATGTTTGAAATTCAAACATATCCGTTTCAGATTTGTCCCCATCTTGACTTGACTTGCCTTCTGTATCTGTACATAGTACTGACACTGTCATTTTTCTTTTTGACAGTTTCCAGTCTGTCCACCCTTTGACTTGTGTCCATTGTTTAATCCTCTGAATCTTTCCAACGTTCTTTTAATCTTGGCCATTGATTTGTTGACAATATCAAGACTTGTAATCCATCCTTATCCTTGTAATCTTCCGATGTAACCTTTGATTAAATCGAGAATTATACTAAGCAGATACCTGTGTATATCAGCCTGCTGATGTTCATGTCAGTCTGCTGTTATAAGTCTATTGTGTTTATGAAACACTTCAGCTGACTGCTTTTCATCTAACTTTTTATTATGAAGTTAGAGTACACCATTTTGATCATAACTAAGTTCCAATCACCACTTATCATATGGAACTTAGACCTTGTACACAAGGTATATGTAATCAGTTTAGGTCATCATAGAATTCCCTAAATTCTAATTCCATATCCTTGACTTTAAATACTAAGTTTGATCCCTTGGCCTTCAATAACTGATTTTGAACCCCCAGCCTTCAGTCTTCAGTAGGTCCCTAACTAGTCTACTGACCTAGTTACCTTACTGACCTAGACAGGTCTGCTGATAAAGTCAGCTGACCTAATTACAATGCTTGTTTGATCAAACCTATACAAAGATCAAACTCTAATAAACCTGTACATTTGATCTAGACATCTTTTTGCCTTTGCTCTATAATAGCTAGTCTGGCACTCATCATTAAAACTCAAAATAAGTCCAACAGACGGTCTTGCATGATCCTTTGGTAAATAAATTGTGATCATGTTTGGACTGAACAAAACCATGACTCTCTAAAGACTCTGACAGATTACAATTCCATTTTCTACTAGCTTGTTTCAATCCAAACAATGACTTGTCTGACTTGAACCCTTGGGAAAGCTGCATGTACACTTCGCCATGAAATTCTCCATGTAAAAGCAGCTTTAACATCCATCTAATGAAGATGCCATTTTTTGGCTGTTGTAGCTGCTAACAATGTTCTGACTGTTGTGATCTTCACCGCTGGAGGAAAGGTTTCCCGATAATCAATACTGTAAGTCTGATTGTATCCCTTTGCTACAAATCTAGCCTTGTATCTCTCTACTGGCCCATCAGGGTTGTATTTTATCTTATATACACATTTGCATCCAATAGGCTTCTTGCCATATGGTAAAGTAACAATCTCACACATGTTGGTCTTCTTCAATGCCTCTATTTCCTTCTGCATTGCCTCATTCCTTTCTCGATGTTTAATTGCTTGATTTTAAGTCTTGGGCTCAATGATTGCATCTGTTACAGTATAAAAGCTGATGGGAATGCTGAGTGCACTCTGCTGATCATATGAAGATATCAGCAGCCTACTGACCGCATGAATCCCAGCAGCCTGCTGACAGTATAAACACCACCAGCCTGCTGATTAGTTTAGTTAGTTCAATATAGAAAACGGTTATTTTATTGTAATCTTTTATAACCGTTTGTAACTTACTTGTAACTGATTCATGAGGTGTATGATGTTATAAATAGGCCATGATTAGCCACATTGAAAACACATTGTAACTTTTACTTGATCAATAATAATTCCGCATTTTATTTTGTTTGTTTGTAATTCTAAAACTTCATCATGGTATCAGAGTAGAAATTTAATAATTTCTAAAAGCTTTCCTGTATTTTTTGAAGAAACTTGAGTGTGTTCTTCATCTTTTTCTGAGTTTTCAGTTTCTTGAGAGTAAACTATTATCTTTTTACCTGTTTTTGATCAGTTCTTGATCATTTTTCCACTATCATCATTGATTTGAGAATCAATCCTGGAGTTCTTGATAGCCATGGTAGCTAAGAAACAAGAAAAAAGTCCCTCCAGTCCATTCTATGTTCATCCTAATGAGAATCCTTCTCTGGTTCTTGTATAGCCATTGATGAATGGCAATAACTAAAATCCCTGGAAATTGTCCATGGAGATGGTGTTGACCACCAAGAATAAAATTGGCTTCCTAGACTGCATAATTAAAAGGCTAGAAGCAGATTCAGCATACTTCCATGCTTGGAGGCAATGTGATACAATGGTGAGATCGTGGATCTTGAATTCTATTGAGAACACCATTGCACAAAGTTTGATGTACTTCAAAATGCACATGAAGTTTGGAAAAATCTTGTAGCAAGGTTGTCAAATGTTGATACATTAATACTTTCAGATCTTCTTGAAGAAATGCATCTACTTAAACTGGGCACAGATTATGTTAATCAATATTTCACAAAATTGATGATTCTTTGGGGAAAAATCAAAACCATCAAGCCTATAACAGTCTGTTCATGTGATCCTCAGTTTCACTACAATGCAATCAACAATCTGATGGATCATATGGAGGCTGAATATGTCATGAAATTTCTTAAAGGTTTAAGGGATGAATTTGAACCAATGGTCTCACAGGCAATGCTGATGGTTCCATTTCCAGAAATTCGTGATGCTTTTGCAATGACAATCAAGTTTGAGAGACAAAAGTCATATATGTCTAACAAAGCCAAGATTCAAGATTCCATTGTGCTATTGTCACAGAAAAATGGACAAGGACAAAATCATATTGTCAGCAAAACCTAACTCTCCGTAAATCCAAGGCCTGAAAATCCAAAAAAGGGGCAATGTAGTTTTTGTGGGTTAAATGGTCAACTGAGGAAACTGGTTACAAGAAGCATGGTTTTCCTCCTGGTTTCAAATCAAAAAGAGCCAATATGGTAGAAGAAGAGCAATCAGCAGAAGAAGATCAAACACCAAGCAGGTCTACTGCACCAGGGTCTGTTGGACCAGGGTTTCCCAATCTTACTGCACAACAACTTGACAAGTTGATGGCTCTACTGAATGATCCTCCTAGACATCCAAGATTTTCTATTGGCCAACCTACTGATATTGTCACACATTACTCACCTGCCACAGGAACAGGTGACCTAAATTTAGTAAGATCAATACAATGTATATTGGACTCTAGTGCCACAGATCACGTTGTAGGATCATTAGATCTATTAAGTAATCCTAAACCTTCATCTGGTATAAAAATGAGATTACCTAATGGAAATAATTTCTCTGTCACACATATAGGCCAAGTGAGGATCAACACTCAACTGGTCCTACATTATGTGTTTTGTATTCCTAGTTTTAAGTATAACCTTTTATCTTTACCTTATTTTATTAATCATACAAAAGGTGCAGCTTTCTTTTCTGCTAACAAGTGTCTTTTACAGGACAAGAACAAGAACATGATTGTTTCAGCTGAGTTACATAGAGGACTTTATGTCATGGATTAACCAATAAGACTTTCTGTTACCAATGCTAGAGACAATCAAACTTTATCTTACAGATTAGATGATGCACTTTTATGGAACTACAGACTTAGTCACTTGCCAGATAAGAGACTGCAAGTCATCAGTTCACAGTATGTTGGTGTCAAGTTTTGTAATCATGATCTTTGTTATGTCTGCCCTATGGCTAAATTGAAGAAAAATCCTTTTCCTTTAAGTACCACTGTTGCAAATGCTACTTTTGACCTTGTTCAAATGGACATTTGGGGTCCTCTGAGAGAACACACTGTGAATGGACAACAATATTTTCTTACTGTTGTAGATAATTTTTCTAGATTTACTTGGGTTTTCCTTATGAGGCATAAATATGAAGCTTTTGTCCTTGTTAAATCTTTTGTTAAATTTGTTTCTACTTAGTTTCACAAATTATCAAAGTGATTAGATCTGACAATGGTGCAGAATTCCAACTTACTAACTTTTATGCTCAGCAGGGTATCATACATCAGACATCATGTGTGAGTAAACCTAAGAAAAATGGTATTGTCGAACGAAAACATCAGCACCTATTGAATGTTGCAAGAGGTTTGCGGTTCCAGAGTAATCTGCCAATTGAATATTGGGGTTTTTATCTTTTACATACTGTAAAACTGATTAATGTCACACCTACACCACTGCTAAAAGAAATCACTCGACATGAAGTTCTTTATGGCACCAAACCAGACTATTCTGTGTTTAAAGTGTTTGGTTGCTTAGTTTTTTCATGCACACTTTAGCAGTATAGGACCAAATTTGACTCAAGATATATGACTTGTGTCTATCTTGGGAATTCAACCACTTCCAAGGGTGCTATTCTCTTGGATATCACTAACAAAGATTTCTTTGTTGCTAGAAATACTCAATTTCATGAAACTTATTTTCCTCCTTTTCAACAGGTGTTAAGAAAGCCTAGATATCTTGCTGACATGCCTGTTTCTTTTCCAGTAATGGACAGTTTTAATGACCTACTGAATGAGTCAGCAGACCAATCAGCAATTGGATCAGGAGCAGCTGATCAAATCAAACCACTGAAAGGCATGCACCACTAAATCAGGCACCTGAACCCACACAACTTAGAAGGTCCACAAGAACAAGGAAATCACCAAACTTCTATCTAGGGGTGCTCATAATGTTCATTAGACCCCACATTTGCTGAGTGCAATCATGAGTCTGGATAACCTCTCAGTAGACTTTGCCAGATTCATCAAAAATGCTATTGATGTTGTTAAAGAGCCTAAGACCTACAATCAAGAAATTAAGCATGATGAATGGAATGAGGCAAAGAACGAAGAACTTGAAGCTCTACAAAAGACTCATATGGGAACTAGCTGATCTGCCCCCAGGCAAGAAACCTATAGGGTGCAAATGGGTGTACAGAATCAAGCACAATCTTTATGGATAAGTAGAGAGATACAAAGCAATATTAGTGGCAAAAGGCTATACTCAGACATATGGGATTAATTATCAAGAAACCTTCTCCCCTGTTGTCAAGATCACTACTATCGAGATCACTGCTTGCAGCAGCATCAACCAATAATTGGCATCTACATCAGATGGAAGTCAACACTGCATTTTTACATGGAGATCTACATGAAGAAGTATACATGCAGTTACCCCAGGTTGTGCAGCAACCAAACCAAACCAAGTCTGCAAACTCACCAAATCATTATATGGTCTCAAACAAGCCATCAACAATGGAATTGCAAGTTGAGTGAATCATTGGAAGCTCAAGGATTCATTCAATCCAAACATGACCACAGTCTATTCACAAAATGGTCAAGACAGTCATTCATTGCCCTGTTGGTATATATGGATGACATCATATTTGCTAGCCCTAGTGAAAGGTTGATTCAGCAGGTTAAGGATATTTACACCAGCAATTCACCATCAAAGATCTTGGAAAGTTGAGATATTTCCTAGGCATTGAGGCTGCCTGGTGTCCAAAAGGCATATCCATCTCACAAAGAAAATACACACTTAACCTCTTAGAAGAATATGAATTTTTTGGAGCCAAACATGCTAAGACACCTATGGAGTCTAAGCAGACTTTACAACAAGGTTATTCACCACTTTTAGAAGACAACACTGCATACAAATCCCTAGTGGGCAAATTGATTTAGCTCACTTTTACCAGACCAGATATTGCCTTTGCAGTACAACAACTAAGTCAATTTCTAGACACTCCTACTGAAAATCATATGAAGGCAGCTTATAGACTGCTAAGGTACTTGAAGACCAATCCTGGCCAAGGAATCTTCTTCCCAACAGACAATAATCTTGTACTTAAAGGTTTTACAGACAATGATTGGGCTGGTTGTCCTGAAACAAAAAGATCAGTATCAGGTTATATGATGTTCCTAGGAGATGCTCCAATCTTCTGGAAGGCAAAGAAACAAACAACAATTGCTAGAAGCTCATCAGAGGCTGAGTATAGTGCTATGGTACATGTAGTTTGTGAAATCCAGTGGTTAATCTATATATTACAGAATTTCCAAATTCCAGTTCGGTTGCCTGCTGTGTTATTCTGTGATAATTCCAGTGAAATGCACATTGCTCGTAACCCAGTATTTCATGAAAGAACCAAACATATTGAAATTGATTGCCATGTTGTGAGAGACAAAGTCAAATCAGGACTCATCAAACTTCTTCCAGTCAATACAAAAGAACAAATAGCTGACATCCTCACCAAAGCCTTGGATGCACTTATTTTCTCTTATCTACTTGATAAGTTGGGAGTTTCAAAGATCTTCCAGACATCAAGTAGTTGATGGGAATGCGGAGTGCAAGCTGTTCATGTACCACTCACAGCTTGAGGAGGGGTGTTACAGTATAAAAGATGATGGGAATGCTGAGTGTACTCTGCTGATTATATGAAGATATCAGCAACCTGCTGACCGCATGAACACCAGCATCCTGTTGAAAATATAAACACCAGCAGCCTGCTGATTAGTTTAGTTAGTTCAATATAGAAACATCTATTTTATTATAATCTATTAAAACCGTTTGTAACTTACTTGTAACTGATTCATGAGGTGTATGATGTTATAATACCCTATGATCAGCCACATTGAAAACACATTGTAACTTTTACTTGATCAATAATAATTCCGCATTTTTTTTGTAATTCTATAAAATTTATCAGCATCAATGGCACAAACATACTTAGCATAGTCAGCTGAGAGTTTGTCCATACCAATTACTTGATTTAACAAATGAGGGGGCTACACAACATTGGCTCATACTAGTTGAACTTATATGCATTTATGGTCCCGGTAGACCTCCTCAGCTAAACTGTTGGTGCAGGTGAGTGCTCAGCGGAGACTGGTCCTCTGTTGGACTCCTCAGTTGTATCCATACCTCTGCTAGATTCGTTAGATGGTCTACTCAGTTGATCCTCAAAGTTTTTGAATACAGGTAGTGGAATTAGCCTATCAGTTGTACACTAGGATTTTCCTAGAACTGTTGAAATAGTGTCCTAAACCCAATCGGGTCGGACCGGATCCGACCGGGTCGGATCATTTATACTATTTCTTTATGTTTATCCATATAATAAATGACTTTTCTGTTATTATATATTTGTTTAAACAAACCAATTGTTAGTCAAATCATAATAGTGATTATGGTTGATGAGTTCTTGACTCACTTTAATTGGTTTGATACTTAAATGTCTCTAGTCGCATGTGCTATTAAATGAGACATTAATAGTACGATTAGAATATCATGTATTAGATGTCTTCTATCTTATTGAAGATAGGGATGGATCTTATCTATCGAAGTGTAGAGACACTTGGACTGTACGTAGACGTGTGTTAGAGAATGCGTACGTTAGACTAACCCACTTACTTTATTAAGTGTTGCACTATGTGGTGGTTATGTAATTATCCTAAGACCGGAGTCTTCATGACATCACGGTGTGGATTGTCATACTATGACATTATTGAGGTTTCCCCTAGCCATGGGGCGATCATACGGTAGTGATTGGGTGTGATGCTGAAGCATGCGTAGGATTCATGTCGTTTGTCCAGAAATCACTTATCCTAATAGTGGGAGTAAATATCCGAAAGGGCATAAGGAATGTCTAGCTCTCGTGAATCTTTGCAAAGTGGGAGTAAGTGATTTACTTCGATAGTGCTTGATATCCAAATTATGAGATACGGTCGTTAATGTATTGATGCTCGAGATACGACCGTATGGATATTATTACAGCGATAGGATTCTATTTACACGGTAACCGTTTCACATGAAAGGTAGTAGTCATTGCGTTTGACTCTTCTGATGATTGGGGGTCATGCGTGTTGCTAGATTCTATCCATGATCGTTAAGTATGAATGGTATTTTAGTAAATGCACTTTATGCCTACGGCCAACATATTCGAAAGCCTATCGGGTCACACACATAAGGACATGTAGCTAGATTAAAATGCGGTTATAGTGATAACCAAATACGGAAAGTTTTATCTTGACTATAAAGTGTTATAGTGATAAATTAATATTGTGGTATTTATTTATTATGAATAAATATAATACAAGACATTAATTATGTTGATTTATTAAATATACATAATTGATGTATAAGTTGAAATTATTATGTGTATATGATACACATTGATTTTGCGAATTAATTTATCATGATGTTATATTAGTTAATTAAGAATATTCTAGAAGCCAATATTTGGCTATAAGGGGTGCATATAATAGTGTATAAGATACTTTTGGATTGTGCAAATTAATTAATAGTATTATAATATATTAATATTAGACATTAATGTGTATAGATTTGCACACATGTGTAAATTGATTTATGGTAATATGATAAAGATAATCAATATTAGATATTGACAATATCTTCAAAATATTTAATATGAGATATTAAATTGAATGAGATACATCAATCAAAGATACTTTCCTTATTTTATTAGGAAAATGTTTTCTTTCTGCTCAATCCATTAGAAAGCTTCTCCCAATCAGATTAGGACTACATTGGGGCGCCACTTTCATTATAAATAGGAGGTGGGTGTCAATATTGCAGAAGCATCAGATGAAGAAGAAGCTAAGTCCAGCTAGGACTTGGAGATACTATCAATCTCCCACAATCTTTATCTGATGTAGAGATTGAAGAAGAAAGTGAAGAGGAACCGGCTGATGCAACTGCACCAGCACATGAACAACCCTCCACTAATGATCCAGACACATCATTCAATCTGGAAATCAATTCTCGAATTGTGGAATTGGGGAGACAATCCCTAAGTAGGGAAAATCTCCAAACTGCACTGAGAAGTAGCTATACCTCTATGGAGCACAAGATTGGGCCCTGATCAACCACATTGCGGTTCAAGATGATGTGATGGAAAAGAAAGAAGACTTGATCTGCCAACTAAATTCAATGATCAGTTACTATGTTCATGCAAAGTTTGAATATCAAGCTTGAGCAGTTTATGACAAGATTAACCCCATGGTTGACACTCTGAACACTCACTCTCAACAGATTCAGGTGATTGACAGCAGTATAAATCAAGCCACCCAACAGCTTGACTCACTCATAACTATGTCTGAGGCCACCAACAAAATTCTGGAAGAGAGACATGATGCTACCAAGAAGGGGGAAGGTAGTGATAAGCCTGGAAGCTCTAAAGGTAAGGGCATCGGAAGCACAAGTAAAGGCATAAGATTTCATGAGAAAAAGTAGACTGTAATAACTTTCTCTATTTTTGCCTTTGATTAACTTATGCCCTTTATGGATGAATAAATGTTTATCCTATGAAAATGTTTACTATGTTCAGGCTTATAAGGGTTTTGGCATCATCAAAAAGCAGGGAATTGTTAGGAAGATTTTTTTTTTGTTTTGATGATGGCCATATTTGCTGTTATAGCAATACTCAGTAATGTTTGTATTGTTGGAAGTAGCGCCTGAAAGACAATTTCTGTAATTGTTTTTATAATTAATAAATGACAGATTTATTCTCATCTTATTATTTTCTTTGTGCTTATATGTAATACACTGCTGAAAACCCCAAGTCGTATCATATGTAGCCATATAACTTAGTGTGTGTCACACATGAGGATTAGTTTATGGTGATACACTTGAACTAGTAGTCCGTGGTGAACTTAATCAAAGTATGGGGTCTATTGATTAAACCACCATTAATGCGCCCAGAACACTTTATGGTGTGACCGTCTTATCCAGACCGTCGATATTGGTTATCTAAGTAGGGCATTTATATATGATGTAGTCATATAGGACTGGACCGATTTAATCTGCGCTTCTCATATAATTCCGTGATTGAGAAATCTCATTAAATCACAAGATGATCATATATGGATTAACCTTAATCCTGAAGTGATTACAGACTCCTACTTGTTTCAGGATAGGGTTTGATGTATTCGTTAAGGATAGCTAAGAGGCGCGGTCCGAATCACTTTCACGTTGGCACTATTCTGGAACCTGTGAGAAGTGTGTGTCTCACAGATATGGAATCCATTCCTTCCTGCGGGAAGTATAAAGACAATCCCCTTATTTGTTAATCCTAGAAACTGATCGATCCGCGGAGTTCGTATTGGTTATGAACTAATTGATCACTAGTGGGTTAATGGTAAATAAGGAAAGATGTATTGAAAAAGGTTTACGGAAATATTCCCGCTTCATTACGGATAGTCTATGGAGGGTTAGTTTATATGTAATGATTATATCAATGGACACTTATCAACTTGACTCGACGTTTTGAGAATAAGTTATATCTATAATCGATAGAGTTCAGTTTCGGATTTATGGTGGCGAAATTCTAGAATTAATGAATTAAGTAGAAATATTCTATTCGATTAATATTTTATTTTATTTATTGTAGCTGCTGGTTATAGGTCCATTGTCCCCGGGTTGGCTCCTAACATGCGAGTGTTTTCTCGTTTTATGGAACCTCGAGAATAAATTAAATAGTTGGTCTATTTAATGAATATACAATATTATTTATTTGGTAAATAATATGTAAAATAGAAAAGATATTTTCTATTAAAAAAATTGGCTAAAAGGTGGCGCCTACATTATGGTTAAATTAGGAAAAGGAATTTTTCTAGATTATGTCACATGTGTAATTAATTAATTATCTATTTATTGGATAATTAATGGAAAAATAAGATATTGATTTTTTTGGAAATTATCTCTTATCTTTTGGCAAATATATTTTCCTTATGGGAATAGGTAATTGTGGTGTGAAAAGGATAACTCTCTTGACTAGTTAATTTCTTATATAAAGAGGGTTCCTCCTAGCACAAAATCACACTACAATTTGCGCCATCTTCAAAATAAAAGGAGAGAAAACTTATTTTCTTGTTCTAGTCATTAAGAAAAGAAAAACCTAGGGTTTTTCTTGTGCATATTCGAGGAGGTTCTACGCGAGGACCGACGTCCACCAGTCGTCGCTAGGAGATACAATCCGGAAGACTACGGCATCTCCCTTTGGTCGACTATTTCTTCCTTTCCGTTGAGGTAAATATTTAACCTTCTCGTAGTTAGATTAATTATTTATGCGAATCATATCGTGGTAAAATCATAAATGAATTTAATTCGTAGCTTCCGCTGTGCAAGATCGAGTGTCTCGATCGGTGCCATGATCTGATGATCCAATTATGGATCGGATCCGGATTCGGGTTTCTGTATATCTAGCATGTATAGGCTTTACTTAGAAGTCTGACATGTTGTATAAGTTCAGATAGACAAGCACTGCAATAGACTGGTAGGACGGCTAGTAAATTCAGTGGAACAGTTCAGTGAAGACTGTCTAGGAACCAGCTCAGTGAAGTGAAGACCTATGGACTGACGTACAACCAGGGAAGTCTGTGATGACCTTGGGTAAGTCTAATACTTTTCACAAGTGATGGAATATAATCTTTCAATATGGTGTATATTGATCTCACCCAAATCAAGGATCGGTGAAGTACAAGCATACTTAGACGATTGAAATATAATTGTAAAAAGGAATCCAGTAAAACGGCTAAGTGAAGGCTCTACCGGCGGACTATCAAGAAGAATGGTGAAGAGAACCTCAACAGCCAAGTAACAGCTTATTAGCAGAATTACTATACCGCTCTAGCAACAGTCGAGTTAAGAAACATGCAAGTTAATTTTGCTATCTACATTTGATTCTAAACGTTAAATACATGGAAATCAAGCAATTAATGCAGAATCAATCAAAACAGATTTTATGATGAACGTTTGAAGAAAATCCGGATTACTAGAATTATGGAGAATCAATCAAGGAAATATCAAGAAATAAATCAAGGATTATTCTTTGCATTAAATAGACAACAAATTTTTCAAAATTTAGTCTATAAATAAAAGACATTGACAGATGAAAAAAATACAAATACACAAGAAAAAGTGCTGAAACTCTGTCATTTTTCACAGACTTCAATTTGAACTAAAGATCAAAATCTAACTGATCATACTCAGAAAACCAATCATCAAATCCTTATCAAGTGCTGAGTCTAATCATCCAATTGTGAATCCAATTCACGCCAAACCGAAGCGATTGAATCAGTTTGTCTGACCAGGAATTGCAACCTTTGTGATAGCTGCTGAAGGATCTGTTCTCAAGGAGCAGTGTTGAAGACTGAGTCACTGAAGCTTTTGTAGCCAGGGAGTGATAGTCTTGGAGATTGTGAAGCTTGTGTAGCGAGGGAAAATCACACTATTGTATTGGTGAAAGTCAATAGTGATTTCCTCCAATCATCACATTATAAGAGTAGATAAAGGGATTACACCACCCTGAACCACTATAAATCTTTGTGTTCATTTACTTACTGCACTTTACTTTACAGCATTTCTTTACCGCATTTTACTTATACTCTATGTGTGTTTAATCTACTTTGAAACAACTTTTAAGAAGGGACTTATCCAGTGCCCAAAAGCTTTTAAAGATCAGAAAAGCTTTTGAAACTCCAATACAGTCATTCACCCCCTGACTATATTCTCATCCTTCTCTGGACCGACATATAGTCTTTGAGAAAGAGAAACGTGTAATCAAATGTCATTCTGATGATGTCTGAACCGTGTGATTATGAATCATGTGGGTAATACGTATCTTATCTAAAGATGGCTAAAATACCCTTTTGTGAAAAGGTTATAATTTCTAGAATATTGACTAAAGCCTAAACATATTGATGTTTGTTAGCTTATGACAATAAATGCCATAAATAATTGTTTATTACTCTCTATGACTATTTTTAGAAATAGTCAAGTGTACTCAGTGAAGTGCGAAATTCAAAAAGCCCAAAAAGTTCGAGCTAGTACGAACATGAGATTGATGAACTACTTAGGAATTAATCTTCAATTGGATTGAAGTAATTAATACCTGAAAGGTGTTTTAGAAGTTGTCTGAAAAGGACTCAGATCCTCCTTTGAAGGATACCATTTTTGGGATACGCAATTAGATTGTGTTTCTAATGTGGAAACAACACTTCATACGATGAAGAAGTAACGTAAGCCATGTGAAGTGTCCCTTACCTATTTTGGGATTTTGTATTTATTCAATACATATACTTAACCAAGTTCCGAAAATAAGGTTGAATAAATTCCATATCAGATATGGAAGTCAATAGCATCAAATCCATCTTAGCTGATGATTTAGGGTTGTCATGCTTCTAGCAGGCAGGCAGTGTCTGAAAGGCTTGGAGCCTAGTATGACATGTGCAACTTTGTGGGATATCTTAGCGAGTACGCTGGATATTATTTACTTATCCATGGGGCAAAAGTGTTTGACTCCAAATATGATGTCTTCTAAAGGAAGTGTTTCTTTCCAAAGAAATAGTGGGAGTAAAAGATCTCAAAAGTAGTTTGATAACCTTAAAGAGATATTCAACCGTCGGGACGTAAGCAGGAGCAACATAGAGATGAGCTGTAGAACACAGCTCGGTGCACACAAGTATTCTATGAGTCCACAAATAACCACATGCCTGAAAGAGCTACTGGTATGTTTTCTTGAAGAATGAAGATCTCGCGACTTATGCAAGAATGCTTGAAAGGCAAGATTAAGATATATGTCTTGGAGCCATAATGTCTGAAATAGATTCTATGTCTGACAAACGGGACATGAACCCAGACTGTCTTACTTGAAGGGAATGTCTCTTAAAGGTGTAACATGCGTTTATGAAAGACTAACATGGATGGTAATACGATTACCTGTTAGGTTGAGTTGATGGCTAAAAGGCTACGAGGTGTAAACCTTGTAATTACCTTTATGCTACCAGCTATGCTTAAATCTATTCAGATAGTGCTTATTGTAGCTACGTATCATGGCTATAAGATAGTGTTGAATACGTTGGGAAAATGGCTTGATGTTCATAGACGATAATGTGATTGGTAAGCTTATGAGATCCATTTATGGACTCGAACAAGTTCCTTTGTATAATTTCCTTGCTTTGATAGATCAAAAGAGTTTGCCCGTTCTTGAAGGTTCAAGTCCAATTCCCCTCATCCATTTTAGCGTGGATCTTCTCAATGATCCCTTTTTTTTCTCTTCACAGAGGGTTAAATGGAGACTTTTTACACTTGATATTTGGAACTTCGTAAAAAGAATACAGTAAAAAAAAATTTCATTCAAACGTTCCTATATGTGTAGATATAGGTAACATATAGAGTTCATCTGGATTCATTTGCTTCTTTTGATTCTTGCTCGAGCCGGATGATGAAAAATTATCATGTCCGGTTCCTTTGGGGGATGGATTGATAAGAATTCACCTATCCCAGTAACAAAAAAACCTGACTTAAATGATCATGTATTAAGAGCTAAATTGTCAAAAGGTATGGGCCATAATATTCATCAAGAAGAAAGATATGCCTAATGTGTAAAAGGGTTAGTGGGAGTGTCACGGTTGAGTAAGGTGTTTCATATCCTTCTCGAGAGTTATTACCCCATTTTACAGTCAATTAATGTTTGGTAGTTCAAGGCCTTTACGAAAGTTCTTGGAAGTAGCAGTTCTTATTTTGGAAATAAGAATCTATAGTGATAGATTTGGATACTGCTTGATCATCACAGTTCACCCTAGTGGATGGGATGCTAAATTTTTTTAGCATAGATCACAACAAGAGATACTTCTAGCCAGTCTCGGTATCTACTTACGAAAGGACGTCAGTCCTGAAGATTAGGTGAAAGATGAAACTTATGGAAGGTTCCCTTTGCTACTGCAATAGGATCCAACATAAGTGTTGTGATTCGAGCCAGATGTTCATACTGCATGAGGAGTCATGAGCAAGTATGAAAGTGATTCTGGTAGATGTCAAGAATATCCTTAAAGGTGTTAAGGATGTGTTCTTAGTTTATTGAAACTTGCAATCGAATAAACGTAGATATACAGATGTATACCCTAGGTCTTATGAAGATAGTGGGAGCTACAATCTGGGTTCACAGTCGCTTTAATCAAGTGATACAGTGAGCTGGAAACGTTATTAGCTAGAAATCACTGTAGATTATACAACTGGGCCAAAACACAGTAGTGCCTTAAAAGCGCACCGGGAGCAGTACATGGATCTAGAAGGTTCATTTTTGAACCTTGTGCGGTTCTTCCACATTTTCTATATAGCTGATATAGTAGTGGATTCATTGCATGAAACATGGACCAGGGACTCGTCAGAGATTCATGTGTGTGTGTTGAGGCGGTTCCTTTTGACTTGATCATTTGGAGCATGATATGAAGATAGTCTGAGTCCACACGGATAATGATCTGTTCACGCTTAGGGTTGGTTGCAAGTATTGCATGAGATTCTTGTGTTTCAACTTGGTCTTGTGTGTACAAGTGATTAGCTTTAGGCCAAGTGGGAGATTGTTGAAATAGTGTCCTAAACCCAATCGGGTCGGACTGGAACCGACAGGGTCGGATCATTTCTACTATTTCTTTATGTTTATACATATAATGAAAGGCTTTTCTGTTATTATATATTTGTTCATTTAAACGAACCAATTGTTATATTGTATATATGATAAAGTCCTTAGTGTCAAACCGAGAAAGAGAAATCATAATAGTGATTATGGTTGATGAGATCTCGACTCACTTTAATTGGTTTGATACTTAAATGTCTCTAGTCGCAAGTGCTATTAAATGGGACATTAATAGTATGATTAGACTAGCACGTATTAGATGTCTTCTATCCTATTGAAGATAAGGATAGATCTCGTCTATCAAAGTGTAGAGACACTTGGACTGTACGTGGATGTGTGTTAGATAATGCGTACGTTAGACTGACCCACTTACTTTTTTAAGTGTCACACTATGTGGTGGTTGTGTAATTATCTTAATATCGGAGTCTTCATGTCATCATGGTGTGGATTGTCATACTTTGACACTATTGAGGTTTCCCCTATCCATAAGGCGATCATGCGGTAGCGATTTGGTGTGATACTGAAGCATGTGTAGGATTCATGTCGCTCATCCAGAAATCGCGTATCTTAATAGTAGGAGTAATAGATGAAAGTGTCTTCTTATAAGGAATGTCTAGCTTTCGTGAATCTTTGCAAAGTGGGAGTAAGTGAGTTACTTCGTGAGAGCTTGACATCCAGATTATAAGATACGGTCGTTAATGTATTGACACTCGAGATACGACCGTATGGATATTATTACAACGATAGGATTCTATTTGCACGGTAACCGTTTCACATGAACGGTAGTAGTCATTGCATTTGACTCTTCTGATGATTGAGGTCATGTCGTGTTATAGACGCTATCCATGATCGTTAAGTATGAAGGGTATTTTAGTAAATGCACCTTATGCCTACGGCCAACATATTCGGAAGCCTATCAGGCACACGTATAAGGACATCTAGCCGGATTAAAATGCGGTTATAGTGATAACCAAATAAGGAAAGTTTTATCTCGACTATAAAGTGATAAATCAATATTGTGGGATTTATTTATTATGAATAAATATAATACAAGATATTAATTATGTTGATTAATTAAATATACATAATTGTTGTATAGGTCGAAATTATTATGTGTATATGATACACATGGATTTTGAGAATTAATTAATCATGGTATTATATTAGTTAATTAAGAATATTCCGGAAGCCAATTTTTGGCTATAAGGGGCACATATAATAGTGTATAAGATACACTTGGATTGTGCAAATTAATTAATAGTATTATCATATATTAATATTAGATATTAATGTGTAAATTGATTTATGGTAATATGATAAAGATAATCAACATTAGATATTGACAATATCCTGGAAATATTAAATATGAGATATTAAATTAAATGATATAAATCAATCAAAAATAATTTCCTTATTTTATTAGAAAAATGTTTTCTTTCTCCTTAATCCATTAGGAAGCTCCTCCCAATCAGATTGAGACTACATTGGGGTGCCACCTTCATTATAAATAGGAGGTGGGTGTCAAGCTCTTATGTACATCACAATTAGAAGAGTTCTAATTTACTAGAAAATATGAGAGCTTCTTAGAGAGAGTTCAGAGAGAAAAGGCCGGTCTAGCAACCGGGTTTTTTCTAGTAGCAATCCAATGGTGGATTCCGGCGGGTTGTTCGTGTGGACTAGCGGTAGAGGCCGAACACTTCGGCGGCTTCTGTTGAAATGGTGTCCTAAATCCAATCGGGTTGGACCGGATCCGACCGGGTCGGATCATGACTACAATTTCTTTATGTTTATACATATATTAAATGTCTTTTCTGTTATTATATATTTGTTCGTTTAATGGACCAATTACGATATTGTTATATGATATCGTCCCTAGTGTCAAACTGTGAGAGAGAAATCATAATAGTGATTATGGTTGATGAGATCTCGACACTATTCCGTGATCGTTAGGTATGAAGGGCATTTTCATAGTTTGCACTTTGTGTCTACGGCCAACATATTTGGAAGCTTATCGGGTCACACACATAAGAAAATCTAGCCGGATTAAAATACGGTTATAGTGATAACCAAATAAGGAAAGTTTATCTCGACTATAAAGTGTTATAGTGATAAATTATTATGGTGGTATTTATTTATTATGAATAAATTAAATTCAAGATATTAATTATATTGATTATATATATATATATATATATATATATATATATATATATATATATATATATATGATAAACATGTATTTGGCAAATTAATTAGTCATTACATTATATTAATTAAGAATATTCCGGATACCAATATTTGGCTATTTGGGGTGCCACTTTCATGAGTATAAGATACACTTGGATTGTGCAATTTAATTAATAAGATTACCATATATTAATATTGGATATTAATTGATTTATGGAAAAATAGATTTAAGGTAATAAGATAAAGATATTCAACATTGGATATTGGCAAATATCTTGGATTTATTTAATATAAGATATTAAATTAAATAAGATAAATAAATCAAATATATTTTTCTTATTTCATTAGGAAAAGTTTCTCTTTCTCCTCAATCTACAAAGAAGCTAATCCCAATCAGTTTGGGATCACATGGGGCGGGCCCCCCCTCTATATAAGAGAAGGGTTGGCTAGCTCTTTTGTACATCACAATTGCAAGAGACTAATAGTTCTTGTGAGAAATAAGAGAGCTTCTTAGAGAGATTTTGAGAGAGAGAAAAAGTCGGTCTAGCAACCGAGTTTTTCTGGTAGCAATCCATGATGGGATTCCGGCAGGCTATTCATGTGGACTAGCGGTAAAGGCCGAACGCTTGGACGGCTCCGTGCACCACTACTCTCCTTAGACGGTCAAAGCGTCGATCTTTTAGATCAAGCAAGTTATTCACCGTCTACAACTTATTATGTTTGTTGCTTAAACGAAGTCGATCTTGGTTAAAAGGAAATAAATTTTTGAATTCCGCTACGTTCCCGCGTAGATTTCCTAACAGTGGTATCAGAGCGAGCTTCGAGCTTAAGCAATAGGCATGTTAATTTTCTTATAAGGTTATTTCACTCAAAAGTTAACTGTCTGTAAAAGTTACATATGATGTCTTTTTGTAGGCCGGAATAAATGAAATAAACTACACACAAAGTGATGCAGGACAAAGTTATTTAATAGAAATAAAAATAAAAATAAAAGAAATAAATAATAAGAAAATTATAAGAAAATTTGTCAAACTTGCAATGTGGGATAAAATGTCGGCTTCTTCCACTCTATTTCTTTTTCTTCTTTTTTCCTTTGAAAACCACCATGAATCTTGCCCGGGATCACATCATATTGTTTTTCAAAAAGTGTTTGAAAATTAACAAAGGTATTGAGAGCTTTTGATTTTGTTCTGAGGGGGTAAATTTAGGTGAATATAATGTGATCATATATAAAGTGTATATAATAAGTGCAACACTCAGCAGATTTCCTAGCAACAAGATCCCAAGCATATGTGGCAAACATGTGATTTACCAAATTGACAAGCTTCACAATATTAAAGTTTTTCATTGATATCAACATTGCAATCATTCGAGACTTGACCTAGATCTTTACTGGAAAGATGACCCAAACTTCTACGAAATTTTTTGGGATCTTGATCTAGCTTAACAGACTCCACAGACTTAGCGATTTAGTGATTAGACAAGTGGTTATGACTCAAAATGCTCTCTTTCTTGGATTGAATGGGGTTTTAGCTTGACTCAACATCTAGACTTTGTATGTAATAAAGACCATGCTTTAGCTGTCTTTTGAGAATAATTGTCCATGTTGATTTGCCCTTGATAGGATAGAAAGAGTCATTAAATTCAACTACAATATCATTATTTGACATTAGTTTAGAAATTCTAATTTGATTTTTTGTTATTTGAGGAACATGATGAACAATGTTTAAGACTAAACGAGTGTAGGGTGTGTAAAGAATGTCGTGACCAATGTGCTAAATTACCAAGTTCTCACCCTTACCTACTACAAGTATATCATTACTATTGTAATTCGAGCTCATAACAATATTCCGAAGATCATATATCACATGATTAGTTGCTCATCTATCCTAATACCATGAATGATCACCAGCTTAGTTAAGAGTAGCGACGGATGCAAAAATCTGTTTAAACCTAACATTAGCACTTTAGGTGGAATCACTAAGAAAGGTTGTATCAAATCTGTGCCAATACACTGCTGCAATATGACAATTTTCCCACAAAGCTGACAGGTTATTATGTTTTTGGACCTTCCTCATCCTCCACCTATGTTCTTTCCACCTTTAAATCCCCATCTTCCTGTGAATGAACTATGTCCAAGGTTGTTAGGCCTCTACCAGTCTTAGATGTATCAATTGAGTCTGGTGAGCATGAAACAAAATAATTGTAAGATTTGATTCAGGTAAGCCAATTGGAGCCGAGAGATTGAACCTGGCTAAAAGCCTTTCATGGGTCATCAAATGAGATTGGACATCCTGCCGGGTTAAATAGCCTATCATTGAATTTATTAACGATAATTGCTTCATATTATTTGTCCAGTCCCCCAAGAATTTCAAGCATAAATTCATATTTAGAAGTAGGGTAAGCAACAACTATTAAATTATCATTACATAATTCATTTGGGCAAGAAATTCAAATTTATACTCCAACATCCAAACCTGATTATTAAAGATAAGTTTTTGAGTAGACCAAATCTCAGAAGAAGTAGTGCAACCAATTACCTCAACTAAGGCTTGTTCTGTCATAGAGCTGAGCAACCACCACAAGATAAAATGATCCGTAGAATCCCATTCTTTAAGATATGGATTAAACAAATGTCATAGCAGATCTGGTGGTCATGGATTTGTCCGAAGGAAATAACTATCCAAGTTATGAACCTTTACCAATGTAAGAATGTGTATTTCCAAAGCAAGTAGTTGTCACAGGTTAGCTTCACTGTGTTTGTTTGGTTCAAGTGACCATGGAATGATGCAGTAGGAAGAGGGCTCATTGGTATGAACTGAATAGTGAGGACAAATGATCAAATCTAGAAGGATCTAGTAAAAGAGGGAAGCTGAAGTCCTAGTGGTTGAACTCTAGATCCAGAGAGCAAGGAACTGGTTAAACGAGGAAGAGGAACTCCTGATGATGAGATAAAAGAGCTCATGAACTGAGATAGAGGGATCCCGGTTACAAATTGAGCTCCCTGAGTTGTTGTAATACTAACTTTGGTGAGAGGAACTCTGATTATTGCACAACTTCCTTGTGTTCCTCTAATAGAGGATTCCGGTGTTTCCTTCATTAAAGCTGAGCTTCACCTAGCTCTGATATCAAGTTAAAATTTTAGTAATAATAGAAAGAAGAAGGGAAAACATTCTTTTATTGATTGCTTAGAAAATTTAATACAACGTACACCAGGGCCAGCTCACCCACTTGGCGGGCCAGGCAACCACTGAAGGCCTACCTTCATGGCGAGCCCACAATTACGTGTTTTGTGAAGAAAAAAAATTCTTGTAGATCCAATCTCAACCAACCCGATATTGTGTTTACAAAAAAAATTTAACTGAATTGATAAAGATAAATGACCAAAAAAAAAAATACAGGGCCCTATGACCTTGGTTTTTTTTATTTTAAATATGCTAAAAAATGAATGTTGAATTATTACTTTGTAGGTATATTTTATGGCTATCAATTAATTTGAATTATGAATGTATAAGTGTTAGAAAAGCGATGTTGAATTAATATTTTGTAAGTATGTTTTCGAAAAAAAAAACTTTCGAACTAAAAAGTCCAATTTTAGCGAAGTCGCAGAAAGCCTCGAAAATTTCAGGACCGGCCCTGATGTACACCATACTCGGAATATTATTAACAAATGAAATCTGGTGATGATCTAATGCTTAGAGATTCTATCATATATGACATTCTATAACAAACTAGTACCACCCCAAATAGGAGAATGCCAAGTGTAAATTGATCTCACTATACAAAAATTAAACACATGTACACTTAGGATAAACTCAGTTCATTTTAATTGCATCATAAGCACCATCAACATGTGTTAACATGCAAACGGGGATGAGATTATCTATTTACTTTTCATGTACAATTTGTATGTTCATGTGAAAACTCTACCTTTTTCATGTGCATTTACCACCATTGAAGTATCACACTCTCACCAAAAGATAGCGAACCGGCATCGTAAGGGGAAGTTATTGTATGGTGTCTCCACACGGTGTGGAGACACCGTGTACCACACACTCTCATTCTGTATTTAAACTGTGTAGTTCTGATCGTTTCATCATTCACTTCATATCAAACTCCATCACCACACAATAACTTCTCATCGTAAGGTGGTATTGCATTAAGACACTGCAGCGCTGTCACATGACACTTAACCGTCATTGCAAGGTGTTGCATGAAGACATTGCATCACTGTTACATAGTTTCGTATCCGTATCCTTCCAGCGTTATATAGGAGGCGTCTCAACAATATTGTATGAATTAAATCGCAATTTAAATAAAACCTTATCGGTTTCGCTTAAATATACAACGAGGACAAATGATCACACGCGGATCCCTGTGCAAAATTCACCTAAATTCAATACAGATGTAGTGGAAATGACTCAAATAAGCAGGATGTCACACCTTCCACTTGTAAAAAAAAGTTGAATTTTTTTATAAAAATCGTTTTTAGATATTACTCTGATAATATCGTCGTAAAGATGGATTTTTACGTCAATAATATCAGAATAATATTATTGGCGTAACGAGCAACGTTTTACTCCAATATTATTGACGTAAAATGTGTTTTATGCCAATATTATTGTAGTAAAAACAGTATTTAATGCCATTAAAAAGGAGAAAATGATTCGGTGGAGAAACACATTTTTCTCCAATAATATTGGCGTTAATAGTGTTTTACTCTAATAATATTGACATAAAACACATTTTACTCAAATAATATTGGTGTAAAAAATATTTTACGTCAATAATATTGGAATAACGTTGTTCGTTACGCCAATAATAATCATAAAAATCAATCTTACAACGATTTTGTCAGAGTAATATATAAAAACAAATTTTTTAAAAAATGTAACTTTTTCTTACAAATAGAAAGTCTGACATAACATGGTAGAATCATAAGCCATAACACCAATATATATTATATTATTATCCGACTTGTAAATTTGCCTTAAAAAAAAAAATAAAAAATTTATAACCAGCCTACTCTTCTTCCAAGTAGGCCCCCTACATTGTTGCCATACAATAGTTGTCACAAAATCTTTTTTATGGCTGAAATCATCTCCACGTTTACACTTTAAATTTTTCCTCTTTCCACTTATAGATATATACGTATATATTATTACATTCAAACTCCACTTCCACCTCCACTTCCAAAACATACCTCTATTATTCGGAAATAATAATAATCAATATTCCAAAATGGGATTTGCAGAATCAGCAGCCACCGGCGGTGGTGGTGGATGGGGTTTGATGATGGCTAAGCCCTGTGATTATTGCAACGCCGCCCAAGCTTTGCTTTTCTGCCGGACGGATTCAACATATATGTGCATGTTATGCGACACCAAGAGTCATAATAAACTCGAGAAACAAAGGCATGAGCGCGTGTGGATGTGTGAAGTATGTGAACAAGCTCCGGCGAGCCTCACGTGCAAGGCAGACGCCGCCACGTTGTGCGTCACGTGCGACCGTGATATCCACACAGCTAATCCTTTGGCTCGACGCCATGAGCGCGTCCCGGTGGTGCCGTTCTACGAAACGGCGGAGTCGGTAGTGAAGTGTACTGCTGGTTCTACTTTCTTACTACCGCCCCTAGGAAACGCGTGTGGTGGCGCGTGTGATGGTAATGGGTACGTGATTGAACCGGAAGCCGGTTCAGATGGTAAATCAATCGAGTTTTTGTTCACTGATACGGATAATAACCTTGATTTTGATTACCCAATTTCGTTGGAAACTCGATTTCAACAACAATTAAGTTCTGTATTCGATGGTGTTGTCCCAGATCAAACGATCAAACCGACGGTCCAACCGGAATTACCAATCCCTTCATCGGAAAAGCGCCTGGAAATCGACTTCACCAAGTCCTTCATCAATCCGTACAGCTACACTCATTCTTTAACCCAAAGCGTAAGAATTAAGAACCTAGTTCCAATTTTTTTTCAATAATATTCTTTAAAAGACGATTGTTTGACATGAAAACGGTAAAATTACAGGTTTCTTCACCATCAATGGACATCGGAGTTGTACCAGAAGGAAGCTCGATGTCGGAAATGTCTTACTCATTCGCAACAAGTATGGATTTTAATGGCGGAGGAAATCAAGCAACCCAATTAACGGGAATGGACAGAGAAGCAAGAGTATTGAGATACAGAGAGAAGAGGAAGAACAGAAGATTCCAGAAAACTATACGTTATGCTTCTAGAAAAGCATATGCAGAGACTAGGCCCAGAATCAAAGGGCGGTTTGCTAAGAGAAGTGATGTTGACACCGTCGTTGAAAAAGTCGATGGCCTTTTTAGTCCAACCGATGATGATCATGACTCTGTATCTAGTTTCTTATTGGAGTCTAGATACGGCGTCGTTCCTTCGTTTTGAGATGAAATTTTTTTGTGTGTTTTTGGGCAATTTTATATCTACTACTAGCAAATATTTGGATCCAAGTTATGAATATTTATGTCTGATAACGTGTCTTAAATTTGATACGTATCTGAAACGGATACATTTCAGATACTTAAGATACACTTCTAGGGTTAGATTTGTAATCTCGAAAATTGGATACATGCTTCATATATGAATATTCGTAATAGAGATATGTGAAATGAAGAACAACGTTGAAATTTGAGTAAAAACTGACATATAATGAATGAACATCCGTACAAACTGGTGAAATTCTGCAAGAAATGATGGTGGCTGGTACTCATATTTGTAATATTTACATATTTGCCCCTTGTATCCGTCTCCATCATTTTCGAAAACCATGCACTTACGTATCCCGTATCTACGTATCCATATCCATGTATCCGTACAACCTAGCATAAAGGTTGTGTCATAACCTGTGATATAATATATATTTACTTCATTAATCGTGGTGGATGATCATATATTATTGATGAAATGCCAAAGTTACAGCCAAAAAGACAAAATTTTACAATAATCCAACGTCTGAAATGCTTTCATCAATGTAATGATGTCAACAAAGCCCAATTTATAGATTGAAAGATTCTAGAAACGTAGTCCCTCGGACTTTGAATGAGTGCAAAGTAAAAAACGTTTGAACCCTAACCGTAAGGGCCCCCTCGCTCCCGATCCCACAGGAGTGCGAGGAGATGTTCCATGCGTTGTTGTGCAATCTATGTTCCCCTCAAAGGAAGTCTTTGTGTACCATCTCCACCTCTGAGATAACATGAGAAGAAATCTTAACAGCGCGCATGGTGTAAGACACACAAAAGACCCCCCAAACTCTGTGTAGCAATTTGGTGTTTTCACCTTATCATCGCAACGTGCACATCACGAGGGTCACGGCAGGTGATCCCCATTCTGTAATATGGTATATATGTTGAAGAATCCATTAAAATTATAATAGCTCAATGAAGAAGAAGAACAATTTGAATAAAGAAGAAGGCAGGAAAAGAACAAAAAGAGATTTTATTCAATTGATCAAAATTTCATACAATCAGTAGTTTGTTGCTTCTATTAACATCATATATATATATATACTTCTAGAACAGTTAATTAACCATCTAAACTGTTACAACAGCTCCAACAACTCATAACTAACTGTAACTATTTTTTCACAAAAGTGATCAACCAAATGCCTGGCTTGGCCATTGGAATTTGGCTCGAGCAATGGCATTGTGGCTTGCATATGGCTTGAAGCATGGCATGGTGGCTCGAGCAATGGCATGAGGAACCTGCCTTGTGTAAGCAGGTGCGCATGAGCTACAACATCCCCCCTCAAGCTGTAGTTTGGGAGAAACACAACTTGGAATTTGCCTTGTGTGTGCACTCGTGCACATGAGTTGCAAGCATGTTTTGGAGTGGATATTTGGGCAGTAATCTAAAAAAGGTTGCTTTGTCAACTGGTTTGGTTAAGATATCTACCATATCGTCTTCAGTTCTAACTAGTAAAGGAATTAGGACATTTTCTTTATACTTTTCTCTTACATAATGACAATCATCTCTATATGCTTGGGTCTCTCAAAGAAAAATGGATTATCCATAATGTAGGTAGCACTTCTGTTGTCACGTAAAAGAGGAACAACTTGTATGTTATGTACTTGAAAGTCTTATAGCAAATAAATGTGCCATTTTATCTCACATGTTGTAAGGGCCATAGCCCTATATTCTGCTTCTGAACTACTTATACTAATTGTTGCATGTTTCTTGCTTTTCCAAGAGACTAAAGAATCTCCTATGAATATTGTGTATATAGTAACAGATGTTCTAGTTGTTGTACAACTTGCCCAATCAGAATTACTAAATGCTTTTAGAATAGGACTACTAGTAGAGGGGAGAACAGACCCTGTCCTGAAGCTGCTTGGAGGAATCTAAGAAGTTTATGAGCAGAAACTAGATGATTTTCAGTAGGTTCATCTAGGAATTGACTCAATTGTTTAGCAGGATAAGCAATGTCAAGTCTAGTGTTGATGAGGTAAAGAAACCCACAAGACTTCTGTAGTATTTGTTATCAGCAAAAAGGTGAATCTTTGGGTTCAAGCTTTGCTTTTAGATCCATTGAAACACTAGAAGGCCTTGCTCCTAGATAACCAAATTCTTGAAGTAGGTCTAAACATCACTTCCTCTGATTCATAGTGATTCATGCCTCCGATCTTGCAATTTCATAACCTATAAAGTATCTCAAATGTGCTGGATCTTTAATTGTAAAATTTTGGTGTAGAAGATCCTTGATATTCTTAATCTCTTGCAAGTTTGAACTACCCACGACTATATCATGCACATATACAAGAAAAGAAATAAATGTGGAGCCTTTCCCTTTAGTGAAGAGACTGTGATCATGTTTGGATTGTGTATAGCCAGCTTTGACTAGGGCATCTGTCAACTTAACATTCCCTTGTCTACTTGCTTGCCTTAATCCATAGAGTCGTTTGTTTAATCTGCAAACTTGATTAGGTGCTGAAAAGGGAAGACCATGAGGTGGTTTCATGAAGATCTCTTCACACAAATCACCATGTAGAAATGTCGTGCTAACATCCATTTGATGTTAGTGCCACTTGTTCATGGATGCTAAACTTAAGAATAGTATAATTGTTGAAATTTTTCCACAAGAGAAAGAGTCTCTAAGAAGTCTACACCCTTTATTTGTGTGTAGCCGACGAATCCTTACCGGCGGTGTACCGGGTCAAATTGTAGTGCTAGTCCGGTGAGTCGGAGTCGTATCCTCAGGGAAATGAAGGCATAATTCAAAGTGTGGTTAAACACCAAGAAGCTATTATTAACTCGATCTAAGTCGCAGTTTTATCAGTTTTATCGGGTTAGATCGTTAGATTAGTTAGATGTTAGTAAAACAGTAAATATAATATATATATATAAGTACAGATATATATAGATATTTTTGAGATCTAGCCAAGAATACTTTACTGAATTACGATCTCTTTTTAGTAGAAATAAATGAGACAGATCTTTTCCTTGATGCAAGGAGGTCAATTATATATGAACCGGTGTATTCCTAAGCTAGACAACTCCTCCTCACACGAGCGTATGAAATTGTCATATGTCAAATTGTCATTAGTTTAATCTCCACAATTGCCCCATGCTAATCTCAGTTAGTCTGAACAGGTACCGAGTACAAATCTACCCCGGATAAAAGAGGTTATTCCGTTTGTCAGACGGCCGATGTTATTCAAAAGGCTCCGGTTGTCAGGCGGATCGATTTAACTTTCCGGTGTTAGTTTCAATTAAACCGTTGATTTTAACATTATTACGATCTTGAGCACAAATTTAATAAGATTCATCTTTCCCAAGACAAATCTGCCCCCGGGTAGGAAATAGGATTCCGTTGTCACGTTTTCACTCGGCCATTTTTACCCTCCGGTTTTTCTACCTTTTTTCTCATATCCTAACTTCACCGTTTAGTTCGTCATTAGGTTACGATTCGTTTATATTGATTAGCTATGTCAATATTAACGTTTCATTAAGCTCGAGGTAGAAAAAGATTCATTATAATTGGTTTTAATCATTATTACCGAGTCGATCATCCATTTTACCAAAAAGATTAACTAATTGATTCATATCTTGGCTAGATATTACTACTACTAATATATATATGTATTTAAATAGATAGAAATAATAAACATAATAACATTAGAAAATTACCGATTACAACTGTTGAATTGGAGCCTAATCCTCGTGAAAGTAACAACGGCTTCCGAGACAACAATCCTCGATAATAAATCCAAGCATTACAACGATACTACTCTATTTATTTATACACATATGCATATATATATACATACATAGACATATATATATATATATATATATATATATATGGGCCCAAAACACAAAAGAAATAAAAAGAAAGAGGTAGAGGAAAATATATATAGAGATATATATATATATATATTTTGGGGCGTGTGTGTGTGTGTGTGTGTGTCGAAGATATTATTACACATACCGTTAACACTTAATATTTACATACCGTATTATAATTACTTGTTGTGTAGTTACCTAAATACCCTTGTATGGTGTATATATATACCCACCATTGTAATATTTTGATCATACATTAATATACACAAATTACCACATGGTAGCAGAGCTAGGTTAAACAAAAAAAAAAAAAGAACCAACCAGCCGCCGCATCCTTCTTCTTCTTCTTCTTGCGGAGATTTTGCATCAATAAAACAAAAGAAAATTTATAACCCTAACTACCATGCAAAACTAACTCCTAACCGACCAAAACATCGGGTTGTTGCTAGTAAAGCGTAATGAGCGTAAAGGGGTCGATCCTCGGGGAAAAGGTATGTTCAATCTAATCTCATTAATCCTACTAATTGCTACTCAACGAAAACAAATAAACGAAAAGCAAAAACATAAAAACGAGAAAAACATAAAAGAACAATCAAAATAAATCTAACCTAAGAACAAAATTAACAAACTAATCTAAGGAAACATGGGATCAAACAAAGCACAAACTAGTGATTTCAATCTAAGCCTATCTCATGATTCTAATTCAAGTTATGGTTACACCTTTTCACAAGATCTAGGTCCCTAATTCCTTAGTGAACCTATTTCTCAAGCTATGGATTCCTAATTCCTTAGTAAATCCAATTACCGGTCTCTCATCTTCCGAATGTTGGGACCAATGTTCTTTCACAAAACTCGGGTGTATGAATTAACAAACCTAAGTAGCTCTCGCAGTTTTAAGTTCATAAATTCAAGCAACCTAGATTATATCTATCAACTTCCGTTTGTTTAGATAAAAGATCTATTCTTTCTACGGTGATCTAGTCTACGCAACTTTCGTTTGTTGTAAACGTATCAATTAGTAAACAAATCTCTCGATATGAGTCCACATAATAGCATCATAAATCATAGAAAGAAACAACTTTTAATTAAAGGTCATGAAATAAAAGCTGAAATTGAATAAATCTAAAAGAAGAACTCACATAGTTTGGTTACAATGGTTGAACTCCATGGAAACGAAAAAGAAAAGCTACATAATCTACTCCTAATCTAACCTCGGTTCACCCGAGCACGAGGCTCGGGTGACCGGCCTTCAACTCTCCAAGATGCGGTTTGCTTCCTTGAAGAATTATATGTGATAAAATTGGTATATCCTTAGGGTTGGGGCTCTTGTTATATTTATAGTAAAACTAAGTCGGTGCTACGGTAACCTAAGTCGGTTCTATTTGAAACGGTGGCGGACGCTCGTTCAATACAACGGACGCTCGTTCGGTTTGAGTGAACGCTCGTTCAATACACGTCCAAACTCTCTCGTTCTCTTTTCGCACGAACGCTCGGCCACTTCACCAAACGCCCGTCCAAACTAGACGCTCGTCGATTCATATGGACGCCCGTCCACTGACGATTAAATTGATAATTCCATCTTTATCTTGATTTATTTCTTTCCTTATCTCTTTTATTCTTCCATATCTTTGATTGATCCTCTTCCATCTCGAATCTAGCCTTTTAGGATCATCTTTTTCCATCATTAATTGGGTATCTACAAATATCAAAAACATACCAAAACGTAATAATTTCCAAAATAATATAAAAACATCAAATAAACATAAAAATCGATACGTTTTCATATTAACCTCTTTAAAACCCCATTTACTCAATATTTAACTATATGGCTCGATATCTATGAAAATAATCCAAATATGAGGGAAATTGATATATAAAACATATGTGAAAATCACTATAATTTGACCCTAAACAACTCCCCCACACTTATCTTTTGCTCGTCCCGAGCAAAACAAAACAAAGATCAAGCTCGAGGCAAATAAACATCCATACAAATATGAAGTATATTCAATAACTCGAAGTTCACCCGAGTGAGTGTGTGCATAGCCATAATAAACTTCCACTAAGTTCCACAATTTGAAAGTTATTCAAACCAAAACTAGCCCGGTTTCCCATCTAAGTTAGAAATATTCAAAAATTATAACGAGGCACCTTACAAAATATACATATCCCAAAAAGAAATAGTAGAGAATATCTAAAACATTTCGACAAACTCGAGAGGATAATCCCTACAACATATCCTTCGGTTTATGCGGGGATAAGATCGACGATAACTAAGTCCTTACTTATTCATAATAATAAATTTCAATATTTTCACTTTTTCACACTTTTCTAACACACATCGAATAAGCTTTTGCCCTCATAGCGAGAATAGGACATTTCAAGATAATCCCCTACCTTACTCCAATCATAAGGCAACTATAAAGGCGATTGTCGTGAGCTTTTGGTCATCATAGTGGAATAGGACATACGTGGTACACCCTACCTCACCCAAATCATAAACCGACTTCCGACACACACAATTACAATTATGTTTACTTAGAGATTTAAATTTGGCGAGTGGAAAAGATTATTTTCTAGTAGCACGGACCACGAGCATAACACCTCAAGTAAACAATTTATTACTATTGCAAAGACTTAATCACGTTTCACTTATCACATTCAAACTTACAGATATTCACAGTATGTCATACTTTAACTCTAAATACAAACTACTAAACTTTTCAAGAATTGTACATAAGCAAAGAAACATGCTATAATCATCAAAAATTTTCAACTAAAATGGGGTAGGCTTTCAACATTTAGCTCATCATTTACTATGGCATGTGAAAAAGAGTGTCGGGTGAAACAACTAAAATTACTAAATATACGAATATAGCAAAAATGATATAAACTCAAGCAAAGATATGCCTTTGTCTACTCGGGACAAAACAAAAATTTTAAAAATTAAGCACTTTTCATAGAAATATAATAGAAATTGAGCAAACGACTCATAGATACATATAAACCATCCTCTCCCCCACACTTAGATTGCAACTTGTCCTCAAGTTGTGCGAAATAATAAATTAGAGAACTTAGGCGATTGGATGCGGCAATTACGGAGGAACCAACAAGAACCAGGATTGCTTGCATAGCTCGATAGAGCGTAGAGCATCACGGGACAAGCGAATACATCGTTAAAGTGCACAATAGCTAGGAAGAAAGTATCCTGCAGACTTGATCAGTGCAAAAAGAGTCTACGGGGAAAAGATTAGACTTATACAAATAAAGCACATGGAAAAGAATATATAGAGATATTCAAATTATGCTCACATAAAGATGGACACATATACATGAAAATATCACAAACTCGTAGGCTAGGTGCAACTATATGAAAATATACTACAATGCAGTCTACGTGAAAAATCCTAAAAATAAAATAAAGACGAGGTAGTATTACGGAAACCGACGAGTTAACTACACTCAAAAAGAAAAATAAACTAGGTGGTATTACGAAAACCGACGGTGACCACACTTAAGAAAAATAAAAGGAAAAATAGAAAAACAATGCAACTATATGAAATGCAACTAAATGAAATGCATTTAAATGATATGCAAAAAGAAAATAAAATAAAAGAAAGAAAACTAGCCCACTTATATGCAACACGACATATATATAAAATAAACGTCTACCAAATAATGACAGGTTACGATAAACGACAGTGCTGTTCATTACATGCAGTGTAGACGCGCCTTAAGACTTATCAAAAGTGATAGCATTATGGAAACCAACAGTTAGCTATACTAAACGAGATATAACTCATATGACCTAAGATGGTAGCATTACGGAAACCGACAGTAGCTACCCAAATGAGTTATAATAATTCCTCAAAAAAGGAAGCACGTAAGTCTCAAAAGCTAACAAGATTCATCACAACGGTATGTAGCATACGAGAACCGACATTAGCTACACTAACAATGATAAGAACAGTTATAGCGTACGAAAACCGACAGTGACTATAACATGCCTAGATGAATCTATACAAGGAATTGATCAATTATCTAACATGGATTCATAGATGGAAAGGTAAAAACATATAAGTTCGGGACATCTACGTAAAATTAATCGGCCACGAAGCTACAATGAAAAATCCACATCAAATAAAAGCATTAAAAATAAAATCAAGAAAAACCGAGAACTGGATCGAACCCGGACGAACGTTCACTTAGCGTTCGGAAGCGGACGAACGTTCATCTTTTCAAACGCTCGTTTGCTCTTGAAAACCTCCAGACGGGCGTTCAGAATTCCAGACGCCCGTCTGATCCTTCAACTCAGAACAGCGTTGAAACCTTTCTGGACGGACGAGCGTTCATACACCCAGCCGTTCTTTCACCTGCAAGTTAGGGGCTGGACGGGCGTTCATGCTACCAAACGCTCGTCCAGATATCGAATATGCACAGAAAAGCAGGAAAAATACAGCAAAACCCTAAAACATATAAACACAACACAGCAACACAGATCACAGCACAGCAGCCTTATCAAATTAAGCACAGGGGTTAGACTAGGTAACACATAAACATATAAACTTCACGTAAAACAAGTTGAGTAAAAAACTTTTGCACATTCTTAACCTAACGGTCATCGAAACACGGCAAAATAAAAACTCTCAATCTATTCGACGCTACTTTTATTGAAAGAATACAAAAATAAATCGTAACAAAATCGAAAAATTAATTCAATTAGATTCAACAAAACACCGATTCCCCGGCAACGGCGCCACTTTTGTTGCGGAGATTTTGCATCAATAAAACAAAAGAAAATTTATAACCCTAACTACCATGCAAAACTAACTCCTAACCGACCAAAACATCGGGTTGTTGCTAGTAAAGCGTAATGAGTAAGGGGTCGATCCTCAGGGAAAAGGTATGTTCAATCTAATCTCATTAATCCTACTAATTGCTACTCAACGAAAACAAATAAACGAAAAGCAAAAACATAAAAACGAGAAAAACATAAAAGAACAATCAAAATAAATCTAACCTAAGAACAAAATTAACAAACTAATCTAAGGAAACATGGGATCAAACAAAGCACAAACTAGTGATTTCAATCTAAGCCTATCTCATGATTCTAATTCAAGTTATGGTTACACCTTTTCACAAGATCTAGGTCCCTAATTCCTTAGTGAACCTATTTCTCAAGCTATGGATTCCTAATTCCTTAGTAAATCCAATTACCGGTCTCTCATCTTCCGAATGTTGGGACCAATGTTCTTTCACAAAACTCGGGTGTATGAATTAACAAACCTAAGTAGCTCTCGCGAGTTTTAAGTTCATAAATTCAAGCAACCTAGATTATATCTATCAACTTCCGTTTGTTTAGATAAAAGATCTATTCTTTCTACGGTGATCTAGTCTACGCAACTTTCGTTTGTTGTAAACGTATCAATTAGTAAACAAATCTCTCGATATGAGTCCACATAATAGCATCATAAATCATAGAAAGAAACAACTTTTAATTAAAGGTCATGAAATAAAGCTGAAATTGAATAAATCTAAAAGAAGAACTCACATAGTTTGGTTACAATGGTTGAACTCCATGGAAACGAAAAAGAAAAGCTACATAATCTACTCCTAATCTAACCTCGGTTCACCCGAGCACGAGGCTCGGGTGACCGGCCTTCAACTCTCCAAGATGCGGCTGCTTCCTTGAAGAATTATATGTGATAAAATTGGTATATCCTTAGGGTTGGGGCTCTTTGTTATATTTATAGTAAAACTAAGTCGGTCGCTACGGTAACCTAAGTCGGTTCCGCGAAACGGTGGCGGACGCTCGTTCAATACAACGGACGCTCGTTCGGTTTGAGTGAACGCTCGTTCAATACACGTCCAAACTCTCTGTTCTCTTTTTCGGCTACGAACGCTCGGCCACTTCACCAAACGCCCGTCCAAACTAGACGCTCGTCGATTCATATGGACGCCCGTCCACCGACGATTAAATTGATAATTCCATCTTTATCTTGATTTATTTCTTTCCTTATCTCTTTTATTCTTCCATATCTTTGATTGATCCTCTTCCATCTCGAATCTAGCCTTTTAGGATCATCTTTTTCCATCATTAATTGGGTATCTACAAATATCAAAAACATACCAAAACGTAATAATTTCCAAAATAATATAAAAACATCAAATAAACATAAAAATCGATACGTTTTCATATTAACCTCTTTAAAACCCCATTTACTCAATATTTAACTATATGGCTCGATATCTATGAAAATAATCCAAATATGAGGGAAATTGATATATAAAACATATGTGAAAATCACTATAATTTGACCCTAAACACATTGCGGGACGACGAATTTGTGGCCTATCTCCTCACCGGACTTGGGCACGATTACGACTCTCTGGTTACCCTGGTCTCCACACGTGACTCAATCTCCCCTGATGAACTATATGCGCTTCTACTCACCACTGAAAGCCGCATTCAGCACAATCGGCCGACTCCTCTTGCACCAGTCTCGGCCACCAATACTCCTCAAGCCAACCTTGCACGCCACAGCTCATACCCAGGCAGCTACAACAACACCCAACACAACTCTACTCCTAACCGTGGCCGCGGCCACTCTCCTAATTATCGGGGGCGTGGTGGTCGTGGTCGCGGACGTGGCACTTCTCGTCAAAACAGGACTGGTAACGATCCTACTTCTACTACTTGTCAAATTTGTGCAAAAGTAGGGCACACTGCCCATGCATGTTATTACAGGCACGAGCAATCTGCTGACCCGGCAGCCAACCCACCACCACCTCGTAACCCACGGCCTCCCCAAGCTTATGCAACCCACCCCCCCTACCACCCCAACACTGAATGGCTTCCCGACACGGGTGCCACCCATCACCTTACAAACGATTTCCGCAATCTAAATGTCAACTCTGAAGCCTATGACGGTCCTGAGCAAGTTCACATTGGCGATGGTTCAGGTTTGCCTATCTCTCACTTTGGCACCTCTACGTATTATTCTGACTCTGGCACGTATCATCTCTCTAATGTCCTTGTGTCACCTAATTTAACCAAAAATCTTTTATCCGTTCAACGTTTCTGTGCTGATAACTCTGTGTATTTTGAATTTCATGCCTCTTTCTTTCTTGTGAAGGATCATTCGGGCACCACACTTCTTAAAGGTTTCGTTCGTGACGGTCTCTACCATTTCCACAATCTTCCTCGCAAACCTGTTCAAGCCCATTACTCTACGTCTAGCACCATCACTACGTGGCATCACCGTCTCGGTCATTGCTCCCACCCGGTTCTCCGTCAGGCCTTAGGCAGTTTATCTATTTCTATTCCAAATAAACCACCGGATGCGGTTTGTGCTCCGTGTCAACTCTCTAAGAGTCATCGTTTACCTTTACGTACTTCGGATTTTACTTCCCATTCCCCTTTGGATTTAATTTACTCAGATGTTTGGGGACCTACTGAATCCTCTATTTATGGCAATCGTTATTATGTTAGTTTTCTTGATGACTATACGAAATATTTGTGGCTTTACCCTCTAAAACGTAAATCTGATGTTGAACTTATTTTTCCGTCCTTCCTAGCACTTATTGAAAGGCAATTTAATACCAAACTTAAGAACATCCAAACTGATTGGGGTGGGGAATATCGTCATTTTGAACGCACCTTAACTCAACTCGGAATCCACCATCGTCGTTCCGCCCCTCATACTCATGAGCAAGTCGGTGCCATCGAACGTCGCCACCGTCAAATTACCGAAGTTGGCTGATGTATGAAAAATATATCATTATATTATAAGACTTTTTATTATTATTTTATGATATTTTAGTATAATTTCATATAAATGCATTGAAAACTTATAAAAATCATAGTTAGTTATAATTAGATGCATAAGTTATAAAAACGATAAAAATGATGGTTTTCTGTCAGGTTTACGTTTGGTGTTTCGTTGATTTTATTGCAGGATCAGATGTTTACCGAGATCCCAAAATATGACATACTTTGAAGTATAAATCATGAGTTTTTGTGGGATAAAAGATTATGCCAAAATCTAACAACTTTGAACGGATCAAGTTGTCCTTAATGTTTCTACCGTAACTCATCTTCAACGGACATTTGACCTAACTTAGAGGCATTTTCAGAGAAAAAGTCCTTGATGAAAGTTGTAGATCTTCAAGAGAGCTTTCCAACGAATATTAAATCATGTCAATCGAGGTCTACAGCTCGAGATAGGTTTTTACGAACATCGATATGTTGGATGGCCGGCACGCGCCGGAGAAGGCCGGATCTTGCGGGAAAATCTCGACATTGGGCCCACAAATCTCGACAAGGGAATATATACTATTTGACCGGCACGCGCCGGTGGTGTTCCGGCACGCGCCGGCCTTGTGGTGTACTCTATAAATACCCCTCAATTGCAACCATTTTGAGATGTACCAATGCATATATCTCTCTTCTATATCTATCTATAGTCTCTTTTGTTGTTTTTAGTTAAATAAAAGCTGTAAACGGCACTACTGCCGGAATAATCTTTGTAGTATAAAGTATCGTTATAATACTTAGAAGATGTATCAAGGCTCATTGATGTAAAAGAGTTGCTATTTCCGGAGGGTACAACTACGAAGCTTCAATTGTAATCAGTAACTTTTCTAATGTATTTATGTTTGTTTGTTTTATTAGTATCTATATATTAATTATAATGATATTAGGCTAACTTAATATCTAGCCAAGATATGAAATTGGATTAGTTTTATCTTTTTAGGGAAATAGATAACGACTATGTTAAAATTGATTAAAATCGGTTATAATGAATCTCTTTCTATGTTTGAATTGAAGTAGCTAATTGATTTGAAAGAATTCATAATCTAATTATGAATTGACGCCTCGTAGTTAGTTTATGAACTCGTTAATAGAAAGACCGGAGGGTAAAATTGGCCGAGTGAAAACGTGACAACGGAATCCGATTTCTAAACCGGGGGTAGATTTGTTTCGGGAGAAACAAACTCTTATTGAAATTTATACTCGAGAGATTATCACGTTAAATTCGCTGTTTAATTGACATTTCTTAAAATTGGCCGTATGACAAAACGGGAGTGACCCGTGCTTGAGAATGACATTGGACGAGAGGACAAGACATATGACAATTTCATACGCTCGTGTGAGGAGAAATTGCCTAGCTTAGGAGTATACCGTTTCGTATAATTGATTGGACCTTGGAAAAAGGAAGATCGGTCTTATCTAATTTCCACTAAAAAGATATAATATTTCAATAACATATTCTTGGCTAGTCTCTAATTATAATATCTATCTCCCTCCCTTAGATATTGTTTTGGTACCTATATATACTTATATATATATATATATATATATATATATATATATATATATATATATATATATATATATATTATATATATATATATATATATATATATATACTTATATATATACGTTTTAGTTTTATGCTTTTATTTATTGTTTGTTTAGAGTTTGGTTGGATAATAAAATTGCGACTTAGATTGAGATAATAATAGTTTCTCGGTGTTAAATCACACGGTGAATTACCAAGTTTCCACGAGGATCGACACACGACTCACCATACTATCACTACAATTTGATCCGGTACACGCCGGTAAGGATTGATAGCATAGAAAAGGTCCGTCAGCTTTTTGGCGCCGTTGCCGGGGAACGACGCTAATTCATTGTGTTCGAATGATTTCTACTTATATTAACTCAAAAGTCTCGAGGATAAGTCAACACTCTTCTTACCCCATTTCTATTTTCTTTTTCGTTGGTACTTACCTTATAAGTAAGTTACCAATATTTACTTTTATCGATTTCAACTATTTTTCGGTTTTCGTTAGTTGATGACCGAAAGAGTAAGGCCCCACTTACTCCTTATAAACGACATAGATACTTACGAAAGGCGAGTTAAGAGCGAGAAAGAAAACAAGGTCATACTAGTCGGGGAAATCGACGGAGAATCATCATCAAATCAAAATACGAAAATGGTGAAATCGGTGATGAAACACACTGAACAAGGGCTAGATCATGCTCGAGGGCATGGCCAAAATCTTAATCGGGATCTACCAATACCAAATAACGAGAATAGAAATAATCAAAATCGGAACCGAGAACAATCGTAATAATAACCCACCGAATCCGAGACCTATTTGTGATCGGACCTTAAGAATAAACCGGACTAATAATCCAATTCGTTTACCCAATGAAGGAGCAAATAATTTTGAAATAAAATCTCATCTTTTTGGTCTAATTGACGCAAGAGCCCAATTTCTAGGAGAGGATGATGAGGATCCACATCACCATCTCTATCTTTTCGAAGAATTGTGCAATACGACCAAAAGTCAAGGTGCTCATCGTGAATTAACAAGGATGTCTATGTTTCCTTTTTCTTTAAAAGGAAGAGCACGAGATTGGTTTATGTCACTCCCACATCATTCATTGACTAGTTGGGAGGAAATTCAAACCGAGTTTTTAAAGCGAGTATTTTACTCCGGGTAGAAATTTGGAATTGAAGGTCGAAATTGCCAACTTTAGACAAGGATGCGAAGAAACGCTTGGGAATGCGTGGGAGAGATTTAAAAAGTTGTTAAGATCTTGTCCCGATCATGGTTATTCCTTAGATATGCAAATCCAACTTTTACGTCGTAAATTAAGGAAAGATTCACGTGCGGATGTAGATCATGCATGTGGTGGTTCATTAATGATGAGTGAAGCCCAAATAGTTTACGATGCTATAGAAAAGATTTCCAAAAATAACGAGAATGTGGGAAACCGGTTCTAGCACCGGGAAAGTAGCATTTGCGGGAGAATGCACATCGAATACGGAAGTTCTAGCACACTTGGAGAATTTGAGTAGGAAGTTTGACAACCTACGGGCTAGTAGAATTTGTAAAACCGAAACTATCATACCAAATGACTACTCAAGTCATGATAATGTGTCATTAGGGATAGAAGAACCGAAGGATACTCAAGGGAAGAGGTGAGTTTTTTACAACGGCATAGGAATTTGAACAACGCGTATTCAAACTCCTTTAATGCTATTAGAAGAGAGCACCCAACTTATAGATGGTTAGAAAACCCTAATAAGCCGGGACAACCGCCATATCCGGTTCGGTATAAGAATCCATATAGTAATCAAGTTCATCAAGGGAATACATCAAATCGGAACCTACAATCGTTACCTAAATCTTATCCACAACATACTACTCAAACTATACCGGTCACTCAAAGTTCAACCCAACTTTGAAGGAGTTGATAAATGGGATAAATTAATGGAAAATATGATGGGTGTAGTATCTACTCAAGCTCGGAATATGGAAACTATGATAACTTCTATAGGTTCGGTCTACTAAGGATATGACTATGTTGAAAACATCTATGGGTGGACATGATACGAGAATGAGAACTATAGAAGCATCATTAAGGAATATGGAAGATCATTTGAGTAGAGAAGGAGAACGTAACAACGGTAGACCTCCGGGAGGATTACCAAGTAATGCGAAAGAAACCCGAGAGAGGTAAATCTTTGTGATTACGAGAAGTAGGAAATATTGTGAAGATACTAGAGCGAGAAAACGCGAGGAAACAATGAGGTAGAAAATGATTTAAATGGTAATATCGTAAAGGAAAAGGACGAACTTGAATTTCTTGATGAAGAGGAAGAAATTATCGAAGAATTCTTAAAACAGAATAATAATGTTGAACACTGAAATTGAAGGTGAAAAATGGGTAAAAGTCCACTAGAATTACGAAAGATCCTATGGATAAGGACACGAGAACCCTATTTAAGGAACATGTCGAGAGAAAATCGGGGAGAAAAACGGGAAGATTTAAAAGTAAGCGAGAAGGATAAAGTTGATACAGGGGATGTTTTAAAGGAAAAATCTCAAGATAATGAAACTTGGCGATCAAGTAATGCTCAAAGATTCAAGGAAAAAGGAAAAGAGAAAGTAACTTCAGAACCAAAGGTTATAGATTTAGAATCTTTGCCTTATCCACCGAAAGATCAAATTAAAAAGATAAAAACTGATAAGAAATATGCTCGTTTCCTTGACACTTTTCGTCATATTCATGTCAATATCCCTGTTATAGAAGCTTTAGTCAACATGCCTGCCTATGGAAAGTTTCTTAAAGATATCCTATCTAACAAAAAACGATTAGAAGAATATGAGAATATATGCCTTAATGAAGAATGTTCTGCAATACTCCAGCATCGACTACCTCCTAAACTTAAAGATCCTGGTAGTTTCACTATTCCATGTGAAATTGGAGGATTTGTTTAAGAAAGTATTGTGTGATCTAGGAGCAAGTATCAATCTCATGTCTTATGAGGATTATAAGAAACTAGGAATAGGAGAGCTTACGAATCTTGAAATGACCCTTCGGATGGCGAGATAGATCAATTAAACATCCTAAGGGAATAATCGAGGACGTGTTGGTTAAAATTGATAAATTTTACTTCCCGAGTAGACTTTGTAATAATGGAAATGGAAGAAGGATATTCGGCGCCAATTATTCTAGGTCGACCATTTCTAGCTACGGGAAGGACTTTGATAGATGTTCAAAAAGGTGAACTAATGCGAGAGTTAATGAGGATAAAGTTTCGTTTAATATCTTCAAAGCTATAAACCATCCATACAAAGAACCGAGAATCATGTTCTTTTATAGATGAATATTCTACTATACGGGATGCCAAATTTAAAGGTTATGAAAATAAATTAGAAGAATGTTTGGCATTTTCTATCTATAAAGAAGATGAAAATGATACTTGAAATGAAAGAAGTAATCCTTTATTTAGATAAAGGAGGGTTTGTTAAACATCCATGGCATCAAAATTTGAAATTGGAAATGGAAGGACCGAGTTTTAAAACCATCGGTAGAAGATCCACCAAGGAATGCGGAGTTGAAACCACTTCCTTCGAATTTGAAATATGCTTTTCTTGAAAATGATAATCTGTTACCAATTATTATTTCATCAACCTTAACAAATGAACAAGAAGATCAATTATTAAGAATGTTAAGACAACATAAGAAAGCTTTTGGATGGACGATGGCGGATATCAAAGGTATTAGCCACGAGATTTGTGTTCACAAGATTATTTTGAATGAAGGAGCTAAACCTTGTATTCAGCCACAACGCCGCCTCAACCCGAATTTGCAAACAATCATTAAGAAAGAGGTCATTAAGCTATTAGAAATGGGAATAATCTTTCCCGTATCGGATAGTGAATGGGTAAGTCCAACTCAAGTAGTTCCAAAGAAAGGAGGTTTCACGGTAAAAGAAAATGATAAAAATGAATGGATTCCGACAAGGGAAATTACGGGATATCGAATGTGTATTGACTTTCGGAAGCGAATGATCATACTAAAAAGGATCATCATCCACTTCCATTCATCGTACGGATGTTGGAAAGATTGAGTGGACATAAGTATTCTTGCTTCTTAGATGGTTATTCGGGTTATTTACGGATATTCATTGCGGCGGGAGATAGAGAAAAAACTACTTTCACTTGTCCCTATGGAACTTTTGCTTATAAAAGAATGCCGTTTGGATTATGTAATGCACTGCTACATTTCGGCGATGTATGATGGCAATATTTTACGATATGGTCGAGAAATTCTTAGAAATCTTTATGGATGACTTTAGTGTTTATGGAGATTCTTTTGATAAATGCTTATCACACTTAGAACGCGTTTTACAACTTATTTGTGAAGATACCAACTTGGTACTAAAGCGGGAAAAATGTCATTTGATGGTATACGAAGGAATTGTACTAGGTCATAGAATCTACGAAATAGGAATTGAAGTTGATAAAGCTAAAGTCGAAGTAATTGAAAAATTACCTCCACCAATTAATTTGAAAACGTTAAGAGGATTTCTTGGACATGCGGGATTTTATAGAAGGTTTATTGCAGATTTCTCAAAAATAGCAAAGCCCACGAGTCATTTGCTAGAAAAAGAAGTACCTTTTAACTTTGATGATAAATGTATGGAAGCCTTTAAGACCCTAAAAGCGAAATTAACTACGCACCGGTACTAGTAGCACCAGATTGGGATTTGCCGTTTGAAATTATGTGTGATGCAAGTGATTTATTTGTAGGAGCTGTTTTAGGTCAACGGTATAACAAAATTCTCAAAGCTATCTACTATGCTTCTCACACATTAAACGCGGCTCGGCTTAATTATGCAACTGCGAGAAAGAGCGTTGTTTGTGATATTTGCCTTAGATAAGTTTCGATCATATATTGTTGGTTCTAAGGTAATAATCTACACGGACCATTCGGCTACGAAGTATACGTTAAGTAAGAAAGATGCAAAACCGCGTCTTCTTAGGTGGATTACTGTTACTTCGGGAATTCGATATTGAAATTAAGGATAAAAAAGGAAGTGAAAATGTAGTAGCGGATCATCTAAGCGGGATGGATAATGATGAAGGAAAAGGAAAAGAAATTCGGGATTCGTTTCCGGATGAGAAAGCTGTTTAAGATAGATACTCCCTCAACCATGCGATTGTTAAAAAATAGAATACCATCAAAGGAAGATTCGCCATGGTTTGGGGATATTGTTAACTACATTACTGTAAGTACATCCCACCTCATTGGACTTGGCAACGAGAAAAAGAAGTTCTTTTATGACTTAAAGTTTTATTATTGGGATAAACCGGATCTTTTCCGAAGATGCTCGGATGGAATAATTAGGAAATGTATTCACGATAATGAAATTTTAAGTGTATTATCATTTTGTCATGATCGTGAGGCGGGGAGGTCATCATGGAGGATGGAAAAGCTTGCTTTCAAAGTTTTACAATGTGGTTTCTATTGGCCTACACTATATAGAGATGCATATAAATATGCAAAATCTTGTGAATCATGTCAAAAATGGGGAAATATATCGAAAAAACATGAAATGCCTATGCAACCGATATTAGAATGTGAGCTATTTGATGTATGGGGCATAGATTTCATGGGACCTTTCCTATATCTTTTGGAAAAAGATTTATTCTAGTAATGGTTGATTATGTTTCTAAATGGGTAGAAATTTTGAAGCTCTCCCTACTAATGATACCAGAGTAGTGCTAAGGTTCCTTAAAAAGAATATATTCACACGATATGGCATTCCGAGGGCTATCATTAGTGATAGAGGTTCACATTTTTGTAACCGACCATTTACTAAGGTAATTGAAAAATATGGTGTAACTCATAAACTTGGAACACCTTATCATCCACAAACTAGTGGACGGGTAGAGGTGTCTAATAGAGAAATTAAAAGAATCGTGGAAAAGACAGTGGACTCGAATCGTAAAAACTGGGCAGAAAGACTTGATGATGCATTATGGGCATACAGAACAGCCTTTAAAACACCGATTGGATGTTCTCCTTACAAATTAGTATTTGGTAAATCTTGTCATCTCCTGTTGAATTAGAACACCGAGCTTTATGGGCTATTAAATTTCTAAACTTTGATCTAAAAATTTGTCGGTGATCATAGATTACTTCGATTAACGAGAACTAGAAGAATTTCGACTCGATTCTTATGAAAATGCTCGAATCTACAAGGAACGCACGAAAGCTTTTCACGATAAGAGAATCTATAGTCGTGAGTTCCATGTAGGTGATCGAGTACTTTTATATAATTCACGTTTGAAGTTGTTTCCGGGAAAGCTTAAATCTAGATGGACGGAGTCCATATGACGTAACAAAAATCTATAAGTACGGAATTTGTTGAACTAGCGATGGAAAAACAACTTTTATAGCCAATGGACACGGGGTGAAATTGTTCGTGGAATTTGAAGGGATACCTCAACCGGAAGAAGTATTATTACTTATCGACCCTCCAACGAATTAAGGAAGCGGGAATTTTAAACTCGGCCGATTACGGGTACTATCTTTCTAATTCACCTTTTAATATGCATTTTAAAGTAGTTTCGTCTTTTACCGGATAGACGTAAAAAGCTGGATGCCTTTCATAGATAGGATAAGAGTTTTTATTTTACTTTTAAGATTAGGTCTAAATAAGGATGTCGCATTTAAGATAGAAGCCTTAGTTTTAAATTAAATAAAGAATTGCTAATCGAAGTCGAGAGAAAGAGAACTTTGTAATGGAAATTCAAGGAGTGCAATAAAAAGAAGAGCAAGGTTTCTAATGAGATGTAGAATCTGTGGAAAAAGTGAACATGATGGACAATGTGGAAGAAATACAACCATATCCCAGGATGAGTGTTTGAATGTTATTAAGAAGGGAACGATTAGGTGGTTATCCGAAAATCCCGAGGGAATACAAAGAAATAATTCAAACGCATCACTCTAGGAGAAAGGTTAAGGGATCGTTATGATAACAATCTTGAGGATGCGAGATTGAGGGAGTTAGCAAAAAATCCTAAAAATTATAGTGTGTGCTTTTAGTCTTTTAATTGTTTTTAAAGTTGTGTTAATTCAAAAAATTAAAAGAAAATATTTTTATGAAAAATTTATAATAAACCTATTTTCATCTCATGTGATTTTAAATAGGTATATTATATCAAAAATATGTGATTTCAATATTATATTAGTTTTTATGTATTTTATCAAATTTTATATAGAAAAATAGTATTGAACTTAGATTATATAACATAAATCATTTGATTAACATCAAATGATCTTTATGTAGTATAATTAGAGCTCATTACACAAAAGATGATAAAAATCTCGATTTTTGGGGGCCATGTGACCGGCACGCGCCGGTACACTACCGGCACGCGCCGGTAAACACTGTACACTTAACCCTAACCCCGAATGATAGCCTCATTTCTCACATCCCCATTTCAATTTGAAGAGCGAGCCCGACTCCACTCCATTTTCGCCCAAAAATATATCAAATTTCATCACTTTTTCATCACAAATTCAACAATCCATCATCTTCTCTTCATCTAAAACATCTAAGAAGATCAACATTGGAAAAAAGTTGAAGCTTGGCAAGCTCAAAGCTCTCTTTTCTCTCATTCCGGCGACCCACCATTAATTCCGGCGACCTAGCTTTTCTTTCTAGCATATTAAGGTAATATATAGATATATATATATATATATATATATATATATATATATATATATATATATATATATATATATATATATATATATATATATATATATATATATATCAAATATTTCAAATTTTAGTTAAATTTACGAAATTATTTTGAATTTATTTTGATTTTATAGCCTAAGTAATTGTTGGTTCTTGTTGTTGGTGTTGTTTGTTTGTGTTGTTGTATTGTCATACCACTATCGTATGGCCTCATCATCTCGAAGCAATCCTAAGAGGAAAAAGGCGAAGTACCAATCGTAGTACCGGTAGTTCAAACTAGGCCTTTAACCAAAAGGGAGAAAACTTTAACCTTTGAAAAAACCGCTAGTGCAGAAGCTAAGCGGGCACATGATGAGTACTTTAGTAAAAGTAAGGTTTGGTTAGAACGAGGGATTGATTTTTCGAAGATTGGGAAAGAAGTGAAGGAAATTTTCAAGGATAGAGGATGGTTGGATATAGCTATGGATAGGAAAGATAAGATTAATGTTTTATGGTATCGAGAATTTTATTCAGTATTATCTACTTATGATGCTGATACGGTTGAGGAGATGACCTATATCCCTCTAAGAAGTGTTAATGTTACTTTTTACCCTGCTATGATTAATGTATTCTATGGTTTAGCTGAAATACCTGAAGAGGAGGATTATCAGAATGTTTGGGGTTTAGAACATCCTATGGCTCTACAAACCAAAGCTTATGAAGCCCAACAAGCCTTTGACCCCAACTTCTTTGAATGGATAGAAAATAGGTTTGCTTATGGGAATTGTATTAGGGACATAAGGGCAATAAAAGCAGTTCTTAGGCCATAATGTATGTCCTTCCACACATGTTTGTGCATTTGGTCGAGAGGAAGTGGTTATTGCTTGGGCCATGGTTAATGATATTCCTATAAATGCGGGAAATTGATCTTTTCTAAGGCATGTGAGTTTGCAAGCACTCGTTATCGAGGGGACGTCTCCCGTTCCCTAGTCTCATTTACGCCTTATGTGAGCTTGCGAAGTCCTGTCTTACCCTCGGATAGAGCTGTGTCTCCCTACATTCCTCCCGTTGGTCTTAAGGCGAGAGCCTTACCTCTTTGGAATAATAGATTACAATAATCCTAATCGTCAACAACAACAACCGCCACCTCCACCTCCTTTTCACACTCAAGTACCTAGGCCACCTGAGACGGTCACACCGGCCACGGCGAGCCAAGTTGAGGCTATGTTTCGGCATTTAGTTCAAGCCCGAGGCTAGAGCGATGCTAATATAGCTTTAGCTTGTGAGAAGAATAGACGGTGGGTGAGGACATTCGAGTTGGTCAAAGAGGATATCGAGATGCTATGAGTGAGTTTGATCTAGATTTCTTTGAGATTTGCTAGACACCCCTATAGTCGGCGACCCATATACTATGCCGGATTGGATTCCGCCGATTCCACCACTGTTATATATCGGGACTATACGCCGTCATCCATAGGACGGGGTGGTATGTTTACGGGTACACCGGGGACATCCTTGGGCATGGGAGGAGTGACTTACGCGCGGATGTGACGGCGGGATTTGGTTCATTTGGTCTTCGGGGATCGGTTTCTATGTCGACGATGAGGGGCGAGACATCATTTCGAACTTACGTATCGGATCCACAGCAGTTCAGTTATGGTATTCATACGACGCAGTCGCAAGGAGCTGATTTTACTTCGATACTATCTACATTTGGATCATCGTCATCTCAGTACGACCTTACTGGTGACATTGATCTTAACTATGATGAGGACGAGTGATTATTTTTTTTTATTTTATTTTGTTGTATAACTATCTACTTTTGGTTTGACTTAGTATCTTTTTTTTGCGTACGTTAAACGTTTGATGCACTCTCGGGGTAGTGCACATTGTTATTTTGTATCTTTTTCGTAGTTTTCGGATGTTTTTAGATCTTTTTCACCACGTTTTAGAAACCATATAGAACTCTTGATGCAGGAAATAGATCTTTGGAATGATGCGAAAATAGAAATATCTACGGCGAGCACTATTTAACCGGCACGCGCCGGTTGGTGTCCGGCACGCGCCGGTGTAGTGGGCTGCGAGAATCTTCTCGGGATATTTCCATTTCGGTCCACCTTTGTCTATAAAAGGAAACGGATGCGGCATTCTAAAGTGCTCATTCTCTTCCTTTACCTTTAATTTTCTTGCTATAAAGAGTTTAAAATGTCCGATCGTTCGTCAGTTAACAGTTATTCTCCTCCGCATACACCGAATTCTGTCATTCCAAATCCATTTTTTCATCAAATCCCTTACGAGCCTATGTATGCTTCGGCTCACAACCCTTATATAAGTAATTTCAATCAGTCACCGGTGTTGATTGAAAGGGGTTTAAATTTCAGAAAGGTTAACAATTGGGCATTTACGAGGATGGAAGTAGATGGGTGGGATTATTTTTGTCGTATGCCGAGAGGTAGGATTAATGTTACTATGGTAAGAGAATTCTATTCGGTACTTTCGAAGCTATCTTGTGTCGTTAACACGATCTGTTACGATGAGAGGAGTTGTTGTCCTTTCACTTCTACCAACATAAATCAAATTTTCCTTATTCCACCGGTCCCACATCACCAAGTCATTTTGAGTATCAATGGAGATTGGATACCGGCGACGGTTTTATTACAAAATATTCGGAAGCTTGTCCACTCTTGTTCTACAATTATGATATTGATCAAAATGTCTCTACGGCTTGCTTTGCTTCCCCATCTTAGAACGTGGAAACGATTCATCAATTCACGAGTATATCCAAGCTGTTAATTTCTCGGAAGTTAGTGATGATGAATTGATGTATATGCGATTACTACTTTGGAGATTTGTTATAGATTGGGGGTCTTGATTCGAAATCATTTGTGAGTTTTGCGTTCGGGAGAAGCCCGAATTATCATCCTTTACCATTTGGATGGTTGATTTCTAGGTTATGTGTTCGTTTGGCAAGGGTTCCGGAAAGAGCGACAGATGAATATTTTCCAGCTCGCATTCCTCGTGTTGGGCTTTTACCAGTCGATATTCCGGGAGGATCATCAAGTGGTGAAAATTAGATAATTGTGTTGGTAGTCAGGAAGGAATAAAAAACATAAAAGTATTACGGTACGTTAGTATAAGTCACAATAAATTAAAATAACTTAGTTTAATAAATTAGTTTAAATTAGTTTAACTTAAATTTAACATTTTAGTATTGTAATATATTTGCATGTTTTAACTTATGTTTTTTGTTTTTCTTTTATATTATATAAACGCTCGTCTATTTGACACCTAAAATAATCTAACCATGATAAAATTCATTTTATTTTCTAAACCAAATTTTTACTACTCATTAGCCATCGAGACGATGCCAATTCGTAAGTGGGGAGTAGGGATTGGTTAGTAAATAAATTGAATTTAATATATCAAATACTTACACACTTAGTTTAATTTTTCTTAAGGGAATAAGTGAATAATATATAATTATTATGATAAAAATGATATATTTGGATAGAATAAATTTTTAATTAAGTAAAGTAATCTTGATATATTATTTCTATATTAATTATGTCTATTTTAGATTTTTAATAAGATTTGTAGTATATATATCTTGATAAATATTATGAAATATTTTTTTATGAAATTAGACAAAAGTTACTTATAATTATAATGAAATTTTAGAATAATTTTCTTTTCAAGACAAAGTATGAAATTGGAATCGGATTAGGAATGATGAGATTTTTGGCATAACTTTGATAAACCGAGCCAAATAAGCCTACCCGAACATGATTTCTAATTTTTGTCCCCACCTCAGCCTTGTAGAGTGATCAAGACCTCACTCGAAATAGCCATTATTATTAACTAGAAATTACTAACCCTAACTTAATAATGGTCTACATTTCTTTGAAAATCCCGCAAGTTTAGTATGTATTTATGAATAGCGGTGACGACATCGAAATTTGATATATCTTTGAGATTGAAATGAATTCGGAAGGCGAGTTTGTTATCAAATATGGTTATTAAAAAAAAAAAAAAAAAAAAAAAAATATATATATATATATATATATATATATATATATATATATAAGAACGAGAGTATTATAGGTATCTTTTCGGTTTTTGATCGACAAACCAAAAATAAAATATCAGATATATTTGCTGATGATAGTAGTCCAGCTAGGGTATTATCACGAAATGTCCTATTGCTGGGAATGAAGGTATATGCTACAAATCTGGTGAAAAAGAAAAAGTCGAATCAAAACTATCAAGAATTATCACGAGTTTAAGGAAACCGGATTCGTGATTTTCGATCGAAAGAGTAGTACTCCGATCAATCTTGATAAAGCAATGCCTATGTTCTTAAGTTCTTGAAAAAAAAAAAAAAAAAAAACCATATTTTGGAAATTATCAAGGAAAACAGTGCCAGGAGTGTTGCTGATTGAGAAATTTTTGATCAGAAGATGAAAGTGTAAGTACGTACGACTTGCTTCTATCTCTTTTGATTTTCCTTTGTTATCCTTTTCGATTAGCCAACTATCCTAAGCCTGAACGTTACAATCCAATTTGCCAACTACTTGACTTAGTCTTTGATTCCGATAAATCATACAGTGGAGATTAAAAAGTTGTTCTAAATATTTTATTTATACTTATGGAGTAATTCATGTAAAATTTCATTTAAATAATATTTTATAACTAATTTATTATGTTATATACACTTCTTATCTTTTTAAAATATCTTAGATAGATGAAATTAATATAATTATAATGTTGACAGCATACGTTACTAAGTTAGGAATTTAATCTAGAAGAATTATATTATATTTTTATAATTTTTATATATTATCGCTTATTTTGCTCGAGGACGATCAAAAGCTAAGTGGGGAGTTGTGATGTATGAAAAATATATCATTATATTATAAGACTTTTTATTATTATTTTATGATATTTTAGTATAATTTCATATAAATGCATTGAAAACTTATAAAAATCATAGTTAGTTATAATTAGATGCATAAGTTATAAAAACGATAAAAATGATGGTTTTTTGTCAGGTTTACGTTTGGTGTTTCGTTGATTTTATTGCAGGATCAGATGTTTACCGAGATCCCAAAATATGACATACTTTGAAGTATAAATCATGAGTTTTTGTGGGATAAAAGATTATGCCAAAATCTAACAACTTTGAACGGATCAAGTTGTCCTTAATGTTTCTACCGTAACTCATCTTCAACGGACATTTGACCTAACTTAGAGGCATTTTCAGAGAAAAAGTCCTTGATGAAAGTTGTAGATCTTCAAGAGAGCTTTCCAACGAATATTAAATCATGTCAATGCGAGGTCTACAGCTCGAGATAGGTTTTTACGAACATCGATATGTTGGATGGCCGGCACGCGCCGGAGAAGGCCGGATCTTGCAGGAAAATCTCTGACATTGGGCCCACAAATCTCTGACAAGGGAATATATACTATTTGACCGGCACGCGCCGGTGGTGTTCCGGCACGCGCCGGCCTTGTGGTGTACTCTATAAATACCCCTCAATTGCAACCATTTTGAGATGTACCAATGCATATATCTCTCTTCTATATCTATCTATAGTCTCTTTTGTTGTTTTTAGTTAAATAAAAGCTGTAAACGGCACTCTGCCGGAATAATGCTGTAGTATAAAGTATCGTTATAATACTTAGAAGATGTATCAAGGCTCATTGATGTAAAAGAGTTGCTATTTCCGGAGGGTACAACTACGAAGCTTCAATTGTAATGCAGTAACTTTTCTAATGTATTTATGTTTGTTTGTTTTATTAGTATCTATATATTAATTATAATGATATTAGGCTAACTTAATATCTAGCCAAGATATGAAATTGGATTAGTTTTATCTTTTTAGGGAAATAGATAACGACTATGTTAAAATTGATTAAAATCGGTTATAATGAATCTCTTTCTATGTTTGAATTGAAGTAGCTAATTGATTTGAAAGAATTCATAATCTAATTATGAATTGACGCCTCGTAGTTAGTTTATGAACTCGTTAATAGAAAGACCGGAGGGTAAAATTGGCCGAGTGAAAACGTGACAACGGAATCCGATTTCTAAACCGGGGGTAGATTTGTTTCGGGAGAAACAAACTCTTATTGAAATTTATACTCGAGAGATTATCACGTTAAATTCGCTGTTTAATTGACATTTCTTAAAATTGGCCGTATGACAAAACGGGAGTGACCCGTGCTTGAGAATGACATTGGACGAGAGGACAAGACATATGACAATTTCATACGCTCGTGTGAGGAGAAATTGCCTAGCTTAGGAGTATACCGTTTCGTATAATTGATTGGACCTTGGAAAAAGGAAGATCGGTCTTATCTAATTTCCACTAAAAAGATATAATATTTCAATAACATATTCTTGGCTAGTCTCTAATTATAATATCTATCTCCCTCCCTTAGATATTGTTTTGGTACCTATATATACTATATATATATATATATATATATATATATATATATATATATATATATATATATATATATATATATATATATATATATATATATATATATTTATATACTTTATATATATCTGTTTTAGTTTTATGCTTTTATTTATTGTTTGTTTAGAGTTTGGTTGGATAATAAAATTGCGACTTAGATTGAGATAATAATAGTTTCTCGGTGTTAAATCACACGGTGAATTACCAAGTTTCCACGAGGATCGACACACGACTCACCATACTATCACTACAATTTGATCCGGTACACGCCGGTAAGGATTGATAGCATAGAAAAGGTCCGTCACCCAAACCCGCACCCGCATCGCATTCCTCCCCACCTGGGACCCCACCAGCAGCACTCTCCCCACAACCCGTGCCTCCCTCACCTGTCTCACCAAACACCGACCTCTCCTCCTCACCCTCACCGATCCCACCACCACCCCCCCTCCCTCGGCACCCTATGACCACTCGCACCGGCACCAACACGCTCAAGCCTACACAAAAACCCGATTTTATTAAATACCCTCTTCCCAAAGCCCTTCTTGCTACCACTTCACATCCCGACCCCACTTCTTACACCGAAGCCTCCAAACACAAAGTCGGCGTGATGCCATGCAAGACGAAATTAATGCTCTACTTCGTACTAACACGGGAACTCGTGCCCTATCACCCGAATATGAATGTAGTTGGAAATAAATGGGTGTTTCGCACCAAACACCATGCGGATGGTCATGTTGAACGTCACAAGGCTCGCCTCGTCGCCAAAGGTTTTCATCAGGCAGAAGGCATTGATTACACCGAAACGTTTAGTCCTGTTGTTAAACATGTAACTATACGTGTTCTGCTGTCTCTTGCTATTTCACAGGGCTGGTCACTTCGGCAAGTGGATATTCAAAATGCGTTTCTTCATGGCAACCTCACTGAGACAGTGTATATGGCTCAACCTCCTGGTTTTGCTCACCCCGATCATCCAGACTATGTTTGCCGCTTAAAGCGGAGTCTATACGGCCTTAAACAAGCACCTCGGGCATGGTTCTCTCGTTTCACTGACATTCTCACCCGGTTTGGCTTTGTCGGCTCCAAAGCTGATACGTCCTTGTATGTTTACTCTAGCGGTCCCATTCGGTTATATATCCTTATTTATGTGGATGATGTCATCATCACTGGCAACAGCACTACTCACGTAGAAGAGGTTATTCGGTTTCTAGGCACCCATTTCCCGGTCAAGGATCTCGGCAATTTATCTTACTTCCTTGGTGTCGAGGCACTACACACCACGGATGGGTTGTTTCTCACACAGCGCAAATATATCCTTCAACTACTCCAAAAGGCAAATATGGACAAGTCTAAACTGTGCTCGACCCCTATGGCTGCCTCCACTCGCCTATATCACGATCCGGGTCCAACATTCTCCGATCCTGCTCTTTATGGTACAGTAGTTGGGGGCCTTCAATATTTGAGTTTTACCCGTCCAGATATTGCCTTTGCCGTTCATAAGGCTAGCAAATTTATGCATGCTCCAACCGAAGCTCATTGGTTAGCGGTTAAGCGCTTGCTTCGATATCTCAAGGCCACAATTTCTGAAGGTCTATTCTTCTCTCGCCGCTCCTCCTTGCATTTGCGTGCATACTCGACTCGGCGGGGCTGCAGATCCGGATAACCGTCGGTCTATTGGGGCTTACTGTATTTTTCTTGGGGATCACCTTATTAGCTGGCGTTCCAAACAACATCTTACCGTCTCCAAAAGTAGCACTGAAGCTGAGTACAAGACCTTGTCTAACACTGCCGCCGAGATACAATGGATCCGCAGTCTCCTCACCGATATGCTTATTACTTCTCCCACGCCCACCTTATGGTGTGACAACATTGGTGCTACCTATCTTGCACACAACCCCGTTTTCCATGCGCGCACTAAGCATATAGAAATTGACTTTCATCATGTCCGTGAGCTTATTTCTGCCAAGAAACTCAATGTTGCCTTCCTCACCTCCAAAGATCAACTTGCAGACTTGCTTACCAAGCCGTTGGGAAATCCGCGATTTGCCAACCTAAAGACCAATCTCCGTGTCTACTCTCTACCCACGGGATTGCGGGGGCGTGTCGAAGATATTATTACACATACCGTTAACACTTAATATTTACATACTGTATTATAATTACTTGTTGTGTAGTTACCTAAATACCCTTGTATGGTGTATATATATACCCACCATTGTAATATTTTGATCATACATTAATATACACAAATTACCACAGTGTGTATATATATATATATATATATCTCTCTCTCTCTATATATATATATATACAAAGTGTTTGCAAAAAAATAAAAAGAAGAAGAAGAGGAGGGACGAGAAAGAAGAAAAAAAATGGGAAAGAAGGGGGCAAGAAGAAGAGATGGAAATTGGGGAGTATATATAGGTAGATATAGCATGTGGGAGGATTTTAGGGAATATTGATCATCATTGCAAGTAACATGCATCAAATTGGGCAAAAATCTGCATTTTTCCGGCGTGCGCCGCTAAAGGGCCGGTTTGCGCCGGTAAAAGCTCTTTTGCGACGTTTGACGATTTATAAAGATTCTTCACAGCTGTTTGGTAAAACGACCATAACTGGAGTTGTAGACCTTCGATTGACATGATTCAAAATGCGTTGGAAAGCTCATTTGAAGATCTAAAACTTTCATGAAGAAGTATTCCCCATAAAATGCCTCTAAGTTGGGTCAAATGTCTGTCGTAGATATTTTACGGTAGAAGCATTCAGGACAATTGATCCGTTTGAACTCGTTAGCTTATGGCACATTCTTCCATCCATCAAAATACATCTTTTTAGGCTCGAAACATGTCGTTACGTGGAATATTTTGATGGCCTTGGGCTCCAAGTATGGCCTTGGGTTCCAAGTAATCCTTCTTCAGTCAGGCAAAACTCTCGTCTCGTTATCCAGTCTTTAGTTCTGTCTCCGTAGTAAATCTTATCTTTCTTACCTGAATACAAAGAAACGAACCACGAGTAAATCTGACAATAAAAGTTCGTAAACTGCGTTGAATTTTACTGACTCTTTTTAGGTTAATATTACAGTCTTTAATATGGTATATATGTTGAAGAATCCATTAAAATTATAATAGCTCAATGAAGAAGAAGAAAATTTTGAATAAAGAAGAAGGCAGGAAAAGAACAAAAAGAGATTTTATTCAATTGATCAAAATTTCATACAATCAGTAGTTTGTTGCTTCTATTAACATCATATATATATATATATATATATATATATATACTTCTAGAACGAGTTAATTAACCATCTAAAAGCTGTTACAAACGGCTCCAACAACTCATAACTAACTGTAACTATTTTTTCACAAAAGTGATCAACCAAATGCCTGGCTTGGCCACTTGAATTTGGCTCGAGCAATGGCATTGTGGCTTGCATCTGGCTTGAAGCATGGCATGGTGGCTCGAGCAATGGCATGAGGAACCTGCCTTGTGTAAGCAGGTGCGCATGAGCTGCAACATCCTCCCTCAAGCTGTAGTTTGGGAGAAACACAACTTGGAATTTGCCTTGTGTGTGCATTCGTGCGCATGAGTTGCAAGCATGTTTTGGAGTGGATATTTGGGCGTAATCTAAAAAAAGGTTGCTTTGTCAATCTTGGTTTGGTTAAGATATCTACCATATCGTCTTCGATTCTAAGCGGTAAAGGAATTAGGACATTTTCTTTATACTTTTCTCTTACATAATGACAATCTATCTCTATATTCTTGGGTCTCTCAAAGAAAAATGGATTATCCATAATGTAGGTAGCACTTCTGTTGTCACGTAAAAGAGGAACAACTTGTATGTTATGTACTTGAAAGTCTTATAGCAAATAAATGTGCCATTTTATCTCACATGTTGTAAGGGCCATAGCCCTATATTCTGCTTCTGAACTACTTATACTAATTGTTGCATGTTTCTTGCTTTTCCAAGAGACTAAAGAATCTCCTATGAATATTGTGTATCTAGTAACAGACGTTCCAGTTTTTGTACAACTTGCCCAATCAGAATTACTAAATGCTTTTAGAATAGGACTACTAGTAGAGGGGAGAACAGACCCTGTCCTGAAGCTGCTTGGAGGAATCTGAGAAGTTTATGAGCAGAAACTAGATGATTTTCAGTAGGTTCATCTAGGAATTGACTCAATTGTTTAGCAGGATAAGCAATGTCAAGTCTAGTGTTGATGAGGTAAAGAAGCCCACAAGACTTCTGTAATATTTGTTATCAGCAAAAAGGTGAATCTTTGGGTTCAAGCTTTGCTTTTAGATCCATTGAAACACTAGAAGGCCTTGCTCCTAGATAACCAAATTCTTGAAGTAGGTCTAAACATCACTTCCTCTGATTCATAGTGATTCCTGCCTCCGACCTTGCAATTTCATAACCTATAAAGTATCTCAAATGTGCTGGATCTTTAATTGTAAAAGTTTGGTGTAGAAGATCATTGATATTCTTAATCTCTTGCAAGTTTGAACTACCCACGACTATATCATGCACATATACAAGAAAAGAAATAAATGTGGAGCCTTTCCCTTTAGTGAAGAGATCGTGATCATGTTTGGATTGTGTATAGCCGCCTTTGACTAGGGCATCTCCGTCAACTTAACATTCCCTTGTCTACTTGCTTGCCTTAATCCATAGAGTCGTTTGTTTAATCTCGCAAACTTGATTAGGTGCTGAAAAGGGAAGACCATGAGGTGGTTTCATGAAGATCTCTTCACACAAATCACCATGTAGAAATGTTGTGCTAACATCCATTTGATGTTAGTGCCACTTGTTCATGGATGCTAAACTTAAGAATAGTATAATTGTTGAAATTTTTTCCACAAGAGAAAGAGTCTCTAAGAAGTCTACACCCTTTATTTGTGTGTAGCTGACGGACTGTTTCTAGGCTATCAATCCTTACCGGCAGTGTACCGGGTCAAATTGTAGTGCTAGTCTGGTGAGTCAGGTCGTATCCTCAGGGAAATGAAGGCATAATTCAAAGTGTGGTTAAACACCAAAAAGCTATTATTAACTCGATCTAAGTCGCAGTTTATCAGTTTTATCGGGTTAGATCGTTAGATTAGTTAGATGTTAGTAAAACAGTAAATATAATATATATATATATATAAGTACAGATATATATAGATATTTTTGAGATCTAGCCAAGAATACTTTCTGAATTACGATCTCTTTTTAGTAGAAATAAATGAGACAGATCTTTTCCTTGATGCAAGGAGGTCAATTATATATGAACCGGTGTACTCCTAAGCTAGACAACTCCTCCTCACACGAGCGTATGAAATTGTCATATGTCAAATTGTCATTAGTTTAATCTCCACAACTGCCCCATGCTAATCTCAGTTAGTCTGAACAGGTACCGAGTACAAATCTACCCCGGATAAAAGAGGTTATTCCGTTTGTCAGACGGTCGATGTTATTCAAAAGGCTCCGGTTGTCAGGCGGATCGATTTAACTTTCCGGTGTTAGTTTCAATTAAACCGTTGATTTTAACATTATTACGATCTTGAGCACAAATTTAATAAGATTCATCTTTCCCAAGACAAATCGCCCCCGGGTAGGAAATAGGATTCCGTTGTCACGTTTTCACTCGGCCATTTTTACCCTCCGGTTTTTCTACCTTTTTTCTCATATCCTAACTTCACCGTTTAGTTCGTCATTAGGTTACGATTTCGTTTATATTGATTAGCTATGTCAATATTAACGTTTCATTAAGCTCGTGTAGAAAAAGATTCATTATAATTGGTTTTAATCATTATTACCGAGTCGATCATCCATTTTACCAAAAAGATTAACTAATTCGATTCATATCTTGGCTAGATATTACTACTACTAATATATATATGTATTTAAATAGATAGAAATAATAAACATAATAACATTAGAAAATTACCGATTACAACTGCTGAATTGGAGCCTAATCCTCGTGAAAGTAACAACGGCTTCCGAGACAACAATCCTCGATAATAAATCCAAACATTACAACGATACTACTCTATTTATTTATACACATATGCATATATATATATACATACATAGACATATATATATATATATATATATATATATATATATATATATATATATATATATATATAACACAAAAGAAATAAAAAGAAAGAGGTAGAGGAAAATATATATAGAGATATATATATATTTTTTGGGGCGTGTGTGTGTGTGTGTGTGTGTGTGTATATATATATATATATATATATATATATATATATATATATATATATATATACAAAGTGTTTGCAAAAAAATAAAAAGAAGAAGAAGAGGAGGGATGAGAAAGAAGAAAAAAAAATGGGAAAGAAGGGGGCAAGAAGAAGAGATGGAAATGGGGGAGTATATATAGGTAGATATAGCATGTGGGAGGATTTTTAGGGAATATTGATCATCATTGCAAGTAACATGCATCAAATTGGGCAAAATTCTGCATTTTTCCGGCGTGCGCCGCTAAAGGGCCGGTTTGCGCCGGTAAAAGCTCTTTTGCGACGTTTGACGATTTATAAAGATTCTTCACAGCTGTTTGGTAAAACGACCATAACTTGAGTTGTAGACCTCCGATTGACATGATTCAAAATGCGTTGGAAAGCTCATTTGAAGATATAAAACTTTCATGAAGAAGTCTTCCCCATAAAATGCCTCTAAGTTGGGTCAAATGTCTGTCGTAGATATTTTACGGTAGAAGCATTCAGGACAATTGATCCGTTTGAACTCGTTAGCTTATGGCACATTCTTCCATCCATCAAAATACATCTTTTTAGGCTCGAAACATGTCGTTACGTGGAATATTTTGATGGCCTTGGGCTCCAAGTATGGCCTTGGGTTCCAAGTAATCCTTCTTCGAGGCAAAACTCTCGTCTCGTTATCCAGGTCTTTAGTTCGTCTCCGTAGTAAATCTTATATTTCTTACCCGAATACAAAGAAACGAACCACGAGTAAATCCGACAATAAAAGTTCGTAAACCGCGTTGAATTTTTTCGACTCTTTTTAGGTTAATATTACGGTCTTTAGTTATGATATTTTTAGTTTTAACATAATAGTGAAAAATAAAACGTTTATAAAATATAGTAATTTTTATCATATTTTTATCACATATCACTAAACCGGTATAAAACCTAGTAAAATACAATAATTTATATAATAATTACTACTTATACATTTGGATAAAATTAAGTAATTATTGACTTAAATTGGTACAATAATGCTCAAAGTGGTATCAATATTGGGGTAAAATGTCGTAATAATGATCATTAATTTGTCTCTCATCACAACTCCCCACTTAGCTTTTGGTCGTCCTCGAGCAAAACAAGCGATAAAACAAAATGAATGAGAGATAAATTCATGAAGATATAAGATATAAGGGACAACCGAGATGTCGCAACCATTAGAATTACAACCAGGCGTTAACCTCAATATAAATGTATAACGAGTGTGTGTGTGACAAGCCTTTTCAATTTCCACTATCCTCTCTTGAATAATTCAAGCAAACGCACAAATATCCATTCGAGACGAGTCCTAATGACTTTCCTAGGTATAGCAAGTAACATTTCCACACAAAGTCCTTCCGTGTACTTATTAGGATAATCCCTAAAGCATATCATTCAGTTTATACTGGGGATAGTCAGAAGATAACTAAGTTTTCAACCATATTTCCATTTTTTTAATTTTTTTTATTTTTTTTATTTTTAATTTTCACATTTGTAGCATATGCCATCATTCCCAGCAATAGGACGTTTCGTGATAACACCCTAGCTGGACTACTATCATCAGGCAGTCGGGAGCTTTTAAACCTCATAGTGATATAGGACGTTTCGTGATAACGCCCTACTGCACTCAAATCATTGGTAGCTACATCCGACATATAGATAGTTCATCTTAATTTGGTATTCTTCTTTAACTTATATCCTTCCTATCACATTCAAACCTTCAGATATTCACAGTACACATTCAAAAGTTAGGTACTAAGTTACTGCAATTATCTATAGAATAACCACTAGGATACTGAATGGATACAGTTTAAAATTTTCCGCTTCAATATCAAAGGCTTTACGTGAAGGAATTCATGTTACACAAATATATTTGGAATTACAATGCACTTACGGTTCACGTTGGTTATACACATCCAAATTGATCATTACATCTTCAAATCCATGAAATATATACCTTATACAATTTATTTTAATCAACTAAATAATGCTCGAAAAAAAATCGAAAACTAAGGGATTTATTGATACAAAATAAACATTAATTCCATTGCTAGACCAACGACTCCACTCCCCACTTACGAACTTACATTGTCCTCAATGTAAAGTGAGTGTAAATAAGTTGTTGGGAAAGCAATGGTGCACTAAAACAAGTCAAAACAAATACTCGGATGATATTATAGGGTGGGTGGGTGGGTTAAAGTTATGACCTCCTCAATTCCATAGTATTTGAACTAATACATGTCACACGTTATTTGAAATTTAAAACAGACTAGATCATGAAATGTAACGTATGGCAAAGTATTAACTCTGAGTCTTTTATACCCAGATCCTCAAGGTTTATTCAAATCGTTCGAACAACCTAAGTCCAAGAAATGACGCATTTGAATTTTTCTCTTTTTTCTCCATCGGGATTTTCGGATAACCACCTAATCATTCCCTTTTTTAATGACATTCAAACATTCATCCTAAGACTTGGTGAAACAAAATGAAAATCAATCCGAAATATTCGCAAAGTATCATCCAAAGTATGAGTAATTATTATATTTAACATTTTTACGGGCTGCCTCCCGGTAGCGCTTTTGGTTAACGTCGTTTGCTCGACAAACTTAAACAACCAAAATGATGATGATTAACTAATATACTAAAATAAAATAGGATACTTCTAACATTTACTCACAAAAGCATGTAATAATTAATTTCGTGAACTAACTAAAAAAATGCTTAAGGAGTAAATAGGAAGGATAGTACCCGTTTTATAGTCTATAGCTAGACTTTCTGCTCCGGTTTTCTAATGCACTGGTGGTGGGTCATCCTCACACACCACATCCTCCTTCAATACAGGTCTCCAACAGAGGTTAGACAATTTCCACCAATCCAAACGATTCTTGACCTTTTCCTTTGATTTTCGAGCATTCGGTTTGTGAGCTTTTACATTATTGCTGAAGTCATCTTCTTCAATTACCTGTCTGTTAGTACGATCCACAACAAGGGAACACAAAGTTTCCATACAAGAACAAGATTCTAGTGTAGTGCATGGATATTTCAATGAATTGTAAATGTTAAAGACAACGCGCTCATCATTCACTCCCAAACTAAGCTCTCCCTTACGAACATCGATCAAAGGGGTATTAATAGTAAGTGCCGAAAAGTGTCAAGAAAACATGCATACCTCTTATCCAACTTCATCTTTTTGATTTCTTTTTTCGGGGAATGGGAGAGTAATTCAAGATCAATTAAAGTAGGGTTAGAATGTATACCTCCCTTACCCTTATAATTAGACGAAGATAGTAAAGCTTCCTGGAATGATTGTGCCTTTTGAGGACACTGTGTGTCATCATTCTGTACCTTTTTCTTCAAAATATGCACTGGATATGGTGCTACCCTATCAGATTGAATCGAGGTGAATTTGGGTTGAGCCGGATAAGGTTCGGTTTGAATTGGCCTTTCCAAACTTGATTCATTCTCAACATGATCATTGGTCAAGGTCCTACTCATTCTTGGATTTTTCAATATTCTAGGAACCTTGACCCATTCCTCATCCTCACTTTCAGGTTCAATATATCTGTTTTGTCTTAGGAAATCTTCAATAATGTCCTCTTCCTCTTTGGTGAATTCAGGTTCATCTTTAGATTCCACATTCTTTTCAAATTTACCATCTAAATCATCCTCTACTTCAATATTTCCGATGTTTTCTAATCCATTACTTCCACAGATCCTTCCACTTCTAGTAATAACAGCAGTTACCTCTTTCGGGTTTCTTTCAGTATTACTTGGCAGCTCTCCTGGAGGTTTACTGTCTTTACGTTCCTCTTCTCTACTCAAATGATATTCCAAATTCCGTAATGAAGCTTCTACAATTCTCATTCCGGTATCATGTCCACTTATAGATGTTTTCAACGTACGCATATCCTTAGTGACTGTACCTATAGAAGTTATCATTGTTTCCATATTTTGAGCTTGAGTAGACATCACACCCATTATATTTTCCATTAATTTCTCCCATTTATCAACTCCTTCAGGTTGAGTTGAACTTTGGGTGACTGGTATGCTTTGAGTGGTATATTGTGGATACGGTCTAGGTAATGATTGTAGGTTCTGATTCGAGGTATCTCCTTGATAAACTAGATTGTTATATGGATTCTTATATTGAACTGAATACGGTGGTTGTCCTTGCTTACTAGGGTTTCCAGACCAACGAAAAGTAGGGTGATCTCTTCTAATAGCATTAAAAGAGTTTGAATATGCATCGTTCAAATTCCTATGCTGTTGCAAAAAACTCACCTTTTCCCTTGAATATCCTTTTGGTTCTTCCATCCCTAATGACACATTATCATGACTTGAGTATTCATTTGGTAAGATATTTTCTGAGTTTATTGTTTTACTAGCTAATAAGCCGTCAAATTTCCTACTCAAATTCTCCAAGTGTGCTAGGACTTCTGTATTCGATGTACTTTCTCCTGCAAATGCTACTTTTCTTGTGTTAGAACCGGTTTCCCACATTCAATTGTTTTTGGAAATCTTTTCTATAGCATCGTAAACTATTTGGGCTTCACTCATTATTAACGAACCACCACATGCATGATCTACATCTGCACGTGAGTCTTTTCTTAATTTACGACAGAAAAGTTGGATTTGCATATCTAAGGAATAAACATGGTCGGGACAAGCTCTTAACAATTTTTTAAATCTTTCCCAGGCATTCCCAAGCGTTTCTTCAGATCCTTGTCTAAAGTTAGCAATTTCGACTATTAATTCCAATTTTCTACCAGGAGTAAAATACTGCTTTAAGAACTCGGTTTGAATCTCCTCCCAACTAGTCAATGAATGATGTGGAAGTGACAGAAACCAATCTCGTGCTCTTCCTTTTAAAGAAAAAGGAAACATAGACATCCTCGTTAATTCCTGATGAGCACCATGACTTTTGGCTGTATTACACAATTCTTCGAAAATATAGAGATGATGATGTGGATCCTCATCATCTTCTCCTAGAAATTGGGCTCTTGTGTCAATTAAACCAAAAAGATGAGATTTTATTTCGAAAATAATTGCTCCTTTATTGGGTAAACGAATTGGATTATTAATCTGGTACCTTCTTACGGTCCGATCACATATAGGTCTCGGGTTAGGCTGGTTCTGATTATGCTTATTCTGATTCTGATTATTTCTATTATTCTGATTCTGGTTATTAGGTTGAGGTAAATTCTGATTAAGGTTTTGGCCATGCTCTTGAGCATGAGCAATCCCTTGTTCAGGTGTTTCACCAACGTTTTCGACCATTTTCGTAACTCGATTTGACAATTCTTGTGGAATAGAAAATATCGAATAGAAAATAACACGAAATCGATAAAAAAAACCACATTTTTTTCTTCTCTCGGTAATTACCGAATCCACTCGGTATATACCGAGTGTAAATTTTTTTTTTTTTTCGAAATTGGTATCTTACCAATAGGTAGGTACCAACAAAAATAAACGAACCGCGTTTACTTTCTACTATCGAAAATAGAAAATAACTCGAAATTGGTAGAAGAAGAAAATTGGTAACTAAAAGAAGGTAGATACCAACGGAAAATAAAAATAGAAATGTGATAAGAAGAGTGTTGACTTATCCTCGAGAATTTTGAGCTAATACAAGTAGAAACCATTCGAACACAATGAATTAGCGTCGTTTCCCCGGCAACGGCGCCGAAAAGCCGATGGATCGTTTCTAGGCTATCAATCCTTACCGGCGTGTACCGGGTCAAATTGTAGTGCTAGTCGGTGAGTCGAGTCGTATCCTCGGGAAATGAAGGCATAATTCAAAGTGTGGTTAAACACCAAGAAGCTATTATTAACTCGATCTAAGTCGCAGTTTTATCAGTTTTATCGGGTTAGATCGTTAGATTAGTTAGATGTTAGTAAAACAGTAAATATAATATATATATATATAAGTACAGATATATATAGATATTTTTGAGATCTAACCAAGAATACTTTACTGAATTACGATCTCTTTTTAGTAGAAATAAATGAGACATATCTTTTCCTTGATGCAAGGAGGTCAATTATATATGAACCGGTGTACTCCTAAGCTAGACAACTCCTCCTCACACGAGCGTATGAAATTGTCATATGTCAAATTGTCATTAGTTTAATCTCCACAACTGCCCCATGCTAATCTCGTTAGTCCGAAAGTGTACCGAGTACAAATCTACCCCGGATAAAAGAGGTTATTCCGTTTGTCAGACGGCCGATGTTATTCAAAAGGCTCCGGTTGTCAGGCGGATCGATTTAACTTTCCGGTGTTAGTTTCAATTAAACCGTTGATTTTAACATTATTACGATCTTGAGCACAAATTTAATAAGATTCATCTTTCCCAAGACAAATCTGCCCCCGGGTAGGAAATAGGATTCCGTTGTCACGTTTTCACTCGGCCATTTTTACCCTCCGGTTTTTCTACCTTTTTTCTCATATCCTAACTTCACCGTTTAGTTCGTCATTAGGTTACGATTTTGTTTATATTGATTAGCTATGTCAATATTAACGTTTCATTAAGCTCAGGTAGAAAAAGATTCATTATAATTGGTTTTAATCATTATTACCAGAGTCGATCATCCATTTTACCAAAAAGATTAACTAATTCGATTCATATCTTGGCTAGATATTACTACTACTAATATATATATGTATTTAAATAGATAGAAATAATAAACATAATAACATTAGAAAATTACCGATTACAACTCGTTGAATTGGAGCCTAATCCTCGTGAAAGTAACAACGGCTTCCGAGACAACAATCCTCGATAATAAATCCAAGCATTACAACGATACTACTCTATTTATTTATACACATATGCATATATATATATATATATATATATATATATATATATATATATATATATATATATATATATATATATATATATATATGGGCCCAAAACACAAAAGAAATAAAAAGAAAGAGGTAGAGGAAAATATATATAGAGATATATATATATATATATTTTGGGGCGTGTGTGTGTGTGTGTGTGTATATATATATATATCTATAAATATATATATATATACAAAGTGTTTGCAAAAAAATAAAAAGAAGAAGAAGAGGAGGGACGAGAAAGAAGAAAAAAAAATGGGAAAGAAGGGGGCAAGAAGAAGAGATGGAAATGGGGGAGTATATATAGGTAGATATAGCATGTGGGAGGATTTTTAGGGAATATTGATCATCATTGCAAGTAACATGCATCAAATTGGGCAAAAATCTGCATTTTTCCGGCGTGCGCCGCTAAAGGGCCGGTTTGCGCCGGTAAAAGCTCTTTTGCGACGTTTGACGATTTATAAAGATTCTTCACAGCTGTTTGGTAAAACGACCATAACTTGAGTTGTAGACCTCCGATTGACATGATTCAAAATGCGTTGGAAAGCTCATTTGAAGATATAAAACTTTCATGAAGAAGTCTTCCCCATAAAATGCCTCTAAGTTGGGTCAAATGTCTGTCGTAGATATTTTACGGTAGAAGCATTCAGGACAATTGATCCGTTTGAACTCGTTAGCTTATGGCACATTCTTCCATCCATCAAAATACATCTTTTAGGCTCGAAACATGTCGTTACGTGGAATATTTTGATGGCCTTGGGCTCCAAGTATGGCCTTGGGTTCCAAGTAATCCTTCTTCGATCAGCAAAACTCTCGTCTCGTTATCCGAGTCTTTAGTTCGTCTCCGTAGTAAATCTTATCTTTCTTACCGAATACAAAGAAACGAACCACGAGTAAATCGACAATAAAAGTTCGTAAACCGCGTTGAATTTTACCGACTCTTTTTAGGTTAATATTACGGTCTTTAGTTATGATATTTTTAGTTTTAACATAATAGTGAAAAATAAAACGTTTATAAAATATAGTAATTTTTATCATATTTTTATCACATATCACTAAACCGGTATAAAACCTAGTAAAATACAATAATTTATATAATAATTACTACTTATACATTTGGATAAAATTAAGTAATTATTGACTTAAATTGGTACAATAATGCTCAAAGTGGTATCAATATTGGGGTAAAATGTCGTAATAATGATCATTAATTTGTCTCTCATCAGTAGCCATCGGATATTAACCTTTCTTTGTATCTATCCACTGTGCCATCACCTTTTCTTTATGTGGAATTATTACCTTATTACCGTGTAATACATTTTACTTGTATACATTATTTGTAACATGACATATTAATTGTATAGTACAAACAATTAATATGACATAAAGTATATGACATAAAGTAACTCTAGTTTGTCCTATTATGTAATAGGAGTATCTAGCCGCCCATAGCATTAAATACCCTACTAGGACCTCTCACCTTCAAGCTTGTATCTATTTATACTCTTTCATTTTATCATGAATAAACAAGTTGAGTTTACTCGAGTATTATTGTTTTCTCAAACTCTCTTCATGGTATCAGAGACATGTCTCCTTTAATCCGCTGCAAATTCTCCTATCATTTTAAGAATGTCTTCATTATCCGAAGCTTCTTCACCCTCAGTAGAGCCCCATCAGCCTCAGCAGGATGGGGTCACTGAAAACTATTCGTTTACAAATCACTGACTTGATGGCAACAACTACCTGCTGTGGTCAAGATCTATGAAAATGTACATCTCAGGCCAGAGCAAGATGGGATACTTGTCTGGCTCCAAACCTGCCCCTGCTGAAACTGACTCCAAGTTTGAAGCACCGGATAGAGAAGATAACCAAGTCATGACCATCCTCACGAGGTCAATGACAAAAGAGATCAATGAGAACTTCATGATGTATGACACTACTAAGGAAATATGTGATAATGCCAGAGACATTTACTCAAAAAAGGACAATACATCTGAGGTTTACGATCTTGAAGCCCAAATTCAAAATTGCAGGCAAGGTGATCTGTCTGTAACTCAGTACTTCAACCAACTATCTAAGGCATGGCAAGACCTAGATATGTTGGAAACTCACCCATGGAAGGATGTAGGGGATGCTACTTTATACAAGGATATCATTGAGAAGAAGAGGGTATTCAAGTTCCTTACTGGACTAAAACCATCTCTTGATGATGTCCAAGGCAGAGTCCTTGCTACTAAACCTCTTCACAACCTCAAATCTATGTTTGCTGAAGTCAAACATGAAGAAAGCAGGAGAAAGTGATGCTGCAAAGCAACCCTGCTGATCACTCTACTGAGAGCTCAGCACTGATGGTGATCAGGAAGACTGCTGAGGCTACTAAGACCTACAGTAGACCTACTGAGAAGGCATGAAAGCTGTTCTGTGACCACTGCAAATGCACAAACCACACCAAGGACACTTGCTGGAAACTACATGGTAAGCCTAACTCTCCTAAACCCTCCAAACCAACCATGGAGAGTTAGGGCAGACATGCTAGTGAAAAGGTAACAAAGACACTACCTTGGATGCTCAGTTTTCTGCCTTCAAAGCCTTCCTTGCTCAACAAAAGGAAGGTAGGTCTATCACAGACACATCTACTCATGTTAAAACAGGTATATTCCACTCACCTCTCAGTAGTGATACTTGGATTGTTGATTCTGGGGCATCCTCCCATATGACCGGTAACAAAAGGCTAATATCTCACCTTAAGCCTTGTCATTAGACCCACAATATTAAGATTGTTGATGGATCTATTTCTTGTGCACAAGGTTTTGGAAATGTTAAACTTACTGATAAGATCTACCTACAAGATGTCCTGTTTGTTCCAAAATTAGACTGTAACCTTATATCTTTCAGTAGACTCACTAAAGACTTAAATTGGACAGTCATGTTTAATAACAATCGGTGTATATTCCAGGATCTTTCTTCACATGAAGTGATTGGGAAAGCTAAAGCCTGCTCAGGATTGTTTGTGGTCAACCCTGCTGAAGACAGAAGATTAAAGACTGAAACTGCCAGCCTGCAACCAAACCTTAGACAATATCATGCTATGGGATTATAGACTAGGTCATCCAAGTTTTGGTTATTTAAAGTCTTTAATTCCTGAATTGTTTAAAGGTTGTAACCTCAGTGACCTTCAATGTGATATTTGTTAGTTTGCCAAACTTACTAAATCTGTGTATACTAAAATATCTTACTTACCTTCCACACCTTTTACTTTGATTCATAGTGATGTATGGGGACCCTCAAGAGTTAAAAGTATAACAAGAAAGAGGTGGTTTGTCACCTTCATAGATGACCACACCAGGATCACATGGCCGTTTTTTTATGAAAGATAAATCCGAAGTTGGAACCATCTTCCAAGAGTATTAAAATCTTAAAAACGGATAATGCACTGGAATACTATGAGTCCAACCTTAGCACCTTCCTGAATGATAAGGGAATAGTTCACATCAGTAGTTGTGTAGAGACACCTCAGCAGAATGGGGTTGCTGAGAGGAAGAACAGGCACTTACTAGAAATGGCTAGATCGGTCATGTTCACCACTCATATGACAAAATACATGTGGGGTGAAGCTATATTAACTGTCACACATCTGATCAACAGGTTACCCAGCAGAGTGTTAGGTTTCAAGACTCTCATCCAAACCCTACTGACAACTCATCCCTGTCCTCATCTCATTGCTGACTTGCCACCAAAAATCTTTGGATGTATTATGTTTGTCTATATTCATGCCCAACACAGAAGCAAACTTGACCCCAAAGCTCATAAGTGTATTTTCCTAGGTTATGCCAAAGACAGAAAGGGCTACAAGTGTTATTCTCCCACTGACAAAAGGTTCTACAACTCTATGGATGTAAAATTCTTTGAAAAAACCCCTTACTACACACACTACTGAGACAGCCACAGATGAAAACCTTATTGAAATTGAAGCACTTCTCTCTTCTCATGGTCCACTAACTCCCACTACATCCTCAGTTGAGGAAATTGAGCCCATTCCAATCCCTCAAACAACTCCTCAGCAGATTCCTGATCTTCAGCAGCCTACTAATACTCATCAGCCTCCTAACATTGAACCTATTGAACCTCAGCGGCCTGCTGATTCTCCTCACACTCCTGAACTTATGAACACGTTTACTGATCTTGATGATAGACCCATTGCTGTTAGAAAAGGAAAGAGATCATGCACTGATCACTCTATTCATAATTATGTGTCCTATGATCACTTGTCACCTAGTTTTGATATGCTTACACAGGACTTGGATACTCACTCAATTCCTAAGAATATACAGGAAGCTCTTCAACATGAAAGATGGAAGGCTGCTGTCAAAACTGAAATGACTGCTCTTCTTGACAACCATACTTTGGATCTCACCACTCTCCCACAAGAAAAGAAGACTGTCAGCTATAAATGGCTGTTCACCATCAAGTACAATTCTTATGGTACTATTGACAAGTACAAAGCTAGACTGGTTGGAAGGGGCTTCACTCAAACATATGGACTTGACTACAAAGAGACATTTGCACCTGTGGCAAACTAAACACAGTCAGGGTGTTGGTCTCACTTGTTGTCCAACTTGACTGGCCACTTCACCAATTGGATATCAAGAATGCCTTCCTAATTGGTGACCTCACTGAGGAAGTTTATATGACTGTACCTCCTGGTTTCACAACACTCACACCAAAGGGAAAGTTTGCAAACTGAGGAAATCTCTATATGGCCTGAAGCAGTCCCCAAGAGCATGGTTTGGCAAACTTACTAACGTGGTTAAGGATGCTGGATATCATCAGTGCAACACAGATCACACTATGTTTATCAAAATAATCAATAAGAGAAGATCCATCCTTATTGTCTATGTGTATAATATCATCCTTACTGGTGATGACCCTGTTGAGATCCAATAATTGAAGACCCTACTGGCACAGGTCTTCCAAGTTAAAGATTTGGGCTACCTCTAGTACTTCCTTGGCATGGAAATAGCAAGAAACAGCCAGGGTATCTCAGTCTCACAGAAAAAGTATGTGCTGGACTTGCTAAAGAAAACTGGCATGCTAGGGTGCAAACCAGTTATCTCTCCAGTAGACCCCAGTAATCCACTAGTGCATGGTAATATTGCTGTACGAAAGGAACAATATCAGAGGCTTGTAGGAAAACTCATTTACCTCTCCCATACAAGACCGGATATTGCTTATGGAGTCAGCCTTGTCAGTCAATTTATGCACTGCCCTACTGAGCAACATTGGGATGTTGTTTCCAGAATACTGAGGTACTTAAAGTCAACTCATGGCCAAGACTTACATTTCACTAAGTCTACTGAAAGATCAGTTAAGGTCTATACTGATGCTGACTGGGTTGGTTGCCACATAGACAGAAGGTCTACCACAGGCTATTGTTCATATGTATGGGGTAATCTTGTCACTTGGAGAAGCAAGAAACAGCCTACTGTCTCGAGAAGCAGTGCTGAAGTTGAACTCGGGCACTTGTTTTGGGCATCTGTGAAGTACTATGGCTGAAAAGAGTCCTCACTGAACTTCAACAACCCCCTAAGCAACCTATCATACTCTGCTATGACAATAATTCAGCACTATGCATGGCAAAAGATCATGTTCATCATTGTAAGACAAAACATGTGGACATTGACAGAAATTTCCTTAAATAGAAGCTTGATGCCCAGATCATTCAACTTCAATATGTTCCCTCAGCAGCCCAGAATGCTGATATTCTCACAAAGGCCATTCCACCACTTATGTTCAGCAGACTGAGTCGCAAACTTGGCTGTATAGACATATACAACCCAGTTTGAGAGGGGTGTGGAATTATTACCTTATTACCGTGTAATACATTTTACTTGTATACATTATTTGTAACATGGCATATTAATCGTATTGTACAAACAATTAATATGACATAAAGTATATGACATAAAGTAACTCTAGTTTGTCATATTATGTAATAGGAGTATCTAGCCGCCCATAGCATTAAATACCCTACTAGGACCTCTCACCTTCAAGCTTGTATCTATTTATACTCTTTCATTTTATCATGAATAAACAAGTTGAGTTTACTCGAGTATTATTTCTTTCTCAAACTCTCTTCACTTTAATTATGTATACCCATTTGCAGCCTATTGGTTTTGTTTACTTTAGGTAATGGCACAATTGACCATTTAAGTCTGTGTTTTGAGCAGTGCCTCTAACACTTATTCCATGGCTTTCTGCCAATTTTTTTCATTAGATGCTTCTAGATAAGAGTTAGGTTCTTGTTTGGTAGTGATGTTGCATGAGAAGGCTCTGTAATTACTGTTGAAATAGTGTCCTAAACCCAATCGGGTTGGACCGGATCCGACCGGGTCGGATCATTTCTACTATTTCTTTATGTTTAAACATATATTAAATGGTTTTTCTGTTGTCATATATATGTTCTTTTAAAGAACCAATTATGAATTGTTATATGATAACGTCCTTAGTATTAAACTGTGATAAAGAAACCATGATAGGCGATTATGGTTGATGAGATGTCTAATCACTTTAACAAGTTTGATAATTAAATGTCTCTAGGATGATGTACTATTAAACAGGGCATTGATAGAATGAACATGCTAGCATGTATTAGATGTCTTCTGTCTTTAAAGGCAGGGATAGATCTCGTCTATCGAAGTGTAGAGACACTTGGACTGTACGTGGACGTGTATTAGAGAATGCGTGCATTAGACTGACCCACTTACATTAAGTGTCGCACTATGTGGCAGTTGTGTAATTATCCTTTAGACCAAAGTCTTCATTGCATTACGGTGTGGATTGTCATGCTTTGACACTATTGAGGTTTCCCCTAGCCACGGGGCGATCATGCGGTAGTGATTGGGTGTGATATTGAAGCATGCGGAGTATACATGTTTGGTTGTCTGGAAATCGTGTACCCTATCAATATGGGTGAATATCCGAAATATCCTTCTTATAAGGAATGTCTTACTCTCGTGAATCTTTGTAAAGTGGAAGTAAATGAGTTACTTCGAGAGAGAGCTTGATATCCATATTATAAGATACGGTCGTTAATGTTTGACACTCGACGTACGACCGTATGGATATTATTACAACGATAGGATTGTAAGTTACACGGTAACTATTTCACATGAAAGGTAGTAGTCATTGCATTTGACTCTTCCGATGATTGGGGGTCACGGTGTGTTGCTAGATGCTATCCCGTGATCGTTAGGCATGAAGGGCATTTTCGTAATTTGCACTTTGTGTCTACGGCCAACATATTCGGAAGCCTATCGGGTCACACACATAAGAACATCTAGCCGGATTAAAATGTGGTTATAGTTGATAACCAAATAAGAAAAGTTTATCTCGTACTATATAGGTTATAGTGGTAAATTAATATGGTGGTATTTATTTATATATTATGAATAAATTAAATACAAGATATTAATAGTATTATATTAGTTAAAGAATATTCCGGATGTCAATTTATTGGCTAAGGTGGCACAATTTGTGTGTGTATTTTTTTTTTCTTTTTTTGGTAAAACTCTGAATTTTATTAAAGGAAAGCTGAAGTTTTACATAGGCCAACCCCTGACCTTACCTCCAAAGAAAAATGGCGTCATCAATACATGTTTATCACCTCCTTAAAACCTTAGTCCGGAAAATCCGTGTGGGAAAAGCCGGGTGCTAAGGAAAGAGTGTGATCTCCCATGCATTGGGAATAAAACTAAAGTAAAGATTATGTAAAGGGCTCCGTACCCAGTAGCAGACTAAATACAATTTGCCCCTAGGGATATAAGAAGCGAGTAATCTTCAGGCAGCCTATCCCAAAAAATACAGTCCAGCAGCATCTACTTTTTCCAGTCAGCAGCATAAGAAGATCCACAAAGTTGAATGTCTTTAGCAGCTGCAGTAGAACTTGAGGTTGTATCGTGTAATCCATCGAAAGCTATGTAGCAGGACCAGGCTATAATCCATGTCCATCTGATAGGATTCTGTGCTTGGGAAGTACACCTGCATAGCTGGTTGGGATGATGCAGCAAACAGAAAAGAGCGTACAACCAGGAAGAAAATAAAGAGAGGTACAACCTGTTTGCACCCTTCATGTTGATGAAGGGTGCTCCCTAAATGTGTATGCCACGGTAGAATAGCTCTACAACAAGTGTATGATGGCATTCATTCCTACAAAAAGAATATATATCCAAAAGTAAAAGAGAACAACCAGTAGTGGTCCACCAATTTAAGAAATAATGCAAAGATAGAAGCCACCTGTTTGCACCCTTCAAGGGAATGAAGGGTTCGTCCAGAGGTTTATTGCCATGATTTATCATAGTGTTCTTGTTCTAATGGTGGGGAGCTGGAGCATGTCCTTTTTGATAAGTAAACCAATTTCCTCATATAGCTGATAGCCTGCACAAATATGGGTACTTTGTGTAGCACTGGCCTGCTTTGCCAAGCAATCTACAGGAGAGTTTGCTTCTCTAAAAATGTGTTGAACTTGGTAATGATAAGTTTCCATGAGATGCTTAATTTGTGCAACTTCCACATCATATTTCCATGGGACTTGAGCGCTTCTAGTGACCATATTGACCAAAATCTGAGAGTCAGTTTCCAGAGTCACATTCTGAAGATTAAGTTGAATACACTGTTGGATACCAGATAGGATAGCTCGTATTTCGGCCATCATATTGGTATTGACCCCATAGGCCTCGTAACCAGCAATGATCACATGTCCATGATGATTTCGGATGATGAAACCACCCCTTGCAATACCAGGATTACCCAGAGCTGATCCATCAGAATTCATTTTATACCCATTAATGTCGGGAACTCCCACTTCACAGTATATGCTGCAAGATAGGTTTAGTAGCAAAGGAATGAATTATATTGTGCTGAATGAGGAGATCGTCCTGCGTGGATCTTCTATGGAGAGTAAGGGAAGCACAAGAGAGCTTTAGATTATCCAAAACGGAAGAAATAATAGAGTCAGTTGGGATTGTCACATCCTCATAAAGGGCCCTGTTCCTGGCTTTCCAAAGCTCCAAACAAATAAAGATAGAAACCAGGGGTAAAATAGTCTTCAAAGCGCCTTGGATGTCAGGATGGAGCCAGTTTCTCATAGCTTGTTGTAAGTTACCACAAGGATTGCTACCCCACTGAAATAAAGTCTGAAAGTGCCCCCAAATTTGCTGAGCTTTATGGCAGCGCCAAAAGACATGATCAATAACTTCCTCTTCATTACAAAATAAGCATTTAAATGGCCCATGTACACCAAATTTGTAAAGTTTCATAGCAAAAGAGAGAAGGCCATTTCGAAGTCTCCAGATGAAGAAAGAGACCTTACCTGGTATATAAGGCTTCCAAATTTCTTTTAGATCATAGAGAGGTTGTCTTCTTTTTCTGAGTGTCTCATAAGCAGATTTGATGGTGAATCTACCACTGGGGCAAGGGGTCCAAATCCACTTATTACAACAATATATTGCATATTATCATCAGCAATTTCTTGGACAGAGTTTAGAAGTTTCTAGGCATATAATTTGTAGAGAGGATAGGTGCCTCTCATAACAGTGCTAGCCCACAGGCCTTGGCCATTTCTCAACTTCCACCAAAGTTTACATGAAAAATCTTGTTGAAGGACTTGCAGGTTTCTGGTTCCAAGCCCATTCTCATTTGTGGGAAACAAACATATGCCCACCATCTCCAGATATGTCTCTTAGTTTTGTCTGTGTCTAACCAGAGGAAATGTGAAAGAAATGATCTATTCTCTTAAACACATTGGTAGGCATTTTTAGGGCAGCAAGGATATGTATAGGGATAGAAGATACAACATGTTTAATCAGGATAAGCCGACCCCCTGTGGAAAGAAATTTAGCATACCAACCCTGAAGTTTGTATTCAAGTTTTTGAGGGAATGAAATAGCAATGTTTAGGTCTACCTACATAAATAGGGCACCCAAGATAAGTAAAGGGAAAAGTATCCTTTTTCATACCTGTGACAGCCTTTACCATATCAATAGTGTGAGAAGTTGCATGTTTAGATATGAAAAAGTTACTTTTATTAGCATTAATTTGCTGGCCAGAAGCAAGCTCATAGTGGTGCAAGAAGGTGAAAAGGTTTTTAAGGGATGATACACTTGGATGGTGCAATTTAATTAATGGTATTACCATATATTAATATTAGATATTAATATATATATATATATATATATATATATATATATATATATATATATATATATATATATATATATGTGTGTGTGTGTGTGTGTGTGTGTGTGTGTGTGATATATGGTGCAATATGTGTGGAATTGATTTATGGTAATATAATAAAAGATAAAGATATATTCAATATAAGATATTGTCAATATATATCTTGGAGAAAATATTTAATATAAGATATTGGATATTAATGAGAGAAATCAATCAATTATATTTTTCTTATTTTTACTACTAAAATGTTTTCTTTCTCCCCAATCTACTAGGAAGCTAATCCCAATCAGATTGGGAACAGTAGGGGCGCATGTCACACTATAAATGAGAGGCTTGGCTAGCTCTTTAGTACATCACAATTCCAAGAGCTAATAGTTTTGTGAAAAATAGAGAGCTTCTTAGGAGATATTTTGAGAGAGAAAAAAAGTCGGTCTAGCAACCGAATTTTTCTGGTAGCAATCCATGATGGGATTCCGGAGGGCTGTTCGTATGGATCACCGGTAGAGGCCGAACACTTGGGCGGCTCTATGCAGAACTACTCTCCTTAGACGGTCAAAGCGTCGATCTTTTAGATCAACCAAGGTAACCACCGTCTCTAGCTTATTTGTTTATTGCTTAAACGAAGTCGGTCTTGGGTAAAAGGAGATCAAAATTTTGAATTCCGCTGCGTTCCCGCGTAGATTTCCTAACAGTGGTATCAGAGAGAGCTTCGAGCTTAAGCAATATGCATGTTATTTTGCGTAGTTAATTTTATCGTTTAAATCACGTAATTAAAAGATGAAAGATTTTTGATTCGCAAAACGATGAACGAAAAGAAAGAAAAAATAAAAGGGCGGCTTTTGGGGTGCTCGGCCGATCGGCAGCGGCACCCCCACCGGAAATTGCGAGGGCGGCGGCGGTTCCCCCTTGGGGCGGTCGACGTCGGCTGGTGCATCTTTTTGGTGGGTCCCAAAATTTTGTTTTGTGTATTTTATGTTTCAATATAGTTCAAAGTTGTGATTGATATCTCTTTGTTTAGTTGTGTTATGTGGCTAACCAATGGTTCAAATAGTTTGACCCATTGGTATGCCACATGACATTAAAACAATATTGGTCTTTCCAAACTGTGTTTGGAATAGGCCTAGGCCCTTTCCAAATATTTGATTCAAATAGGAAAGTCTTTTCCTTCCCCGATGGTGGTGGTTTTCGACCTTTGCTTCAATGGTGGTGGTATGCCACCCAATACGGTATGCCACCCTCTATATCCCACACGCGAGCGTCCAACCGGTCAGAATGCAAGGCGTCCGTTTGCACAAAGGCCTAGGATGCACATGCCACTTCCAAAATTTTGATTTTGGAAAGTCACGGTGATGTATCCCTCTCGCATATTAAATAAAATATTGGTCTTTCCAAATTTTGATTTGGAATACGGGGACGCCGATGAGGTGTGAGAGCTCGAATCCCCGGTAGTCCGTCCAAGCAACCCTCACAGGCCCGTTAACGACAACTCCCCGGCATGAACGTTTGGGCCATCCCCCTTTCGCGTAATAAATTTATTTTTTCAAATATTTGATTTGTAAAAGCTTACGCATTTTCCATTTGATATTTTGCACGGTGCTAGTCCTATTTTGAGTAAGACATCGTTATTATGTTTTATTTTTGGATTATTACTCGAAATATCTGTGGGCAACTTCCAAAATTTTGATTTTGGTACTATTAAAAATCCGCAATGCGATAATGGTAGAGAGTTTGATAATGCTCCGTTTCATAGGAGTGACGCATGAACCAATAATGTGCTAAACCAAATAGGGACAAGAAAATCGGAATGAGACACCAAGAGACCGACACAACGTATGAAACGGAGCATTATCAAACTCTCTACCATTATCGCATTTTGCGTTAAGAAAAGTACATAAACGTCGAAAAATAGGAAATACTTGAGATTTCGGGCAATAGGAAAAGTCCACGGATATTTCGAGTAATAATCCAAAAATAAAACATAATAACGATGTCCCGAGCTACTCAAAATAGGACTAGTCCACAAGCCTTTTCATAATATCAAATGGAAAATGCGTAAGCGATGAAGGTGCGCACTTGGTCCGAAGAAGTAGCCAGGATGATGTCATCCACATATAACAAAAGATAGGCCATATCTGTACCACGACGATATATAAATAATGATGCATCACAACGGCTATTCGTAAAACCAAAACCGCAGACATAATCCGCAAAACGTCTGTACCATGCGCGAGGAGCCTGTTTCAAACCATATAACGACTTACGGAGCAGACAAACAAAATCCGGATGAGTGGGATCTCGAAACCCAAGTGGCTGATGCATATAGACAGTTTCAGATAAATCACCGTGCAAGAACGCATTCTTTACATCAAGTTGGTGAATCTGCCAATCCTTGCTTAGTGCCAAACCCAAAACAACGCGTATCGTGGCCGGTTTGACCACCGGACTAAAAGTCTCCCCACAGTCAATGCCAACCTGTTGTGTCTTTCCATCACCTACAAGACGGGCTTTATGCCTCTCAAAAGAACCGTCAGATTTATATTTGTGAGTATTTACCCACATTACCTTTTTAGATGAAAACCAAAGACTCCACGGCCCAAACCTCCGGCCAACCCCGGCTTGGTCTCGCATCCTCCGATGGGCCTATTGATTAGGAATCAAAAGGAAAGAAACAAAAGAGACTTAGTTTTAATTTTGATTTATTTTTAGAATAGTTCTAATTAACTAAAATTAAAATTAAAATTGTTTAAAATTAATCGTTAATGTTATTTCGATTAAAATCATTTAATTAATTAAATGTTAATTAGTTAATTGATTGGATAAAATTATTTAATAGATTAAATGTTAATTGATTAATTAAGACGCAAGTAGTTAAATTTTAATTTTATCTTTTTCTTAAGATGTCATTGTATGGGATTAGATATGGTAGATATAATATGATTATATGGACCCCGATTGATCATGGACTCGGCCGATAGGATAGATGTGAATGAGTTAATTTTTCTATTGGTTTAAAAATTGTCCTAGGTCGTTATGAAGAACGTGACCTAGTTTATTTTCTGCATTTATCTCATTCCCGTTAGCTCCCCCCTGTTTGCGGCGGGTGTATTTATTTTATTAGATAGAATTAAATGTAACAAGAATGAAGTAGAAGATGGAGACCAAAGAAAGAAGAACAAAGATCCCATTGGAGATAGCGTATTAAAGATCCTATTGGCGGTTGCAGCTACCCTTAGATTGTGACCCGCGGTTTCGTCAGTTTGTATTCGAAACCGCACCTAGGAAAATTCCATGATCATACCGGCTACTTTACGCATTTATTTATTTTGTGCTTGTATTTATTTTATATGATACGATAGATGCATCACTAGGCACGATCTAGATGAATGTGTAGGATGTATGTCTATAGAGATAGATATACTTGATGAGACCATAATTAAAATTAATTAAGTGAATTAATTTACATAAATACTTCCACGTCAAAAGAATGAAGTTGAAATTGCCTCCCCATATTATAATGACGGTGAAGAGCCCTTGTTCGGATCCAACTCATCAGCCAAAGAAGGGGGGGTTGACCTACCTCGGGTATATCGTCATTATCGAGATATGATCGTATGAGATCTCACGAATATTGGTGTTATGACTTGACTAAGAATTCTCTTGGCCACCAGTATGAGATCGTATGAGATATGATCGTATGAGATCTCACAAATATTTGGATTTTAGAGGCAAGGGTTTGACTACTTCATAAGATGAAAAATTGTCAAAGAGTTGACTAGTCAAACAACATGAGTCGTATAAGATACGATTGACAAAGAGTTGTCTACCTATTAGACTATTTTCGGCCCACCAGCCAAATCGGGGGTTGCGGTAGTTTAGTGGGATCTTGTCCACTAAAGAAATTAATAATTCTTGAAAGTCAATTGGGAGTAGTTGACTAGTGGGAGCAAAATCATAAACCAAAAGACCGTTTTTGATTTTGCGTGTATAAACAACAACACTCTTTTATTTTCATTTTTATGTTGTAGTTTTAGAAAACTTTATATTTATGTTTTATTCTCGATTAGTAAAACCAAATTATGACTGTTACCTTTTGAGAAACATTCTCAAGTATGGTTAAGTAATTTTAATCCTTTTAAAATAAGCAATGACACGAGAAATCATGTTATAATAGTTAGAGACAAGGAGACTACATGTTTGATGGAGTACTCCAAGGCTTTAATTATTAATGAAAACGGAAGCTCATGATATGACTAAATAATTTGAAATAAGTTTCAACGAATTAGTCATATATTGGATACGATCTAAGATGATCATTCTGTCATACGATGACAATTAATTCAAACGTTGGATAAGAAAGGCCACATCTAATTTTGGAAATTTTGTTTTCAAAATTATAAGATTTAAGTATCGACTTAATTCTATCATTGCTTAAAGGTTAATTAAATAGTCAGTGTTTTGAATACGATTCAAAAGATTAAATAAACTATTTAACAAACTTTAGATTTTCTTTATGAAAGGAAATTAAGGACATGGCTCTTGTGATCTTTCTTAAGTCTTATGAAGACCACAATAAGAAACATTTTTCAAGTACTTAAAGGATTAAAAAGGAAAGTTAGGGCATGTGCTTAAATAGTGAACTTATTGAAGTTTCTATTCAAGGCAAGAGAGTTGAGATAAATCTATTTAAATTCAAGTCAACTCTTAGATATATGATATCTTGCGAGTGTGATTAAATTAGAAAGATTAAATACAGATATGGAAGATGAAGCAAACGTTTCAACACTTACCACGTTCTGGATCTAATAAACTAGATAAATGTTATTATGTTCCGGTTCTTATGAAGAACATACTTTCAGTTATTTGTTAGGATTTAGTAGACATATTCAATTGTAAAGAATAAATGTTATTCCGATAAAGTTGAAAGGTCACTGAATCTAACATACTAGATTGGTGTCACTATATAGTTGATATATGTGAAGAGATCTCAATTAAATATTTGTATGGTTGTTATCCTTGATATTTGTAGTTGTTCTAGATGTCGACTCTCTGGAAGAGAAACGTATAATCAAATGTCATTCAGATGATGTCTGAACCATGTGATTATGAATCATGTGGGTGATACGTATATTATCTAAAGATGACTAAAATATCCTTTTATAAAAAGGTTACAAAATCTAGAAAAATAAAGCCTAAACATACCGATGTTTGTTGGCTTATGACAAATAATACCACAAATAATTGTTTGTTAATCTCTACGACTATTTTTAGAAATAGTCAAATGTACTCAGTGAAGTGCATAATTCGGAAAGCCCGAAAAGTTCGAGCTAGTACGAATATGAGATTGACGAGCTACTTAGGAATTAATCTTCAATTGGATTGAAGTAATTAATACTTGAAGGGTGTTTCAGAAGTCGTCTGAAAATGAATAAGATTCTTCCCTTGAAGGATACCATCTTTGGGATATGCAATTAGATTGTGTTCCCAAAATGGAAACAACACTTTATATGATAAGGTGTGACGCAAGCCATGCGAAGTATCCCTTACCCGTTTCGGGATAGTGCCCTTATACTTAACCGAGTTCCAAAGAATAAAGGTTGAATAAATTTCATATTAGATATGGAAGAGGATAATGTTGAATCTATCTTAACCGATGATTTGAAGTTGTCATAGGTAAAGTCAGAAAGGCTTGGAGCCTAGTACGACATTTGCAACTTTATGGAATATCTTAGCAAGTATGCTAGTTATTATTTACTCGTCCGCGGAGCAAAAGGTGTTTGTCTCCAAACATGCTGTATACTAGAGGAAGTGTTTCTTCCAAAAGAAACAGTGGGAGTAAATTAGATCTCAAAAGAGTTTGAGAACCACAAAGATATATTCAACCAAAGGAGCGTGAGCAGACGCCACATAGCGTTGAGGTGTAGAACACTGCTCAGTGCACACAAAAGTTCTGTAAGTCCATGGATAACGTCAATCCTGAAAAGGCTGCTGGTATGTTCATCTTGAAGAATGAATATCTCACGACCTATGAAGGAATGTTTGAAAGGCAAGATTGAGAGATATGGCCAGGAGCCATAATATTTGAATTAGATTCCGTCAATGACAACCAGGTTATGAACCTAGTCTGTCTTACCTAGAGGGAATGTCCCTATAAGGCTGAGCCCAGTTCTATTCAGATAATACTTGTTATAACTTCGTATCATGACTATATGATAGTGTTGAAGACGTTGGGCAGAAAGCTCGATATTCATAGACGATGACATGATATGTAAGCCCACGAGATTCATTTATGGACTCAAACAAGTTTCTCTAGATGATTTCTTTGTTTGATAATCAAAGGAGTTTGATTTAGTCAAAAGAAGGATATGCCTAATGTGCAAGATGGATAGTGGGAGTGTGTTACGATTTTGAGTAAGGTATTAGATATCTCTCTCAGGAATCATCACCCCATGTCACATTCTTTTAATGTTTGGTAGTTCAAGGTCTTTACGAAAGCACTTGGATTGGCAATTCTTATTTTAAAAATAAGAATCTATAGTGATATATTTAATTGTTGTTAGATTATGGTTTAACTATATAGATGTGATGCTAAAAGATTTTAGCATAGATCGCGACAGGGGATACTGCTAGCCGGTGTTCTCAAGATCTATCTTTGTTAGGACGTTAGTCCTAAAGATAAGAGGAAAGATGATACTTATGGAAGGTTCCCCTTCCTACTGCATTAGGAACCATCATAAAGGTAATGCCGGATGGTCATGGTCCATGAAGAGTCATGGGCAAGTATGAAAGTAAATCTGGCGAATGTCGAGAATATCCTTAAACAAGTTAAGGATGGTTTCCTAGTTTATTGAAACTTGGAATCAGATAAATATAGTTATACAGACATATTTCATAAGTCTTATGAAGACGAGTGGGAGTTACTTTCTGGGTTTGCAGTCACTTTGATTAAGTGATACAGTGAGCTGGAAATGTTCTAGCCTATAGGTCACTGTAAACTCTACAACTTAGCCAAAACACAGTAGTGCCTTAGAGGCGCAGCAGGAGTAGTACATGGATCTAGAAGGTTCATTCCTGAACCATATACGGTTCTTCCACCTTTTCTATATAGTTGATATAGTAAGTGGATTCATTGCTTGATGCAAGGACCAGGGTCTCGTCAGAGATTCATGTGTGTTTGAGGCGGTTCCTTTTGACTTGGTCATTTGGAACATGGTATGAAGATAGTCAGAGTCCCCACGGATAGCAATCCGTTCATGGCTAGAGCTAGTTGCGAGTATTGCATGAGATTCTTGTGTTTCAACTTGGTCTTGTGTGTGCGAGTGATTGGTTTTAGGCCAGGTGGGAGATTGTTGAAATAGTGTCCTAAACCCAATCGGGTTGGACCGGATCCGACCGGGTCGGTTCATTTCTACTATTTCTTTATGTTTATACATATATTAAATGGCTTTTCTATTGTCATATATATGTTCTTTTAAAGAACCAATTATGAATTGTTATATGATAACGTTCTTAGTATTAAACTGTGATAGAGAAACCATGATAGGCGATTATGGTTGATGAGGTCTCTAATCACTTTAACAAGTTTGATACTTAAATGTCTCTAGCCTGATGTACTATTAAACAGGACATTGATAGTATGAACAGGCTAGCACGTATTAGATGTCTTCTGTCTTTAAGGGCAGGGATAGATCTCATCTATCGAAGTGTAGAGACACTTGGATTATACGTGGACGTGTATTAGAGAATGCGTACGTTAGACTGACCCACTTACATTAAGTGTCGCACTATGTTGCAGTTGTGTAATTATCCTTTGGACCGGAGTCTTCATGGCATCACGGTGTGGATTGTCATGCTTTGACACTATTGAGGTTTCCCCTATCCACGGGGTGATCATGCGGTAGTGATTCGGTGTGATACTAAAGCATGCGGAGTATACATGTTTCGTCCGTCTGGAAATCACGTACCCTATCAGTAGGGGTGAATATCCGAAAGGCCTTCTTATAAAGAATGTCTTACTCTCGTGAATCTTTGCAAAGTGGAAGTAAATGAGTTACTTCGAGAGAGAGCTTGATATCCAGATTATAAGATACGGTCGTTAATGTTTGACACTCAACGTACGACCGTATGGATATTAATTATTACAGCGATAGGATTGTAAGTTACACGGTAACTGTTTCACATGAAAGGTAGTAGTCATTGCATTTGACTCTTCCGATGATTGGGGGTCACGGTGTGTTGCTAGACGCTATCCCGTGATCGTTAGGCATTAAGGGCATTTTCATAATTTACACTTTCTGTCTACGGCCAACATATTCGGAAGCCTATCGAGTCACACACATAAGAACATCTAGCCGGATTAAAATATGGTTATAGTTGATAACCAAATAAGGAAAGTTTATCTCGTACTATAAAGGTTATAGTGGTAAATTAATATGATGGTATTTATTTATTATGAATAAATTAAATACAAGATATTAATAGTATTATATTAATTAAAGAATATTCCGGATGTCAATTTATTGGCTAAGGTGGCGCAATTTGTGTGTGTTTAATATACACTTGGATGGTGCAATTTAATTAATGGTATATATATATATATGTATATATATATATATATATATATATATATATATATATATATATATATATGTGTATATATATGTGTATATCTATATATATATATATATATATATATATATATATATATATATATATATATGTGTGTGTGTGTGTGTGTGTGTGTGCGCGCACGCGCGCGCTTCTAGCGTGTGATGCAATATGCATGTGCATAGTGGTTTCCAATATATATATATATATAGATTTATATGTGTAATATATATATGTGATAAATACACATTTGTGAATTGATTTATGGTAATATAATAAAAGATAAAGATATATTCAATATAAGATATTGTCAATATATATCTTGGAGAAAATATTTAATATAAGATATTGGATATTAATGAGATAAATCAATCAATTATATTTTCCTTATTTTACTTGTAAAAAGTTTTCTTTCTCCCCAATCTACTAGGAAGCTAATCTCAATCAGATTGGGAACAATAGGGGTGCAGGTCACTCTATAAAAGGAGAGGCTTGGCTAGCTCTTTAGTACATCACAATTCCAAGAACTAATAGTTCTTGTGAAAAATAGAGAGCTTCTTAGGAGAGATTTTGAGAGAGAGAGAAAAAGTCGGTCTAGCAACCGAATTTTTCTGTTAGCAATCCATGATGGGATTCCGGTGGGCTGTTCGTGTGGATCACCAGTAGAGGCCGAACACTTGGGCGACTCTATGCCGAACTACTTTCCTTAGACGGTCAAAGCGTCGATCTTTTAGCTCAACCAAGGTAGCCATCATCTCTAGCTTATTTGTTTATTGCTTAAACGAAGTCGATCTTGGGTAAAAGGAGATCAAAATTTTGAATTCCGCTGCGTTTTCGTGTAGATTTCCTAACAATTACTTGATAATCTGTCATAGGAAACAACATTATCCAGAGTATGGGTGTGGTAATGATAGCTCCTAACTTTCTTTGATAATCTTGAAGATGCACATGTAGTCTTCTCACTTTGTTAGACCTTCTCAAAGGTTGGGGTGCATGCACTTCTTCTTCGGAAGCATCATTGTCCACAATATTTTGTTCTCCATTGCTCGCATGAGAGGGTAAGATCCCAGCATCTTGACCTATAATGACAGAATTGACATTTTGAAAGGTGGAACTGGCAAGACAGATTGATCTTTGATCCCGGGTACACTATAAGAGCATTATTATCAGTCCCTCTATCCCTATCCCCAAAAATACTATTAAAAAATATATATCCCTACTTTACAGCAACTAAATTTAGAGTACTTTACATCAGCTTCCCTATCTCTGTCCGTACACCATTAAAATATTCATTCTTTATCTATAAAAAAATTCCAAAAATTTTTTTTTTAAAAAGAGAGAGAAAGAATGAATAAAAAATATGTAGGGTGGGCAACATTTCCACCCTACATTTGGGATGACACTATTCATTGTCCCTATTGTAGGGAATGGATGGGGAGGCTGATAGAGTGTGTTTTTAGTTGTATCCCTACATTTTATCCCTATTGTGGAGATAAAAAAAGGTGTAGGGAGTTTCATGCTAATGCTCTAAGACATGGAAAAAAAGTTTCATGGAAAACTACATCTCTAGATATAAGAAATTCCATGGTTTTGAGATCAAGTGTTATAAAACGGATGGAGATGACTTCAGATGCAAGAAACAGAAACAGAAGCAATCAAACATAAACAATCAAAGGAGATAACAGAAACAAGAAGAACACAGATTTAACGTGGAAAACCTCTCGGTGGGAGAGGTAAAAAACCACGGCGTAAAAGAGATATTTTATTATGCACTGAATTTTACTGATTTCAACACACACGGATAATGAGACAACAACTGTATTTATAGGCACAAATCCCTAAACCCTAGCCGCCAGGAATCTTTGTACGATGCACCATAAATACCCCTACATGTGTCCTCCTTTTAATGACACCGTATAGCCGTCACATAACGTAATTAACGGATGTGGGACCCCGTCGTATCAAGTACTCGGCGGACTATCACCCCGCCGATAGTTACCCTGCCGAAGCTCGCAGACTCCACCCTACCGATGCACGAAATGAATACACTTCTCGGTGACCATCACCCGGTGAGTCTTCAGATTGGTTCCACCAAAATGTAGAGTTTAAGTCACTTTACCGACAAATCTCCACCTTGACTTCAACTCTCACTAGAGTCAAACAGATTGCATTGCATAACCGGATGTACTTGTACCGGATGCATTCGTCAATGCCGGATGTACTTGTACCGGACTATCTCCACAAAGATCCACTCCACCGATCCGCCTCGTAGAGTTTCCGAAACGCATTATAAGCTTTGAATATTCGGTAAGTCCGGACAAAGCCGGAAACTTACTCGTCGAACTCGGTTTAGTGAACATATCGACAGGATTCTCCTTTGTGCCAATCTTCTTCACCACAACCCTCTTCTCATTCCTCAAGAAATGATACCTGACATCAATATGCTTGGTTCTCTCATGATGAACCTGATCCTTGGCTAAACATATTGCACTAAGACTGTCACAATATATATCAGCCTGATCCTGATGCAACCCCAAATCACTGACTAGCCCCTTCAACCAGATACCCTCCTTAGCTGCTTCAGTAAGAGCCATATATTCTGCTTCAGTAGTTGATAAGGCTACTGTAGCCTGAAGAGTAGCTTTCCAGCTGACCACTGCATTTCCCAATGTAAACACATACCCAGTCATTGATTTTCTACTGTCAACATCACCTGCATAATCAGCATCACAAGAACTTTGTGACCGGACCGATATCACCTCTATAAATGAGACCAACATCACCGTACCTCTCGGTACTCGAATATCCTTTTAACGGCTTTCCGGTGTTCCTTTCCAGGTTGAGCCATAAACCGCGACAACACCGACCGCCCGAGCCGGATCGAGCCTAGTGCAAACCATGGCATACATCGGATCGCCAACCGCACTAGCATAGGGAACTCTTGACATATACTCCTTCTCTTCACACGACCGTGAAGCATAAACAGACAAATGAACATTTGATGCCATAGGAGTATCTATTGGTTTTGCGGACAGACATCCCAAACTTGGCCAATATCTTCTCGCACATAACCCCGTGAGACAAAAACAACTTCTTTCCGACTCCTATCTCTCCGATCTCCATCCCCAAGATTTTCTTGGCCGCACCCAAATCCTTCATTTCAAATTCAAAGCACTAAGAAGGTTCTTCGATTTTGAACATCGACTTCCTTGTTGCAGCCTATCGCATGTCATCCACATACGGGACAAGATAGATATATGATCCATCTTTCAAACAGATCGAAGTAAACACAACGGTCATAAGGACTTCGTTGTAACCTATTTCGAAGCATGAAAGCTGTCAAACCTTTTATACCACCGCCTTGGAGCTTGCTTCAAACCATACGATGATTTCTTCAACTTGCAAACATAATTTTCCTTTCCGGGAACTTGAAAACCCTCGAAAGCCGTGTCATGTATATCTCCTTATCCACCTCACCATGTAGAAAAGCGAGTTTTCACATCCAATTGCTCAAGTTCCGGATCCCGCCGTGCCACCATTGCTAGTAACACCCCGATTGAAGTGTGTCTGACCACTGGTGAAAATATTTCATCAAAGTCAACCCCTTCCTTTTGACTGAATCCTCTTGCAACCAAACGTGCCTTATACCCGACCCCTTCGCCTTTGTTATTCCTTCCTTTTTCTTGAAAATCCATTCACAAGTCACAACTCCCTTGTCAAGAGTCGTTTGACCAATTCCCAAGTCTGATTCTTCAATAATGACTCCATTTCATCCCCCATGGCAGCATGCCACTGGGATGCTTCTGTACATGTCACTGCTTCCCTGTAAGTAGTAGGTTCAGCAACCTCTACTTCTTCAGCAACTTGGAGTGCATATCCAGCCAAATCATCATAACCATATCTCCTTGGAGGTATCCCAACATTAGATCTTCTAGGCCTGCTGGCAGCTAGACTCTGCTGATCAATGTTTGTATGACGCCCTGCTGAGGTCTCAGCAGACTGGCTTGGATCAGATTCTGGTTCATTATCCAGATCAGTATAGTGTTGATTTGGATCCACCGATTGTTGCATATCGTAGACTCCACCCGAAGCTCCACCGTTTCTCAACACTATCGATTCAACACTCGGTTTCGGACTCGTAGACCTCCCCACCGATGAGTTTAACATAGAATTTTCATCAAACACAACGTCCCTGCTGAGGATTACTCTGGACTCTGCTGATGACCAAATTCTATATCCTTTCACTCCATCACCATACCCCACAAACACTCCCTTCTTGGCTCTTGGTTCTAACTTCCCTTCACTAACATGATAGTAAGCCGTACTCCCAAAAAACCCTTAGACCGAGTAGTCGCTGAGGCTTGCCTGACCACATCTCAAATGGTGTCTTGAGATTGATCCCTGTGTGAGGACTCCTGTTGATTAAGTAGCAAGCTGTTTTTACAGCCTCTGCCCAAAATCTCCTTGATAAACCAGCTTGAGAAAGCATACATCTTGCCCTCTCCGGTAGAGTTTGATTCATCCTTTCGCCTACACCATTCCGCCGAGGTGTATTCCTTACAAGTATGATGTCCGGCAATACCCTCACCGCACAAAATGAATCAAAATCCGTCCAGCAGAATTCCGGACCATTATCCGTACGAAGCTTCTTGATTTTCTTGCCTAACCGATTTTCCACTAGTGGCCTTCCACTCGCTTGAAGTTATTGAATGCATCACTTTTGTTCTTCATCATCACCACCCAAGTCATCCTTGAATAGTCATCTATGAATGACACAAAATATCCGTGACCACCCAATGACTCAACTTTTGATGGACCCCCAGATCCGAATGGATATAATCAAGTGTTGCCTTTGTATTGTGCAACCCCGCCGAGAATTTACTTCTATGCAACTTCCCAAACACACAATGTTCACAAAAGTCCAGATTCTTGACCTTATATCCCCCAAGAAAACCTGCTGAAGAAAGAACCTGCATACCCCTTTCACCCATGTGACCAAGTCTCATGTGCCACAGTGAGTCCGTCGAGGATCGGTGAAGCTGGCGAGGATGCAACAAAGAAGAAGCGGTGCGGATACGATAGATCCTTGTAATATATACAAGGTTCCCCTCTTGATGCCTTTGAGGACCACAACTGAATCTTTGAAGACATTCAACTGTCCACCTTCACCCTTGAAATTGAACCCCTTGCTTTCCAGTAGACTAAGAGATACCAAATTCTTGGTCATCTGTGGAACATGTCTTACATCTTTCAGTGTACAAAATTTACCATCCTCTGTCCTTAACTTCACCGAGCCAATTCCCACAACTTTGCAAACCTTGCCGTTGGCCATATAGATTTGACCACCATCTATCCGCTCATAAGTAGAAAACCACTCCCTGTTTGGACAAATATGGTAGGATGCTCCGAATCAAGTATCCACACATCATTATGGTGTGTAGAATCCCCCGCAACTAGAACCGGATCCTCATCGATTGCTCGGTAGCCAAAGCCGCCGTGCCGAATTGCCTTCCCGTCGTTTCTTCTTCCTTGGACAATTGGACTTCCAATGTCCCCGCTCCTTACAAGTAATTACGGACATCGCAGTAGACTTAGGACCTTTGGACACCGACTTCTTTTTCTTCTCGTCCATATCCTTTTCCACTATTGTCGCTAGCTACTAGCCCAAGTGACTGATCGTCGTCTGTTCAAGAAATTCTTGTGTCTAAGCTCCCCGGCATGTAAGGCATACCTCACATCCTCCAAAGCTACCGTATCCTTTCCAACTATGAAAGACCGCACAAAGTTTTCATATGATGCCGGTAATGACACCAACGGGATTAGGGGTGCATCTTCATCTTCAATTTTAACATCAATATTCCTTAAATCAAGCAATATTGTGTTCGGTGAGTCCGGATGTTCCCTCGGTGGACTTCCTTCATGCATCTTCAAACCGAACAACCTCTCGTTTCAACAACAACTTGTTGGTCGGTGACTTGGTCATATACAAGCTTTCAAGCTTCTTCCACAACTTGGCTGCGGTGTCTTCCTCAAAGAACCTCGGTGATAACATCATCGATAAGCACAACATGATGGTTGAATGTGCTTTCTCTTCCAGGACCGGCATAATCTGCTTTGCACTTGTATTTGGTTTGTCGGATAAAGGATTCCACAAACCCCCGTTGTTTCAACGGTGCACGCATCTTGATTTGCCACGGACCAAAACTGTTCCTTCCCGTAAATTTATCGATTTTTACGTTTACCGCCGACATCTTTCCTTGCTAAAGATTACAACTTTATCACGGATCCTAGCACCTGTCTTGAAGGCCTTGGTGAAGATGAAGTTGATCGTACGGATCGTTTACTCAGGAACCTTGCTCTGATACCACTTGTTATAAAACGGATGGAGATGACTTCAGATGCAAGAAACAGAAACAGAAGCAATCAAACATAAACAATCAAAGGAGATAACAGAAACAAGAAGAACACAGATTTAACGTGGAAAACCTCTCCTTTTAATGACACCGTATAGCCGTCACATAACGTAATTAACAGATGTGGGACCCCTTTCGTATTCAAGTACTCGCAGACTATCACCCCGCCGATAGTTACCCCGCCGAAGCTCGCAGACTCCACCCTACTGATGCACAGAAATGAATACACTTCTCAGCTGACCATCACCCAGCTGAGTCTTCAGATTGGTTCCACCAAAATGTAGAGTTTAAGTCACCTTACTGACATCAAGTAATGTGTAACCTTTGGTATTATAAGGTTTACCTAGATATACACATTTTCTACTTCTGCCATCAAACTTTCCTCTCCCCTGCACAATAGTACTTGCATAAGATAACCATCCGAATAGTTTTAGATCAGTATAAGCAGGTTGTTTACTATTTAGAAGAAAATAAGGAGTTTGTTGCTTAAGTAAGGGTGTAGGAGTGATGTTAATTAACACAGCAACATGTTTGACACAGAATCCCCAATATATCATGGAAAGACAAACTAAAACCTAAGTGCCTTAGCCATGTTTAGTAAGTGTTGATGCTTTCATTCCACCACACCATTTTGCCGTGGTGTGTGAACTCATAAAGTTTCATGAATAATCTCTTTTTGAGCATAGAAAGAATCGATTTTAAACTCAAGGTCATTAACTGATTTGTTTGATTTTATGTTTTTTGTTGAATTGAGTAGAAATTGTATTGCAAAATTGTTGTAACCAGGGCCTAGTTTCAGATTTATTTTCATTAAATTCCCCAAAGAAATCTAGTGCAATCATCCACAGTTATCAAAATATAGTACTCTCCATTATATGTACAATACTTGTTTAGACCCCATATGTCTACATGTAACAAATCAAAAACATTAGGAGCAACAGAATTACTGTGGGGAAAATTGTTCCTTTTCTGTTTAGCAAAAGGATAAATATGACATCAATTGTCAACAACTGACTATGCACAGGTAGTTAGGTAAAGACTTATGCAACATGTGGAGCCTTTGTCTAGAAGGGTGTCCAAGCCTCTAGTGCCAAAGTAGAAAGTCTGGAAGAACTACAATAGTACAAGTGATAGAAGTAGCATCCTTAGTAAATGAATTATGAATAGAAGTAGTAGGATCAGTCTTCAAAATGTATAAACCTTGCAGCAGATCAGCTAAACCAATCATTCTCCTCAAGGCATTCTTATGCAGAACACAACCATTAGCTCAAAAAGACAAAGAATATCTTTTACGAATAGTTAGCCTTCTGACAAATAAAAGGTTGTATGTGAACTGAGGAACACAAAGAACATTATCCAATACTAAATCTTTACTAATTCTAACTTGCCTTATGTGAGCAACTTTAGTGTGTGATCCATTGGTTAAAGTAACAGTGAGACCAGGTGCAGGGCTAGCATTAAACATTAAGGACAATGTATAGATCACATGACCAGTGGCACCTGAGTCTACTATCCAATCACAGATAGTACATGAACTAGAAGAAGGTCCATGGACATTTACAGTAAGTGTCGTTGCCTTATTGGTAGTGGCAGGGTCTGAAATATGCACATTCCTAAGCATATCTATAATATGCTCATATTGGGACCTAGTCATAGTGTTGTTGATGGAATACATAACCTCTGATCTCTGAGATTCAAGACCTCTTGACCAGAATCACTTAAGTCCACTTCACCAGGAGCAAACCTTGTTTTAGACTGACATGATTAGCTTGACTTTGGCCTCTACCCCTGCCTTTCGAGCCTTTTGGATAGCCATACTTTTTGTAGCATTTATCAATAGTGTGGCCTTCTCTGCCATATTAAGTACCCGGGGCTTCTTTGAATTCCCAGAAAAACCTCTTCCAGAACCCCTGCCTCCACCTCTGCCGTAAATAGCATTAGGTTGTACTGCCAAAGAAATAGATTCTTGTGAATCTTGTCGATGACCAAAAACCTTAGCACTCAAAATAGCCTTATCTACCCCCAAGTTTGAGTAATTAAGCTGACTTTCATGTTGCAATTCCATATTAAAAGCATTTCAAATATCTGGAATAAGCTAAAGCGTCAACACCTGGGATCTAACAATGCCAAAAACATCATTCAACCCCTTCAAAAACCTAAGAACTTCGTTAGTTTCATTCTACTATTTGTAAACAGGCAGTGCAGCACAAGTACAAGGTGGAGTGGGCCTTAAAATCAACAGTTGATTTTATGAACTTTTCAACTTTGTAAAGTATCGTGTGACAGACATTGTACCATGTTTAGTGGCAGAAATTTCTTCTTGATGTTTGGATAATCTGTAACCATTTCATATGCCAAGCCTGTGATCAAGATCCACCAAAATTTCTCTTGTTGTAGTCAACTGAAAAACACTTTGTGAGATAGAGGGATCTAAAGATTCACCAACCAAGTGGTAACTAAATCATTGCACTGGCACCAGACTTCAAAGGGCCTATAGTTCTCTGTTGGTTTAGGAAATGTGCCAACCACAAACCTTAACTTCCTTTTCATGGAGAGTGCCAATGAAATTGCCCTCATCAAACAGTAATAATTATCCACCCCTTTAAGAACAGGCTGCACAATTATTGTTGTGGGATTCTCCCCAGGATGAATAAGATATGGATTGACTGCATCATCACCAACTACTCCTACCATGGCCAAGAAAAACCAAGAAACAAAGAAAGATTGCAGTTCCACACTGCAATATGCAAAAGAACAAGAAAGAAAGTGACTATCCTTGCTTATCAACAGAAACGAACTCGCTCTGATACCATGTTGAAAAAACCATTAAAATTTTAGTAGCTCAATGATGAAGAAGAACAATTTGAATAATGAAGAAGGCGGGAAAAGAAGAGAAAGAGATTTTATTCAATTGATACTTCGATTATTATCATATATATACTCCTAGAACAGTTAATTTACCATCTAAATTGTTACAACTGCTCCAACAACTCCTAACTCACTGTAACTACTTTTTCACAAAAATGTTCGACCAAATGCATGGCTCAGCCATTGGCATTTGGCTCGAGCAATGGCACTGTGGCAGCGTGGCTTGCATCTAGCTTAAGCAATGGCACGGTGACTCGAACAATGGCATGAGGAATCTGCCTTGTGTGTGTGCAGCAGGTGCACATAAGCTGCAACAATAGATATCTTCCAAAGTTACACAACAAAAACCACTAATTCATAAAAAGTGTTGCTTTAATTTAACCGTTCATTATCAGATTTTTCTTGATCAATTTGTTTTCAGCAATTTACTCAAAGTCAACACCATCACTTATATTCTACATAGTTACTTATTCCCATTTTAAGCCATATTTCTTTTTCTTTTTTTATAATTTTTTCCCCCAAATATTAAGCCTATATATTAACCCAGCTAATATTATGATAGGTTCTGAATCATGTTTCTCGTTTTAATTTTTTTAATATTTTGTGGAAAGGTTCTGGATTATGCTTACTAAGCTCAGACTTGAAAGGAAGGGAATTATTAATTATTACGCCACATAGATAACGACGGGATAAAAGGTATTGCAATAAAAGGAAAAAGTTTCGCATTATTGCAATCTATGAGGTCAAGAAGAACAATTTGTATGAGATCACTGCATATAGTTTCTTTTCTTTTCTTTTCTCTTCTTTTTTCTTTTTCTTTTTTTTTTTAAAAAAATTTTTGGACTGGTAATTTTTAGGTGCTAACTTAATTTGGGGATAACCTTCGAGAAACAAGAAATAATCGGAATCATATAATTTCTATACGAGAGAAACGTTTGTATCAAAATAAAATTTACACAACAAATGTCATAATATAATTTTAAGCCATTGATTTTTATGAGATCCATATAGTTCAGTAGGTCTTACGTTATAATTAATGATCACAAAAGTGTGTTGTGTACAATGTTGTGGTAATTTTGTTGTGCCACTATCACTACTCTTTCTATACATAACACTACTGTGTAGTGCGGGCTCTGAAAATTTTCTCATTGGAGGCACCAGAGTAAATTCAAAAATCAAATAAGGATATTAATAGTCAAGGGTGGATCCAAGTTAGGGGCAAAGGGGGGCTAAGCCCACCAGGACAAAAAAATATTACACTATAAAATCTATGTAATCCAGATTGATTCATAAAATATTCTTAATTCAGTCCGCCCGACGAACCCGATATAGTCTATTTGCCCACCCCTGACTAAAATCATGGCTCCGCCCTTGTTAATAGTTGATATGCCAAAACCATAAACGCTCACACAGATTCTTGTTGGATCAACCCCTAGGTTTAATAAAGAATATGGTCCTTGGACCGATCATCACGCGTTATAAATATGACGAGTAGGGCGGAGAACAGTCAAGCCCGTCTTATGCCATCACGACTTCTGTAGTCGATTAGGCAAAAGGCATTAACAACCTTCATACGCCAAGTATCAGGCGAGACGAAGCATCGGGGCCCGACCAGCTCACCCCTCAATACGAAGCCCGCACGACGGCAATCAAGTCAGGTTATACGGAGAATACCTTATAAGTCAAGATACAAGCCAGGTCGCACAGAATGAGCTCGACTCACGGATCTATAGATTATATATATTGTGTTTTATACCCATCTTATAACCGACTATATAAGCCCTATAAATAGCAGCATTATCCTTTTTAAGTGGGGATAGGCATATAATTGAAATATGCAGGCAAGCTCTACCAATTTGTCGACAAACACTATCTCTCATACAAGCATGTTGTTCTTGCTAACAATCACATGTATTTCTTGAGTTCTAAGCAATCAAACACACCAAAATTAGACTAGATATCTATATAATCATACACATACCGCACTTGCAATATTTACCATCATATCAGGAACCAATCACATTTCTTTATTTCAAGTTGGATCCACATGTTTAGGAAAATTATTATCAATTTTAAAGTCTGTAATTAGTAGAAAGAGTGATGATATAGTGGTCTGGACTGCCATAAAATCACTGATTATTAAAAACTTTTTGTGTGTGCCTGTTTTGGACGGTGCGGGTTGCAGTTGGGGTTGGGGGTTGGGGAGTGGGGTGGGGTGTGGAGAGTAGGTGGGGAGTGGGGTGGGGTTGGGTTCGGAGAAGAGAAATGAATGCCAAAAAGTAAAAGGGAAATATCTTTTCGTGGGCTCCAGTTGTGATTTTGAGAGGAACAATACAGACCCAGCCCGCATGAACTTCACGTGTAGCCAAGCACCGAGTTTTTTGTTACATCAATTCGGTGGGGCCCATCACTTTGTCCAGCCCAGGACCAGCTTTCCATTGTTCCTTAATAACATTGACTTAATGTCATTTAAAAAAATAAAAACGATTTTTATTGATACCATTTTTTTTTTTATTTTTTTTTTGGCATCACACTCGCTTTCAATTTTTAAAAATTTATTTCGAATAACACGATTATTATTGTATAAATAACGTCAGTGATATTGACGTTAGACTTCAATAATAACGTCAGTGACACTGACATTATAGTTATAAAAGTGTCACGGGTGAATAACATCAATCCACTGATGTCATTTTTTAAAAGAAACGTCGGTGGCACTGATGCTAATAGTGTCTTGTCGAAAGTAGAAAAAGAATACATTTGTATGCCGGAAAAAATCAAGAATAGGGTGCCGAAAGCTAAAATGTGGTGTCAATAGAAGTAGGTTTTTTTTACGGATACGAAATATATACACACACGCACACTGTCTCTACTGGGACTTGAAATCGAAACATCTGGATTAAAAACAATAATACATACCGCTGGGTCAATTGACTTGTTGGTTTGTTATTTTTTTTATTTTTATTTTTATGTAAACCTATATCAAGGTTTACTTTATTATTGGTCAACTTTTTTTATACTAAAAACATGTTAAAATATGTTTTTACTTCAATACCTATGTTACTAACCAAATGAAAATAAAAAAGAAATGAATATGTAAGTTGGAAATACAAAGGAGAATACATTCCAAAAAAACAAAACAAAGGAGAATAAACATTGGAGAATACATTAATGAATATTCCAAAAAAAAAAAAAAACTAAACAAAACAAAACATGGTGTTCCTTGTGGAACACCAAACAAAGGAGAATAAAAAAACATAAAGGGTATTTGGCCCAAATAACCCCTAAACATAAAGGGTATTGGGGAATAAGTTGGGGATAAAGGTGGGGGATGCTGGGATGATTGTGAAATTAGGCAGGGAAGGGTTTTTTTTTTTTTTTTGGGGTGGGGTGGGGTGGGGGGGGGGGGGGGAACTGGGGAGGCGTAAGAGGAAATGCTTTTGTTCTTTTATTTTTATATATATATATATATATTTATATATATATATATATATATATATATATATATATATATATATATATATTTTAGATTTTTGTCGGAGGATAAAATTATCAAAAAATCGGGATAGAAAAAGACACCGTAATTTAATCGGACAAAAATAATAATTATGAAGAATAAATGTGGAATCGAGTAAAAATGAAGAATAATTGTGAAACACAAAAGTAACATTAACACTCAAGAATAATTTTAAAGAATAATTGTGATTTTGTCATTTATAATCATGAAAATGTTATTTTTGTCCTTTCAGACCTATTTATTAATTTTTTTGTCCTTGTGCCCTTTCCCCTAATTGAACATGGAAACTCACACAAAACAAAAATATTACTACAAAGAAACTCAAAGAGAAAAAAACACAGCGAAAAAAACTCAATTTTTTTTTTCCAACTTATGGGAAGAGGCTGGGGTAACCAGATGAGGGCTAGTTTGGGGCAAAGGGGTTTTAAACTAAAGTTTTTTTCGGGAAGGCAGAGGGAATATGTTAATTTCTGTTTTTCGTGAGATTAAGGGGATAGACGTGTTAGGAGTAGTGTCCGAAAGATAATGATGTATTGTTTTAAATTACATGAATGTTTTATTTTTTTAATTAATCTTTTATTTGCTTAATTACATAGATATAATCGACATTGTAAGAAATTTCATATGAGTTCATCACAAAACAATAAAGCACAATACATAAAAGTTATGTACGAGATGATTGAGTTTATGATAACCTTAAACATTGAGCCTATGGTGAATTAAGAGCACTTGCAGTAGATACTGTAAATCATTTAAAAACTCTATTTTATAGATTTCAACAGGAAATAACACTGGAGCAAATACTCTATTTTTCACTGTAAACTACATATTCTGTAAAATTTCCTTTACATCTACGCATTCTTACAGATTCCGTAAATTTTACTTTATGTTTATTGCATTATGTAAAATAGAGAATTTAATGCATTTCATCTTGTATAGAGATTCTGTAAACTAGAAAAATGTATGTTTAAAACAGTAAAGTAGAGAATTCGTTAAAAGTATCTGATGCGAAAGGTCTAACTAAAGTTCATAATTGATTGGAACTCAGTATCTCACAGTCAAATCACCACTAGTGCCCCAGAACACTTAAAGCGTGACCGCCTGATCCGGAACGTCGATGTTGGACACCTCAGTGGCATGGCTGAACTTATATGTGAAAGTTGGCACGTAGGAACTGGACCGTTCAAATACGATGATCTCGTACAAAATCAATAACGAGAAATTCTAATATAATCATTAGAAGACTATGCATGACTGAATCTTAATCATCATGTGAATATAGACTCCTTTTCATGGGTGATGTTTGATTTGGCAATATTGTTGGCTAAGTGGTGCCTTCCTTAATCCCGACTATTTTCGCATCACTTATGGATTGATTGCCGGTGATGTAAGTCACAAAGATGGAGTCCGCTCATTTTTCGAAAGAGAAAGTAGATAGTGTTGGAAGTAGCGTCCGAAAAACAATTTATGTAATTGTTTTTATTTAATAAATGACATATTTTATTTCATCTTATTATTTGCTTTGTGTTTATATTTAATACACTGCTGAAAACCCCAAGTCATATCATATGTAGCCATATAATTAAGTGTGTGTCACACATGAGGATTAAGTTTATGGTGATACACTTAAATTGTTAGTCCGTGGTGAACTTAATCAAAGTATGGGGTCTATTGATTAAACCACCATTAATGCGCCCATAACACTTTATAATGTGATTGTCTTATCCGGACCGTCGATATTGGTTATCTAAGTGAGGCATTTATATATGATTTAGTCATATAGGACTGGACCGATTTAATCTGAATTTCTCATATAATTCCGTGATTGAGAAATCTTATTAAATCACAATATGATCATATATGGATTAACCTTAATCCTGAAGTGATTGCATACTCCTACTTGTTTCAAGATAGGGTTTGATGTGTTCGTTAAGAATCGCAAAGAGGCGCGGTGTGAATCACTTTCACGTGGGCACTATTCTGGAATGAGTGAGAAGCGTGTGTCTAGATATGGAATCCATTCCTTCATGCGGGAAGTAGATAGACAATCCCCTTATTTGTTAATCTTAGAAACTGATCGATCGGCCGAGTTCGTATTGGGTATGAACTAATTGATCACTAGTGGGTTAATGGTAAATAATGATATGATGTAATGAAGAAGGTTTACGGAAATAATCCCGCTTCGTTACGGATAGTCTACGGAGGGTTAGTCTGTATGTAATGATTATATCAATGGACACTTATTGACTTGACTTTCTGAGAATAAGTTATCTATAATCGATAGAGTTCAGTTTCGGATTTCTGGTAGTGTAATTCCGGAATTAATAAGTAGAGTAGAAATGTTCTATTCGATGAATATTTTATTCAATTTTTTGTAGCTACTGGTTATAGGTCCATGGTCCTCGGGTTGGCTCCTAACACGCGAGTGTTTTCTCATTTTGTGGAACCTCGAGAATAAATTAAATAGTTGGTCTATTTAATATGTAAAATAGAAAAGACATTTTCTATTAAAATTAATGGCAAGAGGTGGCGCCATATTTTTTGAGAAAATTAGAAAAGAAATTTTCCTATATTATGTCACATTGTAATTAATTAATTATTTTTTTGTTAGATAATTAATGAAAAAAATAAGAGATTGATTTTATGGAAATTATCTCTTATTTTATGGCAAATATATTTTCCTTATGGAAATATGTAATTATATTGTGACAATGATAACTCTCTCTTAACTAGTTAATTTTCTATATAAAGAGAGTTCCTCCCAACACAATATCACAATTAAAAATTGCGCCACCTACACAGAAAAAGAAGAGAAATATTAGTTTCTTGTTCTAGACATTATGAGAAGAAAAACTAGGGTTTTTCTTGGAGCATATTCAAAGAGGTTCTACTACGAGGATCGACGTCCACCAGTCGATGCTTGGAGATATAATCCGGAATATTGCGGCTTCTTTCTTTTGTCGATTTCTTATTCCTCTTCTATTGGGTAATTTTCAACCTTCTCGTAGTTATGTTAATTAATTATGTGAATCAAATCGTGGTAAAATCGAATGCGAATTTAATTCGTAGCTTCCGCTGTGCATGATCAAGCGTCTCGATCGGTTCTATGAATCAGATCTGATGATCCAATTATGGTTCGGATCCGGATTCGGGTTTCTGTATATCTAGCATGTGGTATCGGGGGCAGGTTAAAGCGATTTTGCGATCTTGATTGCATAATTAATTAATAAGAAGTGGAATTGAATAAAAATAGCATCTTTTATATGTTTATTATATATGTGCGTGGTTGAATGTTCTTGGTTGACGAGATGGATTGGAGTTGGTACTTGTTTACCATTAGATCTATTGTAAACCAAAAATTTTCCGTGTACAGAAAATTATGTAATTTATTTATTGTAATTTAATTTCCTAGTAATTAGATTTATATTCAAATCGGCGGTTGTGTTGTATTTAAATAATTTTCGAAGACCGTCATCACAATAAAGGCGGTAAAGGCAAGTGGCGGTAGGTAGGGCCGAGCAGAAAACCGAGAAACCGAAAACCAAAGATCCAAACCGATCCAAACCAATTTGACCCAAACCGATACAAACCGAATTTTTCGGTTTGGTTTCAAACCGAACCGAAATGTATTGGTTTGGTTTTGAATCCAAACCGAACCCGAGCCGATATATATATATATATATATATATATATATATATATATATATATATATATATATATATATATATCATATATTATATATATATATATTATATTATATTTTAAACCAATCCAAACCGATCTTATTTTTTGGGTTTTTTATTCAAGTTTTTCAAACCGAACCCAGAAAAATTGATTTTCGAAGGGAAAAAGGTTGCTACCGAGAGGAATCGAACGTTTTTATTCAGCGTCCGAGAAGAATCGAACCCGCGTCCAACAGTTAAGAGAAGAGGCATCTTACCAACTTGGCTAGAGCTTCTCTGTTCAAGAATCGGGGCGGCAAATTAATATACAAAGCGGCTGCAGATTAATTAGAAATTAGTAAATCCTTTGAACGTAGGGTTTATTTATTTATTTAATTTTAAATTTATAGATTAAATACGGGTACCAACGGTCCATCTTAGTGGTTTAATTTTTCGTATTTATTTTCTTAAGTGATATAACTATGCCATGCATCATATTCATTAATTCCACTCCTAGCATATGCATACATGTAGATAATTAATTTTGGCATTAATTAGGCATGTATAAACACGTAATTAATTTTAGGTAATTAATTAAATTAATTGAACAAACGGAATTTTATCTGGATATAAAATTCACATGATAAAAATAAAATTTATTGGGTAAATTTGATTTTGGATCTAAAATTCTTTGAGAATTTTAGTTACGTAGTGTCTACGTAAAAGGATTTTAATAATCGAAGAATTGGAAAATCGTGAAAAGTTGGACACAAACTAGATGGTATTTGGAACCGATAAGTTGGTGATTGTTTATCATGATTTATTGTTTTCGGATTATTGGAAAAATTCTGAGATCCAAAATTTTTATCATGACAAAATTAGGACTATAAAATTCTTTGGTGAATTTTATTTGTGTAGTGTCTACACACGAGATTTCTAAATATTCGAAAAATCTGGAAAATCAATAAGGCGACCCTTGTTAGACGGTATTTGGAACCGATAAACTAGTGGGAGTTTTAAATTTTATGATTTATTGTTTTTCGAATTATGGGAAAATAATAAGTCTTAATGTATTAGGATTATAAAATTATTGGTGAATTTTAATTGTGTAGTATCTACACAAGGAATTTTTATAAATCCATAAAATTGGAAAATCATGAATATAGTGACACTAGTTAGACGGTATTTGGAACCGATGAACTAGTGAGAGGATTAATTTAAATGTTCATGATTTATTGTTTTTCGGATTGTAAAGAAATTCTGAAAATCCTAATGAGACTACTTATTTTTCAAAATAACGAGTGAGAGCGGGGAAGGTGACAAACGACCCCACGGCCTCTACTGTTGGCACAAGCACGTGAGAGAAGGGTGACGCTTCGAACCTCTTTGATTACGGCCCCCTGCAGATGGACTTCACCCCTATCAAAATTCAAGGCTTGGTCGCCGAAAGGATAAGATTTTAGGTACTCGTCGAATCACTGACCGACTGATGTATGACTTTTATATGATTAAATATACGTGATTTTATTATGTTTTATCGACAAATTCTATATAAAATATATGAAATTATGATATAATTAGTATAAAATATTAATCTTTATAGTTTAGTGTAGCTAGTAGTAAAAGTTAGTATTTATAGTAAAAAGTTGTAGTTTTTGTACCGGTTTTAGTGACCGGAGTGTTGTGTCTATTTTACACGGGTATTTTGTGTTTATTTCATTGCGTAATCCTAAGATAAAGCGAAATCCCGAGTATCGACATTTTTTTGAAGTCAAATTCAAGTTGTTGGAAGGAAGTTATAAAGCGTCACTGATGTAAATGGTCAAGGGGATAATTGTTTCTTAATCTCGAGAATGACATGTATTGGAAATGGCTCATCGAGAATACGTTTTCTGAAGAAGTGGTCTTGATGAAAGTTGTAGAGAATTCAACGAGATTTCCAGTGGATCTTCAATCATATCGTTTGGATTACGGAATCAAAAGATATGAATTTTATAAGTTTAATATAATTATAATTATAATTATATTGCCTTGCACATGCTAAGTGATGATTAAGGTAACATGGGGCACATGCTTATAACTAACTGTAATGATTGTAATCATTACACCGGACCGATCCGGCAAGTTTTCAGGACCGGTCCGGGAAGGAGGAAAGTCTATATATAGGGAAGCAGCAGGGATCATTTGGAGTGTACCAATATATATACACCATATTCTATATATATTCTCTATCCCCTCTTTTCTTTAGTTTGTAAATAGGCCTTATGCCAAAATAAATAATGTAGTAGTAGTATCGTAGTAATGCTCGGGAAATTCTCGAAGGTTCGGTGTTGCTGAAATCGTTGAATACCTGGGAAAAGACGATTTCTGAGTCAGCAGTTGTAATCGGGTAATTTCTATAATAATTATGTTTGTGTTTGTTATTTTCTTCTTTTTAGTTTTTATAATGTTATTAGGCTAAATCTAATAACTAGCCAAAGTTATGTAATCGTATTATTTCGATCTTTTCGTTAAAAGAATGATGTTAAAATAAAATTGATTAAAATTGAGTTAAAATGAATCTTTTTCTATTTCGCTACGTAACGATAACATATTCGGAATGAAGTAATCAATCATGATGAATACCACATATAACCTGACGATGAACTGACCAGAGAAGTCAGGATATGAGTAAAAATAGAAAAACCGGAGGGTAAAAATGGCCGTCTGATTAACGGAATCCTATTTCCTACCCGGGGGCAGATTTGTCCTAGTAAAACAAATCTTATTAATTTTGTACTCAAGATCTTAATAATGTTAAAATCACAGTTTAATTGAAACTACACCGTTTGTATTAAATCGATCCGCTTGACAACCGGAGCCTCTTGAATAACATCGGCCATCTGACAAATGGAATCACCTCTTTTATCCGGGGTAGATTTATACTCGGTACCTGTTTTGACTAACTAAGTTTAGCATGGGGCAATTGTGGACATTGGAACTGATGACAATTTGACATATGACAATTTCATACGCTCGTGTGAGGAGGAATTGTTGACATTAGGAGTACACCGTTTCATTTACTCAATTGGACCTAATAAAAAGGAAGATCGAACACATTCTATTAATTGAAAAGATCGAATAAATTGATTACATATACTTTGGCTAGTCTAGTCTATAAACTATATATTGGTATCTATATATATATATATATATATATATATATATATATATATATATATATATATATATATATATATATATATTACTATTTATGTACATCTATATATATTTATATATCTATATATATTATATTAGAATAACTTTTAAATTACGCATTTATTTTATGTTGGTTAGAGTAGTAGTAATCTGTGTTATAAAATTGCGGTTTAGATCGAGTTAATAGCAGCTCTTTGGTGTTTAACCACACTTAAAAGAATTACCACTTTTTCCCTGAGGATTCGACACCTGACTCACCACTTTATCACTACAATTTGACCCGGTACACTGCCGGTTAGGATCCGTCTAACCTAGAAAAGGTCTGTCCCTTTCTTGACGCCGTTTCTAAGGCTTGGTTTTGGTGACGTCACCGACCCTACGGCGGCATACTCGGGGCGTACTGAGATCTGAAATAGTAGGTCACACTCACAAGGATATTTTTTGGAAATATCTTGGCTGAAAAAGAAAGGTAATCAACAATTAAATGGAGATGTCTGATTCTTAATTGTTTAATTGTTGAGAGAGATTGTCTCAATTTAATCGTCGTTGTGTTGATACCGACCCTGCGGCGGTAGTATGATGTGAGGTTAAATCCTTGGAATGGTAGGATAAACTGCATGCATGTCATCACGTTTATAATTCCTAAAATTTCTTATTTTTTGTGGTGTATGTTTTGATTTATTTCTGTCATAATTTATTTTTACAACTACATATCATCTCAAGATGACTAGACTGCTTATACGATTAAAATTGACTGATGATGACTTCGTAAATGTGGAAAAGTAACAAGAACGTTGAACTCAATAATCGAGAATGCAAATTAATTCTTCGGGAGAGGAAGTTCCTCTTGAGCCTACAAACTTATGTGACAAGAATGTCACTGATGTCACTTGTGTTGAACGAGAGACAAAACAAAATTAGTTCAAAGATGACGAGAATGATTTGGTATCAATCTCACCAGACATCCCACAGTTCACGAGTAGTGTCTACTCAAACGAACTGCTAGTTCACGGCGATTAGCTTTATAGAAAGCCAAGAATGGGAAGGAAAATGTCTGAAGTACAAGTCATATAAAACTAAATAAGTTAAAGGCTAAACCGAAATATTAACAAAAGAAAGTAAAGGATAAGGAAAGTGATTTCGGATCACTAACCTATGAATCCTTAGAGACTTTCTTAACCGAGTAATTTGACTCAGAAGATAAGTTCTTTTGTAAGAACAAGGTGGCTGGGCATTCATGATGAACAGTAGACAACGGGCAATTATTTCAGTTTAGATAGTGGGAATGATATAAGGAAACAAATTTCAGATTTTAATCCTTGAATATCGCAGAAATTTAATTTCTGTTTTCAGATTCGTTGGAAAAAATGGATGCACTTTCACATCGATAATAAAGTGCCTTAAAGAAAGTGAATATGACATTTTTAGTACGATTCTGATACTTGGACTTTTGTCTGATAAAGTCAGAACTACTAAATAATGTTGAAAAGGTATATGTAACACATCATAAACTATTAAGACAAATGGTTTCCATATTTAGATAAACGATTCTTCAGCATCTTTTAATTAGTGCATATATCCGAAAGATAAGATCTGAAGACTGGCTAAGGGTGATTCCAATCTCCTGGTCTAAGAACACTATCTCAAAAGAAAAATGACTAAGTAACCTTTCAATTAGGAAAGGGTTATAGAGCTGAAGAAGTATCATAGCTTGTTCATATTGACCTTCGGGGTCTTATAAAGGATACAAGCTAATGGGAGCTTTTGAGTAATAGACATTTTGTCTAATGACTACTCGAAATGCCGATTAGTTTATCTGAATATTTGGAGGAATCTCTGATATTACCAGAGAAGAGAGTATTTCATGCTCAATAGGCTATGGCATGGTTTTAGGACTGATGCTTAGCCTACCTCCGAGTGAAACGTTTTCACTGAAAGGATAAACCATGGATTGCCTTATATAGTTATTGATATGCTACAATACACTGCTAAACTCGATTAAGATATTGGTTGTGAAATAACGGTTTACATGTTCATGTGATACTGAGAAGTCTACCTAACAGATGCCTATGAATTTGTGGATAAGGAGTGAAGTACCTTTTACACCACTTCCGTTGGTTATAAATAAGAGAGGCATTTAGCACTTTCGAAAGAATGTTTAAATGTGCTTGAAAGATTTAAGGACCGCATCCAACATTGGTGGGAGATTTTGCATACATTGTCAAATGTAGTGGGAGTATGGTTTAACCATTGACCCATCGAGATCATGCGACTTTAAAGTCCGCTCGGGGGTGATTGATCACCTATAGTCTTGTCACGGATTTTATGTTCATGAAATATCCTAATGCAATGAGTAAAGGTTGGTTATAAGATTCTTAAGATCGGATAGTGACGGTTATGAACAAACAAATATTCCACCGATCTTAACTAAAGTTATCTTGTGATGATTTAATTAAAGATGTGGTTCACCTATCAAAGGTATGAATTTACTCTCGAACGAATGTTTAAATAACAACCTTAGATCAACTCTCATTAGTTAAAGGTGTTACTATAAACATCAACGATTTAATGCATACTTTAATCAAATTCACAAAACAAATGTAGATTGAAAATAAAGACCTCACATAATCGCATCCAACATTGGTGGTTGGGGCATTCAAGATAAAACGGCAAAACGAAATAAAAAACGGAAAAGAAACAAGATAAATACTACTCCTAATGATTGTGTATCAATAGGTCTCAATAATGTATGTTTAGGGTTGAATTTTGATCCACCCAAATGTAGTGGGAGTATGGTTTAACCATTGACGCCCCTGACGGGACTTGGACGAGATAGATCCAAATTCGAAATCTTCAACTCTATCTCTTTTCTTCTAGCCAATTCCATCCTTACTTTTTCCAAAATCCGACATTTATCTTCATTTAATCATCTTTTGACCGCAATTATGGTCATCAAAAACATTTGTAATAATATTCAAATAAACATAAAATCACCAATAAAACTCATAAATTAGGATTTTGCGATTAACTCGTTAAAAACATCACTTGCTCAATATTTCAATATAAAGCCGGATATGGGGGAAAAAATCCTCATAAAACGTATAAAATCACCCTTAACAGTCTTTTGGAATGACCGTATAAATAAAAGGAGGTTGGTTTGTACTCGTAAATGGAGTTTTTGTACTCCAATTCTGTTCACAATCTTTTAGAATCACCTGAGTGTCTCAGGCCCAGTGGGAGTAATTGGATCTACGTGAAGAAGAGATGAATGGATGGGAAAGTTTATCTTTCAAAGTAAAGCTAAGTGGACTAAGGGTAATTCCCTGACAAGAAGAGAGTTAAACAGGGGTGATGCCCTAAAACTTTCTCACCATTCAGCCTTTCTTGATCCGTTGGAAAGCAGAAAGATTAACATGGGTGATGCCCTGAAACTTTCTTTCCGTCCAATGGAGCTTAGACTCATTCGGAATGGAAGGGATTTTAGCATAAAGCTAATGACAGATTTACTGCCTATGTTTATATCCATCGGTGGATTAAAGCAAACCTCTAGGTCATTAAAGGCCATATGTTTGAAATGTGTGGGCTTGACCAGAATATTGATTTAGTCTTTTGTAGACCAGAGAATAAATATTGGTAAAGAGTAGTAGATATTAGTGTAAATGCAAGGTAACATTGCAACAGTTGTGAACAACATGTTGTGGTGTGTTATCTGAAGTCAGAAACTGACGAGCCAAGCTTCTATAATTTAGAGAAGTAGACTATATTCTTAGAAATCGATTCGGTCAAATTCATGAGAACGAGTTGTGGCCGTATCCCATGCATCTTATTGGTTAAGATGATGATGCATTTTTGTATGCAATATTCAATGAGAGGTTTCCTACCCAACCTCACATGGAATAATTCTCTCAATTTCGGATATAGAGAAAATAGGATAAGAATAAGTTCTCTTTTGGATAGAAAAAGTCAGGTTATTTAAAGTCAATTACAATCGAATCTTGGATTCGAGCGTTGGTAAGCAGTATAGTGCATCCTTTAGTACCTTTAGAGAACGAGGAATATATGCTAGTATATTCGGGTGTGAACTTGAATGTTGTTGACTACACTGATTCTGATTTTCAGTCAGATTAAGGATGATCGTTAATCGATCTCGGACTCAGTGTTTACTCATTGTGATGGAGCTACAGCCAGAAGCAATCCAGTATTACCGATTTGACTCTATGAGTCAAATACATAGCAGCTTTTAGAGCAGCTAGAGTGGCAGTATAGCTTGAAAGGTGCCTTGATGATATGGGAGTAATTCCATGTCTGAGTCAGCGGATATCACTTCACTGTGAAAACAGTTGAGAGGTAGCTTACGCAAAGGATCTTCACAGTCACAAGAGGTCAAAAGCATATTGAGAGAGAGTACCATATCATCAGACAGACCGTGCAGAGAGGCGAAATTTCAGTCCTAAAAGATCACCTCGAGCCGACAACCTAGCTGATCAGTTTACCAAGTCGTGTGGCATCTAATGTCACTGATAAGCGCTTGGCGGGTATGAAATTGGGAGATATGTCTCAACTGCTTTAGAGAAAGTGGGAGAATGTTGTGGTTCAATAGAATAAGGTTGTGGTGCTCTAAAAATAATCATTTCTTGTCTTTACGGGCAAGTGGGAGATTGTTAGATGTAGTGCCCGAAAGACAATTATTGCTTATCCTTACGGGCAAGTGGGAGATTGTTGGAAGTAGCGCCCGAAAGACAATTTATGTAATTGTTTTTATTTAATAAATGACAGATTTTATTTCATCTTATTATTTGCTTTGTGCTTATATTTAATAAACTGCTGAAAACCCCCAAGTCGTATCATATGTAGCCATATAACTTAGTGTGTGTCACACATGAGGATTAAGTTTACGGTGATACACTTAAATTGTTAGTCCATGGTGAACTTAATCAAAGTATGGGGTCTATTGATTAAACCAACATTAATGCGCCCAGAACACTTTACAGTGTGACCGTTTTATCCGGACCGTCGATATTGGTTATCTAAGTGAGGCATTTATATATGATGTAATCATATAGGACTGGACCGATTTAATATGATTTTCTCATATAATTCCGTGATTGAGAAATCTTATTAAATCACAAGTTGATCATATATGGATTAACCTTAATCCTGAAGTGATTGCATACTCCTACTTGTTTCAAGATAGGGTTTGATGTGTTCGTTAAGGATCGCTAAGAGGCGCGGTCTGAATCACTTTCACGTTGGGACTATTCTGGAATGAGTGAGAAGTGTGTCTCACAGATATGGAATCCATTCCTTCCTGCTGGAAGTAGATAGACAATCCTCTTATTTGTTAATCCTAGAAACTGATCGATCAGCCAAGTTCGTATTGGGTATGAACTAATTGATCACTAGTGGGTTAATGGTAAATAAGGATAAGATGTAATGAAGAAGGTTTACGGAAATAATCACTCTTCGTTACGGATAGTCTATGGAGGGTTAGTCTGTATGTAATGATTATAACAATGGACATTTATTGACTCGACTTTCTGAGAATAAGTTATATCTATAATCGATAGAGTCCAGTTTTGGATTTATGGTGGTGTAATTCCGGAATTAATAAGTTGAGTAGAAATATTATGTTCGATGAATATTTTATTCAATTTAGCTACTGGTTATAGATCCATGGTCCCCGGGTTGGCTCCTAACGTACGAGTGTTTTCTCGTTTTGTGGAACCTCGAGAATAAAGTAAATAGTTGGTCTATTTAATGAATATGCGAATATTATTTATTTGGTAAATAATATGTAAAATAGAAAATACATTTTCTACTAAAATTAATGGCAGAGGTGGAGCCATATTTTGTGAGAAAATTAGAAAAAGAAATTTTCCTAGATTATGTCACATGTGTAATTAATTAATTATTTATTTATTAGATAATTAATGGAAAAAATAAGAGATTGATTTTATGGGAATTATCTCTTATTTTATGGCAAATATATTTTCCTTATGGAAATATGTAATAGTATTGTGAAAAGGATAACTCTCTCTTGACTAGTTAATTTTCTAAATAAAGAGAGTTTCTCCCAACACAATACCACAATTAAAAATTGCGCCACCTACACGGAAAAAGAAGAGAAAAATTAGTTTCTTGTTCTAGCCATTAGGAGTTTTTCTTGGAGCATATTCAAGGAGGTTATACTACGAGGATCGACGTCCACCAGTCGTCGCTTGGAGATACAATCCGGAAGACTGCAGCTTCTCCCTTTTGTCGATTGCTTATTCCTCTTCTATTGGGTAAATCTTCAACCTTCTCGTAGTTATGTTAATTAATTATGTGAATCAAATCGTGGTAAAATCACATGCGAATTGAATTCGTAGCTTCCGCTGTGCATGATTGAGCGCCTCGATCGGTGCTGTGAATCAGATCTGACGATCCAATTATGGTTCGAATCCGGATTCGGGTTTCTATATATCTAGCAGATAGACGGCTCATCGGTTGTTCATCCTAGGAATTGATCGATTGTGCACAACTTTGATATGATCAAATGGATAACGGTCACTAGTAGTGGGTTAATATTAGTTCGAGGATAAGAAGTAATGCAGAGGTCATACAGACAATACTTTGCTTTATATATGAACAGTCAGTGGAGGATTATCCATAAGTAATAGTCATATTAATGGGCGTTTGGAAACTATACAAACATTAGAGTAAATATGTTATATATTCCGGAAATGTACAATCTTGGCTCTATGATGATATAACGCCGAGATTAATGAGGTGGGTGATTCGACTAAAGAGTTTGGTCGGTCATTTGAATCATTGGAGCTTCTGGATATATTGGCTCATCATCCCCGACTTATCTACTCGTAAATCACAAAGTAGCACTCCAAGAAAAAAATATAGTTTTTTTTCTCGGAATAATAAAAAAATCATTTTCCCTATGTTTTGGTATTTTATGTGTGTTTTTTTTTAAAATTAAATTGTCATAAATTATTTGTATGATGAATAATATTTTAAATTAATTGAATAAGATTCATTTATTTTTTTGTGGCTAATAAATTATGTAAGGAAATAGTTTCCTACATGGGCTAGTCATTTTTTATTTGGATTGAATGAAAGTGATTTTAAATAAAGTGTGCTTTACCTAATAAAAGTAAATTGGATACCCTAAAGGCTCGTTACCGAAAGGCTTAATAGGTCCCAAAGGGCCTAAATTCTCACTTGATCAATAACCCTAATTGGGAGATCTAGATCTCTCCAAGGGAGCCCTATTCAAGTTTGTCTAAAGGGTGCTTTCATTAGATAAAAACCATAATCTCTCATTACCCAAAATAGGCGCCACTTTTATCATTTAGAGGATAAATGTTTTCTCAAAATAAGAAAATACTTAGATCCAAAAAAAAGAAAAAGATAGGATATTTGGGAAAGTTTTTGGAGATTGATTCATCTATAGAATTTTTGGAGCGTGCTTGGATTTGATTCACCGTCTAGTGTGGAGGAGATCTCGCCGGAAGATTGAGGTTTTTACTGCACCACATATACTTTTGAATTATTCTAAGCAAGAAACTTGATCTAATTAATAATATCTTTGTTTCACGAGCTTAGGTGAGAATCATGTCCACTTTTGAAGTAGTGACACATTATTCATACATTCTGTTATGAACCACACTTTTAAGCACGTAAGACTTGAATCTTAGTATGTCATGTAGATGAAGCATTATTTGATTTAGTATGGAAGAAAGATCATGTGTTATGATTGAATGAAGTAGTGACTTATTAATTGTTATTTTGCCATTTGCATTCAATTTTTGAGTACGCAATCTGAGTGAGAAGTATTTAGATTAGTCGAAGAGTTATCCTAGACCGGGAATCGATATTTGTTGATGGATATACTTTAACCCCTTGTTGTAAGAGGAGGGTAGCAACTTGAGTGCCAAGAAAGGAACACCGGGACAAACAGATTTGCGAGTGAGCGAAAAAAGTGAGAAATCGGCCATGCAAAAGAAAAAATTTGAAAAAATGAAAAAAAAAATCTATCCAATAAAGGCAGTGAGGGAAGAAAAATCGTAGCAAAAAGGGCACGACCCTCGCATAAAAATAAAACAAACGAGGACCTAAGAGTGATACTTGGTCCCCAAGTCTGTCGGTCCAAGTAAGGTTCCATGTTGTTTTCCTAAGTCTGAAAGTAGGAGGAGCGAGTGTGCACATTGGTAAGTAATGATTGCGGGGTCCCCTTAACTTCAATCTTTTCTTGAGTACAATATCACACAAGATATATCACACGACACATTGATGCATTGGTAGGTGGTAATTAATGGGGATCTTATGGAGTGATGCATGATATGTGTATTGACCAAAATACTGGTTGATATAATGTGATTCTGTATGCATAACTGATGAGTGAGAGTCATTGCACCCACACATTGGTTCATGACACGAATATTGTTTAATGTGTAACTTATGGATATGAATGGCATGATCCTTCACCCTAGCTATGTGGGGCACTGTTCTTTTCGCGTTCTTTGCTCGGGGCGATCAAAAGCTAAATGGGGGTTAGTTGATAGCGCTCTAAATGCACCATTAAATTAACCTTTATTTACCCCGAATTCTGCTCTAAATAGTGTAGATAGACCCATTATTGTGAAGGAATGTATGTTAAACACTGAGTGCATGTTCCTAAGTTCATAATTCTGCATCTATGTTATTATCCCGAAGATTTGGTACTGTTTGTCTTGTTTTATGTATTTTTTAGGATGTAGCAAACTGGAGAAAGGACGGATCTAGATAAAGGGAAGAATGTTGGGCTGAGTGGAGTAAGTCCAGGAAGAGATCTTCTGAAAGAAAAGAAGAAAGTCAGGACCGATTTACCGTGGGCTAGGCCCGATAAACCGAGGGTCTTGGGGAACATGAAACTGAATCTGCCGCATCAACTAGGTCGGTTTGGGTTTATTTGAGTCATAAGTCGGCCAAATATATAAGGCCACATAAACTGATTATAGCATAGGTCTTCAATTATGTTACAAAATTATTATTATTTCATTATATAATTTTGATGCAATAAAGTTCTTTTAAGCTTTTGGAGTTTATTTTCTGGTTTCCTTCCCTTCCTTGCCATCTCTAGCTTGAGTGGATCAAGCTAGATCTCCATTGTTGAAGGTATGAAGCTTTGAACGTTCCTTTATGTCTTTAATATGGTAGATCTACTTGTATTTACGTGTTTTAGTTGATCTGCATGTTTAACAATCCCATAATTTACCTGAATTAAACTAAATCGAGCAATATCGATCCAAAAATAGGAAAAGCCACCCCCGGTAAACCGGCGGTCTATACCGGTTTACCGAGGCAAAATTTAGAAAACCTGAATCCTGAGGTTCTGCATCAGCTACGTTGATCGACAGAAATAATTAAAACGAGTAATAGGTCTTCCCAATCTAGTATTCGTGGTTCGTAAATTAGTATGAAGAACTGTTAGTGAAGTGTTAATTTGGACATTGTCTTGATGGACCCAGGAACATGCTAGTCATTGTCAATAGCTGCCTAGGCGGGTTAGCCGTATGGGTTAGCACTCAATACTGGCAATTCTAGTTCTATATGTGTATGGGCTATTACGGACCAATTAAGGAGGGTAGCTGGCATATAAATTATCTACTACCATGGTCGGAGTAGATAGGATTAGGAGTTGCACCCATAGCTAAAACTGAATTAAAAGCTCGATTAGTTTAAGGAAATTATGTGGGGAAGTAAACATAAGGATTAACTAAACCAAGTTAGTAGATAGAAGGGATGTGGAAGGAATACCACGTTTCTCTTATGTTCGTTTTTGGTCAATGAACACTTATGTCGTCTTGATTAAATTAGAATTGTTTACACTTAAGTTGCATTGTCTCTGTGGGATCGACCTTGATTCGTCCTTGCTATACTAAGATTGACCTAGTACTCTTGCTAGTAAAATTGACGTAAGGCCCGCAATGAGATCATGGAACGACATTCCTTCCGGGGCGGATAGGACCCATGCGCTGCTGCAATGTTCTTTTTTCAGGGTGGCCCAATCGCTCCAGAGCCGATCTCCTTTCTACACTCCCCTCATGAATGTGCTTTTCTTTTGTCCCACTGACGAGTACTCACTCCCCTCTATCTCGATTCTTGTATGTTCGCGCGTGGGGACTGGACCCTTACGTGGGGCCGCAGTCCTATGCTCCAACGGAGTGGGGAGCTGCTCAACAATTGTTATCAGGGGAAGATTACATGCGGCTAGACATAAGTTTTCCACATACATTTGTTTCACATATTCTACGTAGGCTAACGCTTCTTTCGCCTCAGGGGATTTGGCCTCTGGGTCTCCTCTACCCCCGGAATCTTTTCCGGAACTATCTTTCTGTTCTCATATTGCTTTGAGGTCCCTTCTATGTTCTTCTCGCATGCCGGACCAAAGCGGGCCGACATTGAGTTCGCGGTGCAATTCCTGGATTTGGATCTCCTTTGGTTCAAGAAAGTTCAGGCATCGACATTGAGCTTTGATCTGTCCTCCAGCTGGGAATTATCCCATCCTGCGGTGGGATTTTCATGCGTGATGTCCAAGTTGTCCTGGTGGAGGGGATCCCGTGTGGGCCCTTTTCCTGGAGTGTGTGGCATATGGACATTGTCCTTTGTCCCAACCATGTGTCAAACTCTGATAGGTTGTCTGCATAAAATGGCAAAAAGTACCCTGATTCTCAACCGCCCTGACACTCACCAACCCTGTACTGTCTGAGGGTTCAGACGGCGTGTCGGGGATATTGTCGAAAGTGACTCATCCGGCGGATCCAATGGCAATGTTGGGTGTACGGATATCAGAATTTAGGGAGCAACTGAGATTTCTCAAACGCGAGGCCCCAAAAATCCCGGTATCTTACTGATTCCGGCGTGTCATTTTCCAAGATTCAAAGAGACAACACAACATATACTAACATGAGCTCTACTTTGATGTAACACCAATAAATCTTGAGTACACACAACGATAATGACCAAAATAACGGAATGACAACAGCCAAAATAACGAGCATGACCTTGGCGCTTTTCTTAACGTAAAGATGTCGAGGATGTCGATTTCTCAAGAGCAAACTCAACCAATTCATGTGTCCTTTGTCCTTTTCGCGGACGAACAATCACAATCAACAAATTATAAGCTCTAAAATGAAGTTTCCGGCCAGGAAACAAAATGCCAACTCCGACGTATTTCTTTGTGGGAAAATCACGAGAGAGGTGATGATTCAAACACAAACTCGTGATTCTGAACAAGAAATCGGGGAGGTTAACTTATTTTGAGATGATTTCGACATTGAGTTGGAGATTTGAACGTGAGCAAACGAGAGTTAAGAGCTTTTTTATGAAGATTCCGCAAGGATGGCCTGGAGAAGATAGAGCTCTTCCTGGGGCCACCGTAAATCCTTACAACTGTGGGTAGACCGTACACTGGAAACATGCTGAAAACTTCACTTTTCCCGGTAACGGAGCCAACTGATAACGTAGAAATTATCTAGGGTGTTCAACGGTGGATCTGTGGTGGATATCTAGCTACTAAGATGATATAATTGTGGTGGCTCACGGTGGAGTTATGCGAGAATGTGATGGTGAGTGTGGTGGTGCGATATAAGTAAAGAGAGAGCAATCAATTGGGCAGAGTTTTGGGTTTTTTTTTATATAAGCTTAGCTTAAGGTTTGTACATGGAACCCTATTTATAGGGTGAGAACCGACTAAGTTCAACGTAATTACAATCAAGGACATAGTACAACTAAATCTGTGGTGAATGGTCGGGCTGTGATAGGTTGATGGCGGAGCAGATCCGGGGGCTTGTGCGGTATGCCCTCAATCGGTTGGTTGTGTCGTTGGTTTCTTCTCTCCAAGTGTGGGGGAGGTCAGGTCGCTGGTGGATCCAACACCCTTGTGTTTGGACAAGATGGACATCTTTCTGTCTTACTCCTCATGGGCTTGCTTTCGAGGCCCATCATGGGAATATGAATATGCCTTACGCTGGAGCTTAGCCACGCGTTGACCTTCCGGCCCCCGTTCGTCTATCCCCGGAGGATCTCTCCGGGTCCGTATGCAGGTTTTCGGACCGGAGGCGGAGCCGGCCTATCATAGTTGTGGTTCATCTAGAAGATGTTGATGATCGTGTTGGAGTTTACCATTGAAAAAGAAGAAGAATAAGAAGAAAAGGACCCTATAGTTTTGAATCCTACGAATCAAGGTGTAAATCTTGGTATAGGTCGGCTATCCAAGAATTTTGTCTACACGGATTGTAAACATAAGGAAGTATCTTCCGGTGATGGGTGCACGTAGTAGAAGTGTGGCTAGTGCAATTTCAATGACTCAAGTTGTGCTTGTTTAGCATTGGGTTAAGTGTACAAGGTTTGAACGGTTTGGGAATCGGTAAAGTTTTGGTTCGGTGGCTAGCAAGGTCAGAACCGGTTGGTTGTTGTCAGTGGGAAACAAGTGAAGCTTCGGTTTGGTTTGTGTTGAAGAGAGAGTGCTGAGGAAGGTCAACGGTTTGAGCACGCTTGAGTTTCGAGGACGAAACTCCTTTTAAGGGGGAATGAATGTAATATCCCGACTTTTCGAAAAAGGGCAGACGTGTCTTTTTGCGAAAAATAGAATATTATGATTTACGGATTAAAGTATTTTATGTGTATATATATATATTTCGGATAAATATATATATTTAAGGGTAATTAAAAGGATCTAATTAAAGGATTTAGTTATTTAATTAATGGAATTAATTAAATGGCTATTTAAGGAAAAAATATCATAATCTTCCTCATAATATACACTACAAGAAAAACTGATTTTAATGAGAGGAATTTAATGACGGTCCGAAATTTCGTTACTATAAATGTCTTTTAATGACGGTAATATATATTAATAATTATATAATGTAAAAACGGTGAGGGAGTTCTAATTCTCGTCATTCTTGATACCCTATCCTCTTATTATTGATACGCAAAATATCATCTCGTCATTATTATGTAATATACAGTGTTATAAATCAATTATTTTCCTTTCTACTAATTTTATAATATAACAATAAAAACCCCAAATTTTAGGTGGGTTTAGCTCCCACCAAAACATTCCCAAATCTTTTATTTTGAGGGAAAACATTATTCAGATTCACAAAACTGAAAACCATCTCTCAAAAAAAAAAAAAAAACTGAAAACCTAGATAATATTAGAACCTCCGCCGCTGACTACGTACTCTTACTCCCAACACCAACTCCGGCGCTGTCATACCAATCCCGAATCGATGGTCCTTCCAGCGACTGTACTCCTCCGTCATCTCCGAATATAATTCTCCATCCTCCGATTTCACTTATCGTAGATGAAGCAGGTCGGAACCCTTCACTTTAAATTAGCAACGTGAAGCCAAATGTCAACCAATTTGAAATCGATGGTCTTTCCGGCGACTCTCTTTCTCCATTATCTCCGATGATCATTCTCCATCCTTTGATTTCACTTACATCAAACGAAGTGATTCCAATTCCTTCCCTTTGAACAAGCCACGTGAAGAAGACGGTGAGTATAAATTCGTTGTTGTTTTTTACTCTATTTCTCTTGTCTAGTTGCTGAAGCTTTTCTACCGTTCTCCTTGAGTTTGACTGATTCATTGGTTTCCCTGTTTTTGCAGATTTTTTTTGGTTGTATAAGATTAAAAAACAGAACATATTGGTTGTTCCTTGAAAACCTTTTAGACCTTAAGAAAAGTTTTTCTTATTTTCATTACTAAATGAATTAGTTTTTGACTCAACGGTCCTGTATTCAGTGAGACATATCTTGGTTTATGTTAATACTAGACAACCTGGAGAATAATTTTTATAGAATAGATTTTACATCTTTGTTCTACGATTTTAACATGTTTTCACTCTGTTTAGGGCGAGCCAGATTCATGTTATGATTTATGTCTAAATCTCACTTGTCAAATTGAATTTGGTGAAGTAGTTACTTCTTAATGTATCTTACTTGACATGTCAATATAAAGTTTCAACGTCCTTTTATAATTGTTGGACCTAAGAATAACAAGGACATTTTCGGTGTTGGCTTTTGTAGTGGTGCTAGTGTGCTCATCATTAGGACTTGTGTGTTGTTGAATTGGGCTGTTGATATTTATGCAGTGTGATTACTTACACTGCTGCATTCACCTGATTTTATAAGCTTTGTAATTTTGGTCCTAATTTGGTATTCAATCTTCTGAGCTTGTTGGAGTCCAGATTTGGTTACTTTTGAGCCGAATTGTGTCGCTTCTTTTGCATATGTTTCCCTCGCCTTGTGTTGTGTTCCTCCCGGAGTGCCTTGGCTACCGTGTAACCGGATAATCTTCGTTGCGGAGTGGCTTGTCAAAGGCAACTAGTTACATCTTCATGTTTTCTTTGGTTTGTTGAATGAGTAGTTTGGTTGTCTCATTTTCCTCCCCGGTTCCTTTGGGTCGCATAATTGGTCTTTTGTACATTTTGTATTGTTTTGCTTCTGCAATTAAAATCTTTTGGTTGATAAAAGAAAATGAATTAACAGTTTTTTAACAATACAAGTGACGCACATCACAGAGATTATATATGTAATGACTCAGAACATGAAGTAAGCAGTTTTTTGTAACTTTTCTTTTTTTAGGCAGCAGACACGGTGGGTGGCACCTCCCTCACTGTTGGCGCAAGTTCCGCACCTATAAAAAGACATGAATTACAACTTTTGATGTGTTGTGTAATTGTTTTCAAAACCCCGAATCGCGAAGTAGGAAAACAATGCATTTTTCCAATTTACTATGCCCAAATTCACGTTACTTTTTTTTTTATCGTCTTTGATTTGTTCCGAAATTTATTCCGTATCTTTGTTTTAGGTGTTGACTTTCTTTGTTGAGATTTGTGTCTCTCTTAGAGGCCGCAACCTTTGATCACTTGGGATTGCACAAAGAGTTACCATAACCGGAAATTCCACTACCATTGTTGTATATTTTTCTTTTTATCAGAGCAAGAAGCTGTTGGAGTTCAAGTTCTGCCCCAAATCAAGGTGAATTGCCTGCAAACAACTTTTTTTTAGTCAAACAGCTTTACTTTCTTGTCTAATACTTTGTTGAATGCTTTACAATTTGCAGGTTCTTGATTTGGGCATGAACTTTTTTGGTGCCCAATGTCTTTTTATATAAAGCATAATTGAAGATTGAAGTGTTAAATATGGTTCTTAATTTCATTTTTGTGAAGGACAAATGTGATTGAGATTGAGCTTGCTACAGGCGCACTTAACTCCCGAATTTGAAGGTCTTTAAATGCTCGTTTGCATTAATTAATGTTTAGAACTTACTCTTTATGCTTATAATTCTATAAAGAATCGACTATCTCTCTCCGTTTTCCCTTAAAGCTACTAACCCCATGAACCAAGTTCCCGGAATCGATCATGATGGCTCTAAGTCAAGTTTCTGTAGGTTTGAATAATATATATAAATATTTTTCCCTATATACGTTTCCCCTAGTAAGTATCATGTAATTCCTCTTGTAGAATTTTAAGCATAAAGTAAGTTTACCTTATATATAAACTTACTATATGACTGTCACGTAATCGCATCAGGATCATGGCATATCATGCATACATTGTACATTGTATGGTAATATGATATCAACCAATGCTTCTGAATTCATTGTGTCGTAAGGGTAGTAGATAGATTGTTCAGCTTGTGAACTTTTATTACGTTAAAGTATTCTTACGGCAGCTGTTGATGAATGCTCTTGTTGGAGCAATTGATGCTAGTGCTGGTGATGCTGATCCATTCATTCTTTTGTACAGGTAAGAATCTTGCTTCTAACTTTTAATTTTAATAATATGGTTTTGTATGTTCACATTTGGGGATTTTTGATATTACCATTTAATGGGAGCATCGACTAGGTTAATTAATAATATGCATGCAAGACAAATCTTTTGTAACATTGTTTTCTTCATCTAAATAAAGTCCTTTTTTGGAAAGGAGTCATGTTGGTATTGTGGTAAAAGTTATGTTGAAACATATCCTCATATAAACGTAAGGTAAGTTTCATACATTAGGCTTAAGCACGTGTATTTCTCGTACTTCGGCACGTAATTGGCGACAATTAGGAACCCCCCGGAACAATCTCCTCCATCAAGTCTTAGTAAATCTGTTGATTTCAGATCAGTGAGTCCTATACTATGCAATATGTCCGGTTTAGATTCTATTTTCCAACACCGAACTTCAAACTCGACTAGGGTAGTAGCACCAACTAACTTGGATAATATTCGAACAATGGTAATAATGTCAAGTTATGAAGTGCCTTTCAACAGCCTTTTTCGTTTCCCGAGTCATATTCAAGCTAGTTTTTAGAAGTGCATCTTCTTTCGGTGCTTTAAATTCGAATGGTTCTGGTATCGAAACTTTCTCGGGACGTCAATTTCTTTGGGGTAGTAGTAGTCCAAAGTTGTATTCTGAGCCTTTTAGTAGTTCAACCTCATTTTTTGGAATAGCCAACAAAAAAACAGATTATATCAGGGATATTGCTTGTTATATATTTTTTCATTTATGTACTCTATGTTTAATATAATTCATATGAAAGACCTGTTGTTATATTGCACGTATATTCTTTAAGTGTTCATTTTATTTTTCTTGTGTCAACATATGAACCCAAAAATCAAACAAAAGACTGCATTTCATAGCACCTGGTCAGTTGTTGAAAGATCGTACGTGTGGAAATAAAATATCGAATGTTGGACATGGAAGTAGAAAAATTCAAGTTGTAATTCAAGAGACTAATAATGAACAATAGCTCTTGATAAGGTATGTATTATTTTACTACCCTTTAATGCTTTCATGATGTGGTAAACTCGCTTGTCTACTTTTTTTCTCTTTCGAGGGGTTGTGTGTGTTTGTGTTTTGAGTTTGCAATTGGAGTGAGTAATTAACATTTCAAGTCAAGCTAGCTAAGGGAGGGAGGGAATATTATAGTTGATACATATAGTGTCTATCCACTATTGTCGCCTCATTAATATTATAGCTGGTTGTGTGTGCTGTGTTTTGAGGTGATACATGTATGGCCTTCCATTTCTGTAACCAACATAAAAAGAAGAATAATTCACATGTATTACCATTTGGATTACAACTAGAAGACTTGTTAATGGTATTGTGGCAAAAATGTAAATTTTTATTTCATTTTCTTGTTGATATTTTTTCAAACCATCGGTGGGATTGGATTGTGAATTTGCCTGTTATTGGTTGGTCTAGAAAGTTCATCATTCACACTTTTTTTACGTGGTATTTTATTATGGTTTAGGGTTATAGGTGTTGAATATTCACTGGTTCAGTGGTCCTGTGTTTGTGTTAAGTTTGTGTGCATTGCCTGCTTTTGTTGTGCTAATCTTGATCTCACATATCCTGCTGCACTTTGCTTAGTTGTAGTATTATACTCAATATTTTGCTGTTAGAATGTGGTCTGATGATCAATATTGCATGACTTATATAATTTCTTTGATACTTAACCCTCTGAATACTTCAATTTGAATCTTGAGAATGGAAGAGATAACAATAGATCAGAATCATGCCTGGCTAGCGCATAAAAGAATATTTTGTTTATTGTCCATAATTTCTGGCTTGCACCTAGCTTTCAAGACATTACTTGTGAACTTGTATTTTCTGTTTCTATATATTATGTTTCCCGATCTATCGCACCAATATTTCGCATTGCTCCTACCGACTAAGTTCATTATATTAGCACAATCTACTGTCGTGCTTACCGTAAATTGCAGAGCAATTAACCCATCGCATTTCCGCATTTAGTGAAATATTATTTGGAGCAACTTGAATGGTATGAATACTTGCTTCATCTTTGAGCATATATGATTAGAATAGATGACATTTCTTTCTTGTTTTAAGGAATTTTTTATCATAGAAATGGTGGTGGTAATTGTGGTTTTTGGAAGGCAGCCTACTTCAATAGTCAGTTGGGAGGTTTAACAGTATTGTTGCTTTCAGTATTTTGTTTATTTCGGTAGCTGTAAGCTTTCATTTTGGTACCATGGACAAATTTTGTAAATTTTTTTAGCAATGAGTAATTTTTTGCTGTTCAAAAAAAAGTAGGAACATGTTTACTTTTTACTTAAGAATCATTGTTAGATTGTTAAAACTTTGCCTTATATTTCCTTTCTGTTGTCATGCATATGTATGCAGGCTTTTGGAAGGTTTTGATGCTTTTGGAAGATATGTGCAAGGATTGTCGCTTATCGTATCTCAAGATGGTGTAATTTTGCCGGTCAAGTAGCTTGCATGTGTAGAAATGAATCATTGAAGGTGCTTGATGTTTTGGTGAGTGTCGATGCAATAATTGGAAAAAAAAAAAAGAGGACGGCGCTTTAACAAAGAAAAAGGGAGAAGAGGCTTCTCCAAAATTCCCACAAGATCTTTGACGATTTTCGGATTAGATTGGAGAAACGGAATCAGCGGGAAACAAGGATTGTTTTGTAAGCAAAAGTTCAGAGTTTTGGTAAAGGTATGAGTTTTAGCCCTAGATGCGGTTTTGATCAAAGTTTGGTGTTTTGGATCTCCTAAATTCGTAGAATTGTAATATAAGATGTTGGTGATCAAGTCTAATCCAAGTTTGGGATTGATCACATAGGTTGTCTGTGAGAAAATGGATCGTTTTGCTGCAGATTTCTGGGAGTTTGGATTTGGAATTGCTTGCTAAAAGATAAGAGGCTCTTCCTAATGAATAATTATAGTTTATGATGTTTAGGTTGAGTTGCGTTGTGTTTTAATGCTAGAAATCATGCTTAGAAGTTGTTGTAGAACTATGTGAAGCCATGTCTTGTTTAAGTGATTTTTTTCTGCTTTTTTGATGTTTATTTTGATGATAATCATGTTGGGAAAGGGTTAGGAATCGTATAGTGCAGAAAAATGCTCCCAGGTGTCATAGGACGTGGCCTATGATTTACAGGCCGTGGCCTATCAGATTCAGAGAGTTCAGAGAATTCTGCTGTGCCATAGGCGCCGGCCTATGATTTACAGGCCGTGGCCTAGAAATGATGTTTTGACCGTTTTTGTGTATTTTTTGAGTGTAGTAAGTTGGGATTGGTTCCTAACCTTATATTGATGATATAAACAAGTTAAATGAACACGGAACACGCCTTGATTGAGCTTCTGATGCATTTAGTTCCGGCACCGAATGTACTATTCAATGGAGTTGAAGTTCGGGATCGTCAAGAAGGGCATGATAGGCTTTGTGCTTTGATGAATTAGCATTCATCAATGTCTGTGTAATTTCTAGGACTTGTCCGTGTCTAATGGTCTAGGAAAGAGAGTAGTGGATGAGAGGGAGCTTACTTGAAAATACTTAAGTGGCTAGTTAACAATGAATAATAAACGTACTTGTGTAGTTAAAAAACTAAAACATCAATCCATTCTTGGTAAAGCACAAGTCTATATCGCGATGTGTGGGCGTTCCTGAAAGTGAATAACTATGTAAGTCTCTGAGGTCCTACGTACGGAGGAACTTAACCCCGAAAGCCTGAGACCTTACGTACGGAGGGACTTAGCCGAACGAGTGCACTATCGGGCTTTCCCCCGTGGATATTGGTGTGATCCGCCAATATGTTGCACAGTTATATCTCGTAGTGGATATACACCATGCGTAGTGCCCTTGAATGCTGATGTAACAAAGATAAGCTAAGCTAGAAACCAATAGTCACAACATGTTGATGAGCATGAAGTGAACCCTAGAGTTTTGTCGGTCTCATGAAGATAATTTAATAATTAATAACATGAACCTTTTTGTTGTAAAACTTAATTATTCATTAGCTTCTCACTCTTGCTAAGTACCTATGTACTTACCTGCTTTGCATTTTCCTTTGTATGCATTGTGGGATGAGAAGATGAACATGTTGTCCATGAGTTCGATGACGAAGATCTATGATAAAGATGATGTTTGATTGCATTGATGCAATGAAGATGCGTCCAGTTTCTTTTATTTCTTGTTGCACTAGACTTTGTCGTTTCTCCTTCTTTAGACATATGTTGCTCTTTTATTTCTAGACGTTTGTAAGGAAGTTTGTACTTCTTTTAAGACAAGGTTGTTTGGGACATCACTTTGTTTTGGTTTTTCGTTGATGTAAGGACACCTTCTCTATCTTTAGTATGTTGAGTTCTTTTCATAGTAGCATTTATGGTGTTTGCCGAGTCTTTTAAGCTTCCGTTTTGCTAAACTCGATACGGCGTACGAATACGGCGTAGTAGACTTACGTGTAATATTATATTTATTTAATATTATACGTGCCGAACGTTTGGTTTCCGGATAAGGACTCGGTATCCGGGAGCGGGGCGTTACAGTTGTCTACCCAAGCATTGCCTGATATCGTGGTACATAAATATTTGCCGATCAAATTCTATACAATTTTCATCCTTATGCAATCACAAAGAGCATGTAAAAGAGTCTATACGAGTAACAATCTCCTGAAAAATGATTAGCATAACCTGAAGGATTTGCATAGCTAAGAGCCTAAGAGAGAGAAAAATGGAAATCAAGAGAGAAGACTATTCTAGTATAATACCTGTATTATCATATATATCTCCATAATTGGCATCTTACAATAATGAATAAAATTTGACTACTAATAATACTACTACTACTAGAAGTAATGCCCAAGTTATACCATAGCTAAGTGCCCAAATAATCTATAGAATATACATGTTCCCTTATGTCTAGGATTTAAGGCTGGAAAAATAGAAAATATATTATATACTCCCCTTTTTTGAATTCATCTATCTACCTGCAGAATGATTAGGCTGAGCTTGTTGAATTTCTTCAATGCCATCTCTTTGATTAACTTCATCAAAACCAATTTGTCCAGAAACACGAACAGAATCGTTCACATTAATCCCTTCATGCATTTCAACTTCTCCCTGATCACTAGATGAAGAATCATGATCACTAGCAGCAGGATCAGGATGGACAGTCGAATTTGTTCTGAAATCTTTACCACCAATTGAGAGAAAAATGAGAAAACTTTTACCATACTGTCTTGCCATGACAGTAGCTTTTTGTGTAGCAGAAGTCCATGAACAAAATATTGCAAATATCATTGCTGATACAAATATGATGAAGAGTCCTCCAAAATCATAGACAGTGAGGCTAGGGTTGTCTTTATTAATGGAGTCATTTTGATTGTCTGATGAATATTGCGGTCCGAAATTGTTATGCTCAATGACATTCATTTCTGGACTTTCTGTGATTGTTAGAATTGCCCTTGAGAAGTAAGTGACCAGATTTGAATTTAATGGAAATCCCTGTATAATAATAATAATCATGCAGCAGAAAATCATGTCAGACAATTTTAACGACACTTTTAGGACATTTAACAGATCCGACCAACTGACCCAAATTAACGATGTTGCGAGGAGGAAGAAGAGTGGGATGAAAGAGAGCTTACAAATCCAAAGCCATCAGTCTTATATGTTGGTCCAACCATTTTGTACTCGGATCCATATTTATCCAGAAGGAGCTTCACGTATGGAATTTCATCCATTATAGCATCATATCCTCCATTTTTGCTTCCATTACTCAAGCCATAATGGATGTCCTCAACACTTGCGAATTTCCTAAGCTTTGATTCGCTAAAATGCAGTCGATTTACCAGATAATCTTTCACAAAGGATCCTTCTTGGTATCCAACACATATGTCCCGAGAGAGTTTGAAGTTTAATTGATCGACTGTAAACATTGATGATAACTTTGCCGTGTAGCTCTGCATCACAACGTAGGCCATATAAAGCCATACTACCAACACGAACCTTGACCAGTTGGTGTTCACCATGTTCCCTAAATGGCAGAACAACAAGCTTAAATTTATTAATCCAAGTATATATGCAGTCAAAATGATTAATTAATAGCGTGTTTCAATTCATTACATTGCATCTCATTACAGGAGTCATAAGAAACAACTTACTCTCAGGGAAAGCAAGAACTGATAGTGGAAACCAAAATATCAGTCCATTGTGCTCTTTATGTGGCCTTACATTGTCTGCATTGGAGATTGCAGGATCCTCCAATATGCGAAGGACAATCCCAATAAATATACATGTGGCAAGGATAGCAAGCCAAAGATCCCATCTGAAAGGTTTGAAGAAAACCCACATGTGCCTGTCTTGTTTATTTTTAACAACCATTACAATTCCTGATTCAGAATATGGCAGTGTAAAATCCACATATGTCGCTCGATCAGCCAGTATTGTAGTGTCTCCCACTACAATATCATACTATTACCTCAACAAAACAAAACAAAACAAAACAACCATTAATTTCATGATTCATTTGTTCTTTATGAAACAAATGGGATTGTACCATTTCCTCATCAGAACACAGAAAAGCAATTAATATGATGTTAAATCGGTTCTTTATTCGTATACTGCAATACATAAGCATGAAGGTTTGAAAACAGAAAAAATATGACCCAAATAATATAAGCTAAGATAAAAGGATATCTTAAGAGGAGCTAACCTTAGCAGAAATGTTGTGAACTAGATCAGTGTATGAACCCATAGCAGATCCACTGTCATCAACAAAAGCCATGAAGTCATAATCAAGCTGGAAAGGTAGCAACTTTAGCGCAGAGAGGAATATATCTATAGAAAACCCGGTGGCATTTGTATGATTAGTCAGGGGATCTTCTGTGACACGCACAAATTCTGTGAAACCTGTTTTCTTAGGAATTCCTACTTTAAGCTTCCCAGATGGAATAGCCCAACCTTTTGGCGTTACAACCGAATCCCCGGGCCATACAATGGTTCTTAGTTCCTTTATAGAAGTTGAGTATCCTTTACTTTTCGAAAATGGCTTCCCAGATATTCCTCCATCAGGTGTCCAATAACCAATTGTTCTGCCTCCTGTTCCAATCACATTGAATATCTCTAAAGATGGAGGTTTCAGTTTCCCATCAATTAACTTGAACTCCCCACTCAACCCTTCAAAACTTACATCAAACAGTTGGTGGAGAAGTTTTGGACCAAAATTGGAGGTGGCCAAACTTGATAAATAACTTTCATTTCCTCCATTTTCAGCTCTTGAAAAACTGGATTTCATCGGTCCAACCATTTCAGCTGCCATAGCCAATGCCCAGATGGTATCATAAGCCAATAATCCATACACATTCAGCTCTCTCAGCGAAGTTTCAAGCTTCGAATGAATCATCTCCTCCCACCACCTTTCTCTGAAGCTCTTCAAGTTTTTAGAATTGGGAACAAAAGATCTTATGCCTATCACACCTTCCATGGCTTCAATGACCGTAGAATCCAGAGAATTCAGGAAGTTACCAATGCTATCAGTCACAATCCAGGCATAATCTTTTCCCATCATTTCAAGAGTTTTCGCCAACAGAAACAGCCTACCACCAAGCGCAGGGTTCATATGCACCAACAGCACCCTATTTTGCATCATCATCACCCTATTAAGATCTTTCTTGATTACGTAATCACTTGATAAGGGAGATACCGGAATCATGGAAGAGAACCTAATATCAAACACTTGGAATGCATTACTCAATTCCGAAAAGAATTCTCTACCACTTTCAGTAGCTTCATACAAAACAGTAACTTCAGTCCAATTAAATCCATTGCAGATTGCGGCAAGTGCTTTCAATTGGTTAGAATTATCAGGTGTAGTCCGAACAAAGTATTGATTTTGTGGATCCGAAACAGATTGGCTTCTCGGAGTGAAGGAAATAACGGGAACTTGAACTTTTCTTGCGAGTTCTTCAATCAAACTTCCTTGTGTTAATTTTTGTGATCCTACAATTCCATGGACTTGTTCCTTTTGTAGTAATTCCAGAACTGCAATTTGGAACAGAAATGATAGAGACCTCGTCAAGAAATTGAATTGCTGCTGGATTCAGAACAACAATGCTCAATTCTTATCTTTACTACTATGAAAAAATCGTTTTGCATATGGGGAACCATTATGCCTACATATCTATGATGCACCGACACTCCAATCTGGTCGCCGTGCGCCGTGTCCGACACAAGACACGACACGACACACTCCGACACGCTCCGACACCGCGTGTCCGACACGCGTGTCGGATGATTAAATTAATATTATTTAAATTTTAAATATCCGACACGCTTCCGACACACCGTCGACACGCTTCCGACACACCGTCGACACTCCCCGACACGCACCGACACACCCCGACACTCCCGAACCCATTTTTTTAATTTTATTTTCTTTATTTAAGTTTTCTTCAATTGAAACGTTAAAATACACGATTTTTATTTCTATAATAATTAAATAAAGAATACGTTGTATCAAGTTTATATGTTTGTTGTTGATAAACAATTATTTTTACAATTTGTAATATTCTGAAGGTCAATCACAATTTCTTTTGACACCGTATGAAGGTCGAATATCTATTCAGATATTCATAGATTTATGTAATACATATCTTATTTTGTCTAGTTTTTTCGGATGTTTAAAATATTTTTTTTGATAAATTGAAATTTATTTACATTTTTATTATATATATATATATATATATATATATATATATATATATATATATATATATATATATATATATATATATAACGTGTCGGCGGCGTGTCGTGTCCTTAAATTTTGGAATTAGCCGTATCGCCGTGTCCGTGTCGTGTCGTGCGCCGTGTCCGTGTCCGTGTCCGTGCAACATAGCTACATATAAATATGTGTAAGACATTCTCCTAAAATTGAATTTTGTAGTCATTAGTCATTAAGGAGAAAAAGATATGATGCAACAGTTATTTTCAGGTTAGACCAAGTAGATGCCATAATTACTTCTTATTCCTTCTCTCTCACACACTAGAAGTGTGTAGGTGTGAGTTGGATTAATCATGACCCTTCATTTGGTACAACCTGAAAATACACATTGCACCATAATTCTTCTAGTCATTAAAATACGAGTGATCGGTGTGCTTAGAGGGGGAGGGGGTGGGGGTGGGGGTGAGGGGTGGGTGGGAGAGATTCGGAAATCAGGCCATATTGGCCATGTGGAAATTCTTCCCTACCGACTCCATTTGTGGAGTAAAAATTTGGATAATTCTGAAGTGCACAGTTTTAAGTTGAATTCAAACTGTGTGGTCCAATTAATCAATACAGTACAACTCTTCAAATAGAGTAACCATACAAGAATCATTCTCATACGTGGGCCTGACTTTTTTTTGGGTTATGTGGATTCCAACATTTGTAAATCAGGTCAACCATCGAAAGTTTTTACGGAATCATTAAATCCCGTAGAAGGTATATATCAGATATACATCATGAACGTTGAAAATTCAAGCAACACATTATCTAGGCGGGACTAAACCGTGTATAAAGTATCAACATGATATATAGAACCTTGTAGAAAGGCTCTACGGGAAAATTCGAAAAGAACATTATCTACTAGGCGAGACTAAACCTCTTTAGAAAGTATCAAGGGGATATATAAAACCTTGTAGAAAGTATCTACGGATATTGGCTTTACCAGGTGGAAACATCTGAAATTCGTTATCTACAAGGCATGCATCAATTATCTATGGGACGGGAATCAATTATCTACGGGGCAAGCATCAATTATCTATGGGGGCGAGCTCAAACCTTGAAGATATTTTCTACGGTAATGTGTAATTCCGTAGAAAATATCTACAGGATCCTTGCTCGTCTTGTACATAACGAATTCAAATGTTTCTACGTGGTAAAGCCTATTCCGATGATACTTTTTATGAGATTTCTCAATATCGTAGAAAGTAACTTCAGGTTTTAAGCTCGCCCCACAGATAATCTGTTTGGTGATTTTCTACTTTAATGATGTACATTCCTTAGATAGGTTCTACGGAATTTAAGGATTTCATAGAAATTATCTATGGAATATCTAATTTTTAAATGATGTGATTTGTATAACCTTAAAGAAAAGTTCGTCCCTTATATGTTCTGATATCCGATTCTCCCCTCAAACAAGATACAAAGTAAAAGTGATGTTCGATGATTGATGAAGTTAGATAATAAAAAAAAAAAAAAAAAAAAAGAAGAGAGAAGACAATGATATAAAAAGAAAAGAAAGAAAAGACAGAAGAGAATGATAAATTATGAAATCTATTATTAAGTGGTATAGATTAAGAAAAAGAAAGAAAAAAAATATATTATTAAGTGTATTAGTATTTGTGTTTGAATTGATCTGAATAGGAAAAAAAAATAGAAAGGGTTAAATCGTCAAGTTATTTCGACAAAAAAATTATCGTTTCCATCAATTTTCCAATTTTTTTTTTTTTTGAGAAGAATTTTCCACATATTTTGAAAGGAAATGATTCTTAAAATTGTATTGTAAATGAATCCAAAAAAAAAAAAAAAAAAAAAATTGTATTGTAATTATTGATTTGGTTTCTTCCGTTCCCTCTTTATTTCTTTTCTTTTAAAGCATGCCAAACAAGGGACGGGTCGGAATTCGTCCCTTAACTCTATTACCCAGTTCCCGTCCCAATAGAAATAGATATATATTATTTACCTTGACCTTGTACTCGAAAAGTGTCGGGACCCAACAACCGAAAACCAGAATATTCAGAATTCCGTCGGAAGAAGATATCCCGAAAAATATTCTCTTAGAGCTTACCATCAAATTTATCAAACAAAATTTACACAAGCACCACATCACTTATAGATTGAAGGCATGTCGTCGAGGACCTAAAACCTTTTTCTCCCTTCAATTTAGGCACATATTGTTAAGGTGGAAAATCAATTAGATTTGAGTTGATTTATGATTTTGTGAAATCAAACTCAATTATAAAAATAATTTAAAAAAATTAAAATTTATTAGAGTTCTTTTTTTTTTTTTTAGAGTTCTTATTAAGTGTAACGAAAAGCTACTTCTGATATATCTAAACAATTGCTCTAGGTATACCATGTTATGTTAAATAAAAGTAGACAGACATTTTATTTGTCACGTAACGAAATATAGGTTTATCAAGATTGAGTTTGACACAAAAGTTGCTAACTCTTGAATACAAAAAAAAAAAAAAAAAAAAAAGGAGGAAAAAAAACTAATCGAAAATCGAGAAAAAAAATATTTTATATGTGAAAAATATTGTTGCTAAAGTTGAAAAAGAAGATAAAAACCGGGTAATTTTAATGACAATGGGATTACCGTCAGGTGTACAATTTGTGCTCGAATATTTCCCTACTATAGTCGGGATTCGGATGATTCCTGAAAGGTTCAAGCCAAGAAAAGTTTGGGTTGAGAAAAATTTGGAACGGGAGTCGGTTAGTGTCGAGATTTCGTGAATTTTTGCTAGCCCTATGTCAAACGTCTCATATCAGATTCCAAATCTCTTGTTATATTTTCATTCATTTTCTCTCGATACAAAAGTTTTAGTTAGACAAAAGCTTTATATAGATTAAAAAAATCACTAAAGACTTTGGGACATTTGCACCGAAATTTTTTTCTTTTAAATGACAACGGCATTCATATCTAAAGTCATGATAATAATGATATTTTATTTGTCTGTCTTTACGTAGTTTAGAAGTCTTGAGGGAAGCTTGAGAGATTTAAGATGAATGAGTCATGACATTTTTTATGTAAGCGGGGATATTCTATCAATACGGAAGAGGATACCCCGCTATCTAAATGATACGCTATGTAGCGGGGAGAGTCTTTCTACCCATACGGAAGAGGATACCCCGCTATCTAAAGGATACCCCGTAGATAAGTTTGGGTTTATGAAAATTTTTTTTTTTCCCGTGTACTGATTTTACTCTTAAGGATTTTGTTACAAATATTTTACCGGAGATATTTATGAAGGAAATATAACTAGGGGTTCTATTGGCGCCCTCATTTTTACTCCCGGCATCATAAAAAATTACTTCGATACCACGATGATTTTTAATGAACGGAACGTTGCTATTGAAAACCAACGTTAGTAACACTGACGTTGATGTTCAAAAACGAAAGTTAATAACACCGACATTTACGTTATAAAAGTGTGATTCCATATCAACGTCATTGCCACTGAAGTTTTTTGCATGAAAAAAAAAATAAAAAAATGAATACCAATAGTAAAATTGGTGGCGGCAACAGAACCCACCTATAACTATTGGTTTTGTATTTTTCCTGGGTGATTACCTATTGCTATCTCTTGAGTTTAAAAAAAATAATAAATAAAAAAAATAATAAATAAAAAACCTATAGTCATATCTCTTGAGTTAAAAAAAAAAAAAAAAAAAAAAAAAAAAAAAAAAAAAAACCTATAGTCAAGTTCGAATATGTGGCCTCAACGTCTTGTAATTATTTTATTAAGAAAATAAAAAACCTATAGTCATATCTCTTGAGTTAAAAAATCAATTACTTATTTTCTTAATCTCAGTGTTTTTATCAAATTGTTCAATTAAATAAGAACCTAATGAATATGCTGATAACATGTCACCACAAGAATTTGTAAAGAATCAGTTCCATGATTGAAGTTGTGAGAGAAAAATATTTTCCCATGTATATATTCATTCATCATAATAACAGTGTACTTTTATAATTACAATTTGAACAAATATACTATAATATCCCATTCATTATAATAAGAGTGTACGTTTATAATTACAATATAAGTAAGCATCCTATAATATCTCAACACAATATATCGTTTCATTAGAAATAATAGTACTAGCTAGGACACATGAAACTTAATTAAGTACGTAAAAAATAATTATTAAATTGCCGCGAGTAATTAAGAGGGATGTTGTAGTTTATAATATTTTTTAATTACTTGAAACATATCTTTGAATAACATATATATATATATATATATATATATATATATATATATATATATATATATATATATATATATATACACACACATTATACACACATGAAGATGCTAAGAAGATTTGAAGAGTTCTGAAAAATGAAAGAACAATATTTGAAAAGTATGAGGTGTGAGAAGCAAGTAGATATTTATTAACAATTTGAAAAGAATCTAGTGAACAAAAACAATTTATAAATGTTATCTTTTAAGTTTTAAACTTGTCCAACCTCTTAGCTTCCCTTTCTGACAATAACATCATCTGTTCTAAACGTAAACTACACAAACGAAAATAATAAATAAAATTAATTTAATACAGAAGCCTAAATAACAATGGAATGCACTGAAATCAGGTTTAATAAATATATTGCCAATAAATCTTGAAAAATGCAAAAATTAAAGGGGAAAACTAACCTTGAGAGGAAACATCCAGTTGATTCTTGGCATGTTGTGTATGAAGAAACAATCTGGTTTTATAACCCGAATGCCCGGCATAAAAATCCGATATCGCCATTGACATACAAACTTCAACCATGGATCCTACTGATGAATTTGAATCAAGAACAACACCAATGTGAACATTGCTGTAATTATTCGAAGATACCGAATATGATGCATGCCACATTAACATGTGGATTATTATGCAAGAAAGAGTCATAACTCTTTTCTTAATCACCATGTTTATAACCTTGAAATCTTTAGTATATGTGAATTGAAGTGTATATATATATACTGCTGATTTGTGTTTTTTTTTTGGCCTTTTTTCTTGGGGAACAAAAATAATTTATGGTAAAGAATATAGTTTTTCAGTTGAAAAGGTTGGTTTATTAAATAGATGCAGTTCATTGACTTTGGTGTGTAAGGGAATTTGAATATTCAACGATGAAATTGCTAGGAAATGAGTTGCAGATGGGAAGGAGAATTGGTAATCAAGCAATATTGTAAAATGTTATTTACATATTTAAATTTTATATTTAGATTTTAAGAAAGAAAAAAAAAATGATATTTAGACTATTCTTGTAACATCAAAGTAAAATGATATTTACACATTTAAATTTGATATTTAGATATTTGACGATGTATGGAATTGTCCAGATATAAACAAGACGATCAAGTAATTTGTCTTCCAAACGGTGCATCCAAGAAGTCTGCAATACGAACAAAACGTAAAAGGTCTCGGAGCTTGTCCTCCTGGAAGACATTCCGAAGCTTAAGTAAGTTCGATATAGTTGTATTATCTATTGAAACAGTACTGAGCTCGGTATATATATAATCATTGTGTATGTTTAAAACGATGATGATAATCCCTTTATATAGTGCATCATTGTGGTAAAGACGTTACCGACTTACCATGCATTAGAGTAGTAGCCAAGGACGGAGCCATGATTTTATCTTCGGGTGGGCTAATAGTCAATTTTCAAATTATCGGGTGGGCTGTGTTAAGATAATTTTATGGATTCAACCGGACTACGTAAATTTTTAGTGTAATTTTTTTTTGTTCGGGTGGGCTTAGCCCCCACCCAACTCCTATGTACCTCCGTCCTTGGTAGTAGAGCAAATATCACGGAGCGATTACTGATCGTGGCGTAACGTCCGGAATTGTCATTTAATGGCGTGTAACGGTTGTTTAAGTCCGAAGACGACCTACGTCATGTCGGATATAAAGGACTGATGATGACATGCATCATGTTGGCTATAAAGGACTATAGACGACCTGCACCACACTAGTTAAGTGATATGAAAGGCGACTTGCACCATGTCGGAGATGAAATCTTGCTGATGTAGTCTTGTGAAACATGATAAGTGTCACGTGTAGAATGACTGATCTCACACATGTCAATTCTCAAGAAAAATGATATTTAGCCTATTCTTTTAACACACCAGAACTCAGGTTCATTTTCTTCATTTGGTCTAAAATGATTAATTCGATTTAGTAAGTCCATCATGTCTCAATATTATAGTAAGGTAATGTACCAATCCATTATGTCTCTACTTTATATCAATGTAATATTTCTCTTATTTTTTCAATGTGAGACATTATATTATTTCCAGAGGATTTTAGAGTTGGTCTCATCAATCTCTCATGCCGTGTTCTGAGCCGTCCCTATGGGCAGACCAACAATGACGGACCTACATACAGCTAAGGGGGGCAACTGTCTCTCCTTAATCCGAAAAAATCCTACTAATATGTGTAGTATGTATCTTGTTTGCCCCCTCTTAAAATTTTTATTTGTCTCTTTAAATTTTTTACTGTCCCTCCTTACCCTAGATCCCGCGTCTGCCACTGCAGGTCAACAAGCCCGTGGCCTAGGGGCTCACGTTTCATGTAATATAAGAGTATTCTAGGTCAATTTTTATGTTTTAATCAAGTTAAAAAAAACCGGTAAGAGCCAAATTTAAAGTCAAATACATTGAAAGAAAGTCTAATCAAATTCCGCTGCATTATTTATAATGCACATCAACATATATATCTCAAAACTAGTTGTAATGTATTATTTTTTTCATAGGGTCTAAGGCCCTAATTTTTTTTTGGCCTAGGGCCTGTAATTTCAGAAGGACGGCCCTGGCCGTGTTACTCAGTTTCATCACATATTGTAGGTGCAATTATCAATTTCCACATAAAATGAATAAAATGAATATATATCTAGTCAAAGAATAGCTTCTGACGTGTAAATTCTTCTTTAGTTGAATGTCCCTCTTCCACATAAACATGGGATTCAACTATTTGAATTGTTCTATTAAAGAAAATAAAAATCAAGTTCAATATAAATTACCATTGACATTCATTGTGTAGATTCTTTTGAAGAATAACACGATTTAGTGAGAAATTTTTTTTGTATGATATCTCAACATGTAACTATGTAAGTGATTGTGACTATGATATTATCCGTTTCTGTGTTGTGCGGAGGCATCTACCATACAGTTATGAGTTTTATCGAGAATTTGAATGTTTTATTGAGGAAATGAATGTTAGTTTAGAAAAATAGGGAAATGGGTCAGAAGGATAAGAAAAATGTAATAAATGAGGATGAAATGACAACTTTCATTTTGTATGATTAAAAATGACAATATAAAATAAATGGATCGAAATACCCATGTTATTTTTTTTTTATTGAAAAGTTGGAGTAAATGTCCTGCCATAAATTGTGGAGAGTGAATCTGCTAAATCAAATTAATCAATGAAGTTACACAGTAATATAAAAATAAATAATAACAATTAATAAAATATAGTTACAATAAAAAAAATATAGTAACACAAGAAAAATGTGGTAATATATAAAAAGAAATAGTTACAACCAATGAAATAAAGGTACAGTAAAAAAGATGTAGTAAGAGCCAATAAAATAGATATTGTTACAGCCAAAAAATGTTGTAACATTGAAAAGTAGTAGTAACAAACGACAAAATACATGTTACAGCAAAAAATGTAGTAACACTGACATGAATCGAGTAACATAGATGAAGTAATTTTGTATCAAAATTGTAGATAAAATGAGTATTTCGTTTTACATTAAAAAAATGTGTAGTGTAATTGATGCGTAAATCATGACAAATGATAGACAGTTATAATAAATAATGAAAGAGCATTAAATGCATTGATTGGCGATTTTGTTTTTTTTTTTTGGTAGAAAAGCATTAAATGATAGATTTTTAAGAATAGTAACCGAACGTGAAAGGATCAGCGCATATAAAGATTTTTTTTTAAAAAAAAAAAATTGTAAAAAAAGGTACTGCTGGAAATTTACACTATTTTTGTTCTAATTAAAAATCATTTTCCTTGAATCCTGATTTATTACTAAATCTGTCCTTCTTGGTAAAAATGGACTGAAAAATATTATCTTAAAAAGTATAGATTTTTGACTAAAAAAACACATTCTTAACTAAATGGAGAATGCATGACATTGTGATTTATTTAGGACGAAAAACCTTGTTTATCCTAAATTACCTCTCTTGATACATTCACAAGTTATCATAAATAATAATAATAAATAGGTGCCTACCACAAAAATAGGAGATTTTATTTAATTAATTTTCACAATTTATTATGACGGCTAATCACTATTCCATGATTTAGGAATCCATTATTACTACAAAATTTTGATTTTAATGCAGAAAAAATACCCATCGCTTATCTACAATTTTGACGCAAATTTACTCCACCTATGTTACTCGGTCCATATCAATGTTATTACATTTTTTTTCCTGTAACTACATCTAATTTATTGGTTGTTACTACTTCTTTATCAATGTTATCATACTTTTTTGTTGTAACTATAGCTATTTTATTGTCTGTTAGTAACTTTTTTTTTTCTTCGAATTTTACTATATTTTATTGGTTGTAACTATATTTTATTGGTTGTTACTGCTTCATTTTATATGTTACCACATTTTTTATGTGTAATACATTCTTTTATAACTATAATATATTGGTTGTTACTACTTTTTTATGTTACTACATTTTTTTTGGTTGTGGCTACATCTTTTTTATAAGTGTTACTATATTTTTTTTTTGATGTAACTACATCTATATTATTGTATTTTTTAAGTGTTATATATATATATATATATATATATATATATATATATATATATATATATATATATAGGGGTTTATGATAGCGCACACCTATTTTTACTACTCGCACCTTATTACTCCCGCATCACAAAAAATTACTCCGGCACAACGGTTGTTTTTAATGAACTAAACGTCAGTGACGCTGTTGTTGCTATTGAAAACCACACTGACGCTGGTTTTCAATAGCAACAACAATACCACTGAAGTTTTGTTAATCAGAAAAAATAATCAAAAAATGGGTGCCAATAGAACCCCCTATATACTATATAACTAGGATAACCATTTTGGAAGTTTTAAATCCATATAATTACTCCAACTTAATAGCCAAACTTAAATGTTTAGTATTTATGTCACTCATTTTCTCAACAAAAAAAAAACTCATTCTATTTTATCTTTCAAGGGTATTTAGGTCCATTAATAATAAAATTGTCTTTTTAATTGCAAGAAAATGAAATTGTCCGTTGATCATAATTTGTTTATTTCTTTGTCCTTCTCGCCCCTTTCCCCTAATAAGTAATATATCGATTTTTCTTTTTGTATTTTGTGAAATAAAAATACACATTTTATTTAATAAAACAAGTTTGTATTCAGCCAGAGTTCGAATGTGTTCGTGTTCGAGGTTTAGTTCGATAGAAATGTCAAGTTCGTGCTCGGACTCGAGTTTTTAAAATTTAAAATACGCCCGACGTGGTTCAGATTCAGGGCTGGCCCTGAAATTTTTGGGGCATTCGGCGACTTTGTTGAAGAGACGCCTTTTTAGTTCGAAGGATTTTTTTTCCTTTCGAAAACATACTTATAAAATATTACTTCAACAACACGCTTCTAACATATGTAGATAATTAAAATTTATTGATAGCAACAAAACATACTTACAAAGTAGTAATTCAACATATCTTTTCTAACATATCAAGAAAAAAAGTCAAATTCATACATATACACATTATATTAAAGCTAGGTTGCATGCAATTAATTTAACTTTTTGGGCCATCGGGCCTCTGAATTTTTTTCAAGCATCACCATCTAATATCTAATTTGATATTTTTTTTTTGTAAACACATTACAGTAAAACCTCTATAAATTAATACTCTTTAAATTAATAACCTCTCTAAAATAATATTTTTCTCCGGTCCCGACTTGCGCCAGTTCAAAAAATGACCAATTTCGATAAGATAATAATATAATAATTTTTAGAAAATCTCTGTATAGATATGCAGTCCCAATAATATCATAAATTAATAATTCTTCATAATCACAAAAATATATATGTTACAATTTTGTAAAATATGATTCTATTGTTGTCTGTTTTTTTCTCTTAAAGTTTAAATCTGCTTGAAGCTCATCTCTAATCTTCTTATTGCATCCAAAAGTTCGGGTGTGGTGCTTTCGAGCTGCATCAAAAAGTTGTTAAGTACCTTTGATGCGTTGAGTGCTTCTTTACGTGTAACAGGTTCCAAAGGTGTTGTATCGTCTTCAACATCATCTTCAACATTGTATTTGTAATAACTAATATACATTGAATTAAATATAATACATAAATTAGTACAGTTCATTCTATTTAAATTTATATAATTAAAATTTAATTTTGTTTGATATAAAAAACTCTCTATAAATTAATAATTATTAATTTATCGATAAATTAATACCTCTTTAAATTAATAAAATCTTCCGGTCCCAACTATATTAATTTATAGAGGTTTTACTGTATATTGGGTTGAATGACTGGGATTGAGCCTACACGGTTTTTTAATTAAAACATGTGTTTGGAGGTCCGCCCTCTATGAAGCACAGACACGGACACGGACACGGACGCGCCGCACAACACGACACGGATACGGCGACGCGGCTAATTCCAAAATTTAAGGGCACGACACGCCACCGACACGTGTTATATATAATATTAACATTATATGATGTAAATAAGATTTATAAAAAGCTGACAAACTAGACAAAATATGATATGTAATACATAAATGATATGCCAAAACCGTAATGCAGCCTGCGGATCTTTATTCGGGTCCCTCCGGCCACAATAATAGCAAATAAGGCCCAACGAACACTACCGTCCACGATTCCGCCGCCCAAGTTGGGGTCGCAAGTCGTCGGCCCCTGCTCCAAGCCTCTAGCCTACGAGATGACAAGAAAGGCTAGGGGCCACCTGCGATCTATCCAGATATAAGGTCCAACCGCTACCACAAGAGCCCGCATAGAGGTGAGCAAGCTATCAGTCAGACGACAAGGAAAGTAGCCAGCGGCCACACATGGAGTTCGCCATATATATGCTGACCTACCAAGCGGACCGCCGTGTAATCATAGTCGCTCCTTGAATTATCGTGCTTGTCCGTTTGTAACTGAAACCCTAGTTTGCTCCCCACCTATAAAAGGAGGCTGGATGTAACTATTATAGAGACAATTAATAGAAAACAAGTGCCAAAATCCATACTCTCCTTAATGTTCATTAGCACCACCACTTCACCGCCGTGCACCACCGGCAAACATCATTTTCATACACTTCTACAATCAGATATCCACCACTTACACCACCGCTAAATATTTGTGATAATTTCAACATTATCAGTAAACTGTATTAATATCTAAAATAGATATTCGACCTTTATACGGTTCCGAAAGTAAAAACAAAATTGTAATTGACCTCAATATTACAAAGTGTAAAAAATATTGTTTATTAACAAGAAGCATATAAACAAAATACGTGTATTTTTGTGAAATTATAATCAAGATTGAAATCATGTATTTTAAAGTTTCTATTGAAGAAAACTTAAATAAAGAGAAAAAATTGAAAAAAAAATTGGGTTCAAGCGTGTCGGGGAGTGTCGTAGGCGCCGTGTCGAGGAGTGTTGACAGCGTGTCGGAGGTGTGTCAGATATTAAAATTTAAGTAAAATTAATTAATCATCGGACACATGTCGGATGCGTGTCGGTTGCATGTCGTGTCTAAAATGGGTCGGATACGGCGCACGACACATATTTTGAAGTGTCGGTGCTTCATAGGACACCATATATGTGGGCCTTCAACAGTTTTCTGGCCCGCCTAATTGGTGGGCCGGCCCTATCCGGATTATTTACATCCCTAGTCCATTATCACTCAAACAACACGAGTGACATGATATAATTTATACCCTATATTATGAGTAAATTAAATCATTATCAATGCTACATACATTATAATCGATTGTACAAAAATGTATTCCGCATTTAAATGCGTATACACGGTTATGAAACAAAACCCACCCACCCACCTACCCACCTACCCCCGCCACACAGAGAGAGAGACAAAATTCACATAGTACAAGTGCCGACATGATAAATAAAGTACTGCATAGCTCAGTTTCCACACATTTAGGTTGCCCTACGGTTAAGAGGGACATGGTATGTCACCCTATACACGAATACATGGTTGCCATATATATGTATATATATGTATATATATATACATATATATATATATATATATATATATATATATATATATATATATATATATATATATATATATATATATACACACACGTATATACATATATATACACACATATATGTTGAAATAGTGTCCTAAACCCAATCGGGTTGGACCGGATCCAACCGGGTCGGATCATTTCTACTATTTCTTTATGTTTATTCATATATTAAATGGTTTTTCTGTTGACATATATATTATCTTTTAACGAACCAATTGTGAATTGTTATATGATAACGTCCTTAATATTAAACTGTGATAGAGAAACCATGATAGGCGATTATGGTTGATGAGATCTCTAATCACTTAATAAGTTTGATACTTAAATTTCTCTAGGTTGATGTACTATTAAACAGGACATTGATAGTACAAACAGACTAGCACGTATTAGATGTCTTCTGTCTTTAAGGGCAGGGATAGATCTCGTCTATCAAAGTATAGAGACACTTGGACTGTACGTGGACGTGTATTAGAGAATGCGTACGTTAGACTGACCCACTTACACTGTTAAGTGTCACACTATGTGGCGGTTGTGTAATTATCCTTTGGATCGGAGTCTTCATGGCATCACGGTGTGGATTGTCATGCTTTGACACTATTGAGGTTTCCCCTAGCCACGGGGCGATCATGCGGTAGTGATTGGGTGTGATACTGAAGCATACGGAGTATACATGTTTGGTCGTATGGGAATCGTGTACCCTGTCAGTAGGGTGAATATCCGAAAGGGCCTTCTTATAAGGAATGTCTTACTCTCGTGAATATTTGCAAAGTGGAAGTAAATGAGTTACTTCGAGAGAGGATGATATCCAGATTAATTATAAGATATGGTCGTTGATGTTTTGACACTCGACTAACGACCGTATGGATATTATTACAGCGATAGGATTGTAAGTTACCCGGTAACTGTTTCACATGAAAGGTAGTAGTCATTGCATTTGACTCTTCCGATGATTGGGGGTCACGGTGTGTTGCTAGACGCTATCCCGTGATCGTTAGGCATGAAGGTTATAGTGATAAATTAATATGGTGGTATTTATTTATTATGAATAAATATAATACAATATATTAATTATGTTGATTAATTAAAGAATATTACGGATGCCAATTTATTGGCTAAGGTGGCGCAATTTGTAAGTGTATTGGATACACTTGGATTGTGCAAATTAATTAATAAGATTACCATAATTTTAATATTTGATATTAATTGATTTTGGAAAAATAGATTTATGGTAATAAGATAAAGATAGTCAATATTAGATATTGACAATATCTTGAAAATATTTAATATAGAAAGAATCTGGTAATAGATTTAATATATTACTTCAAGCAGGATCACACACATTGTGTGTACAAATACATGACTGGAATAACAACCTTAGATCCTAGTGACACCAGTGTGACACTTGGCAAAATCTAGGCCTTACACATACACACATATTTAAATGAATACAAGTAGATAATGCCTTATATTCTAACTGCCCCCCTCAAACTAGATGGTGTGGCAACAACATTGAGTTTGCTCCTGAACATTTGGAATGCTGTGGTAGTCAAAGGCTTGGTCAGTACATCAGCAATTTGATCTGAACTTGGTATGTATTGAACCTTCAGTTTCTGCTCCAGAACTTGGTTCCTAACATAGTGGACATCCAGTTCTATGTGCTTCGTTCGTGCATGATAGACAGGGTTGAGAGCCAAATCTGCCGCACTGGTGTTATCACACCAAGTTACTGGGGTTTTAGGTAACTTGACCCCAATTTCCTTCAACAAATGCCGTATCCACTGTAGTTCTGCTGCTACATTGGCTAAGGCCCCGTATTCGATTCACAATTTGGACCTTGAAACAACATGTTGCCTTTTTGAACTCCAAGAAACAAGGCAACCACCCGAAAAACACAAGATATCCAAAGAACGGACTTTTTCGTCATAAGTATCAACTCCCCAATCAGCATCTGAATACCCTGTTAGGTGTAAAGATGCTCCAATTTTAAAATGTAGAGCAAAATGTAGTGTGCCTCTTACATATCTCAGAAGCCTCTTTAAGGCCTGCCAATGAACATCAGCAGGTTTTTGCATGAATTGGCTTAGGTGGTTCACTGCATAGGTGATGTCAGGTCTGGTGATTGTCAGGTATTGAAGACCTCCTATGGCTGTTCTATATGAATAAGGGTCCTCCAGGGGTGTCCCCTGTGTTGGATCAAGTTGTCTACCAAGAACCATAGGAGTAGGACACTCTTTCATGTTGTCAAAGTTTAGTTTGTGAAGAAGCTGCTGAGCATAATAACTTTGAGACAAAAACAGACCTGTCTGGTCTCTATGGACCTCCATGCCTAGAAAGTGAGACAGCTCCCCCAAATCTTTGAGAGCAAATCTGGAGTTGAGAAGCTTGATGAACCTCTTTATCAATGCTGCTGATGTCCCTGTGACAATAATGTCATCAACATAGACAAGTACTAACAGTAGTGAGCCAGATCTTTTAAAAATGAACAAGGAGTTATCTGCCATGGATTGCTTAAACCCCCACTGCACCATTTGATTTTTCAAAACGTCAAACCAAGCCCTAGGAGCTTGCTTTAGTCCATATAAGGCCTTATTGAGCTTACACACATAATTTGGATGTTTAGGATCAATGAAACCTTCTAGTTGGGGCATATAGACAGTTTCATGAAGTGGCCCATTAAGAAAAGCATTGTTTATGTCAACTTGGTTGATGCCCCAATTAAAAGTGACTGCCAAGGACAAAACAACTCTGATTGTGGAGGATCTTGCTACAGGACTGAATGTCTCTGTGTAATCAACACCAAACTTTTGGTGGAAACCCTTGGCAACCAGCCTAGCCTTATGCTTCAATATTGAACCATCAGTTTTCATTTTCAACTTGAATACCCACTTATTACCCACAAGATTCTGATGATCTGTTGGTGGAACTAGGGTCCAAGTATTGTTGGCACATAAGGCCTTGAATTCCTCTTCCATTGCAGCTTTCCACTCAGAACTATTTAGGGCATCTGATGCACTTACTGGTTCAGAGGGGTAATGTTGAGGAATTGTGGAAGATGATAGGACAAAGGTCTTAGGCTTGAAGATCCCACTTTTGGATCTTGTTTGCATGGGATGTTTAGTTAAAGGAGGTGCAGGGTTAACAGGAGAACCTGGTTCAGAAGATATAGATGGAGAATGGTTTGAGGACATGGAACTTGAGCTGGATCTAGAGGAATCAGTAGAGGGAAGAGCAGATCCTGGTGCATTTAGTGAGGGAGAACCTTGTGCACTGGAACTAACATTAGGAGGATGATGAGGAGAACTATGAATTTGAGTTTCAGGATTGTGAGGTGTGGACAGGCTAGGAGAGTTAGGATAAGAAGAGTGGCTAGAAGAGATATCATTGGCTATTTCAAACTTCGGATTGAGTGTTGGGATGTAAAATGACGGGTAGAACGGTAGTGAACAACTCAGGATCTATAGCAACTTCTCTGGACGGTCCTAGATTAAAACCCTCTTTGAAAGGAAAGGACATTTCATCAAAAACTACGTCCTTTGACACATATATCCTACCACTTTCATCAAGACACTGAAAACCTTTGTGTTTAGAACTTAGCCCCAAATTAACACATTTTGTGGTGTGAAACTTAAATTTGGTTTGTGAGAAAGGTCTGGTGTGTGGATAGCAGGCACAACCAAAGATTTTTAGGCCAAGATAGTCTGGCTGTTTGTTGTACAGCACAGTGAAAGGGGATTGCATATTCAGAACTTTAGTAGGCAAAAGATTGATGAGATAGACACTGTATTGAAAGGCTTCCCACCAAAACTTTAAGGGCATAGAGGCTTGAGCAAGAAGAGTTAGACCTAGCTCAACTATGTGTCTGTGTTTCCTCTCAGCTCTTCCATTTTGGGAATGAGCATGAGGACATGGGTGCCTAAACTGGATCCCACACTCATTTAGGTATTTTTCAAAGATTCTGTACTCTCCCCCCCAATCAGACTGGATACACTTGATTTTAGTGTTGAATTGGTTTTCCACCAAGGTTTTAAACTGAATGAAGGTAGACATAGCATCAGCTTTAGATTTTAAGGGATAAATCCAGGTAAACCTGGAGTGATCATCAACAAAGTGAATGTAATAGACATAACCAGAGTTAGATTTCGGGGAGCAGGACCCCATAAGTCGGTATGCACTAAGTCAAGAATACGAGCGGCATGAGAATCGAGAGGAAGAATAAGGCGAACATGATTTTTTCCAAATTGACAAGATTCACGAACTTTAATTCATCATTAACGGACACATTACACCGATTCAAAACATGATTGAGAACAACCCAGAAGGATGCCCAAGTCGCTATGCCGGACATTGGGATCCTTGTTGAGACACACAGACTTGACATTATTGATGGAGGGTCGGATTTGGATGAGGCAACAGCGGCTTCGAGTTGAGGATTGAGGAGGATTTGGAGTGAAGAAAGCTCTGGAAACTAGGAATTTGATAAAGACCATCATGAAGTTCACCTCTGAGAAGAACCATCCCTGACTTCTGATCCTTAACAAGACAATAAGAAGATTCAAAGACAAGATTAATAGGATTATCATGAACAAGTTTGGACACACTAATAAGATTTTTCTTAATTTGTGGAACATGGAGGAGGTTATTTAAGTGCAGAGGTGTAGGATAAGTAAGAATAACACTAGAGCCAATGTGTTGAATAAACAATTTCTCACCATCACCTACAGTGAGTGCATCATTACCATGATAGTCTGAGTTGATGTGCAAGTTGTTCATATCTGCAGTAACATGATCAGAGGCTCCAGTATCCAAATACCAGGAGTCATCACCAACAGTTTGAGGGCTGGCAGTAAAGGCAGAGATCTGTCTCGGTGAAGTGTTAGTAGGAGGAACAAAGTCTCTCTCAAAACGATGCCAGCACTCAGTCACAATGTGACCTGCCTTCCCACACAACTGACAAACGGGTTTGAAGTTACCACTGTTGTTGTTATTTCCAGAATTCCTTCCACCTCTGCCCCTGTTAGAACGACCTCCACCTCTTGACCTACCACCTCTACCACGGTTGTTACCATGTGACTGAGAATTGGAGTTGTAGTTGGATGGCTTACCACTGGTTTGAGCCATATGAGCAGAGGGACCTGTGATTAGGTTTAGGTTTCCAGTACCTGCTGTGCCATTGAACCTTGCCAAGAGTCGATCATGGGTGACAAGCTGAGACTGAACTTCCTGCCATGTGAGAGAACCAATTCGTGCTGTAAGATTTACAATCACAGCTTCATATTCACGCCCCAGACCTCCAAGAGTGGCAAGAATGAGCTCAGATCGACTTATTGGATAGCCTGCAGCTGCTAAATTATCCGAGTGAGACTTCATTGAGGCAAGGTAATCTGCCATTGACTGAGAACCCTTTTCAGATTTGGTGAGGGCGGCTTTAAACTCCAACATTCTAGCCTCTGATTGAGAGTTGTATAGAGATTCCAGAGTGCTCCAGATTTCATGTGAACTTGCACAACCAACAACTTCAAGGAGTGCTTGCTCGGTCATGGAGCTCAGAAGCCACCCCATGAGTAGTGAATCAGTCTGTTGCCACGCATCAAAGGCCGGATTTGGAGCTCCGGTGAGAGTTTGTCTGGGAGGTGGAGAAACAGATCCCAACAAGTAATTTTCAAGTCGATGACCCCTAACAACTGGAAGAATTGTATATTTCCAGAGTAGATAGTTTTCCCGAGTCAATTTCACACTGCATGTTTGAGAAAGATGACCGGTGAAAGGTGCTGCTGAAACTGGAGATGAAGGTCGCAGCAGGGAAGACATGGTCGGTACCTCAAACCGTTGTCCAAAGTTGGGCAGAGAGGTAACCGTAGTTCCGAAGTTAGTCATCGGAGGAACTGATGTGTACAGCGGAACGGAGGGGAACAGAGAACTTCCCCCTGTGAAAGGAAGATTTGAACCGAAGAACATTTGAGGCTCTGAAAGGAGAGGGGAAACAGTCACCGTCGTAGAAACAGCACTGTGAATGGGTGGTGACGAGGTAGAGAGAGTAACACCAGTAGTTGGTGCTCTGGTGACCGGAGTTACGGTGGCGTCGGCCATGAAGGCTCCGATACCAAGAAAGAATCTCGGTAATAGATTTAATATATTACTTCGATCACACACATTGTGTGTACAAATACATGACCGGAATAACAACCTTAGATCCTAGTGACACCGGTGTGACACTTGGCAAAATCTAGGCCTTACACATACACACATATTTAAATGAATACAAGTAGATAATGCCTTATATTCTAACAAATATAATATATTAAATTAAATGAGATAAATCAATCTATGAGATTTTCCTTATTTTATTACGAAAATGTTTTCTTACACTCCACTCTACTCAAGACTTGTTCCCTAAGAATTTTGGAGGACATATGGGGCGCCACCTCTATTATAAATATGAGGGGTTGGCTAGTTCTTTTGTACACCATAATTCCAAGAGTTTAGAATTCTTGTGAAAATAGAGAGTTTCTTAGAGAGAGTTTTGAGAGAGAGAAAATGCCGGTCTAGCAGCCGGATTTTTCTTATAGCAATCCAATGGTGGATTCCGGAGGGTTATTCGTGTGGACTAGCGGTAGAGGCCGAATGCTTGGGCGGCTTTGTGCAGAAACTACAACGTAGACAAAGCGTTGATCCAATTGGATCAACCAAGGTATTCTTTTGTCTACTTTTTTTATGCTTGTTGCTTAAACGAAGTCGATCTTGGGTAAAAGGAAATCAAAATTTTGAATTCCGCTGCGCTTCCGCGTAGATTTCATAACAGTGGTATCAGAGCAACTTTCAAGCTTAAGCAATAAGCATGTTAAATATGCGTAGTTAATTTTATCGTTTAAATCACGTAATTAAAAGATGAAAGATTTTTTATTCACAAAAGTGATATACGAAATGAAAAAAGGAGTCGGCCATGGTGGTGCTCGGCCGATCGGCGGCGGCACCACCACCGTGTGATCTCCGGCGGCGGCGGCGGCCTCCGGGCTGCCGGCGGCTACTGGCGTGATGCGGTGGTCCCCGTTTTTTGTTTTGTGTATTTTGTGTTTCTATATTGTTCATAGTTGTGATTAATATCTCATTTGTTTAGTTGTGTCATATGACTAACTAATGGTTCAAATAGTTTGGGCTATTGGGATGCCACATGACATTAAAATAGTAAGGTCTTCCCAAACTTTGTTTGGAATAGGCCTAGGCTCTTTCTAAATATTAGATTTGGAAAAGGCCTAGGTCTAGACCACTTTCAAAATTTTGATACCATTCCAAATTATGTTTGGAATAGGCCTAGGCCCTTTTCAAAATATTTGATTTTGGAAAAAGGCCTAGGCCTTGGCCCCTTTCAATATTTTGATTTTGGAAAGGGCCAAGGGAGATGCCTTTTGGTTTAGGAAACCAATGACATCCCTTTTGATTAGGAATCAAAAAGAAAGAAACAAAAGAGACCTAATTTTAATTTTGATTTATTTTTGGAATAGTTCTAATTAATTGAAATTAAAATTGAAATCGGTTTAAAATTAATCATTAATTTTATTTCGATTAAAATCATTTAATTAATTAAATGTTAATTAGTTAATTGATTGGATAAAATTATTTAATAGATTAAACGTTAATTGATTAATTAAGACGCAAGTAGTTAAATTTTAATTTTATCTTTTTCATAAGATGTTATTGTATGGATTAGATATAGTAGATATAATATGATTATATGGACCCCGATTGTTCATTGATTCGACCGATAGTATAGATGTGAATGATTTGATTTTTCTGTTGGTTTAAAAATTGTCCTAGGCCGTTATGAAGAACGTGACCTAGTTTATTTTCTGCATTTATCTCATTTCCGTTAGCTCCCCCCGTTTGCGGCAGGTGTATTTATTTTATTAGATATAATTAAATGTAACAAGAATGAAACAGAAGATGGAGACCAAAGAAAGAAGAATAAAGATCCCATTGGAGATGGAGCATTAAAGATCCTATTGGCGGTTGCAGCTACCCTTAGATTGTGGCCCACGGTTTCGTCAGTTTGTATTCGAAACCGCACCTAGGAAAAGTCCATGATCATACCGGTTACTTTACGCATTTATTTATTTTGTGCTTGTATTTATTTTATATGATACGATAGATGCATGACTAGGCACGATCTAGATAAATGTGTAGGATGTATGTCTATAGAGATAGATATATTTGATGAGACTGTAATTAAATTAATTAAGTGAATTAATTTACGTAAATACTTCCACAACAAAAATCAAGTCAAAATATTGTCTCCCAATATTATAGCGACGGTGAAGAGCCCTTGTTCGGATCCAACTGATCGGCCCTCGTTGGGTGTTGACCTACCTCGGGTATATCGTCGTTATTGAGATATGATCATATGAGATCTCGCGAATATTGGGTTATGACTTGACTAGAGTATTGCGGTGATTGGCCCTAGTCAGGACCGTCTTATTCTAGAGGCAAGAGGTTGACTACCACATAAAGATGTGAATTGTCAAAGAGTTGACTAGTCAACCACCAAGAATCACATAGAGATATGATTGGTAAGTGTTACCTACCTTTCGAATTATTCCGGTTGATCGGCCCTCGTCGGGAATCGGGGTAACCAGATAGGATCTTGGCCACTAAAGAATTTTGAAAAGATTCTTGAAAGTCAATTGGGAGTAGTTGACTAGTGGGAGCAAAGTCATAAATCAAAAGACCATTTTTGATTTTGCGTGTATAAACAAAGAGTTCAATGAATTGCCTGAAGATGAACATGACACAAGGGAACAAGCTTTGGAACGGTTTCTACTAATGAAGAAGGGAATCAAGCATTACAAGAAGAAGTTTTCCAAATGGGAAAAAGAATGTACAGAAAAGAAAGCTGATCAATCTACATTGGAAGCTGACCTTGCACTAGCTAAGGAAGAAATTGAAAAACTCACTACAAATGAAGAACTGAGAAAGAGCATAAGAAGATTTTCAATCTTGTTCAAGAACAAGTTCTTTGGAAGTACTAATATAGCCACTTCATGGAAAGTATGGACAAATATCATTAACTTGAAATTCAGTCCAGCTTTTGAAGCCATGTTAGCACTAGTTGGAATTTTTGACGAAGCCACTCAAGAAGTTGAAAAGAAGACTACTGAAGAAACTGAAAAAAAGACCTAACCTTACATTTTTAGTTCATGTAACAAATGTACTCTAGTAGTTCTGTCGGTCCCTTGAAAAGACTTTGGTTAAGTTTAGGGGGGTGAATAAACTTAACACTTAAAACTTTGGAGTTAACAAATTCTGCAACTTCGCAGGTCGCAACGATACTTCAGAGTCTGTTGAGACTTCGTAGCTCGCCGATAAACGTAGTCTCGATAGTTGAGTTTTTGAATTTGTGCAGCGGAATTATATCAAAATTAAGCCTTAATACTTGTTGTTAAATATGATACTAAGTATTAGATACTCAGTAGTGCAAGTGTGTGATTTCAGTTGCTAGATTCAGTAGGTTGATGTGCAAAATAAACTAAGTGCAGAAATTAAATGCTGAAAGTAAGTAGGCTAGATTTTATAGTGGTTCCAGGTGGTGTAATCCTGCCAGTCCACTCTTCTCCTGTGATGTTGGAGGAAATTCACTAGAGATCTTTGATGTAGCTGTTACAAAGATTCCTAAGTTGTTTGTCCTTCACCAATAACTATGGCTTCACAAACTGAAAACTGGGAACAGGTAGGATTGCTGCTCCTGAGTCTTCCCACTGGTCCTTGAAGGGTAGGATTGCCTCTTCACCAGCTCCACCACAAACAACAGTCTTTCACACCCAACAGATGCTTCACTGTCTTCAACAGGTTCTTTATAGAATAAAGATTGAATCAAATAAATGATTCAGTTGCAGCAGCTTGATTAGGATGATATAATCAGCAGCTTGCAGTCTTCAAGTGTGTAATCTTGATGTAGCTTGAATACAGAATGCACTTGAAGAAATTCACTAGATCAGCAGCTTTATGCTCAGTAAGTTCAGCAGGGTGTTTTTCAGCTCAGAGTTATCTCTTAAAGTTTATCCAAAATTCATCATCTTATTTCTGAGTTGAAAGTCCTCTATTTATAGGCAAGAATGCATGTGACTTGTATTTGAAATTCAAATGTAACCGTTCCTTGTTTTTGTCCCATCTGATTTGCATTCTCGTCACTATTCATAGGATCGACACTCGTCGAATTCCTTTTGACGGTGCGGTCGTCCACCCCTTTGACTTGTATCCAATGGATAAAAATATGAATCATCCCAACGTTCTTTTAATCTCAGCCTTTGATTTCCTTGATAAGTCAGAGGTAGTTGGCTGTCCTTATCCATGTAATCTTCCAATAATCTTGAATTAATCGAGGTATTATATCAGCAGGTTCATCAGTTTGTTGAGATACATATCAGTCTGCTGAACTCCAATTTTCTGTGTATAAAATACAATGCAGCTGATTTCTTTTATCTAACTTTTATTTGTGAAGTTAGATTGCACCTTTTTAATTATAACCAAGTTCCAAACATCATCCAACTTATGGAACTTAGACCTTCTACACAAGGTATATGTGATCAGTTTAGGTCATCACAGACTTGCCTAAATTCGATCCCATATCCTTGACTTAAATTACTAAGTTTGATCCCTTAGCCTTCAGAATCGAGTTTGAACCCTCGGCCTTCGGTCTTCGGTCTTCGGCGCAGGTTCCCGACTAGTCTACCGACCTATCTACCCTATCGACTAGACTAGTCTGCCGACGAAGTCACCGACCATTACAGTGCTTGTTTGATCAAACCTATTTATGAATCAAACTCTAATAAACCTATACAATTGATCTAGACATCTTTTTGCCTTTGCACTATAACAGCTAGTATGGCACTCATCATCAAAACATAGAAATAAGTCCAACAATTTCCCCCTTTTTGGTGATGATGCCACTACCCTCACCTAATCATCAAAGCAAAAAGATTAAGACAAAAACAGAACAAATATTCATCTTTCATTGAAATCATTTGTTCAAAGCTATTACAGTCTAGAAACAGCAAAGACATAATGCAGTTAAAAATATGCTGATCTACTGTCTCTTTTCTCTTTCTTGTCTAGCCTTCTCAGCTTGCTCTTGATAGGCTTTGATTTGTTCTATCATATCCCTCATCCACTCATTTTCAATCAAAGTAAAATCAATGTAGGGATTAACTTGTTTCCACCAGTTCCAAGCTTCAGGCAGGATAAGATTAATATCATTCACTCTGAATCCAAACTTCATGTACAGTTCCTTGAATTCATCAAGTGAGTCCTTTGCTTTTGTGATAGGCAAGATCCTATCACCTCTGCCACTTCTTCCACCTCTTCCACCTCCGCCTCCTCTGTAAGTTGCCCTTAAGGCTCTGACTCTTGCTTCCCAAAATTTCAATGCCAAGAAAGAGTTTAGACCTTCATGATATCCCATGTCATGATAAGGTCTCCTTCTGTTATAGTATTCTTTCTTGTATTGTCTAAGGAGATCATCAGTAAGTTGAACTCGCAAGTGCAAAGTTGCCGAGAGCATTAATCTCATCCTCCCATCTTTTCTTTGCAAAGAGTCTTGCAGCCTCTTTTGCTGCAGTTGATTGGCCCTCTTCCCCCTTAGTGACATCATCAACAAAACGGGACATTAGGCCATGAATACCTCCCCGTGAGATTACCACTCTATTCAATTGACCTTCCATAATTTCGGTTCTTGTATCAATAGCAAGTAATCCTTGATTGCAAGGTCTCCTCCGGTAGATTGATCCTTTCGGTAAGTTTAGGATCGGGCATAGCAGTTGTTGTGCGGCAAAGAGCTCGGTAGGTTTAGGTGTAGCAAGCAAGGTTGTCAAGTTTCGATGGATGGAAATAAGTTGGTCTTTCGTAAACTTATCTTTCAATGTATTCCCTTGCTTGATTCCCCTTACATCCATCATCATATCATTAACGACATTTTGAGTGGATGCAAAATTTGAAGCAACCGTATCGCAGATTATTGTCCGTTTTCATTTATCGGGTTCATCGTTCTTCAAATCTCTGTTCTTGTCGTCAGTTGAGTTCTTAAGCTGTTGCATATCATTTCGACAGTTCTTAACTCATTCACAACTTCAACTGGCACTCCACTGGTCATTCTTCCACCAGTAGTTTCATCAGCAGGCTCCTCCACATTGTATTGTGGCCTATGATTGCTCATAACCATTGCCCAACTCCTATCCAGTCCAGCAGGGTTAGGTCCTTCATATTCCTCCAGAATAGGATCAATGGCGAGTTCCTCAAAAATAGGTACAAATGCACGTGGGGGATTAACATCAATATTTTCTTCTTCAGGCATCTGAAACTCCTCATCACTAAAGTCAAAGTCCAGCAGCTGCTCATCCTTATTAATAGCAGTCTGCTGACCATCTTTCCCTTCAGTGGTCTTGTCTCCAGTAGGCTCCACTACAGCAGCCTCTTCAGCAACAAGGGTTTCCTCCAAACCCAAATCAGGTTCCAACCTTTGTCCAGGTGCTGTTTGAGACTCAGCAGCCTGTACCTCCTGTTCAACTCTCTGTGGATTGAATATAGCCTCATTATCCACTTGAAATCCTTCAGCATGACCAATCTTGGTTAGGATAATGGCAGATTTATTAAGAGTGCCCTCAAAGTCAAAACCATCTTGATATTCAATAGATGCATCTGAGCTGGCACTAGGTTCACTGAAATTAGTAACCTTTTCTTCATCCAAATCCTCACTCTGTTCAGGTTCAGTTTCTGTAGTAGGCTTTACAACATGGAATGTAGAAGGTTCATCAGCTACCCTACCAGCACTCAAATTAATTCCCTCATTGATCAATGCTTCCAGATCATCCATGGTGAGATCCTGTAGATCCTCATCCATCTCACCATCCGCTGGCCCTCAGAAGACTTACCAGTATCAGTGGGCGTTGTACATGTGGTTCTTTTAACATTGCAGTCCCACTGGTTCCTCCTGGTCAGAGGGGAAATCTCCTCTAGAATCTGATGATGAGGAAGAGTCATCATTGCCATCTCTTGGATCCCTAAACTTGATGCCCTCCTCCTCTCGTTGCTCATCAAATAAGTCCATCAATGCGGATTGCGAGCAGAGTAGTATCAACTAGGTCCAACAGATTCTCCACTCCCAACTTGTTAAAAGCCCATTCTTCAAAATCTGTCATAGGTTCAGCAGCTGGCTTTTGTCTCTTGTAGAAACCAAACTTCCATTGAAAATAATCAGCAATTTGCTGAAGTTTGGGATCCACATACTCTTCAGTTTTCTTTCTTTCTTTCACATGCCTTTCAAAGGGCATGAAAGATCTCATGGGAGCAGCTCCAGTACCTTGTTGACCTCCAAAGGTTCCAACAAGTAAATTCATGGTTTCTTCAATAGATGTTTGAAAGTCAGTAGGTTGCTGAGGTGGTAGATTTGTGCCTACTACTTCCATCTGTACCACACTTGATTCCTCCTGACTTACATGCTCATCGCCAGGTTAGCGACAGATCGCTCTTCCCCCGAGTTCTTGCAACTATTGCGGGGTCTTCAACCAACTCTTCAATTACTTCTTCAACTACCACAAAGAAAGTTCAGTTCGGTGGTTTGCCGTGGTTCTTCGATAAATACTACAAGAAGAGCTCGGGGTCGTAGCTCGTCGTATATCTTCAACAGATTGCTCAACAACAACCTGTCCAGCATCAGTAGACTTGACAACCTCTTCAGGTGAGGAGTCAGTAATCTCCACAGGCTTGATAATAGTTAAGGGCTCAGACTCAATAGCCTCTTCTTCTTCTTCTACTGATGCTTCCTCTTGGACTCTTTGTGCTTCCAAGTTCTTTAGTTCTTTCCCTTTTCCATGTTTTTGTTTATGGATAATTTCTTTTCTCCTTTTGGAAATGGGTTCATCATCCTTTTCAGCCACAATAGACTTTCTCTTTCTACTGGCTTCCTTCTATTGTTCCCTCAAAATTTCAACAACAGTTTTCCTTGCAAAGCAACAGCAGGGTCAGTAACCTCCACTGAACCCTCAGCAGACTCAGCAGTCTGTGCTGTATGCTTCTTTGTTTTCTTTGAAGGCTTTAATACTTCAGTTATCTTCCTTGTATCTCCACCCTTTCTTTTCTTAGCAGCTTTCTTTGGTGCAGCAGGTTTAACAGATTTCTTTTTATGTTGCTTGACCTGCTCACCACCAGCATCACCATCATCTCCACCATTATCATCATCAGCAGCTTCTCCAGCAACCTCTTAATCATCATCTAGACCGGGAATAGCATCATCAATTTCCTTCTTGTATCTGGGATCGATTGATCTTTTCGGATGCTACATCGGGGATTCCCGGATGATTCAAATAGGGTCCGAACCATCAAACCTAAGGGCGTGGCCTTGGATTTCCTCTTTCCCTCTTTTTCTTCCTTGGCTACCTTCTTCATGTAGTGAATGAAGTAACTTGCCCAATCAAATTTCATGCTCCCGCAAATGATTATCATCAACTCTATCTTGGGTCCCGATAGAGTATCCATACTTCCAACCGGTCCAAGTATGTTTTTAGCAATGAGTTTGCTCAAGCAGTTGTACTCATGCCCAATATGTCTCAGGTTGATGCCTGGAACAGATTTGGTGGCTTCATTAGTTTTGATTTGATCTACAAACGCCATCTTGTCCAATCCCATTGCTTCGGATTGATTGAACCATCCACCACTTCATCAAATCCAAAAACTTCCCTCAAACAGACTTGAGGAAATTTCTATTTCTTGTCCATTCACAGCCGTTTTAAATGCTTCAGTTCCTTCCTGTATTTGAATGTTTCTCCAGAAACTGACAACATTTGTATATGAGATTGTCTCCAGTCTTATATTCAAGACATTCTCCAGACCGGCATATCTCCTTATTCTTCGACCAATGTTAATGGCCAATTCAGTTCTATTTGCATCCACAACAAAGCCTCTAACACTTTGGCTTGATTCAATCTGGACATCAACCTTTTCCGCCATTTGTATGAGAAGAGTGAGATGAAGAAGATTGATTCTCAAATCTGTGTTCACACAAAGTGTAAAAATCGCAGTTGATAAAGCGAGACTTTGCAAGTAGAGAATCGCCGAGATATAGGCCCGTATAAATAGACAGTGGGTAGTTGTAACCGTCGTGCACGTACATTGATGCTTGACCACGATTAATCGAATAAATACCGTCTTGACACGTGGCCCATTACTTCTCCATAATGTTTGTAACCGTTAGATCGTGTTACTCGCGGTTATAAAGGATGAAATAAATATCCCGCCAATTCTCGCTTTTTGACTTTAATAACTTTGACTCGTGTAACGTTCCATTCAAACAGGTAGTCCTCGGCGGGATGGGCACGGCGATCTGTTGATAAAGATGCTTCAAAGCGGCCGCCGATCAAGTGACTCGCCGATCCTTGTTTTCTCCTTGTTTTGTTCAATTGATAATACATGATGAAGTTTAATACCAATGACCGGTCCGTCAAGTGAGCTCACCCAACATGACAAAGACCAATCCCCTTGGCAACCTCATTTGCTCAATTGTCCAAACATAAGTACATGGAATTGTTGATACCAATGACTAATCTGCTAAGTGAGCTCACCCAACATAGCAAAGACTAATCCCCTTGGTGAATTCCAGTACATTGCTGAATATCAGTCAACTTTGATAATTCCAAGTTCAGTCCTTAATTTGGCAAATCTTTCACTGTCAAGTGGTTTAGTGAAAATATCAGCAAGTTGATCTTTAGTAGGGATGTATAGAACCACCACATCTTTCTTTTCAACACGATCTCTTATAAAATGATGTCTCACATCAATGTGCATGGTTCTTGAGTGCAAAACAGGATTTTCTGTGATTGCAATTGCACTTGTGTTATCACACATAATTGGAATTTCCTTTTCTTCAATTCCATAATCCCTTAATTGTTGTCTTAGCCATAGTACTTGTGCACAAGAACTTCCAAAGAAGAATGTATTCGGCTTCAAGAAGTGGAAGTTGATATAGAATTCGTTTCTTGCCGAACCTAGAGACCCGCCTATTTCCCATTAACTGACAGGTTCCTGAGGTGCTTTTTCTATCAATCTTGCATCCCGCATAATCTGAATCTGAGTAGGATATAACTTTGAAGCTTCCTTCCTTGGAATACCATATCCCTACTCCCAAAGTCTCTTTTAGGTACTTGAGAACTCTTTTGACTGCACCTAAATGACTTTCTTTAGGTTTAGATTGAAATCTTGCACAAACACCTACAAGAAAGGATATATCGAGTCCGCGCGCAAGAAGGTACGACGGATCGCCTATCATCCTTACGTATAAGGTCCGATCAACATCTTTGCCTTCTTTATCTTCATCCAATCTCGATATTTGTACTCATAGGGGTTGAATTTTTAGTGCTATTTTCCATACCAAACTTCTTCAAACAACTCCTTGGTATACTTGGTTTGATGAATGAAGATTCCATCTTTCATTTGTTTAACTTGCAATCCCAAGAAGTAATTCATTTCTCCCATCATACTCATTTGAAATTTGCTCTTCATTAGATTTGCAAACTTTTCACAAAGTAAATCATTTTCAGAACCAAAGATTATGTCATCAACATAGATCTGTACCAGTAGGGTGCTGTTCCCTTCACTGATTCTGAAAAGTGTCTTGTCAATGGTGCCTTTTGTAAATCCATTGTCCACCAAGAATTGAGATAGAGTCTCATACCAAGCTCTTGGTGCTTGTTTCAATCCATAAAGTGCTTTGTTGAGTCTATACACTTTATCTTCTTGATCTTTAACTTCAAATCCAGGAGGTTGCTGTACATACACTTCCTCCTCTAGAATGCCATTTAAAAATGCACTTTTGACATCCATTTGATATACTTTGAAGTTCTTATATGCAGCATGTGCCAAGAATAATATGATAGCTTCCAATCTTGCAACAGGTGCATAAGTTTCATCAAAATCTATTCCTTCTGCTTGAGAATAGCCTTTTGCAACTAGTCTAGACTTATTCCTTACAATGGTACCATATTCATCAAGTTTATTTCTGTATACCCACTTAGTACCAATGATATTTGCATGATTTGGCCTTTCAACTAGTGTCCAAACTTGATTTCTTTCAAATTCATTTATTTCTTCTTGCATAGCAATTATCCAATCTGGATCTGAAATTGCTTCTTCAACAACTTTAGGTTCCATTTGAGATAGAAAGCAAGTAAACATAGCTTCCGGTTGTCTTCTAGTCCTAACACCTTGCTTTGTACATTGCCAATAACTTGTTCAAACGGGGTGATTCCTTAACCATTGTGGATTCTGGTTATTTTGATTATCAGGAACCTCCTCTTCAGTAGGGTCTGCTGTAGCTTCCTCTACAGGGGGTTCAGCAGATCCTTGACTGCTTCAGTTGTTGCATCAGTAACATTACCATCAGGGTGTTCAGCAGGGGCAGTATCAGAAACTTTTAAATCATTGAATCTTTCCAAAACTTCAACACAATCTGGATCAGTGACTTGTTGATTCTCAGTAGGTCCACAATCTTCATCTTCCTTACCAGTAAACTTAGGTTCATCAAACACAACATGTATTGTTTCTTCATGTTTTAGTGACCTCTTGTTCAGCACCCTGAATGCCTTGCTGACTGAAGAATATCCCAAGAAAATTCCTTCATCTGATTTTGGTTGGAATGTTTTCAAGTGTACTTTGTGATTTAGGATAAAACACTTGCTTCCAAATGGATGGAAATAGGATATGTTAGGTTTCCTTCCATTCCAAACCTCATAAGGTGTCTTCAGCAGCTTCTTGTTTACTGATGTTCTGTTTTGTGTATAGCATGCTGTATTGACTGCTTCAGCCCAATATCTTTCAGGTAGCAATGCTTCACAAATCATTGTCCTTCCTGCTTCCTTTAAAGTCCTGTTTCTTCTTTCAAAGCAACCCCATTTTTTGAGGTGTACCAGCGGCAGCAAGTTGATGTAGTACACCATTCGTTCACAATATTCTCTTATAACTTTGTTGAGAAATTCAATACCCTGATCTGATCTTATCTTTATTACTGTTAAACTTTTCTCATTCTGTAATCTCTTCAAAAGATTAGGCATGCTTTGAAGTGTTTCACTTTTCTTGTTCATAAAAATCACCCAAGTGTATCTTGAATAATCATCCACAACCACTAAGGTGTATTTCTTTCCAATTACACTTGTTGGAGTTATAGGTCCAAATAGATCCATATGCATCAGCTCCAACACTCTATTAGTTGATTGTTTGGTTTTTGACTTGAAGCTTGTCTTTATCTGTTTACCCTGCTGACATGCATCACATATGGCATCCTTTTTGAATGTGATCTCAGGTAAACCAATCACCAGCTTCTTCTTCACCAACTGATTAATATCATCAAAGTTTAAATGATTCAACTTCTTGTGCCATACCGAATTAAGTTCAGACTTGGTATGCACAATCGAACGAGTTTCGGAACTAGAGTAGACCAATCCACAACATACATGTTTTGTTGTCTTCTACCAGCAAGTACAACTTGATCACCTCTTTCACTAATGACAATACAATTGTTTTTGTCAAAAGTGACTTTGTATCCCATGTCACAAAATTGTCCAGTGCTCAGCAAGTTGTAGTCCAGTCCTTCCACATATGCAACATTCTTGATTGTAAGTCCATTCCTCACAAGTGTGCCATATCCTCTTGTATATCCAGGTGTATTTTTGTTTCCAAAGTTCACCCTAGGACCATCTTTTGCCACAAAGTTTGTTAAACAGTGCTTATTCTTTGTCATGTGTCTGGAACATCCACTGTCAAAGTACCAGACACCCTACAAAACAAAGTTAATGCATTTTAGGTACCCAAACCTGTTTGGGTCCATAGTGGTCGATGGCAAGCATGACCCTTGGTATGTTTCCATAAGGTCTTCTCCGAATGTGTCATACTTTGGTTCATACTTTGGTTCATACATGTATTCCACACATCCATAAGTTCTAACAAAGTAGGTTGTGTAGGAATCACATATGTTTTACGGCCTTTTGGTTTATAATGTTGTTTAAAGTGATTCTTGGTGTTAGAAGCATTAGTATAACCATTTGTTTGTTTGTCGTTAGGAACGTACTCGTAATATAGAGTCCGCCGAGGTCTTGTGTAAGTCATCTCGTCGATCACATTGCCTAGGTTTTACCCTAGCTGCATGGTTATACTTGTTGTTTCTAACAGTAGGTACATGAGTATTCCAATCATCATCAGTGGGGAACAGTCTACCTTTCCCCCCTGAGATAAGTATCCCTTGAATGATTAACATTTTTGGGTTTAGGATTCTTATCCTTGGAATATTTCTCGTTTCTTACCCTTCGTGGTCCAAACAGACTTGGTAGCAGTGTCCGCTATCGCGAGCTTAGAAGGCACAGCAGTCCTATTTTTAGATTTACTCTTTTTATTAGAAGCTGTTGACTTCTTTGACTTCTGATTTTGCTTCCTTGAAGTATTCTCAATGGATTTTACTGCCTCAGCAACCTTACTAGGAGTTGGATCTAGTGCAGGTACAAACTTAGGACCAATTCTGGTACTAGGTTCAGTGACCTTACTGGATCCATTCTTGTTAGGTTGTTGAGTTCCAAATCCAAGCCCTGTTCTATCACCATAAGGTTTTCCAGATTTGTATGCAGCAGAGGAACAAGATGGTTCAAAGCAGATTCAGGGGCTGCTGGATGATCAGCAGGCTTACACTGATTCTGTCCAACATCTTTTTCTTTACCTTTGAGAACCCTTAATTCAGCTTTCAATCTTCCAACTTCTAACTCAAGAGCTTCTTTTTCAGCCTTCACAATCTCATAACCAGATTGTATTATCCTCAGTTGATTAAGGATGGCATCCAAAGTTTCATTATTGTCAGAATTTCTAGGATTTGAACCACAAGTTGATTCACAATCACAGCAGGAGTATTGATGGATACATTGTTGTATACCTCCTCAGTTTCATCCATATTGGCCATCAAAGCATAATCTTCCATATCAAAGCAACCAGTGCTGTGTCATCTGATTCATTTCCCTTTTCAGATTCAACTTCATACCCCGATTCATCTTCAAGCAACCATAGCCTTCTTGCCATATCTTCTTTGTTGACTCTTGGTCTTCGGCAGGTCCGGACAATCGTGTCTAAAGTGTCCAGGCTTCTTGCGGTTGAAGCAAAGATAATCGTGTTCCTTGCTTTGTTTTAACTCGGGACATTCGGGTTTGAAGTGTCCCGGTTTCTTGCAATGAAAGCACGAGATAGTCATTATCTTTCTTTGATTCCTCTTTCTTTCTCTCGTAGGCCTCTTTATGAAATTTCTTGCGGGGGCCTTTCCGGTCTTCATCATTCGATTTTCTTGCTCGGTAGGGCAACCGCTCCCGCATCTCATCAACAGATCATCTTGTCCTCCTGATGTTTCTTCTTGATGTGAAGCAGCCAATGCAGTGGTCTTTGGCTCTTCCTTTTCAGTCTCAGGTACAAGCTTTTTGCTAAATTCATAAGCCTTGAGATCTGAAAACAACTTGAAGGTGTCTTCTTCATGCAGTGTTCGGAGGATTTTGCATCATTAAACAAAAACAATTTATAAACCCTAACCTATATGCAAAACTAACTCCTAACCGGCCGAATACCGGGTAATTGCTAGTAAAGCGGGATAAGTAAGGGGTCGATCCACAGGGAATTGGGTTGTTGAATCTAGTTTTATTAATTCCTTTCAATTGTTACTCAAGAAAACAAATAAACGAAAGAACAAACATATAAACACATAGAACAGATAAAATAGATCTAAGCTATAAAAACTAAGAAAAACATAAAATAAAGATACATGGAATCAGCCAATATACAAACCAAGTGATTTCAATCCAAGTTCATCTCATGATTTTAATTCAATATTGTGGTTTCACCTTTACACGAGATACGAACTCCTAATTCCTTAGTGGATCCGTTTCTCAAGCTATGAATTCCTAATCCCTTAGTGAATTCAATTATCGATCTCTCCTCTCTCGAATGTTGAGACCAATTTCCATACAAAACGAAGGTGTAGATTCAAGTTAACTCTCGTATTTTAGAATCTAGCAACCTAGATAATTAATCAATTAATTTGTCACGAATTAACGATTAAAGATCCTATCTTTCTGTGGTGATCTAGCGTTTACGCAACTCTCGTATTGTAAAACATCAATAGCAAACTAATCACTCGATCTAATTCACATGACATCATAAAGCGCATAGAAAAATACAAAACGAATTAAAGTCCATGAAAATAAAACAAGGATTGAATAAATTAAAAAGGATTAAACTCACATAGTTTGGTACAATGGATGATCTCCATGATTCAACAAACGAAAATAAACATCCTAATCTAACCCGGATCACCGGAGCACAAGGCTCGGGTGACCGGCCTTGAATGCCCCGAATGCGGCTGCTGAGTAGTATTTGGTGTATGAAGAATTTTTGATGATATTTAGGGTTGGGGCGCAGCTGCTTAAATAGGAAAATAAGTCGGCTGTGGTTTAGTCGGCCGTGGACGCCCGTCCGCCTTGTTGGACGCCCGTCCAAGAATCTTGACTTTGTTCCAGACGTCCGTCCATGCTGCGTCCAAACTCTCTGTATCAAATTTCCTCTCCTGGACGCTCGTTTAATATTCTGGACGCCCGTCCACTCTGGACGGGACTTGGACGCTCGTCCAGTTGGATCAACAACTTGATTTCTTTCCTTATATCCTTTATTCTTCCATAAATCTGATTGATTCCTTTCCACTTGAATTTATCTCTTTAAAAATCATCTTTTCCATCAACAATGTGAATCTACAATGTAGGAAAACATACCAAAGCGTAACGATATTCCAAAATAATATAAAATCACAATTTAAGCACATAATTCGTTACGTTTTGCAATTTAACTATTAAAAACACCACTTGCTCAATATGTCAATTATAAAGCTCGATTTCTATGAAAAACATCCAGATATGGGGGAAATTGACATAAAATATATCCTTATAAAACGTATAAAATCACCCTTAACATGCAGCTTTCTCATTTCTTCTATTGCAGTCACCTTCATTTTCCAAACATCTTTTGCAGGTAGAGCCTCTAAGATTTTGGTGTTTATTTCTTCTTTTGAATAACTTACACTCAGCAGGGTAAGTTCATCCAGATTGCATTGAATCTTGATTCCATTTGCTCAATGGTTTCATTTGGCAAAGCATCTTGAACTTTTGGAACCTCTTTTACGGCCACACCGATTTTATTCTTCTTTATTGCATCGGTGCCTTCACGGATCAAATGTATCTTGTCCCAAAGTTCCTTAGCGCTTTTGCAATCTTTAACCTTCATGTACATATTGCTATCCAAAGTTCTATAAATGATATCAATAGCAATGTTGTTGAGGTTTGCTCTTTTTCGTCTCTCTCGCATTCCATTCTCTTTTTGGTTTAGGAATGTACTCGGTTGTATCACCCACTCGTTCGCCTTGGTAATCTCCGGTGGTCCATCGTTAGTACATCCATCATCTCATCATGAGTTGCGGCAAGGTATGCCTCGCATTCGACGTTTATACTCATCAAATCTATCAAGAGAACACATCGGCATAGTTCTAGCATACCGGGTGTTGTCCATGATGCAAGTCTTTGAAAATCGGCAACTTGAAAGAAAGTTTCAAAGAATTTTCACAAGCACAACAAGTAGGATTACTTTGAACGGAAGCCTTTCGCTCCGATACCAATTGTTGGTCCCTTGAAAAGGCTTTGGTTAAGTTTAGAGGGGGGTGGGGGTGAATAAACTTAACACTTAAAACTTTGGAGTTAACAAATTCTGCAACTTCGGCGGTCTCCGCGATACTTCAGAGTCTGTTGAGACTTCGTAGCCCGTCGATAAACGTAGTCTCGATAGTTGAGTTTGCTGAATTTGTGAAAATGGAATTATATCAAAATTAAGCCTTAATACTTGTTGTTAAATATGATACTAAGTATTAGATACTCGTAGTGCAAGTGTGTGATTTCGGTTGCTAGATTCAGTAGGTTGATGTGCAAAATAAACTAAGTGCAGAAATTAAATGCTGAAAGTAAGTAGGCAGATTTTATAGTGGTTCCTAGGTGGTGTAATCCTGTCAGTCCACTCTTCTCATATGATGTTGGAGGAAATTCACTAGAGATCTTTGATGTAGCTGTTACAAAGATTCCTAAGTTGTTTGTCCTTCACCAATAACTATGGCTTCACAAACTGAAAACTGGGAACAGGTAGGATTGCTGCTCTTGAGTCTTCCCACTGGTCCTTGAAGGGTAGGATTGCCTCTTCACCAGCTCCACCACAAACAACAGTCTTTCACACCCAACGGATGCTTCCTTTGTCTTCAACGGGTTCTTTATAGAATAAAGATTGAATCAAATAAATGATTCGGTTGCGTGCAGCTTGATTAGGATGATATAATCGGCGGCTTGCGGTCTTCAAGTGTGTAATCTTGATGTAGCTTGAATACAGAATGCACTTGAAGAAATTCACTAGATCAAGCGACTTTATGCTCAGTAAGTTCAGCAGGGTGTTTTTCAGCTCAGAGTTATCTCTTAAAGTTTATCCAAAATTCATCATCTTATTTTTGAGTTGAAAGTCCTCTATTTATAGGCAAGAATGCATGTGACTTGTATTTGAAATTCAAATGTAACCGTTCCTTGTTTTTCTCCCATCTGATTTGCATTCTGTCACTATTCATAGGACTGACACTGTCAGAATTCCTTTTTGACAGTGCAGTCTGTCCACCCCTTTGACTTGTATCCAATGGATAAAAATATGAATCATCCCAACGTTCTTTTAATCTCAGCCTTTGATTTCCTTGATAAGTCAGAGGTAGTTGGCTGTCCTTATCCATGTAATCTTCCAATAATCTTGAATTAATCGAGGTATTATATCAGCAGGTTCATCAGTCTGCTGAGATACATATCAGTCTGCTGAACTCCAATTTTCTGTGTATAAAATACAATGCAGCTGATTTCTTTTATCTAACTTTTATTTGTGAAGTTAGATTACACCTTTTTAATTATAACCAAGTTCCAAACATCATCCAACTTATGGAACTTAGACCTTCTACACAAGGTATATGTGATCAGTTTAGGTCATCACAGACTTGCCTAAATTCTGATCCCATATCCTTGACTTAAATTACTAAGTTTGATCCCTTAGCCTTCTGTAACTGAGTTTGAACCCTCAGCCTTCAGTCTTCAGTCTTCAGCAGGTTCCTGACTAGTCTACTGACCTATCTACCCTACTGACCTAGACTAGTCTGCTGACAGAAGTCAGCTGACCATTACAGTGCTTGTTTGATCAAACCTATTTATGAATCAAACTCTAATAAACCTATACAATTGATCTAGACATCTTTTTGCCTTTGCACTATAACAGCTAGTATGACACTCATCATCAGAACATAGAAATAAGTCCAACAAGTTCTTTGTAATTCTAGTTATAAATCAATGAATAAAAAGTTGATCTTTTTAATTTTTAGTGTTTGTGTTTTTATCTTTTTGCATTTCTTTTAATGAGGGTATTGGCATTATAAAAAAGCGGGAAATTGTTGGAAATAAAATTTATGCTTTGATGATGATTCATCACTTGTTTATTTATTTGTTTAACCCCATTGATGGAGTGCCATAACTAGCTGTTATAGTGCAAAGCAAAAAGATGTCTGGAACCGAATGTATAAGTTTTATTAGAGTCTGATTATTGTATAGGTTAAATAAGACAAGCACTGTAATAGATAGGACTCAATAAAGCCAGTTTACAATCTGAGGGTTCAAACTTAGCTGACTTTATTACAAGCAAAACTGAAGAAGGCAAGTTCGCTGAGGGAACAGACTCAGTTGGCTTATCTATAAAAGCTGAAGGCCGAGTGATCAAACTCAGTAATAAAGGCCGAGTGATCAAACTCAATAAACTCAGTATTCACTATTGGTTCTTTAAAAAGAACATATATATGACAACATAAAAGCCATTTAATATATGTATAAACATAAAGAAATAGTAGAAATAATCCAACCCGGTCGGATCCGGTCCAACCCGATTGGGTTTAGGACACTATTCCAACATATCACTCCCTGGCTTCAAAAGCTCCAGTGACTCGGTCTCTATCACTGCTCCTTGAGAACATATCTTTCAGCAACTATCATAAAGTTTGCAACTCCTTCTCAGATTCCTCTGATTCAATTGCCTCAGGTGATGTGAATTGAATTCACAGATTTGTTGATCAATCTCAGAGCTTGATTTGGAATTGAAGTTATGATGCTGAGTTGATCTCTAGATGTTTTCTTTAAGTACAGATAGAAGGCTTTGCACTTTGACAGAGTTTTTTCTTTGATTCAATCGTTGTTTTTCTTTTCTGTCAATGCCTTCTATTTATAGCCTTTATAATCCTCAATTTGAATTTTCGTCCGTTGGCTATTCAATGTGGGGAATAATCTTTGATTTAATTCTTGATTCCCCCTTAATTGTATTCTTCTTGATTTCATTGATTGGATTTCTTCAAACGTTTATCAGAAATTCCGTCCTTGATTGATCCTCAATTGATTGTGCATTTAATGCTTGATCTTCATCACTTGAAATCTGAACTAGTAAGCTTTACTTGGCCGTTCCCTGAACGGTTAAGTAATTCTCCTGACTTGGCTGTTTGGCTCTTCCTTCACTGCTCTGTCTTTACTCAGCCAAAAGTCAGTTTACTTTGCCGGTTCACTGCCTTGTTATTTTCTTTGGTTCTTTCAAGTACTTTTTGTACTTCACTGATTCTTGATTTGGGTGAGATCAGTGTACACCATATTCGACAATGTATTCCATCATTTAAATCATAACTTAGACTTATCCAAGGTCATCACAGACTTTCTTGGTTATAAGTCAGACCATTTTATCTTCACGGCTTCTCTGCTGATACTTGGCCGACTTCACTCTGCCGAATATCTATTTTGCTCTGCCGTCCTACCAACTAGTACAATACTTGTATGACTTAACTTATACAACATGTCAGACTCTAAGTAAAGACTTATACAGAGAATTCTAACTTGTTTCAGGCTTGCTATAACAGATAGTATGACCATCATAAAAACATAATAAAATGTTCCTAACAATTTCCCTCTTTTTGATGATGTCAAAACCCTCATAAGCCTGAACATAAGTATATAAAATTTTCATAAAAATATTAACAGAACAAAACTAAAAAATTTTATTCATTCATTCAGGGGCAATAAGATATTGCATCTTTTTATTTAAATCAAAGGCATAAACTTAATCATATGTGATTCAACAGATTAAACACAAAGGGCTACTTCTTTAACTCTTCAAACCTGATACCATTGCCTTTGATGCCCTTGCCCTTGTCTGTTGGGCTTTCCTTCTTTCCACTGGAGCTTTCAGGCTTTGAGCTTCCTTCCCTCTTTTTGGCAGCACCAAACCGTGCCTCAAGAATTCTAGTTGCTTCTTCAGATTCAGGGAGAGGACCATACATTTTCTCCAGTATTTTGTTGGTTGCTTCACTGACATTGATGAGTGTGTTAAGTTGCTGGCCAGAGTAATCCATAACCTCATCAAGATGGTGGATTTGCTGTGTATGAGCGTTCAAGGTTTCCACCATAGGTTTGAGATGTCCATCTAATTTGTCAGCAAGGAACTCAAGGTTCGTTTGGACATGATAGGGGATGAGATGCTGTAGATTGCAAAGCAAGTCCCCCTGTCTCTCCATCACCTCATCTTGAACTTTAATGTGACTGATGAGGGCCTTAATTTTTAGGTTTAAGGAGGTCGCATCACTCCTTAAGGCAGCTTTTAAATTCTGCCTGCTAAGATATTGCCTTTCTATATCCACAATGAGCGGTTGAATGTCCAACTTGAACATTCTATCTTCATCATCTTCTTATGGTGCAGATTGTTAAGGGTGATTTTATACGTTTTATAAGGATATATTTTATGTCAATTTCCCCCATATGTGGATGTTTCTCATAGAAATCGAGCTTTATATTGAAATATTGAGCAAATGGGTTTTAAAAGTCTTTAAGTGTAAACTTGAGCTAATTTCGTGATTTTATTGGTAGTTATCTATGGTTTTACACTTTGCGTGTTCTTATGGTTTTGAAGGTACATTTAAATGTCATGGAGAGGGATGAAAGGAGCTTAAAAGATGTTCAAGTGATGATTTGCATGGAAGGGAAGAGATAGAGATGAAGTTGGAATGAAGATCAAGATGAATTTGGAAGAAAAAGAGCTGAACGCACGTCCAGGTCCCGTCCAGGTTGGACGGGCGTCTAAAGGAGTGGAATGGCGTCCAGGAGGAAAAAGTTGAACAGAGAGTTTGGACGCTGAAGTGGACTGGCGTCCAACAAGACCAGACTGGCGTCCAGAATCCTTGGACGGGCGTCCAAAACCGACATAGCAGCAGCCGACCTAGTTTTCTATAAATAGCAGCTGCGCCCCAACCCTAATCACATCAGATTTTCACACATTATTGACTCTTATTGATACATATTCATAAGAAGAAAACCCTAGGCGGCCCCACCCCCCTTAGGGGAGGCTGGGGTTGCGGATTAATTAGGTTTTTATTTTCGTTTTCTTTTCTTGGTCGATCTTGATGATGGCTTGAAGCTGTGAACTTGGAGCAGCCATGGGAGATTTTCCAGCAGCGTTTTTATTCTTTCTTTGGATGATTTTGTGAGTGTTTTAATTAAAGTTTGTATCTTTCCTTTGTTTATTTGTTTATGCAATCGATATCGGAAGATGTATTGCTATTTGATGTTTACCGTATGATGGAAATCGGTGTAAACCTTAGATCACCATAGGAAAGATTAGACTTTTAACCTTGACATAACGGAAGTTGATAGGTTAGATTTCTAGGTTGTTAGATCTAATAAATCTTGCACCTTGTTTCGAGAGCGTTAATCTCTATAGATCGGAAGATGATGAGATTGATAGACGGATTACTTACGGAAGTAGGAATTCATACCTTTGATTAGGTGAACCACAACTTTGATTGAATCATCATAAGATAATCTAGGGAAGAATCAAAGGTTGCGGGATGGTGGATCATGTTTGTTCTATGTTGATTTGCTTCAGTCATTATCATGATAGTTAGTTTTATTGTTTTCTTAGTTGTAGTTTTATTTATTTATTATCGCTTTTATCCTCCCTGGCTTTGGACTGACAATCCTCTGTCCAGTTTATTTTATCGTTTTTAGTTTCGTTTTAGTAGTAACAACCTTAGGAAAATTAATGAACTAGATACCCCGATTCCCTGTGATCGACTCCGGTATTAATCGCTATACTACGATCCCTACACTTGGGGAATACCGGATTTATAAATTTTATTACTTGTTGTTTTCATTAGATAAATCCGTGACAAGTTTTTGGCGCCGTTGCCGGGGAATCGGTACGGTTGTCTAGTTTTTATTAATTTTTTCTAAAGTTGTTCTGTTTTGTTTTTCGTAGGTAGTTTGTGTTATCTAGTGATTATTAATTTTTCATAGGTTTGTGTTTAGGTTCCAATTAGGGTTTTGTTTAGTTTTCGTGTTTTGTTTGGACCTGTTTTCGTGTTTAGCAGCGTTTATGTGCTTCGGTTTGAACGTAAACGGGCGCCCGAGCTATTGGACGCCCGTCCGTCCAAATCGATCGTCTCTCGTTTGTGTTTTGCCCGGTGCGGACGAGCGTCCAAGTAACTTGGACGCCCGTCCTGTTCTTTCTCCAGGAAGACGTCCGTCCGTAACTTGGACGCCCGTCCGGCCCGTCTGTCACCAGTTTTTATTTATTTATTTTTGTTTTAGGTAGATATCGTGGTTTAGGGTTTCTGTTTTTCGTAGGTAGGCTTCGTAGGTAGGGTTCTGAGGTTGAATCATCTGACTCCACGTTTTTCACGGTCAAATTTTTGGATAAAAGGGATCGTTTTGGCACTCGTTAGTATTTTGGCCGTAACTTTTGGCTCGAGTGTCCGTTTGGAACGCAGGACCCCAATTCGGAAAGCTCGTTCCGACGCCGACGACGTGGTGAACCGCCATAGGCCGTTCAGTGCCGTTTTCGAGGTCAAAATCCACTGTTTTCCCTTCCATTTTGGGCTCAGAAGATTTCAACACGTTTTTTTTTCCTTTTTTTTTTAGTGTTTTCTGTTTTTCTGTTTTAAATTTTTCGTAGTTTAGGTTCAGGTTTCTGTTTCCGTATCTTTTTAGGTAGTTTTCAATAAAAGTAGCGTTAAACAAATTGAGAGTTTTTATTTTTGCCGTGTTTCGATGACCGTTGGGTTAAGAATGTGCAAAAAGTTTTTTACTCAATTTATGAAACGTGAATTTAGGTTTCATAGTTTTGTTTTCGTTTTTAATAAACACTAGGGTTTCTGTTTTAATGATATGGTATTAGGATATGATGTTAGGGTTGCTGCTGTTTTCTAGTGTCAATCGAGTCTGCTGAGCTTTTCTGCTGAGTCAGACGGGCGTCCATAGTAAGTGAACGCCCGTCCGTCCCATAACGCACCAACTCTGTTCTGTTTTTAGAGAGTCAGACGAGCGTTTGCCTGTTACCCGAACGCCCGTCTGCTCTATGTGGTTCTGGACGAGCGTCTGTCTTGACCAAACGTCAGTCCAGTGTGTCAGCTTCTAGTGAATAGAATTTGATTTTTAATGCTTTATTTGACGTGGATATTTTCATATGAGCTTCTGTGGCTAATTACTTCTACGTAGATGTTCTGAACTTGCATGTTTACATCTTTCCATCTACGAATCCATGTTAAATAATTGATTAATTTTTATATACATGCTACATTAATTGACATGGATGTTTTATTGTGAGCCTCTGTGGCCGTTGTGTATATGCGTAGATGTCCTGTTCTTTCACCGTTATGTTTTCTTTCCATCTATTGCAATCCATGTTGAGTAATTCACCTAGCTAGACGTGATTCTAATATGACTTATGTTGTTCCTGTTGTCGTCTATCTAGGGTGTCATGATTCATCCATGCATGTTATAGTTGATGTCGGTTCTCGTATGCTATAACTGTTCTTATTGTTATTTAGTAGCTAATGTCGGTTTCCGTATGCTACATATCGTTGTGATGAATCCTGTGAGCTTTGAGACTTATGTGTTTTCTTGTTATTTTTGTAACTCATATGGGTAGCTACTGTCGGTTTTCCGTATGCTACCATGTCTTCTTATGAGTTATATCTGTTTAGTATAGCTAACTGTTGGTTCTCCATAATGCTATCACCTTTGATGAGTCTTAAGGCGCGTCTACACTGCATGTAATGAATAGTACTGTCGTTTATAGTAAACTATAATTATTTGGTAGACGTTTATGATATACATGTCGTGTTGCAAATGAGTGGGCTAGTTTTCTTTCTTTTATTTTCTTTTATTTTTGCATATCATTTAGTTGCATGTCATCTAGTTGCATTGTTTTTCTATTTTTCTTTTATTTTTTTTCTTGAGGGTAGTTACTGTCGGCTTGCCGTACGCTACCACTTTATCATGTAGATTGCATTGTACTATCTTTTTCATGTAGTTGCACCTAGCCCTACTGTTTTGTAATGTTCCATGTATAATTTCCATCTTTATATGGGCTTAATTTGAAAAATCTCTATGACTTCTTTTCCATGTATAATCCTCTATCATTATTAGTTGGAGTTTGATGTTTCTGTTTGCACATGTGGTCTATATTATTCTACGAGCTTCTGTGGCTTTATTTCTTTTTGTGCTTATATCAAACTTCCGTTCAGTTGTGTTTAGACGCTTAGATGTTCTGTACTTTCCCTGTTTGATTTTGTGCTTTTTATGTTATATTCCCCTATTCCCCGAGATATTGCCATGTTTGTTCAAGTGTGCAGGATATTTGCGATAGCAATTGTGAGCTTTCCGATGAAGCCAGTTTTCCGGTGGATGGTCCACAGTCTACTGATTTCTTCAAGCGTTTCTGGATTGGATCTCTGGCCACTTCCAGAATTGGTCCTTTTTTCGAACTACAATCAGCTAAGTTCTTTTATCTTTCCTTTAATTCTGCACAACATGAGGACATGTTGTAATTTAAGTGTGGGGGAGGGGAATGGTTTGGTGTATCTACATATCGTTTGCTTAATTCGTTATATTTCTATGAAAAAGTGCTGAATTTTAAAATTTTTGTTTGTTTCGTCCCAAGTGAGCAAAGGCATATCTTTATTTGAGTTTTTATATCATTGGTGCGTTATTTTGCATATTTAGTAAATTTAGATGTCTCACCCAACACTATTTTTCACGTGCCATAGTAAATGATGAGCTATATTTTAGAGCTATGCCCGTTTGATTAGAGATTTTTGATGATTATCGCATGATTCTTTGCTTGCATACGAATTTTGAAAATTTTAATAGTTTGTGTTTAGAATTAAAGTATGACATACTGTGAATATCTGAAGGTTTGAATGTGATAGGAGGGATATAATTTAAGGTTTGTATACCAATCTAAGATGAATAATATGAATAAAATATGTGTACGTCGGATGTAGCTGCCAATGATTTGAGTGCGGTAGGGCATTATCACGAAATGTCCTATACCACTATGAGGTTCAATAGCTCCCGACTGCCTGATGATAGTAGTCCAGCTAGGGTGTTATCACGAAACATCCTATTGCTGGGAATGAGGGCATATGCTATATATGTGGAATTAAGTTAATCTTAAAGAAGAATTTAGTGAATGGTAATGTGAAAAGATGGTTGGAAACCGTAGTTATATATCTTCTGACTATCCCCAGTATAAACTGAAAGATATGTTGTAGGGATTATCCTCTGAGTATGTCAGAAAGGTCTTAAATACCCTCTATCATTCTTTTCGGACATGTTATGTTTTGTGAGGTGCATGTTATAATCGTTTTTATATTTCTGATCTAAATGGGAGGTTGGCTAGTTTTGCTTGAATCAATTTCAAGTGTGGATTTAGTGGAAATTTGTTATGGCTATGCACACACACTTGGGTGAACCTCTAAACTATTGAATATGCTTTATGGTTGCATGAATGTTTATATGTCTCGAGTCTTGATTATGTTTTGTCTTGCTCGGGACGAGCAAGGTTTAAGTGTGGGGGAGTTGTTAAGGGTGATTTTATACGTTTTATAAGGATATATTTTATGTCAATTTCCCCCATATATGGATGTTTCTCATAGAAATCGAGCTTTATATTGAAATATTGAGCAAATGGGTTTTAAAAGTCTTTAAGTGTAAACTTGAGCTAATTTCGTGATTTTATTGGTAGTTATCTATGGTTTTACACTTTGCGTGTTCTTATGGTTTTGAAGGTACATTTAAATGTCATGGAGAGGGATGAAAGGAGCTTAAAAGATGTTCAAGTGATGATTTGCATGGAAGGGAAGAGATAGAGATGAAGTTGGAATGAAGATCAAGATGAATTTGGAAGAAAAAGAGTGAACGCACGTCCGGGTCCCGTCCGGGTTGGACGGGCGTCTAAAGGAGTGGACCGGCGTCCGGGAGGAAAAAGTTGAACGAGAGAGTTTGGACGCCGAAGTGGACGGCGTCCAACAAGACCGGATCGGCGTCCGAGAATCCTTGGACGGGCGTCCAAAACCGACATAGCGACGGCCGACCTAGTTTTCTATAAATAGCATGTGCGCCCCAACCCTAATCACATCGATTTTCACACATTATTGACTCTTATTGATACATATTCATAAGAAGAAAACCCTAGGCGGGGAGGCTGGGGTTGCGGATTAATTAGGTTTTTATTTTCGTTTTCTTTTCTTGGTCGATCTTGATGATGGCTTGAAGCTGTGAACTTGGAGCAGCCATGGGAGATTTTCCAGCAGCGTTTTTATTCTTTCTTTGGATTATTTTGTGAGTGTTTTAATTAAAGTTTGTATCTTTCCTTTGTTTATTTGTTTATGCAATCGATATCGGAAGATGTATTGCTATTTGATGTTTACCGTATGATGGAAATCGGTGTAAACCTTAGATCACCATAGGAAAGATTAGACTTTTAACCTTGACATAACGGAAGTTGATAGGTTAGATTTCTAGGTTGTTAGATCTAATAAATCTTGCACCTTGTTTCGAGAGCGTTAATCTCTATAGATCGGAAGATGATGAGATTGATAGACGGATTACTTACGGAAGTAGGAATTCAAACCTTTGATTAGGTGAACCACAACTTTGATTGAATCATCATAAGATAATCTAGGGAAGAATCAAGGGTTGCGGGTGAAGGATGCAGGTTCTTAGATCTAAACGAGTTAGATCTACGCGCAGCGGATGGATCACGATTTATATGACACAATTCATAAATAAAGGACTTAAACTACTACAAGGGGGTTAAGATCATGTTACCAATATAGGGAAGAGAAGCCTTGATCTTCCGATGTGTTCTCCAAACGGCGGTTGGTGGACACCCTTCTTGATACACGAGCCTCCTTGATACGCAACCAGAAAAATCCCGAAGATTTTTCCAACTCGAACCCTAAGAATAGAGGCCGAAATTTTTCGGCCAATTTCTCTCGGTGAATAGTGACGTGAATAGTACCTTTCAATTAAGGCTTGGGAGAACTCTCTTTATATAGGAGAGTAAACCTTGTCCTCCAAGGATTAAATAATTAAGAGATAATTATTACATTAATCCTTTATTCCAAATAAAAGATAAATAAAATGATTATCCCAAACAAATTAGGATAAATCATATTATTATCTAATATTCCATGAATTATCATTTAACAAATAAATGATAAATCACATGTCAAAGAATTATCCAAGAAAACTAATTTCTCTCTAATTAATTGACTCACATTGGCGCCACATTAAGGGTTTACTAAGCCCACATAAAATGTCTTTTATGTGTATTATATTATTTAGCCCAACCAAATAATATCCATGCATATCAATTAATTAGCCCAGCCAATTAATTATCACCGAGGCCCAAATAACAAGATTATCGATCCGAATTACGAAGCCACATCGGGGACCATGGACCTATAACCGTAGCTCCAATAATTAATTATTCATCGAACGAATAAGTACATTAATTATTAATTCCGGGATTACGCCACCATAAACCCGAAACTGAACTCTACCGATTATAGATGTATACTTAACTCAACCCATAGAGTGAATAAGCGTCCATTGATATAATCAATACATACGGATTAACCCTCCATAGACTGTCCATTCGAGTGGGAAGTCTCCGTGAACCCGACTCGAATATCTTATCCTTATTTACCATTAACCCCCGATGATCAATTAGCACACATATCCGACTAGTAGCTAATTAGTCAAATGTGAACTCCCGGGATCGATCACTTTCTTAGGGCTAACAAACAAGGGGATTAATCTCTCTACTTCCCGCAGGAAGGAATGGATTCCATGTCTGTGAAAATCAGAACTACTCACTCATCTGGAGATAGTGCCAATGAGAAGTGGCTTGGAATACATATTAAAGTGAACCGTAACTAACACATCAAACACTACCCCGGGACAAGCAGCATCCTGTGATCACCTCAGGATTAAGGTTGATCCATATATGATCATGTAATGATTTAATAAGATTCCTCGATTACGGAATTATATCAAGAAATTCAGATTAAATCGGTCCAGTCCTATATGAATGCCATCATATATAAATGCCCCACGTAGGTACCCTCACCGACAGTCCGGATAAGACTATCACACCCTAAGGTGTTACGGGCGCATTATTGGTGTTTTAATCAAGAGACCCTAAACTCGATTAAGTTCACCACGGACTAACGATTTAAGTATATCACCACTAACTCAATCCTCACGTGCATGCCATACACCGAGTTAAGCGGTTACATATGCGATATACTTAGGGTTTGCGGCGGTGTATTATTTACAAGCACAAAGCAAGTAATAAGGTGAGATAAATTCTGTCATCCATTAAAAACAATTACACAAATTGTCTTTCGGGCACTACACCTAACAATCTCCCACTTGCACGAAATGACAAGCAACAATTGTTTTTAGAGCACACCCTTTCTCATCTTATTCACAACACTCTCCCACTTGCTCTAAAAGCAGATAAGACATATCCATCAATGCCGTACCCTCCAAGCACTCGACTTGGTACACTGATTAGCTAGGTTGTCGACTCGAGACGATCTTTAGGATTGAAACGTTATCGGTCCTTCCAATCAGGCGGTACTCTCTCTCAATATGCTTTTGACTTCTTGTGACCGAGAAGATCCTTCTAAGCTATCTCTTCATTGTTTTCACAATGAAGTGATATCGGCTTATCTGACCTGGAATTACTCCCAGACCAAAAGGGAAATTCTAAGCACTATGAATAAACACTGAGCCCGAGATCAACTTAATGATCATCCTTAATCTGACTACAAGTCAGAATCAGTGTAGTCAACCATATTCAAGTTTGCACCCGAATATGCAAGCACATTATTCCTCGTTCTTCAAAAATGCTTGAGGACGTACTAAACCGCTATTCACTGCTCGAATCCGAGATTCGACTACTATTGACTTATTATGACCTGACTTGCCGTTATCCAAGAGAGACTCTATCCCATTTTCTCTTTATCCGGAGATTTAGAGAATCATTCCTAAGATGTAAGGTAGGACTACTCTCGATGAATGTTGCATACGTATATGCATGATCATCTTATTCAATAAGATAGGTGGGATAGCCAATGACTCATTCTTATGAATTTGACCGAATCGATTCTTAGAATATAGTCCAATTCTCTCATCCAGAGAATCTTGGCCTGTCAGTTTCCGACTTCAGATAGCACACACATGTTGTTTCCAACTGTTTCAGTGTTATCATTCATGAACACTAATACTACTACTTTACCAATATTGATATCCAGTCTACGAAAAACTTATCAATATTTTGGTCAAGTCCACATATTTTAAAACATGTGACTTTTAAATGACCGAGAGGTTCTCTTAAATCCACAAAGGATATAAGCCATGGCAGGCCTCCTACCAAAGGTTCTTTCTGAATGAATTAAGATATCGTTAGTCTCGCAAAAAAGGTCTTAGGGAATCACCCCTATCTTCTGCTTTGTAACGAATCCGTTATTCATTCTTAGCTAAAACCCTTCTATTCTGAATGAATTCAGATTCCGTTGTTCGGCAAGAAAGTCTCGGGGAATCACCCTTATTTTCTGCTTTCTAACAAAATCTAGCAAGACTGAGTGGTGAGAGAGTTCAAGGTCTGGTTAACTCTCTACTTGTCAGGGAATCACACCTATACCACTCAGCTTTGAGTTGAAAAGTTTAAACTTTCCTATTCATTCGACTCTTTTCCGTGTAGATCCAATTGCTCCCACGGGCCCGAGATACTCGGGTGGTTCTACAAGAGGTGAACGAGCGGAGTACCAAAACTCCATTCACGGGGTTAAGGTTTTCAAACCAACCTCTATAATCGAATCCTATACAGACCCACCAAGAGCCATAGGTTATCAATCACCCCAGCAGACTATAAAGTCAACAAAATCACAATGGGTCAACGGTTAAACCATACTCCCACTGCGTCTTGGGTGGATTGACATTCTGATCTAGTAGTATTTATCAATGTAATCACCAACAACTAATGTTGGACGTGGTCTGATTAAATCGATAGTAACTACCTTTGGGTAACCGTACTCCAAGGTTTAAGGCTATTTCTTATAGATTCTATCGTAAAGCTTGTGACGAGTTCAACCGTCACTTTCGATCTCAAGAATCTTATAACCAACCTTTACTCGTCTCATTAAGGCATTTCACGAACAAGTCAAAATGCGAACGTATGCGCAAAATCTCCGATCCTACCTTCAAGCATTAAATGCTAAATGCCTACATTTACGGAAGTGGTGTGAACCGAATTCACTCCTTATCCATAAATTCACTAGCATATTCTAGGTAGACTTCTCGGTTTACATATTAATGTTAACCGTTATTTTGCAACGAATTATCTTAATCGAGTTTAGCAGTGTATTGTAGTATATCAATAACTATATAGGGCAAGTCTATGGTTTCTTCCTTAGTGAGAAACATTCCACTAGGAGACAGGCCGAGCATCAGTCCCAAGACTATGCGATAGCCTATTTCTGAGCATGGAATACTCTATTCTCTGCTAAAATCAGAGACTCCTCCTCGTATTCTTTTGATAAACTAATCACATTTCGAGTAGTTATCAGACAAAATGTCACCACTCAAAAACTCCCACTAGCTTGTATCTCTCACTAGACCCCGAAGGTCATGGTGAACAAGCTATGTTACCCCTTCAAATCTATTACCCTTTCCCGATTGAAAGGAAACTTAGTCATTGTTCCTTTGAGATAGTGTTCCTAGACTGGGAGATAGGAATCACCCTTAGCCAGTCGTCAGGTCTTATCTTTAGGATATATGCACTAATTAATATATATTGAAAGGTCGCTTATCTTAATACGGAAACCTTTTACCTTTAATAGTTTTAGATGTGTTATACTTATTCAAAGCATTTCTTAGTGGTTCGACTTTATCAAACAAAAGTCCGAGTCTTGGATTCGTACTACAAATGTCATATTCACTTTCTATGAGGCAACAATATATCGAGTTGAAAGTGAATCCATTTGTTTCAACGAATCTGTAAACAGAAAAATAAATTTTTATGTGATATTCAAGGATAGAATCCGAAATTCATTTCCTTATATCACTCCCACTATTCTAGCTGAAATTACTGCCCATTGTTACTCTATTAATCGTTAATGCAAAGCTCTCTTGTTCTTCCAAAGAACTTAGCTCCCGAGTCGAGTTACTCAGTTAAGAAAGTTGCTAAGGATTCATTGGTTAGTGATCCGAAATCACTTTCCTTATCCTATACTTTCTTTACTTAATGTTTCGGTTTAGCCTCAAAACTTTAGTTAAGATGATTAATACTTATAGACATTCTTTCCCATTCTTAACTTTCCTTAAAAAGAAATAGTCTTGAACTAGCGGTTCGTTTGAGTAGACACTACTCGTGAAGCGTGGGATGTCTAATGAAAGCGTTACCCAGTGGGACTAATTTTCTAATAAATTAGAAAAACATAAGATAAAAGCTCCCACTAGTTTATCGGTTCCAAATACCGTCTAACTAGCGATACTTTAATTGATGATTCTCCAATTTTTCTATTAGAAAATTTCTCGTGTAGACACTACACAATTAAAATTCACTAGAAGAATTTTATCGTCCCAATCTTCTTTCAAACTAACTGCGGTTGTCTCTCGTTCTGCACGAGTGACAGCAGTGACATGTCTATTTACGTCACTTAAGTTTTGAAGGCTTCAAGAGAAATATCTCTTCCGAAAAATTAATCGCATGTGAGATTAATAAATACAACGTTCTAGTTACTTACCACTTTTTAACGAAGTCATTACTAGTCAATTTTACACTAGCGAGTCTAGCACCTTAGAGATATATATATAACGAGTTGCAAATAAAATTGACAGAAAATAAATCCAAATCATACACTACTAAAATTTTAGGAACATAAACTAAGTACTTATAGTCTATCCTACCGTTCCAAGGATTTAATCTAATGCCTCAGTGCCGCCTTAGGGTAGGTCAAAGAGGTTTCGATTAATATTGAAGATCAGATTGAGAATCGAACATCTCATTTGTGATCGTCAATCACCTCACCTTTTTCAGCCAAGGTACTACCAAAAATACCCTTTATGAGTGTGACCTACTGTCTCAGATTTTTAGGTAGACCCCGAGTGTGCCGCCTTAGGGTCGGTCAGTGACCCGACGAGTACCCAAAATCCGATCCTTTCGGAGACCAAGCCTTGAATTTTGATAGCGGTGAAGGCCTTCCTTAGGGAGGCCGGTCCCGAGCCGGCACGAGGCGTCACCATTCTCTCACGTTGCTTGTGTCAACGAAGTAGAGGCCGTGGGGTCGGTGTCGCCTCTCCCGCTCCCACTCAATATTTTGAAAAAGTGGTGGGTTTACTGATCACGTTTTTGGACTTGATGTTACATTAAGGAACAATAAATCATAGGCCCGAATGTTGTCGGTTATGTGGGCTAGCCCACCCGACCTATTCGTTAGAACATATATGGCCGTCGGACGGGTCAAGGCTAGGAGAGGTCCGTTGAGCCGTAGTGGCTCTTCGGATGGCTCAGTATTGCCAGACCCCCGTGCAAACGCCACACGTGGAGGGTGAAGTCGATTGAGCCGTAGCTCGTTGACCACCCAACCGTGGTTAAACCACTTTCGAACCTGTTTGCCCGTGATTATCCAATCTTTAAACATCAAACTTTCACGTAGACACTACGGAACAAAAACGTAATCTCGTCTTAGGTAAGGTGGAATTCACCGAGAATCCAACACCTTAACCACGAGGTTTCGGGATTTTACTTCTTATGCTTTCGCAGAGTGGGATTCACCGAGAATCCATCACCCAACCTCGACGATTGAAAAAACCCGTGTTCCTCGGTTTTTACCCTAATTAGTTTCTAATTAATATCAAACAATTAATTAAAACTAATCGTGTGTTTTATACATGCCTAACTAATTCCTCGAATTAATTTCTACATGTATGCATATGGAGTGGAATTCATGATATGATGCATGTCATGGCAATTTTCCGGTTCTACTCATACAATCTACACATGTATACTAGTGCGGAAAATAAACACCGAGATGGACCGTTGGCACCCCCGTAACTAATCTATTTGAAAATAAATTAAAACCCTAATCTGCAGCTGTTGAGAATCTTCAACGATCGGCATATCAAACGAACTCGGATCGGGACGAAACTTTCCAGATCTGTTCCTCACTCCTTGGGCTTCATTATGGACGGTTGGATCGGAGCTTTGACTTGTCAATCTTCTCCAGTGAGCCGCCCAACTTGTTGCTGAATCTGACTTTTTCAACAGCGCATCAGAGACTTCCCGAGGCCGATCGGGGATCGAGATGAATCCCGATCGATCTGAAATTTTTATGCTACGTCAAAAACTCCATGATATGCGATCTGACCGGTCGGATTTTAATTTGAACGGTGTAATTGTTCCCAGAAAATCGAAGAAGTCACAGTTAGGGTTTCTGTGAATCCTGCGTTTTTCTGTTACAGCAGCCACTTCGCAGCAACGAACGGAAACCCAAACGGACTCTGATCGACACCAAAATTTGGGGGATTGTTCATCAACTTCTAATCTTAATTCTGACTGGAGGGATCTTCGTTTTAACGGCTCAAACAACGGAAAAAACGAAAACACTATACAGCTACTAAACAGATCTATTTACAGGAAATTAAACTTGCAATAATAAATAAATTACATAATTTCCTATACTCATATTAACGAATTTTCATCGTTTATATGAGTTTACAATAGATCTAACGGGAAAACGGTGTCAACCCCAATCCATCTCTTCAACCATAGCAATTTAAAAATTATTAATGCATAATAGTAAGTAAAATATCACCTACATGCAATTCCACTCCTTTAAATCGTTTAACTATGACTATGACTATATAAATCGTGGAACCTGGCTCTGCTACCACATGAAGGATGCAGGTTCTTAGATCTAAACGAGTTAGATCTACGCGCAGCGGATGGATCACGATTTATATGACACAATTCATAAATAAAAGACTTAAACTACTACAAGGGGGTTAAGATCATGTTACCAATATAGGGAAGAGAAGCCTTGATCTTCCGATGTGTTCTCCAAACGGCGGTTGGTGGACACCCTTCTTGATACACGAGCCTCCTTGATACGCAACCAGAAAAATCCCGAAGATTTTTCCAACTCGAACCCTAAGAATAGAGGCCGAAATTTTTCGGCCAATTTCTCTCGGTGAATAGTGACGTGAATAGTACCTTTCAATTAAGGCTTGGGAGAACTCTCTTTATATAGGAGAGTAAACCTTGTCCTCCAAGGATTAAATAATTAAGAGATAATTATTACATTAATCCTTTATTCCAAATAAAAGATAAATAAAATGATTATCCCAAACAAATTAGGATAAATCATATTATTATCTAATATTCCATGAATTATCATTTAACAAATAAATGATAAATCACATGTCAAATAATTATCCAAGAAAACTAATTTCTCTTTAATTAATTGACTCACATTGGCGCCACATTAAGGGTTTACTAAGCCCACATAAAATGTCTTTTATGTGTATTATATTATTTAGTCCAACCAAATAATATCCATGCATATCAATTAATTAAATTTACCCAATTAATTATCACCGAGGCCCAAATAACAAGATTATCGGTCGAATTACGAAGCCACATCGGGGACCATGGACCTATAACCTATAAGTAGCTCCAATAATTAATTATTCATCGAACAGAATAAGTACATTAATTATTAATTCCGGGATTACGCCACCATAAACCCGAAACTGAACTCTACCGATTATAGATGTATACTTATACTCAACCCATAGAGTGAATAAGCGTCCATTGATATAATCAAGGGCCAAAGACCCAAAAGTACACAAAACGGACATATTGGACTTATAAGGACAAAAATGAATCTGTTGGACTTATAAGGACACAAATTAGATAGATAGACTCAAATACCCTTAATGAAGAAAAAAACAAAATAAAAAGGAAATAAAAAAACTGCCGCATTGGTAATGTTTTTTTTATTATTATTTTTTTATAAAAAAAGGCACTGTTCAGTATTTTTTTTTTCTTTCAGGCAGGCGCTGTTCAGTTTTAGTTTTTTTTTTTTTTTTTTTTTTTTTTCTCAGACGCTATTCAGTTTTTTTTTATTTTATTTTTAAATTATAAAAAAACCGATGTATTGACCATCGCGATACAATGACCACCCCCGATACATTGACCACCGCGATTCAATGACCACCGCGACGCATTGACCACCCCGATGCATTGACCACCGCGACGCCCGATGCGATGACCATCACGATGCAGAGACACCGCGATGAAGTGACACCGCGACGTAGAGACACGGCGATGAAGCGACACCGCGATGCAGAGACACCGCAATGAAGTGACACCGCGATGCAGAGACATCGCGATGCAGAGACACCGCGATGCAGAGATACCGCATTGCAGAGACACCTCGCTGAAGTGATACAGTGACCACTTCCGATGCAGAGACACCACGATGCAGTGACCAACCCAGATGCAGAGACACCGTGATGTAGTGACCACCCCCGATGCAGAGACATCACGATGTTATAACATTTGACGATGCAGAGACATCACGAATAAGAGACCGCGATGCAGAGACACCGCGATGAAGTGACACCACGATGCAGAGACATCGCGATGTTATAACATTTGACGATGCAGAGAAACCGCATTGTAGAGACACCACGATGAAATGACACCGCAATGCAGACACCGCGATGCAAAGACACCGCGATGAAGTGACACCGCATTGCAAAGACACCGTGATGAAGTGACACCGCGATAAGTGACACCGCAATGCAGAGACACCGCGATGAAGTGACACCACGATGCAGTGACCACCCCCGATGCAGAGACACCGCATTTATGCAGTGACATCAACAATTTATGCAGTGACATCGACAATTTATGCAGTGACTTCGACAATTTATGCAGTGACATCGACAATTTATGCGGGCATCACCTGTAAAATGGAGATCATTGTGCAAACTACTATACAAGACCAGTAAAGACCAGAATATAAAAGGATTTTTAACTAGAACACTATCATTCCGAAAGAATTGGATGGTAAAGGACGCACAAAATTATTTGCACAAATGACTGATAATACTGATGATGCAATTGTTGTTCATCAAATATTCGTCTGTTCTAATGATTTTGGTAGAATTTGAGGACACAAAAACAAAAACAAAAAAATCTGAGGCTTCCGAAAATCTTTAACCTTTCAATGAAGTTCATAATAACATGGAAAAAGGACAGATCAACAAGGAGATTACTTCTTCGTGCCTCGAATCTTCCCCGATTTAGCGACAGCGAAGCTTCTTGAACAAAGCATATGAGGGTTGCAACATCTCGCTGATGAACATTAACAACACTAATAAGTAGTGACCCAACATTGCACCGTATAAATCACCAGATGAAGGATTAAACACAACAACGATGAAACAGTCAACAAAGAAATTGAAGCAGTCTAACTGAACAGTTTCATAATACAATGCTAAAGCAATTGACTAATTCGAGCAGAAAAACTAAAGCAAATTGAGAATTTCAGCTATTTGCAATCATTGTTTAAGAAAGAGATGATAAACTGCTATGAGTTAAATGATTCACCTATTGTAGATCGAAACTTCAACTTCGATCCCTAGTTCCAACTGTTCTTCCTTGATTCTAAGAGCTGAGATCTGGATAACGATTCTTGTCTTCGTTTGACATCTGGATAACGATTCTTGTCTTCGTTTACATTAGAACAAGCGATTGAGCATTCATTTCTGAATCTGTAATGCTATTTTCCTGTACAGTGAGATATTCCTTGCAGATCGATTGAGGAGAATTGATCAATTTGTGCTTAAAAGTTGCAAGAGCTTTGGAACAGTTCCGTAATTGATCCGATGAAAGAATGGGCTTCACCGGAACAGAATCCAACGAGAAGTCAAACGTGTGTTTAGCTTATTTTATTAGATTAGGGGTATTTTGGTACATGTAGATATATTATGTCCTTATAAGTCCAACAGATTCCTTTATGTCCTTATGGGGCTAATAAGTATAAAAAACTATACTTTTAAGTAATTAACCCTATAATCAATACATACGGATTAACCCTCCATAGATTGTCCATTCTGAGTGGGAAGTCTCCGTGAACCCGACTCAGAATATCTTATCCTTATTTACCATTAACCCCCTGATGATCAATTAGCACACATATCTGACTAGTAGCTAATTAGTCAAATGTGAACTCCCGGGATCGATCACTTTCTTAGGGCTAACAAACAAGAGGATCTGTCTCTCTACTTCTGCGGGGAAGGAATGGATTCCATGTCCGTGAAAATCGAACTACTCACTCATCCGGAGATAGTGCCAATGAGAAGTGGCTTGGAATACATATTAAAGTGAACCGTAACTAACACATCAAACACTACCCCGGGACAAGCAAAAGCATCCCGTGATCACCTCAGATTAAGGTCGATCCATATATGATCATGTAATGATTTAATAAGATTCCTCGATTACGGAATTATATCAAGAAATTCAGATTAAATCGGTCCAAATTCCTATATGAATGCCATCATATATAAATGCCCCACGTAGGTACCCTCTACCGACGAGTCCGGATAAGACTATCACACCCTAAGTGTTATGGGCGCATTATTGGTGTTTTAATCAAGAGACCATAAACTCGATTAAGTTCACCACGGACTAACGATTTAAGTATATCACCACTAACTCAATCCTCACGTGCATGCCATACACCGAGTTAAGCGGTTACATGCGATATACTTAGGGTTTGCAAGCGGTGTATTATTTACAAGCACAAAGCAAGTAATAAGGTGAGATAAATTCTGTCATCCATTAAAAACAATTACACAAATTGTCTTTCGGGCACTACACCTAACAACGGGATGGTGGATCATGTTTGTTCTATGTTGATTTGCTTCAGTCATTATCATGATAGTTAGTTTTATTGTTTTCTTAGTTGTAGTTTTATTTATTTATTATCGCTTTTATCCTCCCTGGCTTTGGACTGACAATCCTCTGTCCAGTTTATTTTATCGTTTTTAGTTTCGTTTTAGTAGTAACAACCTTAGGAAAATTAATGAACTAGATACCCCGATTCCCTGTGATCGACTCCGGTATTAATCCTATACTACGATCCCTACACTTGGGGAATACCGGATTTATAAATTTTATTACTTGTTTGCTTTGTTAGATAAATCCGTGACACAGATGCATCATACTCATTGTCTTCATCTTCCTCATTCTCTTCCTTTTCTTTCTCTTCTTCTTTTTCTTCTTCTTTTTCTTCCTTTTCTTCTGCTTTTTCTTTCTCAGCAATCTTAGGATCAGAGAGAGGTTGCTGGGAGTAGCTTGCTGTTCCTTTACCCTGGGAGGGCTAATTTTCTTCTCCATCTGCCGGAGATGGAACTTTCTCTGTTGTTGTTCCCCCTTGATCAATGCTGGGGGTGTTGGCAAGTTCAGCGGAGTGAGTTTTATCAGCAAGCTCACTCAGCTGTTTGTCAACTTTGCTGAGGCTCTTGAGAAGTACATCTTGTATTGTCAGATCATCATCAGAATTGTCCATATTTTCTTGATCATCATTATCTGACTGTCCCTTCTCATTTTCAGCTTCTTCTGCCTCAGATGTCTCTTCTTCTTCCTCTATCTCCTCTTCTTCTGATGAAGTAAGAACATATCCTTCTTCTATTCTTCCACATATGTGACTTCTTCTTGTTTCTCTTCCTCAGTTGCTGTATCATCACTAATCACCACTGGGTTATCCTGATTGCTGGCACTAATCACATGGGTGTCATCCTGTGCTTTTTGAGATCTGGTTCTTCTTCCCACTCCTGATCTGCTGCTTTCAGGTTCTTTTATTTTGCTTCCAATGGTGGTTTTGGGTTTCTAGGATGCCTTTACATAGGTAAACATCACCTTGGCCTTGTGTGGAGGATGCAAATTGATGGGTTTCACCTTCAATGTATGAAACAAGTGTTGAAAAGGAAACCCATAAGATTTCCTCTCCCAGAAATCACCTTTCTTCTGCAGGTTCTTGCTTGGTGCCGTGATCGTCAGATCAATTTCCTTCTGAATTTGGCTTTTCAACCTATTGAAAACAAATTGTGCCCAGTTGAAGGGAATACCTTGATAGATAATGGCCATTAATTTGACCTGGAGTTCAGTTAGGTTTTCCATCGATCCCTTTCTTCCTTCAATATTTTTGGTGATCACTGGTGCAAACTCAGCAAACGGTCGTTTGAGTGCGGATCTGGAGAGATTGTACGTCTTGTTGTTCTTTTGGGGTTTCTGTCTATTTCAGTCCAGAAAGAGTTGATGTCGATTTTTATGTTCTTCACATCAGCCACACCGGTTCTGGGGAGATGAAGAAACCGATTGAGGAGACCAGTGGTAATGACTACTTTCTTTCCAAACATTGTACTCTCAATGCAGTCTAGATTACTCTTCTTCGTGCAAGGCACAAATTTTGCATTTTTCCAGAATGCAATAAAGGTTTCATAGCATATTCCTTGGATTGGAGGGTTTATAAAGGTCCCCAGATTTGTGCACCCATCTACTAGCCGTTGGGCTTGAACATCATTATCACAGAATGAGAGATAATGATCAGGCCTGAAAAATGATCCCGTGATGATCGATTTTTGTAGAAATTTTCTGTTGCTGAGAGTGTGGAAGATGATGCCATTGTTTGAAGGAGTTTGAGGTTTGGAAAAGCTTCGATTTTTCAAAAAGAAAAGTAGGTTTTTGATTTGTAAAAAGCGTAAAGATTTCTGAAAAACCTCTAAGTGTGGTTTATATAGGATGATTTTTCGTAGTGTGAACGTGGTTCAATATGGTAGGATTTTGTGACGTAATGGCGTGATTTTGTGTATGTAAATCACAGTATTTGAGTGTAGTGGGGGAGAGGATTGAGGTAAATAATGATAAATCCCGGATATCGAGGTGTTTGTAATTCAAAGTAATAGTTACCTCCACGATTGATCTCCACGTGTGTAATCTTCCACAGTATCATCCTCCATTATTCCTTTGATTTTCCACGTGTATAAACTTGATTTAGTTCACACTTTAGTTTGCTGTTGATTCCATTCTATATTTCGGTGAAGGGCCTTAGCTGGTTACTTGGCCGGTGTAGTGACTCCTTCACTTACCGCTGTAGTTCACTGTTCCTAACAATCAGTGCAGTTTACTTCGCTGAAAACCATTGCCTTTCCTGCTACATGTAATCTCCGGTAATGGCAAGGTTTTAGTCAGCTTGTGAAATCACTTACCTGATTACTCCAGTTAGCCCCTCTTTTAACTTAGTCAATTTCTATCATTCCCAACTTAGTTCTCAACTTGTTGAATCATTCATGACTGAGTGGTTTTGTGAAGATGTCAGCCAATTGATTTTCAGTAGGTATATATCTGAGTATAACATCTCATTTTTCAACATGATCTCTGATAAAGTGATGTCTCACATCAATGTGTTTTGTTCTTGAGTGTAATACTGGATTTTCAGAAATAGATATTGCACTTGTGTTGTCACACATAATTGGAATTGTCTTATCCTCCATTCCATAATCCCTTAGTTGTTGTCTGATCCATAGTACTTGTGCACAACAACTACCTGCTGCTATATATTCTGCTCCAGCTGTTGATGTAGATATGGAATTTTGCTTCTTACTAAACCATGATACTAGTCTGCTGCCTAGCATTTGACAGGTTCCAGAGGTGCTTTTTCTATCTATCTTGCATCCAGCATAATCATAGTCTGAATATGATATTAGCTTGAACCTCCATCTCTTGGATACCAAATTCCAATATTGATGGTGTTCTTCAGATATTTGATTATTCTTTTGGCTGCTAGAAGGTGTGATTCCTTTGGTTGAGCTTGAAATCTTGCACATACTCCTACTGCAAAGGCTATATCAGGTCTGCTTGCAGTTAGATAGAGTAGGGATCCAATGATTCCTCTATAAAGCTTCTGATCAACATCATTTCCACTTTCATCTTTTCCAAGAATAACCATTGCACACATTGGTGTATCTGATGTGCCATTTGTATCCATACCATACTTGTGTATCAAGTCTTTTGTGTACTTGGCTTGATTAATGAATATGCCATCTTTCATTTGCTTCATTTGTAGGCCAAGAAAGTAATTTAACTCTACCATCATGCTCATCTGAAATTTTCTTTTCATTAGGTTTGCAAATTTCTCACATAGATTCCCATCTTCTGATCCAAAGATAATGTCATCAACATAAATCTGTACTAACAGGGTGCTTGCTCCTTCCTCTAGCTTGAAGAGAGTCTTATCAATAGTTCCCTTTTTGAATCCATTGTTGATAAAAAAAATTGTGATAGAGTCTCATACCAGGCTCTGGGTGCCTGTTTGAGTCCATAGAGTGCCTTTTTGAGTTTGTACACTTTATCTTCTTTCCCTTTGAGTTGAAAACCAGGAGGTTGTTCCACATATACTTCTTCTTCTAAAAGTCCATTCAGAAATGCACTCTTGACATCCATCTGGTAAACTTTGAAGTCTTTGTGGGCTGCAAAAGCTAGAAAGAGTCTAATTGCCTACAATCTTGCTACTGGGTTTCATCATAATCTATTCCTTCTGCTTGAGAGTAGCCTTTAGCAACTAGTTTTGCTTTGTTTCTGACAACTGTCCCTTGTTCATCCATCTTGTTTCTGAATGCCCATTTTGTTCCAATGATATTGGCTATGTCTGGTCTGTCAACACATTCCCAGACCTCATTTCTTTCAAATTCATTCAGTTCTTCTTGTATAGCTGTAATCCAATCAGAATCTTGATTGCATCATCTATTATTTTGGGTTCTACTTGTGATAGAAAGCATGTTAGCATATTCTCCAATTGTCTTCTGGTTCTGACTCATGTGTGAATGTCTCCAATGACTTGATCTTCAGGATGATCTCTTAGCCAGTTGAGGTCAGGTTGAAGTTGTTCTTGACTTGGTGCTTCCACAACTTCAGTCTGTGCATCAGCTTCATGTTCTTGTGCAGGTGCCTCTTCTGTTGTATTGACTGGAGGCTCATCTTGATTTCCAAAATTGTGATTTAGAATGGTAGCTAGTACTGTTGTATTTATGTAAACTTGTCTTTGAACTGCTTCTTTTTCAAGTTCTTGAAAGCTTTCACCATTTGTGTTTGATTCATCAAAGACTACATGAATTGATTCTTCAATCACCAAGGTTCTTTTGTTGAGTACTCTGAAGGCTTTCCTTGTGTCTGAGTATCCCATAAAAATTGCTTCATCAGCTTTTTCATCAAAATTATGTAACTGATTCCTGTTCAAAACAAAACATTTAGATCCAAACATATGTAAATGTGAGATGTTATGTTTTCTTCCATTCCATATTTCATATGGAGTTTTACCATGATATTTGTTGATGATTAATCTGTTTTGAGTATAACATGCTGTGTTTGCTGCTTCAGTCCAAAATCTCTTTGGTAAGCATGCTTCTGCAATCATTGTTCTGACTGCTTCTTTGAGTGTTCTGTTTCTTCTTTCTGCTACACCATTTTGTTATGGAGTCCCTGCTGCTGATAGTTGATGCAATACTCCATTTTCTTCACAGTAGGTTCTGATTATTTCATTTAGAAACTCAGTGCCTCTATCTGATCTGATCTTTATGATCTTCAGTTCCTTCTCATTTTGAATTATTCTTTGTAAATCTGGCAGCTTTTTGAGTGTCTCTCTTTTCTTGTTCAAGAATATGGTCCAGGTGAATTTGGAAAAGTCATCCACCACTACTAGAGTATATTTCTTTCCACTTACACTGACTGGTGTGACTGGTCCAAAAAGATCCATATGTAACCGATGTAAAATTCTTGTTGTTGATTGATAAGGCTTTGACTTGAAGGAGCTTTTGATTTGCTTCCCTTTTTGACATGCATCACATAGACTTTCTTTCTTGAATATGATCTCTGGTAAGCCTTCAACTAACTTGTTCTTTGACAGTGTGTTGATGGTTTTGAAATTTAGATGATTCAGTCTTTTGTGCCAAATCCAGCTGGTTGATTGCTTGTTTTTTACAAGCAAACATGTTTCTGCTTTAGCTGTTTTCCAATCTACCACATACATGTTTTCTTCTCTTCTCCCTGCAAGAACAACTGTGTTGGTTTTACTGTGAATCACCTTGCATCCTTCTTGGTTGAAGTGCACATTATAGCCTTTGTCACAGAATTGACTGATACTTAGAAGATTGAAATTCAGTCATTTAACATAAGCCACATTTTGTATCTTCAAGCTGTTTTTGAGCATTAAGCCTTCCCCCTTAATTTTACCAGGGTTTTCTTTGTCTCCAAAAGTAACTTTGGGTCCATCAAAAGCTTTGAAGTCAGTGAGTCATCCTTTGTTCCATGTCATGTGTCTGGAACATCCATTGTCTATGCTCCAGACATCCTACAAAAAAAATTAATTAATTTTAGGTACCCAACACTGTTTGGGTCTGTGTGTGATTTTCACTTTAATCACTAAATGCTACCGCAAGCGCACGGCTTATCGAGTAGTACTTAGGATATCGATCCCACAGGGACTTGGGACAATCACCGAATAGTTATCAATTTATATTAGCTAGACAAATCAAAATTTTGGAGGTTTTTATCTACGAATCCTAAAATAAAATAAAATAAAGATAATATAACTACGAGCCAAGAACTTCAAGATTTAGGTAATAGAATTCAAGGTTTAAAGGCATTTCTTGGATTTCGGATCCACCACGGCGTTGTCTACACAAAATTTCAACAATCTATTTATCAATATGAATCTTCCATTTATGAAGACTAATTATCAAATATTACACGTAAACATTCTTTCGAACTATTATCGTGATTGTACCTAGTTTTATCCAACATTCAGTTTCCTACAATGATGAATAAAATTAGATCCATTGAATTACCATAATTAAAGGGCCACTTTAGGTTTAACCTAATTTTCATTCAAGAAATCCCTAAAGATTCGATCTTGGTTTCTAGGTTATCGATTAATTAATATTTTTTCTGTCATCAATTAATCGAATGGAGTTTCTCATGCAATCCTACAGTCATTCACTCCTTCAAGATATTATTTCCGGAACATTACATGAATAAGCATACAAGATCAAATTCATAAACATGACAAAAATCCTATCAATGAAAAGATTGTATCTTTAAAACTATATAATCATCGCCGGGCTTTTCCTAATCCAAGAAACCAATATTTACTCTCGTAACATATCAAGATTCCAAGCTTCAACCATATAATTCATACTTTGACAAGAAAATAAATAAATAGAATAAAGGAGAAAGGAGATAGAAAGAAACCGTCAAAGTATTGCATAAATAATCAAACCTCGAAAAAGCCTCGTTCTTGAATTTCTTGAACCTAAAAATCCTTGTTCTTGGGGATGGGAGATGATGATGATGAAGAGGGGAAAAATGTCGACTAAAATCTGATGGGGGAGGCGTGAATGATCAAATTGTACGACTTCAAAGAATGAAAAGGGGATAATTACATCATATAATAAGTTTCCATAATTAATTTAATCAAGAAAATCTCTAAAATCAAATATCTATCAATCTTGGACTCTTGTAGTATGTGGACTCCTCTTTTGCATTGAAAAACACGCCATTATCAAAGAAAACACGTTGGTGAAAGTTTCCACCAATCAGAACATTTCGTTGGCCAGGATCAGATTTCTGGAAACTGTCACACCCTGGGTGTGACAGAGACTGGTTTTTGAATTCTTCCACTTTAGCTCTGTTTTTTGGTCTTTTTCTTCCAATCTCGAATCATCCTGCAATAATTCAATCATCCGTAGTAATCTAGCCCAAAAAGGATTAAAATATTGCAAAATAACAACACACGACACCAAATTGAGTCCAAAACTTCTAGAATTATTCGACTTTTTAAGAACTTATCACTCCCCCAAGCTTAAGCTTTTGCTTGTCCCCAAGCAAACAAAAAGACTCAAGACGAGACGGACTAAGAAGATCACACATGACATAGAGTTAGACAAAGATGTACAACACACGAGCATTAATAAAATTCATTCCGGCATTCAAAACACAAGATATAGACTAACTAATCCTTTTTATCATATCAGGAGCAAAAATGAACAAAAATTATCAATGGTAAACAACATAAACCAAGCAAATAGACCCTCACGGGATATATCACTCAACACTCATTATTTATGAGGTGACTAACCTCTCAAGCTCTTTCCATTGAAAATTCCCTACTATATGCTTGTATATCGTCTCATATCAATCACCAAGGCATTGTGCAACACATAAATCATAAGGTCTTTGGGAAAAAATGGTAGGTGAGGACAGCCCAAGTAAGAAAAAGGAAGTGAAAGGTGTAGAAAGAGCTATAAGAGACGGCAAAACCATCAAGAAATCCCTAAAGATTCGATCTTGGTTTCTAGGTTATCGATTAATTAATACTTTTTCTGTCATCAATTAATCGAATGGAGTTTCTCATGCAATCCTACAGTCATTCACTCCTTCAAGATATTATTTCCGGAAAATTACATGAATAAGTATACAAGATCAAATTCATAAACATGACAAAAATCCTATCAATGAAAAGATTGTATCTTTAAAACTATATAATCATCGCCGGGCTTTTCCTAATCCAAGAAACCAATATTTACTCTCGTAACATATCAAGATTCCAAGATTCAACCATATAATTCATACTTTGACAAGAAAAATAAATAAATAGAATAAAGGAGAAAGGAGATAGAAAGAAACCGTCAAAGTATTGCATAAATAATCAAACCTCGAAAAAGCCTCGTTCTTGAATTTCTTGAACCTAAAAATCCTTGTTCTTGGGGATGGGAGATGATGATGATGAAGAGGGGAAAAATGTCGACTAAAATCTGATGGGGGAGGCGTGAATGATCAAATTGTACGACTTCAAAGAATGAAAAGGGGATAATTACATCATATAATAAGTTTCCAAAATTAATTTAATCAAGAAAATCTCTAAAATCAAATATCTATCAATCTTGGACTCTTGTAGTATGTGGACTCCTCTTTTGCATTGAAAATCACGCCATTATCAAAGAAAACATGTTGGTGAAAGTTTCCACCAATCAGAACATTTCGTTGGCCAGGATCAGATTTCTGGAAACTGTCACACCCTGGGTGTGACAGAGACTGGTTTTTGAATTCTTCCACTTTAGCTCCGTTTTTTGGTCTTTTTCTTCCAATCTCGAATCATCCTGCAATAATTCAATCATCCATAGTAATGTAGCCCAAAAAGGATAAAAATATTGCAAAATAACAACACACGACACCAAATTGAGTCCAAAACATCTAGAATTATTCGACTTTTTAGGAACTTATCAGGGTCCATACCTGTTAGCAGTCATGCCTCCTACTCCTAGTGTGTATCCAAACGATCTTCTTTTTGGATAGTTGAAGTCATCAACCTCATATGTATAAGGCATGGCAGAATAACTTCTAATGTTTCTATTAGAGGTATTCTGATACTTTTCTCTACTTTTTGGTGCATTTGCATCCTTTTTCACTCTCCAATATGTGGAAGAAAACTTATTTCCATGCTGCTTCTTGTGTCCATGAATATGCCTTGGCTGACTTTTCTTAAACACATGATGCATATTATGAAATGGTTTCTTCTTATATTTTGGAGGTGCAATATTCCAATCATCCTCAGAAGGGTAAATTCTTCCCTTACCTTTCTGAACTCCTTTGCCTTTATTTGGCTGGATTGATGATTTATTTTGTTGTTTCACTACACTAGGTTTTGACTTCACTGGTGCAGGATAAATGTTTGAAACTATGGTCTGTCCTTTTCTGAATTTTGATCCAGGTTTGGTCCTTGAATCAGAATAGTGTTGTCCATTGTTTCTATTTTAAAATAAGCCTTTGTGGCACAAAATAAATGCCAGGAAATGGAAAATAAGCGCCGTAAAAAGCTATCCCGGCACATAAAATGACGGTTATTTAAGTGTCGTCAATACTGGCGTCGGCAATGTTTTGCGGCAGTTTGTTGTTTCACCGGGAAGCTTTTGTGGCAATTATATGACACAGTAAAAATGACGCATGTTTTATTTGTGGCACATATGCCGACGCTTTCCCAATGTGCCAGTTATTTTTTATGGCGGTTTTTCCGGCACTTGATTAATGTGACTGACATAATTTCACGACAATTCAATGGCACTTATTTTGATTGTTGGGCAATGTTTGTGACAAATGTGGTGACACTTTTTATTTAGAGGAACATATATTTGTGGCACGATACTGGCATTTATTCAATTTGACATAATTTTTCAAATGCTAATTTACCGACATTTATTTTAGCGGTAAATCCCACGACAATTGTATGGCATATATTGAAATGTCGGTTTTGTTTTAATGGTGATTTCATGGCATGTGATATATTGGTAGGAAAAATATTGACCGTCTTCCTTATGCATTTTCTTGTAGTAACAAAATTAACCATATATATGTCACAATTTATCAATATATGAATGAAACATTCATCTATAGTAATCATCACATGAACAAAGATAAAGAAGAAAATGAAATTATTCAAAAGATTGAACATAAAAGTTGAGGTTGAGGACGGAGAGGAAATAAAAAAATAAACACCAAAAACAATTGTTATCCAAACATTCAATCCAAAAATAAGTTGATATATCTGGAAAAACGAATGTTTTCACAATACATGACGCGACTATCTCCACAAAAAAGAACGAGCAACAAATCTCAATAATATCCAATAATTCCAATAACATGAATACGTTCTGCATAAGGTAAATTGAATGTTATTAAAATTTGTAAAATTGACAAGAAAATAAAGTAATATGTATGATGTGCATGTATATTTACCTTTCATTTGCAACCCTTATATTTCGTTTTCCCTTTCGTTGCTCTTTTCTGCATCCAGAGAGAAGAAAACAAACAATTGTTCAGGACAACAAATATCCATATACAAGTTTTTCTTGTATTTGACAAACTAATTTTATAATATATCTGCAATAATATAATAAGTTATTTTATAAATAATTAGAAAAAACTTAAAGTGAGCTTAACATTTGAGCAAATAAGCATATATTGGGGCCATGCATTCAACCATCAAAACAAGAAATAAGAAAAAGTGAAAAACAAGGGAAAAATAAAACTATGCAAATTGATTTAGTTGCAACATACTTTTAAACCTTCCCAAACTCAAAATGCCACAACACGACTATCTGACGCAATTTGAACGTTAACCTTTGACCATTGAGGAAACTTTAATAATATTCATATACTTATTGTAATGTATCTATTACTTTACAATCTCATTGGGGTAGGACTAATGACATCTAATACAACATGTATTTCAAATGAGAGGTTCATCGGTAATTATGAACATATACATTGCCATAATACCCGAATTCTAAAGTAGATGAAAGCATATACAAAGTGATTAAAAGAGGTACAACAACGTACTCAAAACCAAAACATAATCATGTAAGTATATGTATGAACCTTTCAAGAAAAAATATATGTGTATGAATATTTTGATTGTGATAAAATTACATCTTTTTACACGCATAATTGGTTTGAGATCTTTTACCTCAAACTTCAAAATAGATTGATAGTCAATCACTTAATATAAGAAATGTAAAATAAAATGTTTTCAGTACTGATAGCAAATGAAAAAATAACATTAGGCAGGTGAAGGTCACTCACAACTAACCAAATTCTATAGGCTCGTATGACGTTTGTGAAGACCAAACATAAACTGAGGCGAATCTTACATCAGACTACACAAGCATAAAGTCAATTAAAGGCCATTCAATGATTTCTTTCCAACGATAAGTTCAACATTTTACTTTTTATAAACCAAATCTTGTCTTTTAGTTGCGCACAGCAACAAGTTTACAGCTATATATGTTGATTCAAAGAAGTGACTTGAAACAAAGACAATCAGTTTGGATAGGTCAAATTTTTTTTTTTTTTTTGCATCAAGACATATTCTTATATTATCTAATAAATAGACATGATATAGTCATCGAACTACAGTATAATCATCCATAGTATAAAAACACTTATAATCATTTAATAATTATCCAAAAAGAAAGATAATAGCCTCAACCACTTTTACCTCTATGGAAACCACTTTTTGCTGCATCTTATTAGCTATACGATAGTTTATAAGTGTTCCCATCATACAGAGTCCATGAAAGGTAGCCCAGTTGTTGCTCAAAACCTTGAATATCTCCTTCATATTTTTCTATCTCGAACTGATTTTGAAACAAAGCCTTCCGCTATCTGTGAGAAAAATCGAAATGATGCATTACTGTACTAAAAAGAGTGGCGGCTGCTGCATATATATATATATATATATATATATATATATATATATATATATATATATATATATATATATATATTAAAGTGTACCAAAAGTTATACGTAACGATAAGTAGAATGAAAATTCAGGTTCTCAAACAATCAGTTTTAATGCAAAAAGTTAGATTCAAACTTTATGTACATACAACCGATTGAATCTTAATCTCTCACGGATTATCATTTTTGATTGAATGAATCTCCACCGGATTTCCTCCTTTGATTTCGTCTTCCATCATTTTTGATTGAATGAATTTCCACCAGATTTTCTCCTTTGATTTCGTCTTCCAGACAAACACCATTTGAATTTTCGATTGATTCTTCATTTATCAAGAATGATAAATGATTAAAAAAATGTTAAATCGATTAAGATCAAAAGAATTAACCTTGATAAAGGTAAAATGCAATTCAGCCCTGATGTGAGCTCTCACTTTAGGCGATCTTACTTGTAAGGTGTTGGAGAAGAACGCAAGCGACTACCGAATTTTCTGAATCAAGATAATCATGGAAGCTATAAAATAAAAAAAATAAAAAAAGGATCGTGCGTTGCAGGGAAAGAAACTAATATCGGGAAATTGAGTTTATCACTAAGGAGTTTAAATTTTTTTTTTTATAAATATCTTTGAGGAGTTTAATTGTTAATGGAAACTTTGTGTTTTCACAAGCTTTTAAATTTTTGGGGAAAAAAACGCGCCAAAATCCCACGTTTTTTTTAAAAAATATTTTATGAAATGGCGCCATTTGTTTTTAAAAGATAAAACGCTTCTATTTTTTAATTTTTTTTTTGAAAGAAAGATGCTTTTTTTTAAGTGATAAACTTCAAGCAATTTTTTCGTTAAAAAAACTTCAAGCAGTTTTTGTTTTTGTAAAAACAAATTTTTTTTTTTAATTATGCATAGTTCATGCTATCACATTAACTTATACTTAAAATATATAGTAGTTTTTATAAAACACTTATATTTGAAAAATATTGTTGTCGATATATTATTGATAACATTATTGTTGTAGTCTTTTATGAGATTATTATACTTAAATTAGCAATAATGATTATAACTTATTATAATATATACTTATATATAATATATATTATTATACTTATATTAATGATTATAATATATATATATATATATATATATATATATAGTGTGCGTGTAGGTGCACGTGTGCAAGCGTGTTTGTGTGACATATGCACAACATATCACATGTCACAAAAGTCATTCACATACATTTGACCACGGTTCAGATTCAGATCTTTAGCTCATGGGTAACCGCTAGTTCAACGGTTTGGGTCAAAGACCCACCAGCTCATTAGTAGTAGGATCATGACCCGACTGTTCGATCACTGGTGAACTCACAATTCAGGTCATTGGTCAACAACTATTTTGACCCTTTTCACACACATTAAAAATTGTTTATTATTATAAATAGTTAATCGAATTGAACTTCATTTAATAACAATTTGGTGTTTTATTGAAATTGGACTTCAATTATTATGAAGTTGGTATTTGATAATCGAATTACAGTATTGACGATATCAGATTTTACCACCCCACATTCCGGGTACGTGACACCCAAATACTAATGAGAATAAACCTAACACCCTAACCATAAGGGCCAGGAGTGCGCTAGCCCATCATAGGCCTAAGAGTCGAATTGAGTCCTCACGAAAGAAGATTGCTCAGACCATCCCCCGATCCACCGCAGATCGGTCGTGGCCGAGAAGGGGTAAGCCTACGCGGCTCGGTCGAATTAGCACCTCACCGCAGTCGGTTAGAGAGAGTGATGATAATAAAATCTAGACAATAATTATGGAAAGAATCTTAAGCCTTTAAGTCTCCAATCTTCATAATTTAATACGAATGTCTCAGCATCGTAATTATATCCTAAAATCACGGCATAATCCCAGAATTATCTCTAACTTGAAAAACACGAAAATAAGAGTCCACATTGGACACGGCCCATGCAGGCCTAGGGCATAATCACCCCTATATAAACATCCATAAGAACTATGACAGACTTGATTCCAACATACTCATTGGATACGTAGGCACCCTAGAGAAAATCTCAAGCTCGGTCTCAATCCCCCCAAAAACACCATCCCCTATTCTTATTTCTTTATATTGTTCTTTCCTTCAACCAATTGCCATTAGATCAAACGGCCCGCATTGATACCCGACGAATCTTGTTTCGTCAAGTATGTATCATAAGGGGTTAAAATGGGATACGGGGGTAAGAGATTTATTGTAATGTCATATCGATATTTTAATGATAAAACATCACCTCTACAAAAAAATTGATTGAACTGTCATATTGATGGTTTTAGTCGCAAACCCACCGATTTATGAATAACGGGTTCTTGACCCTATGATCCGGTCATGATGCGCTACGGTTCAAATCGCAGTTCATATCATTGATCAATTAATATTTTAATTTTTCACACTTAAAAAATAATTTATTTTATAAATAATTAATCGAATCGAACTTCAAATCATATCATTATGGTGTTAGGTTATCGAATTATAGTGCGTATGGTTTATATGGGTTTTAAAGGGGTACATGATCTATTGTAATGTCATAACTATATACATCAATGATACTCAAAATCAACCGAGTTGCTTGTTTGACTGTTTTGGTTAATGACCCACCGGCTCATGCACAACTGGTATATGAAAAGACGTTTTAGGTCAAATCTCAAGTCATTGGTCAACAAATGTTATTTTTTTTGAGCCATAGTTATGTTTTTTTAGTCACACTTACCAACAATAATTTTTTTATAAATAATTAATCAAAATGAACTGAAAATAATATCAACTTGGTGTTTGTAATCGAAAGTCCATTGTCCAACATTCTTTTTTCACACACTTAAAAAAAGTTTATTTTGTAAATAATAAATCAAATAAAACTTAAAATAATATCATTTGGTGCTTGTAATTGAGTTTTAAACTTCAAATTAGAGTCATGTTGGTATTTGTGATCGAATTATAGTATGGATTTTAGAGGCTAAAACGGGACAAGGGGTAATGAATATATTGTAATGTCATATTTGCATTTTTATGATATGAACATGGGCGGACCTAGATAGGGGTGAGACACACTCAAGAAAACCCCAATTTTTTAAAAGAAAATATAAGTATTTTTTTTTTAGTATATGTATTGAAATTGTCTTTGATTTGCAAGAATTATTATTTTTCTTGGTTGTGTATAGCTGGTTGTTGGTAAATGGTTTTGAAGTTGCCCATGTTCGAGTCACGGAAGGGAATTCTTCTTCTTATTTTTTCTTCCATTTTTTAAAACATGTTTGTAGCATATTTTATTATCTTTGCAGCCTTTTTTACAACAAAAAAAAATGAAAAAAAACCTATTGCAGCATATTTTCTTTTCTTTTCTTCCATTTTTTAAATCACGTTTGTAGCTTATTTTATTTATTATCTTACAAGCCTTTTTTTAAAATAAACAAAATGAATTTTTATTTTGCAGCATATCATTTTTCTATACATGAATGCATATTTTTTTTTAAATTTTATTATTTGTTATTATAAACTTGCATATCAATTTTTCACGGGAGGGTTCTTCTTTTTCCTCTCCCCCCATCAACATGTTGGCAGCATATTTTACTATGTTAGAAGCATGTTTTAAGAAAAAAAAATTTAAAAAAAAAACCTTTTGCACCATATCATTGTTTTAAACATGTTTGCAGTTTTTTTATCTTGTATAATTTTTTTTCACTTATACCATCTAAATCAAATAATATTACACACGGAAACATATTGCAGCTTCTCTTATTATATATCTTTTTTGTTTTTTTGAGAAACTTATTATACATATCTAAAAGGACAAGATTTGCTACATTTTCATGACAACATATACATTTTTTTGAGGATTTATATACATTATCATTAGATAAACGGAAAAAAAAAATCATCCGGCGTTTTTTAGAAGGTAAAATTGAAAACCAAGATCACTCTGTACTAATTTGCTAGGTCCGTGAGTGGATATAAATATCAACTATACTTTTTCTTTTACGATAAAAGTGAAAACCAAGACTATTGCATGTCTGCCACCAGGGGCGGACCCACGAGGGTAAGGGGGCATAGCCCCCTCAACTTTCGATGCAAAATTACAAGTATATCCCTCTAGTAATAATAAACGGCTATGTATGTATATTATTGTGAACATATTTTACCAAAGTCTCATGGTAGCTCGATTGGTTCAGTGTGTAAATATTGACATTGCAGCCAGGGTTTTGAATCTTTTCCGCTACATATTGTTTTATCTTTTTTATGGTTTGTTTTCTAGAAAATATTTCGCAATTTTTTCCTTTTTATTGTTTGTTTTTCAGAAAACTTTTCGCTACCATATTTTAGTGAGAGTTTGGCCCCCAGTAAAAAAAAGTTGGGTCCGCCACTGGATATAAACATCAACCGTATTTAAATATCAACTGAACCACCTCTTCGAAGCTTTTGGTTGGTGACCCTGTAATGTATCTAGCAAGGTAATGGCCAATTAAGCGAGCTACACGGTGTTACGACTCATACGGTGGCATCCGGTGTCTACGAGGGTTGTAAGTGAAGCATGCTATTCGTGACCTACTCGTACCCGATCTGCAAAAGAGTTGGTTCAATTTGGTTTTTTTCGAGTTCGAGCTCGATCCAAGCTACTCGAATAATTAATCGATCTGACATTCAGCTTTAAAATATAGTAATCGAGTAGCTCGCGAGTTAATCGGAATTGATTAAATTAATCATATTTATATTTGTTATCAAATAATAATTTTATAATTCATAAATTATTATTCAAGTCGAGTATTAGACAAGTCGAACTCGATCTTGCAATATTTGATAAGAAAATAAATGAAATTTGAGAAAATAATCAAGCTTAAGAGCCGAGTCGAGCTATATCGAGTACTTAGTGATTCGAGTTCGATCTTGCCTGTTTATGGCTCGATCGAGCCCGAATTTCTTCAGACGACTCAAGCTCGAGCGGTGGGGAGTGTCGACTCGACCATGCTCGAAGTGTTTACCGATGCTAATCTTCAAAATCAGCATATATATGTTTATTTTATGATATTTATGTGTCCTTGTTTTGTTTGATTTTTTAATTAAATGCCTTGGTAAGATACATTTCTCATGACATCCTTTTTTAATAGAGCATTTTCATATTTTGCTTTACTATAATATACAAAAATATTAGAGTGCCGTTTTTTCAATACATAAAAACGGCAATTAGAGAAATGTCATGTATTTGGTAGCATTATTTTTAAAATGCCATAATATTGCCATAAAATTTCCGACATATTTGTGAAGTGTCGGAAGTGTGATGTTTTCAATTCGACAAAACACTTAACCGCCACAAAAAAATGCCACATTTGTGACATAAAAATGATTGCCGGTTAATTGTCGGAAATTCCTAGCATAAAATAATATGCCTCATAAATGTTGTACTTTCACGGCAATTAATAACTTATGCCGGAAAATTTATGACATAAATCAAAATGCCGAAACAAAGTGTCGCCAAAGGCCTATTTTGTTGTAGTTTCATCCTGCCTGTTGTAGCCAAGACCAGATCTAGATCCAAACCTTTTTGGGGGTTTGTAAGCTGGTGCATTAAATGGTGCAGTGGTGTTCTTAACTGGTATGGATATTTTCTCAGCTGGTCTTTCAGCATTGGATGAGTGATCATCTGCTGATCAGTTGAGTGAATCTCCTTACTAGTTTGCTCAGCTTTCATTTTATCCAGTTCTTTCTTTAATCTTTTATTTTCCTCTCTCAGATTCTCACATTCTAGTTCCATAATTTCATGATTCTCTTGAATTTCTTCAAATTTGCTCATGATATTTTGAATAAGATTTGCAAAATCAATAGGTAGAATAGAAGATTGTGCAGTGTCAGATGTGGATGCACTTGATGATGAATATGAGCTAGATGTTACCTCAGTTTCATTTGACTCTTAGCCACAAGGCATAGGTATGCCGTTTCATTGTCTAAGCTGTCAGCTTCATCATCATCAGAATCATTTTCAGATGATTCTTCATTCTTTTCACTGCTAGATTCAGCTTGAGTGCCTTCTTGCTCTTTCTCTTTTCAGTTGTCTTGTACTTTTTCTTATACTCATCTTTGTCCTTTTCTTCAGGGCAATCAAGTTTGAAGTGACCTTTCTTCTTACAGTTGAAGCATCCGTACTCATCATCTTTTTTCTTCATGTCTTTACTTGGGCTTGACTTCTTGTTTGATGATGATCCTCCTTTAAATTGCTTCATATGTGCTAGTCTGTTTATACTATCAATGTCATGTTTAATAGTACACCAGCCTAGAGACATTTAAGTATCAAACTTATTAAAGTGATTAGAGATCTCATCAACCATAATCGCCTATCATGGTTTCTCTATCACAGCTTAATACTAAGGACGTTATCATATAGCATTTCACAATTGGTTCTTCAAAAAGAACATATATATGACAACATAAAAGCCATTTAATATATGTATAAACATAAAGAAATAGTAGAAATGATCCGACCCGGTCGGATCCGGTCCAACCCGATTGGGTTTAGGACACTATTCCAACAATCTCCCACTTGGCCTAAAACCAATCACTCGCACACACAAGACCAAGTTGAAACACAAGAATCTCATGCAATACTTGCAACTAGCCTTAGCCATGAACGGATCGCTATCCGTGGGGACTCAGACTATCTTCATACCACGCTCCAAATGACCAAGTCAAATGAACCGCCTCAACACGGACACGATCTCTGATGAGACCCTGGTCCTTGCTTCAAGCAATGAATCCACTTACTATATCATCTATATAGAAAATGTGGAAGAACCACACAAGGTTCAGGAACGAACCTTCTAGATCCATGTACTACTCCCGCTGCGCCTCTAAGGCACTACTGTGTTTTGGCTAAGTTGTAGAATATACAGTGACCCATAGCCTAGAACATTTCCAGCTCACTGTATCACTTAATCAAAGTGACTGCAAACCTAGATAATAGCTCCCACTCGCCTTCATAAGACTCAGGATATACGTCTGTATATCTACGTTTGTTTAATTCCAAGTTTCAATATACTAGGAAATCTTCCTTAACTTTTTTAAGGATATCCTCGATATTCACCAGATTTACTTTCATACTTTCTCATGACTATTCATGGACTATGAACATCTGGCATTACTCTTATGATGGTTCCTATCGCAGTAGCAAAGGAAACCTTCCATAAGTATCATCTTTCAACTTATCTGTAGGACTAACGTCCTAACATAGATCTTGAGAACACCGGCTAGCAGTATCTCCTATAGCGATCCATGCTAAACTCTTTTAGCATCACATCTATATAGGTGAACTATAATCTTATAGCAGTTAAATCTATCGATATAGATCCTTATTTCTAAAATAAGAACTACCAATCCAAGAGCTTTCGTAAAGACCTTGAACTACCAAACAATATTTGACTGTGACATGGGGTGATGATTCCTGAGAGAGATATCTAATACCTTACTCAAAAATCGTAACACACTACCACTTGATGACGTAGATCAAGTGATAATAAAATACTTGACCACCATAAACCAATACTAGCAAGAGGACTAGGTCCATCGTAGTATAGCTATAGCGAATCAAGGTTGATCCCACAGGGAACCAATTGTGGGTCATTTATATACGAACAATTAATCATTCATGCCGAGCACATAAAGGTGGTCTACGACCAACAAAAGACAATAAAAGATAAATGACTCGACTCGACACAACACATAAACAACGTAATTAACCTCCCCAATTATTATGTTATCGTTTGGATCTAGAGATTCTATATAATTAAGCTAGACTCGATAACTATTAACCCGATTCGTATTTCTTTTATATTGGCTACGGGAGTCATCCCCTAAACAAGATCTAGCTCCGGGTAGGCCATCTAGATCACTATGCTACATTACATGACTTCGCTTTTTAGGCCTCCATCTCATATAACTTGCATGCTTACAAAACTAGGGATGCCGATATTAACCGTATTCCTCACCTAAGAAACATTCCTGTGATTAGGCGTACTTTATTGACGATCGCATCAGTCTCTGTCCCATTAACAATCACATGCACGGTCTCATGTTAATCTACGATTTACGTATAACTAAGTATCGACAATTCCCAAATACAGAACAGATCTAGATCTCGCTGAAAGTCCCGAAAGATCAATTCATGAGCCGACCTAGGAACCCTATATTGGTATTTCCTAATAATACGCTAATTAAAACAGATGAGCAACATAGCCGTAGCCATACCTACTAAGATAAGAAATTCTAGGTGGACAATCACACCATAAAGCTGTGGCTAGATTGACGCGGCAAAAACCTAAATCTTTGCGTTTCTCTATACATAACGGATAAAATAGAGATTCATAAAGCAATTATATAGATCTACTAAAAACACGGTTGTCGATAATACCAAAGTCATCTATAGGTCACCGGACAACAGATCTGGGCGTGTGGATCCTTATAGACAAGGAATCCCCACTGCCTCATATCGTATCCTTAGATCTACATCGTTCGGTGAAGAACGAACAACCTCAAACGATAAACAATAATTGGGGGCTTAATTACAAAGAACTAAGAACAAATAAATACAAGAACTTACATTATTGCAGAACTTGCATAAAAACTGCTCTAAGAAAAACTGAGGATTTTATTATGAATTGTGTAAAGTGTCTAAAGTGTATTCTATGTTTTAAATGAAATTCATACAGCTCTATTTATAAGGGTTCAAGATAATTAAGAGATATACTTCAAAATATCAAAACAAATAGAGATAACTCCCGGCCGATCTCATAAAATAAGATGCGCCCCCCTTTATGCGTGTGGGAGGGCCGCCGCATGTGTGCTCTCAAGTTTCGGATTGGTTCGCTTGCTCTTGTCATACCTCACTCCTCTTTTCGTGCTTATCCGATCTTTATATTTAATGCATCCGGATTTCCTTTGATTTATCTTGAGATTTAATTCTTCCATTTGTATTTATCCTCCAAAATTATCTCAATCTACAAAATAAATATTTATCCCAAAGTAAATAATAAAATAATAAAAATGGATAAATTCCAAAATATAAATAAAAATAGATAAATACCAAATTATATCTTATAAATCACATAGCATTAAATAATCCATATAAACATGTGATTTAATATAAAATATATATTATTAATCTCGATTTAAGGACAATGTTGATGACTTTTACGGGTATAATTTGACCGTCATCAACTACCCCCCACTTAGACTTTGATCATCCCGAACAAAGCATCAATAAGTCATTCCCCAAGAAAACATCTTCCATGGTCAAATCATACTTACGCAAGAAACCCGAGTCAACTCATACCAGTTATGCTCATTAGGTATCCATTATTCACTACTCTCTATGAACCGAAGTGATGTGTGCATATGCATTCAGTTTTATATAATCGAAGCAAGATTAGAGTTTATGCTAACTTCGCAATCTCAATCTACCAACATCAGTATTCCCCACTTCTTAAGCCTCGCAATGGGTAAAGACATGGTGCAATAAGCAAGAGCGTTATCCAGAAGGTTTTTGGACTTGGAGACCGAGAAAAATACTCGAAGCCTCTAAAAAGTTGATTTTTTTTGCATTTTCAAGCATTAACACCTCTCAAGAAAGAAAATTGCTTTAAAAGTAAAGTATGCATTGCAAGAAGTCTTCTCTCACGGATGAGTCAATAGCATGAATATTACCACAAGCACGAGGCTACTTTGGTAATGTTACTACAAGCCCAGTGTTTAACGCTTTGTTAAAACACAGATTATTCTCAAGCTTATTACTCCGCTTTGATGGCTAGAAGATAGGAATACATCAGCAGATAAATATCGACACTAAGTTCACATAACCAATCATCTACGCAATGTACACATAATTTCTTCAGTTATTATAATTCGTACGGTACAAATCGATTCACAGATTGAGTAATCGAATAATAAATAACTACTTGCAACAATCGGCATGAGTATCCTTAAATTTACATTCATATAAGTATAAAATGATCACGTACTCATGCAACTTGGTTCCTTCCCTATCAATTCTTAGCTAGGAACTCACAATTCTAAGTGTACGAGATAAATAATATGGCATTTATTCAATTTTTTTCAATTTTTTCACCGTTTCATATAATTTTCAATTATAACACATCATAGCTAAGTCTCCTACCCCCCACTTAAACATGGCATTGTCCCCAATGACAAATAAAAATGAGAATTTAAGAAAAAGACTTAGCTCTGGAAACGGCTCTCAAGTAGATGCAGAACATCGGAGTAATCCAAGCACGTCGTGGAGGAGCAAGTGAAAACCTGTTTAAGCAAGCCAAACAGAAACTCCATGAAACCGTTAATAACATGTCAATGGAAGTTATAAAATAATGTGGCAGTAACTAGATATAAAATATCCAAAACAAATTAAGCCACTTTATTCCATACAACCAACGACAAGGAAAACCAAAGAGTTAAAACGACTCGTTCAGACACGAATTCTAAAAAGGATACATATAGACGCAAAAAGAAAAATACTAAATAGAAAGAAAAATAACCAAGCAACTAAAGATGGTAGTCTTCATCTATAACCTCCACCGCTTAAATATTCTTAAAACCGGGTGGAGAAGACAAAGATCAAAAAGCATTACCCCACGTGGGAAAATACGAGGTTGACTGGATTGATAAGGTATTTAATCCAGCGTAAAAGAAAAACTTGGAAGGTATAACAGATTGAATGCGACCTATTGGCGAAAGATAAAATTAAATACTTAGCGCAGACGCTTCACGTTTTGATTGGATATCAACAACCTAGGGAGATGTAGCTTCTCCAAGAAATTACGAATTACCCAATGTATCACGTAAAAGTCATAACTGTCATCAACAAGGTCGGATCGGTGTGATAGCTTAGAACAAAACTCATCATCTATATATGCCGGAAGGGTCAGAAAAATTGTGAAAATTAAAACTTCCTGTAGAAAGATAAGTTATATTTCGATCGAACCAAAACTTATAAAATCTAGCTAGGGTCAGAGCTACACGTACCCCAGCTAGGATCATGAAAACCAAAAAGATAATCATTAAAACTTAACAATGTTCAAATTCCGCAACGGAAGGTGAGATGATGGCTTTAGAAAAAGATATACATAAGGATGGTAAGAAAAGATAAAGGGTGGGTAAGAAATTGTGTTTTGGGTGGGTATTGGTTAAGGGATTGGGTTAGGGTGGGAGAGTGAAATAGATGGAAAGAAAGAGAGGGGATGAAAGAATGGTTAGAAATATGAATTGCGAGGCAGATTGGTGAGAGAATAGAAAGGGTTGAAGGGTAAAAAAGGTATAAAGGAAAGGATAAGGATAGTTGCAGAACGAATTCCACACAACTATGGATTTTCACTCGGATCGCCATTCTAAAAAATTTTGGGAGTTGACCAAAAAGCGTTCTTGTTCGCACCAATCATTCTCTGTTACATTTTCAGTAATTCTCAAGTTCTCTTAATGCTTCCATCTTAAGGTTGTTTGCTAAATTTTCTTTTCTTTAGCAATTTCTCGACTCTCCTACGGAACTCTATTTCACGTGGCCTATATTGAGTAAAAAAAATTTGCACATCCTTAGCCCAATGGCCATCGGAACACGGCAAAATAAAAAACCTCAACATATGTCACGTTACTCTTATTGGACTCAAAGAAAACAAAACCTAAAAAACTAAAAGGAAGTCCTAAGGGTTTTAGAAGTAGTTCTGAGTTTAAAGTCCTCAGCTCGACTTTCCAAAAATTATCCTTGTCAGTTATCCTTCTTGGATCGCCAGAAATTGACCCCTTGAGCATTATATGAGGTGGGCTCGTCGCATTTGCGGATTAATATCCTTCCCTTGGTTGTGAGACCTAGGAAACGACATTTATCCATACCATTTATACAAAGCTCTTACCTCGGCTCTCGTTTTAGGAACTAGTGAATTCTAGGCAGATTTAGTCCTAGGGACCCATTTTAATCACATCTTCTATAATGCTGCTTCATTATGCTCTCTCAAAAATCAACGTCTTCTTTAGATTGCGAATGCTTAACTACACAAATTGTTGCTCCCGTGGCCACTAGAAGCAATCTCATGCATAGGATAATGAGATTTTGACAGAACTACGAGGAACTCTTTATTCACTGCTTCCTTCAACTACTACATGTTTCCCTACACCCGCTAGATGAGACAGATTTGGGGCAGAACCTTCGACACTAATAAAATTAATCTTAAAACTCACTCCGGGCTAAGATTCTCATTCAGGTTCATGTAAATACTAACTTATATTCAAAAAACCAAAAGATAGTAAAACATAAGCAAAAAAGGTAGTACCTTGCCTTCAACATTGTACCACGAATAATTCGAACCTTTTAATATTTATTTTCTCGGAGCCATCTTGGTGCTTTAAAGGTGTTGCTTCCATTTCTTTTCCCATCGTAGATTCGTAGCTCCACATGTCGCTGGGTTATTTTCTCAGCGCCCGCGAAAAATTACTGACTCAGATTATTGCTTCCCTGGTTTCTGCAAACAGAAGAAAAACAAAACGGACCATAGACTGATTTTAACATGGTTTCCCATGCTGCTATCAGAAACAGACACGCGAAATTCCAGAAATAGAGGCAATTTCACTCGCAGCCAGCTCCTGGCTCGCTGGGAGAGAAACAGATTCTCCAGAATCTAGAATTTTTACACAGAGCAGATAACCAGAGGGACTCAAAAACGTAAAAACAGACTCTAAAGCAGAAAACTCGACATGAATAAAAAATTATTTATATATAAGATTGACCGTTGGTTCCCCGACAACGGCGCCAAAAACTTGATGACGTAGATCAAGTGATAATAAAATACTTGACCACCATAAACCAATACTAGCAAGAGGACTAGGTCCATCGTAGTATAGCTATAGTGAATCAAGGTCGATCCCACAGGGAACCAATTGTGGGTCATTTATATACGAACAATTAATCATTCATGCCGAGCACATAAAGGCGGTCTATGACCAACAAAAGACAAGAAAAGATAAATGACTCGACTCGACCCAACACATAAACAACGTAATTAACCTCCCAAATTATTATGTTATCGTTTGGATCTAGAGATTCTATATAATTAAGCTAAACTCGACAACTATTAACCCGATTCGTATTTCTTTTATATTGGCTATGGGAGTCATCCCCTAAACTAGATCTAGCTCCGGGTAGGCCATCTAGATCACTATGCTACATTACGTGACTTCGCTTTTTAGGCCTCCATCTCATATAACTTGCATGCTTACAAAACTAGGGATGCCGATATTAACCGTATTCCTCACCTAGGCAACATTCCTGTGATTAGGCGTACTTCCTAGACGATCGCATCAGTCTCTGTCCCATTAACAATCACCTGCACGGTCTCATGTTAATCTACGATTTACGTATATCTAGGTGTCGACAATTCCCAAATACAGAACATATCTAGATCTCGCTGAAAGTCCCGGAAGATCAATTCATGAGCCGACAGATGAGCAACGTAGCCGTAGCCATACCTACTAAGATAAGAAATTCTAGGTGGACAATCACACCATAAAGACGTGGCTAGATTGACGCGGCGAAAACCTAAATCTTAGCGTTTCTCTATACGTAACGGATAAAATAGAGATTCATAAAGCAATTATATAGATCTACTAAAAACACGGTTGTCGATCATACCAAAGTCATCTATAGGTCACCGGACAACAGATCTGGGCGTGTGGATCCTTATAGACAAGGAATCCCCACTGCCTCATATCGTATCCTTAGATTTACATCGTTCGGTGAAGAACGAACAACCTCAAACGATAAACAATAATTGGGGGCTTAATTACAAAGAACTAAGAACAAATAAATACAAGAACTTACATTATTACAGAACTTGCATAAAAACTGCTCTAAGAAAAACTGAGGATTTTATTATGAATTGTGTAAAGTGTCTAAAGTGTATTCTATGTTTTAAATGAAATTCATACAGCTCTATCTATAGGGGTTCAAGCTAATTAAGAGATATACTTCAAAATATCAAAACAAATAGAGATAACTCCCGGCCGATCTCAGAAAATAAGATGCGCCCCCCTTTATGCGTGTGGAAGGGCCGCCGCATGTGTGCTCTCAAGTTTCGGATTGGTTCGCTTGCTCTTGTCATGCTTTACTCCTCTTTTCGTGCTTATCCGATCTTTATGTTTAATGCATCCGGATTTCCTTTGATTTATCTTGAGATTTAATTCTTCCATTTGTATTTATCCTCCAAAATTATCCCAATCTACAAAATAAATATTTATCCCAAAGTAAATAATAAAATAATAAAAACGGATAAATACCATAATATAAATAAAAACAGATAAATACCAAATTATATCTTATAAATCACATAGCATTAAATAATCCATATAAACATGTGATTTAATATAAAATATATATTATTAATCTCGATTTAAGGACAATGTTGATGACTTTTACGGGTATAATTTGACCGTCATCACCACTATCCATCTTGAACATGGGCATATCCTTCTTTTGACTAAGTCAAACTCCTTTGATTTCCAAACAAAGAAATCATCTAGAGAAACTTGTTTGAGTCCATAAATGGATCTCGTGGGCTTACATATCATGTCATCATCTATGAACATCAAGCTTTATGCCCAACGTCTTCAACACTATCATGTAGCCATGATATGAAGTTACAACAAGCATAGTCTGAATAGAACTGGGCTCAGCCTTACAGGGACATTCCCTCTAGGTAAGACAGACTAGGTTCACAGACTATCGCCTTACGGTAATCATATTACTATCCACGTCAGTCTTTCAGGGACATTCCATCTAGGTAAGACAAACTAGGTTCACAACCTGGTTGTCACTGATGGAATATAATTCAGATATTATGTCCTGGCCACATCTCTCAATCTTGCCTTTCAAACATTCCTTCATAAGTCTTGAGATATTCATTCTTCAAGATGAACATACCAGCAACCTTTCCAGGCCTGAGATTTTCTACAGACTTACAGAAATTTTGTGTGCACTGAGCAGTGTTCTACACCTTATCGCTATGCAGCGTCTGCTCATGTTCCAATGGTTGAATATATCTTTGTGGTTCTCAAACTACCATTGAGATCAATCTACTCCCATTGTTTCTTTTGGAAGAAACACTTCCTCTAGAAGACAACATGTTTGGAGACAAACATTTTTCTCCGCGGACAAGTAAATAATACCTAGCGTACTTGCTAAGATATTCCACAAAGTTGCTTATGTCGTACTGGGCTCCAAGCCTTTCTGACTTTGCCTATGACAACTTCAAATCATCGATTAAGATAGATTCGACATTATCGCCTTCCATATCTAATATGGAATTTATTCAACCTTTATTCTTTGGAACTCGGTTAAGTAAAAGGGCACTATCCTGAAATGGGTAAGGGATACTTCGTATGGCTTGCGTCACAGCTTTATCATATAAAGTGTTGTTTCCATTTTGGGAACACAATCTAATTGCGTATCCAAAAGATGGTATCCTTCAAGGGAGAATCTTATTCCTTTCCAGACGACTTCTGAAACACCCTTCAGGTATTAATTACTTCAATCCAATTGATGATTAATTCATAAGTAGCTCGTCAATCTCATATTCGTACTAGCTTGAACTTTTCGGTCTTTCCGAATTGTTGTACTTCAATAAGTACATTCAACTATTTCTAAAAATAGTCATAGAGATTAACAAACAATTATTTGTGGCATTAATTGTCATAAGTCAACAAACATCGGTATATTTAGGCTTTAGACAATTTTTCTAGATTTTATAACCTTTTCATAATAGGGTATTTTAGTCATCTTTAGATAAGATACGTATCACCCACATGATTCATAATCACATGGTTCAGACATCATCTAAATGACATTTGATTATACATTTCTGTTGGACTTATTTTAAGTTTTAGTGATGAGTGCCAGACCAGCTGTTATAGAGCAAAGGCAAAAAGATGTCTAGATCAAATGTATAGGCTTATTAGAGTTTGATCTTTGTATAGGTTTGATCAAACAAGCACTGTAAATGGTCAGCTGACTTTCATCAGCAGACCTGTCTAGATCAGTAGGGTACCTGAGTCAGTAGACTAGTTTTGAAACCTGCTGAAGACTGAAGGTTGAGGGCTCAAACTCAGTTATTGAAGGCTAAAGGATCAAACATAGTATTTAAAGTCAGGGATATGGAATCAGAATTTAGGGAAGTCTGTGATGACCTAAACTGATTGCATATACCTTGTGTACAAGGTCTGAGTTCCAAATATTAAGTGGTGATTGGAACTTGGCTATGATCAAAATGGTGTAATCTAACTTCAAAGTTAAAAGTTAGCTATAAGAGAAGTCAGCTGCAGTGTTTTATAAACACAGCAACTTTAGATCAGCTGACTGATATGTATTTCAGCAGACTAATACCCATAGGAACCTGCTGATATATATTTCGAATTATTCAAAGGTTACATTAGAAAAATACAAGATAAGGACAGATAACAACTTCTGATTTTATCAAACAAATCAATGGTTAAGATTAAAGGGATGTTGGGATGAAACAGAGGTTTATCCAATGTATACAAGTCAAAGGGTGGACAGATTGAAAACTGTCAAAAAGCATTCTGACAGTGTCAGTACTATGTACAGGGACAGAAAGCAAGTCAAGATAGGACAAATCTGAAACGGATTGTTAAGGGCTAAATTGTAGTATTTATACATATATTTTATATATCAATTTTCTCCCATATATGTATGATTTTCATAGAAATCGAGCTTATAATTGATTAATTGAGTAAATGAGGTTTTTAATGGTTAAATATGAAAATGTAACAAATTATGTGCTTAAAGTATGATTTTATGTTATTTTGGAATTGTGTTATGTTTTGGTATGTTTTCCTATTGTTGTAGATACTCAATTATGTTGGGAAAGGTGATCCTAAAGAGCTAATTTCGAGATAATAGAGGATCAATCAAGTTTATGGAAGATAGGAAGAGATAAGGAAAGAAATCAATCAAGATAAAGATGGAAAAATCAATAAATTCGATGTCAAGGCTAAGTGGACGAGCGTCCATTATAAGCAGACGAGCGTCCGGATTCAAACGCACGTTTGAGAAGCGGAACCAGCGTTCAGAGGTGTATTTTACATTCAGAGAGTTTGGACGTGAAGTGAACGAACGTATGGCACAAGTTCAAGGCTGAAGGAACGAACGTCTGAGATACTGGACGAGCGTCCAGAGGAAGAAAATCAGGATTCCGGGTAGCGCTGAACTTCCAACGCAGTTATTGATATGATAACAACCGATTTGACTCTGGACCTCAAGAGAAGAGTTGTAGGGCTTGAAGAGAGGATTCTACAGGATTTTGAATCACTCCATTCCGACTTACGAGGCCCGAGATATGAGCGTTACAAGTTCAGAATCTGTTCCAGGAGAGCTGGACGGGCGTCCGACATTATGGACGGGCGTCCGGCACCGTCTACCGTAGCAACCGACTTGATTTTCCTATTTAAACAGCTGCGCCCCAACCCTATTTTACATCAGATTTTTCATACGAAAATTACACAGAGCAGCAGCCGCTCCTTCTTGGTTTCAAGGTCGGTCACCCGAGCCTTGTGCTCGGGTGAACCGAGGTTAGATTAGGATCGTTTTTATTTTGTTTTTCATCCATGGAGTTCATCCAATGTATTAAACTATGTGAGTTCGTTTTCTTTCAATTTATTCAATCCTTTTTATTTCCATGATCTTGATTTATTTTGTATCTTTCTTTGTGCTTATGATGCCATGGGAATAGATTGGAAAATTAGTTCTCTATTGATAGTTACAACATACGGAAGTTGCGTAACGTTAGATCACCATAGAAAGATAGGATCTTTAATCATTAATGATGACAAATTAATTGGTTAGATTTCTAGGTTGTTAGATTCTAAAATACGAGAGTTAACTTGAATCTACACCTTCGTTTTGTATGGAATATTGGTCTCAACATTCGGAAGAGGAGAGATCGATAATTGGATTTACTAAGGAATTAGGAATTCATAGTTTGAGAAATTAGATCCACTAAGGAATTAGGGGTTTATATCTCGTGAAAAGGTGAAACCACAACTTGAATTAAAATCATGAATTGAACTAGAATTGAGATCACATAGGTTTGTATATTGGTTGTTTCCATGTCCCTTAGTTTAGATTGTTTATTTTGTTTCCTAGGTTAGATTTATTTTGATTGTTCTTTATGTTTTTTATGTTTTTATGTTTTTATTTTCGTTTTTAGAGTAGCAATTGGTAGGATTAATAAGATTAGATTGAACATACCTTTTCCCTGAGGATCGACCCCTTGCTCATTACGCCTTACTAGCAACAACCCGATGTTTTGGTCGGTTAGGAGTTAGTTTGCATAGTAGTTAGGGTTATAAATTTTCTTTTGTTTTAATGATGCAAAATCCTCCCAACAAAAGTGGCGCCGTTGCCGGGGAAATAGGTGTCATGTTGAATCTAGTTTTGTTAGTTCTCGATTTTGTTACGTTTTATTTTTGTTTTTAATAAAATTAGCGTATACCAAGTTGAGAGTTTTTATTTTGCCGTGTTTCGATGACCGTTAGGTTAAGAATGTGCAAAAGTTTTTTACTCAACTTGTTTTACGTGAAGTTTATATGTTTATGTGTTACCTAGTCTAACCCCCGTGCTTAATTTGATAAGGCCGCTTTGTCGTGATCCGTGTTGCCGTGTTGTGTTCATAAGTATTTAGGGTTTTTTGTGTTTTTTCCCGCTCGTCCGTGCATTCTTGTTGTATGGACGAGCGTCTCGTTTCGTTGGACGCCCGTCCAGTTCTTCATCTGCAGGTGAACGAGCGTTGGGAAGTATTGGACGTTCGTCCGTTCCAGAATTTTCAATCCTGATCTGATTTTGAGGAATCAGACGGGCGTCTGATATTCTGAACGCCCGTCCAGGTGTTTTCAAGGGCAAACGAGTGTTTGTTTGTTGAACGCTCGTCCAGGGCTACAATTTCCATTGAACGCCCGTCTGTTGTGCTGAACGCCAGTTCAGGTTCCCAGGTTTTTCTTGATCTTGTTTTTTTAATGCTTTTATTTAGTATGGATTGCTGTCATTAGAGCTTCTGTGGCTAATTGATTTTTACATAGATGCCCTGAACTTATATGTTTTTACCTTTCCATCTATGAATCCATGTTAGATAATTGATCAATTCTTTATATATGATTCATCTAGGCATGTTATAGTGACTGTCGGTTCTCGTAAGCTATAATCGTTCTTATGGTTAATTAGTAGCTAATGTCGGTTCCCGTATGCTACATATCGTTATGATGAATCTTGTTAGCTTTTAAGACTTACGTGCTTCCTTTGTTTTTATAACTCATATGGGTAGTAACTGTCGGTTTTCGTAATGCTACCATTGCATCTTATGAGTTATACCTGTTTAGATAGATGACTGTTGGTTTCCATAAGTCTATCACTTTCGATAAGTCTTAAGGCGCGTCGGCACTAGTGACAGCACTGTCGTTTATCATAACCTGTCATTATGTGGTAGACGTTTATATGCATGTTATGTTGCACATGAGTGGGCTAGTTTTCTTTCTTTTATTTTTGCATATCATTTAAATGCATTTCATTTAGTTGCATTTCATATAGTTGCATTGTTTTTCTATTTTTCCTTTTATTTTTCTTAAGTGTGGTCACTGTCGGTTTTCGTAATACCACCTAGTTTATTTTTCTTTTTGAGTGTAGTTAACTGTCGGTTTCCGTAATACTACCTCGGTTTTATTTTATTTTTAGGATTTTTCACGTAGATTGCATTGTAGTGCATTTTCATGTAGTTGCACCTAGCCTACGAGTTTGTGATATTTTCATGTATATGTGTCCATCTTTATGTGAGCATAATTTGAATATCTCTATAAATTCTTTTCCTTATGTGCTTTATTTGTATAAGTCTAATCTTTTCCCCGTAGACTCTTTTTGCACTAATCAAGTCTGCAGGATACTTTCTATAGCTATTGTGCACTTTAAAGATGTATTCGGTTGTCCCGTGATGCTCCACGCCTCGAGCTATGCAAGCAATCCCGGTTCTTGTTGGTTCCTCCGTAATTGCCAGCATCCAATCAGCTAAGTTCTCTAATTTATTATTTCTGTATAACTTGAGGACAAGTTGCAATCTAAGTGTGGGGGAAGGGATAGATGATTTATTTGTCTACTTTCGTTTGCTCATATTTTTAGTATTTCTATGAAAAGTGCTTAATTTTCAAAAATTTTTGTTTTGTCCCGAATAGACAAAGGCATATCTTTGCTTGAGTTTATATCATTTATGCTATATTCTGTATATTTAGTAATTTTAGTTGTTTCACCCGACACTCTTTTTCACATGCCATAGTAAATGATGAGCTAAATGTTGAGAGCCTACTCCATTTTAGTTGGAGATTTTTGATGATTATAGCATGTTTCTTTGCTTATGTACAATTCTTGAAAAGTTTAGTAGTTTGTATTCTAGGATTAAAGTATGACATACTGTGAATATCTATAAGTTTGAATGTGATAAGTGAAACGTGATTAAGTCTTTGCAATAGTAATAAATTGTTTACTTGAGGTGTTATGCTCAGTGGTCTGTGCTACTAGAAAATAATCTTTTCCACTGCCAGCCAGAAATCTCTAAGTAAACATAATTGTAATTGTGTGTGTCGGAAGCTGGTTTATGATTTGGGTGAGGTAGGGTGTACCACGTATGTCCTATTCCACTATGATGACCAAAAGCTCACGACAGTCAGTTTATAGCTGCCTTATGATTGGAGTAAGGTAGGGGATTATCTTGAAATGTCCTATTCTGCTATGAGGGCAAAAGCTTATTCTGATGTGTGTTAGAAAAATGTGAAAAAAAAGTGAAAATATTGAAATATATTATTATGAATAAGTAAGGACTTAGTTATCGTTAATCTTATACCCAGTATAAACTGAAGGATATGTTGTAGGGATTATCCTCTCGAGTCCGTCGTAAATGTTTTAGATATTCTCTACTATTTCTTTTTGGGATATGTATGTTTTGTAAAGTGCCTGTTATAGTTTTTGAATATTTCGAACTTAGATGGGAAACCGGGCTAGTTTTGGTTTGAATAACTTTCAAATTGTGGAACTTAGTGGAAGTTTATTATGGCTATGCACACACTACACGGGTGAACTTCTAAGTTATTGAATATACTTCATATTTGTATGGATGTTTATTTGTCTCGAGCTTGACTTTGTTTTGTTTTGCTCGAGGACGAGCAAAAAGATAAGTGTGGGGGTGTTGTTAAGGGCTAAATTGTAGTATTTATACATATATTTTATATATCAATTTTCTCCCATATATGTATGATTTTCATAGAAATCGAGCTTATAATTGATTAATTGAGTAAATGAGGTTTTTAATGGTAAAATATGAAAATGTAACAAATTATGTGCTTAAAGTATGATTTTATGTTATTTTGGAATTGTGTTATGTTTTGGTATGTTTTCCTATTGTTGTAGATACTCAATTATGTTGGGAAAGGTGATCCTAAAGAGCTAATTTCGAGATAATAGAGGATCAATCAAGTTTATGGAAGATAGGAAGAGATAAGGAAAGAAATCAATCAAGATAAAGATGGAAAAATCAATAAATTCGATGTCAAGGCTAAGTGGACGAGCGTCCATTATAAGCGAGACGAGCGTCCGGATTCAAACGCACGTTTGAGAAGCGGAACCAGCGTTCGAGAGGTGTATTTTACATTCAGAGAGTTTGGACGTGAAGTGAACGAACGTCCGGCACAAGTTCAAGGGCCGAAGGAACGAACGTTCGAGATACCGGACGAGCGTCCGAGGAAGAAAATCGGGATTCCGGGTAGCGCTGAACTTCCAACGCAGTTATTGATATGATAACAACCGATTTGACTCTGGACCTCAAGAGAAGAGTTGTAGGGCTTGAAGAGAGGATTCTACAGGATTTTGAATCACTCCATTCCGACTTACGAGGCCCGAGATATGAGCGTTACAAGTTCAGAATCTGTTCCGGGAGAGCCGGACGGGCGTCCGACATTATGGACGGGCGTCCAAAGCACCGTTACTTCGTAGCAACCGACTTGATTTTCCTATTTAAACAGCTGCGCCCCAACCCTATTTTACATCAGATTTTTCATACGAAAATTACACAGAAGCGACAGCCGCTCCTTCTTGGTTTCAAGGTCGGTCACCCGAGCATTGTGCTCGGGTGAACCGAGGTTAGATTAGGATCGTTTTTATTTTGTTTTTCATCCATGGAGTTCATCCAATGTATTAAACTATGTGAGTTCGTTTTCTTTCAATTTATTCAATCCTTTTTATTTCCATGATCTTGATTTATTTTGTATCTTTCTTTGTGCTTATGATGCCATGGGAATAGATTGGAAAATTAGTTCTCTATTGATAGTTACAACATACGGAAGTTGCGTAACGTTAGATCACCATAGAAAGATAGGATCTTTAATCATTAATGATGACAAATTAATTGGTTAGATTTCTAGGTTGTTAGATTCTAAAATACGAGAGTTAACTTGAATCTACACCTTCGTTTTGTATGGAATATTGGTCTCAACATTCGGAAGAGGAGAGATCGATAATTGGATTTACTAAGGAATTAGGAATTCATAGTTTGAGAAATTAGATCCACTAAGGAATTAGGGGTTTATATCTCGTGAAAAGGTGAAACCACAACTTGAATTAAAATCATGAATTGAACTAGAATTGAGATCACATAGGTTTGTATATTGGTTGTTTCCATGTCCCTTAGTTTAGATTGTTTATTTTGTTTCCTAGGTTAGATTTATTTTGATTGTTCTTTATGTTTTTTATGTTTTTATGTTTTTATTTTCGTTTTTAGAGTAGCAATTGGTAGGATTAATAAGATTAGATTGAACATACCTTTTCCCTGAGGATCGACCCCTTGCTCATTACGCCTTACTAGCAACAACCCGATGTTTTGGTCGGTTAGGAGTTAGTTTGCATAGTAGTTAGGGTTATAAATTTTCTTTTGTTTTAATGATGCAAAATCCTCCCAACACGGATATGGTTGAATTTCAAACATAAGTCACAAGGATTCCTACCTATAAATAGAGGACTCCTAATTCAAATACAAGTGATGAAAATTGAGGAAAAACAACAGATAATCTTGAACTTCATATTCTTATCAAGAAAACACCCTGCTGGCCCTACTGAACATAAAGCTACTGATCTAGTCAAACTCTTCAAGTGTAATCTGTTATCAAGCTACATCAAGTTTACACACTTGAAGACCTCAAGCTGCTGATCATATCATCCTGATCAAGTCGCTGAAGGCTGAATCACCTACTTGATTCAAACTTTCTTTTATAAGAAATCTACTGAAGATAGTGAAGCATCTTTGGGTGTCAAGGACTGTTGTTTGTGGTGGAGTTGGAGAAGAGGCAATCCTACCCTTCATGGACCAGTGAAAGACTTTGGAGCAGCAATCCTACCTGTTCCAAGTGTTTAGTTTGTGAAGCCATAGCTGTTGGTGAAGGACAAACAACTTAGGGATTTTTGTAACTGCTACCTCAGAGATCTCTAGTGAATTACCTCCAACATCACAGGAGAAGAGTGGACTGACATGATTACACCACCTGGAACCACTATAAAAATTGCCTATTTAGTTTCTGTATTTACTTTCTGCATTAGTACATTTAGGACATCAATCTACTGAACTAGCAACTGAATCACACACATACACTACTAAGTATCTAATACTTGGTATCATATTTTAACAACAAGTAATAAGGCTTAATTTAAATATATTCCGCCGCAAAGCAAATTCAAGAAAGTCGTAGTCGCGGACTCGGGTGTCGAGCGTTATCGAGCAATCGCAGACCGTCGAAGTTGCTGAGTTTGTTAACTCCAAATGTTTTAAGTGTTAAGTTTATTCACCCCCCCCCCCCTCTCTAAACTTAACCAAAGCCTTTTCAAGGGACCAAAAATTGGTATCGGAGCAGTGCTTCTGTTCTGAAGAAATCCTACTTGTTGTGCTTGTGAAAATACTTTGAAAACTTTTTCAAGTTTCTGATTTTCAAAGCTTTGCATCATGGATAGCAATCGGTATGCTAGAACAATGTTGATGTGTTCTTTGGATCGTTTTGATGAGTATAAACATCGTATGCAGGCTTATCTAGCTGCAACACATGATGAGATGATGGATGTGTTGACTGATGGACCACTGGAAATCACAAAAGCTATAACTGTGGATAATCAAACTCAGTACATTCCAAAGCTAAAAAGAGAATGGAATGTTGAAGATAGAAAAAGAGCAAACCTCGACAATATTGCTATTGATATCATATAAAGAACCTTGGATAGCAATATGTACATGAAGGTGAAAGATTGCAAGATGTTAAGGGTGATTTCATACATTTTATAACGATATATTTTATAATAATTTCCCCCATATTCGAATTATTTTCATAGAAATCGAATTTATATTGAAATATTAAGCAAGTGAGTTTTTTAATGGTTGATTCGCAAAATTAGTTAATTTAGGCGTTTTATTGATGAATTTATGATTATTTGGATATGGTTACACTCTGCATGTTTTTGATGATTGTAGATACACCATAATGCGGCTCAATGGAGGATTGGATAATGTTTAATTGAAGATTTATATGAAGAAAGGTGATAGAGTTCGAATTATTTGATGATTAATGAAGAGGAGAAAAGATAGAGATGAAATGGATTGAGGATAGAGATGAAGAATCGTGTGTTGATCCAGCTGGACGGGCGTCCAGAAGGGTGAACTGGCGTCCAGCTGAGAAGATCGTTGAACTGGCGTCCGGAATGCGAATTCAATTCAGAGTCTCAAGATTATTCAGTGGACGAGCGTCCAACCCTTCTAAACGAGCGTTCAGAGTGAAAAATCAGATCAGAGAGTTCCAGGCCAAGTCAGACTGGCGTCCACTTCCGTCCAAGAACTCTGGACGGGCGTCCAAGCTTCTGGACGAGCGTCCGTCCACCGCCACTGCGCAGCCGCCTCAAAAGTCTATAAATACAGCGCGATTTCTACACTAATGGATATATAATTCGATCCCTCTTGACACACAAACATTAGAGAGGAGCCCTAGACGCCCCAGCCCCCTTTTGGGAGGCTGGGGTGGCGGTTAGATTAGGTTTTATTTTCGTTTTTTTTTTTCTCGTTCTTGTTCGTCCATGCCGATGGCCTTCAAGCCGTGTTTGGAGCATCCATGGTTACTTTTCAGCAGCGTTTTTGATTTCTCTCTTGGATAATCTTGTGAGTGATTTTATTTAGAGTTTGTATCTTTCCTTTGTTTATTTGTTTATGCAATCGATATCGAAAGATGAATTGCTATTTGATGTTTACCGTATGATGAAAATCGGTGTAAACCTTAGATCACCATAGGAAAGATTAGACTTTTAACCTTGACATAACGGAAGTTGATAGGTTAGATTTCTAGGTTGTTAGATCTAATAAATCTTGCACCTTGTTTTGAGAGCGTTAATCTCTATAGATCGGAAGATAATGAGATTGATAGGCGGATTACTTACGGAAGTAGGAATTCATACCTTTGATTAGGTGAACCACAACTTTGATTGAATCATCATAAGATAATCTAGGGAAGAATTAAGGGTTGCGGGATGGTGGATCATGTTTGTTCTATGTTGATTTGCTTCAGTCATGAGTTAGTTTTATTGTTTTCTTAGTTGTAGTTTTATTTTATTTGCTTTTGTTCGCAACGATATTTTCCTGGCTTTGGACTGACAATCCTCTGTCCAGTTTATTTTCCGTTTTAGTTTCGTTTTAGTAGTAACAACCTTAGGAAAATTAATGAACTAGATACCCCGATTCCCTGTGACCGACTCCGGTATTAATCGCTATACTACGATCCCTACACTTGGGGAATACCGGATTTATAAATTTTATTACTTGTTTGCTTTGTTAGATAAATCCGTGACAAGTTTTTGGCGCCGTTGCCGGGGAATCGGTACGGTCGTCTAGTTTCTTGTTAATTTTTTCTAAAGTTGTTATGTTTTGTTTTTCGTAGGTAGTTTGTGTTATCTAGTGATTATTAATTTTTCATAGGTTTGTTTTTAGGTTCCAATTAGGGTTTTGTTTAGTTTTCGTGTTTTGTTTGGACCTGTTTTCGTGTTTAGCAGCGTTTATGTACTTCAGTTTGAACGTAAACGGGCGTCCTGAACTATTGGACGCCCGTCCGTCCAAATCTGATCGTCTCTGTTTGTGTTTTGCCCAGGCAGACGAGCGTCCAGTAACTTGGACGCCCGTCCGTTCTTTCTCCGTGCGGACGTCCGTCCAAAGCAACTTGGACGCCCGTCCGCTCCGTTCGTCACTCGATTTTATTTATTTATTTTTGTTTTAGGTAGATATCGTGGTTTAGGGTTTATGTTTTTCGTAGGTAGGTTTCGTAGGTAGGGTTCTGAGGTTGAATCATCTGACTCCACGTTTTTCGCGGTCAAATTTTTGGATAAAAGGGATCGTCTTAGCACTTGTTAGTATTTTGGCCGTAACTTTCGGCTCGAGTGTCGGATTTACGCGCAGGACCCCAATTCGGAAAGCTCTTTCCGACGCCGACGACGTGGCAAATTGCCGGAGACCGTTTGACACCATTTTCGAGGTCAAAATCCACTGTTTTCCCTTCCATTTTGGGCTCAGAAGATTTCAACACGTTTTTTTTTCCTTTTTTTTTAGTGTTTTCCGTTTTTTTTTTCTGTTTTAAATTTTTCGTAGTTTAGGTAGGTTTCTGTTTCCGTATCTTTTTAGGTAGTTTTCAATAAAAGTAGCGTTAAATAAATTGAGAGTTTTTTTTTATTTTTGCCGTGTTTCGATGACCGTTGGGTTAAGAATGTGCAAAAAGTTTTTTTTAACTCAATTTATGAAACGTGAATTTAGGTTTCATAGTTTTGTTTTCAATAAACACTAGGGTTTCTGTTTTAATGATATGATATTAGGTTATTTCTGGGGTTGCCGCTGTCTTCTGATATAGGTCGAGTCTGCTGTGCTTTTCTGCTGAGTTAAACGGGCGTCCATAGTAAGTGAACGCCCGTCCGTCCTAAATATGCTTTAAACGTCCGTCTGTCTTGTCTGAACGTCGTCCAGTGTGTCAGTTTCTGATGACTAGAATTTGTTTCTGATACATGCTTTATTTGACGTGGATACTTCTATATGAGCTTCTGTGGCTAGTTATTTTTACGTAGATGTTCTGAACTTGCATGTTTACATCTTTCCATCTACCGATCCATGTTAAATAATTGATTAACTTTTATATACATGATTCATCCATGCATGTTATAGTTAATGTCGGTTCTCGTATGCTATAACTGTTCTTATTGTTATTTAGTAGCTAATGTCGGTTTCCGTATGCTACATATCGTTGTGATGAATCTTGTGAGCTTTGAGACCTATGTGCTTTCTTGTTATTTTTGTAACTCATATGGGTAGCTACCGTCGGTTTTCCGTTGCTACCATCGTTGGCTTATGAGTTATATCTCGTTTAGTATAGCTAACTCGTTGGTTTTCCATAATGCTATCACCTTTGATGAGTCTTAAAGCGCGTCTACACTGCATGTAATGAATGGTACTGTCGTTTATCGTAAACTATCATTATTTGGTAGACGTTTATGATATACATGTCGTGTTGCAAATGAGTGGGCTAGTTTTCTTTCTTTTATTTTCTTTTATTTTTGCATATCATGTAGATTGCATTGTAATATATTTTCATGTAGTTGCACCTAGCCTGCTATTTTGTAATGTTCCATGTATATGTTCCATCTTTATATGAGCTTAATCTGAAAAAATCTCTATGACTTCTTTTCCATGTGAGCCTCTGTGGCCGCTTTGTATATGCGTAGATGTCCTGTTCTTTCACCGTTATGGGTTTTCCTTCCATCTATTGCAATCCATGTTGAGTAATTCACCTAGCTAGATGTGATTCCAATTTGATTTATGCTGTTCCTTTTGTCGTCTATCTAGGGTGTTAGGGTTGTTAAAGGCACGTCTACACTTTACATGGCAAGCTTCTGTGGCTTTGCATAATCGAATTTTGTTACGCTTCTGTGGCTCTATTTAGTAGACGTTTATATTCTTGACCGTGCTTAGATTAGGGCGACATCTATGGAATTAGTTGGGCTAGTTTATTTTCTTTATTTTCGTTTTGCCTTTTTAGTATAGTTGCATATCATTTAGTTGCATTGTATTTTATTTTGTTTTTCTTTTTATTTTTATTTATCTTCTTAGTGCACCTAGCCCTGCTACTTTGTAGTGTCCTCTATCCTTAATTCTTTATGCACATGTTGAGCTTATTTGTATTGTAAAGCTTCTGTGGCTTTATGTTTGACGCTTAGGTGTCCTGTACTTTCCCTGTGTGGTGATTTTTCCATCTGAGCCATTATATCATGTGCTTATTTCTTGTCTGTAATTATTGTTGCTTGTTATATTCCCCCGTGTTCCCCGAGATACTGCCATGTTTTTCAAGTGGTGCAGGTATATTTTGTTTTAGCTGTTCTTGTTAAGCTGGCCTTGGAAGTGAATCTGGAGAGGAATACCTATGACATCTCGTGCCTCGGAAACGCGGATCGATTATCTATCCTTCTTTAGCCAATCTTCATATCATTACCGAATCAGCTAAGTTCTTTTATTCTTTTCTTTAATTCTGCACAACATGAGGACATGTTGTAATTTAAGTGTGGGGGAGGGAAATGGTTTTATGTATCTACATTCATTTGCCATACTATTATAATTCTATGAAAAAGTGCTAAATTTTAAATTTTTGTTTGTTTTGTCCCAAGTGAGCAAAGGCCTATCTTTATTTGAGTTCTTATATCATTGGTGCATTATTTTGCATATTTAGTAAATTTAGATGTTTTACCCAACACTATTTTTCACGTGCCATAGTAAATGATGAGCTATATTTTAGAGCTATGCCCATTTGATTAGATATTTTTTATGATTATCGCATGATTCTTTGCTTACATACGAATTTTGAAAGTTTTAATAGTTTGTGTTTAGAATTAAAGTATGACATACTGTGAATATCTGAAGGTTTGAATGTGATAGGAAGGATATAATTTAAGGTTTGTATACCAATCTAAGATGAATAATATGAATGAATATATATATATATATATATATATATATATATATATATATATATATATATATATATATATATATATATATATATATATATAAGTGTCGGAAGTAGTCGCCAATGATTTGAGTGCGGTAGGGCATTATCACGAAATGTCCTATACCACTAGCGAGGTTAATAGCTCCCGACCGCTCGATGATAGTAGTCCGGCTAGGGTGTTATCACGAAACGTCCTATTGCTGGGAATGAGGGCATATATGCTATATATGTGGAATTGATTGAACTTTAAGAAAAATTAGCAAATGGCAATGTGAAAAGATGGGTGAAAAACCGTAGTTATCTTCTTACTATCCCCAGTATAAACTGAAAGATATGTTGTAGGGATTATCCTTTGAGTATGTCAGAAAGGTCTTAAATACCCTCTATCATTCTTTTCGAATATGTATGTTTTGTGAGGTGCATGTTATAATCGTTTTTATATTTCTATTTTAAATGGGATGTTGGCTAGTTTTGTTTGAATCAATTTCAAGTGTGGATTTAGTGAAAATTTATTATGGCTATGCACACACACTTGGGTGAACCTCTAAACTATTGAATATGCTTTATGTTTGCATAAATGTTTATATGTCTCGAGTCTTGATTATGTTTTGTCTTGCTCGGGACGAGCAAGGTTTAAGTGTGGGGGAGTTGTTAAGGGTGATTTTATACGTTTTATAACGATATATTTTATAATAATTTCCCTCATATTCGTATTATTTTCATAGAAATCGAATTTATATTGAAATATTAAGCAAGTGAGGTTTTTAATGGTTGATTCGCAAAATTAGTTAATTTAGGCATTTTATTGATGAATTTATGATTATTTGGATATGGTTACACTCTGCATGTTTTTTATGATTGTAGATACACCATAATGCGGCTCAATGGAGGATTGGATAATGTTTAATTGAAGATTTATATGAAGAAAGGTGATAGAGTTCGAATTATTTGATGATTAATGAAGAGGAGAAAAGATAGAGATGAAATGGATTGAGGATAGAGATGAAGAATCGTGTGTTGATCCAGCTGGACGGGCGTCCAGAAGGGTGAACTGGCGTCCAGCTGAGAAGATCGTTGAACTAGCGTCCGGAATGCGAATTCAATTCAGAGTCTCAAGATTATTCAGTGGACGAGCGTCCAACCCTTCTAAACGAGCGTTCAGAGTGAAAAATCAGATCAGAGAGTTCCAGGCCAAGTCAGACTGGCGCCCACTTCCATCCAAGAACTCTGGACGGGCGTCCAAGCTTCTGGACGAGCGTCCGTCCACCGCCATTGCGCAGCCGCCTCAAAAGTCTATAAATACAGCGTGATTTCTACCCTAATGGATATATAATTCGATCCCTCTTGACACACAAACATTAGAGAGGAGCCCTAGACGCCCCAGCCCCCTTTTGGGAGGCTGGGGTGGCGGTTAGATTATGTTTTATTTTCGTTTTTTTTCTGTTCTTGTTCGTCCATGCTGATGGCCTTCAAGCTGTGAACTGGAGCATCCATGGTTACTTTTCAGCAGCGTTTTTTATTTCTCTCTTGGATAATCTTGTGAGTGATTTTATTTAGAGTTTGTATCTTTCCTTTGTTTATTTGTTTATGCAATCGATATCGAAAGATGAATTGCTATTTGATGTTTACCGTATGATGAAAATCGGTGTAAACCTTAGATCACCATAGGAAATATTAGACTTTTAACCTTGACATAACGGAAGTTGATAGGTTAGATTTCTAGGTTGTTAGATCTAATAAATCTTGTACCTTGTTTTGAGAGCGTTAATCTCTATAGATCGGAAGATGATGAGATTGATAGACGGATTACTTACGGATGTAGGAATTCATACCTTTGATTAGGTGAACCACAACTTTGATTGAATCATCATAAGATAATCTAGGGAAGAATTAAGGGTTGCGGGATGGTGGATCATGTTTGTTCTATGTTGATTTGCTTCAGTCATGAGTTAGTTTTATTGTTTTCTTAGTTGTAGTTTTATTTTATTTTCTTTTGTTCGCAACGATATTTTCCTGGCTTTGGACTGACAATCCTCTGTCCAGTTTATTTTCCGTTTTAGTTTCGTTTTAGTAGTAACAACCTTAGGAAAATTAATGAACTAGATACCCCGATTCCCTGTGACCGACTCCGGTATTAATCGCTATACTACGATCCCTACACTTGGGGAATACCGGATTTATAAATTTTATTACTTGTTTGCTTTGTTAGATAAATCCGTGACACAAGACTGCAAAAGAACTTTAGGATAAGTTGCAATTAATCTGTGAAGGCACTGATGCAATCAAGAAGAACAAGATCAGTGTGGCAAAGAAGAAGTTCCAGGAGTTCAAAATGAAACCAAATGAAACTATTGAACAAATGGAGTCAAGATTCAATGCAATCATGGATGAACTCACCCTACTGAGTGTGAAGTACTCACAAGAAGAAAGCAATACCTGCAAAAGAAGTTTGGGAGATGAAGGTGACTGCCATAGAAGAAATGAGAAGTCTACATGCAGAGGACACCTTCAAATTGTTCTCAGATCTCAAGGCATATGAATTCAGTAAGAAACTTGTACCTGAGACAGAAAAAGAAGAACCAAAAACCAATGCATTGGCTGCTACACATCAAGAAGAAACATCAGGAGCTCAAGATGATCTACTGGATGAGATACAAGAGCAAATTGCCCTACTGAGCAAGAAAATCAGAATGATGAAAACTGGAAAGGGTTCTTCTAGGAACTTCACAAAGAAATTTAGTGAAAAGAAGAAGGAGGAATCCAAGAAAGACAACGATGACCTGTGCTATCATTGCAAGAAACCAGGACACTTCAAACCAGACTGTCCTGAACTAAAACAGAAAAAGGAACCTGATTATCTTTGCTTCAATTGCAAGAAACCTGGACATTTCAGACCTGATTGTCCAGACCTACTGAAGAGCAAAAGTCAGCAAAGAAGATCTGGTAAGAAAGCTATGGTTGCTGAAGATGAATCAGGATATGAAGTTGAATCAGAAAAGGGAAATGAATCTGATGATACTGCACTTGTTGCTGGTATGGAGGATTATGCTTTAATGGCAAATATGGAGGAAACAGAGGAGGTATACAATTCTGTATCTATTAACACTCCTGCTGGAAGTGATTGTGAATCAACTTGTGGTTCAAATCCAAAAAATTCTGATAATGAAGAAAGAAGCTGGTTATGAGATTGTTAAGGCTGAAAAAGAAGCTCTTCAAACAGAAGTTGAAAGATTAAAAGCTGAATTAAGAATTCTCAAAGGAAAGGAAAAAGAAGTTGGACAGAATCAGCATAAGTCTGTTGTACATTCAGTAGCTGCTGAATCTGCTGAACAATCTTGTTCCTCCACTGCATTCAAGTCTGGAAAGCCTTATGGTGATAGAATAGGCCTTGGATTTGGAACTCAACAATCTAATAAGAGTGGATCCAGTAAGGTTACTAAACCTCGTACCAGAATTGGTCCTAAGTTTGTGCCTGTACAAGATCCAACTCCCAAAAAGGTTGCTGAGGCAGTAAAGCCTACTGAGAAAACTTCAAGAAGGCAAAATCAGAAGTCAAAAAGGTCAACAGCACCTAACAAAAATAATAAATCCAAAAGTAGGACTGATGTACCTTCTAGACCTGCTGATAGCAGACCTGCTACCAAGTCTGCTGGACCACAAAAAGGTAAAAATCAGAGATATTCCAAGGATAAGAATCCTAAACCTAAAAATGTCAATCATTCAAGGGATACTTATCTCAGGGGGAAAGGTAGACTATTCCCTACTGATGATGATTGGAATATTCCTGCTCCTATTGCTAGAAACAACAGATATAACCATACTGCTATGGTAAAACCTCAGCAATGGAATCAGCAGAGGACTCAACAAAGGACTTACATAAGACCTCAGCAGACTCCACATTACAGGGTTGTTCCTAACAGACAGCAAACCTATGGTTATACTAGTACTTCTAACAATAGAATTCACTCCAAACAGCATTACATACCAAAAGGCCAGAAAGCATATGTGAATCCTACACAACCAACTGTTAAACCTTATGGATGTGTAGAATACATGTATGAACAAAAGTATGACACTTTTCAGAGAAGACCTTATGGACATTTGCCTAGGGTCATGCTTACCACTGACCATTATGGACCCAAACAGTTTTGGGTAACTAAAATGCATTAACTTTGTTTTGTAGGGTGTATGGTATTTTGACAGTGGATGTTCCAGACATATGACAAAGAATAAGCACTGTTTGTCAAATTTTATGGCAAATGATGGTCCTAGAGTGAATTTTGGCAACAAGAATACACCAGGATACACAAGAGGATATGGCACACTTGTGAGAAATGGATTAACAATCAAGAATGTTGCATTTGTGGAAGGACTGGACTACAACCTACTGAGCACTGGACAGTTTTGTGACATGGGTTACAAGGTCACTTTTGACAAAAACACATGTATTGTCATTAGTGAATGAGGTGATCAAGCTGTGTTGGCTGGAAGAAGACAACAAAACATGTATGTTGTGGATTGGTCTACTGCTGTTCCAGAAACTTGCCTGATTGTGCATATCAAGTCAGAACTTAATTGGTTATGGCATAAGAAGTTGAATCATCTGAACTTTGATGATATCAATCAGTTGGTGAAGAAGAAACTGGTGATTGGTCTACCTGAGATCACATTCAAAAAGGATGCTATATGTGATGCCTGTCAGCAAGGTAAACAGACAAAATCAAGCTTCAAATAAAAAACTAAGCAATCAACAAAAAGAGTTTTGGAGCGGATGCACATGGATTTATTTGGACCAGTAACAACAACAAGTGTAACAGGAAAGAAGTACACTTTAGTAGTTGTGGATGATTATTCAAGATACACTTGGGTAGTATTCATGAACAAGAAAAGTGAAACACTTCAAAAGATGCCTGAACTTTTGAAGAGATTGCAAAATGAGAAAAGTTTGACAGTAGTGAAGATCAGATCAGATAAGGGTACTGAATTTCTCAATAAAGTCATAAGAGAATATTGTGAGCAGAATGGTGTACTACATCAACTAGCTGCTACTGGTACACCTCAGCAAAATGGGGTTGCTAAAAGAAGAAACAGAACTTTAAAAGAAGCAGGAAGGACTTTGATTTGTGAAGCATTATTGCCTGAAAGATATTAGGCCGAAGCAGTTAATACATCATGCTATACACAAAATAGAACCTCAATGAACAAGAAGCTGCTGAAGACACCTTATGAGATCTGGAATGGAAGGAAACCTAATATATCTTATTTCCATCCATTTGGAAGTAAATGTTTTATTTTAAATCATAAGGAGCAATTGAAGACCTTCCAACCTAAATTAGATGAAGGAATATTCTTAGGATATTCTTCTGTCAGCAAGACATTCAGGGTACTGAATAAAAGGACACTAAAACATGAAGAAACTATACATGTTGTATTTGATGAACCTAAGTTCACTGAAATGGAAGATGAAGCATCAGAACCTGCTGAGAATCAACAAGTCACTGATCCAGAATGTGTTGATGTTTTGGAAAGGATTAATGACTTAAAGGTTTCTGACTCTGCCCCTGCTGATAACACTACTGATGCAACAACTGAAGCAGTTCAATGATCTGCTGAACCCCGCCGAAGAAACCAGCAGACCCTACTGAAGATGATGTTCCTGAAAATCAATCTAACCAAAATCCACAATGGTTAAGGGATCACCCTGCTGAGCAAGTTATTGGCAATATACAGCAAGGTGTAAGGACTAGAAGACAATTAGAAGCAATGTTCACTTGTTTTCTATCTCAAATGGAACCTAAAGTTGTAGAAGAAGCAATATCAGATCCAGATTGTATAATTGCTATGCAAGAAGAACTAAATGAATTTGAAAGAAATCAAGTTTGGACACTAGTGGAAAGGCCTAATCATGCAAACACAATTGGCACAAAATGGGTATACAGAAACAAATTGGATGAATCTGGTACCATTGTGAGGAATAAGGCTAGACTAGTAGAAAAAGGCTATTCTCAAGCAGAAGGAATAGATTTTGATGAAACATATGCCCCTGTTGCAAGATTGGAAGCTATAAGATTATTCTTGGCATATGTTGCTTACAAAAACTTCAAGGTATATCAGATGGATGTCAAAAGTGCATTTTTGAATGGCATTCTGGAAGAGGAGGTCTATGTTCAGCAACCTCTTTGTTTTGAAGTTAAAGATCAAGAAGATAAAGTGTACAGACTCAATAAAGCACTTTATGGTTTGAAACAAGCACCAAGAGCATGGTATGAGACCCTATCTCAATTCTTGGTGGACAATGGCTTTACCAAAGGTACCATTGACAAGACTTTTTTTCAGAATCAATGAAGGAAACAGCACCCTGTTGGTACAAATTTATGTTGATGACATAATATTTGGTTCTGAAAATGAATTGCTATGTGAGAAATTTTCTAATCTGATGAAAAGTAAATTCCAAATGAGTATGATGGGAGAAATAAACTACTTTTTGGGATTGCAAGTCAAACAAATGAAAGATGGAATCTTCATTCATCAAACCAAGTATACCAAGGAGCTGCTGAAGAAATTTGGTATGGAAAATAGCACCAAGGTATCAACTCCTATGAGTACAAACATTAGATTGGATGAAGACAAAAAAGGCAAAGATGTTGATCAGACCTTATACAGAAGGATGATAGGCAGTCTGTTGTATCTTACTGCCAGCAGACCTGATATATCCTTTGTTGTAGGTGTTTGTGCAAGATTTCAATCAAAACCTAAGGAAAGTCATTTAGCTGCAGTCAAAAGGGTTCTCAAGTATCTAAAAGAGACTTTGGATGTAGGAATTTGGTATTCAAAAGATGGAACCTTCAAGGTTATATCCTACTCAGATTCTGATTATGCTGGTTGCAAAATTGATAGAAAAAACACCATAGGAACTTGTCAGTTGATGGGAAATAGACTGGTTTCCTGGTTTAGCAAGAAACAGAATTCAATATCAACTTCCACTGCTGAAGCTGAATACATTGCTGTTGGAAGCTGTTGTGCACAAATACTTTGGTTAAGACAACAGTTAAGGGATTATGGGATTGAAGAAAGAGAGATTCCTATCATGTGTGATAACACAAGTGCAATTGCAATCACTAAAAATCTTGTTTTGCACTCAAGAACCAAGCATTTTGATGTGAGACATCACTTTATAAGAGATCATGTTGAAAAGAAAGATGCGGTGGTTCTTTACATCCCTACTGAAGATCAACTTGCTGATATTTTCACAAAACCATTGGATAGTGAAAGATTTGCTAAGTTAAGGACAGAACTTGGAATTATAAAATTTGAATGATACACCTATGATCAGCAATGTACTGTAATTCACCAAGGGGATTAGTCTTTGCTATGTTGGGTGAGCTCACTTAGCAGATTAGTCATTGGTATCAACAATTCCATGTACTTATTTATGTTTGGAAAATTGAGCAAATGAAGTTGCCAAGGGGATTGGTCTTTGTCTTGTTGGGTGAGCTCACTTGACAGATCAGTCATTGGTATTAAACTTCATCTTGTATTATCAGTTGGACAAAACAAGAAGAATTGAAGATCAGCAAAGTGACTTTGTCAGCAGGCTGCTGAGACTTCATTGTCAGCAGGCTGCTGAGCCAAGCCTACTGATGACAAAGTCTGCTGAGGCATACGTTACAGTCAAACTTTAACAAAAGTCAAAAAGCAAAAGACCGGGATATTTATTCTATCTTTATAACCACAGTTACACGATCCGACGGTTACAACTCTTTATGGATTAGTTATGGGCCACGTGTCAAGATCTCATTAACACAAATTTAATCGTGGTTAATGTAACAGTGCATGTAAAGTACTTTGTCTGACAGTTTCTACCCACTACTCCCTGTTATATATACAGACATATACACAGAGGATACTTACAAACCTTCAGATTGATATTCTCCGCAATTACATCGTGTGAACATAGATTTGAAAGCTTTCTTCTTCATCTTTCTCATTTATAATGGCGAACAAGGATGGTGTTCATATTGGAACTAGTCAGAGTGTGAGAGGATATGTTACTGACTGTCACGCTACTGAGCTGGCTATCAACATCGGAAGAAGAATCAGAAGGATTGTTGGGTTAGAAAATGTCATCAATAGAAGATTGGAACGAATTTCATATGTAAATGTATTGGAATTCTGGAGAAACATAGCCATACATGAAGGTAGAGAGGCCTTCACTACAACAGTTAATGGCAGAGAGATTGAAATCTCTTCAGATCTTCTGAGAGAAGTTTTTCATTTTGGACCTAGAAATGGTGCTCCTACCAATTCAGAAGCAATGAATCTACCAAGAATAAAGTTTGTTGATGCAATAAAGACAACTGAAACTATATCATCATCTTTAAGCATTAATGTGAGGCATATTGGATTTGAGTATAATCTACTTAGCAAGTTAATTGCCAAGACAATTTTGGGGTTCAGTGGGAGTCTAGATACACTATCTGGACCTAAAATAGACCTACTGATCATCATTTGCAGAAGTATGAAGTTTGATTGGGCTGGATTCTTTATACATTACATGAAGAAGGTGTTTACTGAAGATAGAGATGGTGTAAGGAAGTCCAAAACCAAGCCCCTAGGTCTTCTGATTCAGACCTTGTTGAATCACTTTCAAATACCAAATGTTGCATCTGAGAAAATCAACAAATCCAGGTACAAGCCAGAAGTTGCTACTCATATTCCTGGATTAGATGATGATGAAGATGTTGATAATGCAGCGACTGAGAGTGACAATGATGGAGATGATCGTGCTGGTGGTGAGCAGGTTAAGCAAGCTGTTAAACCTGCTGCACCTAAGAAAGTTGCTGAGAAGAGAAAGGCTACTGACACTAGAAAAATCACAGAAATGTTAAAGCCTAGGAAAACAATGAAGCAAACAGCAGAGACAGCTGAGTCTACTGAGGGCCCAGTTGAAATTGAGGTTACTGACCCTGCTGTCACAAAGAAGAAGTCTGCTGCTGATATTTTGAAAGAGCAACAAAAGGCAGATAGTAGAAAGAGAAAAGCTGCTGAAGTTGAATCTGAGCAAATTTCCAAGAGAATGAAGGAAATTGCACAGAAAAAGAAGCATGGAAAGGGGAAACAGTTAAGGATTCTAGAGGCTCAAAGGCAAGAAGAAGAAGAAGAGGCTATTGAAGCTGAGCCCTTAACAACTATTAAGCCTACTGAGATTGAACAGGTTGTTGTTGAGCAACCTACTGGGGAATCACAGCAGACTGCTGCACCTAAGCCTGCTGCAGAAGTTGTTGAATCCTCCCCACTAAAGGCTGCTGAGCCTACTGAAGCTACATAAGTTGTTGTTGAGCAACTTATTGAAGAACCGCAGCAGACTACTGAGTCTGCACCTGCTGTGGATATTGATATAACTGTACAAGACCCTGCAAATTCTGTAATAGTTCAGGGGGAAGAGCATTCTGCTGCTAACCCTGCTGATGAGCATGTAAGTCAGGGGGAACCCTGTGTGGAACGGATGGAGGTAGTAGGCACTAATGTACAATCTGAGCAACCTAATGACCTAAATGTATCTTTTGAAGAAACCTTAAATCTACTTGTTGAGACCTTTGTAGGTCAGCAAAGTGGACACACAGCTCCTAGAAAGCCAACTATGCCCTTTGAAAGGAATGAGAAAAAGAAGAAAGAAGGGTATGTTGATCCTAAGCTCCAGCTGGTGGCTGATTATTTTCAATGGAAGTTTGGGTTTTACAAAAGACAAAAATCAGCTGCTGAGCCAATGAAAGATTTTGAGGAGTGGGCTTTTGGAAAGTTAGGAGTAGAAAACCTACTTGATCTGGTTGATAATTCTTTTCTAGAAATGAGACTGATGGAACTCATTGATGAACAAGGAAAGAAAGAAGGTATTAAATTCAGGGATCCTAGAGATGGATCAGATAGTGATGACTCTTCATCATCTGACTCTGATGATGGTCATCCCCCACATCAAGGAGAGACCAGTGGTACTGCATTGTTAAATGAACCAAGTGTAGAACAGTCCACTGATGTTGGCAAGTCTGCTAAGGGCCAGCAGACTGAACAAATGGATGAAGATTTGGAAGATTTAACCATAGATGGTCTGGAAGCGTTAATAAATGATGGGATAAATCTTGGAGGCAACAGGCTGGTTGGTATATCAAATACTTTCTTTGTTGAAGAATCTGCTGAACATACTGATGATTAGCAGACTGTAGATTTGGATGAGGAGAAGGTTACTGATCATAGTGAGCCTGATATCAGGTCTGAGGATTCAGCTCAATATCAAGAATGGATTGATACTCAGGACACTCTATTCAAAACTGCTAATACTCTACGAAAGATTGCCAATGTTAGAGGGTTTCAAAAAGAAAATATGGCTGAATTCCCTGCAATTCTTGTACAGAGAGTGTTGATCACTGAGGAACAAACAGTGATAGCACAGAGATTGGACATGATGATGGGATTTAAGGGATCAGCATTACCTGTTGAGGAGGTTCAGCCGCCGAGGATCGACAAAGACTCGAACAAAAGTTGGAACAGAGGTTCAGCTCGCCGAGGATCGACAAAGACCTAAACAAAGGTTGGAACAAGTGGTACAGGTTGCTGAGGATCAGACAGCACCTGGACAAAAGTTGGAACTAACTATGGATTTGGAGGACACCCATGCTGTTATTGAAGAACAGGCTGCTGTAGTAGAGCCTACTGGAGGAATGGTCACTGAAGGGAAAGATAGTCAGCAGACTGTTGTTATTGATGAGGATGAACAGCTGCTGGACTATGACTACAGTGATGAGGAGTTTCAAGTGCCTGAAGAATAACCTATAGATGATGAACCACAACAGGCATTTGTACCAATCTTTGAGCCCTAGAACCAATCCTGTAGGAATTCCAAGGGCCTAACTGTTGGAATAGTGTCCTAAACCCAATCGGGTTGGACCGGATCCGATCGGGTCGGATCATTTCTACTATTTCTTTATGTTTATACATATATAAAATGGCTTTTCTGTTGTCATATATTTGTTCTTTTAAAGAACCAATTATGAATTGTTATATGATAACGTCCTTAGTATTAAACTATGATAGAGAAACCATGATAGGCGATTATGGTTGATGAGATCTCTAATCACTTTAATAAGTTTGATACTTAAATGTCTCTAGGCTAATGTACTGTTAAACAGGGCATTGATAGTATAAACGGACTAGCACGTATTAGATGTCTTCTTTCTTTAAGGGCAGGGATAGATCTTGTCTATCGAAGTGTAGAGACTCTTGGACTGTACGTGGACGTGTATTAGAGAATGCATACGTCAGACTGACCCACTTACACGGATAAGTGTCACACTATGTGACGGTTGTGTAATTATCATTTTGACCGGAGTCTTCATGGCATCACGGTGTGGATTTTCATGCTTTGACACTATTGAGGTTTCCCCTAGCCATGGGGCGATCATGCAAGTAGTGATTGGGTGTGATACTGAAGCATACGGAGTATACATGTTTGGTCGTCGGGAATCGCGTACCCTATCGGTAGGGTGAATATCCGAAAGGGCCTTCTTATAAGGAATGTCTTACTCTCGTGAATCTTTGCAAAGTGGGAGTAAATGAGTTACTTCGAGAGAGCATGATATCCAGATTATAAGATATGATCGTTAATGTGTTGACACTCGAGATACGATCGTATGGATATTATTACAGCGATAGGATTGTAAGTTACAAGGGTAACTGTTTCACATGAAAGGTAGTAGTCATTGCATTTGACTCTTTCGATGATTGGGGGTCACGGTGTGTTGCTAGACGCTATCCCGTGATCGTTAGGCATGAAGGGAATTTTTTTAATTTGCACTTTGTGTCTACGACCAACATATTCGGAAGCCTATCGGGTCACACACATAAGAACATCTAGCCGGATTAAAATGTGGTTATAGTTGATAACCAAATAAGGAAAGAATTTATCTCGTACTATAAAGGTTGTAGTGGTAAATTAATATGCTGGAAGGGATATGAGTTGGGCCATGGTTGTCAGCAGACAGAGGGCACAATATAATGTAGATGAGCCTACTGATGAAGCTGCTGGACATATGGCTGTAGGAATGGCTGGTGGAGTACCAGCACAGGTTGTGGATGAGTTGAGGGCAGTCAGAAATGACATCACAAGATTAAGGACTCAACTTGACAGACAAGAGCAAAGATTTGAAGATTTGCTGAACTTGGTGGAAAATAGAGGAAGAACTATTGAAACAGTTGCTTCCAACATTACCTCCACTCAATATGCTCTTGCTGACCTTGCCCTAAATGTAAAAGGAATTATAAAAGGCAATACAATGAAGGAGAAGTTTCTGAAAGAAAAATTTGCATCTATTCAACAGAAACTTGACAAACTTGCTAAGGCACCAAAGCCTGCTATGGCTGAATCTGCTAGAACATCTCACCCTGCTGGATTGGATCCTAAGATTACTGAGAGGATCAATCTACTGGAGAAAACAATGGAAGGAAGGATCATTGCAGTTGACACTAGAACTAAAATCATGGATGGTCAACTGAATAATCTAGTGATCACACAGGAGAGTGTTCATGGCCTGCTGTCCCGTTTTGTTGATGATGTCAATAAGGGGGAAGAGAGCCAAACAGCTGTAGCAAAAGAGGCTACCAGAATTTTTGCACAAAAGAGATGGGAATCTGACACCAATGCATACAGAGAACCTGCACCTTGCAGACTTCCACTGACCGATGATCTTTTCAAAGAATATAAGAAGCTTTACTACACAAGAGAAGACCTTACCATGATAAGGGCTTCCATGAGGGACTCAATTCCTTTTTGGGGCTTAAGTTTTGGGAAGCAAGAGTGAAAGTCTTAAGGTCTTCACACAGAGGTGGAAGAGGTGGTAGAGGTGGAAGGAGTCTACCTACTACATCAGCTAAAGATTCACTGAATGAATTCAAAGAGTTATACATGAGGTTAGGCTTCAGAGTACATCAGATCAACCTTACTCTACCTGAGGCAGGGGAATGGTGGAAGGAAGTGAATCCCCATATTGATTTTTCCCTTATTGAAAATTAATGGATGAGAGAAATGGTAAGAGATATAAGGGAATATCATGAGCAGCAAGAGAAGGAGAGGCAAGAAAGAGAAAGAAGAAACTAGATCAGCATACTTACATCTGCTTTACTTTTTGTTGAATCTGGACTGTAATACTTTTTGAACAAATATGATTATAATGAGAAATGACTGAATTTGTTCGTTTTTGTTTTTACTCTTTTTGCTTTGCTGTAAGGAGGGTATTGGCATCATCACCAAAAAGGGGGAAATTGTTGTACTTATTTTAAGTTTTAGTGATGAGTGCCAGACTAGCTGTTACAGAGCAAAGGCAAAAAGATGTCTAGATCAAATGTATAGGCTTATTAGAGTTTGATCTTTGTATAGGTTTGATCAAACAAGCACTGTAAATGGTCAGCTGACTTTCATCAGCAGACCTGTCTAGATCAGTAGGGTACCTGAGTCAGTAGACTAGTTTTGAAACCTGCTGAAAACTGAAGGCTGGGGGCTCAAACTCAGTTATTGGAGGCTAAGGGATCAAACTTAGTATTTAAAGTCAAGGATATGGAATCAGAATTTAGGGAAGTCTGTGATGACCTAAACTGATATGCATATACCTTGTGTAAAAGGTCTGAGTTCCCAATATTAAGTGGTGATTGGAACTTGGCTATGATCAAAATGGTGTAATCTAACTTCACGGTTAAGAGTTAGATATAAGAGAAGTCAGCTGCAGTGTTTTATCAATACAAAGCAACTTTAGATCAGCTGACTGATATGTATTTCAGCAGACTAATACCCACAGGAACCTGCTGATATATATTTCGAATTATTCAAAGGTTATATTGGAAAATACAAGGATAAGGACAGAAAACAACTTCTGATTTTATCAAAAAAATCAATGGTTAAGATTAAAGGGACGTTGGGAAGAAACAGAGGCTTATCCAATGGATACAAGTCAAATGGTGGACAGACTGAAAACTATCAAAAAGCATTCTGACAGTGTCAGTACTATATGTACAGGGACAGAAAGCAAGTCAAGATGAGACAAATCTGAAACGGCTATGGTTGAATTTCAAACATAAGTCACAAGGATTCCTACCTATAAATAGAGGACTCCTAAATCAGATACAAGTGATGAAAATTCAGGAAAAACAACAGATAATCTTGAGCTTCAAATTCTTATCAAGAAAACACCCTGCTGACCCTACTGAACATAAAGCTACTGATCTAGTCAAACTCTTCAAGTGTAATCTGTTATCAAGCTACATCAAGTTTACACACTTGAAGACCTCAAGCTGCTGATGGCTGAATCACCTACTTGATTCAAACTTTCTTTTATAAGAAATCTACTGAAGACAGTGAAGCATCTTTGGGTGTCAATGACTGTTGTTTGTGGTGGAGCTGGAGAAGAGGCAATCCTACTCTTCAAGGACCAGTGGAAGACTTTGGAGCAGCAATCCTACCTGTTCCAAGTGTTCATTTTGTGAAGCCATAGCTATTGGTGAAGGACAAACAACTTAGGGATTTTTGTAACTGCTACCTCAGAGATCTCTAGTTAATTACCTCCAACATTACAGGAGAAGAGTGGACTGACAGGATTACACCACCTGGAACCACTATAAAAATTGCCTATTTACTTTCTGCATTTACTTTCTGCATTAGTACATTTAGCACATCAATCTACTAAACTAGCAACTGAATCACACACATACACTACTGAGTATCTAATACTTGGTATCATATTTTAACAACAAGTAATAAGGCTTAATTTAAATATATTCCGTTGCAGCAAATTCAGTAATGTCAGTAGTCAGTAGACTACTGAGTGTCGCTTGAGCTATCGAGCAATCGCAGATCGTCGAAGTTGCTGAGTTTGTTAACTCCAAAAATTTTAAGTGTTAAGTTTATTCACCCCCCCCCCCCCCCCCCCCTCTAAACTTAACCAAAGCCTTTTCAAGGGACCAACAGTTTCTCTTCCAGAGAGTCGACATCTAGAACAAATACAAATATCAAAGATAACAGCCATACAAATATTTAGTTGAGATCTCATCACATATATCAACTATATAGTGACATCATTCTAGTATGTTAGATTCAGTGACTTTCCAACTTTATCGGAATAACATTTATTCTTTACAATTGAATATGTCTACTAAATCCTAACAAATAACTGAAAGTATGTTCTTCATAAGAACCGGAACATAATAACATTTATTTAGCTCCCTTATCAGTTTACTAGATCCATTACGTGGTAAGTGTTACAAAGTTTGTTTCACCTTCCATATCTGTATTTAATCTTTCTAATTTAATCACACTCGTAAGATATCATATATCTTAGAGTCGACTTTGAACTTAGATAGATTTATCTCAACTCACTTGCCTACAATAGAGACTTCAATAAGTTCTCTATTTAAGCACACGCCCTAACTTCCTTTTTAATCCTTCAAGCACTTGTAAGTATTTCTTAGTGTAGTCTTCATAAGACTTAAAAAAGATCACAATCGCTATGTCTTTGATTTCCTTTCATAAAGAAATCTAAAGTTTATTAAATAGTTTATTTAACCTTTTTAATCGTATTCAAAACATTAACTATTTAATTAACCTTTAAGCAATGTTTAAAGAATTAAGTCAATACTTAAATCTTACAATTTTGAAAACAACCTTTCCAAAATTTGATGTGGTCATTCTTATCCAATGTTTAAATTAATTGTCATTGTATGACAGAATGATCATCTTGGATCGTATCAATATATGATTAATTCGTTGAAACTTATTTCAAGTGATTTAATCATATCTTGAGCTTCCGCTTTTCATTAATAATTAAAGTCTTGGAGAACTCCATCAAATATGTAGTCTCCTTGTCTCTAACTACTATAACGGGATTGCTCGTGTTATTGCTTATTTTAAAAGGATTAAAATTTACTTAACCATTCTTGAGAACGTTTCTCAAACAGTCATAATTTGTTTTACTAATCGAGAAAAACATAAATATAAAAGTTCGCTAAAAACTACAACATAAAATAAAGATGAAAGAGTGTTGTTGTTTACACATGCAAAATCAAAGATGGCCTTTGGTTTATGATTTTGCACCCACTAGTCAACTACTCTCAATTGACTTTCAAGATTTATTAATTTCTTTAGTGGACAAGATCCCACTAAACTACCGCGACCCCCGCTTTGGCTGGTGGGTCGAAAATAGTCTAATAGGTAGACAAACCTTTGTCAATCGTATCTTATACGACTCTTGTTGTTTGACTAGTCAACTCTTTGACAATTTTCATCTTATGAAGTAGTCAAACCCTTGCCTCTAAAATCCAAACGACCCCGCTTTGGCTGGTGGCCGAGAGAATTCTTAGTCAAGTCATAACCCTAATATTCGTGAGATCTCATACGATCATATCTCGATAATGAAGATATACCCGAGGTAGGTCAACCCCCTGCTTTGGCTGATGAGTTGGATCCGAACAAGGGCTCTTCACCGTCATTATAATATGGGGAGACAATTTTAACTTGATTCTTTTGAGGTGGAAGTATTTATGTAAATTAATTCACTTAATTAGTTTTAATTACGGTCACATCAAGTATATCTATCTCTATAGACATACATCCTACACATTCATCTAAATCGTGCATAGTTATGTATCTATCGTATCATATAAAATAAATACAAGCACAAAATAAATAAATGCGTAAAGTAACCGGTATGATCATGGACTTTTCCTAGGTGCGGTTTCGAATACAAACTGACGAAACCGCGGGTCACAATCTAAGGGTAGCTGCAACCGCCAATAGGATCTTTAATGCGCCATCTCGAATGAGATCTTTATTCTTATTTCTTTGGTCTCCATCTTCTGCTCCATTTTTGTTACATTTAATTCTATCTAATAAAATAAATACACCCGCCGTACACGGGGGGAGCTAACAGGAATGGGATAAATGCAGAAAATAAACTAGGTCATGTTTTTCATAACGGCCTAGGACAATTTTTAAACCAATAGAAAAATTAAATCATTCACATCTATCCTATCGGTCGAGTCCATGATCAATCGGGGTCCATATAATCATATTATATCTTCTATATCTAATCCATACAATAACATCTTATGAAAAAGATAAAATTAAAATTTAACTACTTGCGTCTTAATTAATCAATTAACATTTAATCTATTAAATAATTTTATCCAATCAATAAACTAATTAACATTTAATTAATTAATGATTTTAATCGAAATAAAATTAACGGTTAATTTTAAACGATTTTAATTTCAATTTTAATTAATTAGAACTATTCTAAAATAAATCAAAATTAAAATTAAATCTCTTTTGTTTCTTTCCTTTTTGATTCATAATCAAAAGGGATGTATTTGGTTTCCTAAACCAAAAGGCATCTCCCTTGGCCCTTTCCAAAATAAAAATTTAAAAAGGCCTAGTCTTAGGTCTTTTCCAAAATCAAATATTTTGAAAAGGGCTAGGCCTATTCCAAACAAAATTTGGAAAGGGGGATATTTTGGTTAATATGCCTGGCCAGTTTCCAAAATCAAAATTTTGGAAGTGGCCTAGGCGCCTTTTCCCAAATCAAATATTTGGAAAAGGCCTAGGCGTATTCCAAACAAAGTTTGGAAAGACCATTATTATTTTAATGCCATGTGGCATCCCAATGGACCAAACTATTTGAACCATTGGTTAGCCACATGACACAACTAAACAAAAGAGGAATTATCAATCACAACTATGAACCATATTGAAATACAAAATACGTAAGACAAAAATTTGGAGATTCGACAGCATTGACCGGTCAACCGACGCCGACCAGCCGCCGCCGGTGGTGGTGCCGCCGCCAGTCGGCCGAGCACCACCCAATCTCGTTTTTTTTTTCTTTTCGTGTATCGTTTTGCGAATCATAAAATGTTTCATCTTTTAATTACGTGATTCAAACGATAAAATTAACTACGCAAATTAACATGCTTATTGCTTAAGCTCGAAGCTCGCTCCGATACCACTGTTAGGAAATCTACGCAGGAACGCAGCGGAATAAAATTTATTTCCTATCGACCCAAGATCGACTTCGTTTAAGCAATAAACAATTAAGCTAATAGACGGTGATTACCTTGGTTGATCTAAAAGATCGACGATTTGACCGTTTAAGGAGAGAAGCGATGCACGGAGCCGCCCAAGTGTTCGGCCTCTACCGGTGATCCACACGAACAGCCCGCCGGAATCCCATCATGGATTGCTACTAGAAAAACTCGGCTGCTAGACCGACTTTTTCTCTTTCTCAAAACTCTCTCTAGGAAGCTCTCTATTTTTCACAAGAACTATTAGCTCTTGGAATTGTGATGTACAAAAGAGCTTGACACCCACCTCCTATTTATAGTGGTTGGGGCGCCCCTAGTAGAGTAGAGAGGAAGAAAACATTTTCCTAAGAAAATAAGGAAAATATAATTGATTGATTTATCTCATTAATATTCAGTATCTTATATTAAATATTTTCTCCAAGATATATATTGACAATATCTTATATTGAATATATCTTTATCTTATTACCATAAATCAATTTACACATGTGTATATATCATATATATATATATATATATATATATATATATATATATATATATATAATTACACATATAAATCCATTTATATAAATATGAACTACTTAAATATGCATCCTTTAGTCACGTGAATCTACACATATCACATACATATACGATTCACGCCAACATATACATATTTATACATATATATTAATATCTAATATTAATATAATACTATGATTAATTAATTTGCAAAATACATGTGTATCAATATACATATATATTTTAGACACACATACATTATGTGTATATTTAATTAATCAACATAATTAATATCTTGTATTATATTTATTCATAATAATTAAATACCACCATATTAATTTACCACTATAACCTTTATAGTACGAGATAAACTTTCCTTATTTGGTCATCAACTATAACCACATTTTAATCCGGCTAGATGTTCTTATGTGTGTGACCCGATAGGCTTCCGAATATGTTGGCCGTAGACACAAAGTGCAAATCACTAAAATGCCCTTCATACCTAACGATCACGGGATGTCGTCTAGCAACACACCGTGACCCCCAATCATCGGAAGAGTCAAATGCAATGACTACTACCTTTTAATGTGAAACAGTTACCGTGTAAGTTACAATCCTATCACTGTAATAATATCAATACGATCGTATCTCGAGTGTCAATGCATTAACGATCGTATCTTATAATCTGGATATCATGCTCTCTCGAAGTAACGCATTTACTTCCACTTTGCAAAGATTCACGAAAGCTAGAAATTCCTTATAAGAAGGCCATTTCGGATATTCGATCCCAATCATAGGATACGCGATTACCGGACAACAAACATGTATACTCTGCATGCTTCAGTATCACACCCAATCACTACCGCATGATCACCCCGTGGCTAGGGAAAACCTCAATAGTGTCAAAGCATGACAATCCACACCGTAATGCCATGAAGACTCCAGTCCTAAGGATAATTACACAACCGCCACATAGTGTGACACTTAATGTAAGTGGGTCAGTCTAACGTACGCATTCTCTAATACACGTCCACGTACAGTCCAAGTGTCTCTACACTTCGATAGACGAGATCTATCCATGCCCTTAAAGACAGAAGACATCTAATACGTGCTAGTCTGTTTATACTATCAATGCCCTGTTTAATAGTACATCAGCCTAGAGACATTTAAGTATCAAACTTATTAAAGTGATTAGAGACCTCATCAACCATAATCGGCTATCATGGTTTCTCTATCACATCTTAATATTAAGGACGTTATCATATAGCAATTCACTATTGGTTCTTTAAAAAAAACATATATATGACAACATAAAAGCCATTTAATATATGTATAAACATAAAGAAATAATAGAAATGATCCGACCCGGTTGGATCCGGTCCAACCCGATTGGGTTTAGGACACTATTCCAACATATCACTCCCTGGCTTCAAAAGCTTCAGTGACTCAGTCTCTATCACTGCTCCTTGAGAACATATCTTTCAGCAGCTATCACAAAGTTTGCAACTCCTTCTCAGATTCCTTTGATTCAATTGCCTCAGGTTATGTGAATTGAATTCACAGATTTGTTGATCAATCTCAGAGCTTGATTTGGAATTGAAGTTATGATGCTGAGTTGATCTCTAGATGTTTTCTTTTAAGTGCAGATAGAAGGCTTTGCACTTTGACAGAGTTTTTGCTTTGATTCATTCGTTGTTTTTCTTTTCTGTCAATGCCTTCTATTTATAGCCTTGATAATCCTCAATTTGAATTTTCGTCCGTTGGCTATTCAATGTGGGGAATAATCTTTGATTTAATTCTTGATTCCCCCTTAATTGTATTCTCCTTGATTTCAGTGATTGGATTTTTCTTCAAACGTTTATCAGAAAATCCGTCCTTGATTGATCCTCAATTGATTGTGCATTTAATGCTTGATATTCATCACTTGAAATGTGAACCAGTAAGCTTTACTTGGACATTCCCTGAACGGTTAAGTAATTCTCCTGACTTGGCTGTTTAGCTCTTCCTTCACTGATCTGTCTTTACTCAGCCGAAAGTCAGTTCACTTTGCCGGTTCACTGCCTTGTTATTTTCTTTGGTTCTTTCAAGTACTTTTTGTACTTCACTGATCCTTGATTTGGGTCAGTGTACACCATATTTGACAATGTATTCCATCATTTAAATCATAACTTAGACTTATCCAAGGTCATCACAGACTTCATTGGTTATAAGGCAGACCATTTTATCTTCACTGCTTCTCTGTTGGTACTTGGCCGACTTCACTTTGCCGAATATCTGTTTTGATCTGCCGTCCTACCAACTAGTACAATACTTGTCTAACTTAACTTATACAACATGTCAGACTCTAAGTAAAGACTTATACAGAGAATTCTAACTCATTTCAGGCTTGCTATAACAGCTAGTATGCCCATCATCAAAACATAATAAAATGTTCCTAACATCTTCTAAGTGTTTGAAGCATTCAAGAAAACATCAAGATCTACAACACTTAAAGAAAAACAGAGCTATTGTGTTTATCATACACATCCAGAAGAAAGATCATCACAAGTTGTATCATCTTTGATTCACGTCTCAACTTTGTTTATTCAAAGGTTAAGACTGTGAAACACCAAGACGGTGTGAAGGACAGTTGAGGTGCAAATAGGAAGATTGTGTTTGTGGTGGAGCTGGAGAAGAGGAAATACAACCCTTTAAGGACAGTGAAGCAGTTGGGGAGCAGCAATCCGACCTGTTCTTTGATTGTGTAGATAGTGAAGATATAGGGATTAACCAAGGACTATTGTATAGGACTTTTTCTAACCGATCCACCTCAAGAAGTTCTAGTGAAGTTTTTTCTCCTACATCATAGGGGAAGAGAGGATTGACAGGATTACACCACCTGGAACCTCTATTCGTTTTGTACTATGTACTTTACGAATTAATTTACATCACTTATTATTGTGATTGCTTGTTTATCTTATCATTGTATAATCCATCATAACACAAACTCAGCTAACACCAGTTATTGAGTCATCACAGCATATTTCAAATCAAACTGTAAACTGATAATTTATTTAAAAATGCTTTAAAATATATTCCGCTTCCGGTTAACTTAGTTTGACCTATACTCAGCTTAGTTAGCTTTTCTCTGTACAAGTTTTAACAAGGGATATAATCTGCTTTAAGTTTCAACTTAAGTTTTTAAGTGACAAGTTTATTCACCTCCCCCTTCTAAACTTGTGCACAGCCTTTTCCAAGGGACCAACACCAAGGGAGGCCTAATCAAGTTTGTCTAAAGGGTGCTTTCATTAGATAAAGACCATAATGTCTCATTACCCTAAATAGGCGCCACTTTTATCATTTAGAGGATAAATGTTCTCTCAAAATAAAAAATACTTAGATCCAAAAAAAGCAAAAGATAGGATCTTTGGGAAAGTTTTTGGAGATTGATTCATCAATAGAATTTTTGGAGCGTGGTTGGATTTGATTCACCGTCTAATGTGGAGGAGATCTCGCCCGAAGATTGTGGTTTCTACTACATCTTCATGTTGGTATAACTGTAACGTCCCAATCCTAGATACCGCATCCTTATCCGGAAATAGGACACCCGGCACGTGACTTTTAGAGAAACCCTAAAACCCACGCAAGTCTAACGTAATATCATAGTATTAAGAGCGGTGCAGAAGGAAAGAAATATGCATAGACTCTAAAAAACAGACCCTCAGGGTCTTCCAAGAACCAGAACATAATTGTTGTCAAACTAAAATCATGAATCAATGTTAACATCCATCACAACTCACCTTGACCAAAAAGGAAACTACTAACTATCTGGAACTCATGCCTTATTCAAGGAAAGGAGCGACAAAAAAACAAAAAAAAAAAAAAAAAAAAAAAAAAAAAAGTAACAAAACACAAAGAACTCCACGACTTCAATCCTAAGCTTGCCCTCCAAGCTCGTCATCAAACTTTCATGAACTTGCATATCTTCTTATTCCAAATAAACGAGTGAGCACTAGCTAGATGCTCAGTAAGGAGAAAGAAAATCAAAAGAGACATTCTTGTTTGTCAAATACCGAGAGACATGACATGAATCTACTTGATCCAATTACAAACAGGTTAAAGCGTACATGTGCAACACCAAGAAAACTACTTTTCAGAAAATACTTGATCAATGCATAAGAAACATGACCCATTAACTACATTAGTTCGTCTTGCACGTACTTGTTCAGTTTCATTAATTACTTACTTTACATATTCATGTTCTTGTCGTGCACCTAAACCATAAACGTAGCATGAGTGCATATTGCAACACATGAAATATGCCTAACCACACCTTTTAGGGAAAACCCTTCAAAAGTACAACAAGCATAGGCAGGGGCGGCTGCAGGATTTCCGTGACATAGATCAGTTATCGAAAACGACATGGTATTACAAGTTTCTAATGCATTGATTTTAAATATCCAAGTAGATATACGGGTCAAAGGTAAATATTTTAAAATTTTAGTGTGTCAAATTAGTGTATAATTTTTTTGAATAGCGATAAAATACAATGAATCTTTTTTTTCCCGGTCTGTTGACCAACAACACCCCTTGGTGGTGCCGCCCCTGAACATAGCACAACTGAGAACTATGAGGGATCGATTTTGAAGATAAAAAAAAGTAGAAAAAGGCTCAAAGTATGAAGTTATACAATAACTTTTTACAATCAAAACTACACAACTAATTATGTCTAGCCGAATGTAATTCTCTATACATAAAAACATAAATTAATGTGTTTTCGAGTGCCATATTTTAATTACGGTCACACGAAAAACATATCGCACATAATCACGTCATTATTACCAGTAAGATGATGCTCATGGCTGTTGTCTACCCAAGAATTGCCTGATATCGTGGTACATAAATATTCGCCGATCAAATTCTATACATTTTTCATCCTTATGCAATCACGAAGAGAATGTAAAAGAGTCTCTATACGGGTAACAATCCCCTGAAAAATGATTAGCATAACCTGAAGAATTTGCATAGCTAATAGCCTAAAGACAGAGAAAATGGAAATCAAGAGAAGACTGATCTACTAGTATAAGACCTGTATAATCATACATATATTTCCATAATTGGCATCTTACAAATAATAAATAGAATTTGACTACTAATATTACTGTTACTACTAGAAGTAATGTAGCTAAGTGGCATTACCACATTCAACACACATATAGAAAAGAAAATTGACACTAATCTATACTACATAAGTGATAAATGTGCCAGGGTGGTGATCCTACTGTAGCAACGACGGTTGTGCCACAACAAGTGACACAACACACATTTGCAGCCTTGATTCTGGTGGACCTATACATCATGATCAAGGGTGCAAAAGCATGTTGTGCATGTCACTCGTTATGTCACAACCCGTTGTGATAGTAGCGTTTCCCAAATTATCTATAGAATTTACATGTTCCCTTATGTCTAGGATTTAAGTCTGGAAAAATAGTAAATATATATACTCCCCTTTGAATTCATCCATCTATCTACCTGCAGAATGATTAGGCTTGAGCTTGTTGAATTTCTTCAATGCCATCTCTTTGATTAACTTCATCCACAACAATTTGTCCAGAAACAAGAACAGAATTGTTCACATTAATCTGTTCAGGCATTTCAACTTCTCCCTGATCACTAGATGAAGAATCATGATCACTAGCAGCAGGATCAGGATGGACAATGGAATTTGTTCTGAAATCTTTACCACCAATTGAGAGAAAAATGAGAAAACTTTTACCATACTCTCTTGCCATGACAGTAGCTTTTTGTGTAGCAGAAGTCCATGAACAAAATATTGCAAACATCATTGCTGATACAAATATGATGAAGAGTCCTCTAAAATCATACACAGTGAAGCTAGGGTTGTCTTTATTAATGGAATCATTTTGATTGTCCGATGAATATTGCGGTCCGAAATTCTTATGCTCAATGACATTCATTTCTGGACTTTCTGTGATTGTTAGAATTGCCCTTGAGAAGTAAGTGACCAGATTTGAATTTAATGGAAATGCCTGGATGATAATAATCATGCAGCAGCAAATCATGTCAGACAATATTAACGACACTTTTAGGACATTTAACAGATCCGACCAACTGACCCAAATTCACGATGTTGCGAGGAGGAAGAAGAGTGGGATGAAAGAGAGCTTACAAATCCAAAGCCTTCAGCTTTATATGTTGGTCCAACCATTTTGTACTCGGATCCATATTTATTCAGAAGGAGCTTCACGTATGGAATTTCATCCACTATAGCATCATATCCTCCATTCTTGCTTCCATTACTGAAGCCATAATGGATGTCCTCAACACTTGCGAATTTCCTAAGCTTTGATTCGCTAAAATGCAGTTGCTTTACCAGATAATCTTTCACAAAGGATCCTTCTTGGTATCCAACATATATGTCCTGAGAAAGTTTTAATTGATCAACTTGAAACATTGATGATAACTTTGCTGTGTAGCTCTGCATCACAATGTAGGCCATATAAAGCCATACTACCAACACGAACCTTGACCAGTTGGTGTTCACCATGTTCCCTAAATGGCAGAACAACAAGCTTAAATTTATTAATCCAAGTATATATGCAGTCAAAATGATTAATTAATAGCGTGTTTCAATTCATTACATTGCATCTCATTACAGGAGACATAAGAAACAACTTACTCTCAGGGAAAGCAAGAACTGATAGTGGAAACCAAAATATCAGTCCATTGTGCTCTTTATGTGGCCTTACATTGTCTGCATTGGAGATTGCAGGATCCTCCAATATGCGAAGGACAATCCCAATAAATATACATGTGGCAAGGATAGCAAGCCAAAGATCCCATCTGAAAGGTTTGAAGAAAACCCACATGTGCCTGTCTTGTTTATTTTTAACAACCATTACAATTCCTGATTCAGAATATGGCAGTGTAAAATCCACATATGTCGCTCGATCAGCCAGTATTGTGGTGTCTCCCACTACAATATCATACTATTACCTCAACAAAACAAAACAAAACAAAACAACCATTAATTTCATGATTCATGAGTTCTTTATTCAAATGACACTTAGAAAACAAATGGGATTGTACCATTTCCTCATCAGAACACAGAAAAGCAATTAATTTGATGTTAAATCGGTTCTTTATTCGTATACTGCAATACATAAGCATGAAGGTTTGAAAACAGAAAAAATGTGATGCAAATAATATAAGCTAAGATAAAAGGATATCTTAAGAGGAGCTAACCTTAGCAGAAATGTTGTGAACTAGATCAGTGTATGAACCCATAGCAGATCCACTGTCATCAACAAAAGCCATGAAGTCATAATCAAGCTGGAAAGGTAGCAACTTTAGCGCAGAGAGGAATATATCTATAGAAAACCCGGTGGCATTTGTATGATTAGTCAGGGGATCTTCTGTGACTCGCACAAATTCTGTGAAACCTGTTTTCTTAGGGATTCCTACTTTAAGTTTCCCAGATAGAATAGCCCAACCTTTTGGCGTTACAACCGAATCTCCGGGCCATACAATGGTTCTTAGTTCCTTTATAGAAGTTGAGTATCCCTTACTTTTCGAAAATGGCTTCCCATATATTCCTCCATCAGGTGTCCAACAACCAATTGTTTTGCTTCCAGTTCCAATCACATTGAATATCTCTAAAGATGAAGGTCTCAGTTTCCCATCAATTAACTTGAACTCCCCACTCAACCCTTCAAAACTTACAGCAAACAGTTGGTGGAGAAGTTTTGGACCAAAATTGGAGGTGGCCAAACTTGATAAATAACTTCTATTTCCTCCATTTTCAGCTCTTGAAAAACTGGATTTCATCGGTCCAACCATTTCAGCTGCCATAGCCAATGCCCAGATGGTATCATAAGCCAATAATCCATACACATTCAGCTCTCTCAACGAAGTTTCAAGCTTCGAATGAATCATCTCCTCCCTCCACCTTTCTCTGAAGCTCTTCAAGTTTTTTGATTTGGGAACAAATGCTCTTATGCCTATAACACCTTGCATGGCTTCAATGACCGTAGAATCCAGAGAATTCAGGAAGTTACCAATGCTATCAGTCACAATCCAGGCATAATCTTTTTCCATCATTTCAATAGTTTTCACCAACAGAAACAGCCTACCACCAAGTACAGGGTTCATATGCACCAACAACACCCTATTTTGCATCATCGATACCCTTTTTAGATCTATCTTGATTTCGTAATCACTTGATAAGGGAGATACCGGAATCATGGAAGAGAACCTAATATCAAACACTTGGAATGCATTACTCAATTCCGAAAAGAAATCTCTACCACTTTCAGTAGCTTCATACAAAACAGTAACTTCATTCCAATTAAATCCTTTGCAGATTGCGGCAAGTGCTTTCAATTGGTTAGAATTATCAGGTGTAGTCCGAACAAAGTATTGATTTTGTGGATCCGAAACAGATTGGCTTCTCGAAGTGAAGGAAATAACGGGAACTTGAACTTTTCTTGCGAGTTCTTCAATCAAACTTCCTTGTGTTAATTTTTGTGATCCTACAATTCCATGGACTTGTTCCTTTTGTAGCAATTCCAGAACTGCAATTTGGAACAGAAATGATAGAGACCTCGTCAAGAAATTGAATTGCTGCTGGATTCAGAACAACAATGCTCAATTCTTATCTTTACTACTATGAAAAAATCGTTTTGCATATGGGGAACCATTATGCCTACATATAAATAAGTGTAGTCATTAAAGTACTTTTTTTTTTTTAATGGGTCATTAACGAGAAAAGATATGGTGTAAGAGTTATTTTCCGGTTATACCAAATGGAGGCTATAATTACTTCTTATTCCCTTTCTCACACACACTAGAAGTGTGTAGGTGTGAGTTGGATTAATCATGACCCTCCACTTAATACAACTTGAAAATACCCATTGCACCATAACTCTTCTCGTCATTAAGATACGAGTGACCGGTGTGCTTAGAGGGGGGGTGGGGGGGGGGGGGGGGTGGGTGGGAGAGATTCGGAAATCAGGCCATATTGGCCATGGGGAAATTCTTCCCTAGTGACTCCATCTGTAGAGTAAAAATTTAGATAATTCTGAACTACACAGTTTTAAGTTGAATTCAAACTATGTGGTCCAATTAATCAATACGGTACAACTCTTGAAATGGAGTAACCATGCAAGAATCATTCTCATACGTGGGCCTAACTTTTTTTTGGGTTATGTGGATTCCAACATTTGTAAATCAAGTCAACCATAGATAGTTTTTACGGAATCATTAAATCCCGTAGAAGGTATCATAGGCGGATCTACAGCAAAGCAAAAGGGGTCCGCGGACCCCGTTAAATATAAGAAAAATCTACATTTTTTGTGTAGAAAAATATTTCGGACCCCGTGAAAAAATTAAAATTTACTCTGAAAAAAATTACGGACCCCGCTGAATAATATTTTTGGATCCGCCACTGGATGGTATATATCAGATATACATCATGAACGTTGAAAATTCAAGCAACACATTATCTACTAGGCGGTACTAAACCGTGTATAAAGTATCAACATGATATGTAGAACCTTCTAGAAAGGCTCTACGGGAAAATTCGAAAAGAACATTATCTACTAGGCGAGACTAAACCTCTTTAGAAAGTATCAAGGGGATATATAAAACCTTGTAGAAAGTATCTACGGATATTGGCTTTACCAGGTGGAAACATCTGAAATTCGTTATCTACGAGGCATGCATCAATTATCTATGGGACGGGAATCAATTATCTACGGGGCGAGCATCAATTATCTATGGGGGCGAGCTCAAACCTTGAAGACGTTAGGTGTTATGCCCGAAAGACAAATTTGTAATTGTTTTATTTAATGAATGAATTGACATTATTATTCATATTTATTATTCTCATATTCACCGATGTGACAATAGTATTTACACTACAGAAAATCCAAAAGTATATCGTTTATGTAATCGCTTAACTCAGTGTATGAGATATACACGGGAGGATTGAGTTAGTGAAGATGTACTTAAAATACAATTAGCCCGTAGTGAAGTTAATCGCGAGTATCAGGTCTCTCCTTTAATCTGCTATTAATGCGCCCAGAACACAATATGTGTGATTGTCTTATCCGGACTTTTGGTTAAGAGAACCTAATGGGGCATTTATATGTGATAGATATATCATATAGGGCTGGACCGATTTGATTAGAGTTCACGATATAATTCCGTAATCGAGAAGTCTTATCGAATCAATCGATGATCATATTTATGGATATATCTTAATCTTCGAGGTGATCACGATCAACCGCTTGAATCAAGTATGAGGTTTGACTTGACGGTTAAGGATTACACCGAGTCTGTGATCTGAATTACCCCATTTTGGCATTATACTGGATTGAGTGAATAGTCTGTGTTATCACGGATACGGAATCCATTCCTTCCATTTCGGAAGTAGATAGACGAGTTCCCTTATTTGTTAATCCTAAACCGATCGATCCATGGAGTTCATATTACACTAATTAGCTACCAGTGAGTTGTATGAATTAATTGATCACTAGGGGGTTAATGGTAAATAAGGATAAGAGGTTCTGAAAAGGGTTAACGGTAACTTCCCGATTTAGAATGAACGATCATGGAGGATTAATCCATATGTAATGATTATATCAATGGACGCTTATTATCATTCTCATGAGGAGATAAATATAATCTTATAATCGGAGGAGTGCAGTCACGGGATTATGGTGGCATATTCCTGTGATTGATTTATCGAATATAATTATTCTGTTCGTAAGATAATTATTTATTTGATTTATCGGAGCCGCTGATTATTAGTCCATGGTCCCCGATGTGCCTCCAATATAGCATAGCTGTTCTCGGACGTCGAATCCTAATAATATTGATTTAGTTCTTGTTAGAATTTAATTAAAACGATATGTGAATTAACTGTTTAGTGGACTATTAAATTAGTTGGGCTAAATAATTAAATATGTGAAAAAGATATTTTTCATAATCTTGGCCCAATTTAGTGTGTTAGTCGAAATTATTGTGACTAGGTCACAAGCAAGTAATTTTCGGCCTCCACATTGTCTTATGGAACAAGAAATTGTTTTCTTGTGTATTAATATGACATGTGCACAAAATATTTATTGGATAAATATTTATGGTAAGAAATAAAGATAAATATTATTCTAGATTTGTTCTAGAATATTATGAGATTATCTTTTATTTATTGGATTTATTTATTTACAAAATAAAATCCTTGGAGGACAATGATTACTCTCCTATATAAAGAGAGTTCTCACAAGCCTAAAACACACATAAAATTCGACTTCATCTCTTAAAGAGAAGAAGGTAAAATTTCGGCCAAGGGGTAAAGAGGGAAAATCTTGGAGATTTTCCGGGTAGCATATCGGGAGGATTCGAGACGAGGATTTCCTTCCACCGGGAGTTGCTCGGATCACACATGCGGAAAATCGTGGTGCTCTTCACACTATCCTTTGATCTTCATATTGCGGTTCATCTACTTGGATTTTGAGATCCAAGAGGTATGATCTACAACCCCCTTGTAGATGTAGATCTAGTTATTTTATTACGTGTAATTTATAGATCTAGATTCTTAAATCGCTTCCGTTGTGGATGGTATTAATAACAGTGGTATCAGTCGCCTGGTGATCTATATTTATACGTATAAAATATTAGATCTAGGAGTGGTAAACATGTAGATTTTTTGTGTCCCAATTTTTTTTATTATTGGGGCCGATGCACATGCATATTTTTTTTATGTTGCGATTGTTGTGGTTTGAAGAGATGGATTGTGGTTGATACTGTTTACTCGTTAGATCTATTGTAGCTCTTTTGTTTAGTAACAATTGAGCATAGGAATTGTATTTTTTTTTAATGTCAATTTTCGAAAATTCCATGTAAAAGTAGCATATTTTATTGTAATTTTGTAAATCCGGGCTCAAAAAGTTGAAGATCTTGCTGGAAAATTGAAGATCAAGGCGAAACCCAAGGTATGAACGAGGAGAAACAGTTAAATATTTTTTTAAAAAACTGCTACAGGATTTTCTGTGACGCTGAAAAGCGTCGCTATAAGTCCTGTTTATAAATATTGCATGCGGCTAGGGTTTTAATATTGCGGCTGCATGTTGCTTTTTGTTAACCTAAATTTTTTTTTTTAATTTAGAAAACTGCCGATTGGCAGAAAGAAAAAAAAAATTATTTTGGGAAATAATTTAGAATAACAGCCGCATAATAATAAAAAAAAAATTAAAATTTTTTAATTATAATAAATTGGGTTTATTTAATTAAAAAAACATGGCATTTCTCCTATCGGGTGTTCGTGGTTCGTGATCCGGCGGTTCGAGTTCAAGATTCGAAGATCAAGACTCGGAGACATAGATTATGTAATTTGCTACTTTCCTAGGATAGATTAGATACGGGGGTACCAACAATCCATCTCGGTGTTTAAATTTTCCGCAATTTATTTTTTATGTGTTTGATAATAAAATAGATATAAAATCGGAATTGCCATGACATGCATCATATCATAAATCCATTCCATGCATACATGTAGAATTTTAATTCTGGTAATTAAAATAGGCATGTATACAAACTCGCGTAATTAGTTGAAATTTAATTAATACGTGGTAATTAATTAATTTAGTAACTAATTAAAGATCCGAGGACGGGTTATGAAATCGTTAAGCCTTTTCGGTGTGTGTTCTCGGTGAACCGCCTTAAAAGCCCAAACGAGATCACGTTTTCAATTCGTAGTGTCTACGAGATTGAATGATGGTAAAAGAACAATAAATCTTGGATAAAGACGGTTCGCCTATAGGTTGGGTGGTCAACTGAGCTTCGCTCGACCGACTTAACCCTCATAGTATGATGTATGCACGGGGGTCCGGCAAGACTAAGCTACACCTTTGGAAAGCGAGAGGGTGATTCCTTCTTATCTCGATGGGGGCCGTCTTGACCCGATTTCGTCCGACTGTCACATATGTTCCAACGAATAGGACGGGTAGGCTTGCCTACGTTACCGACACCATTCGGAATCCTTGATTTGATGTGCTTTTATGTTAACATCAAAAAGACGTGGTTAGTTAACCCACCACAACTTCCAAAATATTGAGTGGGAGCGGGGGAGGGGGTGAATAGTAACCATTGAGCATAGGGTTGGGGGTGAATAGTAACCATTTTTAACCACACAATTCCTTTTATCTCTCCACATATTTATCCTAATCTTCTTCAACTATACTAAACTCAATTTTAACCACTTCGGTAATAATTTCCCCTAATAAAAACGATACGACATTTATTAGAGGACATTTAATAATCCCTAGTTGGTTGTTTAAACGCATATGACATTTTTTTGACAATGATACGACATTAAAATCTCATTTTGCAAGTATAAAATATTTTATTCCGATTTTTGTATTAAAAAAAATGGAAAATGTGTTTGTAGTTAAATTAATTGGTTGAGATATGAAAAAAAAGTAGTATTGGGGAATTGTATAGGGAGTGCTTATTGGAGTTGATTGTTTTATAGGGTGTTGAAAAAGTAAATCTGGAACGGAAAATAAGATAAATAGGGAGTGTGATAGGGAGTAACCATTGGGGTCACTCTAAGGGATTCCCTGAAAATAGGGAACCACTTAAAGATGAATAGTAAACCAATTGGAGTAAAAAAATAATATTTTGTTCATATCTTGCAAGTTGTGATACTTATAAAAAAAACACCAATAAAACAATAAATAAATAAAAATTGTTGTTACACATTTAATAGGATATGTCATACCCATAATTACCGGAGTCATAAAAAAACGAAGTCACCCATATTTTAATCAAAAATTGTCTTTCACATTGATATAGTTTTAGAGAAAAGTACACGATATTACAAAAGATATTGTTTTTAAAATAAAAAAAAAACATGCGACATTCTTTTGGTAAACTTATACGATATCTTTTTTTAACAAACATAAGACATTTTTTAAAAGGTAATACGACATATTAAAATCTAACTTTATAAATATATAACATTTCATTCCGATTTTCGTAAACAAAGTTGAAAAAAAAAGATAAAATATGTTGGTAGTTAAATTAGTTAGTTGAAATTTAAGAGAAAAAGTAATTTTGAAGAATATTAAAGGGAGTGCTTATTGGAGTTGATTGTTTTATAGGGTGTTGAAAAAGTGAATCTGGAACGGAAAATAAGAAAAATGGGGAAAGTAATAGGAATACGAATGTGGTCACTCTTAGCTTCCCTTTCTGACAATGACATCATCTGTTCTATACGTAAACTACACAAACGAAAATAATAAATAAAATTAATTTAATACAGAAACCTAAATAACAATGGAATGCACTGAAATCAGGTTTAATAAATATATTGCCAATAAATCTTGAAAAATGCAAAAAGTAAAGGGGAAAACTAACCTTGAGAGGTAACATCCAGTTGATTCTGGGCATGTTGTGTATGAAGAAACAATCTGGTTTTATAACCCGAATGCCCGGCATAAAAATCCGATATCGCCATTGACATACAAACTTCAACCATGGATCCTACTGATGAATTTGAATCAAGAACAACACCAATGTGAACATTGCTGTAATTATTCGAAGATACCGAATATGATGCATGCCACATTAACATGTGGATTATTATGCAAGAAAGAGTCATAACTCTTTTCTTAATCACCATGTTTATAACCTTGGAAATCTTTACTATATGTGAGTTGCAGTGTGTATATATATACTGTTGATTTGTGTTTTTTTTTTGGCCTTTTTTCTTGGGGGGAAAAAAAAAATTTATGGTAAAGAATATAGTTTTTCAGTTGAACAGGTTGGTTTATTAAATAGATGCAGTTCATTGACTTTGGTGGGTAAGGGAATTTGAATATTCAACGATGAAATTGCTAGGAAATGAGTTGCAGATGGGAAGGAGAATTGGTAATCAAGCAATATTGTAAAATGTTATTTACATATTTAAATTTTATATTTAGATTTTAAGAAAGAAAAAAAAATGATATTTAGACTATTCTTGTAACATCAAAGTAAAATGATATTTACACATTTAAATTTGATATTTAGATATTTGACGATGTATGGAATCGTCCAGATATAAACAAGACGATCAAGTAATTCGTCTTCCAAACGGTGCATCCAAGAAGTCTGCAATGTTGTATAAATGTGGATTTCAAGGGAACAACAATGTCAACCAACACGCAGAAAACTCAGAAAACGCAGAAAATTGGATGCTTGATATGACGTAGAATCGTGATGAACACTTTCCTACAAAAGTTATTTGACCCTTATAAGATGCCTTGGGTTACACAAACACTTCTGTGAGATAAGACTACGTTTCCCTTCACTTTTAGGCAACAAAAGGAGAAGAATACTAATGGAGTTTTATTTGAAAGTTATTGACTCTCAAAAATGATCAAGCAATTGAATTCAGTCTTCTATGCTCTTAAAATGATCAAATATATTAGTAAAAAACCGTTCTTCCATATAGACACCTTTTGGAAAGGTATTATATGGAAAATCAGTTGAAAACCATTAAAAGGACACAACCATTCGCAGAAAAAAGCCACAGGCGGGCGCCTGTGAAGCACAGGCGGGCGCCTGTATGATCCAGAAAAACGGTGAAACTCTCTGATCATAATTTTGCCTTGACTGAACCTGACAGGCGGGCGCCTGTGGTGACAGGCGGCCGCCTGTCCCTCTCGTTTTTCCCAAATCGAATTTTTAGTCCTTTAAGTGGTTTTCCGAACATTAATTGATCATTTATATCCGTAAACTCGCAAATACTTATACGAGTGTGCACTCCGCACCTCCAAACTCATATTATAGCATTCCGAGTTCACCCATCTTTGTACTAAACCCCGATTACATAAATGAACATGGTAACACTTAAATTACCAACAATCCTCCCCCATTTAAGTGTAATCCTTGGTTTAGCTAAAAACAGTCAAAACATTACAACTCATGCATCAATGATAATATCACGAAGATTGAATTATCACCTAGTAATATTACACATTTCAAATATTCGAGTATTGGGGTGTGTCTAAGCATTGAACCCCTTTACACGTTTTGAATACATGAAGATAATATACACATGAATTAAAATAACTCCAAAAGTTTATACATGACACTAATTAAACAGGCCTTGTGTCCATATCCATTCTTGAGTATACAAAAAGCCAACTCTAGAACTTCCTTGAAGCGGCCAAACTTCATACTCAGATAGGTGAATCTTTTATTGATCGTGCACTTGCAATAGCACTTTGTCAAAAGATTCATTAAGAAGAAACTCTTCAACCTAATCTTGCAGGTCATAGCACATACCTTCGGGACAATATTATGTGCTCAAATCTATGACAATAGGCCTTCCTCATTGAATTCTGCCTCTAACATTGTATTAGAGGGGAATTGGGTATCCTATCATCAAGACTTATATGAGTTGTAAACCCATCCCGATTACCGACTTTTGTACCAAGTCCTTAGCCAATCCTTTGGTTAAGTGATCGGCTAAATTATGTTGAGATCTCACAAATACAACCGAAATCACCCCACGAGTAATCAACTCACGTACCGCGCTATGTCTAACGCCCAGGTGTCGCGACTTACCATTATACACTTGACTATAAGCTTTAGACAAGGTAGAAGCACTATCACAATGGATAGAAATTGGTGATATTGGTTTTGGCCATAATGGAATTTCATATATCAAATTCCTAAGCCACTCGCCTCTTTTCCGGCGTCGCGCCAAGGCAACAAATTCCGACTCCATAGTCGAGCTAGTAATACATGTTTGCTTTTTGGAAGCCCAAGAAATGGCACCTCCTCCAAGCAAAAACACCCAACCACTTGTAGAATAATGATCCTCTACATTGGATATCCAACTAGCATCTGAATACCCTTCTATCACTGAAGGATGTCCAACATAAGTCAAGCCAAAATCTTTGGTTAACTTAAGATACCTTAGTACACGAGTTACCGCACGCCAATGATGACTACTCGGATTACTCGTGAACCGCTTAGCTTTCCAACCGCATAAGCAATATCCGGACGTGTGCTAGTCATAGCATACATCAAACATCCTATCACCCGAGAATACTCAAGTTGTAATATCGGATTTCCCGTATTAGGCATGAGTTTTTCATTAGGATCCATGGGAGTATTGGTGGAGTAGAATTTTCACAATTGAATTTCTTCAACACTTTCTCAATATAATGAGATTGTGTCAAAGAGATCCCTTTGTCACTCCTCTTGATCTTGATTCCAAGAATCACATCCGCCTCCCCCATGTCTTTCATAGAGAAACTTGATGACAAAAATGCCTTACAAAGGTCAACTTGCTCTTGGTTAGTTCCAAAGATTAACATGTCATCAACATACAAGCAAATTATCACACCATTACCGGTATTGTCAAATTTGCTATATAAACACTTGTCGATTGATTAAGCTTAAAACCACTAGACAAGACAACCTCATCAAATTTATGATGCCATTGTTTAGGTGCTTGTTTAAGCCCGTACAATGATTTAACAAGTTTGCATACCTTATGCTCATTTCCAGCATAACAAACCCCTCCGGTTGTTTCATATATATTTCTTCTTCCAAATCTCCATTTAAGAAATTTGTTTTAACATCCATTTGATGGATTACAAGATTGTTAATAACAGCTAAGGCAATCAACAATCTAATTGTGGAGATTCTAGCAACCGGTGCATAGGTATCAAAATAATCAATACCTTCCTTCGTCTAAAGCCTTGAATTACCAATCTGGCTTTATACCTGTCGACAGTACCGTCAACTTTCATTTTTCTTTTAAAGATCCACTTGCAACCCAAAGGTTTGCAACCACGCGGAAGATCCGTAAGGATCCACGTGTTGTTTCCCATTATGGAATCCATCTCATCATTGACGGCTTCTTTCCAAAATGACACGTCTCGAGACTCCATAGCCTCCTTAAACGTCTTAGGATCCTCATCAATATTATAACAATATGAGTATTGAAATCCTACTTCATCTCTTGTTCCTTCAACCAAATAAGTTTGATAGTCAGGTCCAAAAGACTTTGGTTTCCTAGCCCTTTTGCTTTTACGAAGCTCGAAAGGCTCAACTTGAGAATCAATACCATTGTTGTTCTCTACTCCAACAATAGTAGGAGTTATATCTTTTGGCCTCGGTATAGAAGTAAACCGATGTTCATCAAAGATGGCATCCCTTGATTCAATCACAGAATGAACAGCAACTGAATCATTAGGCTCTATAACATAGAACCTATATGCTTTGGAATGCAAAGCATATCCAATAAAGATACAATCGATGCCTCTTTCACCCAAGGTTTTAATCTTAGGCACAGTGAGCCTTACAACAGCCCTACTGACCCCAAACTCGTAGATAATTCAAGTTTGGTTTCTTTTTGAACCAAAGTTCATATGGGGTAATAGGATTCCTTTTATTAGGAATTCTATTCAGCAAATAGCAAGCCGTTAACATGGCTTCTCCCCAAAAACCCTCACTCAAACTTGAGTAAGATAGCATGGAATTAACCATCTCTTTAAGAGTACGGTTTTTCCTTTCGCTATACCGTTTTTTGCGGCGTGTAAGGCGCCGTAACCTCATGTATAATCCCACATGACCCGAAAAAGGTTGGATCAAAGTATTCACCACCTCGATCGGTACGCCTTTGACTTTTTAATTTTAGAGGTTAATTGCAACTCAACTTCACTTTTATAGGTTTTGAATTTATCGATTGCCTCATCTTTAGAGTGAAGTAAAAACACATAACAAAACCGTGTGCAATCGTCTATAAAAGTCACTACATATTTTTTATTACCAAGAGAAGGTGTAGCACAAAAATCACATAAATCACTATGAATGAGTTCCAAAACGGAAGACGACCTCTCAACACTTTGAAAAGGTTGTCTAACAATTTTGTTTAACATACAAGTATTACATTTATTCATATTCATGTCAAACGAAGGAATTAACTCATTTTTAGACATCACCAACATACGTTTATAATGAACATGTCCCAACCGAGCATGCCACAAAACGAATTATTAACATCATGAATAACGAGCAACATTATTTACAACATCATGCTGAATATTTAACATAAACATACCATTACATAAATAACCAAATCTAATAAATACACCACATTTACTTAAAATGTACTTATCCGACTCAAAGACTTGTTTATACCTTTCTTTACATAACAAACTACCAGAAACCAAGTTTTTCCGTATACACGGAGCATGCAACACTTGTTTTAAAATAATACATTTTCCGAACTAAAAGATAAAATAACACTTCCAACTCCAACTATGGCAGCCCTTGACTCGTTTCCCATAAATAGCATGGATCCATCGATCACGGGTTCATAGTTTTTAAACCGGCTTCGATCCTTGCAAACGTGTCTTGTTGCACCCGAGTCAATCCACCAAGCAACATCATCATCCCGCATATAAAATGCTTCGAAATTAGTGGTACATAATTCACACTCGAATTAAATCCACAAGTAACATTCTGACCTTGATGTTTAGGAGCACCTTGGTCCTTAGACCCTTGCCCCGAACTGTTGTTTGGTCCTTTCTTCCTTACTCGACAATCAACTCGAAATGTCCGGTTTACCACAATTCCAACAAGCACCTTTCGGTTTTTTGTTGGTATCTTTGCCATTGTTTTTGGAAGATTTTTTCTTATCTTTCCCTTTGTTCTTATACGAACACTCACCGGCTTCCATCATATTGATAGAGGTCGAATCCATTACCTCTTTACCCTTGGTTTTACCGCCCTCTTGCGCCCTTAGAGATTCCTCTATACGCAAGTGACTACCAAGTTCTACTAGAGATAATTCTTCCTTTTTGTGCTTTAACATGTGTTTAAAATCTTTCCATGATGGTGGCAACTTATCTATAATGCTTGACACTGAAATAGACTCATCCATTTCCATTTTATGTTGTGCAAACCGACCCAAAATGCGCGATAATTCGTTATATTGTTCCATTCGACCTTGAATCTACCATGTTATATTTCATGAAATTACCAACCAAAAACTTTTTACTAGAGGCATCTTCATTCATGTATTTAGACTCTAGTGAATCCCACATGATTCTTTCGCGGACTCAACATTTTGATAAATGTCAAACGAGAGAATCGGACATACCGTTTAGAATGTGACCTCTACGGATGTAGTCATCATTCTCCCACTTATTCTTCCTCCTCAGTTCCTCCAAAGGTCCATCATCCAACACTTCAGGCATTGGTGTACTCAACACATACACCACTTTCAATGTTGTTAGTAGAAAATGCATCTTCCTTTGCCATCTTCTAAAATTAACACCTTCAAACTTTTCCAACTTACCAAAGTTTGCAGTCATCTCCTTGACAATTGACATTGCAGAAATTCTAAAATAACTTTTGTAGATTGTTGTATAAATGTGGATTTCAAGGGAACAACAATGTCAACCAACACGCAGAAAACTCAGAAAACGCAGAAAATTGGATGCTTGATATGACGTAGAATCGTGATGAACACTTTCCTACAAAAGTTATTTGACCCTTATAAGATGCCTTGGGTTACACAAACACTTCTGTGAGATAAGACTACGTTTCCCTTCACTTTTAGGCAACAAAAGGAGAAGAATACTAATGGAGTTTTATTTGAAAGTTATTGACTCTAAAAAATGATCAAGCAATTGAATTCAGTCTTCTATGCTCTTAAAATGATCAAATATATTAGTAAAAAACCGTTCTTCCATATATACACCTTTTGGAAAGGTATTATATGGAAAATCAGTTGAAAACCATTAAAAGGACACAACCATTCGCAGAAAAAAGCCACAGGCGGGCGCCTGTGAAGCACAGGCGGGCGCCTGTATGATCCAGAAAAACGGTGAAACTCTCTGATCATAATTTTGCCTTGACTGAACCTGACAGGCGGGCGCCTGTGGTGACAGGCGGCCGCCTGTCCCTCTGTTTTTCCCAAATCGAATTTTTAGTCCTTTAAGTGGTTTTCCGAACATTAATTGATCATTTATATCCGTAAACTCGCAAATACTTATACGAGTGTGCACTCCGCACCTCCAAACTCATATTATAGCATTCCGAGTTCACCCATCTTTGTACTAAACCCCGATTACATAAATGAACATGGTAACACTTAAATTACCAACATGCAATATGAACAAAACGTAAGAGGTCTCGGAGCTTGTCCTCCTGGAAGACATTCTGAAGCTTAAGTAAGTTCGATATAGTTGTATTATCTATTGAAACAGTACTGAGCTCGGTATATAATCATTGTGTATGTTTAAAACGAGGATGATAATCCCTTTATATAGTGCATCATTGTGGTAAAGACGTTACCGACTTACCATGCATTAGAGTAGTAGCCAAGGACGGAGCCATGATTTTATCTTCGGGTGGGCTAATAGACAAATTTCAAATTATCGGGTGGGCTGTGTTAAGATAATTTTATGGATTCAACCGGACTAAGTAAAATTTTAGTGTAATTTTTTTTTGTTCGGGTTGGCTTAGCCCCCCACCCAACTCCTATGTACCTCCGTCCTTGGTAGTAGAGCAAATATCACAGAGTGATTACAGATCGTGGCGTAACGTCCGGAATTGTCATTTAATGGTGTGTAGCGGTTGTTTAAGTCCGAAGAAGACCTACGTCATGTTGGATATAAAGGACTGATGATGACATGCATCATGTTGGCTATAAAGGACTCTAGACGACCTGCACCACACTAGTTAAGTGATATGAAAGGCGACTTGCCCCATGTCGGAGATGAAATCTTGCTGATGTGGTCTTGTGAAACTTGATAATTGTCACGTGTAGAATGACTGATCTCACACATGTCAATTCTCAAGAAAAATGATATTTAGCCTATTCTTTTAACACACCAAAACTCAGGTTCATTTTCTTCATTTGGTCTAAAATGATTAATTCGATTTAATAAGTCCATCATGTCTCAATATTATAGTAAGGTAATGTACCAATCCATTATGTCTCTACTTTATATCAATGTAATATTTCTCTTATTTTTTCAATGTGAGACGTTACATTATTATTTTTAAAAAAAAGGGACATTACACTATTTCCAGAGGATTTTAGAGTTGGTCTCATCAATCTCTCATGCCGTAATCTGAGCCGTCCCTGTGGGCAGACCAACAATGACGGATCTACATACAGCTAAGGGGGGCAACTGCCTCCCCTTAATCCGAAAAAATCCTACTAATATGTGTAGTATGTATCTTGTTTGCCCCCTCTTAAATTTTTTATTTGTCTCTTTAATTTTTTTACTGTCCCTCCTTACCCTAGATCCTGCGTCTGCCACTGCAGGCCAACAAGGCCGTGGCCTAGGGGCTCACGTTTCATGTAATATAAGAGTATTCTAGGTCAATTTTTATGTTTTAATCAAGCTAAAAAAACCGGTAAGACCCAAATTTAAAGTCAAATTCATTGAAAGAAAGTCTAATCAAATTCCGCTGCATTATTTATAATGCACATCAACATATATATCTCAAAACTAGTTGTAATGTATTATTTTTTTCATAGGGTCTAAGGCCCTAATTTTTTTGGCCTAGGGCCTGTGATTTCAGAAGGATGGCCCTGGCTGTGTTACTCAGTTTCATCACATGGTCTAAAAGTGTTATTTGGACCGTAACTGATCATTGGGTAACTGTTCATTGGGTAGACACAGGGACGGAACCAGGAATTCGGGCACGGGTGGGCTAATGAACTATATTTGTATGATCAGGTGGGCTGGATTGAGACAACTAGCTGCTTGGGTCCGTCCTGTTAAAAGTGATATAAGGAAATATAGTTGCGTCTTTACTAACATGGTATCAGAGCGGGAGGTCATGTGATCAATCCTTGCATCCAACATTGTTTCCCCAATTATATTGTGCCAGTGTTGGGCCTCTTTGTTGGCCTTGTGTGCCCTTTATATGCCAGGGGGCGTGTTAACAGAAAAGAAAGGATGAAGTTTAACAACGGAAGGGGATCGGGCGAGGGTTCACCAATGTTAAGTTATACGAACCCCCGCCCCATGCTCTGATACCATGTTAAGATCAAGCGCTTACCATTGTACTAAAACCAATTGGTGTTAGTAAAGGCGCAACTATATTTCCTTATATCACTTTTAACACGCCCCCTCAAGTTGATCCTATAACAAGCCCGGGCCAACATGGCACACAAAGGCATATAAAGGGCACACAAGGCCAACAAAGAGGCTCAACACTTGATGGGGCGTGTTAAAAGTGATATAAGGAAATATAGTTGCGTCTTTACTAACACCAATTGGTTTTAATATAACGGTAAGCGCTTGATCCTAATACGTCCCCGGGAAGACATATCGTGATTTTTGGCGTAAAATGATTAATATATATATATATATATATATATATATATATATATATATATATATATATATATATATATATATATATATATATATATATATATATATATATATAATGTTAATTGTCTACCTCCTAGTCAGCTTAAGTTTTTGAGAGAGATGGTTTCAATAATTACCAAATCCAATATGTAATGTTTCTCCCATTTTCCCGAAATCTATTATGTCTCAACATTGTATAAAGACAATACTGATTATCCCATATTCCGGATGTGGTGTTACAAATTTTTTTTTATTTTATATAAAGACGAAGTATGGATTCTTTTTAGGGGGAAGGGGCCAGAAGGACATGAAATCTCATAAATGGGTCTAGAAGGACATTTTTCAATTTGAGTGATTAGAAAGGACAAAATCATAATAGAGTGACCAAAATACCCATAGTTTTTTTAATTAGTGTTTCCCAAATTGTCGTAACTGCTTTGATTGTGTAGTAACTATTCCCAATTAATGCGGGCCTAAGAATTTGCAACATGATTTATTGCATATTTTGAAATTTTTTGTTTTTAGCATATTTTGAAAGTTAACATCGCAGTTTTCTGTTCCATTCATAATATTTTGACTAAAAATTAAATTCAACCTGTGAAATCAAAAAAAAATCCACAATAATAAATTTGAAAAAATAAATACAAAAAATATAAGAGTTGCAAGCAAGTAAGACTCCTATACTATCGATGTATGACTAAAAAAAAAAAAAAAAAAAAAAAGAAGTGCAGGCAGGCAAGAGTCCTACTATACTTACAATAAAAAATACAATAATATACTTACAACAAAATAGAGAAATAGTTACAACAAAAATAGAAATATATAGTTACAAGAAAAAAATATAGTAACACTGATAAAAAAGATGTAGTTACAACCCCAAAAATGAAGTAGTAATACACAAAAAGAAGTCGTAGCAGCAATGAAATAGAAGTAGTTATAGAAAAAAAAATGTAGTAACACGTAACACTATTACCACAAAAAAACGTAGTAGTAATAACAAATGAAATAGATGTAGTTACATAAAAAAATGTAGTAACACTTGAAAAATAAGTACTAACAAAAAATATAGTAACATTAAAAATAGTAGTAACAAACCAATAAAATAGATGTATTTACGAAAAAAAGATATAGTAACACCGAAAAGATGTACTTACATGGAAAAAGTTACGGGGGAAAATTGTAGTAACACTGAACAATGTAGTTACAACAAAAAAAAAAACGTACCAACATATAAATAGAAATAGTAATAGACAATGGAATTTATTACAGCAAAAATATATAGTAACATCGATATGGATCGAAAAATATAAGGTCGATTAATTGTTGTGAAATTGTAGATAAAGTGAGGTTATTTTTTTCTTTTTTTTTGTAGTGATAATAGATTCTTAAAATATTGGAAAATTGTTTGCGGTTACAATGGATACATTGTTTTTTTTTTTTTTTTTTTTACCAAAATCAAATCGTATCTGGAGTAAATGACATTAATTTTTTACGAGTCATTTTTTAAGAAGAAGATAGCTTGATTTACTGACTAATTTGATGGTGTGATCATTGATTTGATTTTCAGTTAATATTTTTGATCAACAATTGTAGACACTTTTTATGGTATGTAGCAATAAATTATGCGTTAATTAATTACCTAGATTTCGGTTTTATTTTTGGAATTTGGAGTGTTAAAGGGTATTATTGGAAGATTACACTAATTTTGTCCTTATTAATTATCAGTTTACTTAAATCCTGATTAATTAGCAAATAAGTCCTCCTTGGCAAAAATCTATTCTTTTTATAGTATGTTGTCATCACTATCAATTAATCGATGACGCTGTGCAGATAACATATTGTAGGTGCAATTATCAATTTCCACATAAAATGAATATATATCTAGTCAAAGAATAGCATCTCCCATTAATTAAATTTTTTTTTTCTTTGAAAAGTCATTTACAAATACATTGTTTTCTCTCGTTAAGTCATAAAGTTTCTTCTCCTCTTTCTATTTTATTGTCTGTTTTCAAGGGTTCATCTTTCCAAATAAAAATAAAAATCTTTCGACTACTTTTGATTAGGGACCTGTTACTTCAAGAAGACTCAAAATCTAATAGTCTCATCTTATCATTCCATTGGATTTAGCTTGGAATCATGTGCGAAAACTCTTATTTATTCAGTGGTGTGGATTATGACTCGTTTAAGTCTTATGTATTTTGATCAAACTTTTAATATTAAAGTTGTTTTTATTTGTTTTATTTTAATTCGTTTGTCGGTTAACCGTTTATTTCGGTTCGATGTTGATTAAAATCTTAACATTAAAGTTGTTTTTTAAATATTTTTAAATTGATTTCATTTTTTCAGTTAACCGTCCGAATTGAACCGTTATATTCGTTTCGGTATGGTTCGGTTATTTTTTTAGAACGGTTCGGTTACGGTTTCAATTTATTAGTAACCGAATTTTACGGTTCGGTTTCGGTTACGGCATTAACTGTGTCGATCCGAAACGTGTACACTCCTAACTTCAATCATTTTTATTATATTTTATTATCCACTAGCATATAAAACACTCCAAAATAAACTCCAACCCAAAACAAACGGAACCGTAGTTACAGCAAAAAATGTACTAACACTGACATGAATCGAGTAACATGGGTGAAGTAATTTTGCATCAAAATTATAGATAAAGTGAGTATTTTGTTTTAAATTAAAAAAAATGTGTAGTGTAATTGATGCATAAATCATGGACAAATGATTGGCAGTTATAATAAATGATGAAAGAGCATTAAATGCATTGATTGTCGGTTTTGTTTTTTAGGTAGAAAAGCATTAAATGAAAGATTTTTAAGAATTGTAACCGAACCTGAAAAAGATGAGTGCATATCAAGAATTTTTTTTAAAAAAAATTTAGTAAAAAAAGGTACTGCTGGAAATTTACACTATTTTTGTCCTAATTAAAAATCATTTTCCTTGAATCATGATTTATTACTAATTCTGTCCTTCTTGATAAAAATTGATAGAAATTATTATTTGCCTAAAAAAACATATTCTCTGACTAAAAATTGATAGAAATTATTATTGGTGAAGACATGTAGACAATTTTTTTGGGGAGACGATGACCAAGGCCGTAAAATGCACACGATAGCCTGTGATACTCTCTGCCAACCAGAACAGGTGGGCGGACTGGGATTCAAAAAGCTGTACGATATGAATATTTCATTTCTTGGGAAATTGGTGTGGGATCTCATTACCCAGAAAGACACCCTGTGGGTCAAGGCCCTATTCCAAAAGTATAAGGAAGCTCTTCAACATGGAAATGTATCTGTAAGGCTTATTCATACATTATAGATGGTCTCGAACAGGTTGATAATGAGTTTAAATGGAAGGGGGATCCAAAAGGCAAGTATACAGTGGCCTCGGGGTATTCCTTACTTCGACCCACTGGTGATCAAGGGATTCTGGATGACATCTGGAAGAAGATCTAGGACCTAAAAGGACCGACGAGAGGCAATTATAATTTATGGAGTATCGTTCATGGTGCCCTTCCGGTAAACCGTATGCTCTATGACAGACATATAGTGGACGACCCAACTTGCGACATTTGTGGGGAAGGGGAGGAGTCCATATTTCATGCCCTCCGCGATTGTAATTGGGCTAAGGAAGTTTGGAACCATTGCGTACCTCGTGAGGAGCAAGGGGATTTCTTTGGGGCTACCTCAGTGGTGGATTGGGTACGACTTAATTTGAATACGAATGGGAGGAATCTCTTTGGGAGACCGAAGTGGATGTATACGTGGAGGGAAGCATTGTACGGGATTTGGATGTGGAGAAACAAGCACACTCATGGACATGAGGAGGATAAGCCGCCATCGTTTGCTTTTGTTGTCAAAGTTGTGGAACGAACTAGGAATCTCCGCCTAGCTTGGTGTTTATATTAGTCCGTAGATTTTCTACTAAAAACACATTTGTAATTTGATGCTATCGCCTATTTGAAGGCAAGTCAATAAAAAGATCCATTTACTAAAAAAAAAACATATTCTTAACTAAATGGGGAATGCAGGACATTGTGATTTAATAAGGACGAAAGACCTTGTTTATCCTAAATTACTTCTCTTGATACATTCACAAGTTATCATAAATAAATAATAATAATAAATAGGTGCCTACCATAAAAATAGGAGATTATATTTAATTAATTTTCACAATTTATCGTAACGGCCAATCACTATTCCATGATTTATGCATCCATTATTACTATACAATTTTGATTTTAATGCAAAAAAATACTCATCTTATCTACAATTTTGACGCGAAATTACTCCACCTATGTTATTCGATCCATATCAATGTTACTATATTTTTTTTCCTGTAACTACATCTAATTTATTGGTTGTTACTACTTCTTTATCAATGTTATCATACTTTTATGTTGTAACTATAGCTATTTTATTGTCTGTTACTACCTTTTTTTTTCTCGAGTTTTTCTATATTTTTTCGGTTGTAAATATATTTTATTGGTTGTTACTGTTTCATTTTATATGTTACTACCTTTTTTATGTGTAAATACATTCTTTTGTAGCTATAATATATTGGTTGTTATTACTTTTTTTATGTTACTACATTTTTTTTTGGTTGTGACTACATCTTTTTTATAAGTGTTACTATATTTTTTTTTTGACGTAACTACATCTATATTCATGTCAAAAAAAACTACATCTATATTATTGTATTTTTTTTATGTGTTACTATAATATATATATATATATATATATATATATATATATATATATATATATATATATATATATATATATATATATATATATATATAGGGGGGGTTATTTATTGGCACACCCATTTTTACTACTAGCATCCTATTACTCCCGGCACCACAAAAAATTGCACCATGGTTGTTTTTAATGAATGAAACGTCGGTGGCACTGTTGTTGCTATTGAAAACCAACGTCACTGACACTGACGTTGGTGTTAAAAAATTAACGTCAGTGGCACCGACATTTAGATTAAAAAAGTGTCACAACTTAGAAATAATAGTGTCACTGACTTTCGTTTTTGAATAGTGTCACTGATGTTGGTTTTCAATAGCAACAACAATGCCACTGTAATATTCCGATTTTCGGGAAAGGGCAAACATGTCATTTTGCGAAAATGAAATATTATTATTCTGACTTCTTTTATTGGAGATAAGTTTTATGGGATAAATATATATATATTTCGAGATTTATATACATATATTAAGGAAAATCCGATTTTTTATAATTAAGGAAAATAATAAGATATTATTATTTTTTGGGATTTGTTATTTAAGGAAAATAAATCACATTAGTTCCCATAACCAAAAAGAAATCATAATTTCTTCCTACGTGAAAGAGAGAACGGCGTGTGAGAGGCAATTTAGGGCTGATAGATTTTCCATCAGTTTCTAAGTCGAATCTCGAAATCATTTACAGATCACAGTAGAGCAACGGAATCGTCGTGAAGAGAGTGTCGATTCAACACCAGAATGTTGGAGTTTTCTTAATGTATGTTTTGAGCCCTAGTTGTGTTCTTGCTCGAGTTTAATGGATCTAAACTCATAAATTCATAGTTTTGTTGTTATAGAAGCGTGTGATCATATCTAATGCATATATGGATTGATCACATAGGTTTCTACAGAAAATGATCAAGTTTGCTGCAGTTTTTCTGAGAGGTTGAGTTGGAATTGCTTGCTTATAAGGTAAGAGGCTCTTCCTACAATCTAGTTATGGTTTAGAGAGGATAGATCGTGTTTTGATGCATTTTTGTATCAAGGTTTAAGTCTATGTGTTGTTTAAGGATTTAATTTTGATTGAGATCTTAAAAGTTATGTTTTTCTGATATAATTCGTGTACAATATGTTTGGACTCAAGTAGGAATCGTAAAGGTATGAAAATCATGTTTTTATGGTTTAACAGCGTTGAATGCGCACGCATTCTTAGGAATGCACACATATTCCTTGTACATGATATGTCGCTTTAGTTACAGCAGGTAGAGTGCGTACGCATTCATACGCATTGATCCCCAGTCTTAATGAAATGTTGTTTAAGCTATGTTTTGGGTTTTAAACGTTGTTTCATAATCTATTAACATTAATTAAACTTGAACAAGCCTCGATTGAGCTTCCGATTCATTTAGTTTCGGCACCGGATGTACTCTTAAAGGGAGTTGAAGTTCGGATCCGTCGGAAGGGCATGAAAGGGCTTGTGCTTTGATGAGCTAGAGTTCATCAATGTCCGTGTAATTAATAGGATGTGATGTCTAGCTGTCTCAGTTAGGGTGTAGAGTTGATAAGGTGCGCTTTGATTTGAAAACACTTAGGTGGCTAGATAATAACATATAATAATTATATACGTGTAGTAAAAGATAAAACGTCACCTATTCTCGGTTAGGCACCAATTCATATCGGCAATGTGGTACGTTCATCAAGGTGAACAACGCTACTTGCTGATTGAGTTCAAGTTAAATTATTAACTCGATGCCTAAATAACCACTAGCAAGTGAACTAGGTTCAATCGCAGTATAGCTAGATAGAGTCGAGGTCGATCCCACAGAGAATCAATTTGTGGATCCTACTTAAACAGTCAACCTATTTATTTCGTTTGACAAAGACGGTCTATGACCAACATAGAATACGAGAAAAGAAAGACACACTTAAACGTGTAAACAAATAACATGTAAACAAATAGCGTAATCAACTGCCCAATTATAACCGTAATCCTTTGGATCTAGACAATTTATATAACAACGAGACTTATCAAATATTAATCCGTTCATATCTATTTATATTGGCTACGGGAGTCATCCTCTAAAACTTGACGTAGCACCGGTAGGTCACTAGATCACTGTGATATTGTTACGTGACTTCGCCTTTTAAGTGCCTCCATCTCATATAACTCACACGCTTACGACTCTAAGGATGCCGATATTAACCGTACACCTCGTCTAGGCAACATTCCTATGGTTAGGCGTACTTCCTAAACGATCACTCAAACTCTCGTCCAACTAACAATCACCAAGTTATAATATCATGCTAGTTTACGATCTACGTATAAACAAGGTGCGCGCAATTCCCTAATATAAACCTTCCTAGATAACGCTGAACATCCGTGAAGATCAATTCATAAGCCTACCTAAGAGTTTTATACTGGTATTTCCTTTTCACACGTTTTAATTAAATTAAGCGAGTAACGTAGCCATAGGCTCGGTCGACCGAGCCTTCTGTCTTCTGGGCTTCCTCTCGGTTTTGTCTTGGGCCGCTTGAACATGTCTGCAATCCATTAAACCTTCTCCGAATTCCCTCCTTTCTGCTTCCTCAAATAGCCCACTGCAAATTTAGCATAAAACACGGTCTGTAACATCAAATAATACAATAAAACCTTTAAATACACAATAATGAATCGTAACCCTCGTCATACGTAAATTCAGCATATTACGACTAATTATTGCTATATTATAGTTCTTTCAAACTAGAATCGGGGATAAAAACCATAGAATAACGGGCGTAAAATGACCGTTATCAACTACCCCCCACTTAGCCTTTGATCGTCCCGATCAAAATATCAATAAGTCATTCCCCATAAACTATTTTCCCGTGGTCACAGTATACTGACACAAGAAACTCGAATCAACTCATACCCTCTATGCTCATCAGATATCCATTATCCACTATTCATCATGAATCGAAGTGATGTGTGCATGTGCATTGAGTTTTAGATATTCGTAGCAAGATTAGAGTTTATGCAAACTTTGCCGTCTTATCGTATCAACATCAGTTTTCCCATTTCTTTAGCCTTTTGAAGCACTAGAGCAATAAGCAAGAGGGTATCTATCGGGTTTTTGGACTTGGAGACCGAGAAAAATACTCAAAGCCTCTATAGAAGTAAAATTTTTTCAATTTTCCATATCTTCGAATACTACCAATCTCAAGGGAGAAAACTTTTTCGTATCCCCCTATCTCAGATCAAATATAGCTTCAAATATTACCACAAGCACGAGGCTACTTTGGTAACTTACTACAAGCCCAGTGCTTTAGTATTATCAACACAGGTGTGTCTCAAGCTTATTACTCAGCTTTTGTGGCTAGAATTTTAGGAACACATCAGACGATAAACTTGACACTAGTAAGCATAACCAATTATCTATGCAATGTACACATAATTTTTTCATTTTTATAATAAGCGTAGTACAACTCGATTCATTTATCGAATAATTGAATAATAAACAACTACTCGCAACGGACAATATGAATATAATTAAGTTTACTAATCAATAAATCGCAGAAGTATAAAGTGATCACATACTCATGAAATATGGTTTATTTCTTATTAGATATAATTATCAGGAATTCACCAAGGTAAATGTGATTCTAAGTTAACGAAAATTTTTAAAGTTCACACATTTTATTCTTTCTTTGATATGTGGAAGCTTATATGAGCTAAGTGACTCGTACCCCCCACTTAAACCATGCATTGTCCTCAATGTATAAAAATCGGAAAAAGACAAAACTAAGAAAAGGAACTTAGCTCTGGATAAGCGTGGAAGTTGAACAAGTCTTGGGAATTTGGCAAAGTCGAACAGGCACGGGCATTGGCCGCTAGCAAGACAGAAGAATATTCACTGCAACATGCTTTTTAACAAAGCTCCAAAACTCGTTACAGGATTAGTCCAAACAGTAATAATCAGAAAAGGGACCGTAAAAGGGATAACAAATTCCTTAAACATCTTTAAGTCCATAAATTAACGATTACATTTTATCAAGTCCAAAACATTACATGAGTTCGAATTGAGGAAGTAGTGAAACCTTCTCTATATAACACGACACACTAGTAGAACTGAGTCAAAATAAAAAAAACACGTTAATCATAGGAAATGCAAATACGGAAATATAAATGTTTAATCCCAAGTAGGATTGAATGGTGCTAGTTGCAAATGGTGCGGGCCAGCTTCGGCAGCATCGTCCTCGGGCTCTCCTGCTTGTTCTTGATTGTGGCCGTGAACGATAGGTGGTGCCACAGAATCTAAAGATAAGATAGGCATTGGCTCCACATAAGAAACGTGCTGCTTAACACTGGGCACTCGGCTCCCTCACAGAATGTAGTAATCAATGAACCAAAAGGTAAGGTGTGCCGAGGCTTGAGAGCATCGTCTGTCATTTCCTTGCGTATCAATGCCCCCACGTTCACGGGCCATCCCATGTATAACCAATAAAGCAGAGTGGCATGGGCATAATAGACCGTAGATACATGCTTGGCCGGAAAGAGATTAGAACGGATAAGGCGATGAAGGCATTTATCCTCCCATCTCCTGAAATCGGGTTCCGCAAATGTGCGGGCAACCTCTCCTATAGTCCATTCTATCCCCAGATAGGCACCAACTTCCTCCAACCAAGCGTCGGACCCGTCAAATGTCACCATATACTCTGGCCCGTCCTCCGATATATCCAGACCAAAATAAGCATTAAACGTTCCCGGAGAAATTACAATCGGTCGTCCATGAATAGTAACAATATTGGTGTCGGGATGTACGCGTAAGTAAGCATAAAATTCCCTTACCCAATTGTCGTTTACTCGGCCGGGGGGTGCCACGACATCTCGCCACTGATAGCGTTCCACTAATTCCAATAGCTCATCTCCACAATTATCTAAATCCAGTCCTCGAGCTCGATGTACAGGGGCATTTGAGAAATTATTAATAAATGAAGAATATACCTCCCGACTCGCGAATTGTGGTACCCCGTTGATTAATGGTATGTCGCCTTCAACTGCCACAAATTGGGCGGCTCTGCGTCTTCTTGGTGGCATTATGACAGACAAGTAGCACAGCAGCGGACGGCGGCAGCAGTGAGACTCTCGGTCGACCGAGAGTAATTACTCGGTTGACCGAGTGCTGGCTGGTCAAGTGTTGCTTCATTTCTGGCTCTGTATCCTCCCAGTGGCCGATCAGAAAATGTTTCGACAGCTCCTTTGCGATTAAAAGATGAAAAGTGAGTGAGATGGTGCAATGGATGAAAATTTTCAAAATATTTCCATTTGATTTCTACAAGGATTTGGGGAAAAGGTAGGTGGAGAATTTGGATGAAGAAAATGGAGAAGCGGATGAATGGGTTAAATAGAAAAAGGGGAGATTGAAAAGTGGAATGTGATTGGTGGATAAGAATGGTTGGGGATTGATGAGGTGTAAAGGTAGAATTTGAAAGTTTAAATTGAAAGAATAAAGAAATTGGGAAGAGGGAAAGGTGTATGGGGATATGTAGAAATAAATGGTGTTGACCATTTAATTTTGACACACCTGAACTTAACTACAACATATAACCATGTCAAAACTATTATTTCACTTTTTCAATTCCTACCGCAAAAATTATCCCAACCGACCAGTTGTCTCAACCACAAAAAACAATCTCATTCTTTTCATAAAAATTCAAACAATCCGGCCTACAACATTTTTAAAATAACGCATCTTTATTTCCTTAATCAACATTTTTTTTAAATTTTACAAAGACTCGGTTACTACACCCTACTTCACGTAAAAACGATTCGAATAAAAAAAGATTTTTTTTGCACATCCTTAACTTAGCAGTCGTCGGAACACGGCAAAAATAAAAAAAAACTTCTTATCGTTTCACGCTACTTTTATTTTTAAAAAAAAATGAAAAAAAATGACAAAAAAAAAATAGTTCTACAGTTTAAGTCAGTAGCTCGACTTTCCAAAAATCATCACTTTCTACGAACTGCTCTTGGCTTGCTAGGTTTTCACCCGGTTAGCCTTTACCGAAAATGTCTTGCTGTCCTTTTGCACGAGTGCCTTTCCGCGAGGTGTGAGTCCAACGAAAAGACAGTCGAACTGTCCATCCAAGCAAGCTCCAACTTTCGTGATTGTCTCAGAACTAGATGAGCTCTCTTTAGCACGAACCCTACGGGTTCGTTTCTTTGCTTGCTTCCTTCTATCCTTGGGTCTGGAGAAAGGCAGGTCTTCAGAATTATGATTTTCTAGAACAGGGGCAGGCTCGACAGCTTTCTCACGACTCAGAACTGTAAGGGTCTCATCTCTTTCTTCTATCTCGGCATCAACACTTTTTTCTGGGTCCGGAGTCAAATCTGGTTTCGAATTACCACCTCCTATAACATTCACGCTCACCGGAATAGGGAAATCTGGATTCCTCGTCCCATAGGTCTCAGAACCCTTAGCATCAAAAAATGTAATCTCACGCCTGGACATACGGATTAGGGATCTAGAAGTATTGATAAAGGCTCTCCCTAAAATGATAGGGCAGTGAGGGTGCTCATCTATATCCATAACAACTATATCTATCTTAAACCTGAGTTGTCCTATGCCGATGATCATATTATTCATGTTTCCAGACATGATCGTTCTGGTCCTATCCGCAAACCTAACTTGCAACGGAGTATTTGTGGGGGTAAGGATTAAATTTCTATCACAAAAACTCTTCGGGAAAATGTTCAGACTCGAGCCAGAATCTATCAAAGCCAACCCTAGGCATGTTCTTTCTAAGGTAACCTCTACCATAAATGCTCCTGGGTCATCTAGTTTCGGCATCAACCGGGCTTCATTCTCAATATGCGCTGCATCTCTGGGACAGACGACTACAGGGCGATTTAGGTCTATGCTAACCTCAGAATCAGATTCTATATCTGACATGTGATGCATGTAGTCATATCCTGAGTCTGAATCTGAAGAAATCTCTTCAGGATTTAACTTGGACATACCTCTATATATGTAAGCTTCTTTAGACTCTTTTGTCTTCTTAGCTTCTTGAATTCTTGCCTTCATCTTCGCTATTCTCTCCTTGAGTTTAGGTGTCAACGGCTTTCTTGGTGTGGTTTTGGTTCTCAGCACCAAGACTTCTTCTCCTCGAGCCTCAGAAAACTGATGTGATAACATTTTGCTAAACAGTTCGCTTGAGTGATTCCTTCCGATTAACTGCATCATAAGAAAAACAACAAACGGTCATTGAACTAACAGGCAGTATGATTACTCATACTGCTGCTAGGCTTATAACCTACTAACTGAGAAAAAACAGAATCTCAGGGGGAAGACAGCTGTCAGAAAATAGAAAATGGGCTCGGTCGACCGAGTGATAACGTTCGATCGACCGAACATACAAATTATATTTTTATAAATTTTTTTTAATTATTTTTTTAATGAAAGAAAACAGAAAAACGAAATAATTAAGTAGATTATTTAAGCAATTGGACCATTGATTCCCCGGCAACGGTGCCAAAAACTTGATTGAGGTCAAGTTAAATTATTAACTCGATGCCTAAATAACCACTAGCAAGTGAACTAGGTTCAATCGCAGTATAGCTAGATAGAGTCGAGGTCGATCCCACAGAGAATCAATTTGTGGATCCTACTTAAACAGTCAACCTATTTATTTCGTTTTACAAAGACGGTCTATGACCAACATAGAATACGAGAAAAGAAAGACACACTTAAACGTGTAAACAAATAACATGTAAACAAATAACGTAATCAACTACCGAATTATAACCATAATCCTTTGGATCTAGACAATTTATATAACAACGAGACTTATCAACTATTAATCCGTTCATATCTGTTTATATTGGCTACGGAAGTCATCCTCTAAAACTTGACGTAGCACCGGTAGGTCACTAGATCACTGTGATATTGTTACGTGACTTCGCCTTTTAAGTGCCTCCATCTCATATAACTCACACGCTTACGACTCTAAGGATGCCGATATTAACCGTACACCTCGTCTAGGCAACATTCCTATGGTTAGGCGTACTTCCTAAACGATCACTCAAACTCTCGTCCAATTAACAATCACCAAGTTATAATCTCATGCTAGTTTACGATCTACGTATAAACAAGGTGCGCGCAATTCCCTAATATAAACCTTCCTAGATAACGCTGAACGTCCGTGAAGATCAATTCATAAGCCTACCTAAGAGTTTTATGCTGGTATTTCCTTTTCACACGTTTTAATTAAATTAAGCGAGTAACGTAGCCATAGCCATACCTACTGAGATAACAGGTTCAATTAAGCTAATCTAATCATAAAGACGTGACTGATTAACGGATGAAGCAGGGTTAGAGGCTCTCGGTCGACCGAATGCATAGGCTCGGTCGACCGTGTGACACCACTCAGTCACCCGAGTGCTCCACTCCCCATATTACACCCCTGAATATATTTCTCAGCGTTTCTCATACGAATTGGATTACATAGTGAATCATCAGGACATTATATAAATTAACCTAAATTCACGTAAATTAAACACGTAGATTCATCCATAAATCTTAGGAAGAGGACGTAGGGTATGAGATCCTCATAGACAAGGCATCATCACTTCCCTAACGTCATAGCCTAGATCTACATCATCTAGCTATGAATAATTACTCAAACAATCAAAGCATAATTGGGAAATTAATTACTAAAAGAAAACAAGAAGAGAAACTAGGGCTTACATTATTGCACCCCAGCACCTTCACAAGCCTAATGAATCCTTATTTGCTTGCATGTATATATGAATGAATTGGTATTGGTGTGTCTTAAAAAATACAAAGGACTTGTGTTTATATAGAGCTACAGCCGACTTGAGAAGACCGACTTAAAATGCCGACATTATTGAACCCTAACCGCCTCAAAGGATGCATTGGACTTCTGCTGGGCTTCGTGGACACTCGGTCAACCGAATGCATAGGCTCGGTCGACCGAGCCTTCTGTCTTCTGGGCTTCCTCTCGGTTTTGTCTTGGGCCGCCTGAACATGTCTGCAATCCATTAAACCTTCTCCGAATTCCCTCCTTTCGCTTCCTCAAATAGCCCACTGCAAATTTAGCATAAAACACAGTCTGTAAGATCAAATAATACAATAAAACCTTTAAATACACAATAATGAATCGTAACCCTCGGCATACGTAAATTCAGCATATTACGACTAATTATTGCTATATTATAGTTCTTTCAAACTAGAATCGGGGATAAAAACCATAGAATAACGGGCGTAAAATGACCGTTATCACTTGCTCAAAAGGCTGAAGGGTAGTGGAGGAAATTCATCAAATGTATACACATACCGGGGAGACCCTGGAGCTATCAGGTGTTATCCACCATTAGTTAACAAGTATATCTTCAGGCTGATAAACGCCATGCGTAGTGCCCTTGAATGCTGACGTAACCATGATAAGTTAAGCTAGAAACGTATAGTAATGACATGTTGATGGACATGAAGTGAACCCTAGATTGAGTCAGTCTCCTAAAGATAATCTTCTAATTATAAACCTTAATAAAATTGTAGCTTATACCGCTTGTTGAGTACTTTGTACTTACCTCAAATGCATTGTTTTTCTATGTGTTTGGGGGAGAGAAGATGAATAGGTTGGTCCAGAGATCAATGAGGACTTTGACGACGACGTTTAAGGACGCCGAAGTTGAAGAGTTTATTTATTCATGTTTTTATCATTACTCTAGAATTGAAGTTTGTTTGGAAAACTTTGTAATTTCTTTATAGTTTCTTTTGGAGGTTTTCGTTCATTTAGATTTCGTTTGGTTTTTTTTTTCAATGTAATAAATGTTACATTTCTACCTTTAGTTTGAATTTGTATTCTTGGATGTTTAGAAAATTTTATACCCGAGTCTTTTGCTTCTGTTTTGCTTAACTCGATATGACGAAGTAGAGGCTGACGTGTAATATGAGATTTATTTTATATTATACGTGCCAGACGTTCTTTTTCCGGATAAGGACCCGGTGTCCGGGAACGCGGCGTTACAGCCACTGACGTTTTGTTCATCAGAAAAATAATAAAAAAATGGATGCCAATAGTAAAAAAGGGTTTGCCAATAGAACCCCCTATATATAATTAGGATAACCGTATTGGGAGTTTTAAATCCCTATAATTACTCCAACTTAATAGCCAAACTAAAATTCTTAGTATTTATGTCACTCATTTTCTCAAAAAAAAAAAAACCATTCTATTTTATCTCTTAAGGGTATTTAGGTCCATTGATAATGAAATTGTCCTTTTTAATTGCCAAAAAATGAAATTGTCCTTTGATCATAATTTGTTAATTTCTTTGTCCTTCTGGCCCCTTTCCCCTATAAAGTAATATATCGATTTTTCTTTTTGTATTTTTGTGAAATAAAAATACACATTTTATTTAATAAAACAAGTTTGTATTCAGTCCGAGTTCGAATGTGTTCGTGTTTGAGGTTTAGTTCGACAGTAACGTCAAGCTCGTGCTCGGACTCGAGTTTTTAAAATTTAAAATACGCCCGACGTGGTTCAGATTCAGGGCTGGCCCTGAAATTTTTGAGGCATTCGGCGATTTTGTTGAAGATACGCCTTTTTAGTTCGAATGTTTTTCTTTCCTTTCGAAAACATACTTACAAAATATTACTTCACATCGCGTTTCTAACATATGTAGATACATAATTCAAATTTATTGATAGCGACAAAACATACTTACAAAGTAGTAATTCAACATATGTTTTCTAACATATCAAGAAACAAAAGCCAAATTCATACGTATACACAATATATTATAGCTAGGCTGCATGCAATTATTTGAACTTTTTTGGCCATCGGGCCTCTGAATTTTTTTCAAGTATCATCATGTAATATCTGTTTTGATATTTTTCTTTGTAAACACATTATATTGGGATGAATGGCCGAGATTGGGCCTACACGGTTTTTTAATTAAAACATGTGTTTGGAGGTCCGCCCTCAATAAAGCACAGACACGGACACGGACACACCGCACAACACGATATGGATACGGCGACACGGCTAATTATAAAATTTAAGGGCACGACACGCCACCGACACGTGTTATATATATATATATATGTATATATATATATGTATGTATGTATATATATATGTATGTATGTATAATAAGTATTAACATTATATGTTGTAAATAAGATTTATAAAAAGCTGACAAACTAGACAAAATAAGATATGTATATAATACGTAAATGATATGCCTAAACCGTAATGCAGTCTGCAGATATTTATTCGGGCCCCTCCGGACACCATAATAGCAGATAAGGCCCAACAAACACTACCGTCCACGATTCCGCCGCCCAAGTTGGGGTCGGAAGTCGTCGGCCCCTGCTCCAAGCCTCTAGCCTTACGAGGTGACAAGAAAGGCTAGGGGCGACCTGCGATCTATCCAGATATAAGGTCCAACCGCGACCACAAGAGCCCGCATAGAGGTGAGCAAGCTATCAGTTAGACGACAAGGAAAGTAGCCAACGGATACAAATGGAGTTCGCCGTATGCTGACCTACCAAGCGGACCGCCGTGTAATCATTGTCGCTCCTTGAATTATCGTACTTGTCCGTTTGTAACTGAAACCCTAGTTTGCTCCCCACCTATAAAAGGAGGCTGGATGTAACTATTCTAGAGACAATTAATAGAAAAAAGTGCCAAAATTCATACTCTCCTTACTGTTCATTAGCACCATTACTTCACCGCCGTGCACCACCGGCGAACATCATTTTCATACACTTTTACAACCAGATATCCACCACTTACACCACCGCTAAACATTTATGATAATTTTGACATTATCAGTAACCTGTATTAATATCTAAAATAGATATTCGACCTTTATACGGTTCCAAAAGTAAAAACAAAATTGTAATTGACCTCAATATTACAAAGTGTAAAAATTATTGTTTATTAACAGTAAACATATAAACTAAATACGTGTATTTTTGTGAAATTATAATCAAGATTGAAATCGTGTATTTTAAAGTTTCTATTGAAGAAAACTTAAAAAAAAGGAAAAAATTGAAAAACAAATTGGGTTCAAGCGTGCCGGGGAGTGTCGTAGGCGCCGTGTCGAGGAGTGTCGACGGCGTGTCGGATATTAAAATTTTAAGTAAAATAAATTAATCATCAGACACATGTCGGAGGCGTGTCGGTTGCGTGTCGTGTCGAAAATGGGTCGGATATGGCGCACGACACATATATTGAAGTGTCGGTGCATCATAGGACGCCATATATATATGTGGGCCTTCAACAGTTTTCTGGCCTGCCTAATTGGTGGGCCGGCCCTGTCCAGATTATTTACATCCCTAGCCCACAATCACTCAAACAACACGAGTGACATGATATACTTTATACCCTATATTATGAGTAAATTAAAACATTATCAATGCTTCTTACATTATAATCGATTGTACAAAAATGATTCCGCATTTTATTGCGTATACACGGTTATGCAACAGAACCCACCCTCCCACCTACCCTTACCCCCGCCACAGAGAGAGATAAAATTCACATAGTACAAGTGCCGACATGATAAATAGAGTACTGCATGGCTCAGTTTCCACACATTTAGGTTGCCCTACGGTTAAGAGGGACATGGTATGTCACCCTATACACGAATACACAGTTGCCATATATATGTATATATATACACGTATATATACACACGTACATACACACACACACGCTTATATATAGATATATATATACACACACACACGTATACACACACACACACACACACACACACACACACACACACACACACACACATATATATATATATATATATATATATATATATATATATATATATATATATATATACACACGCATATAAATGTATATATGTGTACATATATATATATATATATATATATATATATATATATATATATATATATATATATATATATATATACGTGTGTGTATGTACGTGTGTATATATATGTACACATATATACATTTATATGCGTGTGTATATATATATATATATATATATATATATATATATATATATAAAGATAAATATAGAAAAATCTTCAGATCCTTTTTATAAAGGGAAAAAGAAAAAGAGATTTTCTAAAAAGAAATTAGAAAAAAGAGAATTTAAGAAGAATAATAAAACAGATAAAACTTGTTTTAAATGTGGTAAGATTGGCCATTATGCTAATCGGTGTAAATTAAAAAAGAAAATAAACAATTTACAAAATGAAGAGTTAAAATTAAGTCTTTCAAAAATACTTCTTAATTCAGAATCAGAAAAATCTTCTTCTGACAATTCTGATGAACAATCTTCTGATAATAATTTATCAGAATTAATTAATGAATCTTTAAGTTCTTCTGACACAGATATGTGTTCTAAATCATGTGTACAAAATATTCAATGTATTAAACATGATAAGGAAGAAGGAGAAGAATTTTATAAAATTCTTTCACAATTTAAAGATTTAGAAATAAATGTTTTAACTAACAATAATATTTTTGAATTTCTTAAATTAATTAAAGACCCTGAGCTTCGATCTCAATTAATTGATAATATTCAAGCAGATCCATCAACTTCTAATTTTGATGAATCTAAAGAAATAAAAAATTCTCAAGAACCTTATTCTATGAATAATGTTCTAAAAATGTTAAAAGATAGACAATCTGTGGATATACCAACCACAATAAATGAATTTTTAAAAGAAGTAACTTATCTCAAACATGAGATAACAAAATTAAAAAATTATAATAAAAATCTAGAAGACAGAATTTCACTTCTTGAATATCAAAAAGTAAATTCTAATGTTGAAACTAGTTCTAGTTTACCAGATTTATCTTCTAAATTAGAACAAGATAATTTTTTGAATAAATTAAATATTATATTTTCTCAGAAATGGTATGTAAAAATTACTTTACTAATTAATAATTCATATAAAAGTGAATTAATCGCTTTAATTGATAGTGGTGCAGATATGAATGTAATCCAAGAAGGATTAATTCCCACACAATATTTTGAAAAAATAACTATGACACTTAGTCATGCTGGTGGTGAAAAACTTGATATAAAGTTTAAACTTCCTGAATCTTATATTTGTACAAATAATACTTGTATTCCTACAAGTTTTTTATTAGTTAAAAACATGACTAGTCAAGTTATACTTGGAACTCCTTTTATTGAAAAAATATATCCTTTGACAAATATAAATGCTAAGGGTATAACAGGACATTTTGAAGGTAAAGATATAAAATTTGATTTTATTACTAGACCTATACCAAATGTTCTCAATCAAATTATGGATCTTATAGATCAAAAGAATTTACATTTAAATTTCTTAAAACAAGAAATTAATACATTTTCTATTGATGAAAAGCTTTTAAATCCAAAGCTTAAAGAAAAAATTGATAATTTATTTCATAAATTTTCTATTGAAATATGTAATGATCATCCTAATGCTTTTTGGGATAGAAAGAGACATATTGTTGAACTTCCTTATGAGGAAGATTTTGATGAAAAGAAAATTACGACAAAGGCTCGTCCTTGTCAAATGAATTCTGAATATTTAGAACATTGTAAAAAAGAAATTGAATCTCTTTTACAAAAAGGTTTAATTAAACCATCTAAATCTTCGTGGTCATGTACTGCTTTTTATGTTAATAAACATAGTGAAATTGAAAGAGGTGTACCTCGAATGGTTATAAATTATAAACCATTAAATAAAGTCTTAAAATGGATAAGATCACCTATTCCTAATAAAAAGGATTTATTAGATAGACTTTATAATTCTATCATATTTTCTAAATTCGATTTAAAATCTGGATATTGGCCGATTCAGATAGCTGAAAAAGACCAATATAAAACAGCTTTTAATGTTCCTTGTGTATATATATACATGTATATATACACATGTATATATATATATATATATATATATATATATATATATATATATATATATATATATATATATATATATATATATATATATATATATATATATATACTTGTACGTATATGTTTATGCATGTAACGTCCTTGCCCCGGATACCGAGTCATTACCCAATATAGGACTTTTTGGCACTTGACATTTAGAGTAAAGAAAGGTGTGGAAGAAAATAAACAATCAAGAGACTCTGGAAACTGACACTTAAAATATTTTATTAACCAACTCAATGGATTATAATTGTTGTCAAACTACAACATAAATAAGTGCTAACATTTATTATAACTCATCTTGACTAAAAGGAAACTGCCGTAACACAAAGAACTTTATAGCTCCATTCCTAAGCTTGCTCTCCTTGCCCTGTCATCCAACTCGTCTTGAACCTGCATTTCTTCTTATTCCAATAATGGAATGAGCATTTTAGACTACACTAAGGAGAATGAAGATCAAATGAGACATTAATATATGCCGGATGCCGGGAGACATAAAATGAATCTACTTCACCCGTCTCACAAAACAAGTTGAAAACATATATTTACAGCATAAAGAAAAATACTCTAAAAAGCATAGCTTGAAGTATACATAATACTGTTAGGAAATCAACTAGTTTACGCAGTGGAATTTAATAATTGATTCTCATTTCCAGAAATGACTTCGTTTAAGCAGTAAACATAAAAATAGTAGATGAATAATATACCTTGGATGGTCTAAAAGATCGAAGATTTATCGTCTACGGAAGAGTTGTAGAGCGCAGAGCCACCCAAGTGTTCAGCCTCTATTGATATCCACACGAACAAGCCGCCGGAATCCCGTCTTGGATTGCTACTAAAAAAACTCGGTTGCAAGACCGACATTTTCTCTCTCTCAAAAACTCTTTAAAGGAAGCTCTCTAATTTTCCAAGAATAATAGATCTCGTGTAACTGTAATGATACAAAAGAGCTTAACATCCACTACATATTTATAGTGGTGTCTGTGCCCCCTTGTGTCTCATTCCCAATGAGAAAACTTACTGCTTGGAGTAGGAAGAAAAAAAACATTTTCCTAATAAAATAATGAAAAAAACCTTTGATTGATTTATCTCATTTAATTTAATACCTTATATTAAATATCCATTAATCAAATTGTAAAATCTATGTTTATCATTATACACACATGCGCCACATACATATATGAAATATGTATATTTAATTAATCATAATTAGTATCTTGTGTTATATTTATTCATAATAAATAAATACCACATTATTAATTTATCACTATAACACTTTATGGTCGAGATAAAAAGTTTTCTTATTTGGTTATTACTATAACCGTATTTTAATTCAGCTAGATGTTCTTATGTGTGTGACCCAATAGGCTTCCGAATATGTTGTCCGTAAGCACAAAGTGAATTTACTTAAATACCCTACATACCTAACGATTGAATAGCTTCTAGCAACACGTCATGACCCTAAATTATCAGAAGAGTCAAATGCAATGACTATTACATTTCATGTGAAATGGTTACCGTGTAAACATAATCCTATCACTGTTATAATATCCATACGGTCGTATCTCGAGTGTCAATACATTGACGACCACATCTTATAATCCGGATATCATGCCCTCAAAGTAACTCACTTATTCCCACTTTGCAAAGATTCACGAGAGCTAGACATACCTTATAAGAAGGCTCTTTCGAATATTTACTCCAACTATTAGGATACTCGATTCCCGGACGAGCAACATGAATCCCACACATGCTTCAATATCATACCCAAGCACTACTGCATGATCACACCGTGAATAGGGGAAACCTCAATAGCGTCAAAGAATGGCAATCCATACCGTGATGTCATGAAGACTCCGGTCTCAGGATAATTACACAACCGCCACATACTGCAACTCTTAATAAAGTAAGTGGTCAGTCTAACGTACGCATTCTCTAATACACATCCACGTACACTCCAAGTGTCCCAACACTTCGATAGACGAGATCAATCCCTACCTTCATAAGATAGAAGACATCCAATATGTACTAGTCTAATCGTACTATTAATGTCCTATTTAATAGTATATATGACTAGAGACATTTAAGTACCAAACTCAACAAAGTGGTTCAAGGTCTCATCAACCATAATCACTATCATGGTTTCTTTATCACAGATTAATACTATGGACGTTATGATATATATACAATAATAAATTAACAGAATTTATAAAAACAAAAGTGCTTTTATTATTCATAATAATATTATTACATGAACTAAATAGACTGTAATGGACCCGAACCGGTCAGATTTGATCCAACCCGATTGGTTTTATGACACTATTTCAACAAAAACCACTTTGAAAACATGTCTTGTGATACAAGGGAATCTACTTTAAAACCGATTTTTAAACAATGCATAGAAAATCCTGCATATTAACTTCGTTCAGGTCATATAGCACATACATGTTCGTTCGTTAATTACTTACTATGATTAGTCCGATGATCAAACTTACGTAAGCCTTCTAGCCTCCGTTTGTTTTGGTTTGGGTTTGGGTTTGAGTTTATTTTATATCACTTCACATATCATTTCTTACAATTTCTCTCATCAATCATTTCTACAACTGCAAATAAAAAATATTACATTATCTCTCACCATTTCATTTTATTTACTTTATTACCTTTTTTCACCATTATTCCTTTTATTTATTATACTACTTTATTTTAATTTCTCTCACCAATCATTTCTTTATCTACACAAATTTCAAAAAAACATTTTAACTTGCTAATCATTACTTCAATCATTTTTATCATATTTTATTATCTGCTAGTAAATAAAACCAACCCCAAAAACTAAACCAAACCCAAAACAAACGGAGCCATACTAACCCATGCCTTACTTACCTACTAACCATATCATGTTCATGTCTTGTCTTCCATGTTCCAATCATAGGACTTAAAACCCATGGGACTTAGCATAAGGGCTCATGTTTCTTACTAACTTATCATGAGACTTAAAACCCACGAGACTCAACATAAATGATTGGTGCAACACGGCTAATATGCCTAACCATACCTCCAATGATAGGACTTAAAACCCACGGGACTTGAAATTGTCGTCACGATAACGACACGGTGAGCACAACTTGTCATACCTCCGACACAGGACATAAAACCCATAGTACTCCTCTCAATACATTGCGAGACACTAACTACAAACGCTTAGGAGCACACAAAGCACATAGAGTTCATGTTAAAGTCCATGCTAACCTATAGGGGAATACAACAGCCATAACCACACCGAACTACCATCATACATCTACTAATAACATGAAAACAAGACTAGAAACGTAACTAGCACTTAAAACAACTTTCTGAAAACCTTATTGTCAACATAGGAAGCCCAGAAACTAAGTCTAAGGATCAGTCGGGGTGCTTTACCGAGAGCAGGCTAGGGACAACGACCCAAGCTTTATCTCCAGATTAAGTTTCTGAACACAGAACACCTAAAATCTGAGTCTGTGAGTCATCCAGATGCTTTCTCAAGCAGAAGGATGAGACATCGGCAAAGGATTTAGCCAAAGATTTAACGTCTGGTCTTACAGCTTCCCGACATAACCCTAACACATAGATACGTCCAATTTTGTGCAGTTTCATCAAGAAAACAGATCAAAATGACTTAAAACATAAACTCCAAAAATATTAAATCTTTTGACAAAAAAAACTTCTTACCTTGTAGATGAGCCAAACAAACGAACCAAACAACAACTAACTTATGAATCTTACGTAAATCTACAAACCGACAACGAATCTAACACAAATCTTACAAGAATCTAACCTACAAAGATCAAAGCCAAAACAACTACTGATAGATAATATTGAATAACAAACTAATTGTCATTAAGGAATAATGTGTGTACAATCGGTTTATATAGAGAGCCAACAAGGCTATAATAGGAAAATACTAAATAATATACATAATATAATCTAATACGCTCCCTCAAGCGGACGGAGTCGAGCGAAGTCCAAGCTTGGAAACAAGGGAAGAAAAAGACAACCGAGGCAAGGGCTTGGTGAGAACATCGGCCAGTTGGTCTGCAGCAGCGACACGAGCAACACGAACAAGACCACGCTCAACATGCTCACGAATAAAGTGATAGTCAATGGCCACGTGCTTCATACGCGAGTGAAAAACCGGGTTGGCACTGAGACGAAGCGCTCCTAAATTGTCACAAAAAATTACTGGCGTGGAAGTAACAGTAAAACCGAGATCAGCAAGCAGAGAAGTCAGCCAAGCAACTTCAGCGGCAGTATCGGCAACACACCGATATTCAGCTTCGGTGGAAGAACGAGAAACTGAGTGTTGCTTCTTGGAGCTCCAAGAAATGGCATTTTTGCCCAAGAAGACAATATAAGCAGAAGTGGAAGTGTAACCCGGCACATACTCAGAGGACACGGGGTCACGATAGCCAGCGTCCCTGTTACCTGCCCAATCAGAATCCGAAAACGCATGCAGGGCCAGAGGGGAATCCCAATATAACTGTAAACCCATAGTAGGAGTGCCAGACAAATACCGCAGAAGACGTTTGACAAGCATCCAATGATACTCGGTCGGTGCATGCATAAACTGGGAGAGCTTATTAACTGCAAACTGAATATCAACTCTCGTAAAGCATAAATACTGCAAGGCACCCAAAACCTGACGATACTGAGTCGGATCGGAATACGGAGGAGAAACAACGGGATCACCGGAAAAGGCATCAGCTGGCATAGGCGTGGAAACTGCTTTAGAGTCCTCCATGTGAACCTGAGAAAGCAGCTCACGTGTGTACCTGGTCTGCGTAAGTAACATACCAAGGGCAGAATGAGTGACCTCAACTCCCAAAAAATACGAAAGGGGACCAAGGTCCTTAATAGAGAACCGAGAGCCCAACTGATCAATAACACTCTGAACCTGCTCACTGGAGCTACCTGTAACAATGATGTCATCGACATATACCAAGATAAAAGTAACGCTGACAGATGTGCGATAAACAAATAAGGAAGGATCAGCCGCAGAATTAACAAAACCCATGGTAAGTACAAAGGACTTAAGCTCATGGTACCAAGCCCGAGGTGCCTGCTTAAGACCATAGATCGCCTTGCGAAGTTTGCACACAAAAGTGGGTTTCGTAGCATCCTCAAACCCAGGTGGTTGAGACATATATACATCTTCAGCTAGTGTCCCCTGTAGGAAGGCGTTATTGACATCGAGTTGGCGAAGAGACCAACCAAAGGAAACTGCAATACTAAGAACAAGGCGGATTGTAACAGGCTTAACAACAGGACTAAAAGTTTCGAAGTAATCCAAACCAGGGCGCTGTGTAAACCCTTTGGCAACCAACCGAGCCTTGTATTTATCAATCGAGCCATCCGGTTTCCGTTTAATTCGGAAGACCCACTTACAACCAACTATATTTAAACCATCAGCAGGGGGAACTAAAGACCACGTGTCATTACGAAGAAGCGCACTATACTCATCCGACATGGCAACACACCACTGCGGACACTGCAATGCCTGCTTAAGGGTTGAGGGCTCCGTGTCTAGGTAGCGATTGTGAAGTTGAGCTTGAAGGTTAAAGAGTTGACGAGGTTTGTAGATTTTATTTTTAGAGCGAGTGGTCATGGGGTGGAGCGGCTGGGGGGGAGGAGGGGCTGGAGGCGGCGGAGAGGGGGACGAGGTGGAAGGGGATGAGATGGGAGTGGGAGAAGAATGAGAATCACTGGGAGAGGTGGAGTGGGGAGAGACAGAAGAAGAGGAGGAGGGGGAGGTTGCGGCTGGTTCATAAATGCCCACTGTTGGTGTATGAGCCGTGGGGGGTGGTGGAAGGACAGGAACAGCCTCGGGTTCGTAGGGAGTAGGGGGAAGAAGGGCAGTTAAAGGAGGTAAGGAAGAGTCAGAGGAGATGCTAGCAAAGGGAAAAATATCCTCCACAAACCTAACATCACGGGAAATATGCATACGGGACTCAGAGATGTCATAGCAAAGGTAAGCGCTTTGTGTGAGGGCATAACCAAGGAATATACATGGCTTGGATGTAGGCGCAAGCTTGTGCGGGTTGTAGGGTTTGAGCCACGGATAGCAAAGGCAGCCAAAGACGCGAAGCTTAGAATAATTGGGGGGCTTAGAGAAGAGCTTGATATGTGGTGAAAGCATATTAAGATTTTTTGTGGGCATGCGATTAATGAGGTAAACCGCGGTACTAACGGCATAGGACCAATAGGTAACCGGTAGTTTGGCATGGGCAAGAAGAGTTAGGGCGGTTTCAGCGATATGCAAGTGCCGGCGTTCAGAGATGCCATTGTGCTGCGGGGTGTAAGTGGGATAAGTGAAATGAGAGATGCCATGCTCAGAGAGAAAAGGACGTAACTTTATGTACTCAGTGCCATTATCAGAATAGAGGGTTTTGATAGGCGCATCTAACAGTTTTTCGACATAATGCTTGAATTTAATGAAAGTATTATATACGTCGGATTTACATGCAAGCGGGTATATCCACATGTATCGAGTAAAATGATCAACAAACAGAACATAATATTTAAAATTATCAATCGAGTAAACAGGAGACGACCAAACGTCAGAATAAATAACTTCCAATGGATGAGAAGTAGACAATGTAGAATCCGAAAAGGGGAGCCTGTGGCTCTTATTACACAAACAAGAATCACAAGAAGAATGAGAAACTGTAGATAATTCTAAAAAATTATTGTTTGCAAGATTTTGAATAATGGGAAAAGCAGGATGGCCGCAGCGGAGATGCCAAGTGGCAGCAGAAGCTTTGGAAGCAGAGAAGGCAAAGAGAGCTTTGGATGACCACACATAGGCTCCGTCACTGACTTGTCCTTGGTGGAGGCATTTGCCAGTCTTCAAGTCCTTCACCAAAAACGAATCATATAAGAATTCAATAGACACATAATTATCTTGGCAAAATTTCTGGACAGATAATAAGTTACGAGAAAGAGAAGGTACACAAAGCACATGATTTAATTTGAAAGAAGAAAGAGAGGTAGAGCCAATGTGTGTGATAGCCAAAGAACTACCATCACCAATGACTATACGATCCATACCTTGGTAAGGAGAATGAAGAGAAAGTAGGTTGAGTTCCTGTGTCATATGATGAGAAGCACCACTATCAAGCATCCAAGTAGCAGAGGGATCAGAGTACTGCAGAGTGGAGCTGGAAGGAGCAGTTTGGGCAACATAGGCATGGGGCGGCTGAGGGGGCCGAGGGGTTCCTTGGTTGCGGGGTGGGCGTGGAAGATTATTGTAGAGAGGATAAGCGGTGCAGCGAGTGGCAACATGACCCTAGAGACCACAGAGTTGGCAGAAGCCCTGATAGCCTTTGGAGGGACGGGCAGAGGTATTTTTGGATGAGTGATTGGGTGAAGGGCCGGACTGTTGGGGTCTCGGGTAGGGGGAGGGAGCTTGCGGCAGGATAGGGGGAGGGGGCCGAGGTGGCTGCTGATAGGGGTTATAGGCTGTATTGGGCGGAACATGCATGGGACGGGGTGAAGGACAGGCAGGGAAAGCAGTATACGCAGGGGGTGGGACAGACGGACTTTGTAAAAGTGACGCTTCATGCATTAGTAATTTTTCATGTAACAATGGCATAGAGATAGTGTCATCACGAGCCTGTATAGCACTCACAAGATCCTTATATTCACTACCAAGATTTTTTAAGATTATTTCAACTAAGTCATCATCAGGTACTTTAGCATCTAGAGACGCAAGGTCATCCGCAACAGTTTTAACGGCAGTGAAGTATTGAGAGATGGACATTGTACCTTTGGTAATGGAATTTAAACGCAGTCTGAGATGTCGAATACGACCCTTACTTTGTTTCCCATATGTGTCGAGAAGAGTGTCCCAAGCTTGTTTCGAATTTGTCGTGTGCTGAATCGTAGCGATAAATTCCTTATCAACCGAACCCAATAGCAAATTGTGAATTAAGGCATCTTGTTGTATCCAATGCAAGTGAGCCGCATTGATCGTGACCTCACCAGCCGCAGAGGGAACCGTTGGTGGCGGCATGGGTGTAGCACCGGTCACATAACCGAGGAGACCATGACCTGTGAGTAAAGTGGTCAATTGAAGCTTCCAAGCCGTGAAATTTTTGCCATCGAGTTTTGTAGGAGCATTGACAGCAGGATTAAGAGAGATAACGGTGGTGGGGACCGCAGGGGCTGCAGCCGCAGCAAGCACTGTAGCAGCGCCGGAAGATGCAGAACTGGCCGAGTGGGTAGAGGTGGCGGAGAGGGTTGCCATGGCCGCTGTAAGCTTGCGGCGAAAAAAAAAAAAAAATAAATAAGGCCGGCGGCGGCGGCAGCTAGAAGAAGAAGAAAAGGAAAAATTTTTAGGGATCAAAAATCTCTGATACCATGATAGATAATATTGAATAACAAACTAATTGTCATTGAGGAATAATGTGTGTACAATCGGTTTATATAGAGAGCCAACAAGGCTATAATAGGAAAATACTAAATAATATACATAATATAATCTAATAACTACGAAAAGATTAGATTTTACCTTCAAAAAGAGATTCAAAGCCTAAAAGTGCTGCTGGAAATTGAAACTGGTGCTAAACGATCCTAGAAACCAACCAGACTGCTTCAGAAACTAAGTCTGTAGATCATTCTGGCCGCTTTCTCGAGAGAAGGCTAGGGCAGCGGCGAAGCCTTAACAAATAAAAAAAATGCATGTACATTTTACTAAACTACCATTCTCTCCGATTGTTCTCTACCATCAAATTCATTTCAACATTTAAAAGTCAACACATTTTCTTAAAACAAGTTCATTTATTCGTTTCTTTCTTTTAAAACTCCATATGCATTGTCGAGCCTTCTAGTGATGCCACGGCCGATGCCTGGGCAACATGGACGGAATCATGAATTGATGGTCGGGTGTGTTAATAGACTATATTTGTAGAGTAGGGTGGGCTGGATTAAGACAACTAATTTTATTGGACTGAATTATATAATGTTTTTGATGTACCGAGAATAAAAATCGGGTGGGCTGCGCCCACCCTAACCGGCCCCTGAGTTCCGTCCCTGCTGCGCAACAAGTCACTGAATAGATTAGGCCTTTAGGGTTTTATATGCATGTTTATGTATTGTCTTATCCCTATTACATTCTCTATGTAAAGAACACTGAACACATATGTTTGACGAAAAGTGACTTTCATTGATCAGTTGTGATTACAGTACTTGTTATATATACATTTTAAGAGAGTATTTTGGAATATTCTAGAGCCTATAAATATAATTACAAATATAATTACAAAAATACTAATATCCTAATACGCCCCTCATGCGGGACGATGGGTGTGAAGGCCCAACTTAAACTTAAATGAGCAAAGGGAAGACGAGGCAATTGTTTGGTTAAGGCATCAGCGAGCTGATCAGAACTGGAGACATGCAAAACCCGAATTAGACCATGTTGCATTTGATCACGAATAAAGTGACAATCAATCACGACATGCTTCATGCGAGAATGGAAGACCAGGTTGGCACATAACTGCGTAGCACCAACACTATCAGAACAAATAACGGGAGTGGTCAAAGGCGTAAAACCAAGGTCGGCCAGTAAATAGGAAACCCATGCAAGTTCAGCAGCAGTTGCAACAACGAAACGATATTCGGCTTAATCGAAGAACGAGCAATGGATGATTGCTTCTTAGAGCTCCACGACATAACATTTTGACCAACAAAATCTAAATAAGCTGTGGTAGCAGAATAATCACCATCTTTGTTGGTGCCCAAATAAACATCGGAAAAGGCATGAAGGGCAAGAGGAGACGCGGAGAAAAACTGGAGGCCGGTCCTCATGCATTGAACCAGCTAGATAACACTTGACAAGGACCCAATGATAATCCGTGTGGGAATGTTGTAGTGTGAGATTTTATTAACAACATGAGCAATATCTGGGCGTGTAAACAAAAGGTACCGCAATGCACCAGGAACATGACAGAATTGAGTACCATCGGAATAAGGAGGGGCCGCAACATCACTAGAGGAAAAATGTTAGGAACATTTTATTATGTTTTGATGATGGCCATACTAGCTATTATAGCAAGCCTGAAATAAGTTAGAATTCTCTGTATAAGTCTTTACTTAGAGTCTGACATGTTGTATAAGTTGAGTCAGACAAGTATTGTACTAGTTGGTAGGACGGCAAAGTAAAACAGATATCCAGCAGAGTGAAGCCAGCCAAGTACCAGCAGAGAAGCATGAAGACGGTGTGGTCTGACTTATAACAAATGAAGTCTGTGATGACCTTGGATAAGTCTAAGTTATAATTCAGATGATGAAACACATTGTCAAATATGGTGTGCACTGATCTCACCCAAATCAAGGATCAGTGAAGTACAAAATGTACTTGAAAGAATCAAAGAAAATAACAATGCAGTGAACCAGCAAAGTAAACTGGCTTTTGGCCGAGTAAGGACAGAGCTGTGAAGGAAGAACCAACCAGCCAAGTCAGAAGAATCACTTAACCGTTCAGGGAACGGCCAAGTAAACTTTACTCATTCAGATTTCAAAAGATGAAGATATAGCATTAAATGCACAATCAATTAAGGATCAATTAAGGACTAATTTTCTGATAAACGTTTGAAGAAAAATCTGATCACTGAAATCAAGGAGAATATAATTAAGGGGGAATCAAGGTTTAATCTTAACATTAAATAGCCAACGGACAGAAATTTAAATCAAGGATTATCAAGGCTGTAAATGAAAGGCATTGACAGACAAGAAAAACAACGATTGAATCTGATAAGAAACAAGCAAAAACTCTGTCAATTTGAAAAGCCTTCTATTTATACGTACAAGAAACATCTAGAGATCAACTCAGAAATCAAAGCTCAAATTCCACATCAAGCACTGAGATTGATCACAAGTCTGTGAATCCAATTCACATCAACTAAGGAATTGAATCACAGGAATCTGAGAAGGAGTTGCAACCTTTGTGATAGCTGCTGAAAGATTTGTTCTCAAGGAGCAGTGATAGAGACTGAGTCACTGAAGGTTTTGAAGCCAGGGAGTGATAGTCTTGCAGATTGTGAAGCTTGTGTAGCCAAGGACAATCGTGCTATTGTATTTGTGAAAACAATAGTGAATTCCTCCAATCATCACAGGAGATGAGTGGATTAAGGGATTACACCACCCTAAACCACTATAAACCTTTGTGTCTATTTACTTTCAGCAATTTACTTTACAACACTTTATTTCATTGCATACTCTATATCTGTGATCGAATAATCTACTTTGAACCAACATTTAAAGAAGGGACTTATCCGCTGCCCAAAAGCTTTTAAATACAAGAAATTTTTTTGAAACTCCATTATAGTCATTCACCTCCCCTCTGACTATAGTTTTACCCTTCTCTGGGACCAACAATTGGTATCAGAGCAGTGTTCCTAGCATCAGAACATGTTCAGATCTAATTTCTGGTAACAAGGAGATCACATATTTTCAAAGTAGTTTTTAAATGTGTGCTTTCTATAAATATCTCTTATTTGTACTTATGGATTCCTCAAATTTCATGTCAAAGGTACATGTATTCAATGTTAATAATTTTGATGAATATAAAATAAGGATGTTGCAGCAACTCATGAGGATATGCTGGATGTAATCAATGATAGACCAATCAAGATCACAACTATGATGACCACAGGAGCAGATCAAGGAAAAGAAACCGATAAACTCAAGAAAGATTGGACCAAGGATGACAGGAGAAGAGAAAGTCTAGACTTTGTTGCAAAATATATGATTTTGAAGACTCTGGACAGCAACATGTTCATGAGGATCTAAGATTGCAAAACAGCAAATGAGATGTGGGACAAATTGGCACTGATCAATGAAAGATTAGAAGCAGTTAAAGAGAATAAATTATCTATTGCAAAATAGAAATTTGAGAACTTTAAATGAAGACTGGTGAATCCATTGATCAAATGGATAATAGATTTTCAAGCATCATCAGTGAACTGCAACAACTTGGACATACATATCCTCAAAAGGAAGTCTGTCTGAAGATATTCAGAGGCCTACCTGAAAGATGGAAGATCATCTCATCAGTGCTTACAGGAATAACAAACCTTGCAAACACTGACACTTTGATTTGATGTCTCAACTAAAGGCTCATGGATTTGAGTTGATCGGTGAAGATAATGCACCAGTAGAGGTACATAAGGCCAGTGCACTGGTTGCACCCCAGCAAAGTAAACCAGCTGACTCAAGCAGAAAGAGACACATGAGCTAAAAGAACAGGTAGCTCTACTAATTAAACGCTTTGACAAGTTTAGAAAAAAGAAGCAATTTAGAGGAAGCTCATCATCAAACAAGAAGTCTAGCTCAAGCAAAGACATGAAGAAAATGGATGATGAATGTAGATGCTTCAACTGCAAGAAGAAAGGTCATTTCAAGGCCGATAGCCCTGAAAAGACAAAGATGAGGACAAGAAAAAGTACAAGACAACTGAAAAGAAAAAGAGCAAGAAGGCTCTCAAAGCTGAATCTAGCAGTGAAAAGAATGAAGAATCATCTGAAAATGATTCTGATGATGATGAAGCTGACAGCTCAGACAATGAAAAGGCATACCTATGCCTTATGGCTAAAGATTCAAATGAAACTGAGGTAACATCCAACTAATACTCATCAATAAGTGCATCCACATCTGACACTGCACAATCTTCTATTCTTCCTTTAGACTCTGCAAATCTAATTCAAAATCTCATGAGCAAATTTGAAGAAATTCAAGCAAATCATGAAATTCTGGAACTAGAATGTGAGAATCTGAGAAAGGAAAATAAAATATTTAAGAAAGAACTAGAAGAAATAAAAGCTGAGCAAACTAGTAAGAAGATTCACTCAACTGATCAACAAGCAGCAGATGATCACTCATCTAATGTTGAAAGACCAGTTGAAAAAATATCCCTACCAGTTAAGAACTCCACTGCACCACTTAATGCACTAGCTTACAAATCCCCAAAAAAGTTTGGATCCAGATCTGGTCTTGGCTACAACAGTCAGGATGAAATTATAAACAATGGACACCATAGTTCTGATTCAAGGACCAAGCCTGGACCAAAATTCAGAAAAGGACAGACCATAGTTTCAACCACTCATCCTGTACCGGTGAAGTCAAAACCCAGTGTAGTGAAACAGCAGAATAAATCATCAATCCAGGCAAATAAAGGCAAAGGAGTTCAGAAAGGTAAGGGAAGACTTTACCCTTCTGAGGATGAATGGAATATCACACCCCTAAAATACAAGAAGAAACCATTTCATGCCATGCATCACGTGTTTACGAAAAGCCAGCTAAGGAATAATCTTGGACACAAGAAGCAGCATGGAAATAAGTTTCCTTCTACATATTGGAGAGTGAAAAAGGATGCAAATGCACCAAAAAGTAGAGAAAAGTATCAGAATACCTTTAGAAATATTAGAAGCTATTTTGCCATGCCTTATACATATGAAGTTGATGACTTCAATTATCCAAAAAGAAGATCCTTTGGATACACACTAGGAGTAGGAGGCATGACTGCTAACAGGTATGAACCCAAACAATGTTGGGTACCTAAACATAATTAATTTGTTTTGTAGGATGTCTGGTACATAGACAGTGGATGTTCCAGACACATGACAGGGAACAAGGGATGGCTCACTGACTTAAAAGCTTTTGATGGACCCAAAGTTAATTTTGGAGGCAAAGAAAACCCTAGTAAAATTAAGGGGAAAGGCATAATGCTCAAAAACAGTTTGAAGATTCAAAATGTGGCTTACGTTAAAGGACCGAATTTCAATCTACTAAGCATTAGTCAATTCTGTGACAAAGGCTACAACGTGCACTTCAACAAGGAAGGGTGCAAAGTGATTCACAGCCAAACCAGCACAGTTGTTCTTGCAGAAAGAAGAGAAGATAACATGTATGTAGTAGATTGGAAGACGGCTAAAGCAGAAACATGTTTGCTTGTCAAAAATAAGCAATCAACCAACTTGATTTAGCATAGAAGACTGAATCATCTCAACTTCAAAACCATCAACACACTGTCAATGAACAAACTAGGTGAAGGCTTACCCGAGATCACATTCAAAAAGGAAAGTCTATGTGATGCATGTCAAAAAGGGAATCAAATTAAAAGCTCTTTCAAGTCAAAGCCCTATCAATCAACAACAAGAATTTTACATCTGTTACATATGGATCTTTTTGGACCAGTCACACCAGTCTGTGTAAGTGGAAAGAAATATACTCTAGTAGTGGTGGATGACTTTTCCAAATTCACCTAGACCATATTCATGAATAAGAAAAGAGAGACACTCAAAAAGTTTCCAGATTTGCTAAGAAGAATTCAAAATGAGAAGGAACTGAAGATCATAAAGATCAGATCAGACAGAGGCACAGAGTTTCTAAATAAAATTATCAAAACCTACTATGAAGAAAATGGAGTACTGCATCAACTATCAGCAGCAGGGACTCCACAACAGAATGGTGTAGCAGAAAGAAGAAACATGACACTCAAAGAAGCAGTCAGAACAATGATTGCAGAAGCATGCTTGCCAAAGAGATTTTGGGCTGAAGCAGCAAATACAACATGCTATACTCAAAACAGATCAATCATCAACAAACATCATGGAAAAACTCCATATGAAATATGGAATGGAAGAAAACCTAACATCTCACATTTGCATATGTTTGGCCTAAATGTTTTGTTTTGAACAGGAACCAGTTACATACTTTTGATGAAAAAGCTGATGAAGAAATCTTTATAGGATACTCAGACGCCAGAAAAGCTTTCAGAGTGCTCAACAAAAGAACTTTGGTGATTGAAGAATCCATTCATGTAGTATTTAATAAACCAAACACAAACGGTGAAAGCCTTTCAGAAGTTGAAGGAGAAGTAGGTCAAAGACAGGTTTATATGAATACAACAGTACCAGCTACCATTCAGAATCATAATTTTGAAAATCAAGATGAGCCATCAGTCAATACAACATAAGAGGCCCCCGCACAAGAACATGAAGCTGATGCACAAACTGAAGTTGTGAAAGCACTAAGTCAAGAGCAACTTCAACCTGACCTCAACTAGCTCAGAGACCATCCTGAAGATCAAGTCATTGGAGATATTCACATAGGAGTCAAAACCAGAAGACAACTGGAGAATATGTTAACAAGCTTTCTATCACAAGTAGAACCCAAAATAATAGATGATGCAATCCAAGATGCTGATTGGATTACAGCCATGCAAGAAGAACTAAATGAATTTGAAAGAAATGAGGTCTGAGAACTTGTTGACAGACCAGACATAGCCAACATCATTAGAACAAAATGGGTATTCAAAAACAAGTTGGATGAACAAGGGACAGTTGTCAGAAACAAAGCAAGTCTAGTTGCAAAAGGCTATTCTCAAGCTGAAGGAATAGATTATGATGAAACCTTTGCACCAGTAGCAAGATTGGAAGCACTCAGACTCTTTCTAGCATTTGCAGCCCACAAAGACTTCAAAGTTTATCAAATGGATGTCAAGAGTGCATTTCTGAATGGACTTTTAGAAGAAGAAGTATATGTGGAACAACCTCCTAGTTTTCAACTAAAAGGGAAAGAAGATAAAGTATACAAGCTTAAAAAGGCACTCTATAGACTCAAACAGGCACCCAGAGCTTGGTATGAGACACTATCACAATTCTTAACCAACAATGGATTCAACAAAGGAACTATTGATAAGACTCTCTTCAAGCTAGAGGAAGGTTCAAGCACCTTGTTGGTCCAAATCTATGTTGATGACATTATCTTTGGATCAGAATATGAGAAGCTATGTGAGAAATTTGCAAACTTAATGAAAAGCAAATTTCAGATGAGCATGATGGGGAACTAAATTACTTTCTTGGTCTACAAATAAAGCAAATGAAAGATGGCATCTTCATTAATCAAGCCAAGTACACAAAAGACTTGATACACAAGTATGGTATGGACACAAGTGGCACATCAGATACACCAATGTGTGCAAGGGTTATTCTTGGAAAATATGAAAGTGGAAAGGATGTTGATCAGAAGCTTTATAGAGGAATCATTGGATCCCTACTCTATCTAACTGCAAGCAGACCTGACTAGCTTATACAGTAGGACTATGTGCAAGATTTCAAACTCAACCAAAGGAATCACACCTTCTAGCAGCCAAAAGAATAATCAAATACCTGAAGAACACCATCAATGTTGGAATTTGGTATCTAAAAGATGGAGGATTCAAGCTAATATCATATTCAGACTCTGATTATGCTGGATGCAAGATAGATAGAAAAAGCACCTCTGGAACCTGTCAAATGTTAGGCAGCAGACTAGTATCATGGTTTAGCAAAAAGCAAAACTCTATATCCAAATCAACAGCTGAAGCATAATATATAGCAGCAGGCAGTTGCTGTGCACAAGTACTTTGGATCAGACAACAGCTAAGGGATTATAGAATGGAGGAGAAGACAATTCCAATTATGGGTGACAACATAAGTGCAATATCTATCACTGAAAATCCAGTATTGCATTCAAGAACAAAGCATATTGATGCAAGACATCATTTTATCAGAGATCATGTTGAAAAAGGGGATGTCATTCTAAGATACATACCTACTGAAGATCAATTGGCTGACATTTTCATAAAACCACTCAGCCATGAAAGATTCAGCAAGTTGAGAACTGACTTGGGAATGATAGAAATTGACTAAGTACCAAGGAGCAGCTAACTGAAGTAATCAGCTAAGTAACTTCACCAGCTGACGGAAACTTTGCCGTTATGGGTGAGCTCATTTGGCAGGTAAGGAATTGTACTCAGGGAAGTCAACTACACTGATTGTTAGGAACAATCATATACAGCAGCTTAGTGAAGAAGTCACTACACCGGCTTAGTGACCAGCCAAGTCACTCCACCAAAATATACATTGGAGTAAACAGCAAACCAAAGTGTGAACTAAATCAGTTTTATACACGTGGAAAATAAAGAAGTTATGGAGGATTATACTGTGGAGGATTACACATGTGGAGATCAATTCAAAATCATGGACGTAACTATAATATTTTTGAATTACAAAAGCCTCGATATCCGGGATTTATCATTACTTGCCTCAATCCACTCTCCCACTTCACTCAAACACCGTGATTTACATACACAAAATCACGCCATTACATCACACAATCCTTCCATATTCAGCCACGTTCACACTACCAAAAATCATCCTATATTAACCACACTTAGTGGTTTTTCATAAATCTTTACGCTCTTTTGAAAATCATAAACCCTACTTCGCTTTCTCTCTGAAAAATCAAAGCTTTCTCTTCAAAATCTCAATCCCATCCAACAATGGCCTCATCCTCTTCAATTTCTGCCACAGAACAATACTTCAGAAAATCGATCATCACTAGATCGTTTTTCAGGCCTGAACACTATCTCTCCTTATGTGACAATGATGCACAAGCCAGACGATTAGTTGATGGCTGTACTAATCTAAGGTTAATGACCTTCCTAAACCCCCCAATCACTGGGATATGCTATGAGAACCTGATTGCATTTTGGAAAAATGTAAAGTTTGTGCCCAGCACAAAGAAAAGAGATCCAAATTGCATTAAAAGTACAATATTAGGTAAAGAAGTGGTTATCACACATGGTCTTCTCAACCGATTTCTCAATCTTCCCAAAGCACTGGTCAGGCTGATGTGAAAAACATACAGATCGACATCAACCCATTCTGGACCGATATAGCCAAGAATCCCAGAAAGAACAACAAGACATACAACCTTCCCAAATCAGCACTCAAACGTCCTTTTTCTGAGTTTGCACCAGTAATCACCAAAAACATTGAAGGAAGAAAATGGTCGATGGAGAACCTGACTGAGCTACGGGTCAAGTTAATGGCGATTATCTATCAAGGTATTCCCTTTAACTAGCCACAGTTTGTTTTCAATAGGTTGAAAGGTCAAATCCAGAAGGAAATTGATCTGGCAATCAAGGCACCAAGCCAGAGTTTGCAGAAGAAAGGTGACTTCTGGGAAAGAAAATCTTATGGCTTCCCTCTTCAACACCTGTTTGATAAATTAAAGGTGAAACCCATCAATCTGCATCCTCCACACAAGGCCAAGGTAATGTTCACTTATGTAAAGGCATCCCAAAAACCCAAACCCACTCCCGGACGTAAAAGAAAAGAGCCTGAAAGCAGCAGATCAGGAGTGGGGAGAAGAACCAGATCTCAAAAGGCACATGATGGCACCCATTTGACTGAAACCAGCAACCAGGATAACCTCGTGGTGATTAGTGATGATACAACAACCAAGGAAGAGAAACAAGAACAAGTCACCTATCTAGAAGAAGGTGAATAAGGATATCATCTTACTTCATCTGATGAAGAAGAGATTGAAGGTGAAGCAGATGCTACTGAAAGTGAGGTGGACAAAGGTGAACAAAAATAGAGTAAGTTCAGACTCCGGCGGAAAGGAAAATCTGCTCTCTCAGGGTCAGGGAATAGAAATCACCTCCCAGCAACCTCTCTCTGATCCTGAGATTGCTGAAGAAGAGAAAGAAGAAGAAAAAGAAGAAGAGAAAGAAAAGGAAGAAGAAAAAGAAGAGGAAGAGAATGAGGAAGGCGAAGACAATGAGGATGATGCCTCAGCACCAGCAGAAGTTGATCCATATAGAATCTTCAATCTGGACATTCAACCCCTCATTGTGGACATGGAGAGGCAATACCGAAGCAGGCAAAGCCTGAAACTTGCCTTGAGGAGTGATGCAACCTCCTTAAACCACAAAATGGAGGCCCTCATCAGCCACATTAAGGTTCAAGATGAGGTAATAGAGAAACATGGCAACTTACTTTGCAACCTACAACATCTCATCCCCTATCATGTCCAGACCAACCTTGAGTTTCTTGGTGACAAAATTGATGACAATCTCAAACCATTGGTGGATACCTTGAATGCTCACACACAACAACTCCACCATCTGGATGAGGTTATGGACTACTCTGGCCATCAACTCAACACCCTCACAAATGTCACTAAAGCAAATAACACAATTCTGGAGAAAAAGGTATGGTCCTCTCTCAAAGTCTGAGGTAGCAAACAACATTCTTGAAGCACGGTTTGGTGCTGCCAAAAAGGGGGAAGGAAGCTCAAAGCCTGAAAGCTCCAGTGGAAAGAAGGAAAGCCCAACAGAAAATGGCAAGGGAATCAAAGGCAAGGGCATCAGGTTTGAAGAAAAGAAGAAGTAGCCCTTTTGTTGAATCTATTAAATTAATTCTATGCCTTTGATTTTATTAAAAAGATGCAATATCTTATTGCCCTTGATTGGATGAATAAATTTTTTGAGTTCTATTCTGTTGTTTATTGTGAAAATTATGCATACTTATGTTCAGGCTTATGAGGGTTTTGCCATCACCAAAAATGGGGGAAATTGTTAAAAACATTTTATTATGTTTTGATGATGGCCATACTAGCTGCTATAGCAAGGCTGAAATAAGTTAGAATTCTCTGTATAAGTATTTACTTAGAGTCTGACATGTTGTATAAGTTGAGTCAGACTAGTATTGTATTGGTTGGTAGGACGGTAAAACAGATATCCGGCAGAGTGAAGCCAGCCAAGTACCAGCAGAAAAGCATGAAGACAGTGCGGTGTGACTTATAACCAAAGAAGTCTATGATGACCTTGGATAAGTCTAAGTTATAATTCAGATGATGAAACACATTGTCAAATATGGTGTACACTGATCTCACCAAAATCAAGGATCAGTGAAATACAAAATGTACTTGAAAGAATCAAAGAAAATAACAATGCAGTGAACCGACAAAGTAAACTGCCTTTCGGCTGAGTAAAGACAGAGCAATGAAGGAAGATCCAAACAGCCAAGTCAGAAGAATCACTTAACCATTCAGAAAACGGCCAAGTAAACTTTACTCATTCAGATTTCAAAAGATGAAGATCAAGCATTAAATGCACAATCAATTGTGGATCAATCAAGGACGGATTTTCTGATAAATGTTTGAAGAAAAATCCGATCACTAAAATCAAGGAGAATATAATTAAAGGGGAATCAAGAATAAAATCAAGGATTATTCTCCAAATTAAATAGCCAACGGACGGAAATTCAAATCAAGGATTATCAAGGCTATAAATGAAAGGCATTGACAGACAAGAAAAACAATGATTGAATCTGATAAGAAACAAGCAAAAACTTTATCAATTTGAAAAGCCTTCTATCTATACTTACAAGAAACATCTAGAGATCAACTCAGAAATTAGAGCTCAAATTCCACATCAAGCACTAAGATTGATCACTAGTCTGTGAATCCAATTCACATCAACTGGGGCAATTGAATCAGTGGAATCTGAGAAGGAGTTGCAACCTTTGTGATAGCTGCTGAAAGATTTGTTCTCAAGGAGCAATGATAGAGACTGAGTCACTGAAGGTTTTGAAGCCAGGGAGTGATATTCTTGCAGATTGTGAAGCTTGTGTAGCCAAGGACAATCATGCTATTGTATTTGTGAAAACAATAGTGAATTCCTCCAATCATCACAGGAGAAGAGTGGATTAAGGGATTACACCACCCTGAACCACTATAAACCTTTGTGTCTATTTACTTTCAACAATTTACTTTACAGCACTTTATTTCATTGCACACTCTATATTTGTGATCGAATAAATAAAGAAGGGACTTATCCGCTGCCCAAAAGCTTTTAAATACAAGAAAAGTTTTTGAAACTCCACTATAGTCATTCACTCCCCTCTGACTATAGTTTTACCCTTCTCTGGGGCCAACAAAAACACATCTGGCGAAAGTGGTGTGGTAGCGGGATTGGATTCCTGCATGTTAACTTTACAGAGAAACTCACGAAATCTTCATTAAAGTCCAAATTATAAGTGTATAAGATTTTTTCAACTCCAATTAAAATTCTTTACTCTGATAATGGCACTGATTATATTGTCTTACGTCCTTTCTTGCTTCTCATGGCATTTCCCATCACACCTTATATTTAGTTTTACTAAGTAAAAACCCACATGGGAGTTGGGGGTAACCTCAAATCCAAGAAAATATGATAACACCCCAAGGTCCATAATAGAAAACCGCTGACCAACATGGTCAATAACCTACTGAATATGAGACGTAGAAATTCTAGTAGCAACTATTGTTGGAAGTAGCACTCGAAAGACGATTATGTAATTGTTTTTATAATTAATAAATGACAGATTTATTCTCATCTTATTATTTGCTTCGTGCTTATTTGTAATATGTAGCCTTATAACTTAGTGTGTGTCACACGTGAGGATTAAGTTTATGGTGATACACTTGAACTATTAGTCCATGGTGAACTTAATCAAAGTATGGGGTCTATTGATTAAACCACTATTAATGCGCCCAGAATACTTTATAGTGTGACCGACTTATCCGGACCGTCGATATTTGTTATCTAAGTAGGGCATTTATATATGATGTAGTCATATTGGACTAGACCGATTTAATTTGCTTTTCTCATATAATTCCGTGATTGAGAAATATTATTAATCACAAGATGATCATTTATGGATTAACCTTAATCCTGAAGTGATTGCATACTCCTACTTGTTTCAGGATAGGGTTTGATGTGTTCGTTAAGGATTGCTAAGAGGCGCGGTCCGTGATGGCTGTTTTATAGTATACCAACTTTGACAGACAGAGTACCGAGTCGGTTGTAGTATAAAACTAGTGAGCAAGGTCGTAATCCCACAGGGAATCTAGTTAAGCACCAAAGCTAGCATCATCTCTAGTTCAGATCAACACGATTTTTGGAAAGGTTATTAAACTACAACGTGCTATTTCTTCGATGACAGAATTAAAACGAGAGTTTTAAACGATTAAAAGTGATAGCTGAGCTATGATCCAATCAACTACTTACCAAACCCTAGCTAAGTCCGGAGGTATTCTTGATTCACCTAAACGTCTCGATGTCATACGTAGGGTGTCGTTTCCTATTTCCGAGAATAGACATTATTTTAATAATCTACCCTCCTATGTCAGGTTCAACAGTCCGCAGACCGGATTTAACTAACCCAACACGGTCTATGGTCAATGAAACGCTCGACGAGTCGATATAAACCTCACACACGAAACCGAATCTGAGCAACGCAGTCGGTTTACAGGGTGATCCTAGAACCCTGGTTCCCGTACCCTCTCGCAAAATACATATGTAAAGAAGATAAGTGTAATACGATTATCAAATGGACAATTCAACAAACGTGGTTAAGTATAAGTTCTAGGACTATAAACACATCAAGAATAATCAAATCAAACATCAAGAACAAGACATGAACAAGCTAGGATCCGGTTTCGATGATTATCGCATAACTCGGCTATAATGCGATTAGCTACTCATATTAACTACAATAACACTATATTTCATCATAGGACAAGAACATACAAACAAAAGATCATGATTAGAAATACCTATGTAGAGAAAAACCGGAAGAAACTTCGAAATCGAGAAAACTAACTTCAAATATATAAAATCCATGATGATCCAAGTGCTTATTACAAAAGAAGATGTTATAAAAGCTTAAAATGTATCTATGGTGATTTTTGGGGATTGAAAATCGCCAGGAAATGCTGTAGAAGATGATATATATCCAACCTCCACTAATATTTAGGCTTTTATAGTGTTAGGGAAGGTTGACTGCTTGGCGTGCGCCTAGGAAAAAGCATGCGCACGCCTAGAAAATATCCAAAATATCTTAGCCTGCAGAGCACTAGGCAGGCGTGCGCCTGGCATTTTCTAGGCGTGCGCCTAGCATTTAAGAAACATGGACTGAAACTTTGCCCCATTTCAGCCCCTCAGGCGTGCGCCAGGTAAATGCTAGGCGTGCGCCTAGCATGTTTTATCCCCAAAGTGAGCAACCAAGCATCCCGAAGCTCCGTATCACGTTTCCCGGGCATTCTCGAACACCTAGTTCCTGAAAAGCATCAAAATACATACCAAAAGTAACCCCTATTGGACACTAGGGTGACAGAGAATGAATTCAAAACACCGAAAAAACCGAGATTCCCGGATTGTAAATCCAAACCTCGTAAATAGCAAAACGGTGTAAAATGCACCAAAACATAGCAAAAAAACTCCCGGAATTGTACAAAGCGAGTCGTCACGGGGTATAAAATCTGTAGGAAAATAGAGTCGAGTTGACTTTCATCAATTGCCCCCTACTTAGCGTTTGCTCGCCCCGAGCAAAACCGAGCGTTCCAAATATAAATAGAGTCAACATTGTCACTGTATGCCGAATCTCCAGCAGCAAATAGATATGCAAAAGTAAAAACACGAATACATAAAACGTTGGTTCTACCTTGTGTTGAATAATAAAGATGTGTGTGTGAAAATTGCTTCTCCGACATTAATTACTAACGACCGGTTCGGTTTATAGACGTGTACTTACCAGGGTTACACCATAGGCTTATACGTCGTAAACATCTCCAGTAATCGAGGTCTAACGTCGTCCAGTACGGTCGAGCAGGACTTGAAGGGTTATATCGTTAGGCTAGGGTTCGGGCTACGAAAGGATATTTATGGAAAAATAGAAAAAGAAAGTGCAAATGAGCTTTAACCAAGTTAAATATAATCATGAAACTCGGTAACAACTACTTCTTCAATCTCTTGACACTATACATTTCCGAGACCAACACGAACCCTAACTCAAAAATTCATTTTTTTTCTATACACACTTTAGTTCCTTTTATTTGGACTGATAATTGTATACATACATACATATTTATACTCTGTTGTTTTTTTTTGATTGAGAAAAGATAGATACAAAAACCAGAGTAGATACTATACATCAAAATTTTGATCAATAGCCACAACTGGCACATTGTTACCACCCTCTTTCACAACAACTCGTAACTTACAACACCATATCATAATCCATGTCTCAATGATACCTTGCTACATCGTATAAGAAATGTGTGGAACTAAAAGCTCAAATGCAAGGTGATCAAGGGTATGTAGACTGAAATAACGCTCAGGGCATCGGTAATTACGGGTTAGTAACACGAACGGCTAGTTCGGGTGGAGTTCTGGCCACCCTACAAAAGGCTGAGAGGGGTAACTGTGGATAAACATATAAGGATGGCTTTTGGCTCTGATCGGGTCAAAATAAATGCCAAAACCGTCATCCCGTACCTAACCACGATGACCTTTCTATTTCACCTCAAAGTTACTAATATAAGTTCTTGGTAATCGAGTCATAACACAACTATAATCGTTCACTAATCGAGTATTCCATGACGTTGAAGCTATTACGTGAAGTTGTTTCAATTTTCAACACACTATAGACACTACAAAGTAAAATTTATTCGAGTAGCTACACATACCTTACTACAAGATATGAAAACTTGTGATACAATAGACAACATCGATACTATAAAAATTTGAGAAAAATTCACCTGAAATTTCACACAAAGGCGATAAAAACTAAGTCACGACTCGAGAAAAATAAAACCAGAAAAAAGGGGCTAACTAGCCTCCACCCCCTACTTAAAAATGAACACCGTCCTCGGTGTTTAAATAAACAAAAACGAGGATTAAAGGCTTAGCTGTAGCCCGGCAAACAACGGAATTTCAGCATGTAGCATCCGTAATATGGACTCTCAGGATACCTGTACTATCAACAACACACTCTACCAAACACAGGTAGACAGGTATGGAGTATACATATACAGATGATTGGGGATGCTACAAAATGTCAAAATGTGTTCGGTGCATCACACAAAAAGTACTATACATCATGTACAATGCAACAAACTAAATATATTAAAAAGGGGCAAAAAATGTGGCCTAAACCAAGTCAAAATGAGGCCGAATACGGCCTACCAAAAGTCGACAAAAGTATATAATCATGTGCAGAAAAGAAAAAACTGAACAAAAAGAAACAAGTCTTCGCCCTCCGTGCTTACAAAATAATCTCCAACATAGTCTAAGAAACTATGCAAAAGCCACAAAGTGTATTTTCCAAAACGTACTTATTCTAGCATTAGAAAAAGTAGCAAAATAATATGAAACCGCAAAATGAATGCTAGAAAAGTCGATCTTCCTCTCTTCGGCTTCCTCCTCATCTGTCTCTGAATCACGTTGCTCCGCCCCCTGTCCTTGTTGAGTGCAGATGTTATCGTACAAATAATCCTCGGGATCCATCTTTAAATCCGTCCCTAGTGTAGCCGCCAAACCAAAATCATCAAAACCACCTCCACTCGGACCAACACCTCCAACACCACCTCCACTCGAACCACCAACATCTCCAAACGCAGCCCCACTCGACTCACCTCCTAGGTTAGGTCCCCCACCCTCAAAAGGTTGCTGAAATTCCCCAAAGCTCTGATGTGAAAAGTCCGGACAAATTCTTGGACAAAGGGTGGATATTGATAAGGCCTTTGAGAAACATTTGGGAGGTACGATGTAGCGATGTCATGACGTTTGGCAACCTCGTCACTGATTGTTCGTAATGACAACACTGCTAGATGGCTGTCATAGAACCAATCTCATTGAGCTCCTAGGGCGGAATAGGTAACTTGTTCTTGAATAGAGCGGGCAACCCTAGTTGGTTGGCGAGGTGGTTGAGGTTGGTGTTGCACTCCATGTCTAGCGAGACTGGACTTCTCGACAATAGGTGTGAATTTTCTATGAATTAAAAAATCACCAGCCATGTTGTCTAAACCTGAAGTAACGGCCATATCCGTGATCATACATAGAAAAACCATATTAGGAGTTTGCTTCCCGATATACGAGGTGAGCTTATCCCTAATGATCTTTGTTGCGTCAACCGGGATATTGTGAAGGATGGCGTAGACAATCTTAAGAAGTTTGGAGCTTATCGTGGTGGACTGAGAAGTAGGATAAAGACGGTTAGTGACAAACTTGACGACTAGTTTCTTGGGTAGATCCCACTGGGACGTATTAATAGCATGTCTAGGACTGGTGTTACTTGGGATCCACTCGCAGTTGGGACAGATGGCTCCTCATACCATTTCAAGGACATCAACCGGGGGTTTTTGTTGGGAAAGCCTTGCAAATACTTGGGTGTACTCTTCATCAAACGGTACACTCGGGAGTCGAAAATGGTTAGCTATTCCCTCACGGCTAATATTAAGTATCTGACCTCTCAACATGATGAAATTAGTGGCCGCCCCTACGGTTTTTGCATTCGAGAAAAATTCCCTAACCATGGACAGATTGATTGGCTCGGGCCTAACCATAGTAAGATTTCCCCATCATCGTTCTTGTACGTTAGTCCAGAATACTTCATTCATATCAGCCCTAAGCAACTCCATCTCTATGAGCACGGTTTTGGACCTAAATTTATCATTGAAGTGGTCCAGGGCCTCATCTATGAAACGGTTCAAAGTATCCCGGTTACGTTCTTGCCTAGGGGGGTCGGCTCGTTGTTCTCCCATAGGCTCTTCTTCAGGAAACTCAACCACATTTCTAACAGGTTCATTCTCACCAGATGGTGCAGCCCCACCACGGCTGCCACCACCACCTCTCTTACGACCACCACCACTACCACTACCCTTACGACTACCGGGCACATAAGGGGTCTTTCTTTTCGTATTCCCACCAGTCATTATGCAATAAAGAACACCCAACACCCACAACAACAGGAAATTTTTCACAAGTTTTTCCTTTAAAGATAAAATAATAAAAACGAAAACAAGTGAATTAAACAAATTTAAATCGAAGAGGGGTTGATTAGGGGTTTTAAAAATGAAAATAAAGACAAGGGAGCCACCCTTACCACACTACAGAAGAAGCTTGACCGGAAACAATGGTGCTCCGCCGGAGTTTGTGAAAGGCTGTCTTGAACTTCCACAAAAGTGGAGTGGGTGCCCAAAAAATTTGGTGATATGAAGAGAGGGTAGGGTAGGGATTATTCTAAGTTATTAAAGGTAAGATTTTGGGGTGGTTTTATGGTGGAATTTGAAGGAGGGGGCCGGATTTTTCTTGGTGCCGCCGGTGAGAGAAGAAGGGTTGAAGAAGGAGAAAGGGAAGAAGTGAGGAAAAAAGAAATCGGATTTTTTAAGGGGCCGTAGGCGTGTACCTGGCATTTTCTAGGCGTGCGCCTAGCAAGCAAAATACGAGCTGAAATTGGCAAAACACGAAGTGAATGTTTGGCACCAAAAACGACCTTTAGGCGTGTGCCTAGCATAAAAAAGGCTAGGGTCATGAAAAATCGACTTTTCGGGGTGTTTCGACCTACGAGACTTCCCCGAGACTCCTAAAACTCAATTTAAACATAGGTTGCCTCCCACAAAGCGTTGATGTTTAATGTCATTAGATCGACGTGATGATTCGATAGAAAGAAATGTGGAAATGGATTATAGGAACGTCAACGGATGCTTATTCGTTGGCGTTAGGCGAGGAAATTTTGGACTATTCAGGAATTGACACCGAGACGAGAGATTATGGCTGAATCGTGTCATCTACATGACTCACAATCCTCAGGACATGGAGGAGGATCTTTCAAGTTCACGAATACGAGATTAGCGTCGAAGTAAGATTTCTCATATTTTTTCAACCGAAAGGCATTTGTCAAAAACGTCCCCTTGGTTTCATGAGTCACTTCAACAGCTCCAGACAGAAACACTTTAGAAACTCTATACGGCCCCATCCACCGAGACTTCAACTTACCCTGAAAGAAGTGTAAACGAGTGTTATAAAGTAAGACATCATCTCCCTCTTTAAACTCATGCTTTTTGATCTTAGCATGGTGGAGAAGCGTAGTCTTTTCTTTATAATTACGAGCACACTCGCTAGATTGCAATTGGAACTCATCGAGTTCAGCCAACTGTGACAACCTTGTAAGTGTCAGGTCTTACCGAACACCAACTGGTATGGGGTCATCCCCCTATCGGGGTCTTAAAACCTTGTAATTCTGTGCATAATAAAATATCTCCTTTTCTGTCCGTGGAGTAGTCGGCACAACGCCGGAAACCACGTTAAATCACTGTGTTCTTCTTGTTTTGTGTTTTATAAAACTCGCCATTCTTTACGTTTGCATTGCTATCTGTGTTTGTTTCCATCTTAAACTGCATATTCCTATCCGTGTTTATAACACTACCTGAAAGATATTGGGCGGCGTTAACACATGAAGAACGAGCTCTCATGAAAATATGAGATGACTCCTTATGAAATTTGGAATGGAAGAAAACCAAATGTTTCCTACTTTCATGCTTTTGGAAGCAAATGTTTCATACACAACAAGCGAAAGATCAACTTCATGTTTTTCAACCTAAAGCCGATGAAGGAATTTTTCTAGGATATTCAAGTGTCGCAAAGCATTTAGAGTACTAAACAAAAGGATACTCAAGCATGAAGAATCAATACATGTAGTATTTGATGAACCAAACTTGTGAAGACCTACAAGAAAATTTCGGTTAATGCTCGGAGTTGACATTGGAAGACTACAAATTTCAGAATGCTCGGATCCAGATCAGTCTCAGTTTCCAACTACTCAACAAACCACTCCTGAACTACATGTTCCTGATCCAAATGAAGAAATTCAAGAACCAGTTCTTGAAGAACCAGTCGAACAAGTTATAGATCCCGTAATGCAAACACCCACCTATCAATGGATGAGAGATCACCCGGAAGATCAAGTAATTGGTGATACTCAAGCTGGAGTTCGAACAAGACATCAACTAGATGCAATGATTGCGTGTTTTCTATCACATTCTGAACCTAAAGAAATTGAAGAAGCCTTGAAAGATCCAGACTGGAAATTAGCTGTGCAAGAAGAACTCAATGAAATCGAGAGAAATCAAGTATGGGAATTGGTAGATAGACCAGTTCATGTCAATATCATTGGAACCAAATGGGTTTTCAGAAACAAACTTGATGAAGATGGGAATATCATCAGAAACAAAGCTAGACTTGTAGCTAAGGGATACTCTCAAGCAGAAGGCATAGACTTTGATGAAACCTATGCACCAGTTGCAAGATTAGAAGCAATCAGACTATTTCTTGCATTTGCAGCTCACAAGAAGTTCAAAGTTTATCAGATGGATGTTAAAAGCGCATTTCTGAATGGAATTCTTGAAGAAGAAGTTTATGTTCAACAACCACCTGGATTTGAAATCAAAGATCAAGCTGACAAAGTTTTCAGACTAAGGAAAGCTCTATATGGACTTGAACAAGCACCAAGAGCTTGGTATGAAACTCTATCTCAGTTTCTGGTGGATAATGGATTTATCAAAGGAACAATCGACGAAACATTATTCAGAATGAAGAATGGTGAAAATACTCTACTTGTTCAAATTTATGTTGATGACATCATCTTTGGATCAGAAGATGAACAATAATGTGAAAATTTTGCAAGTTTGATGAAAAGCAAATTCCAAATGAGTATGATGGGAGAATTAAATTACTTTCTCGGTTTACAAGTTAAACAGTTAGATGATGGAATTTTCATTCACCAAACAAAGTATACAAGAGAACTTATCAAGAAGTTTGGTATGGAAAAATCTACTGGAATTTCTACACCAATGGGGACCAACATCAGACTAGATGAGGACAAAGAAGGCAAAGATGTTGATCAAACACTCTACAGAAGGATGATTGGAAGCTTACTCTATCTCACAGCAAGTAGGCCAGATATATCATTTACTGTTGGTATGTGCAAGATTTCAGTCAAAACCGAAGGAAAGTCATCTCACAGTTGTAAAAAGAACTTTGAAATATCTGAAAGACACAGATGGAGTTGGAATTTTGTATTCAAAAGAAGGAGAATTCAAGCTGATTTCTTATTCAGACTCAGATTATGCTGGATGCAAAGTGGACAGGAAAAGCACATCAGGCACATGTCAGTTACTAAGAAATAGACTTGTGTCATGGTTTAGCAAGAAGAAAAACTCAATCTCAACTTCTACAGCTGAAGCTGAATACATATCAGCTGGAAGTTGTTGTGCTCAAGTTTTATGGATTAGACAGCAATTAAGGGATTATGGGATTGAAGAAGGAATGATTCCCATAATGTGTGATAACACAAGTGCAATTGCAATCACTGATAATCCAGTTTTACACTCAAAGACAAAGCACATAGATGTACGTCACCACTTCATAAGAGATCATGCGGAGAAGAAGGATATCACAGTTCTTTATGTACCTACTGAAGATCAGTTGGTAGATATCTTTACAAAGCCATTGGACAAAGACAGATTTGCCAAACTGAGAACTGAATTAAGGATAATCAAAGTCAGTTGAAATCAGTTAAGCCAGAAATTAGTCAAGGGGATTAATCTTTGTTATGATGGGTGCGCTCACTTAACAGACTAATCATTGACATCAGCAATTTCAAACTGATCAACTGAATCTATAACTGAATAATTTTCTGAAACTGAAAGTTACATCTTCAGTCTCAGTTTTTATTCCAGTCAACTCAAGTCAAAGGTTGACAAGATAAAAGCGACATCGGTTATATCACATTAAATTACCGCAGTTCTTTTTGTCAGAATTTCACGTGTACATCCCACGATTGTCAGAACAGTACATGTATCGGTTACCCAAAACCATTATGGAATTTGAAAAGTTGTACTACTCAACCGCCAGAATTTCCTACCTATTTATTCAATTTCCAGAAAACAAAACAGGCTCTTCAAAATCTCTCTCTTCTCCAAAATCAACTTTTGTGTTCACACTCAAACATGGCCACTTCAGAAAAATCAAAACAAGAAAGATTAATAACAGAGTTGGATGAACTGACATTCGAAATGTATGAAGCTATGTGTCAAAACACTCTGTTAGCAAGCTGGATATGTGATAAAATTGAGAAACAACCAGGCTTGAGAAACATCATGGAAGTTAAGTTCAAAGAAGAACGTGATGTAGAAGGAATTTTGCAATTTTGGTAAAATATGCGTTTGGTACGAGACTCTGTGATGACCAAAGTTCATGGAGATCGCATTGTTCTCAATGAAAGTGTTATAAGGACACTCTTTGGCTTCACAAATTCAATTGTGACAACAACAGATTGGACTACTCTACCATTGAAAAGAGAAGCTTTTCTTGAGCAACTTACTTTTTCTACGGAACCAATCGAACCTGGTATTCATGTAGACAAAATCAAGCCGAATTTGGACACCTCAAACAGATGGCTCAAGCAAACATGTCATTGGAAAATCAAAATGCATCGGTATATCGTCGAAGAAAATATTTATCTCATGAATATAATCTGGGATGGAATAGAATTCAATTGGGCAGGTTATGTTGTCAATCAATTCAAGAGACAACATTTTGCTGAATTAGACAGTGTAAAAAGGGCTCAAACCGAAGGTCAAGTAACTGTTGACAGATTCCGACTAAAGAAGACACTTAGTGGAATCATTCAGTTTTACTTAGAAAGAATCAAGGAAGGGAAGCAAACAAGGCAAACTGCAGTTACAAAGGAAATCGCAAGAACAACTTCCCAACCTGAAGCAGGTCAAGAAACTGTGTCTCAGCAAGAAACTGAACACAGAGGAATCAAGCGAAAAGCTGAAACAGCAGAAGTGAGATCAGTTATAAGATGCTTGTACCCATAAATCTCAAGAGAGAAAGCACCAACTGAGGGGGAACAACAACAACAACTGACAACTGAAATTATACAAGAAAATGTCATTACAGACCACACTTATCAGTTACAGCATCAATTAGTTCAGCAATCAGCACCAGTTTTTGAAGCTGATAGAATCATCAAGTTAATGAAGATGAAGCTTAAACCAGAAGATTCTCGAGATGTCAGTCTACAGACTGAAGAGAAACTACTCTTGGATAAATTGGAAGTTAGAGATCTATATACTCTGTTTCCTATTTCGGAATTTCTTGAAAATTGCTTCAAAAGATTCACTAAACTAGCAAAAAGAAGAGAATCAGCCACATCATCCAAAGATACTTCAAAGGATAAAGATGATGAATCAAGAAAAGAAGCTGATGAAACTACAGTTTTGCAAACAGAAACTCAACCCCAACCTCTAGCAACGCAACCGTACCTCAGCAAGAAGGATTGCCAGTTGGAAATCAGACGACTGACAATCGTAGAAGCGGTGATGGAAGCGCTAATCAACAACTGATGATTATTGAAGATAATACTCAGTTTAAGGATCCAATAGAAGATACTTATGATCCTTCTGACATCCTCACAAAGGATGAATTAGCAAAAGTTCATGAAAATTTGAAGATTGTGCTCAGCAACAAGGATGCACAAAATGGTCTTCTATCAAATATCTCTGGATATCTCAACTGCAGAACGAGAACAGATGTTTCAGTTCATGCAAGACTAGAGATGATCCACAAGTCAAGTTCAATTTCTACTTCAGAAATTGTGTTACTCAAACAAAAACTTGAAGACTCAGCCGAAGTAGATAGGGAAACACATGCACAGGCTCACTGGCATATGAATCAGCATATCTATGGGTTAGAAACTCAACTTAAGGAAGTACTTGCTTCTTAGCGACAGATCTCAGAAGATCAAAAAGCAACCCATGCCCTGGTAGATCAGTTATATGATGCCAAAAAGGGGGAAGCTGAAGAAGAAAAGTTGAAGTTACTTGGAGAAATGAAGCGACTTGAAGATGAATTGCAAAGATACAAATCAGATCCTAAGTTCTTAAGGAAAGAACTAACTGACGAACAGCTCATTGAAAAGTACAGTCAACCTGGAGATAGAAGAGTTGCTCTAACAAAGGATCTATGGATGAAATTTACCAACGATCACAATCCTATCAAAGCTAAGTACAAGTACAAGGACAACTGAAAAATCCTTGAACTACTTTTTATCTGATTTATTCTCAAAGCAGAAAATGGCATGGTATAAGAAGAATCAGAGGATTGATGATAAACTGAAGATTAAAGACAAGACTGTACAAATGAAAGCCGATGTAGTAGAATTTGAAAATTACTACTTGAAAGAATCAGACTTGCCAAAGCTATTTCAATGGAGAAGATGGAAAGAAAGTAGTCAAATTGACTACAACAAGACCTTTTCAAAGATAGACTCCAAGCTAGATGATGATTTTCGTATGTAAGAAAAAGCAAGAAAATTTGATTCAGTCATGCAAAAAGCACAGAAGAGAACTTAGTATCTAGTTACACTATTTTGAACAAAAATGTAACTATCCCAGTTTTTGCTCATTCTAATGAAATCCAGTTTTCAGTTTTACATTGTTTTGATCTTTAAGCTTTTCTTTTACGGAGAGTTTTGGCATCATCAAAAAGGGGGAAATTGTTGGAAATAAAATTTATGTTTTGATGATAATTCATCATATTTATTCAAAGTATTATCTTAACCCCACTGATGAAGTGCTGAAACCAGCTGTTATAGTGAAAAGCTTAAAGATGTCTAGAACTGAATGTATAGGTTTTACTAGAGTCTGATATTTGTATAAGTTACATCAGAAAAGCACTGTAACAGTTAGTGTGTCGTAAACCGAAAACCGGAAATCATTCGAAAATCGGAAATCATCAAGATAAACAAACTGACTCAGAATACACCTACAAGAAACTGAAGAAGGTAAGTTCGCTGAGGGACACAGAATCAGTTGGCTTATCTAGAATTTTAAGAACTGAGGGTCACAGACTCAGTTATTGAAGATTGAAGAACTGAGGGTTCAAACTCAGTTATGAAGACTACGTCAAGACTGTAAAGTTAGACTTCAGGCAAGATTGTGGTGACCTGAACTGACTTTATGGATCTTGTATGAAGACCTAAGAATCATAAGGACAATGAGTTCTTAGATGATAATGAGTCATGGTGTACTCTGATTAAGTCATCTATAATCAGATGAAAACTGGAGTACTGATATTTGAAGAAGAATAAAATCTCAGTTAATTCTCCAAGTCAGTCAAGAAACTGACAAGTAACATTCTCAGTATAAAACTGATAAGGAAACTCAGTTTTATATGTCAGCCATCCAACAACTGATCGTACAGTCGAACGTTATAAAGGAAGCGATTTTATTGGATGAAATACTGACACTGCAGAATGGTCAGAAAATATAGCCGTTACAAGAGAGACGTTGATACAATTCGAATTGAAGTCAGATGAACGTTGGACCTTACACTATAAATAGAGGACCTTGAACAAAGGATTACATACACAAGAATACAAAGATTTAACAAGAATTAACGTGTGCATTAATCATTTGAGTTGTTATCATCTTTGCGCTATAACAAGATAATATCTAGAATTCTTCAAGTGTTCAAGCTACACAGATTTTATCAAGAATTAGACACTTTGAAGAACCACAAACAAGAACCAATTTATTGATTCTCAGCCCAACTTTGATTTTACATCAAAGGTTTTAGACTGTGAAGCAAACCGGGAAGGTTTCGCCAAGGACAATTGTGACAAGCAGTCGGGTAGACTGTGTTTGTGGTGGTAGCTGGTGAAGAGGCAATTCAACCCTCTAAGGACCAGTGTTCAAGCAATTGAAGAGTAGCAATTATACCTGTTCTACAACTGTTTAGATAGTGACGCTAGGGATTAGCCAAGGACTATTGTTTAGGACTTTTTGTAACAGTTCACCTCAAGAAGTTCTAGTGGAATTTTCCTCCGCACCACAGGGGAAGAGAGGACGTACAGGATTACACCACCTGGAACCTCTATAATATTTGCCTTATTTACTTTATGCACTTATTTATTTATTCAGCATTTATTTACAGCATTTTGATAATTGATTGTTATACACCTCACAGTTCACAAACTGACATTCATCAGAATTCAGTTTACCACACTCAATTTTCACAGAGATTAACAAGATCAAGAAAAAGGCTAAAACTTTATCCGCTGCCGGTTGACTCAGTTTTAAGAAGTCAGTTTGACTTAAACTCGGCTTAGTCAACTTAACTCCACACAAGTTTAACTGAACCTTAATTTGTTTTAAATCCAGTTTTAGGGACAAGTTTATTCACCCCCCCCTCTAAACTTGTGTTAGCCTTTCCAAGGGACCAACAGAAACCTCGACCTGGCCCCCTCGTTTTGGGATGATACGAGGTTCCCAACTTGTGTCGAACTCCGTATTTGGTCAGAAGTTTGTTGAAACGCTGATTTTGAAAGTGACTACCATTGTCACTAATGATCGCTTGAGGGACTCCGAACCTCGTGAAAATGTGCTTTTTCAAGAAACGGATGACTACATTACGGTCATTAATAGGAGAAGCCATTGCTTCGACCCACTTCGAGACGTAATCCACCACTACGAAAATGTACTTGTTATTGTAGGAGGACGGGAATGGTCCCATAAAGTCGATTCCCCAAACATCAAAAATCTCACACTCGAGGATCGGTTGCATAGGCATTTCAAACTGTCTCGAGTTTCTCCCCGATCTTTGACAAGCATCACATATACTCACATACTTGTGTGAATCACGGAAGATCGAGGGCCAATAAAAACCACTCTGGAGAACCTTCAAAGCTGTTCGGTTTCCGGAATAATGGCCACCGGTCTCCTTGTCGTGACAGAACGACAAAATGCTCGGTATCTCGCCATCATGATCACATCTACGAATTATACTGTCAGAAAATCTATGAAATAGATACGGGTCATCCCAGTGGTAATACTTTAGATCACTGAAAAATTTCTTACGTTGTTGGTAAGTCAAGTCGGGTTCTAAATACTCACACGGAAGATAATTCACAAAAGAAGCGTACCACGGGTTACCAAACTTTCCGTGAATCAGAGGGCTCTCGTTCATTTCCGGAATAGCCGTATGAATAGAAAACAACTTTTCTTCAGGAAACTCGTCATCTATCGCTCTCTCTCGTGCAATAACATCAGGGGTGAACTGTAAGTGACTAAGGTGGTCCGCAACCACATTCTCACAGTCCTTACGGTCTTTAATTACAACGTCAAACTCTTGGAGTAAAAGTACCCATCTCAAGAGTCAAGGTTTCGCATCTTTCTTATTCAGAAGATATTTCAGTGCCACATGATCAGTGTGAACTACAACCTTCGAACCAATCAAATATGAACGAAACTTAGAAGAGGCGTAAACTATCGCTAGCAATTCCTTCTTAGTGGTCGCATAATTGATTTGAGCCAGATTCAAAGTATGACTTGCATAGTAGATAGGCTTGAACATTTTATCGCATTTCTGCCCCAATACGGCCCCAACTGCCGTATCACTAGCGTCACACATAACTTCAAATTCCTGACTCCAATCCGGTGCTATCAAAATTGGGGCAATCACTAATAAATGTTTAATGTCTAAGAAGGCATCTAAACAAGCATCATCAAACACAAAGGGCACATCTTTCAAAAGTAAATGCGTAAGAGATTTAACACGTTTCGAAAAATCCGGTATAAACCGTCAATAAAAACCTGCGTGTCCAAGGAAACCTCTAAGTGTTTTCAAGTTCGTGGGAGGCGGTAATCGTTCAATAGCCTCAACTTTCACTCGATCTACCTCAATACCTCTCCTCGATAACTTATGCCCTAACATGATACCCTCTTCTACCATAAAGTGACATTTCTCCCTATTTAACACGAGATTAGTGTCCTCACATCGTTGCAACACTTTATCAAGATTATCTAAACAATCATCGAAAGAATCACCAAAGACACTGAAATCATCCATAAAAACTTCTAAAAACTTCTCAATCATATCAGAAAATATGGCAGTCATGCAACGCTGGAATGTCGTTAGGCGTTACATAACCCAAACGGCATCCGAGTGTATGCAAAAGTGCTATACGGACACGTAAAATTGGTCTTTTCTTGGTCTTTAGGGTCGATTAGAATCTGATAATAACCACTAAAGCCATCTAAAAAACAATAAAAAGCATGTCCACTCAAACGTTCCAACATTTGTTCAATAAAAGGTAAAGGGAAGGGATCCTTACGTGTAGCATCATTCAGCCTTCGGTAGTCTATGCAAACGCGGTATCCGGTGACTAGTGGAGTCGGAACAAGCTCATTATGTTCATTGGGCTGCACCGTCATTCCTCCTTTCTTCGGTACAACCTGTGTCGGTCTGACCCACTCAGTGTCACTGATAGCATAAATGATACCAATCTCAAGCATCTTGATCACATCCTTTTTCACGACCTCCTGCATACGAGGATTCAACCTCTGCTGGGCTTGTCTCACCATCTTCATACCATCATCGAGAATGATTTTATGTTTACAAAGCTCTGGGCTTATTCCCCGTATATCCGCCATTTTCCACCTGAAAGCACGCTTATGACTCCTCAAAACACGTAGTAACGTTTCTTCCTGTAGATTAGTTAAAATAGACGATATAATCAACGGAAGTAAAACAGTTTCGAGAAAAGCACACTGAAGGTGAGTCGGGAGTTTCTTCAACTCAAGGTTTCGGGGTGGATATTCTATAAAAGGCTTTGCTTTTTCGTCACTCAATTCAAGTTCCAGGAACTTGTGCCATCTCGTATCCACAAAATCGGTGATTTCGAGCTCACCGGTGGCTTCTGCCAACTCTTCATTCTCATCATCAATTGTACTCGACTTCTCTAAACATTCCTCCATAGAATAATCATCTTTGTAGCCCTGGGTGTTAGCATTTTCAACAACAAGAGGCATAATAATATCTAGAAAATTACATTCATTTACATCATACGGGTGCTTTATAGACTTGAAAACATTTATGGTAACACTTTCCTCATCCACCCGTAATACAATCTCTCCTTTCTGGATATCTATCATTGCCCTCCCAGTTGCTAGGAAGGGTCTCCCTAACAGTAGGGGTGTCCGACTATCGGCTTCCATTTCTAGTACCACAAAGTCCACGGGAAAAACGAACTTGTCCACTCATACTAACACGCCTCGGAGACTCCTAACGGTTTCCTTAAAGACCTATCCGCCATTTGCAATGTCATAGAGGTTTTGGTAAGCTTACCTAAACCTAATTCATCGTAAATGTGGCGGGGCATCAAATTCACACTCGCACCTAGGTCACACATTACATTCGGGTATGTCTTAGAAGCTATAGTACAATGTATCGAATTACTACCCGGGTCTTTAAGTTTCTGGGGTAACTTATTCTGGAATACGGCAGAACAGTTCTCATTTAAACACACGACCTCTTCCATTTTCGCTTTGTTAGACAATATCCCCTTCAGAAATTTACATACAAAGGCATATTCGCAATCGCATCAACAAATGGGATATTAATCTAAACTTTATGTAAAATGTCAAGGAATCTATTCTGACTCTTCGATAACATGGTCTTTTTAGGACCTCTCGGGGGATAGGGTAATGAATTAATGTCAATAGTCGTAGGTCTAGAATCCATACCCTTTTTACCTTTGTCGCGTGCCTCACTCGGCTGTGCCGGCTTGCTTGACTTGGCATCCATCCACATGGGATTCGGAATCTCTACAACCTCATCAGAGTCGTCCTCACTATCCATCGGCTCAATCTTTACCTTTACCAACTCAGAATCGACCCCGCCATCCGCTTCCTCATCATCAACCACATGTGCTTTCTTCTTCTCATCTCGAGCTATCTCCACTTCAACACCGACTTTTTTTTACCACTTCAGGTATAAATCGCATTAACCAGATCAACCAGCCTAAGACTTATCTCAATACCAAGATCATCATCTTCAACCACGGTTTCTTCAATGGACACCGCATTGACTCCTTTCGGATTTCTCACCGTATTACTCGGTAGGCCCCCCGCTGGAACGGTGTTCAATTTTTCCGCAATCCGGCCAACTTGATGTTCTAAGTTTCGTATAGCTGCTTGCACCGTAGTCACACCATTTTGAAACTCTTTACCTTGGTGGTCAACTAACTTACTCAATTGTTCCATGGTTTGTTCGAGAGTCATCTTTGGTGGTTGTTGTTGATTTTGATTATTTGTTCTTCCCGGGGCATTCGGGCGTTGATAAGGATTCGGCCTTTGATTTGAAGGTCTGACTTTTTGTTGATGTTGTTGATAATATTGATTAGAAGGCCCAGCTTGATTCAAATTCTGGTTCCAATTCTGATTCTGTTTCCAATGATTCGGTTGCCCTTGCCAATTCTGATTTTGTGCATAATTAACATCATAGGTAGGGTTAACCGGCATCATATTTGGATACACCGGTGACATTGCCCATGGATTCATAGCCATTTGGTTCACAAAAGCTTGATTAATCTGATCCGCAAACATCTGACTCAATTGTTCCGGATCCAACATCGACTGAGTAGGTGCTTCCGCGACACTCACTTGATTAATTTGATCTTTCGGCAATAGCTGCTTCGGTGTTGCATCGGTATTGGTACATTCTGAAGTTTTATGCATACCACCACAAGACGTACATTTATTCGCCGCTCGTTGGTCAAAAATCACCTCACGTATCTGTTTCTCCAACATCGTCACTTTGTTGGATAACTTATTATTCTCGTCTTGCATCGACTGATCATAGCCACTGACTTTTACCTCTTTCTCAGAACTGCACCCCTTCTGACGCTCTTTCGGTTTCATAGAATTCTATTGGCGGTTATTCTCGGCTATCCTTTCAATTGTAGCCAACGCAATATCCATCTCCAAACTCATAAGATCTCCTCCACTTGCAGAATTCAACGTTCTTCTGGACTTTTTATCCGCCCCTCGGTAAAATATGTGCATTTGATTCCAAATTTTGAAAACGTGTTGCAGACACTTTCTCAACATTGCCTTGTACCGGTCCCAAGCCTCGTGTAACTCTTCAGAAGCCCACTGTTCAAAATTCAAGATTTCTGCCCTCATGTCCAAAGTTCATCCCAGAGGGAAGTACTTTGAAAGAAAAGTTCTCGTCACCTCATCCCAAGTATATAATGAATCATGAGGTAAAGACTCGTACCACTCAATTGCATATTCATTCAAGACATGTGGAAACAATATTAACCGAATCGCCGCATCTGAAACACCGTTAATATTCACCGTCTTGCATACCTGCATAACGTGATTCAAGAATTTGTTCGAATCCTCCTCGGGTTTCCCTCTAAACTGAGCTATCTCCTATAGCAAAGTCCAAACATGACCTTTGATTTCCATGTTATTAGCCTGAATTGGTGGAACACGAATAGGAGCATGCCCTTCACCAACAGCGGGTGTAGCATAATCTCTCAATGTTCTCCCAGGGTTTCTCACCATCCCTTGAACTATCGGAGGTCTGAATACCGGTGCCTGATAAGGCTGTGCATTCTGAGCGGCTTGTTGCACCAAAAATGGTATCGGTTGCGGAATTGGCACGTGAGGTTGTTGATATGGATTTTGATACTGCCCCATCATCGGATTCATGAGCATAAGATTATAATGAGCAGCCATCATATTGTATTGATTCATCTGAGCCATTTGCAACATCATTTGTTGATACTGTTGCATAACCTGGTTCGGATCAATCTGAGGTACGGGCTGTTGAACAAAAGTGCTTGGATTCAAATTCACCCCTTGAACCTAGGGCTGCTGTTGAACATTTTGAGGTGGAGGTCCCTTCTGATTCTAGTCTCGCCTCAGGATTGGAATAGGTTCCCGAAGATGCAATCCAACTTCTCCCTCGACTGGAAGACTCGACTCACCATGACGCTCGGTAGATTCCACTTCCTTAACATGATGTTCGTGTTCTTCTCTCCCGGTTGGAGAGCCTTGACTACCAGTTTTAGTCGTATTCGTAGCCATTAAGGATTCGATTTCTGGATTATATGATTCGGTTTGTTGAGCTGATAGATGATCAATCGCTCTATTTCTCAAAGCCAATTGTCGATGGAAGTAAAGTTTGATTTCCGGATTATATTCAACCAATTCCTCATTGCTACTACGGGTCATACACTGCACAAAAATGAAACAACAACAAACAATAAAAAGAAAAACGACCTAATCCTGAAGATTTAACCAACTTACAAGATATCATCATTCCCCGGAAATGGCGCCAGAAAACTTGATGGCCGTTTTATAGTATACCAACTTTGACCGGCAGAGTACCGAGTCAGTTGTAGTATAAAACTAGCGAGCAAGGTCATAATCCCACAGGGAATCTAGTTAAGTACCAAAGCTAGCGTCGTCTCTAGTTCAGATCAACACGATTTTTGGAAAGGTTATTAAACTACAACGTGCTATTTCTTCGATGACTGAATTAAAACGAGAGTTTAAAACGATTAAAAGCGATAGCCGAGCTATGATCCAATCAACTACTTATCAAACCCTAGCTAAGTCCGGAGGTATTCTTGATTCACCTAAACGTCTCATGTCATACGTAGGGTGTCGTTTCCTATTTTCGAGAATAGACATTATTTCAATAATCTACCCTCCTATGTCAGGTTCAACAGTCCGCTGACCGGATTTAACTGACCCAACACGGTCTATAGTCAATGAAATGCTCGACGAGTCGATATAAACCTCACACACGAATCTGAACAACTCAGTCGGTTTTACAAGGTGATCCTAGAACCTCGGTTCCCGTACCCTCTCGCAAAATACATATGTAAAGAAGATACGTGTAATACGATTATCAAATGTCTAATTCAACAAACGTGGTAAAGTGTAAATTCTAGGACAAAAAACACATCAAGAATAATCAAATCAAACATCAAGAACAACACATGTACAAGCTAGGATCCGATTTCGATGATTATCGCATAACTCGGCTATATAGCAAATAGCTACTCATATTAACTACAATAACACTAGATTTCATCATAGGACAAGAACATACAAACAAAAGATCAAGATTAGAAATACCTATGTAGAGAAAAACCAGAAGAAACTTCGAAATCGAGAAAATTAACTTCATATTTATAAAATCCAAGGTGATCCAAGTGCTTATTACTAAAGACGATGTTATAATAGCTTAAAATGTATCTATGGTGATTTTTGGGGATTGAAAATCGCCAGGAAATGCTGTAGAACATGATATATCCAACCTCCACTCTTATTTAGGCTTTTATAATGTTAAGGAAGGTTGACTGCTGTGCACACCTAGAAAATTTCCAGATTATCTCAGCCTGCAGGGCACTAGAAAGGCGTGCTCCTGGCATTTGCTAGGCATACGCCTAGCATTTAGGAAACATAGACTGAAACTTTGCCCCATTTCAGCCCCTCAGGCGTGCGTCTGGTATGTTTTATCCCCGAAGTGAGCAACCAAGCATCCCGAAGCTCCGTATCACGTTTCCCGGGCATTGTTGAACACCTAGTTCCTGAAAAGCATCAAAACACATACCAAACATAACCCCTACGGGACACTAAGGTGACAGAGAATGAATTCAAAACACCAAAAAGACTGAGATTCCCGGATTGTATATCCGAACTTCGTAAATAGCAAAACGGTGTAAAATGCACCATAACCTAGCCAAAAACTCCTGGAATTGTACAAAACGAGTCGTCCCAGGGTATAAAATCCATAGGAAAACAGAGTCGAGTTGACTCTCATCAGTCCGAATCACTTTCACGTTGGCACTGTTCTGGAATGAGTGAGGAGTGTGTGTCTCATAGATATGGAATTCATTCCTTCCTGTGGGAAGTAGAAAGACAATCCCCTTATTTGTTGATCCTATAAACTGATCGATCGGCCGAGTTCATATTGGTTTTGAACTAATTGATCACTAGTGGGTTGATGGTAAATAAGGATAAGATGTAATGAAGAAGGTTTGCGGAAATAATCCCGCTTCGTTACGGATAGTCTATGGAGGGTAAGTCTGTATGTAATGATTATATCAATGGACACTTATTAACTCGACATCTTGAGAATAAGTTATATCTATAACCAATAGAGTTCAGTTTCGGATTTATGGTGGCGTAATTCCGGAATTAACAAGTTGAGTAGAAATATTCTGTTCGATGAATATTTTGTTCGATTTATGGTGGCGTGCGCCTAGCATGTTTTATCCCCGAAGTGAGCAACCAAGCATCCCGAAGCTCCGTATCACGTTTCCCGGGCATTGTTGAACACCTAGTTCCTGAAAAGCATCAAAACACATACCAAACATAACCCCTACGGGACACTAAGGTGATAGAGAATGAATTCAAAACACCAAAAAGACTGAGATTCCCGGATTGTATATCCGAACTTCGTAAATAGCAAAACGGTGTAAAATGCACCATAACCTAGCCAAAAACTCCTGGAATTGTACAAAACGAGTCGTCCCAGGGTATAAAATCCGTAGGAAAACAGAGTCGAGTTGACTCTCATCAGTCCGAATCACTTTCACGTTGGCACTGTTCTGGAATGAGTGAGGAGTGTGTGTCTCACAGATATGGAATTCATTCCTTCCTGTGGGAAGTAGAAAGACAATCCCCTTATTTGTTGATCCTATAAACTGATCGATCGGCCGAGTTCATATTGGTTTTGAACTAATTGATCACTAGTGGGTTGATGGTAAATAAGGATAAGATGTAATGAAGGAGGTTTGCGGAAATAATCCCGCTTCGTTACGGATAGTCTATGGAGGGTAAGTCTGTATGTAATGATTATATCAATGGACACTTATTAACTCGACATCTTGAGAATAAGTTATATCTATAACCGATAGAGTTCAGTTTCGGATTTATGGTGGCGTAATTCCGGAATTAACAAGTTGAGTAGAAATATTCTGTTCGATGAATATTTTGTTCGATTTATTGTAGCTACTGGTTATAGGTCCATGGTCCCCGGGTTGGCTCCTAACACGCGAGTGTTTTCTCGATTTGTGGAACCTCGAGAATAAATTAAATAGTTGGTCTATTTAATGAATATGCGAATATTATTTATTTGGTAAATAATATGTAAAATAGAAAATACATTTTCTATTAAAATTAATGGCATTAAGTGGCGCCATATTGTGTGATAAAATTATGAAAAGAAATTTTCCTAGATTATGTCACACGTGTAATTAGTTAATTATTTATTTGTTAGATGATTAATGATAAAGAGATAAGAGAATGATTTTTTGGGAATTATCTCTTATTTTATGACAAATATCTTTTCCTTATGGAAATAGGTAATTGTAGTGTGAAATGGATAACTCTCTCTTGACTAGTTATTTTCCTATATAAAGAGAGTTCCTCCTAACACAAATTACAATCATAATTTGCGCCACTTATAATAAAAAGGAAGAGAAAAATTAGATTCTTTTTCTAGCCATTAAGAGAAGAAAAACCTAGGGTTTTTTCTTGGAGCCTATTCACGGAGGTTCTGTTACGGGGATCGACGTCCACCGGTCGTCGCTTGGAGATACAATCTGGAAGATCGCGGCTTCTCTTCAGTTGGGTAAATCTTCATCCTTCTTGTAGTTGTGTTAATTAATTATATGAATTAAAATCGTGGTAAAATCGCATGCAAATTTAATTCGTAGCTTCCGTTGTGCGTGATTGAGCGTCTCGATCGGTCAGATCTGAAGATCCAATTATGGATCGGATCCGGATTCGGGTTTCTGTATATCTAGCAACTATATCATCCACATGCACAAGTAAAATAATAATACTAGAGGAAGTGCAGCAAATAAACAAGGACGAGTCAGCAGCAGAATTAACAAAGCCAATGGAAAGAACATATGATCGTAACTCATGGTACCATGCACATAGAGCCTGCTTGAGCCCATAAATAGCCTTATGCAACTTACAAACAAGAGTAGGATGGTCTCAAAACCGTGGGGTTGGACCATATAAACATCCTCATCAAGAGAGATATGCAAAAAATCATTATTGACCTCGAGCTGGCGGAGAGACCAACCCAAACAGACTGCAGTGCTTAGAACCAAACGCATAACGGTCGGCTTGACCACAAGACTAAATGTCCCTAAATAATCAATGCATGGTCTCTGCATAAAACATTTGGCAGCCAAACGAGCTTTATAGTGCTCAATGGAACCATCAGATTGATACTTGATATGAAAAACCCATTTACAACCCACAACAATAAAGGTCGGATCAGACGGATATGAAAAACACATTTACAACCCACAAGCGCATCAAAGTCTACAGACATGGCAAGATGCCAATGAGAACTCTGTAAATCCTGTTTCACAGTGGTGGGCTCAATATCAAAATATTGAGAATTCAATTGTGTTGTGAGGTTGAGGAGATGGCGGGGTTTGAAGATATTGTTGCGAGAGCGGGTGACCATATGGTGAGGCAGAGGTGGACATGAGGGGGAAGCCGAAGATGGAGCAGCCAAGGCGGAAGAGGAGGGGAAAGAGGATGTAGACGGTGTCGACAGAGGAGAAGAAGAGAGGGAGAGAGAGAGATGAGGGTGGGGAGGGGAGGACTCGATAGGAAGGTCATGCATAGAGTAGAGAGCAGGAGAAATCAAGTGGTCTAGTGAAGGAATCTCAGGTTCATGGGGAGTGGAAGCAAAGGGAAACATATCCTCGACAAAATGAACATCACGAGAAACATACATTCGAGCTCCTGTCAAATCATAGCATAGGTAGGCACTTTGTGTGAGTGAAAAGCCAAGGAAAATACAGGGCAAGAAGGAGGCTTTCAGCTTATGAAGATCGTACGGTTTGATCTAGGGATAACAAAGACATCCAAAAACCGAAGTTTGGCATAGTTAGGTGGAGAGGAGAAAAGTTTTTCATGGGGAGATAGCATGTCGAGAGTCTTGGTGGGCATACGATTGATTAGATAGGCATCAGTACTAACAGCATAAGACCAATAAGTTATGGTCAATGAGGCTTGCTTGAACAGGGTAAGAGCAATTTCAACAATATGTAGGTGCCGACGTTCGGAGATACCATTGTGTTGGGGAGTGTGAGGAGGGGGAATAAACATCAGATTTACAGGTTAAAAGATAAAGCCATATAAAATGAGTGAAATGATCAACAAAAATAACATAATATTTAGAACCATCAATCGAATAAATAAGTGCAGTCCAAACTTCAGAAAATATAATCTTTAAGGAATGACAAGAATGTAAAGTAGATTCAGAAAAAGTAGCTTATTGCTTTTATTAATCAAACATTCATTATAAGGAGAAGAAACAACAGATGATGCCCATGCCCAGAAAATCATAGGCGTGTGCCTATTGGAACTGAGAGTTCCCTGAACTCTTTATTTTCATAGGCCCGCACCCAGCAGCGCCTATCTACCTAGGAAGCTTGTCTGCACTTTTTTCTTTCCTATACGATTTTCAGGCTTTTCCAAATCAATTTTCAGGCTTTTAACACACCGAAGCATCAGCAAACAAGTACTAAATTATGGTATACAACACTCTATATCAATCTAACAATCACAAACATGAATTACACACAATTAACACCACATTTACTTAATCTAAACATCATAAAACAAGATTTGTTCAATATGAAAATCCTCTTACCTTGTAATCAAAGCCAAAGCAAAGCAATCCTTTAAACAAAACTGCGAATTCATGTATTCTTCCAACAAAACCCAAGAGAACACGATCTAATCTCGAATTAGCTATAAAAAGGCTTCCAAACGTTGAGAACTACTATAAACACGAATTGGTACTTTAATTCATGATCAAATCACCAAGATTAAAAAATTAGGGCAAATTTCATACCTTACTAAATTGCCACAAAACTTGTATCAAAACGTTCTTCGTCTCACAAAATTTCTGTTGTTGTACTCGAATTTGCAATCCGACCAAAGATTGATAAGTTCATTGGAAGATTCATTTTGCTCTATTTTGGTTTCTCTCAAGTGTTTAAAGTTGGAACCCTTGTTTTCCTGAACACCTGGTAAATCCCAAATAATCGGGGAGTTTTATTTTTTTCCAAAATAACATCCCATTAATGTTTTTCTTTCGAAATGCCTTTAATTAAAATAATAATATTCCAATTTTTCACTAAAGAACAAGTTTACCTTTTTTTATTACATAAAATTCGAAATATTACAATCCACCCAATTTTTTGTTTGTAGCATCATAGCGCCCTCCTAGTAATAACCAAAACAAACCGAATGTAAAAATTTCTCATGATTAATGTGCTTTATATAAGCGAAATGGTCATTGGAAGGCTCAAATCCCTATTGTTGTTGAGTAAAGGTAAAGTCTCACGGCCTAAACAACAACACCCGCAACAAATTTCTGGATCACCTCCATGGCTATTAGCTTATCAATTCCAACCAAATTTTTGGCTTCCTCAACAACCCAATGTCATGACTGCACGTTCATTAGATCCATATTTGTTTGAGCAGTTCCAAAAGTTTCTCGGTTCTTAGTCACATGCCATGGCTGCTGCCTCTCAAATAAGTTTGTCGCCTTCTGGCATTTCAGGTATACATTTCACCATGCGAGTCTTGGATTCTGGTGCGTCTCATCATATGTCTCCTTTTATATCATACCGTTTATGGAAGTTTAGTTTATCTCACTGCCGCCCGTCCAGACATTGCACATGTTGTGCATGAAGTTAGTAATTAGTTTGTTACATCACCTACTTTGGGATGTTGTACTTAATTCGTATTCTCAGATATCTACAGGGAACTCAGTTTTAGAGTCTTTTAGTTCCATTTACTTACTCCTTAGTGTTGCATGCTTACTCTGATGCTGATTGGGCGGTAGATTCCACGGATCGCAAGTCTACCACTGACTTTTGAGTTTTTCTTGGTGATTTTGTTATTTCGTAGAAAAGCAAGAAGAAAGATGTTGTTTCAAGGTCCTCAACAGAGGTAGAGTATCGTGACATGATTTCTACCTCTTGTGCGATTTTCTGATTACGTTGGTTACTTGCATATATGAGTGCTTTGCTTCGCCATCCAACTCCATTGTATTACGATAATAAGAGTTCCAATAACATTGCTCGTAATACGGTTTTCCATGAGCAAACATGACATATTAAAATCGACTATAACTTCACCCGTCATCATCTTTAGCTTGATGCTATCACCTTGCCTTTTGTTCCTTCGATTGTGTAAATTGCTGACATATTTACCAATGTGCACTCGGCTTCACGGCTTTGTTTTATGTTTGCAAACTCTCAATGCTCGTAACTGTAGCATCGTGAGTTTGACGAGAGATGTTGCAAAGAATTTTTGTATTGACTCAATGCAATGATCAGAAGCATCCAACAATTTTTTTTGTAATCGTTTTAATGTAATTTCTATGTATCAAATTATGTGTTTATATTTGATTTATTTTCGGTAAATGGTTAAACTCCAGCCACAAGGGTCTCACACCCCTGTCCTACGTGATGAGTGGAGATGTTAATGAGATAACCTAGTGGATCGGAGTAATGGGTTTGCTATTACACCAAACAACTGAAAAAGTCACCCCTTTACGGGGTTCAAACCTCCACACTTCAGGTTTAGCTCCAGTTGTCATCTTAAGACACTCAAACGGTTTACTACAAAACCGTGTCCTGAGGGCATCTCCAATGGTTCCACCATTTTTTCGCACCATCACACCAAAATGGTGTAAAATTACACCATTCTTCTCCAACCATTCTACACCAAATTTTACACCCAAAAAAATATGGAAAATTAGGGATAATGACACAATCTGGAATATTTTTAAGTAACAGGACAACTACATATTTTTTAAAGGGAGAAGGACAACTGCATAATTTTTATAGCGAGAAGGACAAACAAGTGAATCCCGAAAATCGGTGAATCTCCGCAGTGAATCCCGAAATCGTGAATCCCGAAAATTAGTGAATTTCGACAATGAATTTTGAAAATTAGTGAATTTCGACAGTGAATTTCGGCAGTGAATTTAAACAGTGAATTCGAACACAAGTGAATTTCGACAGTGAATAAATAGTTTTGTCCTTTATGCAAAAGTTTCAAAAGACTGTCATTCTACTCAATTGATGAAATATTTCTGTCTTTCTCCCTTATTCCCCAAAAAAATATTCCATATTAATCTCTTTTTTTAAAAATAAAAATAAATATACTTCTTTCATCAAATAACAAAACACACCAGTTCCGTCTCATATATAAATTAATGATACACAATAAATATTTGGGACAGTGGTTTAAAAGGACAAAAAAGAGAGGGGAAATAGAAATCAGGACAGTGGAAATGTAAATTGGGTGATAAGAACAAATCAACGGCTCATAACTCTAAATTCACTGTTTGCTGCAGTAAGAACTGACCTTAAATCCAATGTTCCACTGTTTATGTGTTTTTTACAAAAATTACCTCGAAAATAACGTTGAAAAAATATCAAATGAGATGTCTAAATATAGAGGACGTAAAGAGGAAAAATATAATGAAAGAATTATCATCTTTCGACAATCAGATCAAAAGATATATTCGTTTTTGTAGTTGAATACGAAAGAATATAAATCATAGTGGAATAATGATATGTCCTTTTTACCCAGAAAAATATTCCACTGTCCTTTTCGCATATTTTTATGTTCAAATTGTCATTTTTGACAATAAACCCTAAATATTTTATACATATATCTCTCACTTCTAAATTAAATAAAATTAAATAAAACCAGAAGGGAAAAAAAAAAAAAAAAAAAGGGGGCGAAATGGATTTTGGTGTAAAAAGATGGGGCAATGGTGAAATGGGAAAAAATGTAATGTTGTTGGAGTATTACCCTTTACCTATTTTGGGTGAACGGTGTCGGGTCACCAACGGTTGGAGTTGCTCGAAGGACATTAGTTTTATTTTAATATTTTGATGGACATGGGTGATCGAGGGGGCCAGAGCCGTCCCTGAGGGCAGGCCAACAAAGCCGCGGCCTAGGGTCCATGTCGAAAGCAGGGCCCTTCATTTTCATTTAATAGAAGTGTATTTTGATCAATTTTTTTACTCAAGCTAAGACCCAAATTTATACCGAATTCAAATGAAAGAAAATCTAATTTATATTTTTTATAACGCTCATCAACATAAGATAGCCTAAAAAATAGTTGTGTTGTATTGTTTTTTTCACAGGGTTGAGGGCCCTAAATTATTTTGGCGTAGGGTCTCCGATTACACAGGGACGGCCCTGGAGGGGGCTAGGATATTTCTGGGAAAGAGCTATTCCAGATAAATCAAACCAATTTTGTCGCTTTAAAGGCTTATCAGCTGATTTTGGTTTATTGGCGTTTAATTTTGAGCCAAAAATAAAAGAATAAAAAATCATTACTATTACTTCCCTTTTTTTCAGGCAAGTGTTTATAAATAACATAGGATAACGACAATTGAACCAGCTGCCAAAGTGTTTATCGGAAGTATCCTTTCCCTACCCAAAGGAGAGGGAATTACAATTGACCAGCTGCCAAGAAAAATATTAAGAATGATGGGTACATAACAGTATTTGATAGATACGAAATGCTTTCTGCAAACACTAGATTAGGAAGGCAAACACTAGATTATAAGTGAGAGGAGATTGAATTTTGACGTAATGATAAATGTTTATTATATTTCCTAATAGTCTAACTCTTAAATCAGGGTAAGGTCTAACAAAAAGACCATTCAACATAGCGTATCATACGAAAATCAAACCGATGACATCTCTAGACAGTTATTTATCACTTGGTGGCACAAAATTGTATTTCACCTAATAGTAAGTGAACATCAGTCAACAAAGTATTAATTACGGCAAAGAAGTCAACAAAGAAACTAAATCAACGACCAAATCTATCTTGCGTTCTTCAGCTAAACGTTGTTGTCATTCAATATATTCACGTGTCGTATACCTGAAACTTTACCAAAATACAAAAAAAAATATAAAATTATTCCGTCTCTTTCTTTTTAGGTGTGTATTGTTGGGACTTCTTCAACCGAAGATAAACTTGGGCCGCAAGACACTTATGGCACGTTTGGGCTGTGATAATGGAATGGAATAAAATGTAATGATTTTTTCATTTTATTCCATTCCATTCCATCAATTTGTCATGTTTGGCAACAGAAGAATGAAATATATTTTATTCTAACGTAATGAAAATGGATGACTTTCATTCCATCAAAATTCCAATTGAATTGTCGGAATAGAATGAAAAAATAAATCATGCAATAAGAAACGATTCCAATCCATTGCTTACCAAACGCAATAATGGAATGATATCATTCTATTCCATTGCATTACATTCCAACAGATTATTTCATTCCATCAAACCAAACACTACCTAGGGTTTAGTTGATTGTTATTTACTCCCTCCATCCCATTTTAATTGTCGCGTTTGACTTTTCACACTGATTAAGAAAAGTGTAGTTAATGCTTTAAATTTTATTAAATGATCCAAATTTTTACATTTATGCCCTTTAAATAGTTGTTGGAACATTTAATCCTACACACTTTTTATCGTAAATATTGTAAAGAGGGAAGGGAATTTTAAGAAATTTGACAATTAATACATAAAGTGAACACTTAAAAATACAGTTGATCCCTATGTTTTATATGGTATCAGAGCCTATGGAACTTTTCTCTCGTGTTCTCACAACGTATAAACCCTAATCCTACCAAAAAAAACCTTTGACGCCACCTCGAATCGGCGTCAATGGCAAACAGCCAAACTTCTCTTTCAACATCCACCTCTTCTCCTAACACGGCTGAAAATTCTTCTTCCCCCTCCTACCCCACCTTCACACCTTCTTCCACAATACATATCACGAAATTATCTCGCTCGAATTACCTTCTTTGGCGCGCACAAATTCTCCCATACTTGCGTGGTCAAGGAGTTACATGCTATATTGATGGCACTTTTAAACCGCCTCCTGCTTCCATCGTTGTCGACGGTGTCACGAAGGAGAATCCGGCGTTCTCCCATTGGATTAAACAAGACAGCTTAATTTTAAGCACCATCACGTCATCCCTCACCGATTACGTTCTCTCCCAGGTATACCATGCCTCAACATCTACAGAAATTTGGTCTTCTCTATAGAAAAGCTACGCCTCCCAATCCCGTGCTCAACTCGTACATCTTCTGACTAAACTTGCTTCTACTCAGAAAGGATCAATGATTGCATCCGATTATTTTATGACCTTGAAACGCCTTGCGGATGATCTGAATATGGATGGCCATCCCTACACGATGATGATTTGATCGCTTATATACTCGCCGGATTGGGGTCGGAATACGACTCACTCGTAACCATATGTTCCTCACGTACAAATGTTACGTTGGACGAAGTTTACAGTATGCTGCTGTGTAACGCCCCGTTCCCGGATACCGAGTCCTTATCCGGAAAAGTGCGTTCGGCACGCATAGCAATAAATAAAATTTAATGCATACACATCACCTCATCAATAATCAGAGATACTAAACGACGCGGAAGCTAAAAGATAACTCGGAAATTAAAATTAAAACCAAACATCTGAAACGTCTCCCAAAAACCGAACCAGAGTTACAAGTGCTGTTCTACAAAAACCGAATTCAAAAGAGAAACTAAACATCCAAAGAACATCATCCAAATCTTAAAGTACAACACCCTCGGAACTCCCTTAACAAAAATAAAATAAAAGGAAGGATAACAAAACTATAAAGAAACGCTGGACTCCAAGCTTAGATCCCACTCATTCCTCGTCCTCAGGATAACCCTCATCCGTCTCGTCATCCTCCGGATACACATCTAAAAGAAAGAAGGGACAAAACACGGGGGAATAACGGGTGAGTACAAAGTACACAAGAATACGAGTAGTTCCGCACTATCGTCGTTACTCAACCGGCAAGAAGGCGTCGCCGTCTTTTATTAACTTTTTCGTTATTAACCTAGCTACCTATCACATTGGTTCATGGCACAATACGAGGGTTTCTAGCTTAGCTCGCTATTTTTCACGCTAAGGTTGGCAAGGACACATATGACCGGTAATTACGCGCACCGGTTACGATTACGACCTACTAGAATTACGTTTGTAGTACGAACAACTTGTGTTCGATAGATGCGCCGACTCGTGCATGTACTCGTGGAAGTCCGGATGACCACAGAGGCACACATCACATCGGGCCATATACACATCGACGGAGTATAAACGTGCCTTACGCAAGCCTCCCTGTGCCTATTCAACTATGGTGAATGCTCCATATTCCTCAGATTGGATTCTCGATACCGGTGCTACTCACCACACCACCAATAATTTCCGCAATCTAAACCTCTCTTGTGATGCTAATGACGGCTCCGAAAATTTGCACATTGGTGATGGTACATGTTTATTACTCATTACGGTTCTTCCCGTTTTACTACACCCACTCATTCTTCTGTTCTTAATAACGTTTTAGTTTCTCCCTCCATGTTAACCAACTTACTATATGTTTCTCAATTAACAAAATATAATGTCGTATTTTTTGAATTTTACCATGATTGAAACGGGAAAGAGGGAATCCTTTTTTTTAGTTATACGAAAAAAAGATATGATTTCTAAGAACTCAAAGGGATTCCCTTTTTTGTTTGTCGGATTCTAGGGAAAAGTGCCCAATCCTTGTGAAGGATTACTCGGGCTGAATCCATCATCAGGGGTTCCTTAAAGACGGCCTCTACCATTTTACCAAGTCCTTTCATCACTTTCCTGCTCAAGCTCTCCTTTCCCGCAGCTCCAACGTCTCTCAATGGCATCACCGTTTAAGTCATTTCTCATACCCGATTCTTCGTCAATGTTTTCATCAAATTATGTCTCGGCCCCTACAGATCCTCTTACTTCTGTTTGTGTTGTGTGTCAAATGGCCAAGAGCCATCGTCAGTCCTTACTATTTTGTCTTTTACTTCTTCTTGGCCTTTAGATTTGATTTATTTTGATGTATGAGGGCCTTATGTCGAGAACTCGATTTATGGAAATAAATATTATGTTATTTTTCTTGATGATTTCACAACATTTATTTGGTTTTATCCGTTGCATCTTAAGTCTAATGTTGAATCCGTTTTCCATCAATTTATGCACTTGTTGAATGTCAATTTAACACCAATATAAAAAGCAGTTCAAACTGATTGGGGTGGCGAATATTGCCGACTTAGTACCTTCTTCACATCCTTAGGCATTCATCATCGTCGTTCGTGCCCACACACTTCTGAACAAAACGGTGACATTGAGAGAGTTGAAATTGTCTACTTGCCCACTCACATCTTCCCCTGTCCTACTGGGAAGACGCCTTTCTCACCGCCACTTACCTCATAAATCGACTTCCCACTCGTATCCTTAATAATCATTCCCCATACGAAATGGTATATTATCGTCTTCCTGAGTATAACTTCCTTCGTACCTTTGGTTGTGCCTGTTGGCCACATCTTTACCCTTATAATAACCATAAGACGGATTTTCGCTGTAGAACTTGTATTTTCTTGGGTTATAGTATGAACCATCACGGCTGTAAATGCCTCGATCTCGGCACTGGCCGCATTTATGTCTCCTGCCATGTAATCTTCGACGAAATATCATTTCCTTAGTCCAATCCGCTACTCCCGTATTATCTTCAGACTCTCTAACCCCATTACCGTCCAACCATGCACTTCCGGCCTCTTCTCAGCAAATGTTGTCCCTATCTATGCCCGACTCGCATTGGGCCCCTGCCTCCCCTCCATCTCTGGACCCTTCTCCCTCAAGCTGAGAATCTGAAGCTTCTCCTACTCCGCCACCTCCGCATCAAATGGTCACTCGCTCTGAAACAAAATTCCTCAAACCTAAAGCCTTGCCCTCCGACTTCATTCGTTAACCTCTTCCCAAACCCATTACTGTGGGTCATTCTTCTTCTGAGCCCAGTACCTTTACTGAAGCCCTTAAATCCAAAAATTGGATAGATGCCATGAGAGAGGAGTTCAATGCCTTGGTCCGTAATAGTACATGGGATTTGGTTCCTTATTCTTAACATATGAATGTTCTAGGAAATAAATGGGTCTTTCGTATTAAACATCATGCAGATGGTCACATCAAGCAGTATAAGGCTCGTCTTGTGGCCAAATGTTTTCTTTAAAGCAGTTGGTGTTGATTATTCAGAGACATTTAGTCTGGTTGTCAAGCCGGTCAATATTTGTATTTTGTTATCTTTGGTTGTCTCTTGTCATTGGTCAATTCAATACAGGTTGATTTGCAGAAGGCCTTTCTCCAAGGTTTTCTTTCTGAAGATGTTTACATGCAGCAGCCTCAGGGGGTTCATCCACCTTGACTATCCACATCATGTTTATAAGCTCAAGCATAGTCTCAATGGCCTTCGCCAAGCCCCTCGGGCATGGTTCTCTCGTTTTACGGATGTTCTACGATCTTTTGGCTTCTTGCCTTCGCAGCTGACACCTCCCTTTATATTTATAAGCGTGGCTTACACTCTATTTTTGTTTTGATCTATGTTGATGATGTGCTTATTACAGGTTCTTCTAATGCGCTTATTACTGATACCATTGCTAACTTATTTGCTCAGTTTCCGGTTAAGATCTTGACTCTCTATCATACTTCTTAGGGGTTGAGGCCATTCACACTAATGATGGCCTTTTCTAAGTCAGCACAAGTATATACACTCCCTCATTCGCCGTGCCAAAATGGAACATGCTAAGCCGTGCATTACCCCTACGGCGTCTAATCTTCGCCTCAGTTGTACATATGGGCAACACTTTGATGACCCTTCCCTTTACCACAATATTGTTGGTGAATTACAGTATCTTAGCTTTATGCGCAATGACATTGCTTTTTCCGTTCATAAAGTGTGCAAGTTTATGCATGCTCCTCGCACCACTCATTGGGTTGCTGTTAAACGCATTCTTCGGTACCTAAAGAATAGCATTGACGATTAGAATAAGGACCTATTTTATTAAGTGACATAATGTATGTTGCTGATGTGATTCCTATTGAAGAAGAAATAAATTAACTCTATTATTTTTGTTATTGGGCTTGTAAAAAATATTTGGAGTCTTTTGTTTATTTTTAGTTGTTATTTTGGGTTTAGGTCTTTATTTCAGCCATTAAAGCCCATGTTGGGCCTATTAGAGTCAAGTAAGCCCATGTTGCTCTACGTGTTTATTTATGGAGCCGATCCTCTGCTTTATCTAATTATTTCTCGGGAGACCCTAGTGATTATTCGGATCTCTCTGTCATACCGGCGAGCCTGGGGATTGTTCCGATTAGCTCTTGCCTTATCTCTCTTATAGTGGTTGAGAATACCCCGGGCAACTAGCTTCTCAATCTCCTTTTTTGAAGCTTGCATTCCTCAGTGGTGTGATCATTGTCTCTGTGATATTCGCAGTATTTGGTTGGGTCACGGCGGTTGCCCGGTTTCATCGGGAACGGATTGGGGAGCTTGTCACTTACATCATTCATGATCTGCGTGTATGAGATGGTAAGGGGGTCAAGTCTGCCACTCTTAATTTTGTCAGGCTTCATTATGTCCCCTATCCCAATTCCTGCGGCTATCCCTGGGTGGACTGTGCTCAGCAATTTGCTTGCCCTTGTGAGAGGTGGATGCATGTTCCGGATCTTTCACGGCATACTTTCTTGCTTTGCTCAGCATTTCTTGCAGATTGTCTGGAGGGTGAAGTGCATAATAGGATTTGAGATAGCCTTTTGCCAGCCCGCTTTCGAAGCTGGTCATTACCACGCTGTCCATTAGGCCTCTTGTCAACTCGTAGACTTTCCTGAAACACTCAAAATAAATGCTGGTCGACTCATTATCTCCTTGTCTAACCTCATGCAAATCGGTGTGTGTTTTCTTGGTTTGACCCACATATATGAACTCGGTTGTGCACTTGTTCACTATATCATCCAGGATGATATCGAACCTGGGGGGAACTGCGGATCCATAAAGCCACTATATCTTGCATAGTACCCACAAAGGCTATGCACCATGCATCCTCGCTTGGTGTGGCCAAAATGATGCGGATCTGGAAAGCTAAGAGCCAATCATACGGGCAAGTTGTACCGTGATAATTTGTGAAGGTCGGGTAGTGTATTCCTCCCATTGGAACCGCTTTTAGGATGTCCTCGTGAGGGACACTTGTGTCCCATGTCGGCCTATCTTCCCTGACAGCCTTTCCCCTCTGCAAGTCCTCAATCTCTTTCCGCATTCTCCCCAACTCATTTTCGACATTTGATGCCACGGGACGTCGGGGAACACTTACTACTGGTTGTGATTCTCCCCGTCCCTCTCGTCGGGCCCGGATATACCGGGAGTTAACGGGTCGCTCAATGTTATCTTGTACAAGGGCACCGCGACCGTCGGCCGTAGGCCCAAGGCGAGCCAAAGGCGATCTTCTCCCTTTCGGGTTGCGTAATGGCGTGAATGCTTGATTCCCGTTCAGTATGTCGGGAGCATACAACTCTTGGTGGTAGTGTCGGCTCTTGTACCTCTGTAGGCGCTTGGATTGGTGGAACAAATTTCTTGACCAGTCGAGGAGGCAGCCCCTTGGCTATAAGCTGCGGGTTGTATTCACGCATTTCTTCCAAGTAATCCATATGAGACTTTAGTGCCATAGCATGAGGCATTGGGCCCGGATTCACCCCCGCGTTCGGGGATGTTTCCCGTTCTGGGTTGCAACGATAACCCTCCATGACATTATTTCTGCGGCTCTGACGTATAGCGGCTGCATGGAGTTCTCGAGCTCTGTCTCTTTCATTTATATAGGCTCGCATGTCGGACTCTATATCATGTCCGGCGATATCCCCGGTGGAATGTGCCCTTCTACTAGGCTCTCCATGATTGGACGTTTTGGTGCCACGTGGGGTGTTTTCATTGCCCCCTTGGACGGTGTGGCAGGCACTTTACCTTTCCCTCCAGTCATGTTTATTTGATAGATGACTCGATGAACACTCAAAGACAATGGTTCCGGGTGGCATAAATCTTTCTACACAGAATCCGATGAAGCTCCGATGATATGAGCACATACAAGAACAGACAAGCACAATCCTTTGGTGTTGCAAAGCTTAGCCTACCAAATGTGCATGCAAACCTAGAAATTTTGAAAAAAAAACTTACGTTTGGACTATGAAGATGTCAGTAGTAACCCCCTTGAATTTGAGACGATTTGAACGAGAATAAGGCAAAGATTCATGGAATCAGTGCTTATTCTGTTGAATCTGCAACAATGATGATGATGTTGATGATTTTTAGGCCGTACAACCCGAAAAATACAAGCTTTTGTTGATCTAAAAACCGAAAATGGGTAGCATGAGCTCATCGGCGATGCAGTGAAAACGATTTTACGGTGGTGGAAACACCGGAAAATGTTAAATAGCAATGATGTTCCTGGTAACGGAGCCAACTAATATTGTTGGAAATATCACGGTGGCGGTAACGGTGTTTATATGTGGATATCTGGCTATTTATAGGTGATTTCTCCGGAGAGAATAGGTGGTTTATATGAATATTGGTGGTCGGACTCAATGCTAGAAGAATACGAAGTTGGAGTCGACAAATTGGCAGAGTCGGGTATGCTTTTATTATAGGCAGAGGACTAATGCCGATTACAAGTTGATGACAAGACATAATTAAGTATGATGCGACATAATTAATAGTTATTACAGTATAACTACGTCGACCAGCTACTTTGGAGGCCTCGCTTGGTGCCTGATCCAACTTTTAGCCACTTGCTGAGCGTGTCTCGTCATCGCCATGTCTAAGTCTTGATCGCCTTAAAGTGTGGCAGGGTCCGGTCTGAAGGACCACGGATAGTATGTGGCGAGCTCGTCCCCCTTCCTTAGCAGTGAGTAGAGTTTGACAGGTTAAATCGCTTCTCGGCCCGCTCCACCTTATGTATGCGCGGGTAGGAGGCTCCGAAATGCTTTCCGCGGTTCTAGCTTTCCCGATCGAGTTAACCGCGGATCCATGAGATCGCTGGCAGGTTTGGTATATCAATGAGGTTGATGATGGATTATTTATAGATGATACTCCTCATAAATATGTTAAAAGAAGTAACAAAATAGTTATAACAAAAAAAAAATACAAACATATTTCAAGTCCCTATACTTCAGCTGAAGTATGCTCTGTTGAAGTCTTCTCAACTGAATTCTTCAAGTCAGATGATCTGATCACACCTGAATCCTCTCATATGAACATCCTGAGTTCTGAGTGTGTGCACAACCTCGCATCTAGCACTCATTTATCTATATATTGTAACACCCCTCAAGCTGAGAGTGATGAATGAATCTTCTTGCACATCTTTTCTTGATCCTACACTCATTTATCTTCTGGAACTTGGTTGGAAAATTTCGGAAATACCTAGTTGATGCATCAAATAAGAAAATATAGGTGCATCCAGAGCTTTGGTGAAGATATTAGCAAGTTGTTTCTTGGTATGGACAAGCATAAGTTTGATCAAAACTGATTTAACTTTGTCTCTGAAAACATGACAGTCAATCTCAATGTGCTTTGTTCTTTCATGAAAAACAGTGTTATGAGCAATGTGAAGAGCACTGGAATTGTCAAAAAATAGAACAACAAGAAACCGAACTAGAATCTTCAAATGTTGCAAAATTTAATAAGCTAATAAATTCACAAGTTTCATTGGCCATTGCCCCTACATTCAGCTTTAGAATAGATTTTTGTTAGTATAGTGTCCCAAACCCAATCGGGTTGGACCGGATCCAACCGGGTCGGATCATTTCTATTACGCTTTTATGTTTATACATATAACAAATTGCTTTTCAGTAATTATATATTTGTTCGTTTAACGAACCAATTATGATATTGTATATATGATAACGTCCCTAGTGACATAGTGTAATAGATAAATCAAATAGTGATAATGATTGATGAGATCTCGAATCCCTTAAAATGGTTTGATATTTAAATGTCTATAGCTGTATGTATTATCAAATGAGACAATAATAATACGGTTACACTAGCACGTGTTAGATGTCTTCTATCTTGTGAAGATAGTGACAATTCTCATCTATCAAAGTGTGGAGACACTTGGACTGTACGTGAACGTACGTATATTAGAGAATGCGTACGTTAGATTGACCCACTTACTTTATCAAGTATCGCACTATGTGGCGTTGTGTAATCATCCTCAGACCAGAGTCTTCATAACATCATGGTGTGGATTGTCATGCTTTGACACTATTAAGGTTCCCCTATCCACAGGGCGATCGTGATGTAGCGCTTGGGTTTGATATTGAAGCATGCGTAGGATTTATGTCGCTCGTCCGGAAATTACGTTTCCTAATAGTAGGAGTAAATATCCGAAAGGGCCTCCCTATAAGGAATGTCTTATTCTTGAAAGTCTTTGCAAAGTGGAAATAATGTGTTACTTTGAGAGGATGGGATATCCAGATTATAAGATATTGTCGTTAATCTTTTGACACACGAGTTACGACTGTATGGGTATTATATCTACGATAGGATTCTATTTACACGGTAACTGTTTCACATGAAAAGATGCAGTCATAGCACTTGACTCTTTCCGATGATTGGGAGTCGTGACGTGTTGCTAGACGCTAATCACGATCGTTAGATGTGAATGGTAATTTCTTAAATACCTTTTAAACTTACGGCCAACATATTCGGAAACATATCGAGTCACACATATAAGGATAAATAGCCGGAATTATTTTGTGGTTATAGTGATAATCGAATAAAGATTTATTTATGCCAACTATAAAGTGATATATATATATATATATATATATATATTAAAGATATTTATGGTATAAATAAAGCAAAATACTTGATGAGATAATCGCCAACCAAATGGGAGAAGTAGTATGTGTCAAAATAAGTGTCAACTTTGTTCATTAATCGACAAAAATCTTTAAATGTCCTTCCATCTTTACATTATTTACAACAAAAGTGTGTAATATTTTTTTTTTGAGAAAAAAAGCTTTTATTATGCAACATCCACCAAGCAAGCGGTTAAAACGTCATCCGGGGGCGAGGTGCCCCAAGATGTCCGAGTCGAAACTAGAAAAGTATGTCGAGCTAAAAGGTGCGCGGGATATTCCCCATACGCCGATTTATACCATAGTCGTGACGTGTTGCTAGACGCTAATCACGATCGTTAGATGTGAATGGTATTTTCTTAAATACCTTTTAAACTTACGGCCAACATATTCGGAAACATATCGAGTCACACATATAATTAAAGATAAATAGCCGGAATTATTTTGTGGTTATAGTGATAATCGAATAAAGATTTATTTATGCCAACTATAAAGTGATATATATATATATATATATATATATATATATATATATATATATATATATATATATATATATATATATATATATTAAAGACATTTATGGTATAAATAAAGGAAAATACTTGATGAGATAATCGCCAACCAATTGGGAGAAGTAGCATGTGTCAAAATAAGTGTCAATTTTGTTCATTAATCGACAAAAATCTTTAAATGTCCTTCCATCTTTACATTATTTACAACAAAAGTGTGTAATATTTTTTTTTTTTTGAGAAAAAAAGCTTTTATTATGCAACATCCACCAAGCAAGCGGTTAAAACGTCATCCGGGGGCGAGGTGCCCCAAGATGTCCGAGTCGAAACTAGAAAGGCATGTCGAGCTAAAAGGTGCGCAGGGATATTCCCCATACGCCGAATAATAGTAAATGAAACAAATGTGAAACTAGATAACAGGGCCAAACAGTCTTGTACTAGACAGCCATAGGCCGTAAGATCTTCGACAGGTCTGCGAGCCTCGAGATACACGCCAAACAATCGCTCTCTACCTATAGTCACTAAATCCCCAAATGACGTGCTTCTTCCAAAGCCAAGGAAATAGCCTTTAGCTCCATATATTCCACCGAGTCATCTGGATCGAAGTGATATGCAAAAAAATGAAGAACTGCCCCATAAGAATCTCGGAAAATGACTTCAACCCCTACTCCTGCCTCAGGAACTGACACATCAACATTCCCTTTATAACTCCCTCTGATGGCCGCACCCACTTATCCACAAAGTGTGGAACAGAGGCCTGCGTCCGATAAACCTCCATAGCCTCTGCATACTCTGCCGATGCTGCCAGAGAGCGCGTACACACCGCGGAGACATAAACAACCTGATCATCAAACACCGCAGAGCAACGCACCTTCCAAATCCCCCACATAAGCCACACAAAGCTTGCGGTGCCCTGAACACCCTGATATTCTAGTAATCGCATAAAGAAATTTGGAAATGAGGCAGAACGTAGGCGCCTCAAGATCCCATAAAATGGCGACACTTGCCAGATCATATATGTCATCTCACACTCGAAAAGCACATGTCGTAAAGTTTCCAGACCCTCCCCGCATGCCAGGAAACGACCATCCCCTATTTGCCTCCTCTGTAATCCCTGCCCAATAGCGAGGTAATCATGTAGGCACCTCCACAAGAAGTGCCCAATACGTGGCTGCACAGGAAGCTGCCAGCAACTTCTCCAACTCTTACTCTCCCCGCCTGAATAAGCTAGCCATGTAACAGAAGATGGGCGATAGAGTGATAAGGCCAGGTAGTACCCAGACCGAAATGTATAAACTCCCTTGCGATCATAATGCCAAATCCGCCTATCTGGATGCCCACCAAGGGCTATGGTGGTGGCCAGAATGGCATCTGACTCCCATGGTATGAATATCTGTTGAATGCGCTACACATCCCACGCTCTGGATTTAGGAATGAATAAATCTGACACTTTGGCATCTATTGGGAGCTCATACACTGCAAAAGGAATACGGAACGAAGGTTGCCGATTTGTCCAAGCATCATGAAAAACATACACCGAGTCCCCATCCCCACTCGCCATCTCATCCCATTGTACAACAGGTCCCGCCCCTCCAGAATACTACGCCAAAGAAAGGACAGCCGAGGCCCCAACCTAGTTGCAAGGATGGTACTATCCTCGAAGTACTTCGCGTGTAAAACTTGAGCCGCCAGCGATCCCGGGCTGGTCAGAATCCTCCAAGACTGCTTCGCCAACAAAGCCATGTTGAAACATTCCAAATCACGAAATCCCAATCCCCCCAGATTCTTCAGTAAACAACAGGCCTCCCAATTCTTCCAGTGTATCTTGCGCTTATTGTCTGTATCTCCTCAAAAGAAACTCCAAATCGCTTTCTCAAGTTCCCGTATAAGGGTGATGGGAACCTTGAAACATTGCATGATAAATGTAGGGATAGCCTGAAGTGCCAATTTGATTTTCCCTGTAGGCGAGAGCAATTTATCCTTCCAGCCAGCCACATTTTTACGAATTTTGTCCTTTAGGAAAGCGAACACCTGAATTTTATTCCTCCCCACCACAAAGGGCATCCCCAAATACTTGCCTGAACCGTCCCCCAAGGGAATCTACAGCTGATCAGACATCGCTTCCCTTACCTCCACCGAAATTTTATCCAAAAAATATGAGCTTGATTTATGAAAATTAATCACCTGGCCATAAAGAGCACCATACATGTCGAACAATTCTACTAGCGTCTCCACCGCCCCATCCAAAAGCTCAAAGAATACCATACAGTCATCAACAAACAACAGATGAGAGATATAGACCCCTGCCTTTCGGCCAAATCGGATGCCCCGCGACGCTCCTCTATGCACGTAATCATTAAGCAACGCCGTGAAGCCCTCAACACAAATAATGAAAAGAAATTGTGACAACGGGTCCCCCTGTCGAATGCCTCGGGTCGGCACTATTCTGCTACTTGGCTTCCCATTAATCAAGACACGGTACAAAACACACGTCACGCAGCGCCGCACTAAATCAATAAAGGGCAAGGGAAACCTCATATTCTCCATAACCCTCCAAAGGTACTGCCATTCTACTCTATCAAAGGCCTTAGCCATGCCCAATTTCAAGGCAGCATGACTATCACATCCGGTATCCCCGCCTGCAGTGAGTGAAACGCTTCAAAAGCAATTATCGCATTATCCGTTATAAGGCGGCCTGATATAAACGCACTCTGGTTTTTTGAAATTACATCACCAATCACGTCTTTAAGTCGATTAATTATCACCCGAGAAATGAGTTTGTAGATTGAATTACAAAGAACAATCGGCCGAAACTCCGACATAACTGAGAGGGAGGAAACTTTAGGAATCAACGAGATATAAGTTTCATTCAGCTTACCCAGTGAAGCACCATTATTCAAAACATCTAGCACCACATGCATAACATCCTCTCCCACTATTCCCTAAAATTTCTACAAAAAAACCACGTGCATGCCGTCCGGCCCGGGCGACTTCCTCCCCGGCAAGCTGCTTCAAAGCAGCACATACCTCATCTATCGTGAAATGTGCCGCCAAACGTTGTTGCTACCCAATCTCAAGCTCTGCAAAATGCAATCCATCTAAATCAACAGCAATCTCATTAGACGAGTAAATACGGCCTGAAAGTAAGCCACACGTTCAATGTCTGCCGGCTCCTCACACACCCCCCATTGGGAATCATATAAAAGATGAATAGTGTTCCGCTTTCTCTTTGCCGCTGCCTTATGATGGAAGTAGCGCGTATTCATGTCTGTCATGACCAGCCACTCACTTCTACCCCGCTGCCGCCAATACTCCTCCTCCATAGTCTGCCACTGATCTATTTGTTGTATAATGTTGTGTTCCTGCTGGACCGAGTAACTAGATGATTCCCGCAATTTCTTCAAGTCCTCTTCCTTCTCCGCAATACGTTTCCTAAGGTTCCCGTGCCTCTGGGAACTCCAATTCCGTAATTCCCTGCGAACCTGTGTTACCCTCTCAACGAGAGAAGAGGGCCCCCGAACGATATCTCGCTGCCAAGATGCTCTAAAACGCTCCTCAAACTCCTGGTCTTTTATCCAAAAAGGGTCGTATCGTGGCACCGGTGTCCACCGAATCAAGCCACGATCAAAAGGATTAACCGACAAGATCAAAATAGGCACATGATCGGACCTGGAACTGGATAAATGATAGACCGAATGTTGCGGGAAGAGGGTGCGCCATCCTAGATTGGCCACCTCCCGGTCCAATCGAACCCGAGTTGCCAAACCATCGGCTCGTTTATACCAAGTTTACGGTGCTCCAACATACCCCAAATCTGCTAAGTCACAATCAGCAAGAGCTCTCTGAAAAGCCGCGATCTGTGGATACGGTCGAAGATTCGGACCATCTTGCTCTGTACGTAAGAGAACTTCATTAAAATCTCATGCCACAAGCCACGGAAGTGACATCCGTTCATGCAGGCGACGCAATAATGCCTAAGAATGTTCTCACTCACTAACAATCGGGTTGCCACAAGGATATAAGTGTGTAATATTAAATGCTACAACAAATACAAGGATATAAGTGTAAAATATTTGGTCATTTAATAAAATTTAAATCATTAACTACAATTTTCTTAATCTGTGTAAAAAATCAAATGAGACAGTTTAAATGGGACGGACGGATTAAATATATATAGAATCTACATTAGGATTAAAGGCATATATTCCCCTCTCAATTCATCTATCTACCTGCCTCTTGATGAGGCTGAGCTTGTTGAATTTCTTCAATGCCTTCGTCATTCTGATTGGATTCATCAACATCAATCTGTCCAGAAACACGAGCTGAATCGCTACGATCCACTGCAGAATCATTATCAATAATCCCTTCAATCATTTCAACTTCTCCCTCACTAGACGAAGAATCATGATCACTAGCAGGAGGATCAGCTGGATGGACAACTGAATTTGTTCTGAAATCTTTTCCACCAATTGAGAGAAAAATGAGAAAACTTTTACAAAACTGTTTTGCCATAACTGCCATGGCAACAACTTTTTGTGCAGCAGAAGTCCATGAGCAAAATATCGCGAATATCATTGCTGATGCAAATATGATGAAGAGTCCTCCAAAATCATACACAGAGAGGCTAGGGTTGTCTTTATTAATGGAATCATTTTGATTGTCCGATGAATATTGCGGTCCGAAATTCTTATTCTCAATGACACTCATTTCTGGACCTTGTGTGATTGTTAGAATCGCTCTTGAGAAGTAAGTGACCAGATTTGAATTTAATGGAAATGCCTGTATAATAATCATGCAGCAGCAAATCATGTCAGACGATATTAACGACACTTTCGATCTATAACTATACATTTTTGTTACACTTATAGGACTTTTTTTTAAAGGATCACACCCACAGATTAAATCCGTTTTCATTTATATTATTTACGATCAACAATACAGAGACACATGACACATCATTAACGGTTCACCTTCAGACGTTAGTCAACAAAATCTTTCTGTTAAGTCCTAAAAATGAACAAAAAAAATGTATAATTAGATGTGAAAAGTGTAATTATGGAAGATAGGGGTTGCTTTTGAGAATAAGAAAATATAGGGGATCAAAAGTGTTTTTTTTTTTTGGTTTTGAGTGGAGAGGATCAAAAGTGTTATTATCCATAACTACACTTTGGTCACATATATATTCTCATTGTTTCAAAAGCCATATGTTCAATAACGACGGTTTTCATCCTAACTATACATTTATGCTACTTTTAGGACATTTAACAGATCCGACCAACTGACCCAACCTTTGGATTCGTTAGGTGTCTAAAAATGGCAACAAAATTATATATTAGGGGTGACGACAACAACAACAAAAAATCGGGGACTAATACATCACAATACCTGCAACAATCAATAAGGAAGTCGAACAGGGACAAAATGCAGAAAAACTGCCCAGGCTCCATGGGCGCCGGCCTATCGAGTTTAGAGAGTTCAGAAAATTAGAGGTGTGATAGGCCACCGCACGGGCACCGGCCTATGGATAGGCCACTTCCATGGGCGCCGGCCTATGGGACAGGATTTTCCAGAAAATTTCCAGAAGTTCTGGGCGTGCGTCTAGGGTTCGAAGGCGTGGGCATATCACCTAAAAGTGTTGTTTTTCCTTATTTTGTGTTACATTCGAAATTTTATGGCCCTATGAACATAGTTAACTTCCTGAAAGCAATGTTTAAGCATATTTTGGTGTGTTATTCTCTTTAACTTGGTGTGTATGTCTTTGAGGACATTACATGATACTTCGCAATGTCTAACTACGACTTCTTGTAGCCTTGGCTCAGCACCACAACTGAGATCCTCTGCGGGGAGAAGGTGGGAGCACCGGAAGACGTTGTTTAGGCCTTGTGGGACGTTGACTTAATAGTCAATGATCTCTTTACAACATGCTAGGTAGTGTAACTAGAATGTCTAGGACTAGATGTCCATAGGAAGCCTTCTATGTGAATGGATCAGGTGGTTAGACTTAAATTCGTAAATTTCATGTACGGGTGTCTAAAAGCTAAAACATCTTCGTCACTGGTAAGACACGTTTACTTTTCGAAGAATGAGGACAATTACAGATCCACTTGATGTTGTGTGTCAAGGGATGCGTGTAACTCCCACACAGAGACCTATTTCCGTGCCCCTAGAGAGGTGCTTACCCTGTCGTGGAGCAGTCTCACCATGCGAAATGCCCTTTGATATTGATATAACAAACCTTATTTGTGCAAGGATGTACTACGGAGCTAGTATAGGGTGAGTAAGCTCCACCGTTACAACCTATGTGGTAGTGATTGTAGAAAGTAATCATGTTATATATATGTATGTATTGTAATCGTTTCTTCTACCCTTACAATGTATGTATCTACTTACCCAGTCTTCTTTATTGTCCCCACCTCGAGAACGTGGTGTATTTGTAGGTTGTTTTCAAAGCCACTGAGGAGTGACCCGAAGATGATGCAGATGAAGTCTGTTGCTCTTTATTCAATTTATTGGTGGGTATAGATTCTTCTATCCTTTGTAATGATAGAAATCGATAAGTTGAGTTTATGGATATCATGTTGTAATGGGTTAAATGTATTTGACAGTTATAGTAAAGTCTTTTGATGATGTAATAGATGCAGCTTGTGTTGCTTTCGATAGTTTATTAGTTGTTTTAGTTACCCGAGTCTGTCGTTTTGTGTTCTGCCTTGTTTTGTGATGTTTGCTTACGTAAGGCTTACGTATATAATTAGATTGAATTTTATTTTATGCATGCCGGGCGTTTTTTTCCGAATGATATCCGAGACAGGGCGTCACAGTTGGTATCAGAGCGACAAGTAATACCGATGCATAGGATTTAAACTCTTACGAGGTAGTCTAGTTGCGTTTAGGTACGTAAGATGGGAATCCTGGAGTTAGACCTTTTAAGTGTAGACCCTCTTAAGTTATTCTTTTCAGTAGTGAATCCTTTAAGGTTGGAGTCTCTAAACCACACCATGTCACCTAGGACTAAGTGAAACCCATTTAAGTAAAGCTTGGGATCGGAGTATTCTACACTTTTAAGTTGAGGTTCTCTTGGTTGGATTTTCTTTACATTCCCCATTATGATCTCTCCACTTTCTTTTACACCCCAATATCAAAGCCTACTTTTTAACTTGGTCTAGCTTTGTAGAGAATGATATCTGACTCAACTCTACAACTGCTCCACTTTCTATTTTCAGCATTGCTTGATTTGTTGTTTATCGAAATACTTTGGCCTTACCTGGTTGAGATGGGTTCCGCAAGAACCTAATACAAGATTCCACTTTTTCCAAGTGCCTTCCATTCATTAAAATTACTAATGTTAAAGGTTTCTTGCTTGACACATTGTTTGTTGGAAGTAGTGCCCGAAAGACAATTTATGTAATTGTTTTTATAATTAATAAATGACTGATTTATTCTCATCTTATTATTTGCTTCGTGCTTATATTTAATACACTACTGAAAACCCCAAGTCGTATCATATGTAGCCATATAACTTACTGTGTCACACATGAGGATTAAGTTTATGGTGATACACTTGAAATGTTAGTCCGTGGTGAAGTTAATCAAAGTCTGGGGTCTATTGATTAAACCACCATTAATGCGCCCAGAACACTTTATGGTGTGACCGTCTTATCCGGACCGTCGACATTGGTTGTCTAAGTGGGGCATTTATATATGATGTAGTCATATAGGACTGGACCGATTTAATCTGAGTTTCTCATATAATTCCGTGATTGAGAAATCTTATTAAATCACAAGATGATCATATATGGATTAACCTTAATCCTGAAGTGATTGCATACTCCTACTGGTTTCAAGATAGGGTTTGATGTGTTCGTTAAGGATCGCTAAGAGGTGCGGTCCGAATCACTTTCACGTTGGCACTATTCTGGAATGAGTGAGAAGTGTGTGTCTCACAGATATGGAATCCATTCCTTCCCGCAGAAGTAGAAAGACAATCCCCTTATTTGTTAATCCTAGAAACTGATCGATCCGCGGAGTTCGTATTGGTTATGAACTAATTGATCACTAGTGGGTTAATGGTAAATAAGGATAAGATGTATTGAAGAAGGTTTACGGAAATAATCCCGCTTCATTACGGATAGTCTATGGAGGGTTAGTTTATATGTAATGATTATATCAATGGACACTTATCGACTCGGCTCGACGTTTTGAGAATAAGTTATATCTATAATCGATAGAGTTCAGTTTCGGATTTATGGTGGCGTACTTCCGGAATTAATAAGTTGAGTGGAAATATTATGTTCGATGAATGTTTTATTCAATTTATTGTAGCTACTGGTTATAGGTCCATGGTCCCCGGGTTGGCTCCTAACATGCGTAAGTTTATTCCTTTTCCTGTTGTAATTTATTCTTCACTGCTTTAACTTTCCAACGCTTACTCATGACCGAATGGCCGAAACTAAGTCCATCTTGAAGCAAGAGGAGGTACTCCGGTTGTGTAGTAAATACGGGGTAGATCTTGATACTTATGACCCTCAGGTTCCTACGGCCGCTAACCCCTATTCATCTCGACCTCCTTCCGGGTATTGCGCTGTGTACGAGGATCACTTTGACGGAGGTCTCCGTCTTCCCTTCTGCCCGGCCTGTGTGGCCGTGCTTGATTATTACAAACTTAGCACGGCCCAAGTAGCTCCTAACGGGATCAGGGGTATCGTAAGCTTTGCCATAATTTGTCGATTGGCGAAGGTTAAATTTACCGTGGAGCTTTTTCGAGCCTTTTATAAAGTTAAGAAGGTCAAGGACTATCTAGGCTTTTACTATTTCTCCCGCCGGGCTGGGAGACTTCGTTTAATGGCCGATGGGCCATCTTCTTATAAGGGTTGGAAAGATAGCTTTTTCCGCCAAGAGGGGGCCTCTAGTTTAAGCCGGTGTAATCCCATAGACCAGCCTAAGGATGCTTCTCCCCTTATTTCCGACGCTCGGTCATTACAAACCATCCAAACTTCGAGGGTTTATCTGAGGTACTTCCGGCTCTCCGAGCAGCTGATCTTGGCAGCCCGGCTAGCCGAGGCTGGTCCTGATCCCTACGTCCCCCTTGACCTCTCAGCTCAAAAAGCTTGTAGGCCTCATGCTTGTTATGTGCTTATTTTTACGAGAAAAACATTTATTCAGCGTTTCTAACGATTCTACCGTTTTCTATTTTGCAGTGGACGCCTTTGCAGACCTTTTAAATGCAGCTGATGAGAAGGGGCAGATGCAGCACGTTGAAGCAAAAATCCCCGGATGCCTTCTGCCAGAGCTGCGGGAAGTCAACTAAATCCAACCTCTGCCCGGATCTTGGCCAAACTGGAGGACAGCGTTGTTGATCAAGATCCGACCTTGGGTCAAAATCTCGGTCGTGTGTCTTCTGAGGCTGTTGACAAGGACGGGGCTATTTCTGACGCCTTCCTACCCGAGACCGACCTAGAGGGAAAGTCAAGCAAGAGTCCGGGTAGAGTCTTCCCAAGATCTGGCCCTGGATTTGATGGTTCGGTGGATAGGAGAAAGGTTCATGCCGCTAATGAACATGAAAAAATCTTGGCGATATCCGAGCAGGAGCTCGCTTCTGTTGGCCTCCAGACCATGAAATATGTAAGTACTGATTTACATATCGTGTTTCCCTTGAGTGCAAGGTTCCTCCTAACTTATGCATTTTACAGGGTGCCTTAGTCGGTCAGGAGCTGTATACTCGCCTGACCGAGTCTGGTTCTAACGTGAGCGAGCTGAAGAGCAAGATCTCCGAGTTGGAGAAAGCAGTTTCTGACCGTAATAAAGGCCTGAAGGCAAAAGACAAAGAGATCAAAGATCTGAAGAAGTACCTAAAGACTCAATCCACTGAGCTGAAGGCTTTCAAGACAAGCCATGCTGTTGAGCTTCAAGCATTTGTGGAGAAAGAGTCCCAGTTGCAAGAGAGCATGAACAAGCTCAAGCACGAGGTGGCCGAGTTGGAGGCTGCTGCTCAGTCTTATCCGGACAGGCACATGAAAGCTTCTGCCCAGACCATTAAAGACTTCAAAGCTTCTCCAGAGTTTCTTCGGGCTCTGAACCTGGTTTTTGCCCCGGCAGTTCAAGGTAGCTATACCACGAGGGTGGATGATGCTAGGGCTCTCTTTCCAGAGCTTTCTGTCACTGATTTGGCCAACAAGAAGTTTTACAAGCTGTGGGCCAATGAAGTGTACTCCACCCGTTTGAAGGAATTCCGGGAAGGAGAAGATGTTGTGGCAAAAGACCGTCCTAATCCGGTGAAGCCAACCTCTGAGGCTCAGACCTTTGTTTCAGCGCGTCCGTCCTGCGGACGTAGATAAAATTACACTGGTCCGACCTGTGGAACTCAATGCGCCCGTCCTGCGGACTTAGATAAAATTACACTGGTCCGACCTGTTGATCTCAGCGCGTCCGTCATGCGGACGTAGATTTAATAAAATTGAGTCTGACCCACGAATCTCAACGCGTCCGTCCTGCAGACTTAGATAAAATTACACTGGTCCGACCTGCGGATCTCAGCGCGTCTGTCATGCGGACATAGATAAAATTACACTAGTCCGACCTGCGGATCGCGGATCTAAGTGTGTCCGTTCTGCGCACTCAGATAAAATTTGCCTTTTGTCAATTTCAGCTAGACTCGGCCTGTAATACTTGAAAGAGAACACAAAACCCATAATGATAGCAATGAAAGAAAGATTTTTATTCGAATATTTAATACAATTTATTCAAACTTATTAATGCTAAATCCGGAACCTGTTCAGGCATAATACTTGCGCAAATTATTAGCATTCCAGCTTCTGGGAATAGTTCTACCTCCTGTGTCTGCTAGTTGCTAGGCACCTTTCCCATGCACTTTCACCACCTTATAAGGACCTTCCCCGTTCGGGTCTAGCTTCCATTGGGGCCCTAGACGGCTGACCTCATTTTCCGCAAGACCAGGTCCCCTACCTTGAAGTAGGTGTGTTTTACCTTGGAATTGTAATACTGAGAGAGTTGTTGTTTGTATCTTGCCATCCTGATGAAGGCTATGTCTCGCCTCTTTTCAAGGTCGTCATTCGCGTGCCTGAGCTCGCTCTCTTGATCTGTCTGAGAATATAGGTCGACCTCGGGGATGGGAGCCCAATCTCTGCAAGAATAACGGACTCACACCCGTATGTCAAGGAGAAAGGAGTTTCTCCAGTTGCAGAATTCGGTGGTTTTATAGGCCCAAAGGAAGTTAGGCAGATGCTCAACCCAATTCTCCCATTCTTCTTCCAGCCTCTTTTTTAGCCCTGTCTTTATGTGCCTATTGGTTTGCTCGACTTGCCCGTTGGCCCTGGGGTATCCTACCGAGGTAAAGTGTTGTACAATTTCCAGTTCGGAGCACTATTCATGAACCGTTCTTTCTTCAAAATGCATCCCGTTATAGAAATTAATATCTTTGGGATATCATACCGACATACAATGTTTTTCCACAAGAATTTTTGAATGGCCTTGGCCGTAATAGTAGTGAGGGGTTCAACTTCTACCCATTTTGTGAAGTAATCCATTACTACTACCAGGAACTTGTTGTTGCCCGGTGCTCGGGGCAATGGTCCAATAAGATCTACTCCTCATTGGTCAAAGGGCCATGAGGACACTATCGGGATCATTGGTTGTGAGGCTTGATTTGACACATTGTGGTGCATTCGACATGGTTTACATTTTTGGACTAACTCTTGCGCGTCCCGCTGCATAGTGGGCCAGTAATAGCCGAACAAGCGACACTTTCGGGCTAGGGTCCGAGCCCCCGGATAGTTCCCGCATATCCCTAAGTGGATTTCTCGAAGGATGTATTCTCCCTTTTCCTGTGTTACACATCTAATCCATGGGTCAATATACGACTTTCGATAGAGTATATCGTTAAACAAAGAGTACCTGGTCGCTAGGAACTTTTATTTTTTGGCATGAGTTCGGTCCGTAGGAAGAACTCCTCTTTTTAGGTAGGACACTATCCATCCAAGTTTCTTTCTGCGTGATTGGTTGCACTGCCCGCTCTTCGTAGCTTCTCTCTTGCAACTGTTCGACCAATACCTTCTTTTTGGACGCAAGCTTTAATACGCATCTGCTTGCTTATTTTGGGGCCGAGGGATTTGCTCTATATGTATCCCCTCGAAGTCCTTCCATAAAGTCCGAACTACGGCTAAGTATCTTTTCATGGGTTCTTCATTTGCCTCATATTCTCCCTTGACGTGACTCACAATCAGCTGGGAGTCATTATACACTTGCAATTTCTTTGCCCCAAGTTTTGTAGCCAATCGTAGTCCAGTGATCAAGGCTTCATATTCCGACTCATTGTTCATTGCTTGAAAGCTGAAACGCAACGTGTAGGGAAATTCTTCTCCCTTTGGACTGACAAGTAGGAGGCCTGCTCCAGATCCTTCTTTACTAGATGCTCCATCTACATAGAGTGTCCATTGCTCTTTTTTCGGCTCGGCTGCTTCTGATTAACAGTGATAGCCGTCCTTTCTGCTAGGAAATCGGCTAGAGCTTGGACTTGATCGCAGTTCGGGGGCAAAACTCCAGGTCATATACGGCCAGTTCCACTACCCATTTTGCTAACCTTCCTAATGTATCCGGCCGCGCTAATACCTGCTTCATGAGCTTGAAAATAAGGTCTCAATTTCCTCGAGGCATGAACCAATGCTAATGCTAACTTTTCTGCGTTAGTATATCGAACTTCTGGACCGTGAAGTGCCTTACTTACATAAAATATCGGCCGTTGGATGTGATCATGTTCCTTTACCAGCACAACACTTATAGCTTCCTCACAAACTGATAGATAAATCAGTAATGTGTCTTTTTCTTTTGGAGAAGTTAAGGTCGGCAACTCCATGAGGTAGGATTTCAGCTCTTCAAAAGCCCGCTGACTATCCTCGTTCCACTGGAAAAGCGTAGCTTTCTTCAAAATTTTAAAGAATGGAAGGGCACGTTGTGCCGATCTGGATAGGAATCTACTTAGGGCGGCCATCCCTTCCGTCAATCTTTGCACCTCCTTGATGCTCTTCAGTGGGGGCATAGTCCGCAATGCGTCTATTTTATCTGGGTTTGCTTTGATTCCTTCCTTTGAGATCATATATCTTAAAAACTTGCCCGACCTTACCCCGAATGTGCATTTCTTCACGTTGAGCTTCATCTGTGTCTGCCGGAGCACTCCACAAGCTTCTTTGACATCCTTTAGGTATTGGTCAAGAGTCTTGCTCTTGATCAATAAATCGTTGACGTACATTTCCATGCATCGGCCGATCTGACCATTAAAAATCTTGTTCACTGCCCTCTGGTATGTTGCTCCAGCATTCTTTAATCCAAAGGGCATGGTTATGTAATAGTATATCCCGAGCGCCGTTGTGAATGAGGTTTTCTCCGCATCGTTGGGGTCCATGGCTATCTGATGAGATCCTTTGTATGCGTCCAAAAACGCAAATACCTCAAAATCGACCGTGGAATCCACGAGTCGGACGATCATAGGAAGGGCATAACAATCTTTGGGGCAAGCTTTGTTGAGGTCGGTGAAGTCCACGCACATCCTCCAACTGCCATCTGGTTTCTTGACTAGCACAGGGTTTGCCAGCCACTCCAGGTAGACTACATGTCTGATTATATTCGCTTAAAGCAGTTTAGTTACTTCCTTCTGGATCGTGTCCATGCGCTCCCGTGCAAAATGTCTCCTCTTTTGTTGGATCGGCTTTCTGCTCGGGTCCACGTTCAGCTTGTGAACTGCACTGTCCGGGATAGACCAGGCATATCTTCAGTTTTCCACACGAAGACATCCCTGAACTCCTTGAGTATCTCAATGAGCTATTCCTTGTGCGGGTCGGGAATCCAAGCTCCGACTGCTATTGTCAGTTTGGGCTGGCCTTCCAAGAGGCAGACATTTTCCGCTTTATCTTCCGAGGACCATGTCTCCTCATCCTCCGGGAGAAGTTCCTCCACGAGAACATGTTGGGCCGCCGCTTCTCCATTGGTGATGGTAGCGTAGCAGCTCCTAGCTGCTTCCACGTCCCTTTTAATCACCACTGACACATCCAGTGTGGGGAACTTGAGGCTTTGTGAGCTAAAGAAATGAAAGCTCGGATGTCGATTAAGGCTGGTCGTCCTAAATTGACATTATATGAAGATGGAGATCGAACGATGGCATAACTGATCCTCAAAGTTCTGCCTCTTGGCTCTTGGCCAAAGGTAGTAGCTAGCTCAATCATTCCTATAGGTAGAACAGACGTTCCAGCGAAACCGAATAATGGCATTGACATGGGTGTTAACTCTCTGCTTTCTAGCTTCATTGCTTGGAAAGCGTGGTGATACAGTATATTTACCGTGCTTCCGGTGTCCACACAAACTCTTTTTACCAGGTTTCGATCGATCACAATTGTGATTACCAATCCTTCGTTATTCGTCATCAAAGGAAAGGGGTCCCGGGGACCGTATGCTACTTCTCCGGAGAGTCGTTGTCTTTTATTGAGAATCAGCAGTCCTGTTGCTGTCTTCCCTATGGCCTCGGTAAAATTATGGAGGCTCGAGCACTATTCGATGTGTTACCTTCATCTTTACCACCATCAGCGATTGGAGTCCTATCAATATTCAATGCTTGATTTTCTTGGGACTTTGACATTATCACCGAGTCTCTTAAACCATAATAAATTACCAGTAGAATGCCCTCCTTCTAGCGCCAATTGACGAAACAAAATTCGTCGGGTATAAAATCTAGGCCGTTTAATCTAATGGTAACTGAATTAAGGATGAAAACAAGAGAAGTATGAATAGGGGGAAGGATTTTTTGGGGTGACTTAGACTGAGCCTGGGATTTTCCCAGGTTGCCTACGTATCCAAAGTATCAATTGGAATCAAGTCTTCCGTAGTTCTTAGTAACGTTTGTATAAGGAACATTTGTGCCCTAGGCCTTCATGGGTCGTGTCCCTCATGGACCTTCCTTTCGTGTCTCACAAGTACAATTAAACCGTAATGATCCCTTAATTTTAGGAGATAATCTCGGTATTCAAATGATAAAGATCAGAGTCTTAATGTCTCAGGACTTATCTAATAATTATACAGATAAATGTGTGTTTATCATTACACGCTCTGGCCGGCCTGCGGTGAGCAACCGAGGTCCGTATGATCGAGCTGGGCAGGTCTGCCTCTATCTCGTCCTGACCGACCTGCGGTGGACAGAGGAACGACCTGAGCAGCCCCCTCCTTTGGAGGAGATCGGCCCTTAGGCCTACAAAGGGACTCTTGGTCCTTAAAGTTAAGCTTCTAGCCCTATTTCTATCGTGACACGTGGCGTGGTGAAATCTGGTATCGTCAGTGGTCCATGCCAAGATGCCTTCAGAACCTATCTAGCCAACCACCATTTGAATTGCAAAACATTTATCAATTTCAATTCGGGCTAATGCACCTTGTACCCTTTCCGTTTTAAATCTCTTTCAGGCCATTGAGAGACATGAACCGCCAGACACACCTTTTGACATTCCCTCTTCTGTTTTGGTGTTTCGATAACAATTCGTTACACCGGTTGAAATGTCTGCTTTGTTTTAACCTTTTCATTCCCTCATAAGGAATAACCTTGAGCACTTATTCTTTAGCATTGTATTATTCCCCACGAGTAGTGCAACCTTGAACCCTTGGATGGGATCATCAATGATCTTTTAAACTTCTCTTGAAAGTTGAATTCATTTTATGAAATCAAGCTTCCTGCGACATTTCTTAAGTGTCCTTTCCCCTTTCACTCAAAAGCTTGTTTATCGCAGACCCATCTTCAAAACATTTGACCTTCCTTTACAATATCTTGAGGAAATTTTTATCATCTTTCAGTCTGGAAATAACCTGTCTTTGACTAATGCAAACTTGGACACTAATTGACAAGTTTTATTTCATTATGAGACCTTTTGGTGTACTCGTTTTAGCCCTGTAACTTCATGTTGAGATCTTTACCCTCTTCATGATTTCTCATTTGTTTAGTCTTTCAGCTGCTCAATCTTGCACTTTTACTTTGTTTTCTTGTTGTGGGATGATTCCTCAACAGCATTTATGCGAACGGGGGATTTCTCTTAGTTCGCCAACAGACATTCTGTTTATCAAATCATTAACGATTAAGGTCACTTGCTAAAAACGTTCTTAAGTCTTATATTCGTTTCCTCTTGCATCAAATGTTCCCAAGACCATCATGTGATGTTTCTCTTAACGTCCCCACTTTCCAAGGGCTTACGTAAAACCTCATTATCTTCCTTCCAAGCGGCTTCAGCTTCTTTTGCCGACTGTCGTATCTTGCAAAAATTCACTCTCTCAAAAGAAACTCATCTGCAAGATGTTCTTTTGTTTTTCCTTTTGGTGATTATCTTTTATACTATGATACAATACTCATCTTTCAATTTCAAACCAATTTCAAACTTTCTTCGACCTGGAGTCATCTTGTTTTGTTTGTAACCTAAGCAACCACCCTTGTTTCAAGTGCATTCTGTTTTTCTTTGGCTTATCAAGTTGACATACCACCATGGTTCCCAACTTGTCACTTTTCAATTTTCTCGGTTTTCCAAGCAAACCCTTATTAAAAAAATCTAACCGATGAAGGTTAAGTCCATGCCAATTGGTCTTAAGTTCAAACGTTCATCTCCCTTTGTGTTGTTCGTACCACGTTTCAGCTTTTGTTGTTTCCCACATCGTTTCATCCTCAGAACTTTTGTAAGATATTTTATATCTTCTCTTTTCGCCAGCGTGAGTTCCCTTTTTGCATCACCGTAGCGTTTAAGAGGTCGCCGTCTTGGAGACTCTTCTTTGCAACACTTTTTACATAAGTGTGCTCTCACTAACCTCACCGCAAGAAGTGGATCGGACCGTCAGAGAGAAAGTATAGCAAATGCGTGTTTCTTCCTTCCTGAAATGTCTCATAAATCCTTCAGTTGGGATCCTTACAGTTCTACAGCAAGCTTGCGTCGCAGTGGTGGCGGCTGAGATCGAAAGAAGTCAAGTGTGGCAGAAGTTGTGTATCAGTTGGGAAGTTTAAGCTTTCTGGGTATAAGCTAGCAAGAGCAAGTTAAGTATGCCATACCGCTGATTGCATGATCCGAAATAGTTGGTGAGAACGTGAAGAAACAAGACGAAGATCTAGTTGTGGTCGGTTACAAGAGAGTGGTCAGAACCAAATCATCCAGTGGTTATGGGTTAGATGAAGATGGCAACCTTCGGCATCAGGAATAGGCTTCGTGTTTCGAATATGGAATATTTGAGGAAGACCGCAATGAAGATAGTATTTGGTTCGTCCCGGAGCAACAAGGATGTGTAGAGAGTTAAAGTTGTGCTACTGGAGTCCTTCTATGAAGGTAGAGATAGCAGAGTTTACTTACAACAACAGTTACCACGCTAGTGCCCAGTTATCACCGTTTGAAGCTCGGCATAGAAGAAAGCATAGAACGCAAATTTTCTAGGATGAAGTGGAACAGTGACAGATTAAAGGACCGGAGTTAATACGACAAGCCAACGAGAAGATTGAAGTGGATCGTCGTAACCTCAAGATGGCTCAAGACAAGTAGAATAGTTGGGCAGGCGTACGAAGATGACCGTTAGAGTTTGAAGTGAAAGATAAAGTGTATTTAAAGGCGTCTCAAATAGGAAGAGTAAGACAATTTGTGCGGACATACAAATTAAGCCCGAGATGTGAAAGTCCTTACGTGGTATTGGCCAAAGTTGGACCTTTAGCTTATCCGTTTGAAGTTACCAGGATCTCTTTCCCGAGTGCAGAATGTCTTTCATGTGTGTCAATGTTAAGGAGATGCTTAACCGACATTGATGTGGAAGCAAGCATTGGCCATGAAATGGTTGAAGAGAACTTGACATACATGGAAGAATCAGTTGCACCCAATAACGGAAGATGAAGGAAGTCAAGACTGAAAAAGTTCAACTGCTCTTGGTTTAGTAGAGCAATCACACTACGGTAGAGACGACATGCGTGTTAAAAGACGTTATGGTTTGCGGAGTTCCAGAGTTCAAGAACCTCCCAAGCATATTCAGTTTCGAGAACGAAACTTGTTTTAAGGGGGATGTAACATCCCGAAATTTCAAGACGAGTTTAAATGTAAAATGGAATTTAATATATTTATTTTTCTATTTTATGTTAACCTAAAAGTTAATAATTAAAAATGATTTAATTATTATAAAAGAGATTTAATTAAAGGTTTTATTTAATTAAGCCTATAAAAGGAAAATAATCCCCAAAAATCTTCATGTATTCGCCGCAAGTTCTGATAAAAATACGATGGAGGCAACACAGGAGATGCATGAAAGGGAAATAGAAGAATTTTCAATTTCGCGGCTAATCCGTCGGGATTTTGGGCAGACCACAGAAGACGGAAATCATCGTCTCTTCGCAACAAACGTTTCCACACCAATTGTTCTCAATTCCGTAAGACTTCAGTTTAGCCTTAAAATTGGAATCTTGGTCGTTTTTCAGAAAATTTTGAGCTTTATTGGTGTAGAGGGTTGTATATAATCGTAGAATATTGTTATTGGATCGTATGTTGTTCATAGGAGTTGTAGAATCGAAGGATTCAAACTTTTGCATTTGATTCTCTTTTAAATCGCTAAAAGGTAAGAGGGTGTTCTAAACAGATTTGTTTTGGGTTGTATTTCGTGCATATTCATATTGGATTGTATATGAATGTTTGTTGGAGGTATTGTGATGTATTAGTGCCTAAAAGGTACTAATTTTGGGTTAGAATGGCTGGGAATTGAGCTGGAAGTCGAACAGGGACGAAAACGCAGAAAAACTGCTCCAAGGCTCCATGGGCGCCGGCCTATGATCCCGTGGGCGCCGGCCTATCGAGTTCAGAAAATTACAAGTGTGATAGGCCACCGCACGGGCGCCGGCCTATTGGTAGGCCAATTCCATGGGCACCGGCCTATGGGACAGGATTTTCCAGAAAATTTCCAAAAGTTTTGGGCGTGCGCCTATCACCTGAAAGTGCTATTTTGCCTTATTTTGTGTTCCATTCGATATGTTATGGCTCTATGAACATAGGCCACTTCCTGAAAGCAATATTTAAGCATATTTTTGTGTGTTATTCTCTTTGACTTGGTGTGCATGTCTTTGAAAACATTCAATGATACTTTGCAATGTCTAACTACGACTTCTAATAGCCTTGGCTCAGCACCACATTTGAGACCCCCTGCAGGGAGAAGGTGGGAGCACCAGAATACGTTATTTAGGCCTTGTGGGACGTTGACTTAGTAGTCAATAATCTCTTTACAACGTGCATGGTAGTGTAACTAGAATGTCTAGGACTAGATATCCATACAAAGCCTTCTATGTGAATGGATCATGTGGTTAGACTTAAACTCGTAAATTACATACATGTGTATCTAAAAACTAAAACATTTTCGTCATTGGTAAGGCTCGTTTACTTTTCTAAGCATGAGGACGATTACAGATACACTTGAGGCTGTGTGTCAAGGGATGCGTGTAACTCCCACACTGAGACCTATGTCCGTGCCCCTAGAGAGGTGCATACCATGTCGTGGTGCAGTCTCACCCTGCGAAGTGCCTTTTGATATTGATGTAACAAACCTTATTTGTGCAAGGATGTACTACAGAGCTAGTAGAGGGTGAGTGAGATCTACTGTTCAAGCTATGTAGGAGTGATTGTAGAAAGTAATCATGTTATATATATGTATGTATTGTCATTTATTGTAACCGTTTCTTCTACCCTTACTAAGTACGTATATACTTACCCCTTCTTCTTTATTGTCCCCACCCCGAGAATGTGGTATATTTGTAGGTTGTTTTCGATGTCATTGAGGAGTGACCCGGAGATGATGCAGATAAAGTATGTTGCTCTTTATTCAGTTTATTTTTGGGTATAGACTCTCTTATCCTTTCTAATGCTAGAAATCGATGAGTTCAGTTTTTGGATATCAAGTTGTAATAGGTTAAATGTATTTGACGGTTATAGTAAAGTCTATCGGTTGTTTGATGATGTAATAGATGCAGTATGTGTTGCTTTCGATCGTTTATCGGTTGTTTTAGTTACCCAAGACTGTCGTTTTGTCTTCCGCCTTGTTCTCTACTGTTTGGTTACGTAAGACTTATGTATATAATTAGATTAAACTAATTATATGCGTGTCGGGCGTTTTTTTCTGGATAAGAACTCGGTATCCTGGACAGGGTCATCACACTCCTATATGACTTTTGATATACGCTACACCACTGCATACTTATAGGCCATTGGTCAACAATCAATCAGTGGGTCCCACAATGATCGATGAACTACAAATATATACTGCGAGGAGGAAGAAGAGTGGGATGAAAGAGAGCTTACAAATCCAAAGCCATCAGTCTTATATGTTGGTCCAACCATTTTGTACTCGGATCCATATTTATCCAGAAGGAGCTTCACGTATGGAATTTCATCCATTATAGCATCAAATCCTCCATTTTTGCTTCCTTTACTCAAGCCATAATGGATGTCCTCAATACTTGCGTATTCCTTAAGCTTTGATTCGCTAAAATGCAGTTGGTTTACCAGATAATCTTTCACAAAGGAACCTTCTTGGTATCCAACATATATGTCCTGAGAAAGTTTGAAATTTAATTGTTCTACTGTAAACATTGATGATAACTTTGCGGTGTAGCTCTGCATCACAACGTAGGCCATATAAAGCCATACCACCAACACGAACCTTGACCAGTCGGTGTTCACCATGTTCCCTAAATGGCAGAAGAACAAGCTTAATTTTATTAATCCAAATGATTAATTAATAGCGTGTTTCAATTCATTACATTGCATCTCATTACAGGAGTCATAAGAAACAACTTACTCTCAGGGAAAGCAAGAACTGCAACTGGAAACCAAAATATCAGTCCATTGTGCTCTTCATGCGGCCTTACATTGTCTGCATTGTGCTCTTCATGTGGCCTTACATTGTCTGCATTCGAGATTGCAGGATGCTCCAACATGTGAAGGACAATCCCAATAAATATACATGTGGCAAGGATAGCAAGCCAAAGATTCCATCTAAAAGGTTTGAAGAAAACCCACATGTCCCTGTCTTGTTTATTTCTTACAACCATTACAGTTCCCGATTCAGAATATGGCAGTGTAAAATCTACATATGCCGCTCGATCAGCCACTATTGTAGTGTCTCCCACCACAATATCATACTATTACTCAAAAAAAAAAAAAAAAAAAAACAGCCATTAATTTCATGATTCAAACTACACTAAGAAAACAAATGGGATTGTACCATTTCCTCATCAGAACACAGAAAAACAATTATCTTGATGTTAAATTGGTTCTTTAACCGCATACTGCAATACATAAGCATGAAGGTTTGAAAACAGAAAAAATGTGATGCAAATAATATAAGCTAAGATAAAAGGATATCTTAAGAGGAGCTAACCTTAGCAGAAATGTTGTGAACGAGATCAGTGTATGTTCCCATAGCAGATCCACTGTCATCAACAAAAGCCATGAAGTCATAATCAAGCTGGAATGGTAGCAACTTTAGCGCAGAGAGGAATATATCTATAGAAAACCCGGTGGCATTTGTATGATTAGTCAGGGGATCTTCTGTGACTCGCACAAATTCTGTGAAACCTGTTTTCTTAGGGATTCCTACTTTAAGTTTCCCAGATGGAATAGCCCAACCTTTTGGCGTTACAACCGAATCTCCAGGCCATACAATGGTTCTTAGTTCCTTTATAGAAGTTGAGTATCCTTTATTTTTCAGAAATGGCTTTCACAGATATTCCTCCATCAGGTGTCCAATAACCAATTGTTCTGCCTCCTGTTCCAATCACATTGAATATCTCTAACGATGAAGGTCTCGGTTTCCCGTTAGTTAACTTGAACTCCCCACTCAATCCTTCAAAACTTACATCAAACAGTTGGTGGAGAAGTTTTGGACCAAAATTGGAGGTGGCCAAACTTGAGAAATAATTTCCATTTCCTCCATTTTCAGCTCTTGAGAAACTGGATTTCATCGGTCCTACCATTTCAGCTGCCATAGCCAACGCCCATACGGTATCATAAGCCAATAATCCATACACATTTAGTGAAGTTTCAAGCTTTGAATGAATCATCTCCTCCCTCCACCCTTCTCTGAAGCTCTCCAAGTTTTTAGAATTGGGAACAAAAGATCTTATGCCTATAACACCTTCCATGGCTTCAATGACCGTAGAATCCAGAGAATTCAGAAGGTTACCAATGCTATCAGTCACAATCCAGGCATAATCTTTTTCCATCATTCCAATAGTTTTCGCCAACAGAAACAGCCTACCACCAAGAGCAGGTTTCATATGCACCAACAACACCCTATTTTGCATTAACATCACCCTATTTAGGTCTCTCTTGATTTCGTTATCACTTGCTGAGGGAGATACCGGAATCATGGAAGAGAACCTAATATCAAACACTTGGAATGCATTACTCAACTCCGAGTAGAATTCTCTACCACTTTCAGTAGCTTCATACAAAACAGTAACTTCATTCCAATTAAATCCTTTGCAGATTGCGGCAAGAGCTTTCAATTGGTTAGAATTATCAGGTGTAGTCCGAACAAAGTATTGGTTTTGTGGATCCGAAACAGATTGGCTTCTCGAAGTGAAGGAAATAACGGGTACTTGAACTCTTCTTGCTAGCTCTACAATCAAACTTCCATGGTTTAATTTCTGTGACCCTACAATTCCGTGGATTTCTTCCTTTTGTAGTAATTCCAGAACTGCATTTTTTGCAACAGAAATGAAAGCGTGCACGTCAATAAGCTCCATCACCTTCTCAAAAAAAATATAAAAAAAATTTAAAAAAAAACCTCCATCACTAGTAATGGACCTAAAGTGTGTCGTTTACAATATTGTGATCATTTTTATTGTGGCATTATCAATACTCAATTCAGTTAATCAGCGCTAAAAGTTGTAAGGGTGCACCTAACGTAGTTTTAGTGTGTGGGGAGCACCGTTACTTATAGATGACATAGTCGATGTTTATAAAAGGTTGGTCAAGTGTGTGTCGTTAGGCGAGCTCTGACGTGCAGACTTATGTTGAGGCCGCTGCGAGTTTTGTCCGAGTTGATGGCGAGATGGGGAGCGAGCTGGTCGGCGCGTTTATCGCGTTGTCTTGATAGATCACGAGAGCTTGTGGTTGCGCGAGGCAGGCTCTGTTTATGGTGGGTGAGTTAACTGGTCCGCGGGTTTCATCTTTTACTGGGCTTACGTATGGGCCAGGCTTCGGATTAGCGGGCTTTGTGTCGGGCCTGGCGTATCAATGGCCCCCTACTTTATGACTTATTTAAGAATACGCCGTGAAGAAAGCTCTTGTCGGTTCTTGGTTAAGCCGGGCCGAACGTTGCTAATAGGGCGACTTGGTGTCAGTGCTGAAAAGCGTAATGACATGATTGAACCACGATGAAGCAAACAAACTCGAGGTGTCAATGCTTAATCGCAAAAAGACGCATTTGGTGCCCTGCTGAAGCGGACGAGCTCAATTTGCCATGCTAGATCGTGTAAGGCATCATGAGGTCCTGCTGAAGCGTTCGATTTTGCTCTTATTTTGAGAAGACGAGCTGATGAATGATGGCGGGTCGGACACAACGAGCTATGGGACGTTCGTTCTCCTGTCGAAAAGGCACTTGACAGCTGTCAGACACTGGATCATCCGGTCTTTTTAACTGGTTGTCGTATTTCAAGGAGAATGCTCATAATGACCGAGAAAGCCAAAGACAGTTGCCGTAATTGCCTTTTCGAAATCTGAAATGGTTCGGGATCCCCGACTCGGACTCCTATATAAAGGAGGGTTGGCAAACACTTGAATACTTTTGCGTTTTTGAGTATTCATCGAGCAAGCGTTTCCGATAACCCTGTTGAAGATTCCGGTGGGTGAGCGCTTTTTCAGTCGCCGTTCAGTACTTTCTTATCAACTTTCCAGGCCTTTACTTCGTTTCTCCAGGTAAATCTATTGTTCTTGCCTTTGTCTTTGAATTCGCAATACATTTTAGGCTCTCGACATGGCCTCTTAGGCATTCGTAGCAGAAGCCCTATATGGTGCCCTATCCCTAAAATGAAGATAAAAAATAGAGTTTATCCCAAATAGCTCCCACAGCAAAGTCTCTATCCTTATTTATTTTTAGGGATATGAACAGTGCATCCCTACTTGTGAGGATGCACTATTCACCTCCCTAAATATATTTAATTATTAAAAATTATAAGGATAAGGATATGTATGCTACTGGAGTAAAATAATAAATATTTAATGTGTATGAATGGAGTTGTGTGGTAGAATATGTATTATTTAATATTATTTGAAATGTTATAGGGTTGAGGATAAGGATGCTGTTGTGGAGTGTTTTGGATTATGATGTTGTGAAATAAGGATATGTATTATTTTATATTATTTTAGAGAAAAAATATGGCCATTCTCACGTGAATACCCTTATTTATGAGTTTTATTCCTCCTACCGGTAACCCGTGTGAACACCGTACGGCCCCTTCTAGGGGCGGAGCTACTGAGGCCCTAGGGGCGCGTGCCCCCCCCCCCCTCAATTTTTGAAAATTTACAAGTATACCCTTATATATGTTGATATTAATTCAGTTTAAAATATATATTTTCCAGTCGCCTAAGATAAGCAATGTGAATGACCGGCGTAGTTGTTAGGTATTAGTTTTAGTCCCAAATGTCAGGGTATCGATTCCCCTTGACTGCAATTTTTACCATTTTCTTTGAAATGAATATTAAATCTATGTTAGCAAAATAAATTAAAATTATTAGGGAAACTTGAGTTTCTATGCCCGAAAAGTAAAATATTTGAAAACTATGCGTCGTAGGAAGATGTTTGGAAACTATACCTATGTCCGACGCATGAGCGACGAACGAGTCACACATGACCACTGAGCGACGCATGCGCGACGCATCATGCACGAATCACACAAGGCATATTTTGTCAAATTTTTTACTTTTTAAGCATATATTTTCAAGTTTTCCAATTATTATATAAAATATTGATGTGATTTTGCTCTAAGTTAAAAGAATGATGTAAAACATACGACTTTAGTTCCTCAAAAAAAAACATACGACTTTAGAGACACTCATTATTCAACATTTTGAATAATAAATTAAGTTCATTAGCACTAGCGTGTGTGGGTTCTTAAAATTTTCTATAAAGTTACGGAAATAATATATAGGGAAATTTCTACTTTATAAAATTTAAGTCGGCGACTATAATTATTTTTATCGCGGTGCATGTTTTCTAAAACGTTATTTCTATGGAATTTGATGGAGAGTTATGCCCCCCCCCCCCCCCCCCCCTGAATCGCAATCCTGCCTCCGCCACTGGCCGCGTCTGTTGGTTGTCTTGCGCAAAACCGATGACCCTTAAGGTGCCTATCTACCGTATGAATTTCGTTATCTCTTGTCGTTTATATAGTTCCCTTATTGAATTTAGGCTTAGGGTTACGGCCTTTTTGATTACGGAGTGGCAAGGTGTCGAGATGGGCGGACACGTTCGTCTCGGCCTAGCCTTGAGTCTTGGCGATTAACCTTCTATCTCGCCCATTTTTTCAAGCGATGTCTCAAAAGATTGCAAACGATCTCGATCATCACGTGGAGTCGCCTAGCAAGGTGAGGTAGCTGAGCAGGCAGAGGTCCCAAAATTAATCCCTTTTGTAGAGAATGATCTCCGAATAAAAAACCGGGATATGTATGAAAGAACGGTAGCAAGAGCGAAACTAGGATATCCCTACTGATGAGCACCTATCAAACTATTTTGATATAAGCGCCGTCTATAGGTTCTTGTACTATGATGGCGGAGACGGGGATGGTTATCGCGATCACCTGGATCAGATCCTTGTTCACTTTGATGCTATAAACAACGGACTCAGGGGATCCGTTTTTCGTCAAATTTCTTGAAGAGGTGGGGGCGGTGCTGAGCGACTTAGTGCTGGGGTCGGTTCGCGTCATATCTACGTACATAGCTTTGAACCGATTTCTTGGATACGAGCCGTCTCTTCAAGTGTTATGTTCCTTTTTGTGGTGAGTCTGAAGGACGGGTTAATCACCTTGGGGAGTCAGGCTGGTAGAATGAAGCTTTTCCACCCATTTCCCAACAAGGTCCAACAGTGGAGTGAGCGGTGCCTCATGGTTGAGTCTTGCGTAGGCTGGCCATTTGAAAGGCGACGTGCGAAGTCGGCCGCGGTGCCGAATCATCTTAAACCAAGCAAAATTTAATAGTTCGTGATCGCCTTTTCAATGAGGAATTTGAAAAGAGGCTCGGCTGGGATGGTAGCGCTTAGGCTCGGACGTTCAGCTGGCGAGCTCTAGTGACTAGTCATCACCATAATGCTCTAGTTTGGATAGCCGGGTCGGGTGATGCAAACAAGCAGCCCTTGATCAAGATCATTCATGTTGGCCCCGACTATGACTGGTATGCTGCATGTCATGTCGGCCAGCATCTTTTAGATTGCGGCCGTTGTGGTCGCGGAGCCTGGTAAGCGTCTGGGTTCGTCTTTCGTGCGTCAAATGCCTTGTGGTGTTCTGTCTTTCATTCATCTGCTGAGTTTGTTTTTTGTAGCAAGTATGGACGCGACTAAATTGCGAGCGGCAATGCCGAGGTTAGCCGAGCAGCAGAAGGCCGCCCTTGACACACTTTTGTCGGAAGGTCTGATAGTAAATCCGTATATGGTTACGGTTGGCCCCACGGCTGTCAACAAAGTTTGACGTCGAGGCGGTGATACTAGCCTAGGTCGAACCAGAAGTAATGATGTTCAAGATCAAGTTGACAATCCTGGTAAGGGTAGAGGCTGGGGTGCCAGCGTTGTTGTTTGAGATCAAGCCCCAGTGGTAACCCTTGATGTGGGCAAGATCGCTGTGGAGGATAGTTCTGATGAGCTGGGTGAGGAGGAGAACGCCCCAAATGCTAAGAGGGACAAGAGGCCGAGAACTGATGATGGCGTCGGTACTTCGACTGCGACTGTTGGGGACCCGATGTCCCAAGAAAGCATTACCCTCGACCCACTTACTGAGGTGGAAGTCGACGATCAACGTCCTAACGGAGCAGACTTGTCCGGGGGAAATGTGGAGCGTGTAGAGTTGAGCTCAAAAGTGACTCCGTCTGTGGGAGTTGGTGCTGGAAATGTTTATCCACCCCCCAAGGATGGCCCAGCGTGGTTAGTGTCCTTTTTCTGTCCTCTAGCGACTCGCCAGGAGGGCAAGGTTATAGCCGAGGCGCTGATGGACATGACCCTGGTTAAAAATTTGGATTTTACCCATCTCGATGGGCCGACCATAGAGGCTGGAGCTGGTCTGGCTAATCGTGTTTTGATGAATGATAAAGTAGAGCACTTCCTTGAGCATCCTGATGACCTATACGAGTCATGGGTGCCCTTTTGATCTCGGTTATTCACCTTGTATGACAGTCTCGTCTTCATATATGTTTTCTGTTTATCGAACTGATTGTCTCTTTCGTATTTTTCACATGGCAACTGCAGCAAGGTGCACTATGCACGCTCGTCAGGAGCTTTAGAATGAGCATAAGAAGCTGGTGCAGGATCATGCTGTCTCGATCCAAAACATTAGCATACTAAAGAATTCACTGAAGGAGGAGAGTTTTTAAGTGAGTTGGGCTGATATTGCTTGCAAAGCTGCCGTTAAGGAGGCAAACAAGGCCACGACTGAGCTGAGTAAGGCACGGGACGGCCTGACCGACAATCTGTCTAAGAAAATCAAGGAGGTAGATCTCGTCAGAAATGAGAGAGATGATGCTAGCATGGCTTCAAAATATGCCTTTGACCGAGTTACCATAAACGAGCTGAAATCTAGCGAGCTCGCCAAGAAACTGGCTAATACTGAGGCTCAGATAATGGCTAAGGCACGGGATGCATGGGCTCATATTGTAGAAGATTTCAGGAAGTCCCCTGAGTATACCGAGGCACTGCAAAACATCAAACGGAAAGTCTTTGTTCAAGGCCTCTCTCATTGGGCGAGATCTTTGAAGCGGAACAAGCAAGAATATGCCCCCTCTATTCAACAGGTGGCAGTGTGGGCCAACCTTCCGTTGTATGACCCGACGTTAAAGCCCTTTCATAGTTCCATCCCATATAATGATGCTGAGCTCGAGTATCATGCCAAGAGGTTGAGAGAGGCAGGTGCAGAGGCTTGGACCCCCTCCTGAGACCGAGTCAGAGAATTTGGTTGCACTGATAAAGGTCGTCGAGGGAGCAAGCGGCGACTTTCCGCCCTTATAAGGGATTCGAATCGGCGAACCATTACTTTGAACGATTTCTATTATTTGACCTCTTCGTCCGTGTGTTCTGGCCTTTCATTTTGTCAACATACTTGTTGTATTGCTTTGATTTTTTTGGTATTTCTTGCATGTATTTCCTATGTCTTCGATTCCAGCTTGCATGTGTTTTACCGAAAATTTCTTTGAAGATTTTTCTGACTTGCTGCACCCGCGATAGGATCTCTGAGCTAGTGTAGTGCCCCTTATATGTAGCAAGGTTGGGGGGCGTACATGTGTGATCTTGATAGAAACAATGCAGAGTATACTTCGCACTTTGTGATGTTTGAGGTGTAAGCGCCGCTCTAGTTTCAGAAATAGCATCATCCAAACGAAAATTTTGAAGAAGGACGGCGGAGATCAGAGTTTGACGTTTTAAGGCCATCGGAAACTAGCAGAGGCCGTGACACACGCACTCGATGCGTCAATGCTAAATCACGTAGAGCCGCATGAGCTCGCGCTGAAGCGAGAGGGCTGGATATGTCAATGCTTAATCGCGTGATGACAAGTTTGTGCCGTGCTGAAGCACAGGAGCTCGATGCATCAATGCTTAATTGTGTAAAGTCGCATGAGATCGCGCTGAAGTGGACGGACTGGATATGTCAATGCTAAATCACGTAATGACATGTTTGTGCCGTGTTGAACCACACGAGCTCGATGCGTCAATGATTAATCGCATAGTCGCATGAGGTCGCGCTGAAGTGGATGGACTGGATATGTCAATGTGTATACACGTAATGACATGTTTGTGCCGTGCTGAAGCACACGAGCTCGATGCGTCAATGCTTAATCGCGCAAAGTCGCATGAGGTTGCGCTGAAGCGGATGGACTGGATATGTCAATGCTTGATAGCGTAATAACTTTGTGCCGTGCTGAAATGCACGACATCGATGTGTCAATGCTTAGTAACGTAAAGTCGCATGAGGTCACGCTGAAGCGGACAAGCTGGATATATCAATGTTCAGTCGCGTGATGACATGTTTGTGTGTGCTGAAGCACACGAGCTCGATGCGTCGAATCTTAATCGTGTAAAGTTGCATGAGGTCGCGCTGAAGCGGGCGGACTGGATATGTCAATGCTAAATTGTGTAATGACATGTTTGTGGCTCCTCGGCCTTTGTGTAAAAAGAAAAAAACGACCAAAGCGCATCGAGGCTTCGTTAACTCTAGTGCTCCGCCGTTTTTAGTGAATTTCCCGTCTCGCTAGGCGGGTTGGTGGATCAACCTTATTGGCATTTTGATCGTGCTTGTAGTGATTGAGTGATCCATGGGAGACCAATTTTTCAATTTCTCTCTTGAGCTGTTTGTGCGATTCGGTGTTATGACCGTGATCTTTATGGTAATCACAGTATTTTGTGGCGCCTCGCCTTAGGCGCGGGTCAGGTCTTATGGTATGAGAAGCGAGGAGGTCGTCTTTTACTTCATGCATGATTTGAGCGAGAGGTGCATTGAGTGGATTGTAATGCTCTTCTACGAATTTCTCAGGCTTTCTGAAATCCCGATTTCAGCCAGCATTTTCCTTGGGTGGAGTAGTCTCAGCCTTAGCTTTGCCCTTGTTTGAGGATGGAGGTGGTCGAGGCTCGGAAGTGCCCTACTTTCAGGCCACCCGGAGCATGTCTTGCAGGTTCTTCAGTTGGCGAAGGGCTAACTCGGCTTTTAGCTAACCCCTCACAAGCCAGCTCTGGAAGCTGTTCATTACGACCTCATCGCTTAGTCCTCTTGTCTGTTTACACTCTAGTGAACCGCTCGTAATAGCTTTGAACTGATTCATTCTCACCCTGTCGGATTTCGTATAGGTCAGATTGAGTTTTCTTCGGCTGGCCCGCTAACTTGAATTCGGTGATGAAATTGTCCTGGAGATCGCCCTAGAAGTGGATATATCTGGCAGGCCAGGTGCGCGTATCCAAGATGTGGCTTTGTCCTGCATGGCACCCACAAAGGATATACACCATGCAGATTCATTTTTGGCTGCTAGAGAGACCTTAGTTTGGAATGATGACAGCCAATCATAGGGGCAAGTAATCCCGGTATAGCTTTGGAATGTGGGATAATGTATCCCTTCAGGCGCGGTGTCCAAGATTTGTTGGTCCAGGACGTTTGTTTCCCGATAGGGTACATTATTTCCCCTTATTATCCTTTTGCAGTTCCTCAACCTGTTACTGGGGCCTGGTGATTTGTTCTTCGAATGGGTTTGGGTCATGGTGTCTGAAGTTGCATGTTGTCCGGGAGCCCTTATTTTGGTGACTAAGTTCGCCCTGTTGATCTCCTAGCTTTGCTCGCACGCTCCTATGAGTAGACTGGGCCTCGTCACTTTTCTCTTTTCTTGGCGGTTCATCGCGATGCTCAGGAACGAGTCCTAGATGCTCGCTGATGAGCATATTTTCCCTAGGTGGTTTGATGGTGGAGTGGACGCTTCCCTCTCGGTTGGTGTGATGGGAGGGAGGACCATGTGGTTGCACTGGGAAGTCTACGTATCTATCCGTAATAGGCGACCTCAGTGGGGGAACGAACTCACTGATCGACAATATCGGCTTTCCGAGGCGGATAAGCTCTATGTTGGTCTGATGGATCCTTTTAGCATAAATGGCATGGCGAGCAATTCTTTCATGTAGAGCTCGTCGTATGCTTCCGCCTCCTCACGGGGAGACGGCTGATATGAGCATGCCGGCTAGGATGCGTTAGCCGCCTCTTTCCCCTTTCCTGCTCAACGACAGTGGTTAGAGTTTATTTGGCCATGTTGTTCGGGTGATCCTGCACGTCGTACTGATGGATGTCTTCACCCGAAGGGTCAGATAACCGTCGATCAGCGGGTTTGGGGTGCACGGTGTCGCGACAGGCTTGCGATCCCTCTAGTCGAGGTCGGCATTGTCTTTCTTTTTCCTAGCGGATGAAAGTCCGTCATTTCGGACGATGCTCGTTGATAATGGTCAACTTGGTATTATGTTATACTATCAACTTACCCTATATTTGTGTTCTCAATGATGATAATATGTATGAAATAATGGGTTAATTAGATAAATATGATTAAGCCACATCTGGGGTGACTAAATTGGTATTATGCGTATTAACCGTGTATTTTATGCATTATTTGCCATAAATAGAAGCTACCATGTGTGCTATGGTTTTATTGACAGATGAACGAGTATATGGAGCATTATTTGGGCTGAATGAGAGAGTCGATCGTTAAAGAAGTGAACGGAACTGAAGGTTGAAGTGTTTCGAGCGGAGATTGGACCCGAGAATCTGATTAGTGATCTTGCAACGCCGTTTCTAAAGCTTTACAAGACGAATTGGTCTTGATATTCTACATGCACATTGTGGGTCTTGAAACAAGGATTCCAATGCACTTTGAATACCCAAATCGAAGTTACGTAGGCCAAGTTAGGGTCCAAATACCGAAGCTGATGAAAGGATTGAGCCTAGGGTATTCCAGAACCTTCCAGGTTAAGTCGGCAGAAGAAAAAGGACAAAATACCCTCAATTAATCGGGAGTTGCCGCCGATTAATCGAGCCCCAGAATCTTCCAGAAACACGTTTTCTTGTCCTCCAAGGATTGGGTTTCACCCCTAAGTCGGTTTATACACTCATATAAGGCCATAGAGTGCTACGAATTTTGTATTCCATTCATAATCTTTTCTTCCAAGATCTATTAGATACAATGTAGTCTTTTAAGAATAAAGTCTTCCTTTATTTTCTTCTTTTCTTCTTGCAAATAAATCATGAGTCTTTCATTATTGAATTGTGCTAGGTTTACAATCATCATGGATCGATTTGAATCGCCGGAGAGAGATAGGATTGAGGATAGATTTGTTCGTCGTTATGGGTAAAATCTATTTCAATATTTTATTTTGTACCTTAGATTTGATCTTGTTCTTGTGATAGATCTACATTATGCTTCCATGTAATCAACTATGAATTAATTAAAAGAACCTTAATCTTTAAGATTCGATTCGTTCATATTATACGCTGAATTATGGGTTGCGTTCTCTCGATTAGACGTCGGTCTTTATCAACTAATCGAGACACCTAGTAAATCCTAATTTTATGGTTCGGCATCAGCTACGTTGATCGACATGATTAATTAAAAAGATTAATTAGGTCTGGCCAATCTAATATTCGTACATCGTAAATTAACATGAAGAACAGTTAGTGAAATGTTAATTAGGACATTGTCTTTATGTATTCCTAGAAACGTGCTAGTCATAGTCGATAGCTGCTTAGGAAGGTTTTCGGTCTAGAGCCGGCATCTCTAAAACTTATTGCGTATGGGATAATACAACCAACGAAAGAGGTTAACTGTACATAGATTGTCTGTTGTCCTTACAGTGGAAGTAGATAAGGTTAGGAGACTGCACCCGTAGCTTAATTACAAATATGGATCAGATAAGGATTAAGGGGAGATTAGTTGTGAATAGTTTGGTTAATGCCTTTTCAATATATGATTGACAATGGGTTATTTGCATCAATTTTATTTACTGTTTATTTATGTTGGTCAATAACCACCCTATCCGGTTGACCTATAAGTTGTGGCTGTGTTTAACATTATTAAATAATAGTCTCTGTGGGATCGACCTTGACTCGCCCTTGCTATACTACGATTGACCTAGTCCTCTTGCTAGTATTAAGCTACTTACACGCGATCACTCGTCGATCTGGTTTTAGCAGGAATGTCCTTCATGTTTAGAGATTCTGCCGAAATCTGGCGGGAGTATGATGAACACGATAAAAGTCTGATGAACCTGATGTGGAATCGATGAAAGTGTGATGAACTTGATGGGGGGATTCATTGAAGATCGTGAAATCTGAATGATTCTAAGATGAGGATTTTGATGAAGGTCAATCGGAAAACTAGAGTTGGGTGGTTTTAAGCTACCGGAGCGAAGAAACAGCTGCTTTAAATCTCAGATCTGACTGGAAATGTAAATTTCCCTGTATCGGAGACAACTGATAATGTCGGAATTATCACAAACAAGATTATACGGTGGATATCTAGTTAATTATGTGAAAAAGTCATGTCTTTTATGTCATCGTATATTAAGAACATCATGATGATTGATTACAATGGAGATGGGTGTTTTTTGAGGGGATTGTGACTGAGCCGGGATGGCTGGATACATACCCTAGAGTGCAAGGGATCCATCCACCTAACGTAGTTTTGGTGCGTGGAGGAGCACCACTATTTATAGATGACATAGTCGGTGTTTACAAAAGGCTGGTCAAGTGTGTGTGCTGGGTGAGCTCTGACATGCGGGCTTATGTTGGGGCCGCTACGAGCTTTGTCCGAGCTGATGGAGAGATGAGGGGTGAGCTAGTCGGCGCGTTGATCGTCTTGTCTTGATAGATCACGAGAGCCTGTGTTGGCACGAGGCGGGCTCTGTTTATGGTGGGTGAGTAAACCGGTCCGCGAGTTTCATACTTTGCTGGTCTTACGTATGGGCTAGGCTTCGGATTAGCGGGTGTTATGACGGATGGAGATAACTTCAGATGAAAGAAACAGAAACATATGCAATCAATCACAAATAATCAAAGAAGATAACAAAAAACAAGAAGAACACAGATTTAACGTGAAAAACCCCTCTCAAAGTGAGAGAGATAAAAAACCACGGGCAGAAAAGAGATCTTTATTATTATGCACTGAGTTACAGATTTCACACACACAGACAATGTGACAACAACTGTATTTATAGGCACAAATCCCTAAACCCTAGCCGTCAGGAATCTTTGTCTGAAACACCATAAATACCCCTACACGTGTCCTCCTTTTAATGACACAGTATAGCTGTCACATAACAGAATTAACAGATGTGGGACCCTGCTGTATTCAGTACTCAGCAGCCTTCACCCTACTAACAGAAGCCTCAGTAGACTCCACCCTACTGATGCACAGAATTGAATACACTTCTCAGCTGTCCATCACACAGCTGAGTCTTCAGATTGGTTCCACCAGATGTAGAGTTTAAGTCACTTTACTGATAAATCTCCACCTTGACTTCAACTCTCACCAGAGTCAAACAGATTGCATAATTAGATGTACTTGTACCAGATGCATTCGTCAATGCCAGATGTACTTGTACCAGACCATCTCCACAGCATCCACTCCACTGACCTGCCCTCAGTAGACTTTCCAGAAACAGATTACAAGCTCTGAATATTTAGTAAGTCCGGCAAAGCTGAAACTTACTCTCCTGAACTGGTTTAGTGAACATATCAGCAGGATTATCCTTTGTGCCAATCTTCTTCACCACAACCATCTTCTCATTTCTCAGAAAATGATACCTGACATCAATATGCTTGGTTCTCTCATGATGAACCTGATCCTTGGCTAAACATATTGCACTTAGGTTGTCACAATATATCTCAGCCTGATCCTGATGCAACCCTAAATCACTGACTAGCCCCTTCAACCAGATACCCTCCTTAGCTGCTTCAGTAAGAGCCATATATTCTGCTTTAGTAGTTGATAAGGCTACTGTAGCCTGAAGAGTAGCTCTCCAGCTGACCACTGCATTTCCCAATGTAAACACATAACCAGTCATTGATTTCCTACTGTCAACATCACCTGCATAATCAGCATCACAGTAGCCTGTGACCAGACCCGTATCACCTCCATAAATGAGACCAATATCAGTTGTACCTCTCAGGTACCTGAATATCCTTTTAACAGCTTTCCAGTGTTCCTTTCCAGGTTGAGCCATAAACCTACTGACAACACTGACTGCTTGAGCCAGATCAGGCCTAGTGCAAACCATGGCATACATCGATCGCCAACCGCACTAGCATAGGGAACTTTTGACATATACTCCTTCTCTTGGTCGACCGTGAAGCATAAACAGACAAATGAACATTTGATGCCATAGAAGTATCTATTGGTTTTGCAGCAGACATCCAAACTTGGCCAATATCTTCTGCACATAACCCTGCTGAGACAAGAACAATTTCTTCTGACTTCTATCTCTCCAGATCTCCATCCCTAAGATTTTCTTGGCTACACCCAAATCCTTTATTTCAAATTCAGCACTAAGAAGGTTCTTCAGATTTTGAACATCAGACTTCCTTGCAGCAGCAATCAACATGTCATCCACATACAGAACAAGATAGATATATGATCCATCTTTCAGCAGACTGTGGTATACACAACAGTCATAAGGACTTCTGTTGTAACCCTGCTGAAGTATAAAACTGTCAAACCTTTTATACCACTGCCTTGGAGCTTGCTTCAAACCATACAATGATTTCTTTAACTTGCAAACATAATTTTCCTTGCCAGGAACTTGAAAACCCTCAGGCTGTGTCATGTATATCTCCTTGTCCACCTCACCATGTAAAATAGCAGTTTTCACATCTAATTGCTCAAGTTCCAGATCCTGCTGTGCCACCATTGCTAGTAACACCCTGATTGAAGTGTGTCTGACCACTGGTGAAAATATTTCATCAAAGTCAACCCCTTCCTTTTGACTGAATCCTCTTGCAACCAAACGTGCCTTATACCTGACCCCTTCTGCCTTAGTTATTCCTTCATTTTTCTTGAAAATCCATTTACAAGTCACAACTCCCTTGTCAGTAGGCTGTTTGAACAATTCCCAAGTCTGATTCTTCAATAATGACTCCATTTCATCTCCCATGACAGCATGCCACTGAGATGCTTCTATACATGTCACTGCTTCCCTGTAAGTAGTAGGTTTAGCAACCTCTACTTCTTCAGCAACTTGGAGTGCATATCCAGCCAAATCATCATACACATATCTCCTTGGAGGTATCCCAACATTAGATCTTCTAGGCCTGCTGGCAGCTAGACTCTGCTGATTAATGTTTGTATGACACCTTACTAAGGTCTCAGTAGGCTGGCTTGGATCAGATTCTAGTTCATTATCCAGATCATTATAGTGTTGATTTGGATCCACTGATTGTTGCATATCAGTTGACTCCACCTGAAGCTCCACCTGTTTCTCAACACTATCAGATTCAGCACTGGTTTCAGATTCAGTAGACCTCCCCACTGATGAGTTTAACATAGAATTTTCATCAAACACAACATCCCTGCTGAGGATTACTCCGGACTCTGCTGATGACCAAATTCTATATCCCTTTACTTTATCACCATACCCCACAAACACTCCCTTCTTGGCTCTTGGCTCTAACTTCCCTTCACTAACATGATAGTAAGATGTACTCCCAAAAACCCTTAGAACTGAGTAGTCAGCAGGCTTGCCTGACCACATCTCAAATGGTGTCTTGAGATTGATCCATGTGTGAGGACTCCTGTTGATTAAGTAGCAGGCTGTTTTTACAGCCTCTGCCCAAAATCTCCTTGATAAACCAGCTTGAGAAAGCATACTTCTTGCCCTCTCTAGTAGAGTTTGATTCATCCTTTCAGCTACACCATTCTGCTGAGGTGTATTCCTTACAGTATGATGTCTGGCAATACCCTCAGCTGCACTAAATGAATCAAAATCATTCCAGCAGAATTCCAGACCATTATCTGTACGAAGCTCCTTGTTTTCTTGCCTAACTGATTCTCCACTAGGGTCTTCCACTGCTTGAAGTTACTGAATGCATCACTTTTGTTCTTCATCATCACCACCCAAGTCATCCTCGAATAGTCATCTATGAATGACACAAAATATCTGTGACCACCCAATGACTCAACTTTTGATGGACCCCAGCAGTCTGAATGGATATAATCAAGTGATGCCTTTGTGTTGTGCAACCCTGCTAAGAACTTACGTCTATGCAATTTCCCAAACACACAATGTTCATAAAAGTCCAGATTCTTGACCTTATATCCCCCAAGAAAACCTGCTGAAGAAAGAATCTGCATACCCTTTTCACCCATGTGATCTAGTCTCATGTGCCACAGTTGAGTCCGTCGAGACCGGTGAACTGCGATGATGTAACAAACGAAGAAGTGCCGCGATACTGTAGATCCTTGTAATATATACAAGGTTCCCCACTTGATGCCTTTGAGGACTACAATCGAATTTTTGAAGACATTCACCGTTTGTCCACCTTCACCCTTGAAATTGAACCCCTTCGTCCAAGGGCGAGAGATACCAAATTCTTGGTCATCTCGTGGAACATGTCTTACATCTTTCGGTGTACGAATTTACCATCCTCTCGTCCTTAACTTTACCGAGCCAATTCCCACAACTTTGCAAACCTTCTTGTTGGCCATATAGATTTGACCACCATCCATCTGCTCATAAGTAGAAAACCACTCCTTGTTTGGACAAATATGGTAGGATGCTCCAGAATCATGTATCCACACATCATTATAGTGTGTAGAATCTCCTGCAACTAGAACCAGATCCTCATTAGATTGCTCAGTAGCCAAGGCTACTGTGCCATAATTGCCTTCCTGCTGTTTCTTCTTCCTTGGACAATTGGACTTCCAATGTCCCAGCTCCTTACAGTAATTACAGACATCAGTAGACTTAGGACCTTTGGACCCTGACTTCTTTTTTTCTTCTTCGTCCATATCCTTTTCCACTAGTCTTCGCTAGCTACTAGCCCAAGAACTCCGTCGTCGTCCCGGCGGCCTTGTGTCTAAGCTCCATGGCATTTAAGGCAGACCTCACATCCTCTAAAGCTACTGTATTCTTCCCAACTATGAAAGACTGCATAAAATTTTCATATGATGCCGGTAATGACACCAACAGGATTACGGCTGCATCCTCATCTTCAATTTTAACATCAATATTCCTTAAATCATGTAATATTGTGTTCAGCTGGTCAAGATGGTCCCTCAGTGGACTCCCTTCATGCATCTTCAAACTGAACAACCTCTGTTTTAACAACAACTTGTTGGTCAGTGACTTGGTCATATACAGGCTTTCAAGCTTCTTGCACAACTTGGTGCGGTGTCTTCCCTCAAAGCAACCTCAGTGATAACATCATCAGATAAGCACAACATGATGGTTGAATGTGCTTTCTCTTCCAGACTGGCATAATATGCCGCACCTGTATTTGGTTTGTCAGATAAAGGACTCTACAAACCCTGTTGTTTCAACAGTGCACGCATATTGATTTGCCACAGACCAAAACTGTTCCTTCCTGTAAATTTATCGATTTTCACATTTACTGCTGACATCTTTTCTCTCTAAAGATCACAACTTTATCACAAATCCTAGCACCTTGCCGAAGGTTTGGTGAATATGAAGTTTGATCGTACAAATTGTTTCTCCAGAACCTCGCTCTGATACCACTTGCTATGACGGATGGAGATAACTTCAGATGCAAGAAACAGAAACAGATGCAATCAATCGCAAATAATCAAAGGAGATAACAGAAAACAAGAAGTACACATATTTAATGTGGAAATCCCCTCTCAAAGTGAGAGAGATAAAAAACCACGGGCAGAAAAGAGATCTTTATTATTATGCACTGAGTTACAGATTTCACACACACAGACAATGCGACAACAACTGTATTTATAGGCACAAATCCCTAAACCCTAGCCGTCAGGAATCTTTGTCTGAAACACCATAAATACCCCTACACGTGTCCTCCTTTTAATGACACCGTATAGGCCGTCACATAACGAATTAACGGATGTGGGACCCCGTCGTATTCGGTACTCGGCAAAGCATTCACCCTGCTGATAGAAGCCTCAGTAGACTACACCCTACTGATGCACAGAATTGAATACACTTCTCAGCTGTCCATCACACAGCTGAGTCTTCAGATTGGTTCCACCAGATGTAGAGTTTAAGTCACTTTACTGACAGCGGGCTTTGTGTCAGGCATGGCATATCACTACTTATATATTTACGATGACTCTGGTATTGTCATTAATGCCAAAGTGTCAGTTAATAGTGTCAGCTTGAATGACACTACTTATGTATTTACAATGAATAGTGTGACAATCAGTAGCGAAACATTGTATATAGGAAATTCTTCCCTACTCACTCCAATTGCACCGTGGGTCTACGTGGTTGAATTTGGACCACACAGTTTGAAATTAATTTGAAACTGTGTGGTCCAAATTCAACCACGTAGACCCACAGTGCAAATGGAGTGAGTAGGGAAAAATTTCCCATTGTATGGCCCGGCTATAACAAATGCTACTTCAATTTCATGGTGCTCACATCATTCCATTAATTAGTCAACAGCACATTAGCATTCTGCTACACGAACGAAGAAAAAAAAACACTTCATTCCATCACCAAAATATGAACGCTTTGCCTAGGTTCATCGGCTTATTTTCATCCCAAGCCGACCAGATTCAAATGTGTTTGGATTCACTCACAAAAAAGTGTTTGGATCTCATTCTTGTGACAACTTGAATCTGCTTTTATCATGTTTTGATGATTTGAACCGAGAATCGCCAAATACCACTTTAGACTCCGGTAATCTTTGTATATTCATAAAAACACAAAATCATTGACGGCGGCACCATCCCCATTACCGGAGTTAAATGTACTGTGATTTTTGCAGATCCATGTTTTTGGGTGTTGAAAATGTGTCTGAGCTTCTCAAAAAGAAATAAACTTCTCGGTAACCGAAAATAGGGCAACAATGATGAAAATGACAACTTTTTTTCTTAAGTTTGTACAATGATTCTAACTGTTTGTGAAGAATGTAGATAGTGTGATCCGTGTTATAGTAACAATTAATTAGTAGTGTCATGTAGTATAATGTCACTTAGTAGTGCTACTTTGTAGTGTCATTCTGTATGACATTGATTGAATGTCAGTATTAAGAGACAATTAGAAGTGATATTTTGTATGACACTGATTGTGTGTCATTGGTCGGTGTTGTTGACTGCATTTCATTGGTCAGTGTCTTTGTATATTCTGTATTTATTGACAAACTTTGATTGTTGACACAACTTTCACATTGGTCGGTGTCATTCTCTATTGTGTATTTATCGACAAACCCTAATTATTGACACAATTTTTACGGTGTCAATAAACATTGACAAGTGTAAATTTTAAGTGACATTGCTAAGTTAAACTGTTAAGTGTCACTAATAATTGTCACTGTTCAAAAATACAGTTCATTTAAAAATTGTGTAGAAGATATTTATTATTATTATATTATTATTATTATTCTTTATTTTATTTTATTTTACTTTTTTTCAGTCATGTTTTTTCACATTTTCCACACCACGTATTTTTTTTGAAGCTAACTTGGCACCACGTTAAGTGCGTTAGAGTTCTGTTTCCTTGACCACTTCCTTTTTTTTTAAAAAGAACTTGATTTTAGGGGTATTTTGGTACTTGACATAAATAAAATGTGCCTTTTACTAAAATAATCATGTTCAATTATGGTGATTCGCTTATTTGGAGGTTATACTAGGTGGAGGGATGATATGCATCCAACTCATCTACTTTCACACAATAAAGATGTGTAGGTGTGATGTGGATGTATCACATCTACTCACTTGGTATAACTCTCCAATAACTACGGCACAATAACTCTTCTCATCCTTTTCGCTGATTTTGTTATTTTCACTAAGTCTCCTTTTTTTTTTAAATTACCGTTATGACCGCTGATTGCATTATCTGTTGAAATGTATAAGGAAATATAGTAGCACCTTTACTACCACCAATTGGTTTTAGTACAACGGTAAGCGCTTGATCTTTAACATGGTATTAGAGCCAAAGGTCGAAGGATCGAACCCTGGTTGGAACAATATTTATAAAAAAAATATTGTGTAAGAGTTGGGAGAGATTGCTCACACATGAGGGAGGTGTTGGGACAGATTGCCAACACTCTTGAAAAAAAATTGTACAAGTGTTGGACAGATTAGGAAATAAATTGCCAACACTTGAAGGGAGTGTTGGGACAGATTGCCCACATTCTTAAATGATAAGGAAATAAAGTAGCACATTTATTAACACCAATTGGTTTTAGTATAACGGTATGAGCTTGATCTTAACATGGTATCAGAGTCAAAGATCGAATCCTGGTGTAAACATTATTTTCCCCCTATATTGTGCAAGTGTTGGGCTGACCTAGTTGGCCCTTGTGAGCCTAGTTGGCTCAGGTTTGTTGTGTGCCTGGTTGGCATAGCCTTGATATAGGCTCACACTTGAGGGGGCGTGTTGAAATGTATAAGGAAATATAGTATCACCTTTACTACCACCAATTGGTTTTAGTACAACGGTAAGTGTTGGGCTAGCCTAGTTGGCTCAGACTTGTTGTGCGCCGGGTTGGCATAGCCTTGATATGCACTTGAGGGGGCGTGTTGAAATGTATAAGGAAATATAGTAGCACATTTACTACCACCAATTGAAATGTGAGTAAGAGCAATCGTAATGGATCTAGACTCTCGTCTAATTGTAAACAAATAATATTCATTGCTGAAGAATTTATTTTATCCTATAATATTCATTTTTACAATTCATTTGAAAGTTGGCATCCTCTCATCAACAATTTAAAAGTTTGTTGACAAGGTCCCTAATTCATCACACTAGGCAAGTGTGTATATATATATATATATATATATATATATATATATATATATATATATATATATTCATTGCTTAAGAATATTCATTGGTTAAGAATTTATTTTATCCTATAATTTTCATTTTTACAATTCATTCGCAAGTTGGCATCCTCTCATCAACAACTTAAAAGTTATTTGACAAGGTCCCTAATTCATCACACTACGCAAGTGTCAAGTGTGTGTGTATACACACACACACACATATATATATATATATATATATATATATATATATATATATATATATATATATATATATATATATATATATATATATAAGAATTTATTTTATCCTATAATATTCATTTTTACAATTCATTTGCGAGTTGGCATGCTCTCATCAACAATTTAAAAGTTTGTTGACAAGGTCCCTAATTCATCACACTACGGAAGTGTGTGTGTATATATATATATATATAAACATTGTGTATAATTTTCTCATTTCTCTTTTGTTTCTTGTTGGAGATATAAGCCAAACCCATAGAATGATGGTTTAGAACATGTGTTGAAACAGTCAACTTTAACCCAAATTTCGGATACGCTCCGGTGAGATTCACCGGGAGCTTATTCCGTGGAATGACTCAATTCGAATGTCGGATGAATGAGAAATTAATACCTAAAGTTGATGTAAAATATGTGTGGGAGAAGAGTTGAAGGTGTGGTCAACTCAAACATCTCGACCTACTCAAGCTCCATATTTATGTGCTAGTGTTGCACTCATATATGTGCCCTAAGGGGCAAAGCATTTTTGTGTAGGAGGGAGGAGATAATTCCACACATGCACGCGCCGCCGCCGTCCGGCTAGCCGGCTCGGGTTCGAGGCTCGGTTCGGGAGTTGCTACTAATTTTTGGACAAAATTTCTGAATGAAATTAACCAAAAATCAATTTTTGGCATGTTATTGTGTCATCCGACCAATCAGAATTCAGACGACACGTCACCGACCAATCAGAAGCGAGGATGAGGTCGGCCAACTAAGTCATCACGCCATCGACTTTTCTTGAGGGAAAAGTCGGCCGAGTTATGTCATCCGGCCAATAAGAATTGAGTATTGGCTCATCTTGTCCACTATATAAAGAACCCCATGAATGAAAGAGAATACAATTTTCTCTTGTGTCTTCCGGTACATAGAGTCTATCATATAGTTCCATATCTTGAGTCGGAGCACTCAGTAAGTTCGTCGGAGCTCGAATTTTTGAAGTGCTTCTAAATCCAAGACGTAAAGTCGTTGTATCTTGGGAGACAGTTGCTACTACCGTGGGCACCATATCAGAGCAATTTGTCTTAAGGAAAGAGTAATATACTCGCATCGGTTTGATCTCTAGTATTTTATTTATGCATTGTACTTTATTTTCTTATCGTTTCGAGTCAAATCCGTACTATAATAGTTCTGTTGTTAGATCTATTTAATAAAACATTTTTTTTTCCACTCAATTTTTTTTTGTTTCCGCGTTATTTACTTTCTATTTTAATTTTCCGTAATTACTTATGTTAATTACGGATCTGTTTCATAAACCACTCCACACACGATACACTTTCCTAATATTTCTTATATCTACACACACATTAATGCATAAATGCTGTTAAGTTTAAAACTTATATGATGAGTACAATGAAATCATATTTTAACAGTGTATTTATAATTATAAGAGACTTTTATTATAGACAAATATAAATGTATCCACCATTAGAAAAAGTATAAAGAAGAAATTGATTTGTTAATTTTTGGGGCTTAATGTAATTTTTTTAGTGAAGGTATTAAAATTCGGGAGCACAGATTTTGTATAATTTTCGGGGTCCTAACGGTGGGGGAGCCACATGATATTAAGCGGGTTCACAGATCCTGCTTGAATAAAAAATTGTTAAGTTTTATCTATACAAAAATTATAAACCCTGCTAAATTTTTTTTTTTACTCTTACAAAAAATTTTGGATCCCGTCGAACAAATTTTCCGAGTCTGAGGTCTAGACCTGTGTTGGCTAGCCCTTAGGGGCAACCCTTGATGTTGTAGTTAATAATTCTTGATACTTTAAATTACTTGAAATGTATCTTTAAATACACACACGCACACATATATATATATATATATATATATATATATATATATATATATATATATATATATATATATATATATATATATATATATATATATATATGCATTAATATCATTATGCATAAATGTCCTCTTGTATTTTATGCTAGAAAAAATTGAAAAGATTTTTTTAGGAAGGAAAATAAAAGAACTTGAAAGGTGTGAGGTGAGTTTTTTTGCCTAGTATCTCCATATGCACCGAAGTGACAAGAGTAATGATCTTTTTTTTTTTTTGAGGAGGAGAGCAATGATCTGAACCACACAGTTTTAATATCTTTTGAGGTGCAAGTAAAGTAAATATTATTTAAGGTGTAGTCTATGCAAATACTTTGACAGTACATAGTTGACATTTGAAAAGAATCTACCGAACAAATATATACTTCTTTCGTTCTAAAATAAGTGATGCATTTGTCAAAACACGCATATTAAGGATACTTTAATTTGAATGCCAAAAGAGCTGTTAACGAACAGAGCCGTTCGTGAACTCGACTCGTTGGTGTTCGTGATCGTTTGTTCATTTAGCTTAACGGGCCTAGCTCGAACATGATTGTAGGCTCGTTCGCTTAACGAATGAACACGAGTTTGGTTCGCGAACGTTCGATTATGTTCGCGGACGTGCTTATATAAATATATCAATTTACACAGTAACCATAACTCAAACGAGTATAAGTCATTAATTCATCTAATTGAGATTAAAGAATGATTTAATATAATACTTAAATATTTTATAATGATTATTGTAGCGTGATATATGTAATATTAATCTATAAATTGTTATTTTTGCATTTGCAATTTATGTTTTATACCTTAACGAACCGAACTCGAGCCGAACTCGAGACATACTCGAGTTGGAAGACAACAATATATTTAACGAGCTCGAACATTTCATCTTTGACACGAGCTCGAACATTTCATCTTTGACACGAGCTGAGTTCGAACAATTTTTTTGGTTTGTTTAACAAACGAACGATCTCGTAAGCTAAACGAGCTCGAGCTCGAACAACTAATACTCGATTCGGCTCGGCTCGTTAACAGCTCTAGCCAAAATGACTTTAATCAAGTTTTATGTGTTCCTACACAGTTTCTTGCGATGACGATAAACTAGCTAGCAATTTTTTGTTTTAAAGCACAAAATCTATCTGAAAAGTTGAAAATGACGGAAAAATAAAAAGGTAACATTGCTAAAAGGAAAACATGCAGTAAAACAAACCTTGAGAAGTAACATCAAGTTGATTCTGAGCATGTTGGGTATGAAGTAACAATCTGGTTTTGTAACCCGAATGCCCCGCATAAAAATCCGAGATTGCCATTGACATACAAACTTCAACCATGGATTCTACGGTTGAATTCGAATCAAGGATAACACTAATGTGAACATTATAATTATTCGAAGATGCCGAATATGATTCACTCAACGTCAGCAAGTAAAGTATTGAAGAAAGAATCACAACTCTTTCCTTAAACACCATGAATATAACCTTGAAATCTTTACTAACTTTGAAGTGTATATATATATATTTTATTTTATTATTTTGAACAGCAAATTAATGATTTTATGAAGGGACCTGCAAGGTGCTAGTAAAAGAGAACACAAAGTACAAAAAGCCTAATTAAGAAACAGAATAAAGCATCTTGTTTTTCATTTAAAGAAGTCTGGTTATTAAATAGATGCAAGTCAATGTCATTGACATTGGTATTCGTAGGAAGTTGAATATTCCACAATGAAAATTGCTAGGAAATGAGTTGGAGATGGGAAGGAGATTGGTGATCAAGCAATCAATTAATTAATTAATTAATTGTAATCAATGTAAAATGATATTGATTACAATACATCAGTGACCGGTTGCTCGTTCCGACTTCCGAGGATCTCTCGGCAGTGAGAATTAAGTATCATTGACGATTGTTATTCTCTTTTGTCTGTTTTTGTGAATACTTCTTTTTCATTTGTCAAATGCGTGTAATGGGAGTATGCCTACGCATCTCTTAGTTAATGAGGGTTTGCGCTTAGTTGAAAGTGTGGAATGGGGTTCTTCCCCTCCCTCTCATGTAAAATGCTTGTTTTTTATGATGTGAATAAATAAAATGGTTAATTTTTTAAAAGGACTGATTTGAGACTTAATTAGGCACTTAGGACACCTAAAAAAGATCATTGGTTATAATGACACTTTTCATTTGTTTTTCCGGTTTTGCCCTTCGTTGTATTTACTCTCACGAAGTCAAAATAATATTGATTTCTGTATTTTCCGTTGCAATCACTCCGGATCATCTTCGTTTCTGTGATTTGCTTCGATTCTGCTCGTGATTCATGTTCGGTTGCTTAGATTCATCGTTCTGAGCTTCGTAATTCTTCGTTTCGTCTTTCTGAGCTTCGTAATTCATCGTTTCGTCGTTTTCTTGCTGCATTTGCTGATTCGTTCTTTTTTCTGGTAATTTTAGAGATTTGCTTTTTTGTTTTACTTTAATTTTTCCTGATTGTGCATCTGTATGTTCATTTTTCATCTCGTAATTGTAATTTAGTGCTTGCAGTGTACGTTGTTGTTATTGAATTCAAAATTGACTGATTTTCATCGAGATACGAGTTTTCTGTGTTTGAATCATTTCCATTTCAGTTTTGATTGAGTTACTATGTGTTCATGTGTTTATTCAGTTACTATGCAATAATATGTTAGTGATTTACAGTGACTTATTTGTGTTTGTGAATGTTATAATGCAGTGACTACATGTCATAGTCAGTTAGATTGTAGTGATATGTCAGATGTATTGAATATGCAGTGCCATATTTGGTCATTGATTGGCAATTGATCTAATTTATTGACATATTATCGTTATTTTGAATAACTTTTGGAATGTAGGAAGCTTAATCTGATTTCGAATGAGTTTATCTGTTAGTTTTATGTTAATTTGCTTTCTCTGATTGTAATTCTGTGAATGTAGTATACATGAATTGTGATTGAATTCTAAACAAAATGATTTTGAGTTTCAATGCATGTGTATTTGTTGTTGTGCTTGTAGTGACATGTTATACTCATTGAGTTATTAGTTGATTTATTTGGAGATTTTGGAGATTTTGGAGATTTTGTTATTTTTTACATTGAGTTATTAGTTGATTTATTCCTATTGAACATATACAGTGATAAATGAGCATGTTGTTTAATGAATCTTGTAATAAGTGTATTGAAATTTCAGTTTGAATGATAGTTTAGGTTATGTAGTTTATGTAGTGAATTTTGGCGTCCAGTGACATATGATGTTTGTTTTGGAATTCTGTTACTTTGTAGTTATATATGAGGTCATTGATTGATAGTCTATGTAATGTATTGGATATGAGAATGATTTTGAATAATTATTTCATTGAATGAAGTGAAATTTGATTTGGAATGATTATTTAGGTTATATAGTTAATGCAGTGACATGTTAGTACTTACATGCACTGACATATTATTTGGTTTTTTTTCTACTACAGGCTTATATTGTCTTTACAATGTTGATTCTTATGTGCACCTATAAAGAAGGGACATGTGTTGTCACTGTGACAACTGATACTACCTTAAAGTCTATACATGATAGAGTTTCGAATCGGTGGACGGATTTGAAGGATATATGTATCATTCTTTGTTATGTGTTGCCTGATAATCCTAAGTGGTTGTTATGCTCTGTTGATGATGTGCAGGCGATGATTTCTATTGCTGAATCTTACAGTGATAAGCGTGTTAATGTGGAGGTTGTAGGCAATGGTGTTGTTGGTTCTTCATCTTCTTACAATGGTGGTAGTTGTGTTGCAGTGGAGGATAATGTTGATAATGAAGTTTCTATGTTATCGTGTTTTTCATCTTCGACTTATAGCAATCACTTAACTTTTAGTTGGGACAAAATACTAATCAAGAAAGGTCAACGGTTTGTTGGTGGTGCAGATGAATTTAGGGAGTGCTTGCAGAAGTTGTCTATTGAAACTGGATTTAAGTATGTGTATACGAAGAATGATACTAATAGGATTTATGATGTTTGTTCTAAGAAGGATGAAGCAAAATGCGGCTGGCATGTGCGTGCTTTGAAAAAGAGATCAAATGGATTTTTTTTTTATGTAAATGAATTGTGCAATGTTCATACTTGTGGTACGTCTTCCAGATGTTTGGGCCGAGATCGTCGTATGACTTCTGATCTTCTTGTGAAGAGGATTGTTTGTAAGGTTTGTGATGACCCGAGTGTTTCTGCAACAGATGTGCGACGTTTGACAGTGACTGATTATGGGCATCCAGTTTCTTATGATGTTGCTTGGTCTGCTGTTAAAAAAACAAGGGATTCGTTATATGGTGATGCTGCAAAGTCATTCAAAAGCTTACCCGGTTATGTTACTAGTGTGCGTGAGACGAATGCTAGTTCTGTTGCAATCTTAGAGGTGCATCCTGAATCTCAACGTTTTCAACGTATGTTTATTGCCTTTGATGCTTGTATTAGTGGGTTCAAGCATTGTCGACCAATGCTGTTTCTTGATGGGGCATTTGAAGTTTGATATGCATGGTCATTTGTTGGGTGCAACTGGGAATGATGGTGAGGATGATATGTTTTATTTTCAATAAGAATTGATTTTTTTATGCAGTGACATCTGGTTTTTTTGTTAAGTGACATTGGCAATGAAGTCATACCTGATTTTTTTAAAGTGAATGTGTTAATTGCCTCGGTATTTACTTTCTGATTTTTGTATGGTGATTGTGTTTTTGTACTTTCTTCTTTTTGTTGGACTTGAATTTTGTTGCAGTGACATTGCTTTTCTGTTATGTTTGATGTGACATTGCTTTAAAATTATTGCAGGAATATATCCTCTGTGCTATGGTGTTCTTGATTTTAAGGATTTTGATAATTAGAGATGGTTCTTGTTGCATTTTAAGGATTTACTTATACCAATTCATCGGATGACGTTCATGACAGATAGGAATCCTGGATTTTGGAAGCTATATGGGAAGTGTTTCCTGAGGCATTCCATTCTTATTGCATTTACCATTTGAAGTTGAATCTAAAGAATTGCTTTAGTGGTAGATCTGCAAATAAGGCTTTGCGTGAAAGATTAGTGCATTTGCTTTACCAATTTGCTTATGCTCCTACTGTTGAAGAGTATCAGAAGTATATGGATGATATCTTACTTGTAGGTGGGGAACGTGTATAAGTGTTCTTTGAGAATTTAAAGCCACAGAATGAGGCCAATGCTTATTTTGAAGGTTGTCGATATGGTCATACTGCTTCTACTTTGGCTGAGTCGTTTAATACTTGGATATTTGAGGAGAGGCACCTTCATGTTTTGAATATGGTTGATGGCATTCGTATCAAGATCATGACAAGATTGTCAGAGAGGCGTACTGTTGCGACATCATTCAAGTCTTTGATCTGTCCAAAGGTTGATTCCATTTTGTATAAGTTGATGGATTCGGGAAGATGATTTACTATTGCTAGATCTACTTATTATAAGTATGAGGTTTTTTCATCTTCACCGGCAAGTGTTGATCTGGATGCTCTTGCTTGCTCATGCAATGAGTGCAGCGGAATGGCTATCCGTGTGTTCATGTCTTGGCTGTGATTAGGAGTACTGGATTCCCGTTGAGTGAGTGCGTTGATCCTTGCTATTTGACAAAGTCATATGTTGATTCATATGAGTTTGGAATACATCAAATTCCTGGTCCCTTTTTGAAGAACAATTCTGAAGATGTTATTGTCCTTGCTTCTCTTGCAAAGAAACAACCTGGTAGGCCCTGGACGAAGCGTATTCGCTCTCGTGGTGAGTCGTCAAAGCTTCTTATCCAATACGGTCGTTGCGGTGCCTATGGCCATCATAATAAGAAAACGTGTTTTGCTCGTCTTCAACAATAGTTTTTGGATTTTTTGTTTTTTTTAACTATTGACATTTGAGTTTAATATTGATGATTTGTGACATTTAAGTTTGATATTTATGATTACATTTGTATTTCCCTGATGCATTGACATTACTGTTACTGGATCATTATGTTAATTGAGATTACTGTTAATTCACTTATCTTATTATGTATTTTATACTTAATGCTTTCATATTTGTAATCCTTTCTATGCCCCACATATTATTGGCATTGGTATTTATTTTTGTATTTCCCCTGAAATGATTATGTACTTAATGCAGTGACATGACTGTCACTGCATGTGTATGGAGTACATGCATATTAGTGCTAATGCATTGCTGTTGTATTGAGTTTATTGAATGGAATGACCTGATTATGTACTTGATGAGTTATATTTCTATTTGGTTTTTATCACCCACCTGTTAGTGACATTGTTATCTTTGTATTTGTTTGTGATTATATACTGAGTGCAGTGACGTCAGTGTCACTGCATCTGTGTGAAGGTGCATATTTATGTATTGACTTGCATTCAAATACTTTGTTGTCTACATAAAGTGTTAAAAATGAATTTTCAAAAATTACAAATGTTATTATCATTGTATCAAACTAATGAACCATCAAACAAACATGAACTATCAGTTATGAAACATGAAACATCTGTACTGAGTGCAATGACGTCTGTGTCACTGCATCTGTGTGACAATGCATATAAGTGTTAATGTATTGACATGTATTCAAATACTTTGTTGTCTTCATAAAGTGTTAAAAATGAATGTGCAAAACTGATGAACCATCAAACAAACATGAACTATCAGTTATGAAACATGAAACATTTGTCATAATATAATGTCAAAGCACACTATCAGAATAGTCAAAATACTAGTCACAATCATCATTATACCATTCAACAACTTCACATAAACTAGTTCAGAAAAACGATTGACCATCAACATACCAAAACAATCAGAATAGTCAAAATACAAGTCACAGACATCTTAGTTCCATGTGTGAAATGTGTTAAGCGTTAATGAATTCACAACAATTCCTTTCAGCCTCTGCACTTGTTCATCTTCTAGTTCTTCTAGAATTCTCAAATCTTCTGCTAGCTTGTAGATGTAATACGCACAGGAAAGGGCACAATTCCTGCATTATTTTTCAATGAGTTTGTTATTATTTTGTATCTTTTGTTATGGTCAGTATGTTAAGTAATTAGAAGATGACTTACGTTTGATTATCCTGTAATGGTAGCTTTTTAACCTTTTCCACTTTTGTTGGTATCCTCTGTTGCTGCATGGTTGTTCCTCGGAGAATAAGCTTTATCTGTGAATTAGAAGAGTGTATTTTGAATGTTTTTGTTATATGTAATGACATTGACAAGAAAATGCAGTGATAGTAGTTGTAGTGACACTTACTATTTCCTCACACTCTTCGCTGAAAATGTCTTTGCAGTTCCGCTGTGTCGGTGCAGAATGATGCATTTTCCAATTGGTGTCTCCTGATGTGTATGTTAGGAGTACTGATGTAGAAGATCTACAATAACGGGTAAAACACGAGCTAATCCAAGCTCCAAGATAGTAGCATTCTTAAAAGAGAAGATGATTCAATATTCAAGATTACATAATCTCCCTTAACCTAGAAACAAGAGCTATATTTATAAGCTAAAAAGCCACAATTAGGTTAAACCCTACCCTTAAAAGCCCAAAGCATAAGCTACTTAATTAAAACATAAATAAAAGGTCCTACATCATCTCCATCCCCCCTTCTAAAAAAAAAATCTCGTCCTCGAGCGAACTCATCGGAATCCACATTGAACCCCATCAATGTCCATTGGTGGATCAAGTCCATTCACAATCTTATGGACCAATTTCAAAGATCCCTTCGTCCAATCTCACTGAAGATGCTCAAGCATAAAGACATTGTAACAACACTTAACTTATCAATGATGAATATATCGTCCACATTTGAGTTGTTTTCATCATTCCAACCCTCTCATGGGATAGCTTGTCCACGAGTTAGACTGAGGCCGATATATGTTTGAAGATTGCAAAGCCAATGTTCTTTGAGCACCTCGCCATGTTTGATGCCAACATTCCAAGAATGCATTTCCGGCTGCAAATATTTCTGCAACAGCTCAAAACAAGTGGAGTGCATGTGAGAAGCCAATTTAGTCATAGTGTATCCAATCTGCATGGAGCTTTGATCATAGGGTGGGGTACCATCAATTGTTTGTATTACTTCAACTACCCTTTTGGAGCTAATGCTTATGACACCATATTTTAGCAATTGTTCCACCATTGCCTTCCTATAAAGTCCATTTTTAGTCCACAATCTCAACACCCATATTTCCTTATGCTCTCATTCCATTTCACTGCATGTTGCAATCAGACATTTAGTTGTTTGAGCTCTGTTACCCCCAGGCCACCACAAAGAACGCATCACAAATGGGAGATCATTGGTGATAAGGAGCATATACGACGACATAATCTCGGAAGCGGACACGAAATCGTGTTTATTCCCAGACAAATTATGTAATTCATCCAATACTTGCATAAGTTGTTTGAAAGATTCATGCCAAGAATCATGGCCAGGATATTCAAAGACACCAGGACACCCAACCAATGAGCTGATCACAAAGCCGAAAAGTGAAGTTTCGGAAAACAACATCATAATGCTAGAACATATGTAGAAAGCATCGTACCAGTAGACTTTTGAATAAGCAAGAACTACAAAGTGGTGTCCACCAACAATCCACATATGACTTCCAGGCATGCACGTTAAAATTGTATCAACACTTGAAATGGCCAAATTACCAGATGTCCCTTTACTTTTCGGTTCATTATTTGTTTTCCCATCCTTTGTGGTAGTACACCTTTGGCTGCCAACAATTCCAGCTTGTGTAAGAATAAACGCACTCTTATTGTCATTAGCCGATTCCCCGACAATCATATTTATATTAGCTGCAGATTCTCCCGTGTCACGTCGCTTATCAACCTTCTCAACACCAATTGTAACATTAATCACAAATGAACCTGGATAAGCTATGAGAGGAACAATACCCCAAGTTCCCAAAGGACATGGGCATCCACCCGGATCAAACGAAAACGTCTTACGCATAGCATGTACCTTGGGCAAGTACTGCAGTAACAGAATATGAACTTCGCCAGTCCAACAGACTTTAATTATGCTTCCAATTCCCCTATCGTTTAAGCTAAAATCAATAGAATATAAAAGTGTTCGGTGCCCAGTCCAGTCATAAATAAATATCCCTTGCTCGGCATTCTATACTTGCAATACTGAATCCAATGATGCCATTGTGAAAGCCAGAGGCTTGTAGTCCCAAGTCCAGCATAGTCCCATCTAATTGTGTAGATTTCCTTAGTAAGGCACCTTAAGTCAGGACTGAACTTGTCTTGCATCATGCTCTTTGTACGTTCTACCAGTTTCCTTTGATGGTTGCCTTCAACATCAAAGCCATCAACTGAATCTAGGCAAGAACCGTCACACTCGGAAGCCTTAGTATATGAAAGTTCACCGATGTGCTTAGTGTTAATCTTCCCAGTTGCATAAAGAAACTCTACATCACATACCACATCTTGTTTGTCAATGTGTGATTCAGTGAGAGACTTCATCAAACACTTGGCGGGTTTCGCCTCAATCATTTCTTTTGATTGATCATCATCAGAAACTGCATTTGAAGCACCCTCTTTGTTTTCATCTCTAGTGTTCTTTAAATCTTCTATATTCTTCTTCATAATAATTTCATTAAGTTCCTCTAAACATTCCTTACCTATTTTGCTACTGTCATATTCCTTCCATCCTTGCTCGGTGTTGATAGTTTCTTTGGGAAATTTTATCGAATACTTTGCGTGCAAACAACGTTTCAATAGGAAATGCTTCATTCTTGGCCACGAGGAAACCTCTTCCTGCCCATTCTTCATTCATTCATTTTGCAATCGTTGCCACCAAGTTTCAGTTATTCCCTCGAGTGCGTAAGAAATCAGCTTGCATTTTAGATCCTCATGTGTTTGCAATATTTCACAGTAGCTCTCAATTGCATTAGCCCAATGAAATAATTCTTTGGTATTTCCCGTGCAATTGAAGGAGGGCAGCTGCGATTTCACCCACCGTTAGTTAGCTTCACGTAGGGTGCGTCTCCGATCTTCCCCTGCCGTAGAAATGCAATAATCAATTCGTCCAAAGCTATTGTTGCTGACTTCTCTCATGGTTGTTCGAGGAAAAACTCGACCAGATCAGAAAAAGTGCTGCTCCTGACCATAATCTACCCCAATCTCAGCTTGATTCAAAGAAGCTAGCTTTTGACGAGGATTCCATGATATATCCGATTGGATCTTCGAATTCCGAACACCGTCGCGAATCCGGCTACCTTTCCAACTCATTTTAGGCGTCATAATGCTCAAGGGAAAAACCTTGCTCTGATATCAAATGATGTAGAAGATCTACAATAACGGGTAAAACACGAGCTAATCCAAGCTTCAAAATAGTATCATTCTCAAATGAGAAGATGATTCAATATTCAAGATTACATAATCTCCCTCAACTTAGAAACAAGAGCTATATTTTTAAGCTAAAAAGTCCAATTAGGTTAAACCATACCCTTAAAAGCCCAAATCATAAGCTACTTAATTAAAACATAAATAAAAGGTCCTACATCAAGTACCCAGTGGTATGGCTTTGATTCTTTTCCCATGCAACATAAGGGGATGAAAACTTTGTGCCATTGATGTATTATTTGCAGAATGCTGGCCAAGTTTTCATTTTCGTAGTCTGTCTCTTTCAATCTCTTCTAGTAGTGCCTGCACAGTCCATGTTTATCAGAAAATGAATGTGAACTTAAAACATGTTATTCAAATTAGTTTGTGTGCATACCCATGTTGTTGTAGAGAAAATGTGGTAGTTCTTCTTCATTAAACCTGAACGTCTGAATAGGTCAATGAATCCTTCAAGCACCTGTTGCAAATTTTGTTAGACTAGGTTAGTTTATGTATTCAAGCTTGCCGAACATGAAAATCAATATTTATTGTTCTATATATGTATTTGAGCTGAACTAGAATGACGTCAAATAATGCATTGACATGAAATAGTGCAGTGACAGTAAGATATTACCACTTCGTCTATGTAGAGATCATTCAAAATTTCCATTATTGAGTTCACGTTCACAAACATGTAATCAACCTTTGACCTTGCCCAGACTATAGTCCTGCATTTAGTAATATATTGTTAGTATTGAATATATCAAGAATTTTTTACTTTCTGTGTTGTTTAGTAATTTGTGCTTACTTTTTGCCCTCCTCGTCATCAAATTCCTAAATTCTTTTGTACACTTCCGGTAGAACGTATCATCCACAAGGGTATTCGTCTTTGTTTTTGTGGATTATCAGCCTTCCTCCAACCTCTGGAATCTCGTCTGGTATGAAGTAGTCTTTCATTTTTGCTTTCTCAGCTCTTTTCTTTTTCTTTTTCTTTTTTCTGTTCAACGTACTCAAACTCAGGATCCTCGTTCTTTCGTCTCTTTCTTGCATTTTTCTTCACCCCCCTTTCAATTGAGAATTTTGGGGTGACTTGATGAGTATCAACAACTTATTTTATTTTTTTATAGGTTTTGCCATTTTTTTCCCAACTTGATAAGGAGCAGGGGTGAGTTGATGAGCATCAGCTTGTTCTTGTTGTTTAGATTCTACTAGATTTTGTGTCACTTGATGAGTCGCAAGAGAGTCATATTCATCTTAGAATTGTTGGATTTTGTTTTGCAGTTCTTGAATTTGTCTTTCTTGGCTCTGCACCTTGTCTTTCAAGCCTTGATTGCTCTCTTTCTTATCTTGAAGGCCAGTTGTTAAATCCCCAATTATTGTGTCCCTGTCGTACAAGCTTTGCTCAAGTTTTCCCACTTGTTCTTTAAACTCCTCGGTTACTTTTCTATTTTTTTGTTGCTCTTCCAACAAACCAGCAATCTTTTTCTGTTGATCTCCCTGTTCATTGTAACTATCTATCAGTGATGTGATGTACTAATCTTTTTGTTTTTCGTTCTGTTTTTGTTGATTAATTGTAAACAGTGCAATGGTGAGCTTATCATTCGACTCTGTAACTTGAAGCTGCAATTCAGTTTTCTCAGCAGCAATCACATCTATTGTCTCATTGTGTTGTTTAGACTGTGCTTCAAGTTCACTACATTTTTTCAAACTATCAGCTTCTACCTGCTGCAAGCTTTCTAGTTTTGTGCTTAGCCTTGCATTTTCAAGTTCTCGGTCTTCAATTCTCTCCTTCATCGGGTCAACATTGGCTTAATCAGTCATGCCTTTTGCCTGTAATTATATTTCAAAATAGAATAATTTGTAAATCAGCTGATGCGGTGATATGATTTAATGCAATGACATGGTATGATGCAGTGACATAATATGATGTAGTGAGACTTATAGTAGTTTATAGGAGTCATTACCATGGGTTCGTTGAGTTCTTGAATTTTGATCTTGGGATCTTCTAATTCTTTTTCCAATCAAATGTTTTACTCTTTGAGTTCTTGCATTTCATCATATACATCCTGCAAAAATTGTAGCTAATGTCAATTTTAATTCCAGTGACATAATTTTTAATTACAATACGCTGGAGTGTGCGTGGTGATAAATTTTGGATATTAAGTTGTACATGTGGTGATGTTGGTGTTAGTAATCTGAATGATAGAGTGCTTCCAAATTTATTTCCAGATTCTTGTGGCTGTTGTTGAGCAGAGTGTTGTTGTTCTACCTCTTCATTTTGTGGGTTGCAATTCTTCTTCCTCGTAATTCCCTTCATTCTGCCCCTCATTTCCTTCTTCTTGCATGTCTTCCCCTTTCGATTCTTGCTCTTCCTCTTCATCTTTCTCCTCATGGCTTTCAGAACTTGTTTCATCTTTTCCAGATTCTTCATTTCCATATACTTTCTCTCCCCATTTATCTTCCTCCTCACGGCTTTCAGAACTTGTTTCATCCTTTCCAGATTCATTCTCTTCCCCTTCATCTTCCTCCTCATGGCTTCCAGAACTTGTTTCATCTTTTGCAGATTCCTGCTCATCCCTTTCAGCTTCCTCCTTATGGCTTCCAAAATTTGTTTTATCGCCTCCAGTTGCTTCAGCTTCCTTCTCATTACTTTTAGAGTTTGTTTCATCCTTTTCAGATGTGTTTTCATCATATGTATCATTCTCGCTACTTTATGTTTCTTCTTTCTCTGCCAAGCTTGGTATCAGTAGCAACTCCGTCAATGTTGGAGTCGATTCTTCAGGATTGAACTGTTTCATTTTGAAATACCAAAGTATTCAGTTAAGTTTTTTATCATGTAGTGGCATACAAAGATTTGTTGTGGCTTGTAATTGTCTAGCTATTGTATGAAAAAATACAATAACAATGGACTGCCATGCATTCCATTTCAGTGACATGCAATAATATTGCAGTGACCATGACATTGACCGAGCATGACATTCTTAATGCATTTGTTATTATTTACCTTATGTTCTCCTATTTTTTGCGTTTGCTTTTGGTAAGGACACCTTGTAGCCCTTTCACATTCCACTTTGCTATCCGTGGAATCCCTCTATGTGAGATAGACTTATTTCCCTCTGCTGCTCTTTGTTTGTTGTTCTCCTTCACAACATTTTCTATGATGTTTGTGTGCTCACAGAACCAGTACTGTAATATATCAGTACACAAAGTTCAATCAACATGCAGTGACATGACTTTTCAAGTAGGATTTATAATGAAATACAATTAAATTGAAATTTTGAGTAACATACCAGCAGGAACACGGTGCATTCATTTACTTTTTTGCATGTTTCCATTTTCGATTAAGGCCATTTTGCAGTTCTTTCAGTATATGAGCTGACCAATCATATGAACTTAATACATTCAATTTATCGACATAATATAAGAATGACCATGGGATGTGCTGCCCTGGTGTGGCAAAAAAGACTGTTCCAAGTAACAGGAGTCAGAGTCGATTCACTGTATCTTTTACTGATGTTGAATCAGCTTCCTTTACCGTTTCATTTATTGTTTCTTTGACAACACTTACCTTTAGTCTATCGACGTCAAAGAACCGTCTTGTTTTAATGATGTCTGTGTTGTTGAGTTGTTGCTCATGTCTCCGACTTGTTTCTTTCCATCTTCTTTGCCAAATATAAGTTTCACATCATTTTTGGTTGGCATATGATGGTCCTTGCCAACTTTGAAGCCTCTTTTGTCTTTGTTGTATGTTTTGATCAGGTCATCCAGCATATCATTCTTCTTTTTCTCCAATATTATATTTTCTTTTCCAATGCTCTGAATATATGTCTGAATGGTGTTTTATTCATCGATTCCTGATGCTCTTCTTTGATGTGTTCCTTTATATCATTTGAATATTTGTTGAATGTTGTTAAACGTTGATCTGTATTGATCTCTTGTTTTGTAAAAAGCAGAAAACATGAGATTCTTCCATCCTCTGATATCTAAGTTTTTGTAGTTTCAATGCAATGATAATGCAGTGACATGACATTTGTATGTTATTGCTGCAGTGACATGATATTTTTCAAGCTTTTGATAGCTGTGACATGATATATTCAATGTTGTGAATGCACTCAAAAGATATTTTGAATGTTATAAAGCAGTGAAATCAAAGTTTGTACTTTATCAACTATACAGAAACTTCAATCATTATGCAGTCAGATGGCATTTCATTCTTCTGAATGCAGTGACATGATATTTTTTTTAAAGATATAATGCACTGATATTATAGTTTGCACTTCAATAAGAATATACACAGTTCAATCATAATACAGTGACATGACATTTTGTTCGGTAAAAACTCGTTTTAAATTTATAATTACCGGAACACCCCAAGTGCAAGGCTCGTAGTAAAGGTGTTACCGGGTCGTCCTAAGGGAATCGAACGTCTATCGGATTAAGTACGGTTATTGTATCGATTATGTCACAAATTATTATCTAAAACTAAGGCATATATTAATTATAATCTAGAACCTATGACTAGAAACGAGAAAATAGCGAGAAAACGGCAGGTAAAAAACTAGGGTTTTTAAAATAACTAAACTTAGCAACAAAAGTTGATATGAACGAATCGGTTTATCAAATAATTAAAAGAACGGCAAGGCAACTAGAATCCACCAATCAACCAACCAACCCCAACTAGATTGTGAGCTAAAGGTACGATTTTTAGTAATGATCAAATCATGAATTCGATTAAATCTCTTTAATCAATTTTTAGGGTTTCGTTTTCTTTCCCAAGCAAAACTAAACTAGCATGCATAACACGATCATGAGATTGTCTCCAATACTCTACTCAACTAATCATAAACAATCTCTTGAATTACAATTAATTGCATCAATTGAAAAGATCAAAGCTTGAACAATATTCTCATATAAATTCAATCAAAAAGATAGTTCCATCGATCTCACGATTCAATAAAACATAAACGATAAATCAATATCCAATTGATGAAAAATCATAAATTTAACTCACTAAAATATAGCTAAAAATCATCTAGTTGGTGTTGATGTTGATCAGTTTCCTCCGTTGTCCCACCGCGAATTGCTTAGCCAACAATCATGTTGTTGAACATGATCATTGGGATGGAGAGATTCATCTTTTACTCTCCTCTTTGAATGATGCGGCTAGGGTTTTTTTTTGAGTGAATGATGTGATATAATCTGTGTGTTCTTCTCTGCTCGAATGGTGCTGCTTATATAGGAGTTTTGCCGACATAAGGAAGGATCTAGAAAAACGCGTCGATTTTGCAGCTTCGGTAGACCGAATAAAGACACTCGGTCGACCGAATAGCATGGCTCGGTCGACCGAGCCTACCTCTTTACGCGTTTTCACACTGTTGCTTCGTATACCGTGTCCCCCACTTCACTCTTTCGATCTGATCTGATTTATCCTCTCTTCAATGCTCCGATTTTCTTCTTTATTTTGAAATCACTTGATTGAATGAGATTAATCTTCTCCATTAATGATATCCCCATGCATATCTTTTAATTTTCTGCAAGATTGTTGTTACACCAAGTCATCGAATAATAATAATAATAAAATGTGTAACAAAAATAACATTTAAACTCAATATTTCCTCATAATTAAATTATAACTCCTCAATAACCATTATAGGATTTTAACGGTTAAAACACGCTTTTCTCATTTATTTCCCTACATTTGAGTAGCATTTACATCAATGTAGTACAAGAAAGTAGAGAAAACTCTTAATGCAATCATCATACAGTGACATCATGTTTTATACATCAATAACTAAACAGAAACTTGATTGAACATGCAGACATGATATTTCAGTACAGAAAACAGTTCGAACATTTTGTATTAGCATTCCAAGTACAATTTCAAACATTTTGTATGTAGCATTCTTTTCTACTAGTACAATTTCAAACAAAAATATCAAATTTCCTACCAGATGCAAATTTTGTTTTGTTCTACTTGTTGCATGCTAGGTTTTCATGTAAACTTACTCAACTTCATTGATTACATCCGCTCGTCTCTTCTGCGCTGATATAACATGTTTTCTTCTCGCCATTGTTGTTGATTTTCTGCAGTGACGGTATCACTTGTTCTCCTTCTCGTTTCGCTGCTTCTTCATTTCGATTTTGCTCCAATTTCGCTCTAATTTCGTCCGATTTCGCTGCTTTTGCTCTGCTTCGGTTGATTTTAATAACCTAGAGCCGTTTTCTCCATTCACGTCGCGTCGTGGTTCAAAAGTTGATGTTACGTAATGTCTTGTGTAACGGTATCGGCATTGAAGTAGGGGTTTGATAGGGGTATTTTGTCAATGTATTCTTTTTGTGTCCTTATAACCAGTGAACTTTTATTGGCGTCCTTTGTTGCCTAATTAAGTCAATGTTCAGTCCTTTCTGGGCCTTGCCCCTAAATAAAATCACTTATAATCCTCAAAAAAAATTATAAAATGATATTCACGCATTTTTTTTAAGATTGAGATATTTACACATTATTTGAAACATTTAAATTATCTAAAGACTATTTGAAACATTTAAATCAAAATAATTTGATATTTAGACTCTTTTTAAGGTAGAATGGGAGAATGACAGAAATATTTCATCAATTGAGTAGAATGATAGTTTTTTGAAACTTTTGCATAAAAGACAAAACTATTTATCCACTGTCGAAATTCACTGCTGAAATTCACTGTCAAAATTCACTAATTTTTAAAATTCATTGTCGAAAGTCACTGATTTTCGGGATTCACTAGCGAAATTCATTGTCGAAATTCATTGATTTCGGGATTCATTGGGGAGATTCCCTAATTTTCCGATTTTCGGGATTCACTGTTTGTCCTTCTCGCTATAAAAATTATGCGGTTGTCCTTCTCCCTATAAAAATATGTAGTTGTCATGTTACTTAAAAATATTCCAGATTATGTCATTATCCCTAATTTTCCATTTTTTAAACGGTAGCACACTATAACACACACATTTTTTTGTCCTTACTGGAACTCAAATCCAGGACCTTCGGGTCTTGTGGTCTCAACAACGACCATTGGAATATTGCCTCATTGACATATTTAGACATTTAACGCCTCAAAACGTACTCTCGGCGTTATTTAAGTCAGAATGGATCCAATGACTATTTAGATCATTGTCGTTACCTAGCCTAAAATGGTTTATTATGTCTCAACCTTATATATATATTCCCCTTCTTAAGGAATTGACATCCCTGTCAAGATCCTGTCAGAGATATTAAAGATGGCTCCCACCGTCTCTAACAAATTGAAACATAGTTTCATCTGATAATTTGCTATGATACCACCACATGCAGCGTCCCAGAACTCGTGGCCCCCACCGCTCTCTGTCGTGCTATGATACTACTGCATGCAGCGTCCTAGAACCCCTGGCCTCACCGCTCTCATGCCGTGTCGCTTAGTGACATCTAAAAGCCCTTTTTGATACCACTTGTAGTGTCCAGAACTCGTGGCCCCCACCATTCTCACACCACGTCACTTAGTTATTGGAAATGATGATCTGACCCACCTGCTACCAGAACCCAGATCGTGACTCAACCAGATTGTGGCAACAAGGGAGGTTGTGATGGTAGCAATCTAGCTAATCTTCCAAGGCTTCGATTTCTGTTTTCAGCCTGGACCATAACAAATCTTATTTAGCCATGGAAAAGTAAAAAGACTGCTTGAAAATTGAACGCTAAATTGTACTACCTTCGTCCCGAAATGTAAGTCTATTTAGGACTTTTAACACAGTTTAAAAAAATTGTTGACGATGCCAGAAACTGAACCTACCTACGTGGCACCTCTTTAGTGGCTCAACATTAAAGGCGGAGAGAGAAACGGTAATAGCCCGGCTACTCACCACGTTGTTCCTAAGACGACCAGTGCTTAGGACCGACCTCCGGTGATCGTAGACAGGTCTGGATTCAGCCCCGACCTATGTCGGTCGGCCAACACTTGTATTCTAATCTACCTTTGACCAACCTTATTGGTTGGGCTAAGTCCCTCTCAGACCTACCATTCTACACACAAGACTCCGAGCTCATGACAGCTCGGCTATTCTTCCCGACCTCTGTAGGTCGGTTCAACCAGTCCGGCTCGGGCCACCTAAGTCGGCCAGAGTCAGTCCCTAATCGTATCCCCCACGTTTATGATAAACAGATAACTACGAAAGAATCCCGAGCCATAAAGGCTCCAATCTCTATCACTTAATACATATATTCGAATATCATAATTATCTCCTATAATCAAGGGGATTAATCAATCATAATCATTTTCCTTAGGGAACACGGCAATTCAAGCCCAAAAAGGACAAGACCCACGCCGCCTTAGGGCATAACTCCTCTCTATATAAACCATCCCTAAGGAACTACGAAGACTTGATTCCAATACACCATTGGATACGTAGGCAGCTTGTGAAACAACATCTCAAGTGCAGTCTAAAACATCCAAAATCCCCCCTCTCTTTCATCGTTCTTTGTGTTTCTGGAGCACCCTTAAGTTATCACCAAGGGAAGAACCCTAGGAGTTTACCCCGACGATTTTTGGATCGTCAGTTGTTAAGTCTCGTTAATTTTTATGACAAAAGTTTAAAATACACTTTGACCGTTATTAATGTAAAAATTGTGTTGTAGTGAAAAGTGAATGGATGTATAATAAATTAAGGGTAGAAAAAAGAAAAATATAATAAATATTTTATTGGTATTCTAAACGACTTTTATTATTGGACAAAATCGAAAAACTCGATAGACTTACCAAATGGAACGGAGGTAGTATAAATTAATGAAGTAACCACTTTGATATTGTGCATAAGGGGGTTCGAAAGATTATACCATTCAATGTAAAAGACGAATATGCAATGTAGAAACCTTGATCTTCTAAAAAGACCTCCTCCGCACTAGTTGATGAACCCCCAATCCAAGCATACTCCAAGATTTTCTAAGATTAAGCTCCAAGAAGATATAATATTCTTTTAACTACTTTGAAGATCTAATATTCTTTATAACGGTATATGAGTTTTATTTTATTTTATTTATGCATATAGCAATTTTAGATGCATGGTAGGATCATCTGTATTACGAATGTCAGATTGGTCTTGGTCACGTATTGGTATACCCTTACGTTAGTTGTGAATTCTCGAGAACCCTTAACATCCTATGACACGTCCATGCCGGGGTAAGTTTAATGTAGGCGGATGTTGGGCCGGTTACAGTGGCGGAACCAGGAAAAAATTTCGGGGTGGTCTTGGTATATAAACCGCAAAGCCTAAAAAAAATCCGGGAAAAAAAATAAAAAAAGATTTGAACTTAATGTAGACTTAAAAGGGTTTGTTGCGGATGTTCGAAAAGTTGGGGGGGGGGGGGGGGGCTTGGGGCCATATGAGGGGGGGGGTTTGTGACCATTTCGGGGGGCTTGAGACCACCCCGGGCGTAGGGTGGGTCCGCCCCTGGCCGGTTATGATGTGCCACTAGCTTAGCTATTTTTAGTTATGAGTTCTCGAGAGTCTTCAGCATCCTATAGCGTAGCCCCACATAGGGGTCAATTTCATTTAGGCAGATGTTACGCCAGTTACGATGTGCCCACTTGCGGTCGAAGTGAATAGCAGACCGGCTATTTTTTTCCTTTTTTTTACTTATTGAAGGGTAATGGCTAACAAACTCTGCGTTTGTGGGCATGACAATATACATTGAATCATCTAACACCGGAAGGAATCCCACACACCCCGTCCATGAGCCAAAAAAAGTAGCAATTTTTCTTTTTGTTTTCGTTTTTTCCCTTGGTTGTTAATGATACCACAACAAATTTATTTTCGGACCACCACAATGAGGTAAAAATTGAATTATAGTCAACATTCAACTTTGCAGAAGTTGAATGTATGTTTTCCACCTCTGTAAGAGCACTTGCAGTAGATAATGTAAATTCTTTAAAAACTATATTTCAGAGATTTAAACCGAAAAATAACACTGCAACTGATGCTCTATTTTTTACTCTAAAATACAGATTCTGTAAAATTTCTTTTACATCTACTGCATTCATCTAGATTCCATAAATTTTCCTTTATATCTACCGGATTATGTAAAATAGTGAAACTGATGCATTTCAAAGATAAGATAGAGATTCCGTAAACTAGAAAACATGTATTTAAAAATGTAAAATATAGTATCCGTTAGAACGATCTGATGCGAGTACTTTAAAGTCTAATATAGCTCAATGTGTACAACCATCGTAGATCCGTTGTGGTGCCATTAACACACACTTTTTCTTTTCTAATGGTCTATGTATAACTAACAAAATGTTTATATACAATGAAGAAAAGATTTGTGTAGAGAGTCCATGTAATAGAGTTTTTAAAAGATTTATTTGTAGTGAAGAAAATTTTTGTTTTATAAACCGATGATGTAGCAGAGTCATAAACTTTATAATCCATGACCGGAGATGTGCAAAGACCTCTAAATACATTCTATGAATTGAACCTGAAAACATAATTTAAAGGTTTCAGATCTGACTTCTGAACACACACACACACATACAACCCCTGAAATAAATTATGAAAGTTAGCAGCTTTGTGTTAATCCACATTAATAATGATGGTTCTAATTTACATCAAATAATGGTAAAATCGCAAGCACCGATTATCCAATTACTTGTGTATAAATATATAAAATATATTCAAGCTCCATGGACCATCATTGACTGAAATGGAACCTTTTTTATCTCTACAAAAGTTGAGAAATCTTTGTTCATTGGCTGTTTCCATGGCTCACCATCCATCTGCATATATGCTTCTTTCCACTCTCCACCTCGAAGTTCGAACCGAATCACCGCTGCCTAAAAACGCGTTTTAAAAAAAAACTAAGCATTAAAAAAAACACACCGAAAACCAGAAATATATTTAGTTTTCTAGAATAGTCTCTTTGGTTAAGTAAAGAGAGGATAAAAGAATGCAGTTTGAGAACATGGCAGTATGATGCACAGACGTATTTGTTTGGTAACGTGTTGTGTATCTGATACGTGTTTGACATGGATACACATCGGTTATTTGGCAGAGATACATACGTGTTGTGTATCTGATACATGTTTGATACGTGTTAAGACACGGATACATACCTGAGCAATGTGTTTGGCAGAGATTAGTTCCGCCATAACCATGGAAGCATGCCATCCGTGTTTCAGTCCAAAAATTTCTAATAATCCATCATCTGCATGGGCTTCAACAAAACCTTTCTGACAAACCATAATATCTTGTGTTAGAAGCCTTTTTTTTTTAATTATAAAGAAAATTATTTGTTGATATATTTACTTGAATCGTGTAAAAGACGTCACCTTTTCCAAATAATCTGGTTTCAAATGGCCCCATGGATTTCTTCCACTTCCATAGCTGGGAAGATTTAGAGTTACTATAGACCTAACACTGAAGAAAAACAGGCATTAGAGATTAAGGATGCAAAACAAGTGCACAGCCCACAATTACCAATTCATTAATGGTAATTGTTTCACAAGATAACGACATGTTTTGTTCATTTTGTTTCACGGTTTTTACGTTTCTATCCCCAATGTTTCATCTTAAACGCCAATGATACACATAAAGTACATAGCGTGCGTAGAAAATGATCTCAAACTACACATCTTTCATTTGTTATAAGATGTGGACCTTTTTTTGTGCCCCCCTTATTTTTTTTTTTTTCTTTTTTTCTTAAAACCCCCGGTATCCGGAACCAACTAGTCCGACTAATCCGGAGTTCGGCCCGGGTCGTGTCTGCAGAGTCAGACTCTGCAGAGTCAGACTCAGAGTTTGCACAAGTCATTGCCAAAAAGCAAATGCCACACATAGCCTTACAAATCATACATTTGGGCTCAATTATGATGTTGACTTTGCCATCAAGATTCAAATGCCTATTTTTAAAACATTAGTACATGATTCAACAAGTTGGTCATGAAACCTTTTAAAATAACAAAAAAAACCAACCTTGCTGGAATAGGTATTAGCTCCCACTGTGATGAATTAGTCTTTTTGATATGTATCCTTAAAATATTCTTCAAACCCCTACATCAAAATAAACAACTTTTGAGGTCAACTTCATAAACATATGTCCATTGGAGGACAATTCTGCCATTACAAATCAAATTTCATCTCATTCTACAACTACAGAACCAGATATCAAGATTGAAACAATGCAGCTTCACCATATTTGTTAAGCGGATACGTAATAAAAATAGATTCAACACGTTTCAACTGATTTTCCGTATGTTAAACTCAAACGAGAGACTAATTCTGACCTCAAGCTTGGATTGCTGATACAAGGCGTAAAGAACCACCCTTGCTTGCAACTATATCCAGAGTAAATCAACTACAGTGAAAAACGTCATCAGGAAAGAATAATGATAAATAACACATTGTCCTATACTAAAATAATCAGATAAAAATTATAAAGAATATTTTCAAACCTTGTTTGAAATGGGACCTTGTGCAAGGTAAGGCTTTTCATTACGCAAATGGTGGAAGCCATAAGCAACCTGGGCATCCATTCCTGTGTTCAAACTGAAAAAGTAAATAATTTTACTAAAATCATACTTCCAGAATATACGAACTAAAATGTAAAACATTAACGTTTCTCACGCACAAAAGTATAAAAGTATGTATGTAGATTACACATCCTATTACCAGTTAGTACTTAAGACATACCTATGCTAAAATAATTATAAAAGACTCCTTGATAGGAAGAAGTTTTCTCGGGTTGCTCCCCGTCAATTTCCAATCCCTTCAAAACATAGATCAAGTATCATCCAGGAACACAAACTAAAAAAGACGCCTTCAACAATACAGATGAGACAGAACAAACATCAAGAAATTTCGAACAAACATGCATGTTTAGATTGATGTATACTTGAGACTACATTTCACTCCTTCAATTTGCTTCTCACCTGAGTAAAGATTTCTGAACACAGACATACATATCAGCAATGCACTACTACCATGGCATTTGACGTCCATATCAGTAACCCCCAAACTCGGTTTTTTTTTGCAACATCAACTATATGAGAACTAAAATGCCCCCGACACATAGGAATTATAACATTTGTGTGTGTCTGTATGTATGTATTTTTTATTTTTTTTATTTTTATTTTAATAATGTTGCTCCTTCAGTTACCTCGTCAAGGGTAACCTCTTCAGCAGGCTTCAAAGAATAAGGAGTCTCCAATTCTTCACCAGCTGGCATTAATAATGAAAGGTTCCAACTGCAAAAAGTATATTGCTGATTGTCTCATAATATAAATCACAATATTATTGCAGAAAATTCAAAGTAATAATGAATGACATTAAGCTGACATATGATCCACAACACCTGCAAGCACTCACACATACCTTAATAAAATGCACACAGGCACACGCAAACATATGCACACAAATCGACAAGTAAAAGGACAAAAGGGTCACGAAAACTCACCTATCCAAGCGGCACGTTGGACCGGTTGTCAAATTGTCAAGTGTTCTTTTGATTGCTGATCTCCAGTTAAAAGGAAATGACCCACCCTAAAGCATATAATAGAAATACATGTCAGAAAATTGAACAGGGAAACTCGGGCTAGTGGATGCAGATAACAGCTTACCCAACCAAAACTTCGAGATAAGTCATTTCCGGTACCAAGAGGAATAATTCCACTTGGTGGCACTGGCTCTCTCTTTTGTTTGTGAAGCTCTCCAAGGCAACCTAGGACCCACCCTACTGTACCGTCACCTCCTGCAACCTGCAAAACAAACCCAAAATGTAGTAATAAACATGAAATATTTTCCGTAAAATCTAAGAACTAAAATAAAAGTTTTTTTTTTTTTCAGGAAAACCCTGGAGAAGTTTAATTAAACAATGAAAATAGAAATGAACATCTTAGGATCCCTACCACGACCCTAAGCTTTTCACGTATAGATTTTGCACAAATATCACCAAGTTCGGAAAACTTCTCCAGGCAACCCAGTCCATACTGAACAAATTCATGAGGTTTCACTTGCGTAAGATCAAAAACCTGGAAGCAATACATTTTGAAAAGAAACAAAACGCTCATTAGACATAATTAGCATTTCAAAGGAAAAGATCAGAAGGAAAAATGGGAGACAGAGCATAAGGTACAATATTTGTGGTCTATCCAGAAAGGAGAGAAAACTTTAATGGCTGAAGAACAGGAAATCCATATAAGGAAACTTTGTGGTCTATCCATATAAGGAAATCTATGTCTATCCAGAAAGGAGAGAAAACTTCAAGAATCCAACACTGCATAACAACACTAAATTACATACAAGTTAAACGCCCAAAAAGAACAAACAAAACCCCAAAAAAGTTCTTGCCAATAGAAAGGTCCTGGCTTGTTAAATGCAGTCACGAAGAACAAAATGTGCTGTTCATTCAAACACACGTCTCTATCAGTAAACATACATAATGCACAGAAAAACAATATTAACCTCGTTAACCTAATGCTTAAACTTCTTGTCTGGATTACAAATCCCCTAAAAAAACCAGAATCACCCAACTGATCTTAAGGCTCCACATGGACCCTCTTTGTTGAAACAAGGGTCAACAAATACCTCTCTTTAACCTTCCCTCTCAAGGCTAAATAGTCACATTCTCACATGCACCGAACTTAACCGAGAATATATTCTCATCATTCTTACTGATTGTATTTGTTCTCACTACCATTTTTCATCTTTAGCTCCATTATTACCTTGTCAAAATAATTGGCACGGCAGCACCGAATATAGATTCATGTTTTCTAAGAAACTAACAACTGCAATGAGTCATATCCTTAGCAAACTAAACCATTACCATACACTTACTATAGCTGACAAACCAATTCCCAAACTAAATGAATCTTAAGTAAAAACATCCATATGCTTATTTCCTCTGCAGACAATTGTACTATACATACCTACATGGAACTTTTAATTACTGAAATAAGCATATTATTCCCTCCAAAAATAAATTAATCAACACTGATAAATTTGGTATTTTTGTAGATGCCATCAAGTAGAACAGATCCCCCTTCCTCCATCAAAGTTTAATTAGGTGTTGCTTTTAAGAAAAATTACAGTCAAATTAAAAATATTATCCTCTGAACCAACAGGTGAAAACTCATTTTCATTTCCAACAATCATATAATAAAAAATGAAAGATTTTAAAAAATAGAAAATAAAAAATTTAATAAAAAAAAAAAAAAGAAGCTAAACCAACTCATTAGAAAAGCTGCACATGACTAAGCTCACATGGCTTACTTGTAATTCGTCCAACTAATCCATCCACATGTACGCATATTGAATTGACAAAAATTGTTTTAAAAAAATACGAAAGCAATAAAAAATTGTTTTGAAAAAATCATTGAAAGGCAAACAATATTTCTGTAAAAAAAAAAATGGTAAAGGTAAAAATCAGTGAGAATTGGCGAGTGACGGACCTGTTCTTCAGCCATTAAAGTTTCCAACCGGCTTTTAAGTTCAGGACCATGACGACCACCACTTTTAGGATTAATAAACACCACAAGTGGAGCCTCCGGAGGTGCGACCAGCTCGGCGCCGGCAGCATGAGCGGCATCGAAAAGAATCTTTGCTGCAGGAGCATCAATGTCTTTGGCTAATATGGCTTCTTTTATAGCGATTCTTATATATTCCGGCATAACGATCTTCTTCCGGAGTTCCTCTTTGGGGATCCGTACTCCGGCCAAGGTACATCCTCTAATTGAGTCGATCACCGACGACCTCCCAGTCGAAAACGCGGCGGTTAACGCTTGCTTCGACGAGGACTCTCTCGGCGACGCCTTCGTCCCCGGCGAATTCATTATTGGGTGGTGGTGCCTGTGAAAATACTGACTTGCCCCTCCTTCCTGCTGCCAAAATAATGAAGAAAATGTATTGGCAAAAGAAATCTCCAATGGAGTTAAGTGTAAATGTTTAAATAGTATTAACAATAATTCAATATTTTTTTATATATATGTATTCATTTGAAAGTTAGAAGAGCAGAGGAAGGGCAAGGCAGAACGCGTTGTTGGACAGACGGCAAAGGTCTTTTTGAGATTTGAATTGTCATTTTTTTTTTTGAGGAAAATCTTTTGTCTGGAGTCTAACCCTTTTATAAAAGTTTGGAATATTCTTTTATTTTGGTTTTATTTTATGATGATTTGGTCCCCAATAAAATCGTAACATAATTTTACGTGATTGATCATTATAGAATATACATTATGATCGAAAGTATGAAAAAATTGTTATATTATTTTATCGTAATAATTTTATTTTGATATTTATAGGACTCGTATTATATTACTTCCGACCATTGTATTGAGGATTATTTCTATTCGGGTGAAGATTTGATATATGCTTTATAACTATTGGTTTACTTTTACAAAAAAAAAAAAACACTATTGGTATACATCATATGATTAATTAGATGTAGAGACGAAACAAGGGAGATCCTTTGTATTGGAGTGAACAATTTAGTTTTTTTTATTTTTTATTTTTGGGTTGATAATTCTTGGGGAAAATAGAACATTCTTGGGAAAAATAGAACATTCAACCGTAAAGACTATGTAGTTAACGAGGAACTTGTGATTTCAATGAAATTCGAAAGATTTTATGATACAGTCGTTATACGAATGTGTATCAAGTGTCATATGTTAGAATCATTTTTACTTCTTTCAAACAATACAATTTTATTTCTGTGTGAGAGATTAAAAATGAATTATTAATAATGTATGTCATTTGATACAATATTCATACAACGGTTGTTTTTTTAGAGTTTTCTATCGAATACAAGATTTTATCTTTCATCTTCTTAAACCTTTTTTTTTCTTCTAACTAAGATTCCTTTTAGTTTGTTTTCTTGTGTTCGGCGTTCCGGAATGTCACGGCTCACTTGTTAGCTAAGCTTGACTTAAATTCCTTTGGCGTTGTATCTTGGGTACCCAACCTGTAATTGTGACTTAAATTATACTACTGGGTTTTGGTCTGCTCAGTGTGGCATTCGGCGAGTACGGGAAAAGCGCGTGGTGGTCGCGAGCATGAAGGTGTTTGCTGAATCTGGTATTCAACTGGGGCAGGTCAGCAGGGTTGATCAACCTGCTAAATTATAGGTTGCTGAAATTGAGTCTGCTGATTCTCAGTATTACTTGGGGAACACGTCTGCATAGTTTTCGGTCTGGATAAGGTTACTTCTGGGGTATTTCAGTCATTTACTGGGTTGAGTGATTAGTCGGTTAGAGTTTGATTCCCAAGGCTATAAATACCATCTGTAATTGCATGTAACTTGTAACTTTCTCGTGATAATAAAAAATCCCCATTTGTCCGTGGAGTAGTCGGCACATTGCCGGAAACCACGTTAAATATGTGTTCTTCTTGTTTCTGTGTTTGTTTACTTGTTAATTGTTTATTTTTACTCACAATCACCATCATTTCTTGATCGATCCGTAATAACAAACTGGTATCAGAGCGTCCAGGTTCATCAAGAAATCATTTTATCTGTTTCAAACAAGGTAGATTGGCACCAAGGTCATAATTGACGTTAGGATTTGGGATCTACACAAGCTTTTCTGGTGAGAAAAATGTCGCTTTAAATGTCAATATTGACAAGTTTACAGGAAGAAACAGTTTTAGTCTGTGGCAGATCAAGATGTGTGCTTTGTTGAATCAGCAGGGATTATGGGGTCCTTTGTCTAAATCAACAGAAAGAAGCACTGCTGAGAGGTCCAGTCTGGAGGAGAAAGCACATTCAACAATTATGTTGTGCTTTTCAGATGATATTATCACAGAGGTTGCTGAAGAGAACACAACATAGAAGCTGTGGTCCAAGCTTGAGAGTTTGTACATGACAAAGTCTCTAACCAACAAGTTGTTATTGAAACGACGTCTATTCAACCTAAGAATGCATGAGGGCACTCAGCTGAGGGATCATCTAGATCAGCTGAACACAATATTGCTTGACCTAAGGAATAATGATGTGAAGATTGAAGATATGGATGTAGCATTGATCCTACTTGTGTCATTGCCTGCATTATATGAGAACTTTGTGTAGTCTTTTATTGTTGGAAAGGACTCAGTGTCATTGGAGGATGTGAGATCATCACTCCATTCTCGAGAGCTACGCCATAAGGCATCTGGTGCTGGGACAGACAGTCAGTCTGCTGGATTGGTGGCAAGTGGAGTCAGCAGGGGGCCAGGAAATTCTGGAAAGAAGAAATCCAAGAGAACTTCAAAGGGACTTAAAGCTAAGGATGTCTGTAATTACTGCAAGGAGCAAGGGCATTGGAAAAATGAATGTCCAAAGGAGAAAAAGCAGCAGGGTACTCATCAGGATACAATTGATTTGGCAGAACAAGACCCCAACTCTGAAGAAGATCTGGCCTTAGCAATTTCAGAGTCAGCAGGGCATAGGGATGTGTGGATTCTAGACACTGGGGCATCTTATCATGTGTGTCCTAATAGGGAGTGGTTTTCAACTTATCAGCAGGTGGATGAAGGCCATATTGCTATGGCCAACGGCAAGATCTGTAAAATAGTTGGGATTGGATCAGTTCAGTTGAGGACACATGATGGTAAATTCTGCACACTGAAGGAGGTTAGGCATGTTCCACAAATGACCAAGAATTTGGTATCACTTAGTCTACTAGACAGGAAAGGGTTCAAGTTCAGGGGTGAAGGTGGAGTGGTGAATGTCTATAAGGGTCCAGTTGTGATTCTGAAGGGTATCAGGCATGGGACTTTGTACATACTACAAGGGTTTACTGTATTAGGTTCTGCTGTTGTTGCATCATCAGAGGTTCACAAGTCACAGTTGACCAAACTGTGGCATATGAGATTGGGTCATATGGGTGAAAGAGGGATGCAAAAATTCTGTCTAAGTCTGATATACTTGGGGGACATAAGGTCAATGAGCTAGAATTTTGTGAACACTGTGTTTGGGAAGCTACATAGGAGCAAGTTCCCAAAAGCAATTCACATCACAAAATGGACACTTGATTATGTCCATTCTGATTGTTGAGGGACCTTCAAGCATAGTTATCAGACCCGGCCCGGTCATTGACCTGGAAAAGACACCGGGTCACCGGGTCAGTGGTTCAACCGGTGGGTCAGTGGTTCAACCGGTGGGTCACATCATATATTTTAAAAATATAATTGAATATTTAAAATATAAATATAAAATAAAATATGACAACCATAATATTTTCAAAATACTCCAACAAACACAATTACAAGTTAGACAACATAAAATGCTCAAATGATAATATGTTATGCAAATTAAAGCGCAAATAATCAGTCTCTTCTTTATGATGTATTGAAGATACTGCTTCAATTTCATACATTCCTTAAAAAAAAAAGCAATACATTCAATCCATGTGGCAATATTCAGCATGCTGATAAGTCTGCTGAGGTTCAGCAGGGTGCTGAACCTGTGCCGAATTTTCCGTGTACACTTTATTTATTTATAAAGAGACATATTAATTGTAGTACATATAAACAATTAATATGTCAAACTCTAGTCATAGACATAGCTTTTACTCTAGTTCACTTTATGTCATAGACATTTATTATGTAAGAGACTAAAAAACATCTAGCCTCGTTTATAGCTTTTACTTTTTCTATGAAAGGTCACTATCTTGTCTAGGACCTTTCAAACTCCTCAATTGTATCTACATATACTCCACATTATCAATGAATAAAAGATAAGTTGAAGTTTACTCTTGTGTTAACACATTCTCAAACTCTCTTCATGGTATCGAGCCATTTGTGTTCTAACTTTTTCCATTTGCAAAACTCATATTTCGAAGAATGTCTTCCACATCCGACATTACTTCAACCTCGGCGGACTCTCGGCGGCCTCACCGACCGGGAGTGCGATAACTCCTCTTCTTATACAAACCATAGACTTGATGGTAACAACTATACGTTATGGTCAAGGTCTATGAAAATGTACATTTACGGACAAAGTAAGATGGGATACTTGTCCGGAACAAAACCCGCACTCGCTCGAAACCGACCCCGAGTTTTGAAGCATGGGACACAACGAATAATCAACTCATGACCATCCTCACGAGGTCAATGACAAAAGAGATAAGTGAAAACTTTATGATGTATGATATCGCCAAAGAAATGCGGGATAATGCCGAGAGATCTTTACTCCAAGAAAGATAATACATCGAGGTATATGAACTAGAAGCTCGATTCAAACTTGCGGGCAAGGGGATATGTACGTAACTCAATATTTCAATCAACTATCTAAGGCTTGGCAACACTTAGATATGTTAGAAACTCACTCTTGGAATGATGTCAAGGATCTTGCTCTTTATAAAGACATCATAGAAAAGAAGAGAGTATTCGGGTTCCTCACGGGTGAATCCTACTCTTGATGATGTTAGAGGAAGAATTCTTGCCACCAAACCTCTTCCAAATCTCAAATCCATGTTTCGAGGTCAAACATGAAGAAAGTAGGAGAAAAGTCATGCTTCGAAATCCCCCTACGACAACCCTGCGAAGGTGCGCCTGCGTCGACCGTCGGGAAGAAGGCCGCCGAGGTTGCCGAGACATACAAGAAGCCTGCGAGAAAGCGGAAAGCGTTTCGTGATCACCGCAAACGCACAAATCACACCAAGGACAAGCTGGAAGCTCCATGGCAAGCCTAACTCCTCAAAAACCTCAAAACCTATCGGGGAAAGTCAAGGCGGACACATCGGTGAGGAGGAGAATGACAACCGGATGAATGCTCGGTTTGTCGCATTCAAAGCCTTCTGAATCAACAAAAGGAAGGTAGTCACTCTACCGATGTTGCTACTCATACTCATACGGGTAAATTCTACTCTTCCCTTAGCAATGAAACATGGATTGTTGATTCGGGGCATCCTCCCATATTTGGTAATAAAAACCTTATAACCAACTATATGCCTTGTCACCAAATTCATAACATTAAAGCTGGCGATGGATCTATCTCTCGTGCAAAAGGTGTTGGAAATGTTAAACTCACTAATAAGATATGCCTACGGGATGTCCTATTTGTTCCAAACTTAGGCGCAATCTTATATACGTCGGTAGACTCACTAAAGATTTGAATTGATTTGTTGTTTTTAAGGAAAATCGGTGCACATTCCGGGATCCTACTTCACGGGAAGTGATTGGGAAGGCTAAACCTTGCGCTGGATTGTTTACGGTCAACCTGTGAAGACGAGAAGGCGAAGGCGAATCGCCTCGGCGGCTGCTCCCGAATTTAGACAATATCATGTTATGGCATTATAGATTAGGACATCCAAGTTTTGGTTACTTAAAATCTTTAACTCTGAATTGTTTAAAGGATGTAATCGAATGACCTTCAATGTGATATTTGTCAATTTGCTAAACTTACAAAATCTGTGTATGCTAAATTACCTCATTTGCATTCCTCACCCTTCACCTTAATACACGGTGATGTGTGGGGACCCTCAGGGTGAAAAGTATAACGGGGAAAAGGTGGTTTGTCACCTTTATTGATGATCATACCGGGAACACTTGGGTTTTTTTAATGAAAGACAAATCGAAGTTGGCCCTATCTTTCAAGAATTTTATCATATGGTCTCCACTCAATTTGATACTAAGGTCAAGATCTTAAAGGCGATAATGCTCTAGAATACTATGAGTCTAATCTCGGTACCTTCTTGACGGATAGAGGAATTGTTCATATCGGTAGTTGTGTGGAAACACCTCGGCGAGAATGGGGTTCTTTGAGAGAAAGAACGAATTTTCTTTGGAAATGGCCGGATCAATCATGTTCACCACACATGTTCCTAAATATATGTGGGGTGAAGCTATCCGACCGCAACTTATTTACTCAACGAGACTTCCCGGCGAGTGTTAGGTTTCAAAACTCCACTCCAAACCCTACCGACCACACACTCTGCCATCATCTTGTTTCCCGAGTTGCCTCCAAAGGTCTTTGGTTGTCTTGTGTTTGTGTATATCCATGCTCAACACGAAGTAAACTTGATCCTAAAGCTCACAAGTGCATTTTCCTAGGTTATGCAAAGGACGAGAAAAGGTTACAAATGTTATTCCCCTGCGAAAAGAAATTTTACAATTCTATGGATGTAAAATTCTTTGAAAGGACCCCTTATTACGGCAAACCTGCGAGCCATTCAACGATGGAAACTGATTGAAATTGACCTAAACCCCTTCCCTCGGCAAACTCTTAACCCTCGGCAACCTGCGATCCTCGGCGACCGAACTTCGGTACCCTACCGACTCTCTACGCCCTAATACTCCTCGGCAACCTCTGAACAAGAGTCTGCGACCCGAGCCTGCGATCCCGAGCCTGCGACACTCGGCAATCTACGGATCCTCGGCGGCCTGGCGACATTGATGATAGGCCTATTGCTCTTAGGAAGGGAAAGAGATCATGCGATCACTCTATTCATTCTTATTTATCTTATGATAAGTTATCTTCTCGCCTTTTCCATGTTTTCACGGGACACGGACTCTCACTCTATTCCTAAAAATATTCGGGAGGCCCTTCAAAATGATAAATGGAAGGTGCTTGTTAAAACGAGAGATGACGACGACTTACGGATAATCATACTTGGGATTTGACACCTCTCCCACGGGGCAAGAAGACGATCGGTTGCGGATGGTTATTCACTATCAAATACAATGCGATGGCACTATTGACAAGTACAAAGCCGGATTGGTAGCCGGGGGATTCACTCAAACTTATGGCATTGACTATAAGGAAACTTTTGCACCAGTGGCAAAACTCAACATTGTCAGGGTTCGATCTCTCTAGTTGTCCAACTTGGTGGCCTCTTCACCAATTGGACATCAAAAATGCTTTTCTAAATGGGGACCTCACTGAGGAGGTTTATATGAATGTACCTCCTGGTTTTATCAATCCTCATACTCAAGGCAAGGTGTGCAAGGCGAGGAAATCTCTATATGGCTGAAGCAATCACCAAGGGCATGGTTTGGAAAATTAACAAGCTTGTGGTCAAAGGCTTGGATATCACCAATGCAATTCGATCACACTATGTTCATCAAGACAACCAACCGAAGAGGTCTATTATTATTGTCTATGTGGATGATATCATCCTCACTGGAGATGACTCTGCGAGATCCAACATTTGAAGACTCTGTGGCAAAGGTGTTTCGGGTGAAAGACTTGGGTTTTCTCAAATATTTTCTTGGCATGGAAGTAGCAAGAAATAGCAAAGGCATTTGTCTCCCAAAGGAAATATGTCTTGGATCTATTTGAAGGAAAGCGGCATCTTTGGGGTGCAAACCTGCTATATCCCCCTGTAGACCCGGTCATACCTGCTACATGGTGACATTGTTGTCGGGGAAAGAACAATATCAAAGGCTTGTAGGGAAACTCATCTACCTCTCCCATACAAGACCCGATATTGCATATGGTGTCGATCTGGTTAGTCGGTTCATGCATTGCCCTGCGAGCAACATTGGGATGCGGTAAATAGAATGCGAGGTATTTGAAGTCCACTCTGGCCAAGGGTTACACTTCACCAAGTCTGTGATAGATCCATCAAGGTCTACACCGATGATGATTGGGGTGGATGCCACATAGATAGAAGGTCGACCACGGAGCTCTTGTTCCTATGTATGGGGCAATCTTGTTACTTGGAGGAGCAAGAAACAACCTACGTGTCTAGAAGCGATCTTGAAGGCGAACTCGGGGCACTTGTCTTAGGCATTTGTGAAGCTCTTTGGCTCAAAAGAGTACTTGCGAACTTCGGCGGCCTCTTGACAACCTATCACACTCTGCTTTGTGATAATCACTCGGACTATGCATGGCGAGAGGATCCGGTCCATCATGACAAAACAAAACATGTGGACATTGACGGACACTTCCTAAAGGAAAAGATTGATGCCAAGATTATCCGGCTCAAGTATGTTCCCTCGGCGGACCAAAATGCGGATATTCTCACCAAAGCTATTCCACCTTTCATGTTCGACGAGACTAAGTAGCAAACTTGGTGCATCAACATATACGACCCGGTTTGAGGGGGGGGGGTGTGGCAATATTCAGCATCTTGATAAGTCTGAGGTTGGCGAGGTTCAAGCGAGTCTTGAACACTGTGCCGAATTTTTACGTGTACACTTTATTTATTTATAAAGAGACATATTAATTGTAGTACATATAAACAATTAATATGTCAAACTCTAGTCATAGACATAGCTTTTACTCTAGTTCACTTTATGTCATAGACATTTATTATGTAAGAGACTAAAAAGCATCTAGCCTCGTTTATAGCTTTTACTTTTTCTATGAAAGGTCACTATCTTGTCTAGGACCTTTCAAACTCCTCAATTGTATCTACATATACTCCACATTATCAATGAATAAAAGATAAGTTGAAGTTTACTCTTGTGTTAACACATTCTCAAACTCTCTTCAATCCATAATGAAAACAATCTCATTCTCGTCACTTCAAGTTTTCGACTGTAAAAAAAGTTTAAATACCCCTAAATACCAATAATTATTTCTAGAAATACATTCAATCAATAATGAAAACAATCTCATTCTCTTCACTTCAAGTTCTCGATTTGTAAAAAAAGTTTAAATACCCCTAAATACCAATAATTATTTCTAGAATATATATATATATATATATATATATATATATATATATATATATATATATATATATATTATATTTAAATTGTCTTCTTTTTTTTGTGAGAGATGCGCTCGATATTTTTATTTTGACAAAATCTGCTCGATGTTTTGAGATTTATAATATTTAGAATTGAACCTTTTTTTACGTAGAACCGGCTGGAGGTGAATGAAATGTTGATGGCAATTTTTAAAGGAAAAAAAAAACGGGGTGATGGAAAACCGCCCGGATCATGTCCGACCGCCGGGTTGGTCGGGCCAGAACAGTTCAATTCCTTAAACGGTCGAATTCTTGACCCGGCCCGGGTTTGGGACCGGGTCACCGGGTTGACCGGTTCGACTACCGGGCCGGGGCGGGTCTGGTAACTATGCCTTCAAAGGTGGAGTCACTGGGTGTTCACAGGTATTTTGTGTCGTTTATAGATGATTAATCAATGATGGTTTGGGTAATTATGATGAAGCACAAGAGTGAAGCATTCAAGCACTTCAAGCAGTGGAAGCATTGTTCGAGAATCAGACATGGAAAAAGATCAAGAGACTTAGAACTGATAATGGACTGGAATTCTGTTGGTCTGAGTTTGATGAATTTTGCAAAAATGAAGGCATTGCAAGACACCATACTATCAGAGATACTCCACAGTAGAATGGTGTTGCAGAAAAAATGAATCAAACTCTTTTGGAGAGGGCAAGGTGCATGCTCTCTAATTCTAGTCTGGCAAGAAGATTTTGGGCAGAGGCTGTTAGCACAGAATGCTAGTTAATCAATAGGGGGCCTCACACTGGGATCAAGCTCAAAACACCCTTGAGGTTTGGTCAGGAAAGTCAGCAAGACTACTCAGGTCTGAGGGTTTTTGGAAGCACAGTCTACTATCATGTCAGTGAAGGTAAACTGGAACCTAGAGCCAATAAATGAGTGTTTGTTGGATATGGAGATGGAGTTAAGGGGTATAGAATCTGGTCATCAGCTGAAAATATGGTTATACTTAGTAGGAGTGTAGTCTTTTATGAAAACTCTATGCTTAACTCATCTATGAGAGCCACATCTGAATCTGAAATTGGATCTGAGACTGAGAAGGTTGACAAACAGGTGGATCTTCAAGCAGAGCCTGCTGGATTAAAAGAGTCAGAAGGGATAGTCATCACTAAGTAAATCCAGGACTGGATCCAAGCCAGCCTGCTGAACAAGGGTTAGCAGACACTCAAACAGCTGATGTTGGTCAACAGGGTATAGCTCTCAGTAGAGCAAGGAGGACCAATATCAGACCTCTAAGAAGATATGGGTTTGAGAAGGATATGGTTGGATATGCACTACATGTAGTTGAAGAAGTGGATGGTTTTAAACCTAACACTTACAGGGAAGCTATGACATGTTCTGAGGCATCCCAATGGCTTTTTGCTATGGGAGAATAAATGGAGTCACTTCAGAAGAATGAGACTGGGATCTGGTCAAACAACCACATGATAGAAGGGTGGTCAGCTGCAAATGGATATTCAAGAAAAATGAAGAAATGACATCTACTGAGGGCATCATATATAAGGCACGTTTAGTTGCAAGAGGGTTTAGTCATAAAGAGGGGGTAGACTATGAAGAGATATTTTTTTCCGGTTGTCAGACATACTTTGCTCAGGGTGATGTTAGCAATAGTGGCACATCAGAATCTTGAGCTTGAGCAATTAGATGTGAAGACTGTTTTTCTACATGGAGATGTAGATAAAGAAATATATATGACTCAGCCAGAGGGTTTCCAAGTTCCTGGTAAGCAAGGATATGTTTGCATGTTGAAGACGTCCTTGTATTGACTTAAGCAGGCCTCAAGGCAGTGGTATAAGAAGTTTGACAGTTATATGATTCAACAAGTTTATAGCAGGAGTCCATATGATTGTTGTGTTTATCACAACAAGTTGAAGGATGGTTTAATCATTTATCTGGTTCTGTATGTGGATGATATGCTGATAGCTGCTGTGAACAAGTCTGATATTCAAGATCTGAAGAATTTGCTCAAGGCTGAATTTGAGATGAATGATTTAGGGAATGCAAATAAAATTTTGGGAATGGAGATCTATAGAGATAGGAAGCAGGGGAAGCTATTCTAGTCTAAGCATGTGTATATTGAAAAGGTATGATCCAAGTTTGGCATGTCAGTAGCCAAACCTATAGATACTCTAATGGCGCCAAATCTACATCTGTCTGCTGTGTTTGCTCCACAGTCAGCTGAAGAGGAAGAATACATGTCAAGAGTTCCATACGCTAGTGCAGTGAGCAGTTTAATGTATGCCATGGTCTGTACTAGGCCTGATTTGGCTCAGGCAGTCAGTGTTGTCAGCAGGTTTATGGCTCAACCTGGAAAGGAACACTGGAAAGCAGTGAAAAGGATATTTAGGTACCTTAGGGGTACATCTAATGTTGGACACATTTATGGAGGTGGTACTCAATGTTTTGTCACGGGGTAATGTGATTCTGATTATGCTGTTGATGTGGATAGTAGGAGATCTATGACTGGGTATGTGTTTACTTTGGGTGGTTCTGTGGTAAGTTGGATGGCAACTGTACAGGGTACAGTGACATTATCTACTACAGAAGCAGAATACATGGCACGACGACGAAGCGACAAATGAGGCAATCTGGTTAAATGGGCTAGTCAATGATCTGAGTTTGCATCATGATCAAGCGAGGGTGTATTATGACAGTCTCAGTGCAATATGTTTGGCTAAGGATCAGGTTCATCATGAGAGAACCAAGGACATTTATGTTAGGTACCATTTTTTAAGGAATGAGAGGAGGGTTAAAGTGGAAAAGATCAGCACTGACGTGAATCCTGCTGATATGTTCACTAAACCAGTTCCAAGGGGCAAGTTTCAGTTATGTCTGGACTTGCTGAATATCCAAAGCTGTTAATCTGAATCTGGGAATACTCAGCTGAAGATGGGGGTCTGCTGAGGTATTCAAATCTAAAGACAAAGAGGATTTATGGCACTTGGTTGTGCATCTGGTCAGTTTGCATGAAGTTGAAGTCAAGGTGGAGATTTGTAATGGTGACTTAAACTATGCTACTGAGTTTGGTCTGTTGAGTGTGGCATTAAGCAGAGTCTGGGAAAACTGTGGTGGTCAGCAGAGCATGAATGTGTCTGCTGAATCTGGTGTTCAATTGGGGCAGGTCAGCATGCTTGATCAACCTGCTGAATTATAGGCTGCTGAAGTTGAGTCTGCTGATTCTCAGCATTACTTGGGGAACACGTCTGCATAGTTTTCGGTCTGGATAATGTTACTTATGGGGTATTTCAGTCATTTTGTTGGGTTGAGTGATTAGTCGGTTAGGGTTTGATTCCTAAGACTATAAATACCATCTGTAATTGCATGTAACTTGTAACTTTCTCGTGATAATAAAATATCCTCGTTTGTCCGTGGAATAGTCGGCACAGTGCCGGAAACCACGTTAAATCTGTGTTCTTGTTTCTGTGTTTGTTTACTTGTTAATTGTTTATCTTTATTCACAATCAACATCACTTCTTGATCGATCCGTAATAACACAACCCCTGATTGAAGTTTTGACCGCTTCTTTGGCGGATCTCGCTGAATTTAATTGTGTTGGTTTCTCAAAAACTTAGTTTGAAGTTTGAACGGATAGTGATGTCAACATTTATAATTAATCTGGGGAAAGCTTATATACCCAGAATTTAATACAATATTAATAATACCTCCGTCCCATATTATAAATCATCATAGTATTTTTCATCCCTTCCATAATATAAGTTATTCTCACATTTCAATGCAGTAGTTAATGTTTTTTTTTTCTTGTTTTACACTTATTCATTATTCCAAAGCTTTACATTATTCTAATCAACTTAAGGGCATTTTAGTCCAAAACTATCAAAATTGGATCATTTATTGAGTTACTTAATCTGTGTGCATAAATCTAGCATGACTTATAATATGAGACGGTGGTAATAACAAAGTAGCATTTTTATGATGCATCTCTTGTTGCAAAAATGATTTAAAAGTTATAATATAATGAACTTAATAAATTTAGGTACCATTTTAAATCAAGTCAACATCAGACTTTAATTAAGTAATTATTGAAGTCATTAGGATACGACGATGGTTAACAATCCTTCCTCCTTAATAAAAACATTATAAATAAGGGATATTTTTAAGTAAAAAAAGTCCTTTTTGATTATTAAAAACACCACTATTTTAATTAAAAACAAGTCATTGCCCTGCCCTCAAGCTACCTTACCACCAACAACACCCTCCTACATATTCCATTCCCAAATCACACCACCCCATCCCACTACACCCCAACTAATTTTTCAAAATGTATAGCCTTTTCACCTGACTTCTATGTTGCACAGACACGGACACGGACACAACGATACAGTTAATTTCAAAATTTAGGAACACGACACGCCGCAGACACGTTATATATATGTATATATATATACAATGTAAATAAAATACGATTTATCAAAAAAATATATTTGTAAACATCTGAAAAAGCTAGACAAAATAATATAGGTATTACATAAACTCTATGAATATCTAGAATAGATATTCGACCTTTATACGGTGCCAAAAAAAAAACTGTGTTTGACCTTCAAAATATTACAAATTATAAAAATGATTGTTTATCAATTAAAAAAACATATAAATTTGATACGACGTATTATTTATTTAATTATTATAGAAATTAAAAATCTTGTATTTTAACGTTTCCATTAAAGAAACTTAAATAAAGAAAAAAATAATTAAAAAATTGGGTTCAGGAGTACCGTCGGTGCCGTGTCTTGGAGTGTCGACAGTGTCAGATATTTAAATTTTAAATAATATTAATTTAATCAGCCGGCACGTGTCGGAACGTGTCGTGTCGTGTCTTGTGTCGGACACGACGCACGACGGCCATATTGAAGTGTCGGTGCATCATAGCCTGACTCTCTCACCCCATCCAACCTTCCACTCCTCATCCCTTACAAAATAATTTAATAGTTTATATTTATTTGAATTTAGCTGTTTGTTCTAATTGTCTTTTTCAATTTAGTTTTAACTATCGGTTTAAACTGTTTGATTTTTAGGATACATCTCATGTTAAAAGTAAGAATTAACATAAAGAAAACAGAAATCGAGTTGAATTTCGTTAAGAAACCATCTAGAACACAGTTGAACATTCACGGTGTTTTTCAACCAAATTTCAAATACAAAAAAGGCGGGAAGCTTTTATTCTTGGGATTATTTCTGGAATGCCACCCATTCTGTGGTGTAAATGTGGAAATACCACTTCAGTGTAATTTTCACGATTTTGGTTCGCAATTTCCGGGGATTTTTTTCATGAATGTGCACGATCTTAAGGTACACAAATCCCCTATTGGGGTTCCCCTTCCCAATAAAGGTTTAGTTTGGTTCCAAAAACACCTAAAACGCGAAAAACGGAGTGGTATTTTGACAATTGAGTGGTAGTCCAACATTTGCCTTGTCTCAAGAGTGGTATTTCGACAAAGATCCCTTTATTCTTTCGATCCACATGAACTGTACCTCTCAATCTTTTCGCTGAACTTCTAATTATGTGTCTACAGCTGCGTATTCTCAATTCCAACTAATTAACCTCCTGTAAGTAACTAACTAATGTGCAATGTGTTTGATAAAATGTCTAAAAGAACACTTCATTCTCTCATTTCTTCCAAATTCTGGCCTTATACTACTATATCTGCAACACCACCCCCTTCAAGCTGAAATGGGGTCTGTTAGGTGTGATGCCCGAAAGACAATTTTGTAATTGTTTTATTTAATAAATGAAATGATATTGTTATTCATATTTATTATTCTCATATTCACCGATGTGACAATAGTAATTACACTACAGAAAACCCTAAAGTATATCGTTTATGTAATCACTTAACTCGGTGTATGGTATATACACGGGAGGATTGAGTTAGTGAAGATGTACTTAAAATACAATTAGCCCGTAGTGAAGTTAATCGAGAGTATCGGGTCTCTCCTTTAACGTGCTATTAATGCGCCCGAACACAAAAGGTGTGATAGTCCTATCCGGACTTTTGGTTAAGAGAACCTAATGGGGCATTTATATATGATAGATATATCATATAGGGGTGGACCGATTTGATTAGAGTTCACGATATAATTCCGTAATCGAGAAGTCTTATCGAATCAATGGATGATCATATTTATGGATATATCTTAATCCGAGGTGATCACGAGTCAGCCGCTTGAATCGGTATGAGGTTTGACTTGACGGTTAAGGATTACACCGAGTACGTGGTCCGAATTACCCCATCTTGGCATTATCTTGGATTGAGTGAGTAGTACGTGTTATCACGGATACGGAATCCATTCCTTCCATTTATGGAAGTAGATAGAACAGTTCCTTATTTGTTAATCCTAGGCGATCGATCGCGCGAGTTCATATCACACCGATTGATCACCGGTGAGTTGTATGAATTAATTGATCACTAGGGGGTTAATGGTAAATAAGGATAAGAGGTTCTAAAAAGGGTTAACGGTAACTTCCCGATTTAGAATGAACGATCTATGGAGGATTAATCCATATGTAATGATTATATCAATGGACGCTTATTATCATTCTCATAAAGAGATAAATATAATCTCATAATCGGAGGAGTGCAGTCACGGGATTATGGTGGCATATTCCTGTGATTGATTTATCGAATATAATTATTCTATAATTATTTATTTGATTTATCGGAGCCGCTGATTATTAGTCCATGGTCCCCGACGTGCCTCCTAATATAGCATAGCTATTCTCGGACGTCGAATCCTAATAATATTAATTTAGTTCTTGTTGGACTTTATTAAAACGATATGTGAATTAATTGTTTAGTGGACTATTAAATTAGTTGGGCTAAATAATTAAATATGTGGAAAAGACATTTTCCATAATCTTGGCCCAATTGTGTTATAGCCCAAAAATTAATTATGACTAGGTCATGAATTAAAAGTGGCGCCCCCCTCTTATTTTTGGAACAAGAAATTAGTTTTCTTGTGATTAATAAGACATGTGCATAAAATATTTATTGGATAAATATTTATGGTAAATAATAAAGATAAATATTATTCTAGATTTGTTCTAGGATATTATGGAATTATCTTTTATTAAAGGATTTATTTTGTTTGATAAATAAAAATCCTTGGGGCTTAAGTTTTACTCTCCTATATAAAGAGAGTTCTCCCAAGCCAAATAACACACATAAATTTCGACTTCTCCCTATAGTAGAGAGAAGAAAAATAATTTCGGCCAAGGGAGATTTGGGGAGAAATCTTGGAGATTTTTCCGGTAGCATATCGGAAGGGTTCGAGTCGAGAATTCCTTCCACCGGGAATTGCTTGGATCACACGATCGGAAGACTGTGGTGCTCTTCACATCTTCACATTCATCCTTTGCGGTTCTTCAACTTGAATTTTGAGATTCAAGAGGTATGATCTACATCCCCCTTGTAGAATAGATCTAGTTGTTTTATTACGTGTAGTATATAGATCTAGATCCATAAATCGCTTCCGTTGCGGATGGTATTACTAATAGTGGTATCAGTCGCCATGGTGATCTATATTTATACGTATAAAATATTAGATCTAGGAGTGGTAAAACATGTAGATTTTTGTCCCAAATTTTTTTTTAAAAATAGGGGCCGACGCATGTATTTTTTTTTTTTATGTTATGAATGTCTTGGTTGAAGAGATGGATTGGGGTTGGTACTGTTTACTCGTTAGATCTATTGTAGCTCCTTTGTTTAGTAACAATTGAGCATAGGAATTGTATTTATTTTATGTCAATTTTCGAAATTTATATGTAAAAGTAGCATTTTTTATTGTAATTTTGAATATCCGGGCTGGAAAAGATGAAGATCTTGCTGGAAAATTGAAGATCAAGGCGAAACCCAAGGTATGAACGAGGAGAAACGGATAAAATTTTATTAAAAACTGCTACAGGGCTGCGACGCTGAAAAGCGTCGCTATAAGTCCTGTTTAATATAAATTGCGGCTAGGGTTTTTATTCATGTTGCGGCAGCATCAATTTTTTTTAGTTAACCTAATTTTTTTTTGTTTACTATACAGCCGCATGATGCAAATAAAAAAATAAAAAAAAATTAAAAGGAAGATAATTTTTGGAAAATAAACAGCCGCATCAATATAAAAAATAAAAATTATTATTTTTGGAAAATAATTATAAACAGCCGCATATGATTAATTAAAATAAATTGGATTTATTTAATTAAAAAGACCTTTTCTCCTCTCGGGTGTTCGTGGTTCGTGTTCCGGCGGTTCGAGTTCAAGATTCGAAGATCAAGACTCGAAGACAACAAGATTGTAATTTATTTTTCCTAGGATAGATTAGTTACGGGGGTACCAACAATCCATCTCGGTGTTTAAATTTCCGCAATTTATTTTTTATGTGTTCGATCATAAAATAGATATAAAATCGGAATTGCCATGACATGCATCATATCATAAATCCACTCCATGCATACATGTAGAATTTTAATTTTGGTAATTAAAATAGGCATGTATACAAACTCGTGTAATTAGTTGAAATTTAATTAATACGTGGTAATTAATAAATTTAGTAACTAATTAATGATCCGAGGACGGGTTATGAAATCGTTAGGCCTTTCGGTGTGTGTTCTCGGTGAACCGCCTTAAAGCCCAAACGAGATCACGTTTTCAATTCGTAGTGTCTACGAGATTGAATGATGGTAAAAGAACAATAAATCTTGGATAAAAACGGTTCGCTTATAGGTTGGGTGGTCAGCGAGCTAGGCTCGACCGACTTAACCCTCCTAGTGTGATGTATGCACGGGGGTCCGGCAAGACTAAGCTACACCTGGGAACGGAGGGGTGATTCCTTCTTATCTCAATGATTTGTCTTGACCCGATTTCGTCCGACCGTCACATATGTTCCAACGAATAGGACGGGTAGGCTTGCTTACGTCACCGACACCATTCGGAATCCTTGATTTGATGTACTTTTATGATAACATCAAAAAGACGTGGTTAGTTAACCCACAACCACTTCCAAATTATTGAGTGGGAGCGGGGAGGCGACGGCCAACCCCACGGCCTCTTATAGATACAAGTAAGTGAGAGAAGGGTGACGCCTCGCGGCGCTTTGATTTCGTCCCCCTACGGATGGTGTTCACCCATATCAACATTCATGGCTTGGTCTCCGAAAGGATAGGATTTACGGGTACTCGTCGGGTCACCGACCTATCCTACGACGGCACACTCGGGGCGTACCTAAGAGATCCGATATAGTAGGTCACACTCATAAAGGATATTTTTGGTAATATCTAGGCTAAAAAAGGAAGGTAGTCAATGAATAAAGGGATGTTCGATTCTCGTGGGATGTTCGATTCTCACAAGTTATTCATTGATGAGATTGTCTCGATTTAACCGTCATCTCTTTGACCTACCCTACGGCGGCACTGAGATGCGAGGTTAAAACCTTGGAATGGTAGAGTAGACTTATTTTTAGTTTACAATTCCTAAAATAAAATAATATAGTAGTGTTAAACTTGAATTAATATATGTCATTTTATTTACAGCATTATATCCCTTACTAAATTGCTTAAAAAATTGACTAGTATTGACTTCGTTAAAAAGTGGAAAGTAACTAGGACGTTGAACTAGTTAATCGATAATGCAATTATTTTTCGAAAGAGATATTTTCTCTCAAGCCTTTAAAAACCGAGTGACATATAGGTATGTCACTAGTGTCATTCGTGTCAAACGGAAGACAAACTTAGTTTGAACAAAGGTGATTTCGGACTTTGAAATTCTTTTAGTGAATTTTGAGTGTGTAGGAAATACACGTGCAATTTTCTAATTGAAAAATCGGAAAATCATGAAGTGTTACTAGTTGGACGATATTTGGAATCGATGAACTAGTGGGAGCTTTATGATTTGTTGTTTTCTAGAACATTAGAAAAGTGTAGCGACTACACACGTAACCGTTCTAATTGAAAAACCGGAAAGTCATGAAATGTTGCTAGTTAGACGATATTTGGAATCGATGAACTAGTGGGAGTTTTATGATTTGGAAACATTAGAGCTGTGTAAGTGTTTACACGAGAGATTTTCAAATTGAAAAATTGGAAAATCATAAAATAAAGCATTCTTTGGTTAGACGGTATTTGGAACCGATAAACTAGTGGGAGCTTTAATGCTATGATTTGTTGTTTTTTACGGTATATTAGAAAATCCGAGAAGTCTCAACGAGTAACACTCGAAATAGACATCCCACGGTTCAAGAGTAGTGTCTACTCAAACGAACCCATTTGGTTCAAGATGTTTCCATTCATTGAAAGTCAAGAATGGGAGAATATGTCTAAAAGTGTTAGTCACCTAAACCGAGAAAATTTTAAAAATTTGAACCGAAAATTAATTAAGCGAAAATCATAGGATAAGGACGGTGATTTTGGATCACCAACCTATGAATCCTTGGTGATTTTCTCGAGCTAAGTTCTTTGGAAGAACAAGGTAGCGAGTGCATTTAACGATTAAAAGAGTAAACAACGGGCGAGTTAATTTTAGCTAGAATAGTGGGAGTGATATAAGGAAATGAATCTCGGGTTCAATCCTTGGATATCGCGGAAAATTTATTTTACGTTTAAGACTCGTTGGAACGAATGGATTTACCTTCTATTCGATAATTTGTTTGTCGTATAGAAAGTGAATATACCATTTGTAGTACGAATCCAAGACTCGGACTTTTGTTTGATAAAGTCAAAACCACTTACAACCGCTGAAATATGTATATAAAACACATCTTAAGAACTATTAAAAGCAATTGGTTTCTATATTTAGATAAACGCTTCTTCATATTCCATAGTTAGTGCATAGTCCCTAAAAGACAAGACACGAAGGCGGCTCGGGGTGATTCCTTTCTCCCGGTCGGTTATATTGTCTCAAAGGTTCAATGACTAAGTTTCCTTTCAATCGGGAAAGGATAATGGATATAAAGAAGTAACATAGCTTGTTCATGACGACCTTCGGGGTCGATGAAAGATACGAGCTAGTAGGAGCTTCCGAGTAGTGACTTCTTGTCGATAACTATTCAAACACTCCGGTAAGTTTATCCAAAATATTTTGAGGTTTCTCTGTTTTCAACGAGAGATAGAGTATTCTATACTCGGAATAGGCCATTCATAGTCCTCGAGGACTGATGCTCAGCCTGCCTCATTGTGACATGTTCTCACTAAGTAAGAAACCGTAAAATTGCCTTATATATGTTTTTAGATGTGCTACAATACACTACTTAACTCAATAAAGATATTAGAAGCGAAATATCGGTTTACATTGAAATGTAAGACCGAGAAGTCTACCTAGAATATGCTTTGGAATTTACGGATAAGGTGTGGATTCGGTTCACCCCACTTCCATAAATATAAGCATTTAGCACACGGTGCTTGAAGGTAGGTCTGGAAATTTCGCGAACACGTTCGGTCAGTGACCAATCGTTCTATATCTTGTAGCATTGAGAAAAAGGTTTGTTATAAGATTCTTGAAATCGGGAAGGGACGGTTATCTTTGTTGCGTCCTTTACGATAGAGTCTATGAACAAGTAAAACCTTAAACCTTGAAGTACGTTTACTCAAGGTAGTTACTAAGCGATTAAAATCGGACCACATCCAACATCGGTTGTTGGTGATAACACTAAATACTACTAAACTAGATCGAATTTCGATCCACCCGAATGTAGTGGGAGTATGGTTTACCCATTACCCATTACGGGTTACGCGGACTTTGTAGTACGAGGATCGATTGATGACCTATGGCTCTTTTGTGAGCGAGTATAGGATTCGATAATAGAGGTTGGTTTAATAGCCATAACCCCTGTGAATGGAGTTCGGTACTCCAATTCTGTTCATACTCTTGTAGAACCACGAGTGTCTCGGGCCCGGTGGGAGTAATTGGATCTACAAGGAAAAGAGTAGAATGAATAGGAAAGTTTATCTTTCGAGCAAAGCTTGAGTGGTCTAGGGGTAATTCCCTAAGAAGTAGAGAGTTAATCGGACCTTGAACTCTCTTACCACTTATTATTGCATGATTTCGTTCAAAAGCGAGAAAGAAGGGGTGATTCCACGAGACTTTCTTGCCAAACAAACGGAGTACGGATTCATTCGAAACGAAGGGTATTGACTTATGAACTTATGACGGGATGATTTGTCAAGGCTTATGTCCTTTGTGGATAAAAAGCAAACCTCTCGGTCATTGGAAGTCATATATTTCTACAATATGTGGATTTGACCGAATATTGATAAGTCTTTTGTATTTGGATATCAATTTTATTACGGTAGTGAATATATAAATATATATTAGTGTTTGTGAAGGATAACAACGCACCGGTTGGAATCAACATGGGTGTATTATACGAAGTCGAATACGACAATACCACAATTCTCTCGCAACGAGAGATTTGGACAACATTCTTAAGAGTTTGACTCGGTCGAACTCATTAGAATCGATCCTCCGGTTTCCCATCCATCTTATTGGTTAAGATGATGCATCGTGTATGCAACATTCAACGAGGAAGTTCTACCCTATGCCTCAGGAATGACTCTCTAAATCTTTGGATCAAGAGAAATGGGATAGATTCTCTTTCTAGTAAGAGATGGTCAGGTTATTGAACGTCAACTTTGATCGAATCTTAGATTCGGCGGTTAACAAAGCAAGTTTAGTATGTCCTTTAGTATCTTGAAGAGAACGAGGAACAATATGCGGACATATTCATGTGTGAACTTGGATATGTGTGATACACTGATTTTGACTTTAAGTCAGATTTAGGATGATCGTTAAGTCGATCTCGGGCTCAGTGTTTACTCAGTACCACATGATTTGATGGACCGGTAACGTTTCGATTCTACGGATCGTCTCGAGCCGACAACCTGACTAATCATTAAGACCCATGACATTTAGATGTAGGTGCTCCCCGAGTCACCGACCTATCCTACGACGGCATACTCGGAGTGTACTTTGGAATACGAAATGGTTATGACATGCTTAGTGGGTACTAGAATACGGGATAAGTCTCCATTGCTTTAGAGCAAGTGGGAGATGTAGTTTGTTGTATTTTAAATAATAGGGTGTGCTCTAAAACAATTAATCACATGCTTTCGTGCAAGTGGGAGATTGTTAGGTGTGATGCCCGAAAGACAATTTTGTAATTGTTTTATTTAATAAATGAAATGATATTGTTATTCATATTTATTATTCTCATATTCACCGATGTGACAATAGTAATTACACTACAGAAAACCCTAAAGTATATCGTTTATGTAATCACTTAACTCGGTGTATGGTATATACACGGGAGGATTGAGTTAGTGAAGATGTACTTAAAATACAATTAGCCCGTAGTGAAGTTAATCGAGAGTATCGGGTCTCTCCTTTAACGTGCTATTAATGCGCCCGAACACAAAAGGTGTGATAGTCCTATCCGGACTTTCGGTAAGAGAACCTAATGGGGCATTTATATATGATAGATATATCATATAGGGTTTGGACCGATTTGATTAGAGTTCACGATATAATTCCGTAATCGAGAAGTCTTATCGAATCAATGGATGATCATATTTATGGATATATCTTAATCCCGAGGTGATCACGAGTCAAGCGCTTGAATCGGTATGAGGTTTGACTTGACGGTTAAGGATTACACCGAGTACGTGGTCCGAATTACCCCATCTTGGCATTATCTTGGATTGAGTGAGTAGTACGTGTTATCACGGATACGGAATCCATTCCTTCCATTTATGGAAGTAGATAGACAGTTCCCTTATTTGTTAATCCTAGAAAGCGATCGATCGCGCGAGTTCATATCACACCGATTGATCACCGGTGAGTTGTATGAATTAATTGATCACTAGGGGTTAATGGTAAATAAGGATAAGAGGTTCTAAAAAGGGTTAACGGTAACTTCCCGATTTAGAATGAACGATCTATGGAGGATTAATCCATATGTAATGATTATATCAATGGACGCTTATTATCATTCTCATGAAGAGATAAATATAATCTCATAATCGGAGGAGTGCAGTCACGGGATTATGGTGGCATATTCCTGTGATTGATTTATCGAATATAATTATTCTATAATTATTTATTTGATTTATCGGAGCCGCTGATTATTAGTCCATGGTCCCCGACGTGCCTCCTAATATAGCATAGCTATTCTCGGACGTCGAATCCTAATAATATTAATTTAGTTTTTGTTGGACTTTATTAAAACGATATGTGAATTAATTGTTTAGTGGACTATTAAATTAGTTGGGCTAAATAATTAAATATGTGGAAAAGACATTTTCCATAATCTTGGCCCAATTGTGTTATAGCCCAAAAATTAATTATGACTAGGTCATGAATTAAAAGTGGCGCCCCCCCTCTTATTTTTGGAACAAGAAATTAGTTTTCTTGTGATTAATAAGACATGTGCATAAAATATTTATTGGATAAATATTTATGGTAAATAATAAAATAAATATTATTCTAGATTTGTTCTAGGATATTATGGAATTATCTTTTATTAAAGGATTTATTTTGTTTGATAAATAAAAATCCTTGGGGCTTAAGTTTTACTCTCCTATATAAAGAGAGTTCTCCCAAGCCAAATAACACACATAAATTTCGACTTCTCCCTATAGTAGAGAGAAGAAAAATAATTTCGGCCAAGGGAGATTTGGGGAGAAATCTTGGAGATTTTTCCGGTAGCATATCGGAAGGGTTCGAGTCGAGAATTCCTTCCACCGGGAATTGCTTGGATCACACGATCGGAAGACTGTGGTGCTCTTCACATCTTCACATTCATCCTTTGCGGTTCTTCAACTTGAATTTTGAGATTCAAGAGGTATGATCTACATCCCCCTTGTAGAATAGATCTAGTTGTTTTATTACGTGTAGTATATAGATCTAGATCCATAAATCGCTTCCGTTGCGGATGGTATTACTAATAGGGTCCAATTCGCTTGCACTTCATTTCTTCATGATTCCAACTTATGGCCTTATACTTGCTATGATTAAGTAGGATCGATGTTGTGTGAGGAGCTGTGATAAATGTCTTTAACAGGATATATGGCCAACAATCTCTGCAATGTAGCTCTGTCTACCGGTTTAGTCAGAATATCAGTCAAGGTGTCTATTGTTCTGATAGGAACTGGTTTGAGTACCTTGGCCTGATATTTCTTTCTTACAAAATGACAATCTATCTTTGTATGCTTTGTGATTTCCTGGAAATGGGGTTTTCAACAATATACATAGCACTTTTGCGATCACAGAACAAAGGAACCACTTGTGGATGATAAACCTGAAAATCTAACAGTAAGTACAATATCCATTGAATCTCACAAGCTATGATAGCTAAAGCCATATATTCTGCCTTTGATGAACTCCTACTTACAGTATCATGCTTCTTATATTTCCATGAAATAAGAGATTCTCCTAGGAAAAGGTTGTACTCTGTAACTGAACTTCTAGTGACCTTGCACCTGGCCCAATTAGAATCTGAAAAAGCCTTGAACATCGGAGATCTTGTGGCTGGGAAAAACAAACCTTGTCCTAGTGCAGTCTTGAGCTATCTGAGATGTTGGTGAGCTACTGCAAGAAGATTTTCAGTGGGTTGATCTAGGAACTGACTTGACTGCTGCATGGCAAATGCAATGTCAGGTCTAGTGTTCCCTAGATAGATCATCTTACCTACCAAGCTTCTGTAATATGTATTGTTTGCTAGCAAGGGTGAATCTTTCTTAGTTAGTGTCTTACTAGGATCCATAGGAATAACACATGGTTTTTGACACAATCCGGTCGTATCACAAACGGATTTGGTTGATAAATGATGGATATCTAGCTAAAATGAGCATTTTCTCCGGTGATTAGGTGGCGGTGCTCAAGAACAATATGAAGATGCTCAAGAAGAAGATGAAGAAAATATGAAGACGTGAAGAGAAATAAAGTTGTCAACAAATTGGCAGAGGTTGTATGCGTTTTGTATTAATTGACCGATCTCCCTTTAAGGGTGAAAATGCAGTTATTTATAGGGGCTAAGAGTTGGCAGCTACTAGAGCCGGTGATTAAGGCATAATTAAATGTAATTGAGGCATAATAACTACAAAGCTGTTGGGCGAGCTTGGTCATAGCCACTACGGGATCTTCTCCTAAAACCATCATGTATGAACTCTGTTTCTTAGTCAACATGGCTTGGTCCGAGCTGATGGAGGTCATGGACCAATTCTTAGTTGGCGGTCCTTAACCAATAAAAATGCACAAATGTTTTGGTGGTCCTTTGTTTCTAGAAAAAAAACTTCCTTTTAAAAAATTTTCATGGCTACAATTGATGACTTGGTGGTCCAAAATTTGATCCAAGATCACCATAAAATTAGTGCTTCGTGTCGAGCTGGAGGTTTTGCTGATCGACGCCCGTTTTCTAGCAAATGATAAGTATCGTAAGGGCATTAGACGGGCTGGATTATACTTGGCATGGTCCGGCTTATGAAGAGGCGGACTGGCTAGGCCGAGGATCCTATCGGTTATTGGACCTACGTACAGGCCTAATGTGGATCCGTGGGCTCTTTTCCGGGGCTTGGCGTATCATTGGCCCCATACTCTTTGACCTCTTCATTGTGCAAATGAAAGGCATGGAGTAAAGTTGTAGGTAACTTGATATTTTGTATGCCGAGATGATTGATATAGAGCGACCTACCAAGTTAGCGTAAGGCTCGTGAGCGTAGTCAAAAGGCTGTGTTGTGGGGCGGCCGGGCTTTAATGTGTTATGCCTGGTAGAGATAGTTTCATGATGCTGTGTTGAGGAGCGACCAGACTTAATAGCGTTTATGGCTCGAAAGTGGCTTGCTGAGAGGTGTCGTGCCGAAACGACCGGTCTTATGTGTTATGCTCAGAAGCGTATAGCCACATTATTCCGTGCTGTGGAATGACCGGACTTAGTGATCGCGTGTAAGTCACTAACGTCGATATTACTAGCAAGAATACTATCGTTGTATAGTAAGGGCGAATCAAGGTCGATCCCGCAGAGACAATGCAACTTTGAGTATAAACGATCCTGATCTTAATTAAGAAGACACATATAGTGGTAATTGACCAACAATAAACAGAAAAGAAACGTGGAATTCCTCCCCCTCTTCCCACCGATATACTAACTTGGATGAGTTAATCTTGACGTTTACTTCCCCACATAATTTCCTCAAATTAATCGAGCGAGCTTTTAATTTAGTTTTAAGCTACGGGTGCAACTCCTAACGTTATCTACTCCGACCATGGTGGTAGACAATCTATACGCAGGCTACCCTCCTTAATTGGTCCGTAATATTCCATACGCATAAAGAACTAGAATTGCCGATATCGAGCGCTAACTCATACCGATAACCCGCCTAGACAGTTGTCGACACTAATCAGCACGTTCCTAGGGTCCATCAAGACTATGTCCAAACTAACACTTCACTATCAGTACTTCATGTTAATTTACGAATACAATAAGCAGATTGGCCAGATCTAACCTACTGTTAAATAAACCTGTCAATCAACGTAGCTGACGTGAATCCTTCAGATTAAGTTTCCTAAATTTTTCCTCGGTAAACCGGTATAGACCGCCGGTTTACCGGGGGCGACTTTTCTTAATTCTGGATCTACATTGCTCAATTACGATTAATCTAAGTAAATCATGGGGTCGTTAAACATGCAGATTAACTAAAGCACATAAATACGAACAGATCTACCATATTAAAGACAAAAAGGAACGTTCAAAGCTTCATACCTTCAACGATGGAGATCTAGCTCGATCCACTCAAGCTAGAGATGGTAGAGAAGGGGAGAAAACCAGAAAATACTCCTCAAAAGCTTGGAATATGCAAAACGTATGTAAACTTATGTAATAATTAGCTAATGCGGCTTTCTATAGATACCATAGCCTACTTATGACTCATAGAAACCCTAACCGACCTAGTCAATGCGGCAGATTCAATTTCGTGTCCCACAAGGCTCCCGGTTTACCGGACCTAGCCCACAGTAAACCGGGCTAACTTTTCTTCTTTTTCTTCAGGAGACCTCTTCTTGGACTTCTTTTACTTGGCCCAACATGCTTACTTTGATCCAGATCCATTCTCTAATGCTTCAGATTCGGTACATCCTGTAAAACACATAAAACGAGGCAAAACAGTACCAAACATTCGGGATAATAACACAAATGCCGAATTACGAACTTAGAAACATACACATAGCATTTAACACATATTCCATAAAATAATGAGCCTATCTATCCTCTCTTTGAGCAGAATTCGGGGTGAATTAAGGTATAATTAATGATACTATTTAGGGCGTTATCAACTACCCCCACTTAGCTTCTGATCGTCCCGAGCAAAAAGGCGAAAAGAAAACAACATCATGATCAGTATACAAGTTAATTAAAAATAGCTATGCCTCACAAAGTCAAGATCAAGATCATGCCACTCATATCCATCAGTAACGCATTAAACACTATTCATGTCATGAGCCAATGTGTTAGAAACATGCACATAGCATTTAACACATATTCCATAAAATAACGAGCCTATCTATCCTCTCTTTGAGCAGAATTCAGGGTGAAATAAGGTATAATTAATGGTACTATTTAGGGCGTTATCAACTACCCCCACTTAGCTTCTGATCGTCCCGAGCAAAAAGGCAAAAAGAAAACAACATCCTGATCAATATACAAGTTAATTAAAAACAGCTATGCCTCACAAAGTCAATATCAAGATCATGCCACTTATATCCATCAATAACGCATTAAACACTATTCATGTCATGAGCCAATGTGTTTGTACAATAACTTTCACAACCGCTTAGTAATGCAGACAATCTCACATTACGTCAACCCGTAGTCGAACTAACCCGTCTCGAACATGTTTTTATTAATCTAACTAGCTGGCAAGGCGGACCGAGTATTACTCTTAGGCTCGCGTTTATCGGTCTATGCAAAATTTTTGCATTTTAAGCTCCATCGACTCAATTTTTGCCAAAGAGATTATAGATGTATATATTTCAATGCACTTCTCTTTCTTGGCGAGTGAACTCTCATTAATGTATCTATCCTCACGGACTCACTCTTGATAAACTACAGAATCCGAAATTCCTTTTCCCTTATTAGCATTGGTGGAACATAATTCGGGATAAAGCCAGGGTCAACTCTAGTCAAAGAAGTATGCTATCGACTACATACCAAGGAAAGTGAGTTATAAGTACTTAAAATGGTGAATCGCAACAGAGTATGCGCTTAATACACCACTACTTCAGAAGTGGGCATTTACTTTTACTTATACAATATGAAACAAAGATGAAGTCAATTAGCTCAAAAATATCAAAGATATCATATTTTTTCAAAATTCAGTCGAAATGAATCAAAGTCTTGGTGGTGAATAGTGTGTCAAAGAGAATCAAGATAATCACGCAATTAACGGAATATAATGCTAAGAAGCTAAGTGACGTCCCTTACCCCCTGATAAGCGGATTTTCTAAGTCCGGTCGATCAAGTAAAAACTCGAAACCTTAGCAAAATCTACTTTCTAACCGGCAGTGGACCGGGTCGATTGCAAGATAGTGCTTGAGGAGTCCGAGGTCGAACCCACAGAGATTGGTTTTGAAGTTCAGGTCAAACAGATAGATATGAAGTTACACTATTGTATAAAAGAAGGATTACTCTACTCGGAATTCTTAACAATTAAAAGAGGTATGGCCGAACTACGTTTCAGCGGATTACTTTACCCTCAGAAAGATTGCCCCGGGAATGTGCCTTACTCTACCCTGCCGTCTAACGATAACTCATAGAACAAACCCCGTATTGGATTTGGACTTGATGACTAGGGTGTCAATCTAGTACACGGGTAGGTGTCAGACTACCTTTCAAGCTCAAAACTTCTACGGTCTCGAAACCCCGTTCCCACACATCGCCGCAACATACATTTATAAGCTAAGTGTGTGCAATGGTGAACTAGGTGATCAATCTAGCTCAAAAACGATTCAAACAAGTTTCGAGATACAGATTATTAATTAGAACGATTATTTACGCACTACACTACCTCCCGGTTCATCAATCTAACGGCGTTTCACCCGCCTTCACATAGTTCAACCATACAAGGAATCTAGCTACTCATAATCGAATCTAAGCAATAAAAACGGAAGAAAAACATCACAACAACAATAGAATAACAAAAGAACATACTTACTTTACTCAACTTGAAGAAGGTACCAAATGTGCTTACAAAAGATCGAATTTTTGCCAAGTGAAAAGTTACGGATCGAAGCTAAAAGTTAGTAGATCAAAGAGAGGATTGAAAGAGGATTCTAATGATATATGACACTTAATCTAACTCTAAAAGATGAAGAAAATCGCCCAAAATCTCCAAAACTATCTAATATTATCGCCCCTTCTTTTTCTCTGCTGCGATGTTTGAGGTGTTTATATAGTCCAGGGTACTTGTCCGTACAGATAAAAGGCTATCCGTACGGATAGTTCATCATTTTCCAGTCGTCCGTACGGACAAATGTGTCATCTGTACGGACAACTCTCTGGTTTTGCCTCCAGATTGCTCCATTTCTGACATCTCTGCAGTAAACACTTCATAACTTCTTCATACGACCTCTGATTGCGGTGATTCAAAAACCATTAGAAAGATATTTGAATTATCTACAACTTTCATGAAGACACCATGACCATAAAATGCCTCCATAATCGGTTAAAATGCTGATGAAGTGAACATAAGGTGAGAGCAACAACTATTTCTCTTCCTTTTCTTATTCTTTCTTCTTCCTTGGCTCATTCTTGCACCTTGATCACACTTATCATCATAAATCTTCGCCTTCCGGGTTCTCGAGACACCAATACCCTACAATCTCATGAATGAACAAGACACACAAACGATTCCGGAGGGTAAAAGTGCTCGGAATGAGGTTAATATCAATAAAAAGAGGTAGTAAACCATCAAAGTGACGGAATTACTCCTCGTGCTATAAAATCACGATATTACCTCAAAATAGGGTCTAAACTCACCCGAAACATGCCAGAAATGTGATAATCGTGGGCTGAACTGTACAGAAATGTACTGTAAAGTTGGTTCCTATCACCACCCACACTTAGCCTTTACTCGTCCTCGAGTAAATTAGGCGTTCAAACAATACCAAGGAATCAACTTTACGGTACATGCATGCATTTCAAAATATCGAGGTGAAAAGAACTTAGTTAAGTGAATGCATTACTTTGACTCTACTCTTGGATCATGACACGGATTGAGTGTGTGTTGACTGACGACGACTTATGCTTAATACGATTTCGGGCTTGGAATACCGGACAAATGACTTTACACAATCCTGCCCTTCCTAGAATCTCCACTAATCGGGACTAACCAAGGTTAAACACGGTCCGGCAGACTTGAATGGTTATAACGTTAGGCTAGGGTAAATTCGGTTAATCGAAAAGGGTAATTTGGGAAGCTGGAGAAAAGAAGTACGAGTGAACATAATCCAAATACGTACCACGTCTTCTTTACCAAACAAACCCACCAAACTCCTTTTGATCATTTTCAACACTTTGGGAACTATAGGACACTAAAATACCCGAACTCATTGCCAAACTCGACTATGTTTCAAGTGTCGTGAGGTGAGCTCGAATACTTAGTACCTATCCGAGTATCCCAACCCTAACATCGTCATTGCTTTAAGCTCATTGCCTTTTTCAACCCTTTATTTCTATATACAACACAATTATTTGATTTGAATTTTTTTTTTTTTTTTTTTGAAATGAAACCCGAGCATCTAGCCCCACCGAGCTCCTTCTCTCCTTATAGCTCTAAAGCGAGGAAACAACAACCCGACTCAAAAACAACATCTCCCCACCCCACACTTGCCTTGGCAAGTGTGGTTTAACAAGAGACTAAGTCCACTCGTAGGGTCAAATGAAGGGAATGTGACCAAAATAAGGCTCAAGGGTAGGTTTCTGACTAAGTAACGAAACGGCTATAAAGCGAATGGTGGTCGGACCATTCTATCAAGGCTGAGAGGGGCTACGAAGGTCAAACATTCGGCTCAGGCTTATTTGGCTAAAGTAAGGTAAAAAAGAACGCCAAAACTGTCATCCTGTGTTCCTACCAAGGCCAATCCTTCTATTTCGCCTCGAAACTAGGGGTACAGGTGTGTAAAGTAATCGTGATAAGCATAACCGTTGTCAAACGTGTACTAAAAAGTGTTCCGTATCATGACAATATAGACTCACTGTGAGACATTAACAAAATTAAAGACCTTTCACCACTCAATTGTGAACAGCATGCATATAACGTGATGTTAAAATCTTGGAAAATTTTGAAAAACGGCCTAAAAATCGACTCGGAAACGAGTAAAAACCAAGTTTATCAAATCACGGCATAATACTTTTAAGAACAAGCGAATAAGCTAAGTCGTCCCCCCCCCACTTAAGTGAAGCACCGTCCTCGGTGTGTGAACGAGAAGGAAAAAGAAAGACTTAGCTTATGAGCCCGGCAAAACGGCGTGATTAAGTCCTGTAACGGTCGTGAAAGTAGTCCATCCCGAATCCCTAGTCATTGAAAAACATCCAAGAAATACATGCACGGGACATGGTCCGCGTGCCAAAGCATATAATATGGGGAGAATCCGGGGGTGATAAAAATAAACGACCTCGTCACGTCAGAAGACTTGAACATATGGCATAGAGATAGTCAAAGTACGAATCAACCATACAATAAACAACCAACACGTTTAAACGTGCTCAAAATAAAATCTTAACCCAAGTCAAATCCAGTGATATATCCGGACGGATGGGTATGTTTGTCCATCCGGACAAGTGAATGCCACGATCATTGTAAAAACCAGAGATCCATCCGGACGGATGGGTGTGTGTGTCCGTCCGGACAAGGATAAAAACAGAGAAAAAGTGAATCTTAAGCATGAAGGCCCCTCGGGATCATCCGGATTCAATCCTCAACACCAAAACACAGAAAAACGAATTCAAAACCAGCAAAAACACAGGAAATGATGGGTTGCCTCCCACCGAGCGCCTTTGTTTTATGTCGTTGGCTCGACATAGTGACACCAAAACGGACTCAAACCATAAAAGACTCAAAACAACAATTCAATTATTTCATTTCAAACAAGTATCATCAAAACCATCAACCAAAATCCGAACTCAAAAAGATCAACAACTCAAGAAGAATACAAATAGCAAGCATCATGAAAACCGAGTTCGTTAGAAACTTACCTCTCATAGCCCTCGATGCAACCTCCTCCCAACTCGGGAATCCTCTTCTGTCAAAACCTCTCATCATCTTCTTCTTGGAATCACCCCACCACCGTGGTCTTTCCTCTCTATCACCTCTACGTGTGTCTTCCACCCGGGACCCTTCGAACTTAACCTCGTAGAACTCATCCGCACAGAATGGAAGGAGTAATAATCCGGGACCGGTATATCAAAGATGACCAATCTATCCGGGGGTGTCAACATAATGGGCTCATCCACATGACCTCGAACCACTAGCGAGCTAGGCGGCAGAATGAGCTGTCCCATCTTCTTCTCCGTTTCTAATCCCACCGGATCGACGACCTCAAATAAATCTATCGCACCTCTCGTCAAGGTGTCATGATGGTCATCGTCGGGATGTGGTATGATAGACAACAGTTCCACCTCCCTTACTTTACAATCATGGGTATCCTCCATGTCCCAGAGCATGGCAATACCAAAAGCTTCCGGCTCACCCAAAACTGAGGTAGGCTCCACTACAAGTGGCTTGGCATCCTCATAAAAATTCTCCACCGACTCGAATGGTACATCATCAACTAATGGAGTGATGGGCGATCCCATATCAATCTCTTGCATCTCAATCTCTAGCTCAGAAATCTCCTCATAGAAAGCCGATTTATCAACCTCACTCTCCACCTGAACCTCTTCACTGACGACTTTCTCTGGCCTTATTTCCATCGTGAGTTCTCTCTTAACAGTAGCTAACTCCCTTTTCCTAGCTTCCAACTCAGTTTGCATCACGGACTCTACCAAAACATCATCATTTTTCAGCTCACTATTCGGGAGTTCACTCGGGAGGACTTGGAAACTCATATAATCAAATACTGCAATGGGGGGTGGTAGTGATAAAGTCAACTCAATCACTGAATCCTCCTGGACGAGCACCTCATTATAGCAACTTGACTCGTCAATATCACTGTCTACCCGGACCGTTTGTGTGAAAGACTTTTCATTTTGGTCCGGCATCCGGGCCGTCATGAGAGACACGATATCCTGAGACATCCAACATAGCCTGTATCTCATATGGGGCCAATCTTCATCGGCTAGGCAGGTCCTATACTCCCCGCTAGAAAACATGTCTTGCATCTCCCCAGCCCGTTTCAAAGCATCATCGGCCTCTTTATATAACACGAGCATCCGGTTCAACCAATCGATCAATTGATGTGCCGACACTTCCTCATCCATAGCCATAGAAACCCTTTCCATCAGCTCCTGAATAACACCTACTCCTCGTTCCTCTTCGGCATAGGCAAGGTCAATCTGCTATAAGTGCGATTTTGAGAGCTCCAATTCCAAGGGTTGTTCGAGTCATAATTCGATTATTCCCTTGTCCTTGATTTGGGCTCCAATTGTAGTCATGCTCGGCTTTGATTGCCTCCCGGTTCCCGGTTGAATGCGGTTCCAATTTCTCCCAAAATTTCGTCTATTATAGTTCCCCTCATCATATCGATAATCGTCGTCCATTCCAAATCCCATGGACGCACCCCCGCTCTTGGTCATAAGGTTGATAATACCGATTTTGACCAAGCTCGGGTGCCCAAGGTTGGTAGGTGGATTTTTCTTCATAAAAGTTGTATTGTTGAGAGTATCCACCCATTTATGCTCAATCTGCAAAATCACAGAAAACAACACGAAAACAATCACAGTGCCTCGTGACCACCACCTCATCAATAGGTTGTGTGGCACTTCAGCTGCAAGTCAAAACAAAGCAACAAGAAAACAACAAAAAACGACCTAAGCCCAAGCTTTCGGTCAACTTTTGTGATATCAAAGCATTGCAAATCCCCGGCAACGGCGCCAACTTGATAAGCGGATTTTCTAAGTCCGGTCGATCAAGTAAAAACTCGAAACCTTAGCAAAATCTACTTTCTAACCGGCAGTGGACCGGGTCGATTGCAGGATACTGCTTGAGGAGTCCGAGGTCGAACCCACAGAGATTGGTTTTGAATACCACAGTTGACTTAGCGCTCAGTTCAGGTCAAACAGATAGATATGAAGTTACACTATTGTATAAAAGAAGGATTACTCTACTCGGAATTCTAAACAATTAAAAGAGGTATGGCCGAACTACGTTTCAGCGGATTACTTTACCCTCAGAAAGATTGCCCCGGGAATGTGCCTTACTCTACCCCTGCCGTCTAACGATAACTCATAGAACAAACCCCGTATTGGATTTGGACTTGATGACTAGGGTGTCAATCTAGTACACGGGTAGGTGTCAGACTACATTTCAAGCTCAAAACTTCTACGGTCTCAAAACCCCGTTCCCACACATCGCCGCAACATACATTTATAAGCTAAGTGTGTGCAATGGTGAACTAGGTGATCAATCTAGCTCAAAAACGATTCAAACAAGTTTCGAGATACAAATTATTAAGTAGAACGTTTATTTACGCACTACACTACCTCCCGGTTCATCAATCTAACGGCGTTTCACCCGCCTTCACATAGTTCAACCATACAAGGAATCTAGCTACTCATAATCGAATCTAAGCAATAAAAACGGAAGAAAAACATCACAACAACAATAGAATAACAAAAGAACATACTTACTTTACTCAACTTGAAGAAGGTACCAAATGTGCTTACAAAAGATCGAATTTTTGCCAAGTGAAAAGTTACGGATCGAAGCTAAAAGTTAGTAGATCAAAGAGAGGATTGAAAGAGGATTCTAATGATATATGACACTTAATCTAACTCTAAAAGATGAAGAAAATCGCACAAAATCTCCAAAACTATCTAATATTATCGCCCCTTCTTTTTCTACTGCTGCGATGTTTGAGGTGTTTATATAGTCCAGGGTACTTGTCCGTACGGATAAAAGGCTATCCGTACGGATAGTTCATCATTTTCCATTCGTCCGTACGGACAAAATGTGTCATCCGTACGGACAACTCTCTGGTTTTGCCTCCAGATTGCTCCATTTCTGACAGCTATGCAGTAAACACTTCATAACTTCTTCATCCGACCTCTGATTGGGGTGATTCAAAAACCATTAGAAAGATCTTGGAATTATCTACAACTTTCTTGAAGACACCATGACCATAAAATGCCTCCATAATCGGTTAAAATGCTGATGAAGTGAACATAAGGTGAGAGCAACAACTATTTCTCTTCCTTTTCTTATTCTTTCTTCTTCCTTGGCTCATTCTTGCACCTTGATCATATCATCATAAATCTTCGCCTTCCGGGTTCTCGAGAAACCAATACCCTACAATCTCATGAATGAACAAGACACACAAACGATTCCGGAGGGTAAAAGTGCTCGGAATGAGGTTAATATCAATAAAAAGAGGTAGTAAACCATCAAAGTGACGGAATTACTCCTCGTGGTATAAAATCACGATATTACCTCAAAATAGGGTCTAAACTCACCCGAAACATGCCAGAAATGTGATAATTGTGGGCTGAACTGTACAGAAATGTACTGTAAAGTTGGTTCCTATCACCACCCCACACTTAGCCTTTACTCGTCCTCGAGTAAATTAGGCGTTCAAACAATACCAAGGAATCAACTTTACGGTACATGCATGCATTTCAAAATATCGAGGTGAAAAGAACTTAGTTAAGTGAATGCATTACTTTGACTCTCTTGGATCATGACACGGAGTGAGTGTGTGTTGTCCGACGACGACTTATGCTTAATACGATTTCGGGCTTGGAATACCGGACAAATGACTTTACACAATCCTGTCATTCCTAGAATCTCCACTAATCGGGACTAACCAAGGTTAAACACGGTCCAGCAGGACTTGAATGGTTATAACGTTAGGCTAGGGTAAATTCGGTTAATCGAAAAGGGTAATTTGGGAAACTGGAGAAAAGAAGTACGAGTGAACATAATCCAAATACGTACCACGTCTTCTTTACCAAACAAACCCACCAAACTCCTTTTTGATCATTTTCAACACTTTGGGAACTATAGGACACTAAAATACCCGAACTCATTGCCAAACTCGACTATGTTTCAAGTGTCGTGAGGTGAGCTCGAATACTTAGTACCTATCTGAGTATCCCAACCCTAACATCGTCATTGCTTTAAGCTCATTGCCTTTTTCAACCCATTATTTCTATATACAACACAATTATTTGATTTGAATTTTTTTTATTTTTTTTTGAAATGAAACCCGAGCATCCAGCCCCACTGAGCTCCTTCTCTCCTTATAGCTCTAAAACTGAGGAAACAACAACCCGACTCAAAAACAACATCTCCCCCCACCCCACACTTGCCTTGGCAAGTGTGGTTTAACAAGAGACTAAGTCCACTCGTAGGGTCAAATGAAGGGAATGTGACCAAAATAAGGCTCAAGGGTAGGTTTCTGACTAAGTAACGAAACGGCTATAAAGCGAATGGTGGTCGGACCATTCTATCAAGGCTGAGAGGGGCTACGAAGGTCAAACATTTGGCTCAGGCTTATTTGGCTAAAGTAAGGTCAAAAAGAACGCCAAAACTGTCATCATGTGTTCCTACCAAGGCCAATCCTTCTATTTCGCCTCGAAACTAGGGGTACAGGTGTGTAAAGTAATCGTGATAAGCATAACCGTCGTCAAACGTGTACTAAAAAGTGTTCCGTATCATGACAATATAGACTCACTGTGAGACATTCACAAAACTAAAGACCTTTCACCACTCAATTGTGAACAGCATGCATATAACGTGATGTTAAAATCTTGGAAAAATTTGAAAAACGGCCTAAAAATCGACTCGGAAACGAGTAAAAACCAAGTTTATCACATCACGGCATAATACTTTTAAGAACAAGCGAATAAGCTAAGTCGTCCCCCCCACTTAAGTGAAGCACCGTCCTCGGTGTGTGAACGAGAAGGAAAAAGAAAGACTTAGCTTATGAGCCCGGCAAAACGGCGCGATCAAGTCCCGTAACGGTCGTGAAAGTAGTCCATCCCGAATCCCTAGTCATTGAAAAACATCCAAGAAATACATGCACGGGACATGGTCCGCGTGCCAAAGCATATAATATGGGGAGAATCCGGGGGTGATAAAAATAAACGACCTCGTCACGTCAGAAGACTTGAACATATGGCATAGAGATAGTCAAAGTACGAATCAACCATACAATAAACAACCAACACGTTTAAACGTGCTCAAAATAAAATCTTAACCCAAGTCAAAACCAGTGATATATCCGGACGGATGGGTATGTTTGTCCGTCCGGACAAGTGAATGCCAAGATCATTGTAAAAACCAGAGATCCATCCGGACGGACGGGTGTGTGTGTCCGTCCGGACAAGGATAAAAACGAGAGAAAAAGTGAATCTTAAGCATGAAGGCCCTCGGGATCATCCGGATTCAATCCTCAACACCAAAACACAGCAAAACGAATTCAAAACCAGCAAAAACACAGGAAATGATGGGTTGCCTCCCACCGAGCGCCTTTGTTTTATGTCGTTGGCTCGACATAGTGACACCAAAACGGACTCAAACCATAAAAGACTCAAAACAACAATTCAATTATTTCATTTCAAACAAGTATCATCAAAACCATCAACCAAAATCCGAACTCAAAAAGATCAACAACTCAAGAAGAATACAAATAGCAAGCATCATGAAAACCGAGTTCGTTAGAAACTTACCTCTCATAGCCCTCGATGCAACCTCCTCCCAACTCGGGAATCCTATTCTGTCAAAACCTCTCATCATCTTCTTCTTGGAATCACCCCACCACCGTGGTCTTTCCTCTCTATCACCTCTACGTGTGTCTTCCACCCGGGACCCTTCGAACTTAACCTCGTAGAACTCATCCGCACAGAATGGAAGGGAGTAATAATCCGGGACCGGTATATCAAAGATGACCAATCTATCCGGGGGTGTCAACATAATGGGCTCATCCACATGACCTCGAACCACTAGTGAGCTAGGCGGCAGAATGAGCTGTCCCATCTTCTTCTCCGTTTCTAATCCCACCGGATCGACGACCTCAAATAAATCTATCGCACCTCTCGTCAAGGTGTCATGATGGTCATCGTCGGGATGTGGTACGATAGACAACAGTTCCACCTCCCTTACTTTACAATCATGGGTATCCTCCATGTCCCAGAGCATGGCAATACCAAAAGCTTCCGGCTCACCCAAAACCGAGGTAGGCTCCACTACAAGTGGCTTGGCATCCTCATAAAAATTCTCCACCGACTCGAATGGTACATCATCAACTAATAGAGTGATGGGCGATCCCATATCAATCTCTTGCATCTCAATCTCTAGCTCAGAAATCTCCTCATAGAATGCCGATTTATCAACCTCACTCTCCACCTGAACCTCTTCACTGACGACTTTCTCTGGCCCTATTTCCATCGCGAGTTCTCTCTTAACAGTAGCTAACTCCCTTTTCCTAGCTTCCAACTCAGTTTGCATCACGGACTCTACCAAAACATCATCATTTTTCAGCTCACTATTCGGGAGTTCACTCGGGAGGACTTGGAAACTCATATAATCAAATACTACAATGGGGGGTGGCGGTGATAAAGTCAACTCAATCACTGAATCCTTCTGGACGAGCACCTCATTATAGCAACTTGACTCGTCAAAATCACTATCTACCCGGACCGTTTGTGTGCAAGACTTTTCATTTTGGTCCGGCATCCGGGCCGTCATGAGAGACACGATATCCTGAGACATCCAACATAGCCTGTATCTCATATGGGACCAATCTTCATCGGATAGGCAGGTCCTATACTCCCCGCTGGAAAACTTGTCTTGCATCTCCCCAGCCCGTTTCAAAGCATCATCGGCCTCTTTATATAACACGAGCATCCGGTTCAACCAATCGATCAATTGATGTGCCGACACTTCCTCATCCATAGCCATAGAAACCCTTTCCATCAGCTCCTGAATAACACCTACTCCTCGTTCCTCTTCGGCATAGGCAAGGTCAATCTGCTGTAAGTGCTGATTTTGAGAGCTCCAATTCCAAGGGTTGTTCGAGTCATAATTTTGATTATTCCCTTGTCCTTGATTTGGGCTCCAATTGTAGTCATGCTGGCTTTGATTGCCTCCCCAGTTTCCCGGTTGCCAGAAATGTGATAATCGTGGGCTGAACTGTACAGAAATGTACTGTAAAGTTGGTTCCTATCACCCCCCCACTTAATCGAAACAATGTCCCCAATGTGTAAGATGAAAAAGTTAAAACGAAAAGGAACTTAGCTTCGTTAAGGGTGGAGCCAAAGAAGAATTGGATCGTCGTATAATTTGATGGGCGTTGGTAATGAAATCCTTGAAGAATCTGCGCTAAGTATCTCAAACAAGCCAAGTAGAATGGTGGTGACAAGAAATCGTATAATAATATCGTGGCAGTAAAAGAGAAAGTAAATAACTCCAAACAATTTAAGCCTACAAAATCATTATATTATATATCATGACTAAATAGGGAGAAAATAAATAAAAATGAGAAAATGGAAAATAACAACAATAAAAATAAAGAAATCTAATCCTTGTCATAATAATCCTCCAGTTATTTCTAGGCTCAAAACCGGGAGGTGGTGCAGAACTTGAGGGAGCAGCGGTAGAAGAGGATGTCCTATGACGTGGGGCAGTCCTAGGTGGTGGGGTCACATGAGGAACTCCTAGAAAGTCTATACTTCTATCCATCTTGCGATGCAGACTCACAATTTATCTCGAGTGCTCCTTTAGCAAGGCTCTTTGAGTTCGAGGTGCTCCGTGGACCGGAGTACGCTCTCTCTCAGCTCTCTGACTAACCCATCTCGGTACCTTTGAAACTGACTGTGAATTGATCATCGGTTCAGGGTCTTCCCATTCATCACTAACCAGAACTTTGACCTCGTCCTCCAGAGCGAACATATCAATCATAGGCCCATATGGCAACTGCTCGCGCTCAGATGTGGCGGCAAGCTCATGAATGTAGCTGTGCATCAAGAGACCTATGTTGACTGGAGATCCCTGCTTCAGTTAGAACATCAACATTGCCCTCTTCGGTGTGACAGACACCCTTGGTCGGAAGAAGGAAAGCACAAACAAATCGATTGACCACCTTCCTATCCTAGGATAACTCATTTTCCAGGAAGATGGTGGGGGCTCCCATAGGATTGCGCTTCCATTACACCCCAAAGTAATCAGCAATCATTTGCATCCTCTCTAGATCTTCAATATTGGTCGAGGATGTGTACTCATCTGGGCCCACTGGTGGATTTTGAACCCCGTAACATCTGTTGATCCACTCAATTGTGAAGTCAACCTTAACTCCACGGACCATCGCAAATGTAGCTCTTGGGTTATTCGAAAGATAAGCATAAAATTCTCTCACTACTGTAGTATTGAACCGCGTCGGTGCCTCAGCCATATCCAAAATATCTTATACTTTTAGGGCTCATGGAAAGATCGTACCGCAATCGTCCAACTCTCTCCTCATTCTCGGGCAACCGGTCTTCCGTTCCAATGCCCTCGGAACGATTCATAGACTTCTAAAGAATGAAATTGCTCAACCCCGTCTATGAAGGGGTTAGCATCTCCATAGACACACTGGTGACCACTTGGACGATGGGTTGTTCTGCTATGCTTGGGACCCAGCATGATTGATACGGAGACTGATGAGGAAGCTGATTCTGAAAATAAACACCGGCCCTATGCCTCGATTTACCGGCCTGAAATTTTCTCAATTTTTTCTGGGACAGTGCTCTGATGATGAAAGAAGAAGAACTGCAGCACTTCACTATTACAGCAGCATTACTAATCAACAACATGGATGGAAAAAGTGGTGTTTTGGTTGTTGAAATGAAAGAAAAAAAGGTTTGATTTTGGTGGAGGTATGGTGGTGATAGTGGTGGTGATAGGGGCTGAAATTTATAGAAAGAGAAGAAATGGAGAGCTGTGGTGATTTGAGAAGAAGATAGTTGTTGAGGATGGTGAATAATGGTGATGGAAGAGTGTTTAAATAGGGGAAATGATAGAAGGTGGAAGGATTTGGTGGGAGAGTGGGTAGAGGAGTAATTAGGGTGAGGGATTTGAGGGGTTTGATTGATGGGATTAAGTGGAGTTATGGTGGAGTGTGAGAATAAATGAAAGGTGGAAAATATGGAAAATGGGGCGGTTTTGATGAATGGAGGGTTTCTGATGCAACGTGTGTCCTCCACGTGTCTCTAAAAATTCTGCTTTTTGATCTGACACTTAGAAACTTAAAAAATCTAGCTCAGTAACCCGGAGGTAACTCCCGGTATACCGGGGCTTCTTTTCCCCAGATTTCTCTGTACTCCTTCTCTGCACACCTCAATTAAACTCACTGCTCAATCCTGACCTCAAAATAACTAGTTCCTTACTCCTTTTGTTGCTATTTCCGACTCAATCCTAACCTACTTCACTAGAATCCACAACGAGAAAAAAAAAACCCTTTACAACAACCATCAGTTTCAAACCTAATGGTACGGTAGGATGAAAAAAAGTTCGTCCCTTCATCCGGCTACTTTTATTCATTCCTATTCTACCTAAGGGTTCAAGAGAATAGTTCAGAGTATAAAGTCGTCAGTTCGACTTACCTTCGGATCCTCACTTAGTCAAAAGTTGGGGCCTTGATTCGCCAAACTTGCATCTTCGAGGTTTCAACCGTCATGCAATTCCCTTCTCGTCGGTCCTTATCCTTCAAGAGTGCCTTTTCCCAATTTTCCATAGAAACTTTCTGAGCTCTCCTCCTAGCACACCTCTCTCTCTTTGTCGTGTACTAGGTCATCCTCTGCTTTGAGATTTAAACTTTATGCCCAAGGATTCCACATTTTCCACTTTAAGCTCTAATCTTTCAATACACAATACGGAAGGACTAGCTTCCATGAGCGTCTGGCTGTGGTCCTTCTCTTCGCTCTCTCTAAGCATTAATCTCATGAATTCTTTCTCACAGGTTTCCACTAAAACCTCTCGTTACTTATGCCTTTCCTTATATATCTCCATGATTTCCACTTTTCCTGAACCATAAGTCATCTTGCATCTTTCCGGCCTATTATCTAGGGGCTCTAGGATTTTCATTGATACGGCATCATTGTTCAATCTTAAAGTGATCTCCCCATTATCGAAGTCCATGATTGCTCTGCTGGTCGCTAAGAACGGTCTACCTAATATAACAAGGGCACTCGGATCCTCAGGTACGTCTAAAACCGTGAAAAGAAATGAGAATCCTCCTGCCTTAATCGTACAATCCTTCAGCAAGCCGGTAGGCATATCTCGGATTCAATCGACAAAGGTCATGGACCGTGTTTGATCCATGACAACCGGAAGCTTAATCGTTTGGCAGATGGATAGAGGAAGAATGTTACAACTTGCACCGGAACCACAAAGACCTAAACCTACAGATATACCATTCATAGGGGTTGGGAGTCGAAACATTCCTAGGGTCTCCTAAATTTTCTACTGTGTCTGAGTCCGGGTAATCCTCAGACTCTGAGAACATAGTGTGCGGATCCTCCTCCGGATCATCGGAGTCGTAATCGGACGAAAGATCAATTAGCTCGATAGGAAATGTACCTGGTCGATAAGTCTCATACTCCTTCAGGTTTTCCTCGGCTTCTTGTTTAAGATTTTCAGTCTCCTCCTCCACACGCTTCTTATCAGCTTCATATTGCTCTCTAGCTTCTAATCCAGGATACATAGAGATTGGCTTAATGTTCAACACAGTACGAGGCATTGCGTTTGACTCGTCTAGACTTAATTGCTTTGGCTTGACTGAATTTCCGAAGTGTCCTGATACTCCTGCAAAAGAGACAAAATAAAACAAAGAAAAGATTAGCAACTCCTGCTTCAGCTGGGGATGAACCCAACTGTTGTGGACCTTCTAACTAAAATCAACTGGGAATAACATAGAAAAAACAAAGATTCAACGGGTCAGATCCACTTACTTTTTCTTATTTTCATTTATAATATTTCCCGTGGATTTGATTGATACACTGGAAAAGAGGACTATGTAGTTTGTTCATTCAAGAGGTAACTTATCATTATTCATAATAATTGAAATTTATTGAACAAATGTTTAACTTGCTGATTATTATATGCTAATTCTAACTCAGTACACTAATACTGCAATGGAGTAATGTATTATCCGATCGCAACTTCGAATATGGAATTCAAAGGGATCAAATAGGAAAGGATACTCTGAATCATAAAATTCTAATGAAATATACGATCAACCAGCATTTATGAAAAAGAGTCAGAAGAAATGGTTCGATCCTCTTATTTTTATTTCTTGAACCGAGAGATCCATGAATCGGAATCCTGATGCATATAGATACAAATGGTCCAATTGGAGCAAGAATTTCCAGGAACATTTCGTTTCTGAGCCGAAGAGCCATTTTCAAGTAATGTTTGATCAATTGTGTATTAAGCGAAAGGGAGACTTTCTTTTAAAGTCGCCTGTTTTTTTTATAGAATAAGAATAAAAAAATAGAATACTGTAATGCAATTTAGTATACATAGAAATTAGAAGAGTCTAGAAATATCTTTTTTATTATTTATCAATCTCGTGAAAAAGATCTCTTAATTAATGAAGCAGGATGACTTAGGTCTGATGGTCGATTGTTTCTAGAACAGTTCTTTCATAAAAATTCTCGTAGAATCGAGAATGAATTTTTCATTCTGTACATGCCAGATCATGAATTAGTAACTGCATCCAATGGCTGTTCAGAATTCGATTTCTGGGCCTCGGTAAACCGGACCTAGAATTTCTTATTCTGACTGATTAACATGTGCAGGTTTGATCCAGGACGACTCAAGACTCAAATGAAAATAAAATAAAAATGACTTCTTAATCAGAATTAAAATGTTTATCCTTGAAATTGGCCATTGTCCCCGGCAACGGCACCAAAAATCTTGATCGCGTGTAAGTCACTAACGTCAATATTACTAGCAACAATACTAGGTACATCGTAGTATAGTAAGGGAGAATCAAGGTTGATCCCATAGAGACAATGCAATTTTGAGTATAAACAATCCTAATCTTAATTAAGAAGACACATATAGTGGTCATTGACCAACAATAAACAGAAAAGATACGTGGTATTCCTCCCCCTCTTCCCACCGATCTAATAACTTGGATTAGTTAATCTTTACGTTTACTTCCCCACATAATTTTCTCAAATTAATCGAGCGAGGTTTTAATTTAGTTTTAAGATGCGGGTGCAACTCCTCACCTTATCTACTCCGACCATGGTAGTAGACAATCTAACCTGCCTAGACAACTGTCGACACTGATCAGCACGTTCCTAGGGTCCATCAAGACTATGTCCAAACTAACACTTCACTATCAGTACTTCATGTTTATTTACGAATACAATAAGCAGATTGGCCAGATCTAACCTACTGTTAATTAAACCTGTCGATCAACGTAGCTGACGTGAATCCTCCAGATTAAGTTTCCAAAAAATTTCCTCGGTAAACCGGTATACACCGCCGGTTTACCGGGGGCAGCTTTTCTTAATTCTGGATCTACATTGCTCAATTACGATTAATCTAAGTAAATCATGGGGTCGTTAAACATGCAGATTAACTAAAACACATAAATACGAACAAATCTACCATATTGAAGACAAAAAGGAACGTTCAAAGCTTCATACCTTCAACGATGGAGATCTAGATCGATCCACTCAAGCTAGAGATGGTAGAGAATAGGAGAAAACCAGAAAATACTCCTCAAAAGCTTGGAATAACTTAATTTCATCAAATTGTATAATGTATATAATAGAATATGCAAAACTTATGTAAACTTATGTAATAATCAGCTAATACGGCTTTATATAGATACAATAGCCAACTTATGACTCATAGAAACCCTAACTGACCTAGTCAATGCGGCATATTCAATTTTGTGTCCCACAAGTCTCTCGGTTTACCGGACCTAGCCCATGGTAAACTGGGCTAACTTTTCTTCTTTTTCTTCAGTAGACCTCTTCTTGGACTTCTTTTACTTGGCCCAACATGCTTCCATTAATCCAGATCCATTCTCCTATGCTCCTAATTCGATACTTCCTATAAATACACATAAAACGAGGCAAAACAGTACCAAACCTTCAGGATAATAACACAAATGCAGAATTACGAACCTAGAAATATACACATAGCATTTAACACATATTCCATAAAATAATTACCCTATCTATCCTTTTTTTGAGCAGAATTCAGGGTGAATAAATGTATAATTAAAGGTATTATTTAGGGCATTATCACTTTGCAGCGAGAGGCTCAAAAGCGACTAGCTAAGAGGTGTCATACCGAAGAGATTGGACTTGTATTTGTTGATTTTGATAGTTGGCGGGCTGTTCGATGTAGCGCTATGAAGCGACCTAGCCGATTTAGCTTGGTCGAAATTTCATGGCCTGGATTTTTGGCAAGATGGATGTCACTAATTATCAGAATTGGATGAGCTATGGAGCGTTGCCATCATATCATGTCAGACTTCATTGTCGGGGTCTGACATAGCCGTTAGGATCTGACACACGCATTTTCTGAGGAATTGCGTGTTTTGATAACCGTAGTCATAATGATTTTGAATTTTGAATTTACGTGTTATAATGACTTCAAAATTTGAAAAACAACGTCTGTCCTCTCAGGCCTCTGTATAAAGGGAGGACCTTCAACACAAGCACTTTTCAAAAATTTGAGTTTCCTCAGGCAACGAATTCTGCAAGCTGTTTGAAGATTCCGGCGAACATAGGAACTATCCAGCGGAAACAAGATGTTTCTGATGAGCGGAAGAGTTTTACAGCTAAATCTGGGCGGCGTTTATGATTTTCCGAGAGTTTTTCGACCAAGATTCAATATTTTGTTCAGATTTCTTCGAGCATACAAGGTAAATCTCTCACATACGCTTAAATTTCTTCTAGTGACATGTTTTTCTTGGTATGAATGCCTCCCTAACTTTGATTTTATGAGTTTCCATGGAGAACGCTATGAGTTTCGGCCCCCAGTAGGCTTAGAATATTCGTATTTCCAGGTTTGGATGAACAAACGTGCGGTTTCACTTCTGAGTGCCTGAACACACCTGTTTTTCTTGATTTTTGCCTGAGTAAACATATAAATCGATATTCGAATGCCTGTTAGGGAAGATTTTCCTGCCTTTGTTGTCGTTGAGTTGGAGAAGATTTTCACTGCCTGGCGACGTAATTAATTTCTTCTCCGATGTTCTTTTAGCCCACGCGGTAGAATTAAGGTTAGGGTTCTGGTCATAGTAATTGTGAAGGATGAGCGAATTTTATTCTGGTTGATGGTTGTTATTGGAAGACCCTGAGGGTCTATTTTCCTGAGTCTTCTGCTTGTTTTCTTCTGTGCTAAACTTATATGACACAAGGCTTATGTTGGATTTAGGGTTTACTCTAAATGTCACGTGCCAAACGTCCCGTTTCTGGATAAGGACTCGGTATCTGGGACAAGGGAATTACAATTAGTATCAAATCCTATGTTTGGGAAACTTGGGCAAGCCTAAGTTAGGAAAGCTTGAACATTAAAATTGTTGTCTCGGATGTTGATATTTAGGTTATAATCAAGTTCCTCCTAATCATCTTTGTCGTTGTCTTCATCTTTTATTGAGTTTTCTTCCTTACCTAGTGTATCAAGCTTAAAGGACAAAACTTCTTATAAGGACGGGAGAATGTGAAACCCCCACCTCTTTGTACGGGTATTTTAGTCCTTTCGTAAATTGTTTTCCATTTTCCTTTTTTTAAACTTTTCTTTTCTCCAAGTCTTTGAAAACCGACGTAGGGCTTTCAAAAGCCTATTTATAAGCCCCTAGACAGCCCAAGAATGTGTAATTTTCATTCTGGTTGAAGCTTGGGCCAGTTCCCCTAACACTCACCAATGGAAGTGCCCCAGTTCATGTCCAAGATGAGTTTTGGGCAACCTAGGAGAGGTTCTGGGCAATCCAGGACCGGGCAACATGCTTATCCAAGGGTTCAGGAATTGATCGTAGTTGTTCGTAGTTTAGCTTTGGTTTCATATCGTCTTTAAGGAAATGAGTTCTTCTTATAAAAATGATCCCTTTTGTTTTCAAGATTATGTTTTTATGGGTTTTAATCATCGTTTTTATGTTAGTACACGAAATCGAACATAGTATGTGTTGCATATTTTTCCGGGTACTTGTTAGACCATATACTGGCTTTGGGGCTACATACCAGTCCGGTTTCCCGTCCCTCCATCCGGGAAACCGTCCCGACTGAGTCCCAGAGTTAGATTCTGGAAGTCTAGGGTGCAGAAACTATGACCGGGGCTAAAGCCTGGCACGCTTAACTGGCCCTTCGCTCGGGAAAGAATCCGGGGTGAATCCAAGACATAGCTTTTGTGTGTCCTGTGTCCAGAGACCATGTCTGGACTAAAGCCTGGGCCGGTATCCCGGCCCTTCACCCGGGAAACCACATGGACTCATCCTCAGACTTAGTTTCTCGGTAGTCTAGGTCTTCAGCGGGGTGTCCAGGAAGCCGTTTTAAGTCCTTAAGTTTTAGGTTCTATTTTCATATTAATAGTGGGGATAAGATGGTAGTTAGGTGTTGTTGTGGTCTTTTTAGGTTCCCATAGATTAGACATGAAATTATGTGCCTTATGTGCTCCAATGTGCTTATGTGTTTTGCTCCATCATGCTTGGCAATGTCACGGTTATTGGCAATGTACCGAATGGGGTGCCATGGGTCACTAATTCACATGTCGGAAATATGACTAGCTATGCTAATCCACATTCTCAAGACGGCAGTTTCTAAGTCCCATGGGTCCGTAATTCCCATGATTGGAGGTGTGTTAGTTGTATTAGCCGTGTTGTACACCGTGTCCCTTAGCTAAGTGTCTTGGTGCCACGTAATGAATATAGATATGAAAAGACAAGACATGTAACATGAAAAGATAAGAATGTAGCTATTTTAAGTAAGTAAGTACTTAATATAACTGAACAAGTACGTGCAAGATAAATTGGATGTAGTTAACAAACATGTTTCCTATGCATGGTTTAAAGTTTGTTTCCAGGTGGTTTTCTCATTTATGCCCAGTTAAATTTTAAAGTATAGATTCATGTCGTGTCTCCCGGCTTATGACAACCATGAATCTCCCTTTTGATCTTCTTTCTCCTTACTGAGCATCTAGCTGTTGAAATAGTTTCCTAATCCCAATCGGGCTGGACCGCATCCGACCGGGTTCGATCATTTCTACTATTTCTTTATGTTTGTACATATGATAAATGGCTTTCTGTCATTATATATTTGTTCATTTAACAGACCAATTGTGATATTGTATATATGATAACATCCCTAGTGTCAAATTATGAAAGAGAAATCATAATGGTGATTACGGTTGATGAGATCTCGACTCACTTTAAAAGTTTTGATACTTAAATGTCTCTAGTTGTATGTACTATTAAATAAGACATTAATAGTACGGTTAGACTAGCACATATTGGATGTCTTCTATCTTATGAAGATAGAGATAGATCTCGTCTATCGAAGTGTAGGGACACTTGGATTGTACGTGGGCGTGTATTAGGGAATACGTACGTTAGACGGACCCATTGATCCACGTGTAAGCCTCTTGTACTCACGAAATACTAGCAAGAGTACTAGGTCAATCGTAGTATAGCAAGGGCGAGTCAAGGTCGATCCCACAGAGACGATGCACCACATATAATATACCCACAATTCTAATTAAGAACACATAGAACGGTCCGTAGACCAACATAAAGACAAAAAGGTACTTGGTTTTTCCCTCCTCACCTATCTCCTAACTTGGTGTAACTAATCGTTATGTTTACTTTTCCCCATTATTCCCTGATTCAACCAAAACGTATGTTTCAATTTAGTTTTAGCTACGGGTGCAGTCTCCTTATATTACGCTACTTCCATGGGCCGGATAGTAGGTGCCTATGTGCAGTTAACCTCCTTCGTTGGTTGTATTAACTCACACGCAATAAATACTAGAAAGTGACGGCTTAAGACCGAGAACCTCCCTAAGCAGCTATCATGGATTGACTAGCACATTCCTAGGGATTGATCCAGACTTGGTCCTAACTAACACTTCACCATGTAAGTCCTTTATGTTAATTTACGAATACAATATGCAGAATGGCCCGATTTAACCTACTGTTAATTAAACTTGTCGATCAACGTATCTGACGCTGAATCTCAAGATTTAGGGTGACCTAAGGTGCCTCACCATTGCGATAACGACCATTGCAATTGCGGGGCGGCGGTTCCTAATTCTAGAATATCATCGATCTGTTCATATTAATTCTGGTGAATTATGGTTCGGTGAAACATGAAGACTAATTACATCGCGTAAATCTAAGCTAATCTACCATAATAAAAACAAAAAGGAACATTCAAAGCTTCATACCTTTATCAATGGCGGATCTAGCTTCATCAACTCAAGTTAGTTGATGGCTTGGAGAAGAAAACCAATGGAAAAGCAAAGCAAAAACAAAGAACTCTTTTTTTATAAAACTAAATAATGAATTGAGATATTGTATTGCATATGTTACAAGAGTGGTACAACCTTTATATAGAGATGTAAACCGACTTAGACTCTCTAAATCCTAACCGACTTAATACACAACACGCATCTTCTATTTTGTGTTTCCTAAGTTCCGCAATTGCGGCTAGGGCTCCCGCTATTGTGGGCCAAACTTTATCTTTTGTGGGCTCAACAAACTCTTCCATGGACTTCAATATCTCGGCCCAATGACTTTTAATAACCTGGGTCCATCTTTCCAGCTCCAGAATAAGGTACACCTGAAAATCACGGAAAGCGAGGCAGAACAGTACCATATTCATGGGATAAATGTATAGATGCAGAATTAGTAACCAAGGAACAAGCACTAAGCAATCGATATACATTTCGTCCAATAATCAAACTATCTTTAGTCAATTGAGCATAATTCGGGGTAAAAAATGGTGTAGTTTATAGTAATAATTTCAATGTGATCACCCACTTACTTTATTAAGTGTCGCAGTATGTGGCGGTTGTGTAATTATCGTAATACCGGAGTCTTCATTGCATCACGGTATGTATTGTCATACTTTGACACTATTGAGGTTTCCCTAGCCATGGGGCGATCATGTGATACATACTGAAGCATGCATAGAATTCATGTTGATAGTCCGGAAATCGCGTATCCTAATAGTAGGAGTAAAAATCCGAAAGGGCATGGGCGGATCCAGAAATATGTTTCAGAGGGGTCACTGAGGTTTTTGCTCGGAAAATTTGTTCCAGTGGGGTCACCAAAGCCTAAAACTACATTTTTAATACTATTTTTTTACTCGGATCTCAGTGGGGTCACGTGACCCCACGTTGATATAAATACATCTGCCCCTGCGAAAGGGCCTTCTTATAAGGAATATCTTATTTTCGAAAGTCTTTTGAAAGCGGAAGTAATGTGTTACTTCGAGAGATAGGATATCCAGCTTATAAGATACGGTCGTTAATGAATGACACTTGAGATATGACTGCATAGATATTATAACAATGATATGATTCTATTTACACGGTAACCGTTTCACATGAAATGTAATAGTCATTGCATTTGACTCTTCCGATGATTGGGGGTCATGACGTGTTGTTAGACGTCATTCATGAACATTATGTATGAAGGGTATTTTAGTAAATGCAATTTGTGCCTACGACCAACATAGTCGGAAGCCTATCGGGTCACACACATAAGAACATCTAGCCAGATTAAAATGCGGTTATAGTGATAACCAAATATGGAAACTTTTTATCTCGACTATAAAGTATTATAGTGATAAATTAATATTGTGGTATTTATTTATTATAAATAAATATAATACAAGATACTAATTATGTTGATTAATTTTTTTTGAAAGGTAATTATATTGATTATTTAAAGATACATTTTATAATGTATAGGGAGCATGTTTAAATGTCTATTAGATACACATGGATTTTGCAAATTAATTAATCATAGTATTATATTATTATGTATTAGTAAAATATATTAATATAGATTTATGTGTGTAGTATATATATGATATATATACATATGTATAAATTGATTTATGATAATATAATTAAGATATATTTAATATTGGATATTGACAATATCTTGGAATTATTTAATATAAGATATTAAAGTAAAAGAGATAAATCAAGAAAGTATGTTTTCGTTATTTTATTGGGAATTGGTTTTCTTAATTCCTTCTCCAAACATGAAGCTTCTCCCAATAGGATTGAGACTACATTGGGGCGCCACTTACACTATAAATATAGTGTGGGTGTCAAGCTCTTTTAGATCTCAATTATAAGTCTTATTTTCTACTAGAAAATTAAGAGAGCTTCTTGAGAGAGAGTTATGGGAGAAAGAAAAAAACGGCCTAGCAGCTGACTTTTTCCGGTAGCAATCCAATTGAGGATTCCGGCAGTTGTACGTGTGGATCAGCGGTAAGGCCGAACACTTGGGCGGCTCTGCGCACTACTATTCTTTCGTAGACAATAAAGCTTTTATCTTTTAGATCATCCAAGGTAACTTTCTCGTTTACTACTTCTATGCTTATTGCTTAAACGAAGTTGATCTTGGTAAAATGAAATCAAAATTTTAAATTTCGCTGCATTCCCACATTGATTTCCTAACACTAGCTAGTGCTCACTCCTTTGTTTAGAATAAATAGATTGCTGGTACATGCTAATTTGACGACGAACTTGGAGTGCTAGCTTATGAGTGAATCAATGGAGCCGTTTATGTTTTAGATTCTTTTTGTCGTTGTTCCTTCTTTTCCAATAATGACTTGTAATGGATAATAGTTTTGTTTTCACTTATTAATGATTTAGTTTGACAACAGTTGTATTCTGGTTGATGGTTGTTATAGGAAGACCTTGAGGGTCTATTTTCCCGAGTCTTCTGCTTGTGTTCTTCACGCTAATCTTTTTACTCTGATATGACACGAGGCTTACGTGGGATTTAAAGTTTACTCTAAATGTCACGTGCCGAACGTTCCGTTTCTAGATAAGGACTCGGTATCCGAGACATGGGCGTTATAGTTAGGGTCACATATTTCAACATGAATCAATTCAAATACACTTTTAGTAGTTGAAACACTATGAGGAAAACTCAATCTCTTCTATTTGCTAAAGGACTAATATGACAAACATCTTTTGAAGGTAAAGTAATATCATGTACACCATTCTTTTTTAGTACTTGTAACCTTTGTGAAGAAGGATGCCCTAGCCTATATTGCCAAAGCAAACTATCAGAAGGTAGGGAACAAACATGTGAATTCTAAGTAGGAGAATGTGCAGGCTTTTCCCCTCAATATGTAAAGTCCGTCTCCAATTTAGCTGAAACAATCATCTTCCTGGTTTGAGTATCATGTATCGCACATTTATTAGCACTAAAAAGCAAAGAATAACATGTCCCCGCAATTAGTCTTCTCACAGATTATAAGAGAAATCTGGAACATAAAATACCTTTTTTAGTGTAAGATTGTCATTGACCGGGACTTCAGCAACATAAGAGACTATGAAATTAGCTCATGTTGGCAGAGTTACGGCCAGTCCTTGTATATATATACACTTTTTCATCAAAGTAACATTGTGTACCGCCTCTTTGGACACCCCATTCATCTTCACAGTCTTACCACTTTCATGAAACGATTTAAAAATTGATTGGAATCCTCGGTCAACTTTTAAAAAAATGGTGCATTGTCATTCAAAAAGTGCAAAGTGTATTTACGAAAATACCCCTTTCACTTAACGATTATGATTAGCGTCTAGAAACACATCACGACCCCCAATCATCGGAAGAGTCAAGTGCATTGAGTAGTACATTTCATATGAAACGGTAACCGTGTAAATAGAATTCTATCGCTGATATAATATCCATACAGTCGTGATCGAGTGTCGAAACATTAACGTCTGTATGTTATAATCTAGATATCTTACACTCTCGAAATAACACATTACTTCCGCTTTGCAAAGACTTTCGAGATTAAGACATTCCTTATAAGAATGCCTATTCATATATTTACTCCTACAATTAGGAAGCGATTTCTGGAAGAGAGACATAAATCCTACTCATGATTTAGTATCATACCCAATCACTACCGCACGATCGTCCTGTGGCTAGGAGAAACCTCAATAGTGTTAAAGCGTGACAATCCACACCGTAATGTTATATGGACTTTGGTCTAAGAATAATTACACAACCACCATATAGTACGACACTTAATAAAGTAAGTGGGTCAATCTAACATACGCATTCTCTAATACACGTCCACGTATAGTCCAAGTGTCTCTACATTCAACAAGTGGGATATGTCACTATATTTACAAGATAGAAGACATCAAATACGTGCTAATCTAACCGTGCTATTAATGTCCCATTTAATAGTACATACGACTGAAGATATTTAAGTATCAAACCTTTTAAATTGAGTCGAGATCTCATCAACCATAATCACTATTAAAGTTTCTCTATCACAGTTTAATTCAAGGGGACGCCATTATATATGCAATATCATAATTAGTACTACCTACGTCCTAAAATGGAAGTCCATTTGGGTTTTTTCACACATATTAAGAAAGTTGGTGAAGTTGGTTATGTGTAATTAATTTTGACTGTTATTAATGCAAAGTAGTGAAAAGTTGGTGAGTAGATAATAAATGAGGGGTAAAAAAAGAAAAATGTAATAAATGCTTACTTGGTTATCTAAATGGATTTACATTATGGAACAAAACAAAAAAGCTAAATTAACTTACATTTTGGGATATACGTAGTACAGGAAATGAACAAATATATAATAACAGAAAAGTCAGCTATATTTATAAACATAAAAGCGTAGTGGAAATGATCCGACCTGGTCGGATCCAGTTCAACCCGATTGGGTTTAGGGCACTGCACTAACGAGATTATCTTAAGCATTGGATTATGTGTGATGAGTTATTATATTAGAAAATGGTAAACGTTGAGCTCATTACTATGAAATGAAATTAATGGAGAAATGTTCATCTTATTTCTCTTGATTTTAATGATTTCTTCACTATCAAGTACCCCTGAGAAAGATTAAGAACAAAAAGATTATTTTTATAAAAACCAATCGACTGAACAAGAATGATATAGGGTTAGATGAATGTATAGAACGTTAAATCCTCGGCTTCTTGGCATATATATTCATCGCCGGTCGCTGGTCGCCGGTACTCATTGGCACATAACATTCAACTTCATCTCCATCAGAATTTCTCAACTTCTTTCGCAATCAATATCACCGCTTAAAGGTCGGTCCCCGATAACGCCCGAAAACCCAATTCAATTATATGCACCCAAACTTTGCAAGCTGTAGAGCGAAGTAAAGCTTTTGTTCAGTGTCCATGGCAGCTATAGAGGATTTTTCTCCGCCGTGAGGTGTGAGAATACTATCACATATTTCATGTAGGATGTGTGGTGGGCAAGGAACCACAAACACTTCAATCTGGGTGTTAATATACCCGACTCAGAATGGGGCCCTGTTCGTCTAGATTGGGCCTATTATCATGGCCCATTAACATAGATATTGGGTCTCTATCCACTGTCACTAGCTATATCCAACCCGCTGTTCACTAACCAGGGCCTGCCCGCTAACAGTAAGATGGATCCTGTCTGCAAGTCATAAGCCGGAATCCTCCTCTACGTGTGATTTCTACCCATATGGTCAAGATGATTCCAAGACAAGGCACAAATGAGTCCACTTTCTGCTCGCCGCACTTATCAATCCAGCTCGCCAATCCAGCTGGTCAATCCTGACAGCTGGCTAGGACACTTGTATTGCATGCGTATTTATCTTTAATTATGTATACTTAATTGTCTTGTCGATGAACAGTAAACCGACATAGTATTAGCCTATAAATATGGGATCACAATGTAATAGAAGGAAAAGAATCTAAGATCTAATACAAGCAGATACACTCTGCCAATTTGTCGACTCATTCGACTGTTCTTCATAAACACCTATCCGACACCCATGTTCTTGTCTACCACCATGCTCTCCCCAGAGAAATCACTTATACTAAGCCTTTTATCCTCAAGATAAACACTGTTACCGCAAATCTGGTGTTCGGCGCAACATCAGTTGGCTCCGTTACCGGGAAAACCATCATCATTCAGCTTTTGGAGATCATTTGCTCCACCACAAAGTCGATTTCACGGTGTCTCAGGTGGGGTACCATCACCTTTACTCCACCGGTCACCAAAGCTTTGATTTTCTGGGATAATCCAGCCCAGAAACCGCTGCTTTCCTCATCTCGGCAACATACACAGAGAAGAGATCATCAAATTCACTACAAACTCGCACTCGAGTCCATCTTTAATACCCAGGTTGGTTTGTTTATCATTTGTCGGTTTCAGATCCTCAAGTAATAAGAAAATTTGATTATTCAGCCACAAACCACCTGGAAACGCACACCCCTTACCTTAATATTTTGAGCCAGAAATATCTAAATTCCATAGCCAAAATATCACCAGAAAAATACCCACATAATACCATAAACCATGGCTGGCGGGAAAAACCTAAACCCAGCAACACCGACTAAGGTAGTCAATCAAGGCCCGCCACGTGGAGCGAGCACGCTGCGTGGAGAGGCTAGTAGGAGGGTTATGTTCTATCTAAACTAAAGCCGAAACTAACTAAAACCTAAACCTAAGAATTAAAAATAAAACAGGAAATAAAAACAAGCAGAAAATAAGAAAACAGAAAGCCAGACGAGCGTTCACTTTGGTGAACGAGCGTCTGAAAACGGAATCTAACGGACGAGCGTCTGCTATTGCGGACGAGCGTCTACTACGAACTGAAGCAGAAAATTGCAGAAAAACAGCAGGAAACTAGGGTTTATAAAACTTAAACTAAAGATTAAACTAATGATTCGATTAATAAACAATAAAGGAAAACACAGCGAGGCAACGAATCCACCCATCAACCAACAACCCCCAACTAGATGGTGATCTAAGATGTAGTTTTTAGTAGTGATTTATTCACGAATCCAATTAAATATCTTCAATCAAATTCTAGGGTTTCGTTTATCTTTTCAAATAAACTAAACATGCAATCAACACGAAATCACGAGGTTGTTTCCAAACTCTCACTCAACTAATCATGCATAATCTCTTAAAACACGAATAATTGCATCACTTGAACGAAATAAAACTTAAACCAATATATTTTCATACATAGATCCAAGCATATAGATATAGATAAATCGTTTCATCAAATCGTTAATTCCAACAAAACGTGATCAATACAAAACCGCATCCAAAGTGATGAAAAACTATAAATTAAACTCACTAAACTTAAGCATCGAACTCTCCAGTTGGTTTGTGTTGTTGATAGGCTTCCTCCGTCGACTCACTGCAAGGCTTTTAGCCAACAATCATGTTGAAGATGATTGTTGGTTGGGAGATTTGCATCTCTGTGAAATTAGGGTTCTCTGGCCGCAACTTTTGGTGAATTTGCGATCTTAATTATTTTGGTATATGAATTAGGGTTAAGAGGTCGCTGCTATATATAGAGTTTTAAGTCGGCCGGAAGTAAGTCGGCTATGGACGCTCGTCCGGACTTGTGGACGCCCGTCCGAGAATGCCCTGGACGCGAGTAAACGCTCGTTTATGTCTGATGGAGCAGATGCCAGACTTGCCCTCACGACCGACATGCGGGCATACATTCGGGAAAGAACCAGAGCTCGCAAAATACATGAGGAAGCAATTAGAAAGAATAAAGGAAAAGGGGTCGCTGGGACTTCTGACCCGAACAACGAACAAGAGGCTGTTTCAGCAGGGGAGGCGTCCCCACAGCAAGACTCGTATAAGATAGCTCTACAAGCACACATGGAATATGTAGAGGAAATGCGAGTAGGAAATGCTTTGCTGATTGCTGAGGGACTACCACCCCAACCTATCCGCAAATTCAATCCTTCTCAACCCGCGCAAATAGAGCTACAGCCCACTTTTATTCCCCAAAAAATAGTTCAACCCCAACGGTCAGAAATGGAAGGAAGCAGCCATGCAACCTCACATCCAAGGGGAGACAGAAAATCAGCACTTGGTCGGCTGGGGCCCGTGGTCGACGATCGCGGTGCAGCCCCAGGGCGACCAAGGAATCCTCGACAGGTCCGTACTGGCATAGAAGGACATGGGGACTCGCAGGATCAAGGAGGGCATCTTGCGTTCCCGCCTCTTCCCCCTAATCATGTGGAAATGGGCATAATGAAAAAACAGATAGAGGAGCTGCAGAAGAATACGAAGGGTGTTACAGTGGTTCCGACATGGGGAACAAGTGTGCTTCATTCCAGTATACTAAAAGCAGCGCCAAGAGGGTGAACTCACTACCCCAATTTCATTAACTACCATGGAGCTACAGATCCTCTAGATTGGCTATCAGCCTTTCAAAGCAGAATCAGCTTATGTACATCTAGCGACGAGGGCCTGGTGTATAGCATTTGTGGGGTCGATGCAAGACAGGGCAGCATCATGGATCCGCAGCCTTCCTCCGGGTTTGATTCTATAATGGGATGATTTGATCAACAATTTTATAGCAGAGTTCAGGTCAGTAGGAGGACCTAAAAAGACACACATCGACCTGCATGAGGTCTGACAAGGCGAGAATGAGGATACTCGCAGCTACTATGAGCTGTTTTACAAGGTGTATGAGCTAACAAGGGGTTTAGCGGACAACGTCGTTATGAGCAGCTTTGAGACAGGACTGAAACCGGGGTACTTGAAATCTTATTTTGCTTTATCCCTGCCAGCAAACTTACAAGAAATGTTGAGCTCGACCAGAAAGTACATCGCCACTACGGGAAACGAAGGAGCGTCTTCGTCCAATAAAGGCAAATAGAGGACTGAGCGCAGTCCGCCTAGAGATACCCACAGGAATACAGATCGGGATGTAAAAAAGCCGGAAAGATTTAAAGAAGAGCACTTTACGCCGCTCCGAATATCCTATACTCAGATGCTGAACGAAGTAAGAGATGAAATACCTGAGCCCTACCCGATGGTTCCGGACACACGTCGCGATGCACCCAAATATTGCGTCAATCACAGAGATAAGGGTCATACGACTGATGAATGTATCCAGTTCAAACGAGCAATAGAAAAATTACTCGCTTGCGGACATCATGATCACTACAAGCTAGATGCCGGTGTTCCGGACAGGAGGAATCAGCAAGCTCGCGAGTTCGACCGAAACATTAGAATGATAACAGAACCTCCTCCCAGTAACAATCAGATCAAGAACCGCATCGGCTCCATTAATAAGCATGTGGAGAAGCCTGTATTTTTGCGAGGGAACGAACAACCTCTTGCTTTTACTCGAAGTGAGCTTGTGACTTCGGTCAATACAGAGGATATGTGTTTGTGTATTTTGGTAGTCATCAATCGGGCTTGCGTGAACAGGGTAATGGTCGACACGGGAGCATGCCGCGACATCCTATACTACAACTGCTTCAAAGAGCTGGGGTTTGGCGACTCCAGTTTGAGGCCGCATAATGGCACCCTTGAAGGCTTCACTAATCACAAAATACAAGTCAAGGGGGCCATCGACTTAGATGTACAGATGGGAGATTATGCGCCCTTTCGCACTGAAAAGGTGATGTTTCTGGTGGTCGATCTTCGGTCCAATTATAACATGATAATTGGAACGCCAGCTTTGAAATAGTTTCAGATGGTAACTTCCATTCCGCATCAGCGGGCAAAGTTTTATGTTGGGGACATGATCGGATCATCGATCAGCGAGCCTACAGCTGTCCTAACATATATACATGAAATGAGGACAGGGAATAAAAGGGCACGAGTCGAACAGCCACAGAACATGGAAAACATCGACATGATCAAGGTCGTTGTCGAGCCTGTGCCAGTTAAAGTGGAGTGTGAGACATTGCAAGTTAGGGATGAGCCTGATTTTACAGCAGAGGATGAGTTAGTTGAGGTAATCATCAACGACAAATATCCCGAGCAGAAGGTCAAGATTGGAGCTCGGTTGAGTTCTTTCGAAAGGGAAAAACTGATAACATTACTCAAAGAAAATTTGAGTGCATTTGCCTGGGTAGTCACAGACATGCAAGGGGTCGAGGCCGACGTCGCCTTTCATCATCTTAACGTCGACTCTACTTTCAAGCCGATACAACAACGAGCACGCCAGTTTTCAACTGAAAAGGAAGCGGCTGTGAAAATAGAGGTCGGGAAACTCCTACAAGCAGGGATAATAAAAGAGCTCGCCTATCCTACTTGGCTGGCAAATATTGTTATGGTAAAAAAGCACAATGGCAAGTGGAGAATGTGCATCGATTTCACGGACATCAACAAAGCTTGTCCGAAAGATCCTTATCAGCTTCCGCGAATCGATCGGTTAGTAGATTCCATCTCTGGTTTTGAAGTCCTAAGTTTCTTGGACGCATATTCTGGATATCATCAAGTGCAAATGGCTGAGGCTGACAAAGAAAAAATGGCTTTTAGAGCCGCTGGAGGTTTGTATTATTATTAGATGATGTCACTCGGTCTGAAGAATGCAGGTTTGACCTATCAGCGAATGATCAACAAGGTCTTCAGTTCGCAAATAGGCAGGAATATGGAAGCTTACATTGATGACATGGTTGTCAAGTCTGCGGGGGACGGTCACGTCGCTGACCTTCAAGAAACTTTCAACAATGTCCAAAAGCACTCAATGAAACTCAATCCGGTCAAATGTACTTTTGGTGTCCAGGCAGGCAAATTTCTTGGGTTTATGGTTAGTCGTCGTGGCATCGAGGCTAATCCGGAAAAAATTCAAGCCTTGATTAACATGCAAGAGCCTACGACTATCAAGGAAGTTCAGTGGCTCAATGTCCGCATCATCACACTAGGTCGCTTCATATCAAAATCAGCGGAGAAGTGTCTTCCCTTCTTCAAAATTCTCAAAGGCGACAGGACTTTTTCGTGGAACGCAGAGTGTTCGCAGGCGTTCCAAGCTTTGAAGGAGTATCTAGGGAAGCCACCTCTTTTGGTTAGCCTTGTAGAGGGAGATATTTTATTATTATACCTGGCGGCTTCAGACCGGGCTGTTGCCGCCGTTCTTGTCAAAAAGGCCGGAACCCTCCAAAATCCCATCTATTATGTAAGCAATGCTCTCAGTCCGGTGGAGAGTCGCTATTTTAATGTCGAAAAATTAGCCTACTCACTTGTCATTGCTGCCCGCAAACTCAGGGCTTACTTTACTTCACACACAATAATTGTTTTAACGGATAGTCCAATGCGCCAAATACTACATAAACCGGATCTATCAGGTCGACTCCTCAAATGGGCAATCGAAATTACTGAATTTGACATACAATATCAACCTAGAAAAGCTATCAAGGGTCAAACACTGCCGGATTTTATTGTAGAGACAAGTTTCAGCTCGCCACAACCCAGTTCGCCTTCATCACAAGAGCCCGCTGTGGCCAGGAGTAAACCCGATCAGTATTGGCAGTTATATGTCGACGGGGCATCTAATCGAAATGGTTGTGGGGCCGGAGTAATTTTGATGGAGCCTGGAACAACGGAGGAAATCGAAAAAGCTTTAAGGTTTGAGTTCCCGGCCACGAATAATCAAGCCGAGTACGAAGCAGTTATAGCCGGACTCAAACTAGCCAAGGAGTTAAACGTGGAAAATGTTGAGGTCTATTATGATCCCCAACTCATCGTCAACCAAATCTCAGGGGACTATGCCACGCACTGTGGTATTCTCGAGAAGTATGGTGAGATTGTTCGACGATTAAAAGCCGGCTTCAACTATTGCTAGTTCATCAGAATTCGAAGAGTGGACAATGAGCGAGAAGACTATCTCTCTAAGCTATCACTCAAAGAAGAGCTTGCGGACCCTTCAATAATGATAGAGTATCTAGCCATACCCGCTATAGAGGAAACACAAATCATGGAAATCGACGCATCAATACCGACTACATGCTGGATCGACGAGGTTCAGGCTTACATAGAGTCTGGCATCTTACCTGACGGAGCAGATAAGACTCACGCGCTTAAGAAAAGAGCGGCCAGGTATATTATAAACAACGGAATACTCTACAGAAGGTCCGCAACAAAGCCTCTATTGCGATGTGTTTGAGAGGAAGAAAGCAAGACAATCGTTATCGAGCTTCACCAAAGGGTGTGCGGGGGCCACCCCGCTAGCCGCTCCTTGGCCTAGAAGGTTATAACCGCAGGGTATTACTGGCAGACAATCCTTAAGGACTCAGAAACGTTAGTCAGAGAATGTCCAGAGTGTCAAAAACATGCGGACATCCCCCGGATACCATCTGTCGAACAAAGCATCGTAGTCGCACCTTGGCCTTTCGACATGTGAGGGCTCGATCTCATCGGACCTTTTCCACCAGGAAGAGGTGGGTGCAAAGTTATCATAGTGGTTGTGGATTACTTTACAAAGTGGATTGAAGCAAAACCTATGGTCAAGATAACCGCGAAAGCTGCGGGTTACTTCTTACACGATCAGATTTTTTCACGTTTTGGCATCCCACGGGCAGTTGTATCAGACCACGGCCCACAATTCAGGAAGGACTTCTCAAATTTTTGTGAGGAATTCAAAGTCAAACACTGGCAGTCGTCCGTGGCTTATCCTCAAGGAAACGGCCAAGCTGAGGCCGGCAACAAACAAATAATCAAGATGCTCAAGAAGAGCGTGGATGACAAGGTAAAAGCAGGAGGGTGGGTTGACGAGTTACCCGATATACTTTGGGCACTCTACACCACAATCAAAACACCCACAGGAGAAACACCTTTTGCTCTTACTTATGGATCAGAGGCCATGACTCCCGTCGAAATGGCTCTACCCAGCATCAGGGTCGCCTTATACAACCCAGCGGACAATTTATTGAACAGACAGATCAACTTAGATCTAGTGGAAGAAAAAAGACTAGTGACGTATCATCAACTCGCGAATTACAAGCAACTCGCTAAACAGCAACACGACAAGCGAATCCGCGACCATTCATTTAAGGTCGGGGATTTTGTTCTTCGAAATAGAAAAGCGACTGGAATGGAGCCGGATAAAGGCAAGTTGATGGCAAATTGGGAAGGCCCTTATGAAGTCGCAAGAGAGATCAAAAAAGGAACTTATGTGCTCAAAAATCATCAAGGTTATGAGCTCAATAGGCCGTGGCACGCGGACAACCTCAAAAGGTACTACATGTAATAAATCGGTTAGGGTTATGGCTATCCTCTCGTTTACGACGTGAGTGGTTAAGCTTTCTTACTTGCTTGTAATCTTCACTCATCTAGCGGGATGAGTCGAAATTAATAAAGCCCGATTTTACATTTCCTCTTTTAAAAATGCATATTATTATGAGTATACGCGGGTAGAAAATGAATGGTGTTCGAAAATTTTTCAACAAAACCTTCGGCCAGACTTCAGACTTTGTTAAAAATGGGGGCAATATTTGGAAAAATTCAAAGCAGTCACGAGCGAGCAAAGTCTTCAAAGCTCGACTTCGAATCTCATCTCAAACAGGGGACCACCCTCCAAAAAATTCGAGTTTGTTAGCGAGCAAGTTATTTGAGATCAGATTCGAGGAGCGGACAGAAAAATAACATGACTCGGACGAGCAGTTATTTCAGATAAGATTCAAGGGGGGCATATCTAGAAGATGAGTCCGCTAAAGATCGACTTGGAATCTTATCTAAAACAAGGGGGCCGGATGCTATTACTATCGGACTCAATTTAGGCAATAAATTCGAGCAAAAGCAAGCATACATTAAGCGGACAGAAAACAAACTTGAGAATTGTTATTACAAAAACAAAGTGCGAAAGGAAAAAGAGTTAGACAAATACAAATTCAAAAAATATTTTACAAAACAGAAACTATGAATCTGAGAATTCTCAGGCCGCATTTCTTCATTATGAACATTCTCCTCGCGGAGAGAATGGTGCAGCATCTGATCAGCATTTGCCTCAGACTCTATAGGCTCGATAGTCTCTCCACTAGGTTGCTCGACCTCTTCTCCAGCCTGCCCACCTTCTCCATCAGCTGCGGCTTTCGCCTCGGTAGCCAGGCGCACACGTTCCCTTAGGTTCGCTTCCACCATAGCGGGCACCTCCCAATCCGGATCATACATTGGAATATATCGTTCAAGCTCAACATCCGAAAAAGGTATTTGCGGGTGGAAGTCCTTCAGATGATCGGAAAAAGGATGGGTGAGAATCCATTCTTGCAAAGTATCGAGATCAGGAGCGTCGCCACCGCGGGCTAAGATACACCTTGCGATGTGATAGAACCCTTGGTCTTATCCCATCAAAAAATTCTTTCCAGCAGCAGCCTCGCTTGCGGCCTCAATCTGGCCTTGGACACTTGAGCTCAGATCCTCCAGCTGTTTTCTCAAATCCTCGCTTACCGTCTGCTCGGCTTTCCAATGATTTTGAGCCGCGGTAATCTTATGCTTCATCTCCTTCATGGTTTGAGCGGCTGACGTATCCTACTCCGCGAGTTTAGAGTTAACCTTCTCCAACTGTTTGGTTTTCTTATGGGCCTCAGCGAGCTGCAATATTAACTTCTCATTCTCAGCCTCAGCCGCGCTCAAACTTCCACGAAGCCCAGCCCTCACTTCATTTGCGGCATCGAGAGCCTTCTTAGTATCGGGCAGCTCTTTTGCAACATTGGTACTCGCAGAAATGGTGCTTCTATAGTCAGTGATGAATTGTGCCGAGGCGGTGCCGACCTAAAAGAAGAAAAATGATCAGCGAGGTCAATATTGACTTAAGAAAAATATAGCAATAAAGAAAATAATAAAGCAAAGGGCAAAAGGATGTTTACCATGCTCACCGTGGCACCATATAAACCCCACAAATCCTCGATATTTTGGAGGAAGGTGCGGCGAGGATCGGTCTGATCCGCCATTACAACTCTGTTCACGATCCCGCGACCTATCTCCAGCTGGATGTTGTTGGGGAGACCCCATCTTAAATGCCTCAGCGGGGGCACGTCAGCGATCCCCCTTGAAATTGTCCTCGCCATGGGCATGTCAAGAGGCTGTTGGCACATGAACTCTTTATCCGACCAGGCGGCGGGACATCCCCCAGGCCCAATAGGGACTCCAGCAAAGGGCACCACCACCTTTGTGCCCGCCGAAACCGTCTCACCGGCCATAGATTTGCCTTTATCAGAGGATTTGGCTTTATCAGCGGCCTCTTTCCTCTGAGAGTCATCAGTTCTGGATTTTTTGGAAGGAGGAACATCATGCTCACAGCTACCGCCCCCTGCCGGGTCAGACTCTTCAACAGCGGCTCTCTTCTTCTTATCACCCGCCGGCGGCTTCGTCAGGGTGGTCTGCTTTAGGGTTCTGCTCGCCGCAGCTTTATCCCCTACTGGCGGTTGGGTTGATTTCCCAACCTGAGATCCTGAGGCTCCAGCCGCCCCCGCCTTTATATCGACCATGGGAAGTGGGTTTTGATCCCCCTCAGCTCAGCGGCTCTTTTCACTTCGCCAGTAGTCTTCCTCCTGGTCAGCTGGCTGCGTTGAGCTAATGAGTCCATGGTACCTGCGGAAAGCAATATTTATTAGCGACCAGAAGATATGAAAGAAAGCAAGTTATAAGAAATGGCAAAAAAGAATACAAGTAAAAATCCTACTCGGTGCTCGCATAGACGGGTCGCCGCCACAGATTACGCATTGAGAAGGCATGCGCTTGCCGTGATGACACTCCCCATACCAATCTGGGTCCATCGGCAATGGGCCAACTACCACTAAGGGTTCGCCAACGCCGGCTCTAAAAAGTCCGGCTTGTCTAAGATAAGGCTGGCCAACATCTAGCAACAACCTCCAATTGAATACGCGGGCTTGTTCTTCGCCCTTACAGGTATAGCCCAGGTCATATTTCAATTCGGATATAAACTCATCATCATCAGATTGGGTTTTTATCTTTACCAAGTGGTCTGTATTAACCGAATTCACCGGTAGTTTCTGAAACGGCCATCCTATCCGAGATTCTACCTTCATGCATCTCTTATCCCAGTCCGCCACTTTGTCAGGAAGGTCGAATAATAACCGGGGCCGACCAGTGCTTGATCTACTACGCGGTTGAATTTGACCGGCCCCGCCTTTCCGGGAAAAACAATAAAAATACAACAGCGCCGCCATCAACGGTTCGCGTCCGCTTAACCTACTGATTATGATGAAGGACATAACCACGCGGACTACTCCCAGACTTAGGTCACAAGGCATCACCTGCAGTTCCTCCATTAACTTAACAAAAAATGGATCAAAGGGAGGTCTGAGTCCGGCCACAAAATGGTCGTAATGCAACCACAGATAATCTTGTTGTTCCCGACCACAAGTCCACGACACATTGGTCGTGCCCATACTGACAAAGCGATAATCCGCAGAGACATCATACGCTCCCAGCGCCAAGGTATAATCATCCCGATATCTAAACTCCCTCCATCGAGTTATGAGATCACTATCTGCTCGCTTTTGCTCCGCGAGCTCCCTTTCAACAGCCGCGGACCTCTTCTTGGGCGCCCTCTTCCTCTTTGCGGGCTCATCAGAGGCAGCTTTCCTCTTAGACACAACAACCTTTTGAGACTTTTTTGGCCTCTCCGACGGCTCGACGATTTCCACGGCTTCCTTGACCTTTTTGCTACGTTTAGCGGCTCCAGGGGTAATTACTTTTTCCATCCTCTCAAGAAGTCCGCTCAATACCATCTGGTCGTCATCTTTGACCTCGCCCCTAGTAGCGCCCTCACCAATTACCGTGACCTCTGGGTCGGATTCTACGTCAATGGGTTCTTGATTTCTCTCAATCTCCTCTTCGACGTCGCTCGAGCTAGCATCCTCCATGCTCGCCTCATCTGAGCCATAGCCTGCAGCGGCCCTAGCCTCTTCGTCTGATTCTGTATGCTCTGAAGACATTCTGGAAAAGAAAAAGGGCAAAGTGGATTAGTCAATCACCCGGGTATGGAAATCGGGCCGAGGTGAGAGCAATCACACCCCGACACCTCGCCCTTCCATCTTCCTTAGCGAAAATCGAGCCCAGAAATACCCTCAACACAGCCCAGAGAAAAACCCCAAAAACAGCCCAGAAAAATCCCTAAATTTACCCAGAAAAAACCTCAAACAATTGCAAACACAAATACTCAAGCATAAACGAACAACAGCAATCGGAACACATTCATATAGGGATATTTTTGGAGAAACAAAAAGAAGCATGAAATCGCAAGAAGGCATGAAGGACAGGGCTCATGGTGTTCATCAGAGAAAGATAAAGTAAAAATTACAGGGGCAAATCCTCAACATTGCGATTTCTAACTAAGGAAATAGATGAAATTATAATCAAATCGAAAAACAATAAGGAATTGCAAATTCGTACCTGATTGATAAGAGAAGAGGTAAAGTGTTGATCTTTGACTGAAATAAACGCTTGCCGGAGCCTGCTTGCTATTACCGGAACCTGCTTGCAAATCACCGGAGTTTCTTTGCTTCTATCGACGGAAAAGATTATCAGAGATAAGAAAGGGGAAAAGTGGAAGAGTTGGGGGGATACCTCTATTTATAGAGGGAAAATCAAGAGGGAATAACGTTTGGGATTTTCAAAATTTGAATGTCATAATGACTGGAACGGTTACCGATTCTCCTCCGCCAATCAGAGCAAATGACGGTTCAGTTCACGCTATGTCAGTGCACGTGACTGACGTGACGTTTCGTGAACCGATACATTCGTTTATCCTTTCCAACCGTTCAAGTCCCCTCTGGCGACCATCCAACCTGTTCGAGCCTACGGCCTCAGCATATTACTCCCTACATATACTTCTTCAAGCGGCCACCGCCGTTGTGGCCTATTCAACAAACCTCCTCTGATAGAACGCTATCACTTAATTAAGTCCGACAGAGCGTTGTCGGCGATTGAGCCTGTCCGCTACAACGCACAACATATAATCGGTAATTCGCTACGCGATACTAACACTGATTCAAGCCCGATAGAACATTATCGGCGATCAAGCCTGTCCGCTACAAATGCACAACATATAGCTAGTGGTTTTCAGCAACACTAGTTCAAGCCCGGTAAAACATTATCGGCATACCTCTATCACGAGCGACAACATAAAGATGCGGCTCCCATTTTCTTCTTCAGGTTCTACTCTCCGCCTAGGCGGACTTGCCAGGCACAGAGTAAGGGGCCATTGATATACCCGAATCGGAATGGGGCCCTGTTCGTCTAGATTGGGCCTATTATCATGGCCCATTAACATGGATATTGGGTCTCTATCCGCTGTCACTAGCTATATCCAACCCGCTGTTCACTAACCAGGGCCTGCCCGCTAACAGTAAGATGGATCATGTCCGCAAGTCATAAGCCGGACTCCTCCTCTCCGTGTGATTTCTACCCATATGGTCAAGATGATTCCAAGACAAGGCACAAATGAGTCCGCTTTCTCGCTGCACTTATCAATCCAGCTGGTCAATCCTGACAGCTGGCTAGGACACTTGTATTGCATGCGTATTTATCTTTAATTATGTATACTTAATTGTCTTGTCGATGAACAGTAAACCGACATAGTATTAGCCTATAAATATGGGATCACAATGTAATAGAAGGAAAAGAATCTAAGATCTAATACAAGCAGATATACTCTTCCAATTTGTCGACTCATTCGACTGTTCTTCATAAACACCTATCCGACACCCCTGTTCTTGTCTACCACCGTGCTCTTCCCGGAGAAATCACTTATACTAAGCCTTTTATCCTCAAGATAAACACTGTTACCGCAAATCTGGTGTTCGGCGCAACATCAGGTGTAATGAGCAATGTTGGATAATTTTCCAACACGATAGCGACCAACACGCATACGACACTTGTTGGTTGATTAAAATAAAAGTATTTAAAATTTTAGTGTCTGACACGCTATCAACACTTTCCGACACTCATGAACACAAATTTTCATATTTTTTTATTTCAATTTTTTCCATACAATGTTAAAATGCAAGAGTTTCAACATTGATTATAATTTTACGAGCAATATATCGTATTTAGCTTATCTGTTTATTGATGATAAATAATAAAAAAACACAAACGAGAAACTTGCACTTGAAGAAAGATATGAACAAATGCAAGCTAACAGTAAATATGGCAGAAATTGATAAAACGCAGAAACAAAGAGAACACGGTGATTTAACGTGGTATCCGGCGTTGTGCCGACTAATCCACGGGCAGAAAATGAGATATTTTATTATGCACAAAAGTTACAAAGTTTTTCACGCTCTTGAAATACACACACAACATTGATTACAACAGATGATATTTATAGACACAAATCCCTAAACCCTAGCCGTCATAGGATCTCTGTCGGATTGTCATAAATGCCCGAGATGTGGTCCCCAGCTCAAACTGTGTCCACCAAATGAAAACTCACTTTTCAGAACCTCGCTTTCCAGAAACTCACTTTTCCCTTGTAATCAACCAACTCAGATGTAGAACTCAGTTTTTCTCCAAAATTCAGTTTCACTTCACCAAACTGACTTTCAGATTAGTTCCACCAGTTTTAGAGATCAAGTCACAAAATTGACAAATCTCCACCTTGACTTGAACTCTCATTCAACGTCACCAGATTGCATAATCCAGATGTACTTGTACCAGATGCATTTGTCAATGCCATGATGTACTTGTACCAGACTTCTCCACAGAATCCACTCAACTGACCTGCCCTTAACTGAGTTTCCAGAAAAACTGATTATAAGCTTTGAATGTTAAGCAAGCCCATACACAACTGAAAATTGCTTTGTTGATCTGGTTTAATAAGCATATCAGCAGGATTTTCCTTAGTGCTGATCTTTTTCACTGCAACCCTCTTCTCATTTCTCAGAAAATGATATCTCACATCAATATGCTTGGTTCTCTCATGATGAACCTGATCCTTAGCTAGACAAATTGCACTCAAACTATCACAATAAATCTCAGTTTGATCCTGGTGTAGCCCCAAATCACTAACTTGACCTTTCAACCAGATTGCTTCCTTGGCTGCTTCAGTATGAGTCATATACTCTGCCTCAGTAGTTGATAAAGCTACTGTTGCTTGCAAAGTTGCTTTCCAGCTGACAACTGAATTCCTCAATGTGAAAACATAACCAGTCATTGATTTTCTACTGTCCACATTGATAAGAGTCAACTTTGCTATAATTTCGTGTGCATTTTTACCCTACTTTGTAGCCTATTCGATGTAATTTTGGGGTAGTTAAGTGTTTTTATAGGCACATTTCACCACGAGTTAAATCACGAAACGATAAGACGTTTACGTCCAAAATCTCTACATATTTGGATGAATTGTGTGCGTTTCATTAGCATTTGTTATGCTGGAGTTTTCTTGTTTTTATTTCTTATAGGTGCGGCGTGACGGAGGGCGTGACAGGGATCACGATGGTATAAAAATCGTTCGAAACAGAATTCGTATAAGAAAATGGCTCGAGATTCAATTTCGGAATTTCGGAAATGGAAAAAAATCACAAGCCCGCTCCCCCCTTTTCATCAAATTTTAAGATCTCCTTCGTTGCAAGAGGCTTGAGCTGGGACAAAATGGGCCCACGCCTCAACAATTGGCCAAATGATAAATAAAATTAAATAAGAAGAAGAAAAAAAGTTAACAGCAAAGGACGTACACCCAATAGCCAATGGGCTGCATCATTAGCGAGCATTTAATGAAGGGTGGGGGCCACATGCAGAAAAAGGGACGCCGGTTATTTTATTTTCGAAATATTTCCGGAGGCTGGAGGTCGGCAATTGTGGTATAAAATATCATTTAGGTCAAATTTTAACACAATTTTTCAAACCATAATTTCATTTCTTCTGGAGCAACAATTTTTCTTCTCTTTAGAAATGGATTAAGACTATTTTTCTCTGGAATTTATTCAAGAACAACAAAAATTTTATTTATTTTATTACGCGATTACAACACAACGAAGTGACGATTCGATTGGTGAATTGCTTCAATTTTTCTATTGGTAATTTTATTTATCCTTTTATGATGTCTATTAATTTTCTTGATGAATTTCAGTGCTTTTATTATTATTATGAATAGCTAAATTTTCTAATAGCTAGATTATGTGATGGATCGCGAATTGATACCAAAACGATGATCTAGGAATGAGTAGGGCTTAAAATTTTAATCCTTTGAATGTTTAAGTCCTAAAAATTGATCTTAATGCTTGAATTAATTTGATCACCTAATTCATGATCTAACACACGAACTTTATAAATGTATTTTGCGAGGGAGTGTGCGAACTAGAATTTTAGGATTGCTATGCATCAACTAGTCGAATTTTTCACAGCCTGTTCCTTGGTAAGGTTTTTCTAGCTAAGCTGTGAACTCGGTGGATGCGGAGCGTCTCATAGTTCTTAATCATATTAGGTCTATTAAATCCTATAGAGGGGACTGTTGAACCGAATATAGGGTAACTAGGTTGTGGTATTAGCGCATAGGGACCAGTTTAGGAGATTGCACCCACAACTCATTCATTAGAAGCTATTGGTTGGCTGGTAGGTTATGGCTCGTCCCTAGTGATTCGGTAAATGTGTTAAGAGTAGTGTTCTTGACCATAGTTTAGCTATTCCTTTATTCATATATTTTAAAGTCATCATTTTTAATTTCTTAGCTATAGTTAATTACTTCCACTAATATTTATGAGCATGAACTAGATACAAAAGTGATTGTGGTACTTGACCAATTCCTCATGAGATACGACATTGCTCGCCGTTGTAGTATAACCGACCCGGTACTTTGCCGGTTAAAGTTGGTTGACTATAATTTGGCCATCAAGTTTTCTAGCGTCGTTTCTGGGGAATCGGTTGATATCAGAAAGTCATTTGAGTATTTAGGATTAGGTCATTTTTATTTTACTGTTTTCTTGTTGGTTTGGTGATTGCAGTGTATGACCCGAAGTTCCAAGGAACCACTACTTCCTTTGATTTCGGAAATTGAAGCATTTGCAAGGCATCAGAACAACGTGAGGAAGAAGAGATCGGTTTGGAAAGCATCGACATCAGTTACTGAATTAGAATCTGAATCATAAGTATCAGAAATGACTTTGGGAAGTGGATATTTAACAAATTTAACTGCTGGAGATGAGACTCAAGATGGGTTGCAATTAGACCCAACGCTTACTCCCGAAGACTGGGAAATACATGGCCTTAATAGAGAGCCCCCACCTAATCAGAGGGCAATTAATCTGGGACCAACCGTGGTCCAAATCAAGGAGGTCGGCAGAACCAAGTCCGACAACAATAGCAAGGCCTGCAGAATCAGAACAACAACAATCAGGGAAATCTATTTGGACAAATGCCTTTTGACCAGAACCAGATGATAAAGATGATGGCGTAATTGATGATGTGGAATCAAGCTCAGAATGTAAATCTACCACCGGCTGGCCCTGTTTATGCACCACCTAGGGCACAAAATCAAGGTAATCAGGGAAGAATTTTGAGAGACTATGTGGCATCGACTATTGGTGAGGGGCATAACCCCATCCATTTACCACCTATTTCGGCGAACAATATTGAAATTAAACAGCATGTGTGGTACCTTCTGAACGACAGTGCGCAGTTTCGGGGTAAATCAATTGAAGACCCGAATCAATTTCTAAACCATTTCATGCAAGTGTATAGAACAATGAAGATGAATGGAGTATCCGAGGAAGCGGTACAGATGTTGTTGTTCCCATTTACATTAAAAGAGGCCGCCAGAGCATGGTTCGAGTCACTTCCCCATGATTCCCTACACACTAAGGATCAAATGACTTCGAAGTTTGTACTAAGGTATTGTCCTCTCTCCAGAACCTTAGACATGAAGGCCGATATTGCCAATTTCGAGCAGATAGATATGGAGAGTATGCATGAGGCATGTGATAGATTTAAAGTGATGTTGAGGAAGTGTCCGCATCATGGGTTAGAGGCATGGAATCATGTACATCTTTTTTATGATGGATTGCGAGAAACTGACCAGTCGAACTTGAATGCTGCATGTGGATGTGATATGATGAGTGTGGAACCGGATGTGGCATTGGCGACTATAGAAAGAGTTGCAGAAAGCAACCGACAATAGAAAACTGGGAGAAGAATGTCTAGAAAGCCAATTGGCTCTGTTGACCAAGTCGCGCCGAATGAGGAATTTATGAAGATTCAAGCTGAAATGGCGGAACTAAAGAAGCAAATGAGTGACATGATGGCATGGCAGAAGGAATTCAAAGGGAGTACTACCTACGGTGGTGAACATTGGGCCACGGATTGCCCCATTAAGCAGGTTAGTCAGTTAACCACGAATCAAATGTTGAATGATCAATCTCTTGAGAACCCTTTTGGCATAATCCCTATGGATATGCACCTATTGCGCTTGAATCCCATGGTCTACCAAACTACAGATCCGAGTTTGACAACAAATTGGCAACCCATGGATGTGAACTATTTATCCAATCAGAACATAGGGCAGAACTCTCAGAATTGGTGGGACAATCCCAATCTCACTTGGGGTAAAATCCAGTGGTCGGGCAAGCCACTCAACAGCCAATCGCACAGCCTCAACAAAATCAATATGCACCTCGACCACTGAATACTTTTGAAAGCTCGAGGCAGCTTCAACAAGGGGTTTATATGCATCCTAGTGCACATCTACAGTATGTCCCACCCTCACAGTCAGCACCACCGCCCCTGGAACATGTACAAACTAAAAGTTCCACGGACATCTTACCGGAGCAGATTATCAAAGACATGAAAGTGAATAATAGGGATGTGAATAAGGAATTGAAAGAGATGAGAAACACTCATGTAAACTTACAAGTTGTGGTAAGAAACTTGGAGACGCAAATAGGGCAAGTGAATCCCAAGCACGTGAATGCCATTTTTACTAGAAGTGGAAAAGTGGTGGGTAGTGATGTTGAGGTTCCCGAAGTTTAGAAAAAGGAAACAATGGAGAAGAATGGAGAGAAATATGAAGATTGTGTGGTGGTCGATGAGGAGCAAGAAGAGGAGGAGATAGAGAAAGTGGTGGAGAAGTCGAGAGCAGAGACAGAGAAACGGTCAGACACGACACGAGAAGGTATGAACAACTCAGGTATGAATTCTTTGAATAAACCTTTTGATTTATCTAAGTTACCTTACCCCCCTCGTGGACCTACTAAGCCTACTATTTCTAAAAAGCAAAACAAGTTTCTTGATATTTTAAGAAAAGTTGAGATATATATCCCACTTGTCGATGCGCTAGTGAACATGTCATCATATGTTAAATTTTTAAAAGGGTTTTTGTCGAATAAAGCTAAAATGGAGAAAGTTGTTTGCTTAAACGAGGAGTGTTCTGCCGTTTTTCAGAATAAGTTGCCCCCGAAGTTGAAAGATCCCGGTAGTTTTTCCATTCCTTGCACTATAGACCGGATGTTATTTCCTAAGGTGTTGTGTGACTTAGGTGCAAGTGTAAGCCTGATGCCTAGGAGTATTTTTGAGATTTTAGGGGTAGGTGAGCTAAAACAAACTAATATGACCCTGGAGATGGCGGATAGGTCGATTAGGCTCCCTATGGGAGTTGTAGAAGATGTTTTGGTTCAAGTAGGTAAACTGGTCTTTCAGGTTGATTTCGTAGTGTTGGACATGAAGGAAGATAGTCAGACCCCAATTTTATTAGGAAGACCCTTTTTGGCCACGGGTAGGACGTTACTTGATGTGCAGAAAGGGGAGATTACAATGAGAGTGGGTGATGAGACCGTGACCTTCAATGTCTACAAGAGCATTAAGCACCCGGGAAATGATTGGGGTACCCGTGAGGAAGTCCAAAGGCTAGAAGTTTTTGAGGAAACCCCTAAGCTATGAGGCACCCAACGGGGGAGTGAGTAGTGAGAGTGTCCCTAGGATGAAGGTTGAGTCGAATGTAAAATTTGGGGGATACGAGTCTTGCCGAAGACTATAAACTCGGCACCCTATCTTGTTTTTGCAATTCAATAAGTCAAGCCGATGACAATAAACGAAAGTGCTTATTGTTGGAAGTAACGACCGAAAGACAATTTATGTAATTGTTTTTATAATTAGTAAATGACAGATTTATTCTCATCTTATTACTTGCTTCGTGCTTGTAAGTAATACACTGCTGAAAACCCCAAGTCGTATCATATGTAGCCATATAACTTAGTGTGTGTCACACATGAGGATTGAGTTTATGGTGATACACTTGAAATATTAGTCCGTGGTGAAGTTAATCAAAGTATGGGGTCTATTGATTAAACCACCATTAATGCGCCCAGAACACTTTATGGTGTGACCGTCTTATCCGGACCGTCGACATTGGTTGTCTAAGTGGGGCATTTATATATGATGAGAGTCATATAGGACTGGGCCGATTTAATCTAAATTTCTCATATAATTCCGTGATTGAGAAATCTTATTGAATCACAAGATGATCATATATGGATTAACCTTAATCCTGAAGTGATTACAGACTCCTGCTTGTTTCAAGATAGGGTTTGATGTGTTCGTTAAGGATCGTTAAGAGGCACGGTCCGAATCACTTTCACGTTGGCACTATTCTGGAATGAGTGAGAAGTGTGTGTCTCACAGCTATGGAATCCATTCATTCATGCGGGAAGTAGAAAGACAATCCCCTTATTTGTTGATCCTAGAAACTGATCGATCCGTGAAGTTCGTATTGGTTATGAACTAATTGATCACTAGTGGGTTAATGGTAAATAAGGATAAGATGTATTGAAGAAGGTTTACGGAAATAATCCTACTTCATTAAGGATAGTCTATGGAGGGTTAGTTTGTATGTAATGATTATATCAATGGACACTTATCGACTCGAATCAACGTTTTGAGAATAAGTTATATCTATAATCGATAGAGTTCAGTTTCAGATTTATGGTGGCGTAATTCTGAAATTAATAAGTTGAGTAGAAATATTCTGTTCGATGAATATTTTATTCAATTTATTGTAGCTACTGGTTATAGGTCCATGGTCCCCGGGTTGACTCCTAACACGCGAGTGTTTTCTCGTTTTATGGAACCTCGAGAATAAATTAAATAGTTGGTCTATTTAATGAATATGCGAATATTATTTATTTGGTAAATAATATGTAAAATAGAAAAGACATTTTCTATTAAAAATGATTTAAAAGTGGCGCCTATAATCTGGATAAGTTAGGAGAAGAAATTTTCCTAGATTATCTCATATGTGTAATTAATTAATTATCTATTTGTTGGATAATTAATGGATAAATTAAGAGATTGATTTTTTTGGAATTATCCCTTATTTTTGTAGCAAAAATATCTTTTCCTTTTGGGAATAGGTAATTATGGTGTGAAAATGATAACTTTATTGACTAGTTATTTCCTATATAAAGAGAGTTCTTCCTAGCACACAATACAACACAATTTGCCCCACCAAGTAAATAAAAGGAAGAAAAAATAGTTTCTTGCCTTAGTCATTTAGAGAAGAAAAATCTAGGGTTTTTCTTGTGCATATTCGAGGAGGTTCTACGGCAATATCGACGTCCACCAGTCGTCGCTAGGAGATACAATCCGGAAGATTGTGGCTTCTCCCTTTTGTCGAATTTCTCATCTCTTTCCGTTGAGGAAAATCTACTAACCTTCTTGTAGATTGTTAATTAACTATGTGAATTAAAATCGTGGTAAATCGCATGCGAATTTAATTTGTTGCTTCTGTTGTGCATGATCGAGTGTCTCGATCGGTGCTGTGAATCAGATCTGACGATCAAATTGTGGATCGGATCCGGATTCGGGTTTCTGTATATCCTAGCACTTATGGGAGGCAACCACTTTTATTTCTTAGGTTTTTAGGTTTGTTTTTGAGAAGTGTGATGAAAATCTGACCCCGCATCTCGAATTTTGTTGAATGCTTTGTGATAAACCATATTTTGTTTGTCTTATACATCTCTATACTTATGTTTACCTACGCTTAAGGTTCCGGCCTTTCGTCGTAGTGGATTCTTGGTTTATTTGTAGTGATTGCACAGGTACCCTGGGAGATACATTGAAGGTTGTGAATTTGCATGGTTGCGCCCGATTGCCGGTTCAGCTAAGTATTTCTTTCTTTACTTTATCACTCACACACCGAGGACAGTGTTCCGTTTAAGTGGGAGGTGGTAGACTTAGGTTCACTTGACTATGTGCTTTATTTCTATATCCATTGAATAAGTTATATACTTGGTGTTTGGTCCTTATTGAGTGAATTTGAGCCGTTTTTAAAAAATTTCATGGTTTGGATGTTGCGAATCCTATGTGAGCCATTATTTTCTTTGGTTAATTATTAGTAATGAGTTGAATGCATGCGTGTCAAACCTTAATCTTGTTGTGGAAATGGATTTTTATGCACGTAATAGCTTCCCTTTCATGAGTTGTGGTTAGTTAGTGAATACTTATAGATGACATAGACATTAATATGTTACCTAGAACTTATACCATAAACTTCAAGGCGAAATAGAAAGGTCAATCTTGATAAATTAATGGATGACGGTTGTTCGTTAAAAACGTGTTTTAAATTTATATTATCGGAACACCCCAAGTATAAGGTACGTAGTATAAGGTGTTGCCGAGTCGTCCTAAGGGAATCGTACAGTTGTCAGATTAAGATATAACTCCTAAGTCGGTTATGTCACGAATCTAAGAACTAAAACAGAAAACAGAAATAAAAACAAGCAGAAAATCAGAAAACAGCAAGATGGACGAGCGTCTGCTATTGCGGACGAGCGTCTGACTATGAACAGCAACAGAAAAGTGCAGAAAACTAGGGTTTGTAAAACTAGAACTTAAAACTAACGTTGAAGCAAACGATTTTTGTATCAAATTATAAAAGGGGAGACAGTAGAACACCTAGAATCTATCACTCAACAATCAAACAACCAGTTTATGATTCGAATACGTTTTATTGGTATGATCAATCACGAAACCGACTAAATTCCTTTAGATCAATTTCTAGGGTTTGTTTACTTTTCCAAGAAAAAACAAATAACATTCATCACAAGATCAACAATTTGTTCCCAAATTGTAATACCCAACTAACGATATATGATTCCTCAAAACATCATCAATTGTATCGATTGAATTAAAAACTATTGTTGAATTATATTTCCATAAAAATTCAAACAACATAGAGGTTCATTGACATTCCTATCTAATGAAACTCTTAACCAATAAATCGGGATTCAAACGATAAATAAAACAAAGTATTCAAAATCATAACTAAAGATAAACTAACGAATCATGGTTGTGATGACGTTGATGTGATATCCTCCGGTTGTTCCACTCGCTATGCGTTTAGCCAAAATCATGTTGTTAGACATAATCATTGGAATGGAGAGATACATCTTTGACTCTCCTCCTTGAATAATGCGGTCGCTAGGGTTTATTATGAGTGAATGATGCGTATGGGATGTCCCCAGGGTTTAATACACGCTGCTATTTATAGGATTTTAGGTCGGCTAGGGTTAAGTCGGCACTGGACGCCCGTCCAAAGGGGTGGACGCTCGTTCAACTTTTTTGGACGGAGATTCAGACGCTCGTTCAGCTTCCGTCTGGAGACTCTGTATGTAAAATATGACTCTGGACGCTTCATGGACGCCAGTTCACTCCTGGACGCTCGTCTGGATCAGTGGACGCCCGTCCAATATGCTGAGGATCGGATTTCTTCATAGTTATCCATTCTTCTTCAAGCCAATTCCATATTTATCTCTTATAATTCGAATTGAGTCTCATTTATCCTCTTTATGCACTCGAAATTAAGCATCTACATAATAGATAAAACATGGGAAACATGTAGTTATCCCCAAATAATAATAATTCAATAAATTTAACACATAAAAGCGCCCAAATTACACTTTTGACACTTCTAAACCCATTATTCAAATTCACGCCTTAAACATATAATTTCCTCTAAAAATTACTAAAATACGAAAGATATTGTTCTCTAATAATGCGATAAAAACCATAAATTTCACCGAGAACAACTCCCCCACACTTGAACTTTTGTTCGTCCCGGACAAAACAATCAAAACTATAGCTCAACTTTCATGCATCCCACATAGATCTCTAACTCACGTAACAAAAGATACAACAATTATAGCCTACAATACCATCACAGAGATAGATTCAGTGTATGTGTGACAAGCCCTTCTCAAATTTAACAAGCCTTTCAAAAGAATATCCTCTCAAAAACTTCAATGACTATCCTAGGTATAGGCAGTAATAGCTCCACTCAAAGCCTTCCCACGCACTCAGTAGGATAATCCCTACAACATATCATGCGGTTCTACTGGGTATAAGATCCATGATAACAAAGACTTCACTTTATTTTTACTCATCATTTTTCAAAATTTTCAAATTTGACGCATATCAGAATAAGCTCTTACCCATCATAGTAGAGTAGGACATTTCGCGATAATCCCCTACCTACTCAAATCATAAGGTAGCTATAAACCGATCGTCGTGAGCTTCGGTCATCATAGTGGTATAGGACATACGTGGTATACCCTACCTCACTCAAATCATTAACTTGACTTTCGACAAACGTATTTATTAATAATTGCTTACTCACTTTATTTATTCACTTTTCAAAGTCATAAGTTACATCTCACTTATCACATTCAAACTTTATGATATTCACGGCACGCGGTCTAACTAAGGTGTCACTATACCTGGCCTTCCTAAGATAAATCATCAAAATAATGAAAGGATATAGTTCAAAAATCTTGTTTCAAAATCAATGGCTCTCGTGAACGTGAAAAACGAATACTATCTCCATAAAAGTAAAGACACGCTATAATTATCTCACTAAGTCACATACTATCATCGTTAGAAAACTACAACTAGCAAGCATTTAGTTTTAATCACATGCTCGAGATTCACAAAAATTTAAATTATTTAAATTTGCTCGAAATTAACTCATATTACCGAGATATAGCATGAAAACATACCCATGTTACCCCCCCACACTTAAATCACATTATGTCCTCAGAATGTGCAAATAAAAATAATAAAAAAAAAACTTAGCTGGTTTCAACAGTGGTTGTCGGATGAAAGTTGGCGAGAGGTCGGTGGAGCATGAATGGACCGCTACAACTTGAATGGACAACACCGGACATAAAAGCTTGCGAATCGCTCAAAAATATACGCAACACTCGACATACCATATAATCTCGGGGTACAAGGGGTATATGAATAAACATAAACGAAACATTCAACAACTCGTAGGAACACAACATCTCATTCAAACAACCAAGGTACTACGCCTACAACATAAATAGCTTACTTAAAGAGAAAAGAAACAAAGCTAGGTTGCCTCCAGAAGCGCTCTTTTTATGTCATTAGCTTGACATACTCTTCAAGGTCAACCCGGGTCGGGCCACTTTGGCTTAAATGCGACCACCTCATCATCGAATCGAGTGAAGGACCGAGGTTTTACCACAACCTCCACAAGTGAAATGCCCTACCAAGTTTTTTAACTTGGCTCTCCAGAACGACAAGATCGACTTTCGTCTTTGTCTCAACTTTTCCTACATGTGGCACCGGCGGAATGATAGGTTCGGGAATCGTGGTAGAAGCTTCTTTAAGGGTAAGAATGTCATCATTCGAAGCAAAGAATTCGGATGGAATCTCGTCACAATTCAAAGCACATCGGCACGTCAACCAACTTTTGAAAGTATATGACCTCGGGTACTTCATAAGGTTGGCCAAAATACTTTTTCAATCGTGACCGTTCACTTTAAAAGGTTGACCGCCGTACCCTTTCAAGGAAATCGCTCCTCCCGGATGAACTTCGACAATTTCAAAGGGTCCGGACCATCTGGACTTAAGCTTGCCAGCAAACAGATGTAATCTGGTGTTGTAAAGTAAAGCCATCTCTCCTACCTTGAAATCTCTGTCCTTTATTTTAGCATCATGGAGCGCTTTCGTTCTTTCCTTGCTCAGTTTGGCATTCTCGTAGGCCCTGAGTCTGAATTCATCGAGCTCATGCAGTTGCGGTAATCTTTTCTCGCCACAGAGCTGGCTATCGAAGTTCAAGTATTTAATAGCCCGTAAGCTTTGTGCTCCGGCTCGACCGGTAGGTGGCATGCCTTGCCGTAAACCATTTGAAAGGGCGACGTACCCATAGGGGTCTTGAACGCAGTACGATAAGCCCAGAGTGCGTCGTCCAACTTCAGACTCCAGTTGGATCTATTCGAATTCACCGTTTTCTCCAAAATCCGCTTTAGACTTCTGTTGCTTACTTCGACTTGGCCACTGGTTTGGGGGTGGTATGGTGTACCAATTCTATGCTTGACACCATATCTCTCAAGAATTTTATCCAGCGGTGCATTACAGAAGTGCGAACCTTCATCACTGATAAGGGCTCTAGGACAGCCAAATCTAGTAAAGATATTCTTTTGCAAGAATTTCTTTACAACTTTATGATCATTGGTTTGGGTGGCTATAGCCTCTACCCATTTGGAAACATAGTCAACGCAGAGACTAGGATATATTTATTGCCGCACGATGATGGGAAGGGTCCCATGAAATCGATGCCCCACACGTCGAAGACTTCACATTCCAAGATAGGCCTCGAGGCATCTCCATCCTATTACCGAGCCTCCCTACTCTTTGACATCTATCACGGCCTTTGCAAAAGGTTTCGAGCGTCTTTGAACGAGTGGGCCGGTAAAATCCAAGCTTGAAGGATTTTCGCAACAAGTCTTTGGTGCTCCGTAGTGTCCACCCGGCGGGACCACTATGACATTGCTCTAAGATATCCAGTTGTTCATGCTCCGGAACACACCTTCTAAGCAACCCGTCTTTGCGGACTTTAAACAAATGTGGATCCTCCCATACGAGATACTTCAAGTCACCGAAAAACTTCTTCTTTTCCCGATACGTCATCTCTTCTAAATGCCCGTCGCTAAGTAATTGACGTAATCGCATACCACGGCCTCACATTCTCTAGTCTCATTAAGCGCTCGCCGGAAAGTCAATGCCTATTTCCTTAGGATTTTCGTCACCCTCGTTCACTAAGCGAGATAAGTGATCGCCTACAACATTTTCGCTACCTTTCTTATCCTTAATTTCAAGGTCAAATTCCTGGAGAATCGGGATCCATCTCGGTAACCTTGGTTTAGCATCTCGTTTTTTCCATGAGGTAGCGTAATGCCGCATGATCCGTCCAAACCACGACTCGAGACCCAAGAAGGTAACTTCGAAACTTATCCATAGCGAAAACGATCGCTAGGAATTCTTCTCTCGTAGTAGTGTAGTTACACCGAGTCGGGTTCAAAGTTCGGCTCGCATAGTAGATTGGTCCGAACTTCTTATCAATCCTCGCCCTAACCGCGCCTATAGCGTAGTTAGAGGCATCGCACATGAGTTCGAAAGGTTTAGTCCAGTCGGGCGCGATCAAAATGGGGGCACTGGTTAACTTATCCTTTAAGCATTTGAAAGCTTCCTTACACGCATCATCAAACACGAAATCTACTTCCTCTTTAGCGGGTTGGATAGCGGCTTTGCTATTGTCGAAAAATCTTTAATAAATCGCCGATAAAAGCCTACATGTCCCGGGAATCCTCGTACCTCCTTAACCTGTCTTTGGATATGACATTTTCTCAATGGCCTCTACTTTAGCCCTATCCACCCGAATACCTTCACTTTGGACAACTTGTGTCCCAAAACAATCCCTTCGTCAACTAGAAAATGGCATTTCTCCCGTTAAGCACCAAATTTTTCTCAACACATCGCCGGAGTACCATATCTAGATTCTTTAAGATCTCATCAAACTGTCGCCATAGACTGAGAAGTCATCCATGAAGACCTCCATGCATTGTTCCACTAGTCCATCAAAAATGGCTAACATGCACCGTTGAAAAGTCGCGGGTGCATTGCAGAGGCCGAATGGCATTCTGCGGAAGGCAAAAGTGCCAGATGGACATGTAAACGTGGTCTTTTCCTGGTCATTAGGATCGATGGCTATCCGGAAGTACCCGAATATCCATCGAGAAAACAATAATATTTGTGACCACTCGTCTTTCAATTAGTTGGTCAATGAAGGGTAAGGGGAAATGATCTTTTGCGGTGACTTCGTTCAATCCGCGATAATCAATGCGGACCCTATAACCGATCACGAGGCGTAAAGCAATTTCCTCCCCTTTTTCATTTTTTTCTACGGTAATACCCCCTTCTTTGGCACAACCCGAGTAGGGCTAACCCACTCACCGTCGGCGATGGCATAAATAATCCCCATATCAAGCCATTTGATGATCTCCTTTTTGACAACCTCCTGCGCATGTGCGGGTTTAGCCTCCTTTGAGGTTGTCTAACCTTTTTCGCTCCTTCCTCCGTTCGGATCTTATGCATGCATACATCTGGGCTGATTCCTCTGATATCGCCCACTTGCCATCCGAACGCGAGGATATGCTTTTCAAGCACTTTGATTAATTCCGCCTCTTGCTCAGGCTCGAGTTTAGATGAGATGATTAGAGGCAACTTATCGCCGTCTTTAAGAAAGATGTATTTTAGATCTTTGCGGAAGTGGTTTCGGCTCTAAGTCGACGGTGGTTGGTCGATACTCGATTTTAACGGACCACCTCTTTCTTTTTGAGTGAGGACCGGTTGACTAAAGAACACTTCATCTTCCTGGGGTGTTATCCCAGAAAGGTATTGAATAACGTCATCAAAAGGGATCTCCCTGTCAGCTTCCGTTTTTTCTTTGCGATGTGCAATCATCTTCTTAAGCTCTTCTTCTTCAAGTTCATCCGCAAGTTGCTCCCAATCATCCAACTCCCAATGGGCGCTTCTCTCCGAATTCGATTTCATCCCAGCCTTCCCATTAAAATTTCCTCTTCGGCAAGGTTAAAGTCCGCTCGATTGAGCTCCTTCGATCACCACCGCTCATCCCCGGAATGTCCCAAATTTTTCGTTCACTTATAGGCTCGTATGCGCAAGTTGTTGAGACGGCTCTACGGTGACTACGGCTCTTGAACAGTTGTTTTCTTCTTCTTCGTGATTTATGACATCCAGGGCTCCCTGTCTCTCGCGAGCTCTTCATCGTGGTCGATTCATCCCCATAAATTGCTTCAATGAATGAAATTCCCCGAATTGGGGATTCTTCGAACTTTTACCTTGCTCGATGGAAATGGAAGTGTCTCCTATTCTCAAGGTAATTTGGCCAGTGTGGAAGTCAATGGTGGGCGGCGGTGTCCAAGAAAGGCCGGCCTAGGATCGGGGCATTTCCTTGTCGATTGGTAGTCCAATATAACCCGGTCGGTTGGAAACACCAATTGTTTAACATGGGTAAGCACATTGTTAACGCAACCGGCCGCTAAACGGCTAGATTTGTCCACCAACCGAAGAGAGACGGGGCGCTCCCTTAGCCTTTTGTCCAATCCGAGACTTTTGCGGATGTTCAAAGGCATCACATTAACGAGGCACCGAGTCGCATAAGACATTGTGGAACGTGCGGCCTTCGATCATGCAAGAGATTGAAGGTCGTCCGGGGTCACCACGTTTTATTGCAATGCTCGAGAAATTGCCGAGCATTCTTCGTTTAGCACTTCATCTCGCCATTCCTTTCAGCCTTCTTCTTACTTCCACGGGCGTCCTTAAGAAACTTGGAGCATTTAGGCATCTCGATTAACACTTCGGCAAGAGGCATAGTCACCATGGTTTCTCTAAGCAGCCTTCCTCACTCCATCGTAAGTTTTATCGAGTTCAAAGTATTCTCATTTTTCTTTCGGATAAGGAAGGGTTTTCGGATGATTGATTGGAATTTGATTTTTAATGGCTTCATCCTCCTTATCCTTCCATCGACAAACTTTTCGGCCTTTCTTTTTAGTCGGGGGTTCGGCCATCCGACTACTCTTTTCAACATCCTCATCACTTTCTCCCGAAGAATCGTTATCATTCGGCTCTCGCTCACCTTGTCGCTTTCTTCGGTATTTGTCCGTCGCTTATCCCCTCCCGAACTCATGGCGTCGGGGAGGGGCTACTCGTTTCCCGACGCCTTCTCGGGTCCAACTTTCTTTCCGCTTCTAAGTGTAACCGCATTCAACTCCTCCTCTTGTCCATAATTCCACCGCGGTGTGATGGCATTACGAGGCACTTACTTCGCCTTAGGATTTTTATCCGTGTAACTCGGCGTCTTCCTTGGGGCCTCGCTTGCTTGTTGATCACCATCCGGCCAATCCGTCTTTCTATCGCCTTTTGACCGGTGGCTAGTGCTTGCACCATATCTACTAGCTCATCGAATTTCTTTTGAGAGATAGAGGTGGGCCGTGGATTTTGCGTTTGAGCCCAATTGCCTTGGGGCTTTTGATTGTTGGAGTTGAAGGACCGGTTGGAATTGGATGCGCCGGTGTGGCGTATAATAACCGTTTCGCGGATTTCCGGAAAAGTTACGGTTTGGATTATAGCTTGATTGACCGAATTTTGATTGAAATTACGAAAAGTTTGATTCGGTTGCCTATCGCATTTACTTCATCTCCGTTCTCATTGCTCGCCCTGCGTTCCCGAAGACTCATATCCGCCGATCCCTTCGTTGCCGCATTTGTAAATTAGCCATCCGTTGGTTTATCATTTCCACTTGAGCAACCAACTTCGTGTCACAGATCGCTTGCAACAGATTTCCTCTTATCTTCCTCAACATGAGTCTTCCTAGAGGTTGACCACATGTTGTTCTTGGCAATTGTTTCAGCTACCCTATAGGCAGCATCATCTCCTCCGCCCAGAAAAGATCCATGAGCTGTGGAATCTAGATAGTCTCTATTGGGTTGAGTAACACCCTGATAGAATAATTCTAGGAGCTCATGCCGAGTGTATCCATGGTTAGGGCATTTCCTCATTAACAAATTCAACCTTTCCCAGGCCTTTCCTACGCTTTCTCCTTCTACTTGCTCAAAATTAGCTATATCACGTTTAAGGCCCATTATCGTTCCAGGTGAAACGAATTTCAGAGCGAAGGCTCTTTTAACATCGGCCCAGGTATGAAGAGAGTGATGGGGTAAAGATTTGAACCATCTCGTTTGCTTCTCCTTTTAAAGCAAACGGGAAAAGTTTCGACTTAACAATCTCGAATCAACACCCGGATAATGGCTCGCTTCGCAAATTTGAACAAAAGTGGACAAGAAGTCATGAGGATCTTCTTGAGCAAGTGCCATGAAAAGAGCTATTTTGGACCGGTCCAACCACTCCATTCTTCGATCGAAATGTACTTGCCCCATATCCGGTGGTCGAATAGGTCTATGCCCTCGGGAAGTCTTGGTTAAGATAAGGGGCATAGGGGTCTTGATTTAGCCGGGCTTGCCGGGCTTGATGGAGTTGTTGCAATTGGTTTTGTAGCCCAAACTTGCGATTCTCGTTGTTGTTGTAACAACTTGTATTTGTTGAAGGAGCCGATTCGGTGAGCTTGAGGGTCCGGATTTTGATTTGGGAGGGCTGGATTAGGAGGAACTAGGTTCGGATTTTGAACTTGGTCGGCCATGATGTCTAGATCGGGAAAAAGCCTTCTTCTTAGGATGGATCGTTCGTGTTCGGATCAAAAGGAGAGGTCCCTTCTTGCTTCGGTTTGCATAAACCGGGAGGACAACCAGAGAAGTCAACACTGACTAAAAGTCAGGTTGACAGAAGAGTTAACTTTGGAATACAAGCTAAGAGAAGAAAGGAGAAGAACAAGAAAGATAGACGGACGGGCGTTCAGAATCGTGAACGAGCGTCTGTCTAGGGAAGTTCCCGGACGGGCGTCTGGTACAATAGACGCTCGTCCGGTGTACTAAAAGCGATTCGTAGGCGTTTTTACTAAACAAACGGGCGTTTGGATGACCGACGCTCGTTTGACCGAAGAAACAGATAAAAGGAAATTTTTCGAATGGACGAGCGTCTCGTATAATTGGACGTTCGTTCAAAAGCCGACAAACGAGGATCGTGCGAGAAAAACAACAGAAACGAGAAGATAAACAACCGAGACTAAGGAAAACAAAACTAATCTAAAACCTAAGAAAGTTACTAACTAGAGAAACTATACCTACGAAAAATTTAAAAACAAGAAAAACACTAAGACGGTAAAAAAAAAAAAAACGTGTTGAAATCTTCTAGGGCCAAAAAGGAGGGGAAAACAGTGGATTTTGACCTCGAAAACGCACTGAACGGCCTACGGCCGTTCACCACGTCGTCGGCGTCGGAACGAGCTTTCCGAATTGGGGTCCTGCGTTCCAAACGGACACTCGAGCCGAAAGTTATGGTCAAAATACTACCGCGTGCCCTAACGACCCCTTTTTGACACGTAAAATTTGTCCTAAATAGAATCCGACAACCGTTACCGATTCCCCGGCAACGGCGCAAAAACTTGTTCGTTAAAAACGTGTTTTAAATTTATATTATCGGAACACCCCAAGTATAAGGTACGTAGTATAAGGTGTTGCCGAGTCGTCCTAAGGGAATCGTACGGTTGTCGATTAAGATATAACTCCTAAGTCGGTTATGTCACGAATCTAAGAACTAAAACAGAAAAACGAAATAAAAACAAGCAGAAAATCAGAAAACAGCAAGATGGACGAGCGTCTGCTATTGCGGACGAGCGTCTGACTATGAACAGCACCAGAAAAGTGCAGAAAACTAGGGTTTGTAAAACTAGAACTTAAAACTAACGTTGAAGCAAACGATTTTTGTATCAAATTATAAAAGGGGAGACAGTAGAACACCTAGAATCTATCACTCAACAATCAAACAACCAGTTTATGATTCGAATACAGTTTTATTGGTATGATCAATCACGAAACCGACTAAATTCCTTTAGATCAATTTCTAGGGTTTGTTTACTTTTCCAAGAAAAAACAAATAACATTCATCACAAGATCAACAATTTGTTCCCAAATTGTAATACCCAACTAACGATATATGATTCCTCAAAACATCATCAATTGTATCGATTGAATTAAAAACTATTGTTGAATTATATTTCCATAAAAATTCAAACAACATGTAGAGGTTCATTGACATTCCTATCTAATGAAACTCTTAACCAATAAATCGGGATTCAAACGATAAATAAAACAAAGTATTCAAAATCATAACTAAAGATAAACTAACGAATCATGGTTGTGATGACGTTGATGTGATATCCTCCGGTTGTTCCACTGCTATGCGTTTAGCCAACAATCATGTTGTTAGACATAATCATTGGAATGGAGAGATACATCTTTGACTCTCCTCCTTGAATAATGCGGCCGCTAGGGTTTATTATGAGTGAATGATGCGTATGGGATGTCCCCAGGGTTTAATACACGCCGCTATTTATAGGATTTTAGGTCGGCTAGGGTTAAGTCGGCACCGGACGCCCGTCCAAAGGGTGGACGCTCGTTCAACTTTTTTGGACGGAGATTCGATGCTCGTTCGGCTTCCATCCGGAGACTCGTATGTAAAATATGACTCGGACGCTTCATGGACGCCTGATTCACTCCCCGGACGCTCGTCCGGATCGGTGGACGCCCGTCCAATATGCGAGGATCGGATTTCTTCATAGTTATCCATTCTTCTTCAAGCCAATTCCATATTTATCTCTTATAATTCGAATTGAGTCTCATTTATCCTCTTTATGCACTCGAAATTAAGCATCTACATAATAGATAAAACATGGGAAACATGTAGTTATCCCCAAATAATAATAATTCAATAAATTTAACACATAAAAGCGCCCAAATTACACTTTTGACACTTCTAAACCCATTATTCAAATTCACGCCTTAAACATATAATTTCCTCTAAAAATTACTAAAATACGAAAGATATTGTTCTCTAATAATGCGATAAAAACCATAAATTTCACCGAGAACAACGGTCCTGGTATTTCTTTGACCCGACCAGAGCCAAATAGCCAACCCTGTATGTAATTTCCATAGAAACCCCTCTAAGTCTTTGTAGGGTGGTTAGACCCCCACCCAAACTTTAGCCATTCGTTGATTAGCCTATAATTACCGACCCTTAGCCCTTATTTGTGGTCTACATTTCTTTGACACCATACGAGTGAGTTTTAATCTTGTTTTGAGTACACTTGCTAGCACAAGTGTGGGGTGGTGAAGACTTGTATCTAATTATGGTGTTGGTGGATCTTTTGTACTACGAATGAGAAGGGGTAGTGGAATATGTTGGCGTTTTGTTTGTCAAAAAGAAAATAAAAGAAAAAGGCAAAAAAAAATAAAAGAAAAAAAATTAGAATAAAGTTGAGCCAAGAAATGTGAAGGAAAGTTTTCGAGTTAATATTTCCAATGTAATACATAGCGATGGGATGGAGTAAATTCGTATGGGTGTTCTTGAATTCTTGGTGAGCTTGTTCTTGGTGACGACTATTATTGCAAGCGATCTTGGAGTTTTATCTTGGTGACAACCGTTTTTGCATCTTACTCGTGTTTATGATACGGTGTTAAAAGGAGGTGAGCTATGAGTTAAGTGTAAGGCGTTCTGATTAGACTCACTCGTATTTCTCTTTTGATATTTCTTTTATCCTTTCGATTAGCCCCGTCCTTAGCCTAACGTTACAACCTTGCAAATCCTACCTGACCTTAGTTAGCCTTGATTTGACCTCGATTAGTGGAGATTTTTATGAAATATAAGCCTATGGTGTAACGACATTAGTCATGCGTCTATAATTTGAGCCGGTTGACTATTATGAATGATTGAAAAGCTATACACACACACATTTTGTTTCCATGATATATAAGATATGTTTTGACTCGTGTTTATTCACCCGTTGACTAGTTCTTACTCGGTGGATATTTTGGTTTCTCATATGATCGCAACGTTGACCTCGTGTTTTATTTTTGAATCGCCTGATTTGCTCGAGGGTGAGCAAACGCTAAGTGGGGGATAGTTGATGAGAGTCAACTTTGTTATAATTTCGTGTGCATTTACCCTATTTTTGTAGCCTATTCGATGTAATTTTAGGGTAGTTAAGTGTTTTTATAGGCATATTTCACCACGAGTTGAATCATGAGATGATAAGACGTTTACGTCCAAAATCTCTACGTATTTGGATGAATTATTTGCGTTTCATTGGTATTTGTTATGCTGTGGTTTTCTTGTTTTTATTTCTTATAGGTGCGGCGTGACAGATGACGTGACAGGGATCACAATGGTATAAAAATCGTTCGAAACAGAGTTCGTATAAGGAAATGGCTCAAGATTCAGGTTCGAACATTCGGAAACGGAAAAAAATCTCAAGCCCAAGCTTGAGATCACAAGCCTGCGCCCCCTTTTTCTTCAAATTTCAATATCTCCTTCGTTGCAAGAGGCTTGAGCTGGGACAAACTAAACTGGGGCCCACGCCTCAACAATTGGCCAAATGATAAATAAAATTAAATAAGAAGAAGAAGAAAAGTTAACAGCAAAGGACGTACACCCAATAGCCAATGGGTTGCATCATCAGCGAGCATTTAATGAAGGGTGGGGCCACATGCAGAAAAAGGGACGCCGGTTATTTTATTTTCGAAATATTTCCGGAGGCCGGAAGTCGGCAATTGTGGTATAAAAAAGTCACGTAGATCAATTTTTTTTTTATTTTTTATTTTTTAATTTTAGATAAAGGAACCTTTATTATTTACACAACTTTTAAAACCACGTATATCAAATTTTAACACAACTTTTCAAACCACAATTTTATTTCTTCTGCAGCAACAATTTTTCTCCCTCTTAGAAATAGATTAAGACTATTTTTCTCTGGAATTTATTCAAGAACAACAGTAGTTTTATTTTATTTTATTACGCGATTACAACACAACGAAGTGACAATTCGATTGGTGAATTGCTTCAAATTTTCTATTGGTAATTTTATTTATCTTTTTATGATGTCTATTACTAATTTCTTGATGAATTTCAGTGCTTTTATTATTATTATTATGATTAATTAAATTTTCTAATAGCTAGATTATGTGATGTATCGCGAAATTGATACCTAAACGATGATCTAGGGATGAGTAGTGGCTTAAAATTTTAATCCTTTGAATGTTTGTGTCCTAAAATTTGATCTTAATGCTTGAATAAATTTGATTACCTAATTCATGATCTAACACATGAACATTATAAATGTATTTTGCGAGGGAGTGTGCGAACTAGAATTTTAAAATTGTCATGCACGAACTAGTCGAGTTTTTCGCAGCATGTTCCTTGGTAAGGTTTTTCTAGCTAAGCCGTGAACTCGGTGGATGCAGAGCGTCTCATAGTTCTTAATCATATTAGGTCAATTAAATCCCATGTAGGGACTGTTGAACCGAATATAGGGTAACTAGGTTGTGGTAGTAGCGTCTAGGGACCAGTTTAGGAGATTGCACCCACAACACATTCATTAGAAACATTGGTTGGCTGGTAGGTTAAGGCTCGTGCCTAGTGATTCGGTAAAGGTGTTAAGAGTAGTGTTCTTGACCATAAGTTAGCTATTCCTTATTCTTATATTTTAAAGTCATCATTTTTATTTTCTTAGCTATAGTTAATTACTTCCACCAATATTTGTGAGCCTAAACTAGATACAAGTGATTGTGGTACTTGACCAATTCCTCGTGGGATACAACCTTGCTCACCATTGTAGTATAACCGACCCGGTACTCTGTCGGTTAAAGTTGGTTGACTATAATTTGGCCATCACACATCACCTGCATAATCAGCATCACAGTATCCTCTGACCAAACTCTGAGTATCACCTCCATAAATGAGACCAACATTAGTTGAACCCCTAAGGTACCTGAACATTCTTTTCACATCTTTCCAGTGTTCCTTTCCAGGTTGAGCCATAAACCTGCTGACAACAGTGACTGCCTGCGATCAAGCCTAGTGCACTAGCATAAGGAACTTTTGACATATATTCCTTCTCCTCAGCTGACTGTGAAGCATAAACTGACAAATGAATGTTTGATGCTAAATGAGTATCTATTGTCTTTGCAGCAAACATAGAAAACTTGGCCAAAATCTTCTGTATATAGACATGCTGAGATAAAAACAGTTTCTTCTGACTTTCTATCTCTCCAGATCTTCAACCCCAAGATTTTCTCAGTTGCACCCAAATCTTTCATTTCAAATTCAGCACTAAGAAGGTCTTTCATATTCTGAATATCAGACTTCTTACTTGCAGCTATCAGCATTACATCCACACACAAAACAAGATAGATGTATGATCCGTCTTTCAGCTGACTGTTGAAACACATCAATCATAAGGACTTCTGCTCCAACTGGATCATGTAACTGTCAAACCTTTTATATTATCGTCGAGGAGTCTGCTTCAGTCCATACAACGACTTCTTCAACTTACAAACAAATGCTTATATACCAGGAACTTGAAATCCCTCTGGCTGAGTCATGTATATCTCTTTATCTACCTCTGGAACTTGAAGTACATATCCAGCCAAATCATCAAACCCATACCTTCTGGTAGGTATCCAAACATTGGATCTCGAACGGGTTTGTTGAGTAGAAGGTTCATATACTTTCGCAACCGACCAATATCAGTTTGACGCTCAACTGACCCCTGTTCAGTTGGCTGGCTTGGATTTAGTTCTGGTTTAGTAACCATATTAGATGAAAACTGGCTTTGTTCAGCTGAGTGTTGCATCTCAGCCGACTCCACCTAAAGCTCCACCTTATTGTCAATTTTCTCAGTTTTAGCACTGGTTTCAATTTCAGCAATCCTCCCCACTGATGAGATGATCATAGAACTCTCATCGAAAGCAACATCTCTAATGAGAATAACTATGTTCTCCGCTGATGACCACATTCTATAACCTTTTTCACTCCATCACCATACCCCACAAACACTCCTTTCTTGGCCATTGGTTCCAGTTTCCCTTCACTAACATGATAGTAAACTGTGCTTCCAAATACTCTTAGAACTGAGTAATCAGCAGGCTTTTCTTACCACATTTCAACTGGTGTCTTGAAACTGATCTCTGTGTGAGGAATTTGTTGATTAAGTAGCAAGTTGTGCTTACAGCTTCTGCCAGAAATCTTCTTGAAAAACTAGCATTAGGGAGCATACATCTTGCCCTCTCCAGAAGAGTCTGATTTATTCTCTCAGCTACATCATTTTGCTGAGGTGTATTCTTTACAGTGTGATGTCTGACAATACCCTCAGTTTTGCAAACTATATCAAACTTTGTCCAGCAGAATTCTAGACCATTATCTGTAAAAAGCCTCTTGATCTTCTTTCCCAACTGATTTTCAACTTGAGCTTTCCACAGCTTGAAGTTATTAAATGCATCACTCTTGTGTTTCATCATCACCAGCCAAGTCATCCTTGAATAGTCATCTATGAATGACACAAAATATCTGTGACCATGCAATGACTCCACCTTTAAAGGCCCCCAACAATCAGAATGAATGTAATCAAGTGATGACTTTATGTTGTGTATTCCTTTTGAGACTTTGCCTCGAAGAAGCTTTCCAAACACACAATGCTCACAAAAATCTAGATTCTTGACCTTACATCCTCCAAGAAGATTATTCAGAGAAAGAATCTGCATCACTTTTTCATCCATGTGACCTAGTCTCATATGCCACAGTTTTGTAAGCTGTGACTGATGAATCTCAGCAGATGCTACAACAGCAGACCCAGGCGAAACTGATCCTTGAAGAATATACAAGGTTCCTCTTTTGACTCCCTTGATAACTGAAACTAAGTTTTTGTAGACTCCTAAAACTCCACCTTCACCCTTGAAACTGAATCCCTTGTTGTCCAAAAGACTGAGAGATACCAAGTTCTTGGTCTCTGTGGAACATGCCTAACTTCACTCAACGTACAGAATTTACCATCATCTGTCCTCAACTAAACTGAGCCAATCCCAACTATCTTGTAGACCTTGCTGTTTTCCATAGCTATATGACCACCATCTATCTGCTGATAACTTGAGAACTACTCTCTATGTGGACAAATGCGATAAGATGCTCCAGAGTCAAGTATCCACACATCAGCATGATTTGTTGACTCTCCTGCTACTAGAACCATATCCTCATTTGAATCAAACTCAGCCGCTACAACAGCTGTTCCATAACTATTCTCCTGCTACTTTTTTTCTTTGGACAATTGGACTTCCAATGTCCTTGCTCCTTATAGTAATTGTAGACAAATGTGGATTTAAGACCTTTGGACCCCTTCTTCTTGGATTTCATCTTCCTAGACTATCCACGTTCTTTTCCACTACCACTGCTAACTACCAGTCCAACAGCCTGAGTGTCGCCCCAGCTGCCTTATGTCTCAGCTCCCTGGCATGTAAAGCTGACCTTACATCTTCCAATGCAACTGTATCCTTCCCAACAATAAAGGATTGCACAAAGCTCTCATAAGAAGTTGGTAGTGATACCAACAAAATCAAAGATGCATCTTAATCCTCAATCTTCACATCGATATTCCCGAGATCAAGTAATATTGTGCTCAACTAATTAAGATGATTTCTCAGCCGAGCCCCATCATGCATCCTTTGGCTAACAGTCTCTGCTTTAGCAGCAACTTGTTGGTCAATGACTTAGTCATATACAGTGTTTCAAGCTTTGACCATAACTTAGCAGCGGTGTTTTCCTCAGCATTTTCTATGATAACATCATCAGATAAGCACAACATGATTGTAGATAGTGCTTTCTCCTCCAGACTGACATAATCTGCTGCACTGACATCCCTTTTACTGGATAAAGGAGTCCAAAATCATTGTTGTTTTAACAAGGCCCGCATCTTGATTTTCCTCAAACTGAAATTGTTCCTCCTTGTAAATTTATCAATCTTTACGTTAACTGCTGACATCCTTCTTGCTAAAGAACATACCTTTGATCACAAAATCCTAGCACCGGTCACCGAACTTGGTGAAGATCAACTCCGTTCAACCTGCAAATCTCTACAAATCTTGAACCAAACGATTTGATACCAGTTTTTTTAAAACACGGATGAGACACTTGCACTTGAAGAAAGATATGAACATATACAATCTAACAGTAAATATAGCGGAAATTGATAAAACACAGAAACAAAGAGAACACGGTGATTTAACATAGTATCCGGCGTTGTGCCGACTAATCCATGGGCAGAAAAGGAGATATTTTACTATGCACAAAAGTTACAAAGTTTTTCAGGCTCTTGAAAAACGCACACAACATTGAATACAACGGATGGTATTTATAGACACAAATCCCTAAACCCTAGCGGCCATAGGATCTCTGTCGGATTGTCATAAATGTCCCAGATGTGGCCCCTAGCTCAAACTGACTCCATTTGATGAAAACTCACTTTTCCCCTTGTAATCAACCAATCAGATGTAGAACTTAGTTTTTCTCCAAAACTCAGTTTCACTTCACAAAATAGAGTTTCAGATTAGTTCCATTAGTTTTAGAGATCAAGTCACAAAACTGACAATAAACAATCAATTTTTACGAATTGTAATATTTTGAAAAAACAAGCAAATTTACGTATTTATTTTTGTAACCACATAGAGCTCGTATATCTATTTAGATATATATATACACACACATGATCTAATATAGTGTTCAATAAGTAATTTTTAACATGTGTCGCTCATGTGTCGTGTCTTTAAATTTGACATTAGTCGTGTACATATCATGTTGTGTGACGTATCCATGTACATGACTGTGTTTGTGCTACATATTTGGTCAGATATAATCAGATCACTTTTTGGGGGTGGGAATTAAGCGGAATGAGAAAGCAGTTATCTCGGGATTGAAGTGTGAGAGGTTTTTGTCAAAAAAAAAGTGTGAGAGGTTGGATGTGGAGGAGAGCTAGTGTACATTGGGAAGAAGAAATAAAACATAAAAAAAGGGTAAATTGTCGTTTCATACAAGATATTTCCAAAACAACATAAAGAAGGGTGAAATTTTCGTTTCATGCAAGATATTGCAAATTTTTGAATTTCTCGTCATGGTTGAACATGGTCCGGTCTAACATGTTTTTTGCATTTGTAAAACCGAACCATTTTATACGGTTTAAAATTTTCAAATCAAAATTAAACGGGTTTTAGGCTAAAACCAAATGTTCCGCCCGGTTTGGTTGTTTGGCTTGGTTTCGGTATTTCACGGTTTTCTTTATCAAATAAAATTCTTTATTGAAAATCACAACTTATCTAGAAATAACACCAAATCAACTTTTCTAGGAATATGATAATATTATTACGTGAGTGAAGCCAAAGAGATGTTTTAAAAAAGTATTTATATTAAACTATTGACTACCCATGCCAAAATATGATCCCAAAACCAAACACCCCTCAAGAGTCGTATAAAACAACAAACACGACAGCTACCACTGAAATTCATAGCTTGGCACAAACAAGATAATAAAGAATCGTATCTTTTTCATTTCAGTTCATCAATTAAGATTTTACTTCCACACATTATCATAATTACATTAACACCTACAACATTGAATAAGTTAGATAAATTAAAACAAAGGTGATAAACCGACTGCTCTCTCTAAACCTCTCTCTCTTCTATCTCTAAACTGCCTGCTGTTGTTCAATTCGATCTGGCATAAACTTTTTAATTCTATTACTATTTACTATTATCAGGGTAATGATCCATCAACCTGCTAGTTCGTTTTATGAAGCACTGTTCCTGCCTCTGGCACCGGCGGCCTTAGGATGCCGGCGTCCATTGTAACACCCCCAGACCCCGGGCCTAGTAGCGTTAAATGAGTTATAAATGACCCGGTCAACTGCTTAGACCGTCCTCCTCGCTTGGTCTAAAAGGCTAACCCGAGTTGACAAGACCTTTACGTCTCACACTTATATGTTTGTGATGCGCTTCCCCCACTTCCAATGTGGGATATGACATTCTCCCCTTATAAGGAAATGGCGTCCTCGCCAAGATGGCCAAGGCTTGTCCCTATGGACTTGTCCCAGTTCGTCCCTACCATAGAATTCTAGAGGCAGCCCCCACCGCCTCTCAGGGTGTGGCACTTAGTTCTGTATGATAGTGGGCTCTAATACCATTGTGTAACGCCCCCAGACCCCGGGCTTGGTAGCGCTAAATGAGTCATAAATGGTCCGGTCAACTGCTTAGACTACCGTCCTCGTTTGGTCTAGAAGGGCTGACCCGAGTTGACAAGACCTTTATGTCTCACACTTATATGGTGGTGATGTGCTCCCCCACTTCCAATGTGAGATATCACATCATCATTTCCTTTTTCGGTTTTTTTTTTTTGCATGTCCTTGTGCTTTCTCTCTTCTTAGTCTCCGTTTGTGTGTCAGATCTGGCTCCTTGGCTATCTTCCTCGGTCCTCCGATGGTTGCTGGAGTAGCCTCCTTTCTTATCTCCCCTTTGGCTCTGGGCTCTCTGTGGCAGGTAAGGTAGTTGTCCTATCTGCAGATCTAGCAGTCACACTTCCGGGCTCCTTGTTGTGCGATGGCGGCGGGCGGAGTTTCGGCGACATTTGGTGGCGGAATGGCTAAGGATCTCAGATCGGTTGTTTTGTCGGTGGTTTTCTTGGGTTCTTTTGTTGGCCGTCTTCTATTAGCAGATTATGCCTTTGTCTATGTGTCTAGCTGCACGGTTTTGGCGGTGTTAATGGTGGCTCCGGCGGTGGCCCTTAAACCATTGATGTTGTTATCTTCAGTTCTCCTCCTTTTGCTGTTTGCTTTGTTTCTTTAGTGCTGTCTGGTGTAGTCCAGGTGAATATTACGGCTCCATGGGTTTCTTCATCCTCTTATGTCAAGACTTCTCGATGAGATCTTGTTCTTGACATCCTTGTTGTTGCGTATGTTTGGTTAATGTTTTTTTTTGTATGTTTGTTGTTTGTACTTAGTTTGAAGTTTTGTTAGCTTGTTTGTGTTGCCCGGGCGGTGTTCCGGGTGTGTCTGGCGGTGGTCAGCTTCGTGTTTTGTATTTTCCGGCATTAGTCCGGCGTTAAATAAAATCTTTCGTCTTTCCGGGGAAAAAAGTTAGATAAATCAAACATGATTAAGACAAAAAGTATATGAGTGAGATCAGAGGAAACATGAACATATTATTTTTCATGAGTGAGCGAGAGAGGAGTGAAAAGTAACTAGCTTTCACACATATAAAAAAATGATAAGTCATCTCAAATATTGGTGCTAAAGTAGAAAGATAACATGGAGTTAGAAGTCATGAGCTATGAATTGATTGTGTTGTGTTTTTTTTTTCTAAAAGATCGAAATATTGAAGGTGTATTGAAATATCACAAAAAGCTAAATGTTTATGATATGAATGATGTATCACTAATATATTTTAAATAGGAAATATGTATGGACTAATTGGAATGGATTAAGTAGATTGATAAATTAAATTATCAACAAAAATATGTATCCTCCGATTTGAAACGGTTTTAATTTTTTCAAATTGAAACCAAAATTATTCTATACGGTTTTGTTTTTAATTATACTAAACCAACTATAAAACCAAGTACGGTACATTCTTTTTCGGTTTAGTTCGATGAATTTTCGTTCACTCATGATCATGACATTACCATTTTGCCTCTTGATAAAATAGGTGTTTTACAATTATTCATGCCCATTCTTCCCTCTCCTTTTTTCGGTCATTATCGTTCTCCTTGTCTAACTTAGAAGAAATATATTATGTGATGTCTTCAGAATATAGCTTAATGGTAAAAGATTTGAGTGTCTTAAAATGGATAGCTTCGAACCCCGTAAAGTGACGATTTCTTCCAATAATTCGGCTACAATAGAAAATCCATCACTATAAGTCACTAGGTTATCTGATTAACATTTAGTTTAGAGTTTAACCATTTTAAGATATATAATATGTCTTTGTCTCATACATAAGTCATATGTAAGTTAATGACGATATACCACTCGATTGAAAAGGTGATCATACAGTTCACGCATGAAACATCAATGTCAAACTCACCTTTCACAACTTTCATCTTCAAATAATGGAGCAGTACTTGATTTAGGGGAAATTGTGTGTGGTGAGGGAATTGTGTGGTGTCTCCACACGGTGTGGAGACGTACACACCACACAGTTTTATTCTGTCTTTAAATTGTGTGGTTTTGGTCGTTTCAACCGTCACTTCACCTCAAAATCCCCCTCCACACAAGTATTTTCCATTCACAGGAGTCTCGTGATCATTTATTGCTTATACGGTTAAACCCTAATCATGAGAGTACACATTCCTCTTGACACACGGGATGAGTGGAGAAATTATTTCCTTCATCAGAGTCTCGTGATCATGTATTGCTTATACGGTGAGTGGAGAAGTTCAGAGCCATGAGTTTGCTATAATATTCTAAAGAACTGAAAGAAATCATCCTTTACGAGGTTCGAACCTCCACACCCAACTAAAAATTCAGTTGCAAGTTTAAAGCATCCAAACATTTTACCATCAGGCCATTTCCTGGAGATATTTATTGCTTATATCTTCTTACGAGAAAAGGCATATGAAACGTTTAATTTCCCCATGACTTTTCATATTATGGTTTGTTCCTTTGAGGTTTTCCGCAAACCCTGTTACATGATATGTATTAGGTGAAAATATATTTTTTCGGTAACCGTTTTAAGGAAAACAACACTTTTGCTCCATATAGTTTTCAATACGAAACATTTTAAATGTCTGGGATTTTTCATACGATAATTTTACCCCATCTTCTTGTTATGGAGAGAGAAATAAGCGAGGATAGTATAATTTTTATGTCAATTAACTTGTTCTAATTTACTCTCCATGATGTTCAATTTCATTTATAATTTCCTACAAAGAAAGACAGTATATTTGGACTACATTGCCCAGAATTAAATATGATATGAATAGAGATGCTCCCTTTAGGTGAAGTGGTAGTTGGTGTTTTTACACCTACATCATCTTCCACATGGGGTGAGACATATTTGTATTCAATTCTCTTCATTCGTATCCGAATTCATGTATTGACATATTGTTTAACATTAGCTTTTGCTCAAATATTATGTGTTCTAGACATAGACATTATCATAATTTAAAGTGTAGTGTATTTTATTGATTCAACTGAATGAAAAGAGTATAAATATATAGACCTCGGTAACTTAGCATCTGAAGTATGTAATAGATAAATACAAATAATATAAAATATAAGATAAATATGGAAACTATTCTAGAGTATCCTCCACACGTCCTCGCAATCCCGTGGGAAGTGGCTGAAAACGGGGATTGGACTTAAAACGGGCAAAACAAGGCTGAGCCAACGGTTTAGTGAGGATATTGGCTAATTGATCCTTCGAGAAGATAAAAGAGATCCCGAGCTTGCGAGCAGCAACTAATTCGCGAACATGGTGGAAGTTGATCTCTATGTGCTTCGTGCGGGCATGAAACACCAGATTGTGAGCAAGGTAGGTGGCGCCAATATTATCACACCAAAGATTAGGTGGGGAAGACAACGGAACCTGCATCTCACGAAGAAGACTGCAAAGCCACTGGAGTTCAGCGGCGGTGTTAGAAAGAGTCTTATACTCGGCCTTAGTGCTACTCTTCGAAACCGTCAAGTGTTGCTTACTACGCCAACTAATGAGATTATCACCAAGAAAGACACAATATGCCCTAACAGAACGACGATTATCACTGTCAGCGGCCCAATCAGAGTCAGAATAAGCCCGGAGCAAAATAGGAGACTGGCGAGAAAAGAAGAGACCATCGGAGATAGTGTGCTTAAGATACCGAAGAATATGTTTAACAGATTCCCAGTGGGCTTCGGTAGGCGAATGCATGTACTTACTAACCTTGTGGACCGCGAAGGCAATATCAGGCCGAGTGAAACTTAGATACTATAGACCGCCAACAATAGTGCGGTAAAGTGATGGATCGGTGCGAGGAGGGCCGGCATCAAGTGTAAGTCGGGCAGCAGCCGACATTGGTGTCTGATAAGGTTTGGCCTTGTCCAGAGAGGCACACTGCAGAAGCTGAAATATATATTTGCGCTGAGTGAGAAATATCCCATCGGAGGTAGGAAGCACCTCAATGACAAGAAAATAGGACAAAGAACCAATGTCCTTAACCGGAAAGTTGCCGACCAAGATAAGAGACAACCTGCTCAACAAGAGAAGACGATGAAATAGTAATGATAATATCATCCACATAAATCAGAATATTAACGCAAGCACCATCTCGAGAATAAATATATAAGGAGGTGTTGGCTTTGGAGCCAAAAAAATCCAAACTGAGTCAAGACATCAGTGAAGCGTGAGAACCAGGCACGGGGAGCCTGACGAAGACCATAAAGGTTGCGGCAAAGACGGCAAACATAATTTGGATAATCAAGGTGAACGAATCCCTGTGGCTGCTGCATATAAACGGGCTCAGATAAATGCCCATGGAGGAAGGCATTCTGAATATCCTCCTGGCAAAGAGACCAACCCTGCGAAATGGCAAGAGACAACAGAAGATGAATAGTAACCGGTTTAACTACCGGACTAAATTTATCAGTGAAATTAACCCCTTCAGACTGATGAAAACCCTTGCCCACAAGGTGAGCCTTGTGACGCTCAAAACGGCCATCTGCATGATGCTTATTGTGATATACCCGTTTATTACCTACAATATTCATATGATGATGTAGAGGAACAAGATCCCAGGTATGGTTGCGCAACAACGTGTCAATTTCTTCTCTTATAGCATTACGCCAATTCAGATGTTTGGAGGCTTCGGTATATGAAGTAGGGTCCAGGGAGTCAGTAGAGGCAACAAGGGCTTTAGGAAGTTGATAATGTATAAAGCCAGGCCGAGAGATAGGTTTTAGAGAATTGGTTTTGGTGCGAATAATCATGGTATGAGTGGGAGCAGGTTGGTCAATAAACGAGGCCGGAGAGGCGAGGCCGAAGTGGACTCAGTATGAGAGGTTGGTGGTGAAGGCTCGGGAAGGGGTCCGAAGGGGTGGGGCTGGGTTTGAAAGGGCCGGTATAGGAGGTGGATTTTGTGGAGGTGCGGGCAGGAAGACAGGAAGCGGTACTGTGAGATTATCAAGTGTGGGTTTGAAGGGAGAAGGCGTATAAGGGAAAATGGATTCATCGAAAACAACGTGGCGAGCAATATAGGTACAGCCAGAGGCAAGGTCGAGACATTTATAACCATGGTGGGAAGGACTGATGGAGGTCAAGTTAAACTATTAACTCGATGCCTACTAACTCACTAGCAAGAGAACTAGGTTCAATTGTAGTATAGCTAGATAGAGTCGAGGTCGATCCCACAGAGACTCGGCACAAATAAAACACAACTTTATCTTATTAGAACTAAATTGGAAGGGCGGTCTACGACCAACTTAAATGCAATTAATAAAATAGTGACAACCACAAGACACAAAGACCACAAAGACAAAGCTAAAAACTACTAAAACACGGATAATACGGTTGATATTATCTAAACAAATAGTATTGATTACGCTAGTAGATTATAACTCCCCCATGTGAATTAGGATGATAACGAGACAAAACAAACGTTAAAGATTAATTATTATGACTACGGGAGTCATCCCCTAAGGTAGATTTAGCTTCGGTTGGGCCCTCTAAATCATCGTGCCTCCATTACGTGACTTCGCCTTTTAATGCCTCCATCTCATATAACTTCTGACACAATTACGAAACTAGGGATGCCGGTATAAACCGTAACCTCATCTAAGCAACATTCCTAGGGTAAGGCGTACTTCTTAGATGCCGATTCAATCTATATCCTAAGTAACAATCACTTTTTGGGTTTCATGTTAAATTATGATGACAAATAATTAAGTTGATCGGTTTAATTACTCGTTTTAATTCCAAATCGAGAATCGACGTAGTCGAAGCCGATCATAATATTGCCCTACACATTGCCACACTCGGTCGACCGAACGACGCACTCGGGCGACCGAGTGACATGTCTAGTCGACCGAACACAGCTTCCGTGCCGGAACAAACCATGATTACTTCTTAACGTTTCTAACCTAAGCACATGGGTTCGTAAATAAATCTACATCACGCAATCAATACAAATAAAACTACTCCATAATAAAATATATCGATCTACAAATAAAGATTGCATAATTGAATAGTCATACCCTCGAAGATGAGAGTGACTCCCACTCTTTAATGCGCTCCCTAATCGGAGAATCCGACGAATCCACAATGAACGAACATAAAGAAAATAAAACTAAATCTCAAAATCTAAAATTGTATGAATTGTTTTGTGTCGTAGTGGTGTGTGTTCTCAACATCGTGGCTGCTGTTTATATAGGAGTTGTAGCCGACATAGGGAGAATCCAAAAGATTGACGTGCATTTATCAAATTAGGCTCGGGTGACCGAACCTACACGCTCGGTCGACCGAATGGCATGGCTCGGTCGACCGAGCCTCCTTCTTCACGCGTTTTCACTTCGGTTCGTCCGACTTGTTCCCCACTCCACGCTTTTGAATTGATCTGGATTAATCCTTTCTTCAATGCTCCGATTTTCTTCTCTTTTATCTTGAGATCTCCCTGATTGCATGATAATTATCTTCCCGATTTATCATGATCTGCGAAATCAGCATTTATCACACAATTTAATTGCTCTTTTATAATAAAAACAGCTAAATACCAATTATCATATTAATACTCACTTATCATTAAATAATAAATATAAACACGTGATTTAAATATGAAATATATAATTAACTCCGATTTAAGGTTAGAATTGATGACATAAATAGGTATATTTTAACTGTCATCAAAATGCCCCCCACTTAAACTTTGCTTCGTCCCGAACAAAGCATTAACAAGTTATTCCCCAAGACAACATTTTCCGTGGTCATCTCATACTTACACAAGAAACCCGAGTCAACTCATACCAGTCATGCTCATAAGATAAGCATTATTCACTACTCGCTATGAATCGAAGTGATTGTGTGCATGTGCGTTGGTTTTATATAAATGTAGCCAGATTTAGAGTTTATGCAGACTTCATATCTAAATCCACCAACATCAGCATTCATACCTCTTATGCCTCGCAATGGTTAAAGCACTAGAACAATAAGCAAGAGCGTATCTATAGGGTTTTTGGACTTGGAGACTGAGTACTACTCGAAGCCTCTGAAAATTCGAAAAATTTGTTTCAATTTTTTTGCATATTTTTCGAATGCTACTAACCTCAAGGAAGAAAACTTTATAAGAGCATCCCCCTATCTTAGATTAAGCATAGCATCGAATATTACCACAAGCGCGGGGCTACTTTGGTAATGTTACTACAAGCCCAAAGTGTTTTAATACATTCAAAACACAGTACGTCCCAAGCTTATTACTCCGCTTTTGTTGGCTAGAAGATCGAATACATCGGCCGACAAATGTCGACACCGGGTCCTCATAATCAATTATCTAAGCAATGTACACATACTTCTTTCAATTATTATAGCTCATGCGGTACTAAGCGATTCACATGTTGAGTAATTGAAAAATACCTAACTACTTGCAATTGTTGGCATGAATATCCTTAAGTCTACTAACAATTTATCGCAAAAGTATAACATGACCACGTACTCACGCGACCTTGGTTCATTTCCTATCAATTCTAAGTATAAGAACTTCACAAGTTTAAGGGTACGAGTTAAACAACTTGGCATTTATCCATAAAAATTTTAAATTTGGCTCAAAATTGTCTCGTATTCCGTTTCCCTTGACTTCAACATATAGCACAATATATATAGCTAAGTCCCCCCCCCCCCCACTTAAACATGGCATTGTCCTCAATGACAAAAATAAATGAGAGTTCAAGAAGAAAGACTTAGCTCGGAAACGGCTCCCAAGTAAAGGAACAATATCGGAGTAATCATCGGCACGCGTGGAGAGACAGACACATCCCGTATAAACAAACAAGCTCCACGAAATCGTCAAATACCATGTCTATGGAAGTTATAAAATAATGTGGCAGTAATTAGATATAAATATCTAAAAACAATTTAAGCCACTTTACTTTATACTGCCATGGACAAGACCAAAAGGGATCTAAACCTAAAAACTCACATGACGGCTATCAAGGAAAAAACCTCGTTTATTCCGAACTTAGACTCGGAACATGGCGAGATGAAAAAAACCGTGATAGGCGCATGCTACTTTATTAAAAAGAGAAACGAAAAAGATAGTGATAAGTAGTAGTTCTAAGTTTATAGTCGCTAGCTCGACTCAGCTCAAGATGGTTTATTCGTAGACAGGGTCATCGAGGTACAAAACCTCCTCCTCAGCAGCAGGCGGAAGCCCGTGATAATGCTTTATACGATGTCCATTGACCACAAATCTGGACTCGTCTTTGAAATTGAATAGCTCCACCGCTCCAGAAGGAAAGACTTGTTGTACTTGAAATGGGCCGCACCATCTTGATTTCAACTTACCCGGGAAGAGTCTTAAGCGCGAATTGTATAAGGGACCAGATCACCCTCTTGAAAGGTCCTATCCGTAATCTTTTTGTCATGGAACTTCTTCGTGCGCTCCTTGAAAATCTTGGCATTCTCGTATGCCTCTAAACGAAACTCTTCCAGGCGAGTTAATTCTAACATCCTCTTTTCACCGGCCAACGTCTCATCAAAATTTAGCATCCTTGTTGCCCACATGGCCCGGTGTTCCCAGCCACATGTGTAGATGACATGCCTTTCCAAAAACAATCCTATATGGTGACATTCCAATCGAAGTTTTATATGCAGTCCTATAAGCCCATAAAGCGTCGTCTAAACGTAACGACCAATCCTTCCTAGTTGTTTGATAGTTTTCTCCAGGATACGCTTTATCTCTCGATTGGTGACTTCTACCTGTCCACTAGTCTGGGGGTGATATGCAGTTGCTAGCTTATGTCGAACCCCATACTTAATCATCAGCCTTTCAAACGGTTTATTACAAAAATGACTACCATTGTCGCTTATAATTGCCCTCGGCGTCCCAAACCTTGTAAAAATGTTCTTCTTCAAGAATCTAACCACAACCCTAGCATCGTTAGTAGGTGAAGCAATGGCCTCAACCCATTTGGATACATAATCAACAAAGCAACTAAGATGTATCGGTTAGATAATGATGAAGTGAAGGGTCCAACGAAATCTATTCCCCAAACGTCAAAAAGCTCCACTTCTAAGATGCTCTTGAGTGGCATCTCATTTCTCCTTGAAATATTACCGTCATTTGACTGTGCATGACATGCCTTTGCATATTGGTGTGCATCCTTAAACAATGTCGGCCAATAAAAACCGCATTGGAGGACTTTGGCCGCAGCTTTATCTCCCCCGTAGTGTCCTCCAACTTCATAAGAATGACAATGCTTCAGGATATCATTATACTCTTCCTCCGGCACACATCTTCGAAAAACATTATCGATCCTAGCTTAAACAAGTACGGTTCATCCCAATAATAATGTCTAAGATCTTTAAAGAACTTTCTCCTTTCTTGGACAAGGAGATTTGGTGGTAAGGTGTACTTTGCGGATAGATAATTGACAAACAAACTAAACCATGGTTGCTTCTTCTCCTTCACAACCTCTATTCGCGAAGAAACCGCAAAGACAATCATTATGTCCCCCGATGGTGGTGATGGAGAAAAGTTGCTCATCAGAAAAGATTCTCCTATCTCGGGTAATTCCTCACCATCCTCTAATTGTAAACGCGATAGATGATCGGCCACCACGTTCTCACTTCCTTTCTTATCTCGGATTTCTACATCAAATTCTTGCAACAAGAGAATCCATCTCAACAAGCCTCGGCTTTGAATCTTGCTTTGCTAGGAGATACTTAAGAGCCGCGTGGTCGGTCCACACGTTGACTTTAGATCCCACTAAGTAAGATCTAAACTTGTCAAAAGCAAAGATAACGGCCAAAAGCTCCTTCTCCGTTGTTGCATAGTTTCTTTGGGCAAAGCATTCAAAGTCCGACTTGCATAATAAATGGGCCTAAAAATCTTATCCTTTCTCTGACCCAAAGCGGCGCCAACAGCAGTATCACTTGCATCACACATCAGTTCGAATGGCAGATCCCAATCCGGTGCGACCAGAACGGGTGCAGTAATCAGTCTACTTTTTATTTCGTTGAAAGCTTTTATGCACTCATTAGAAAACACGAATGGTACGTCCTTGGCCAATAATTCGGT